>CM067216.1:27065035-29465035 GCA_034190945.1 Octodonta nipae | reverse complement strand
ATGACGATAGCAGATACACAGCTATTGAAACGTTGTGAGATCAACCACTTCAAGACGATGGAAGTGCAAGGAAACTTCGAGGAATAAGATGTGTTTATTATACAAGATGCATTAATTTTGTTATTTAATTTAATAGTTTCTGTGATTTATTTTTGATCTTGCAAAAGTATTTTTAGTAAAAGTAAGGAATCAACAAAATAGAAACGAAAATAGCTAGGTATGACCAACGAATATAGACTCTTTTCGTTGGTATGACTAATATACATGTTATGTATTGATCGAAGCTGTTTACAATCAGGAAATCAGTACGATATTAAGTGGTCTCAAGTTTTATAGAAAGTATCTAAGAAAGTTTATTGTACGAAGATACTTATTAGAACGTCAATTAAATACTTATCTGGAGTTGAGTGAAAAATAAAAAGATTTAAAAAAATGATAAACTTATTTATAAATGGTGAATAATTTATAATATTTTGATACGTTTTACACCATGTAAGAAATTAATTGTTCATAATTAGTCATCATTTTTCAAGAACTTGTAACATATATTAATTAATCAATTACTTTTACAATTTTTTGTTGTGATAATAAACACGTTAGGTGTGAAAGATTTACAATAAAAATATTTACATTTCATAATGAAGTTAGCATTTAATATCTACAATAATACGTCAAACATTTATAATATTTTATTATTTTTCGGAGTAACTATTTTTGTCTTTAGTTTTAAAATATGCCTTAGATTTAAAACTAGTTTTTACAGGAGAAGCTGTTAAAGATTTTCTTAGAATTTGAGTGTAAATTAAAAAATCAGTATGTTTCCTCCGAATTATTAACATTAGTGTCAGCTTGAGGGTTAGGATATGATTATAGTTTGTTACAGTTTTTTTGTCACAAATAATGGATTTGCATCTCTGTTGAACTAAAAATGTAATCTCGCCCAAAGACTGTAACACTAATAATATTTTTCTATAACTTTTTACTATTGTTTTAGATCATTTCTGAAATGCTTTCTAAGGAATTGAAAACGACATTATAAGAAAATACTGTATAGATAACCTAAAAACTTTTAAACTAACGCTAAGAAAAGTAATGTAACTATATTGTAGTAAAAGTGTTAAATTTTGTGTAAGTAAAATAACAAACACTAAAGTCTCAGGAATAAAATGAAATAATTACAATATTTTTTGTTGATTATTAATATTTATTTTTCTTTTGTCAAACTTACTTTTATTGTTGAAAGGAGAAACACAAATACGTAGACTTAACACTAATTAAGCATTTGGTCATAAAGTGACCTATACTAAAGGTTATTGTAAAATTCTAAATAATACTCAGGAACACCCTATTCTTTTTTTGTAATTAAAGAAATCAAGCCTTTCTTTTCTTTTCTGTTATGCCTGGTGTCCTGGCATAGACTTTTACAATGTCATTTTGTTCCATGTTTATATATTTTTCTGTTACTAATGATTTAGGTTCAATTGAAAACACTTTGTTGAGATGAAATTTTATAAAACAAATCACTTGGATAATCCCTGTCTAGTACCTTCAATTCTGAAAAATTGCTGTTTTCTGTATTTTTACAAACCAATCTGATGTTAATTATTTTAGATGAAAAAATTGAAAGCACAGTTCGTTCACTTTGTAGGGATTTCCGTTTTTCTTTGCTGGTAATGCAGTCATATTGATCAGGAAGAAAAATGACACTTGATTTTTTATCTCTTAATTTCTTTCTCAATAGTAGCATGAACACTGTCACCTTCATTTTGTCAATGCCCAGTAATAAGAAATGTATGAGTTATCGACTGTATTTTCAGTTTAAAAATTGCATAAATATAGCCAGCAATTAATTTTTTTAAATCTGGCTGGCACAATTATCTGAATTAAATATAATTTTTAAATCATCTTCATTTAGATGTTCACTCCTGACATGTTCGAGATACTTGAAATGCATGTACCAATTTCATGTGCATATTTGTGTAGTGCCTCGTGCTACAAAAAACAGGTACAGTGAAGTATTAAGTCATAAAGTGTAAAGTTAAAACATTTAATTTGGATACGTATAAAATGATGAGGCGGTTCTAACGGGACAAGGAAGCACTGTTTGAAGATCAAAAACAGTTATCTTTTCAATTGTTCTTCTCACTTTCTTTTTTTCGGACGACTTATGTCTTTTTCCGTAGTGTATCTTTTATATTGCTCTAATAAAGACTTTTTCGTTTTCATTGGCATCTCTCTTTTAACAAAATTATAGTGAAAGTGCTAAAATTCACATGCACTAATTCGAATTATATAACACTTTTTATACAAATTTGTGAGATACACTACAGCTTTCACTAAAACAAACTAAAATATCTCAGTCTAGTAGTAATTCTCCTAATGAAATAACAGTAAAGTCCCTGTTACATCTTCCCACCTTTTGGCCAGTAGCCGAAATTCGCATCAAAACTCACTTTTACTGGAAAGTAAATAGCTTTTTTAGTCGTTACCTGTAAAAAACTCAAATCTCCACATTTTTGAGATGTAACACTCTTCTTCCCAACCATCTATATGTAATGTTTCATTTTCATAGCCTACTAATTATATATATATATATATATATATATATATATATATATATATATATATATATATATAATCGTATTTATTTGTTTTTTACAATTAAAAAATAAATTTGAATTGGTAGTATTATTTCAGTAGTTCAGTCATCTAGTTGTAGTTCCTGTAATCTTGTTATTTTCGGACAGGATGTACAATGTACATACAAAGTTTTTGTACAATAGAAGCAGCTTTCATGGCGATCGCAGATGGCGCTATACATTAATTTTGAATACAATTTTTAACATTGACTTTCCGATCTATTCTCGCTGTATGATCAGTACTACAGGAGTGAATAAGGGACGGGACTAAATCAAAACCATGACGTTAACTTCTAAAATTGTACCACGTCTGCTAGTTATCAGTAAAAATATGCCGTTATATAACTTAATTCATTAAGACTACAGTATAGAGATGAGCAGGTCCGGACCTGCATCCCTAGTGGTAATGATGGATGTACATCCGACAGCAATTCGGACACAAATCGGGGGGGGCAAGAAACGCATGCAATGAGCGGTACTGAATATAGTTTAGAGATGTGTAGGTTCGGAAGGACACGAATCCTCGGACCTGTGTGAATGAAAGATGTACATCGTTACCACTTGTTGATATACGCGGGAGAGGCATCGAAACATGCCATGAGCGGTACTGAATCAATGATAGCGGACTGGGAACTTCGGATCGTAGTGAGGGGAACGGTATTACCAATAGTTTGATCATATAGAAGTATTGTTGGTTCATGGTTATGTATTTTTATCTTTTTAGTTGTCAAATATATATATATATTATTTGTAATTATTATTGAAGTGAAAACTTCTTTAGCGGCGCTGAGCACTTTTTTTTGTATGGGTAAAAATTTCCAAACTCGCGTCAGGGTCACGTGATGCTGATCGAAAAAGCGTAAGATCGAGGGGAAGGGAGAGGAACTAGTATCTCCCACTCTTTCTACCGTGCCTGAGTGTGTTGCTCCGTTTAGGCGGCACAGGGCGCTTGCGCGAATGTCCGTGTGTGTTTATGTACAGCGTGCCACGCGTATCTAAGGATGGTGACAGCTGTCGGCTTGACTGTTGTGTATTCGTATATGTGAATTGTTTAAATTATGGAAATTGAACAAAGTGCATCTATTAATGAAAAAAGTGATGATGGAGTAGTGAAAGAAAATGAGTGAGTACTTTATAAATATACTAGATGAAAAATATACTAGATGAAAAACTCTTACTTGGCTTTAGCCCGTAACTGCCGTCAAGAAAACCAGCTGTAAGCTGAGCACTATAAAACGTAAAAAAACGAATAATAATAATAGTAATAAATACAATTTTAATAATAAGATTAGGTTTCGATCGAGTCTGTATTTACACATAATAGATGTAGTATTTGTAATATGTTTATACTTTATAGCATTAACCTACATTTTCATGACACCACAATAAGCCCATTTGCGGTGTAGGTTTACCAAACAAATAATTTCGACTAAAAATAAATGAAATAAGATAATAATAAATAATCGGTGTAGGTTTTTAATAAATATTGTATTCTACCTCATAAATGATAGTACTTTTGTACTTATAATTAAACACAACGTTAATATTGAAGTTTTCACTTCTGCCGGCACTCCCGGAGTGCTTTTTTTTTGATAAATCATTCTCGTTTTCTCGTAATTTCATTATATAAAGGGTAAAAAACAACAATTCAGTGCCATAATGTCTTGCTAGCAGTATTACAATCCAACACTCCGCCTGCAGTCCGACTCCGGTAATCACAGTTAGACAACCGGACTCATATGGGTCCGACGGACACGGGTCTTGGACGTACATCTTTGGAACTGGATGCATATCCGGGTCCAACTCCGAATTATGAGCGGACCTACCCATCTCTACTACAGTACAGTATCAATTGGAATTAAAATTTTTGTTGTTCAAGCTACTATTTGTAAAAGTTTGCGCCTTTGTGAATCTCTCCAAGACATCGATTTTTGGTGTTATGATCTTTTTTGTTTTATGTATGCATTATCTTCGATTATTAAAGATTACATAGAGGGAGCCGCGAACGTCAGAACAAAACAAGAATCGTATACAAAAGTCCGACGACTCTTTTGAAAGTCTAAAATGCAATAAGGATTATGATTGCCATATACAGCCTCACGTTGGATAGCAACACTTTTTCTTGGCATTTTTTAAGGTTAAGTGAAATATATTTTATACAAAAACTAGGCAAAAAACATAAAATTTAATATCTCTGTTGGGCTATTCAATTTGTCTTTGGTAGAAAATATGAATGATGAGTTATGCTGTGTTTCTCTTTATATATATATATATATATATATATATATATATATATATATATTAGATGGTTTCCGGGAATTCATCCGCGTAGTTGATAACTGATCCCTGCCGGGATCGATGGTAAAATGTCATATATATATATATATTATATCACTAATATTTTTGTAAAATCGATAAAATATCCGAGCAATACTCGTAACAATTGATACAAGCTGTAACCAGGAATAGCTTAAATCCAATTTTTTTCCCAAGCCTGTAGCCAGCGGGGGGGGGTCTGCGGTTTAACACCCCCCCATTGTTTGTTTCAAGATTCAATTTTAACCAATTAATAATCTTTTTCACAATAATAAATTTTATATTTATACATTTTTATATATCCTGGACTTATATGACCATAAATGCAGGTTTTGCAGTACTAATCAATCAAAAAAATTATCCAACTCCCGCTCCGCCCGAAAATATTATCCAACCCACCCCGAAAAAATTTTCTGGCTACGGCTTTGTTTTTACCCCATAAACAGAATGTAATCTAATTAGTTTTCTCTACATTTCTAAATTTTATTGAAATGTTTGTTCTAACAAAATTGGCTCAAACTGTATAGTTTTCTTTGTATAATTTTCGTGAAATATCCACAAAGCAGCTTTCCGACATACCTTCGAAATCGGTATAAAACAAATCCATAACAGCATTTTGATTTTTTAAACATTTCAGGAAATTGACAGTAGTTCTATCACAATTTCAATTTCTTTGATTAAAGGACTAAGTTTGAACTTTTTCCAAAATCTAGTAGACCCAAGATCAGGTAGAGTGACGTGCAATGCTGAGGTTTCTCCCGACTATCTGGCACACTATAAGCGATAGAAAGGCGTGGGTAACATTATGAACAAATTATCCAGTTGCATGGAGCTAAAATTGTGATGAAATATTTGTTTAGTCAACCAAATTTTATCAACAAATATTTTCATGACGTATATACTACCAAAAAAATAGAAAATGTAATGTATTCACTGTAATAGAAAAAAAAAAGGTATTTCAAATTGTTCGTTAAACTGTCCAGAAAATTAAAATGGATCCATTTTTAATTTCTAATTGTGCTTTGTGGCCTTCGAAACTGAAATTTCACCACAAAGGGAAGCACACAACACTAACAAAACCATATACTTAATACTAATATACTGCTAGCGAGTCTAGAAGAAGGCGTAAACATCACAGGCCAGACGTATATATGTGTATAACGTTTTACTGTACTTTGGGTAGGGGTCTTACGAGCATGTTCGAAAATGGCTCTTCTGTTGTTGGTCGTTTTCTCTCTGTTTAATTCTTGGCAATGCTTGCGCAAAACGGTTTAGATACAGTAATACGGTATAATCTCCTGTCTCTCTTAGTCGGTGAACTTTCCGCTTATGGGCGATAGCAGTATATCAGTATTAAGTATATTAATAAAACTATCAACTTTGCTTACATTTATATATTTTCGTGTATTCATCAATGTTGTTCGGGGATCTTACATGCATGGGTAGTATTTAAAATACTTTACCAAAATGACTTAAATACACTATTAATACTGTCCCCGCTATATACAATGAAACCACCGAATAAACTAAGTTACTTATATTTATTAGAATGAACTATGGTTTTTCCAGATTTGGTCACAGACACGTCTAAAAGTATATCCACTTTCTTTCGTATGTATTCCTGAAACAATGAAGTAAAATAATATTTGTTCAAAATGTCCTGACACAAATTAAATGCAAATTATCCATTTTGATATCGACACTGATTAAAGAAAGCGATCCGCGTCATTTTCAACACAAATAATTTTATGCTGGTGTAAAAACTGGTCAATCTGGAATATTAAATGGCTCATTAAACTGCAGGACTGATACACAGATGGCGCTGTGAAAGCCATGCATCTTTCTAGGTTTTGTTTCTCACTCGTTCCAACCTTCAAAAGAGCATTCGGGTCAGTCAGATTTTGGTGGTCACCCCACATTTGTTTCTGTTTAACAGATGGATCCAATGGAGTTTCCTGTGTTAATTAAGTCCTTGCGATATGACTCCACTGGATAATTTTTGTTGAGCTATTTAAAATAAAAAATCTATAACAGTAAACTAATATGGATGCTTTAAAATACCAAATTAGGCAAGAAATCAATCAAATCAGCGTAGGGATGTTGCAAGCGTCGAAGAAATGAACAGTGCATAGGATTTAGACAATAATTATTGTTAATTACTTCAAACCTTATTTCTTTCTATGGGCATCATTAATTATTTATCAGAAACAAGTGAAAATTTAGTTTTCTTATTATTGCTGAATAGAGAATTCAAAACCCTTTTAAACACGGTATCACACCCTACCCCTTTTCATTTAATTTTTTTAGGGGTGGTAGTTATTGCCCATAATTAATTAACAACACTGAATAATTATAAACAGGAAGTGTTAGTATACGACCCCATGCATTTAGATATTGTTAGACATATACATTAATGTTGTATTTAATTCTGAATGTTACTATTAAATATGTATCAATGATATGAATCACTGTGCAGTAATTTTTATAATTTATTGGAAATAACGGCATATTTATGATTCTTAAACTTAATAAATTGCTTAATTCCAAACAATGCTACTCAAACTCAACCTTTCTGTTTGATCTACTAACATCAATATTTCTGCTTATAGTATCAAATGCCTCGCAAAAAAGCATGCCAAACTTATTTATAATGATTCAAAACCAGACAATGAATTTATCACAAATTTTTGATATCGCAGATTAAATTTGTCATAACATATAAAAATAAGGACTCTTACATTGTTTGCTTAAAATTAAAACAGTTAGTTTAGAAAACAAAAAGTAGAGTTGAGGTAACTGCTGAAGGTTATTCGTAATTATAGGTTTGTTCACATTTATTTGTGAAAATATTCCTTGAACTTTGTTGTCAGGTTCCATCTCTTAAGATTTTACCGAAACTACTTTTCTTATTGTTCGTAAGAAAAATTGCAAGCAATGCGAAAGCGTATAAAGCAGCCCAAAGTTCAAAAAAATGTACAGTGTACCTTGTGTTTATGGTCATACATATAGTGGTGATACCTCTAACCTCTAAAAAGAAAAAAGGAACACCAATATAATTACCGAAGGCATGTAGAAAAATCAAACTTTTACGGATTCTAGCTGCATGATGATTAATAATTATGTAGCTGGACAAAGATGGGAAAAAATTGCTAAAATAATACATAGATGGAACTTTTAGTAATTGCCACCAATCAAATTGTCCCTGACAAATTCATTTCATAAATAAGAAAAATGTGCATAATAGCAAAAATTCAAGAAAAGAAGCATAACTATGAAACTGTAATTAATAATTTGCTGAATTCTCCCATGTTCGGTACTGGCATTATTTGTTCAATGATCAAACCATCTGATCAAAAGGTTAATCCCAAATAAAATAACATTTTTGCAAGATTTGCTTTACAGATTTTATTATCTTAAGAGTATATATATATATATATATATATATATATATATATATATATATATATTACTACGTAGCAATTAACGGCTAAGAATCTGGATAGAATTTTGGAATTTCCAAAAAATAAATTAAATAAATTGGCTACTTTCCCATTATTTTTTGGAAATTCCAAAAATATATATATATATATATATATATATATATATATATATATATATATCTTCTTGATGGTCCGGGTGTTCGTCCGTTGAACATCTGCGGCCGCCATTGGTACAAACAGAACCACGTCATCGGTACAATTTGCGACAACGCAATGTTGTCACCCAACCAAAACAAACGGCACCGCCCTCTCAACACAATAGGAGGCGGGGCAAAGAAATAGGAAGAAATAGGAGGGGACTCGGGAGATAGCATAAATAGCGGCGCGCACATATCGGAGCTCACTTCCACTTCAGACGCCATGGAGAGCAGACCAAGCGGAGAACGACCTAGCCGACGAACTCGGATACGAAGTAGTCCGGAAAGGTCCGAGCCTGCCGCCACCCTTCGTGTTGGAAGAAGAGGAAAAGCCTTATGAAAATGCCAAGTGAGATTTTGGCGAAACGTCAGGCGACCGTTCCTTTACAGGGACAAAACTTTCAACGGACGAACACCCGGACCATCAAGAGAGCTACACATAGTTCCGTCCGTGCCAACTTGTTTTCAAACATATATATATATATATATATATATATATATATCCCGGCATGCAACTACAACTAAGAAGAATCTTATCAGTTATGGCTGGAATAAAGGGTTGACATGCATGTAAGTAAGAAACAGGGCAGTCAAGTAAACTACTAGAGAATAACAATTCTAATAAGCATTAAATAAATATATTTTTACCAATTCTTTAAACACAAACTATTCAACATACTGAATATTAGATTTTTACTGCAATACTACAATTATATCTGTTCTATGTACAACTAAGTTTCTAAGACTCAAAGTTCTCTAAATGATTGATTACCATTTACCCTTTCCTATATTAGATCATTATATTAAATATTTTTGCATATTATCTATAGCTTTATTATTTGGCATCTATTAAAAATCAACATTAGAAATGGAGTTAACAATTGTTTATAAATAAATACAAAATCGGTAAAAATAACGAGATATTTTTAACAAATTGTGGGGTTGTAATTTCGTTTACATAAGCTCCACATCTCAGTGTTGACTAAAAGACACAAACTCTCATAAATAGAGATGTTGAATATAAATGAAATATTTTTATCCTTGTTTTTATTCAACATACAAAAAATGAAGTTGCAATGGAAACACTAGACAAAAAAGATACTAGGGATCCAAAATATCTTCAAAATTATTTAACATAAATCAAATATACATAAAGGAATAAACAACTGTTTAATACACGACTAAAATTCTTTATGTATTTGGAAAGTACGTACTATTTTTGGATCAGCATAGTTTTCCAAAAATAATAGTACACTAAAAATTATAGAGCGATCCTAAATTCGTTGAAAAAAAATTTTAAATGCATCAGAAATGCATTGAGATTGTTCACAATAAAACAATCCATCTATTCTTTGAAATTACGCATATAATTTAACAGTTAACTCAAGAAACCCTGAACTTCCAAGTGTTATCTAAAGGAAACGATTTTAAAATCTAATTTGACGAAACAACGTAAATATTGAATTAATCTTGTTTATTATACATGAATTTACGACTATTTAACATAAAAACGTGATTCACAAAATTTATAAATAAAAACAAAGAACTAATGTGAATCTTCCAATTTTGAGGCTGAATAACCTGTTTTCTATCAATTCACCACTTCTATCCACATATTAGTGTATTCGATGCCCAAAATTGCATTTTTTGAATGAACACTGTTAAAATCCAAGATCATTTAGGTCTAGTCTTACCCTCTAAATGCTCTATAGCTTTCCAATTTTCTTTTTATTTATCGATAGATCCAGACAATTTACTGTCAATACTTCGATACTTGGGAAGCTTACAACCAATAATAGGTAAATGGAAACTAAGCCATTTTGGAAATGGTTGTATATTTTTAGAAATAAAAAAGTTCAATACAATCTGGTATTATTGAATCTCGATTTATTTTCAGCAAATGAATACAAAAACATACTTGCATAATCTTAATATTTAATTAATTTAATTTTCAGTAATAATGGTAAACATTTCTGTGGAGTATACCTATGTTTTAAATAAGACAAAAACTTTTAGTTAATCGATTGTTTTGTAAGATGTTACATATGAAACCATATGTGACATGGTCACATATGGATCCAAATCCATCTAGGACGTTAACTAAAACATATAAAAAGCAATTATGATCCTATCAGTACGAGATTTTACAATCTCTTGAACCCAAGACAATATATTGTTTCTATGCGGGAAGCTTTATCAGTTGCACTGCTTCAAATAATTCAAATCTCGAATAATTATTTATCTATTTAGTACATATAACTGAATTTAATATTTTAACGCGTTCAACTAACTTATACTGATTAAACACATAAACAATTATCCGAGATTTCAATTAGTTGAAGAAGCGCAACTAATGAAGGTTCTGGGCTAGAAACAATATATTATCTCGCGTTCAATGGATTGTAAAATCTGATGTGAGATCTTTGAATTAAAAATTAAATTATTTGCAAATAAAACCGAAGCACTACCAGAATCGTTGTATTTTGGAATTATAGAACCTGTTTTTTTTTCGAATTTACCCTTGATATCCATTTAATGTGTTCAGTGTAAAACTGCATTCGGAGTCCGACCATACCTTATTCCAGTTCCCTTGCTATTTTTAAAAAAAAAATAGCTGTACACTTACATTCTAATGCAAGAATACAACAAGTTATTTTGTGTAGAAGAATGCAGTATTTAAAATTTGGTCCAAAATCTTGGGCTAAAACATTTTGTTGCTTCCGATAATAGTTTGTTTTGATTAGTAAATATATTTGTACGATCTTTCAGTCTCAAATACTACTGTCTGCAATCTGCCTTATAACATCTGGAGATGTTTTTTCCTTTTTTAGATCATAATTATTTTTGACCTGTATATGGGTGATTCGTAACTAACTGTTATTTTTTATGTCTAGTACTTTACTTATTATTCAACATGATTTTTTTTTGATCAGAAAATTATAAATATGATAAATTTGATAGTATTTTACCGTCGACATTGTATATTAAAGCATAAGTATTCATGGATCATGAATAACGTACAGAAATATACCCAAAATGTCAATACCGTGGCATGTCTGATTTTAGTTTTACAAACTAAATGTAAAAATTTCTAGAGTCGTTTAATAATCTAAAGTTTAACTTTTATAACTAAAATCTATTGTATAATTCATCAAATTATCCTGCAATTATACCCCAAATGGAATATTAGATTTAACTAATGTTAAACTTTATTTTATTCTAAGACCATTATAAACATTGTTACTTGAAATTCTACTGTTAATAAACTTTAAAGATTGTTAAAATCAAGAAAGAAAATACCGTAAATGTCTCTGTATGATTATCAAAGTCCTATAGTTTATCATTTGTTTAATTATTTTAAGAATTTAAAGAGATTTATTAGGCAAGTATTTTGAATATTTCATTTTGGTGTCAGTACCGTGGCCGTGAAATTTCTAATTTTTGTTCTAGTTTCTTTTCTATTGAAGTTGTAGTAGAACTACGTTACAGGTTTAATTTTAAGCATAACAAAAGACAAATAGCGCCCAGAAGCCAAGTTTTAAAACATTGTTGATTTTAAAAAATGTTGATTTGGTAAAAATCACAGTTATCTAAGAATCACCCATATAAAATTTTCCTTGAATGGCGTATATACAGACTTCTTGGATTCCCATTTTTCTTGAAGTTCATTTCTCACACGCTCGTATACTTTGCAACACATAAACCGTATTTAGCGAGTTTTGAGCGTCCCTTCTGAATCCATTGTTTCAAAAACTCAACGAACGAGTAATTGCTTTGTTACGTTTGCCACCAAGACCTGATGTCTTACCCATTAGCATGGATGGCATCCCCCGCAAAAATTCTGAATGTACTTTGTCTAGAGGTAGAGGTAGCTTAATAAGATGCTTACAAGTATCATTATGTTTTTGGAGAGTTCTAATTGTTTGCTTTACTTGCAATTTATATCGTTTACTTCTCCTACGTTAATAAAGATTTTTATTAAAGTCTCTGAAATAATATTATTACTGGGAGTTCAGAATTTTATGTTACAGAGTATATAAAAAAATCGTAGCTGTTGAATTTTATAAAAAGAAACATTGTCGAAAATAAATGATCTTTACAAATAAGGTTGACACTACTGGATGCACAAATGAAGAAAAATACACAAAAATAATAGTAGTACAGAAAATGTAGTAATGCTACAGAAATCAAAGCTCTCGAAACTGAAGTTAAATGGATTAAAATGTGTACAACAGAATACCCCTGTTCTATTGCTTTACACAGTTTTCGCAGCAGTTCAAAACAATTTTCTCCTCTATAAAGTTGGTGGAAAAAAATGATTTGAATCACATATTCAGGTAATGAAACATGTTGGTCACACATTTTTTTCTCAACATTCGGGAACACAAAGAAATCATTAGGAAAAAAATCATTAGGGAATAAATCATGAGAGTACAGGTAATGAGACAAAATTCAATGTTTTCTTTCAATCAATTATTATTAGCCTTGTCATTAGGGGTCATCCATTAATTACGTCACACGTTTAGGGGCCAGGGGGGCTCAAAAGCTTTGTGACATCACATATTAAAACTTAAAATATTAAAACGCGAAATTTCTTTGTGTACAAAGCCCGTGGACACGAGATGGTTAAGTTTTGAATCTTTTATTAACATAATCAGACATTTATTTTGTCAATTATCTAAAATATTTTCATTTATATTGATTTTATTACAAAATTTCTTAAAAAATAAAAAAATTTATTAGGAAATAAACGAAAATTGAGACTGCTGTTTTATTTTAATTATTTTTAACTATAAAATTGAGAACAAGGTGATGTCACATCAAGGGAGTTAAAAATGTAACCACCTTTGACAATGACAGAGAGGGGGGGGGGTGGTGGTAAAAATCATACAAATTTGTGTGACGTAATTTATGAATGGCCCCTAATTATGATAAAAAAGGATGTGAACTTTCTGGTGGTTTTTATTGATTTCTACTGTGAATTGTGACGAATAAGTTGCATAACGTCAGTCGGGCAATCCGGACATTTGACCGGGGAGCCAAAATTTGGAGACGGGATTTTCGGTGTTGAGGACAATATAACAAAATCGAAGGAATACGATGAAGTAGTTTTTAATGACGAGAAACTATATACAGTACCAGTAGTAGATCAAGTATGAAATTGAATGTCCGATCATAAAGTCGTTAGTCGTATATGTAATTAAAACCTACAAGAACGGGAAAGCTACTGGACCTGATAATATTTATGCTTAAGTTATCAAAGTAAACGCAGATCAAGGAGAGTTAGGTCTAGATATCTTACCATCCAATTTCATTATCTGATCTAAAATCAACATTTATTACCTACTTCACCAAAAACTTTCGATTCGATTCATTGTGGAACATCAAAACATGGCTTGTTGGTATGTTTCTGGTTGGCATAAACATATCAAAGTTTCGTCATTTGTTTCCATGTTTTATAATGATTTTGTTTTTCCCTCAGCAAATTTTAGAGAATTTTCCATCGTAAAGTAACACGGTCTTATCTAATGCTTCTTCGACTGACGCCAGATTTCAAAAAGCAACTACCAACTGACGAAGAGATTCTAGGCATTATTCGTGAGTGAAATCCATACTACTATTGTGAAAATTTTCTGACAAATTTCCATTGATGTGATACTTGCTTTCTTAAAAGTTTATCTTTAAAAATGCCAGTAAAGACTTAAAACCACCAGCCTTATACATATCAAATGGTGCTAATCTCGAAATTCATGAGAATTTCGGTGTAAGTAATACTGAACAATAAGAAAGATACTCACTAATCGGAACACTGTACCAAGATGAAGGAAAAATCAGTATTGATTATTGACAACTAATAAAATGGATTTAAGAAAAATATTCAGATGCAGCAAATCGAAGGAAGAAGATCATTCATGTAACTAAACTGTTGTTATCTAGTGAAATTTGGGGAGTAGGCAGATTTGGAACCCAAGTTCGATCTAAAACCTGTACTCCTAAATCAGTCTTTCAAGGAGATTTAGAAAGTCGAGGAATCTAGCCCAGTTCATAATTATGAGCGCAGAAGCCTCTGAGAACAAATATATATTAGACTGGGGGATACTGTAAAATTATTGTTAATGATGACAAAAAAAAGGTTCAATCATATCCGTATAGGAAACTAAATTCCCCACAAAAAATCTTCCTTAGTAAATTTTCGTAGGACGAGCCCTTTCTCTGTAATTAAGCCTTAAAACATTGGTTTACTTTTTCATTTTTTTACTTTGTACTCGGGATTCTCAAAACGACCTTAAATTTCAATAATTTTTATAAAATCAATGATGATGCTTAAAGGAAATTTAATGCTCTACAAAAGAGGTCTTTTAACATTTTCCCATAAACTCACTCCTTTCCTTGTATCATAAATTTATGACTGAAATATGAAAAAAAATATTTTCATCAATTTTTTTTTCAAAAAATAAAATTAAGCAAATAAATTATTTATAATCGTAAGTCGAATTGTTTTTACTATTAGAATAAATAAAATGCAATAAAATTAAATGAATGGTGATAAACAACTGTTAAAAAATGAACAATTGCGATGACGCACCACTTAATATTGTTTTTAAGGGCTCAAAATTTCAGGAAAACTTTTTTGTCATCATTAACAATAATTTTTCCAGTACCGTAAAAAAACCTTTTTCTTTTTTGGCCCAGTCTAATATATATATATATATATACAAAAGTGTTTACAGGACACAAAATGTGTTAGAAATTCCTGTTTATATTACTTACAATTAAAATAAATACCACAAATTTGAGAATGAAATACTTTGGAAAGACGAGAGAGATGTTTCATTTCTTATGAATTCATTCAAGACCCTAAAACAATTCAGTATCCTATATAAAATACTTATCCTTAATACCGTACTCAAGATTTTATATAGCCGACTGTTAGATGAAAGAAATTACGATCCAATAAGCAATAGGGATGAATGAAATGCACTATTTCTTTATATACATATAATTTGTAACGTAGTACGTAAAGGTCTAAGGTTGTTCAAATAAACGATATATATGTAATGAGTTACATTTATTTGTCACTAACTTGTAAAATCTATAAGTTTATTCTTAAGTTAACACACACCAAAAATGAAAATCTCTTTCGCTATTCAGACTTTAAATCATCATATTATATTAACAAAACTATAGATTGCTAATATGAATAGTGAATTACAATTAAAACTAATTTCTATGGACCAGCTAGGGTTGCTTAATTAGTCCGTTCCTCAATTATCTGTGACATGTTGGTAAAAAAGATCAAAATAAATAATAAAAAATGAAATTTTAAAATTTGGTCTGAACAGCGTGATTATTTTTGAAAGAATTTATTTTTCTAGGGTTAAATACGGGAAAAACTGAGTATAACTTCAACAAACTAAGTAAAAAGTAATTATTTAATTCATCTTAAGCAAAATATTGGAGAAAGTTTAGAAACGACGCCTTTTATTGGGAAAATCATCAGCCCGGTTGTCGCTAACCCAAGGCCCTCCTCTGTTCGACTGCTGACCGGCACCTTCGCGAATATTATTACCTCCTCTTGACTCAAAACGGCTGTTATGACGTTCGTACGAACTCATGAAGGAATTGGGATCCTATATACCAAAATGTAAATCAAAACGCTGAATTTCATTTGCAAAGGAATATAAAATACCACAAACATTCCGCCTGTTTGGGCAACATTTGCACCCGATGAGATCGAGAATACCTCAATTATTTAATCAATCGAGTTGTACATCAAGCTACTGTCATATCTTGTGGATAACATAAAAAAGAAAAGTTAAAGAGTGATAATGGAAGGCTACCAGTGTAAACCTACACCAAGCTAAGTATTCTTATATTTACAGAATTCATAAAACGACTGGCATGTGCAGTACCCGTGACTAACTCTAATACATTGTTCAACGTCTATTGAATAAATTACTGAGATATCTCAAAGCATACTTTAGAAAACAAGTAGTAACCAGCTCTGAGCTCCGCTTTATTATCATCTGCTCATAAAATTCTCCCAAAACTCGAATGACCCAAAATTTATTTACAAAAATTAAATGTAACTTTTCTAATTTTAGGGAGAGACACAAATCAATAAAATGCACTACTCTGAAGTTTTATTTTCCATCTAATAAACCTATAAGTAGTTAAACATTAATGAACAGAAATGTTGCAGACGTCAACAAAAGAGTAGAGCAGAATACCCCAATTAATAGATCTTGCAGCAAGTGCTATTAAGTATGTTTTCTGAATGATATTTGTGGCATATTTTTCAATGTCTAAGTGCTTCTTGGGAAATAACACCACAGTTTAAAGAAAATTGCTGTATATTCCAAACCTTTCGGGGTCTAGATCAGACCCCGTTGTCAATGGTTAAGAAACTACGGATTAAAAAGGCACAATTCTAAGATGTAAATTAAAATATTTGACAATGTGTATTATTTATAATCTAAATAATAATAAAGTTTTGTGTTACGTTATTTGGTTTAGTTTCTGATAAAATTGATTATTATTATTCCCAAAGAACTACTCAGAAAAAATAAAAACCAGAGATGCCACAATTATCATTCAGAAAACAATTAAAAATATATGTTCCAGTTCAAATATGAACTAAAATCTATTAGTGTATAGGGGACATCCATAAATTACGTATGATGAATTTTGATCTTTTTCTGGTCCCCACCTACCCCCATGTAAGAATCTTGTAAGATACAATTCAACACCCACCCACCCCCCAATCCTTATGTAAGATCTTAATTTTTCATATATATAATCACACATCTAAATTCTGTAAAGGCCGTCTTACTTGCCCTTTGTGTTCTGAAAATCATGAGGTTAAGTCGTGTAAAACACGGGAAGAAAATTTTAAATGTATAAATTGCTTTAATCTAAAATCCAAAAATAAACTTGATATTGATATCAATCATGCGGTCTGGAACACTAGTAAATGCTTTGCTTATAAACAAGCTGTAGAAAAATTACGTTGAAGACATCTATAGTAATCCAAAATAGTTATTACCAACGAAGATATTGTTCTGACTAATTTAAATAACGACGCAGAAAAGCATAATGGAATATTTTGTGAAGTAAGTGCAATCCAAGATTTAAATAACTCCAAATCGAAGTGCTTCTCGCTAATTTTCTTTAACATACGAAGTGCCAGAAAAAATTTTGATGAACTACTTGCAACAATTGTGACTTATAATCTTGAAAATTGTGACATTGTAATATTAAGTGAGTGCTTTCGTATTGATAATATAAAAAATTTTCAAATACCTGGTTATTCAACTTTTTATAATGAGGGAGATTTTAATAAAAATGATGGTATTCTAATGTTTGTAAAAAACTACATAAATGCACGTATAGAGAATAATAAACTACCGTCTTGCGTGATAACTATAAGCGTACTTGAGTTTACTATAAATAAGCAAACTTACAGAATAATTGCTTTATATAGACCAAACCCCTCAAATATACTTACATTTATAAACGATCTCCGGCTAATTTTGAAATTTTTACAGGTGATATTAATATCAATATACTAAGTGATGTTGCCAATGTCAATAATTATTTATCTACTTTGGCCAAACATGGTTTTGAGGCGTATGTAAGACAACCCACCAGGGTAACATGTGAAAGTGCCACATGCATAGATCATATTTTTGCAAAGAAAAAATATTGTCTTAACAACTATCAGTACGATTCGTACATTTTAAACAATAACATGACAGATCATTTTCCTGTTCTGTTCAATATTACTTATAAAGCTACCAATAATAAAACTCCATGCGTAAGTATTACACTAAACAGTCATCTACAAAAGAAACTTAATACCGGTGTTCTCAAACAAAAACTGAGTAATCTAAACTGGTCCACTGTGTTAAATTCTCAAGATTCTCAAATAGCAATTAACATGTTCTTCAATACATTCGAAGGGGCAATTAAACAAGCTACTTTTGCGACTACTAGTAAGCAAAGAAATTTAAAAAAATTAAAAGTATGGATTACACAAGGTTTAATAACTTCTATAAAACATAGAGACCTACTAAAAAATAAATTATCAGAAAACTACTCAAATAACTTAGAAAAAGAATACAAATCTTATAGGAATTTTCTAAATAAACTGCTCAAAAAAACAAAAAATGATTATTACAAAAATCAAATTAGACAAAACCAAAATAATTTTAAAAAAATCATGAAATTATAAAAGCGGCAACAAACGATAACACGAGTAGAATTACAAGTGAATTAAGATTGGTTAACGACAACGGCACACACATTAATAACAATAAAGATATGGGTAATTTTGCAAATAATTATTTCGCAAACATTGGATTGCAAATGCTGGACAACATTCCAAAACAAAGAATAGAGTCTGTTAATACTAGAAGCGTAAAAAACGCAATTTTTTTAAATCCTGTATCCAAACTCGAAATCATAAGGCACATTAAAGCCCTCAAAAATAACTGTGCTCCTGGACCCGACGGTATAGCAACAAAAGTAATAAAAGATATGCATATGTACATTATTAGTCCTCTTCAGCATATAATTAATTTAATATTTTCAACAGGGATTGTACCCACACAATTTAAATTGTCGGTAATTACGCCAATTCACAAAACAGACTGCAAATATAAAATATCAAACTATCGACCGATAAGTCTAATCAACAACATTACAAAAATATTCGAAAAATGTCTCAAAGAGCGATTTGTAACTTTCTTTCAACAAAATAATGTTATCCACAAAAACCAATTCGGTTTTCTTGAAGGAAAAAGTACGTCATATGCTATGTACACCGTTGTTAAAGAAATAACAAACAATCTCGACAACAGCAAAAAATGCCTTGCGGTGTTTCTGGACTTGGCGAAAGCCTTCGACACCGTGCATCATAATATTTTACTTGAACTATTAGGTTATGCAGGTATTAGAGGTTGTGCGAGAAAGCTAGTTATCAGTTACTTAATAAATAGGGAGCAATATACGAAAATTAATGGATGTTTAAGTGAAAAAAACTCCTGTGAAAATAGGCATTCGCCAAGGAACGATTTTAGGTCCGATTCTGTTCCTAATTTGTATAAACACACTTTTGTCTTTGGAGATACACGCAAGAATAGTATCCTACGCAGATGACACCGTTATAATATTTAGGGGAACAACATGGGAAAGTGTTGAAGAAAAGGCGAAATCAGGCCTCTACAAAGTTAAAACCTGGCTAGACCATACATCAGCTAACCTTAAACGTCAATAAAACTAACCATATAGTAGGGATGTTATGGAGCTCCGTAACCGTAACCGAAACTAGCGTATATCTGAAATAAAAATCTATCCGAAACCGTAACCGAATCTGATATAAAAGTTTCGAATAATTTCGGATAAGGACGGATTTGTATCAAAATGAGATAGGCACTTTATAAGGCTGTTCAAACCCGAAAAATAACCGATTGAGTTAGCGGTGGTTTATCAGTTCAAATTCAATTCCAAAAATCTAATATCCATAACTGAAACTATCCGAAACTATCGGATAATCCGAATTAATTTCACATTCGTAACCGTAACTGAAACCGATATAATTTTATTCATATATCCGTATCCATATCCATATCCGAAATTTCATATCCTTAACATCCCTACTTTATAGCATTTGGTCTATATAAGATTAACAAACCTCACTTTAATAATATTAAAGTTGAAAATATAAACGAGCCTATCAAAGAAGTCTCACACACAAAATATTTAGGCATAATTATGGAATTACCACATTCAGTATGTAACAAAACGGACGCGCAGCTTAATTAATAAATTTTATCAATTACGGGATATATTGTGCAAATTGTTGCCTATAAAGCTTTCGTTGAATCGCTGTTTAGGTATGGTATTTTGGTATGGGGTGGTTTATATAAGAGTAATTTAAAAGAGCTTTGTACCGTTCAAAACTACATCCTCAAAATAATTTTCCGAAAAGACATATATTATCCCACAAGACTGCTATACACGGAAATTGCAAATTTAAGACAGCTCTACCTGCATGCAGTATGTACGCATGCATTTAAGAACCACAATGCACTGCAAGTATGTACAAACACTTTTTATGAAACACGAAGTTACACTCAACAGCTAATTAAAATACTTAGCATTCTAAAAATATCAATAAAAGTTTTTTTACATACTTAGCCCCTAAAATATTTAATTTAATACCTACTGAAATAAGGAATGAAACTTCTGTGAAAAAATTTGCTAAATTATCCAGAGAATTTATTGCAAAAAATTACAATAAGTTTAAACACCTAGTCGATTAACATTGATTATATCATTATATGTAGTATTTGTAAATCTCTACCAGCATTTATTTAAAATTATAAATTATGTATTATAGGGAAAAAAGAGAAAAAAAAAGAAAAAAAAGTTTTTTCTTGTTTCGTATGTATATACTATTTGTTTTTTTTTTTCTTTTTTTATTTTCACTGGCTTCATGTTATAATTATGATATGGGACGCACTGTACAAGTGTTGGGTCACTTAGAGTGCAAACCAGTTTGTAGAATGGCTTATTGATAATTTGTATACTGCCAAAATATTTATTTCTAACAACTGTTTATATCATTTTACTAAATAAATACTAAATGAATAATGCAATATATCTATTAGAATCATAATATTAATGCAGCACAACTTTTTTTATTAAAATAACATATTATTATTATTAAAGCATGTCATTTATTTTGTTCTGCTTCTTTTTTAGAAATGTTGCTCTCTTAATCGCAATTCTGTAGTGTAATTTGACAATTTAAGACACATGAGTAAGTTTTAACTATGGCAGCTAGTTCATCTTGTACGTGTTAGGTATTTCCTTTATGATTATATTGAGTAGCACATATATGATACACAAGAGCGTGCCCAGTTTTTGGTTTAGGGACGAAAAAAATTGGAAGAGACATTGTCCTAGAGGGGAGGGGGGCTGATCGGAAAAAATTGTCCTAGAGAGGGACAAATCAGAAATTTCTTGGGTCAGGGGGGGGAGGCAAACCAGCAATTTTATGGGAAGCTTAATGGCTCATGGCAGATTTTGCAGGTCCAGTCCTGATGTATATGACTGTTTTATTGTATTGCATAAATAAATCAATACTTTATCATTATAGCTATATATAGATTAGTAACAGAACAATTTGGGTTCTAAGAGAAATTTTGTTCATTCATGACAGGGTTATTGTCAACAGAGTATCATCAACTTTTTTCGGAATAGTAATAGTTGCATTTGGTGCAGCTTTTGCTACCGAAATATTATGATTAATAAATTTGAAAGATGACAAACAACAATAAATTTTATATCATGCAGACACAACAAAATTATATAAAGTGAGGACACATTTATGCCTTGACCCATACTAATATTATACTGTGAATTAGATTGTTCTGATGCACTGGTATCAATATTTTTAATTTGGAAAAGCCCCAATTAAATACAGTTAATGTTATACCATAGTTATATTTGAAAATGGAGATCTGACGTTTTTACATTTTTCTGTAGATATTGATATTAGTTAATTTTTATAAGAGGTCATAAGATATTATAGCAGACTCCCACCCACCCTAAACAATCTTACGTAATTTATGGTTGGTCCCATAATGGATACTATGAATTCCATATTTTTAATGTAAAACCCATGTTATCGGTACGACTTATTTTAATGCCCACTGCGTCTGTAAGGAATTATCTTCATCTAAATATGGTATTGTTTAATAAGAACGTTAAGATAATTTTGTACAACAGGTTTAGAATAATTAAATTTCTGAACATGATTTTTTAATAAATGAGAATTCAACAACACTAGTAACACTGTTAACCCGATGACATTATTGAGAGTGTGGACCACTATTGTATGCACTATAACAAAAGGAATATATGAGTTATGCATAAATTACATAACGCTAATTTTTATACATGTTCTCCCTTTAAGGACAGGAATCTATATCACCTATCCTGTAACAATAGCTATTGGTAACCACATCTTTTGCAACACGAAAATATTACTTTCGACGTAGTTCTAAAATGAAATAAATGGTAACGTTTATCCCTCTCCCTTTGGTCCCTTCTGGTGCCTATGAAGAATTTAACTCCCCTTTCCTACTATGTTACATAATTTATGCATACCTCATAAATTCAACAAATGGTTTAGTTACATATTTGAATAATTTTATTTTGCCTGTTCATTGGGGTTTTTTCTCCTCAAAAATTTTTCCTGCAACAGATAAGTATTTAAAATCGTATTTTGAGAACAAAGTGTAGTAAGGCAATTTCGTAAAATTGCCCGGATTACTGACTGTCCGTATAGAAATTCTTCCTCACAGAGAAATAGATGTCTTAAAGGATCAACCAGTATTCCTGTATATAAATAGTGTATTCTATATTGTGTTATACTTATCGTTTGGAGACGTTTCAACTCCTACTCTGGAGTCGTTGTCAATCGTTTTGTAGAGTATTTCGAGGTTTTTTCAAAAAAAATTGTTGTTTGTCAAAAAATTTGACAGTGACAATTTGTCATTGCCGATCACTTGATACTGAGGGTACCATTTATTTGCTCTTCTAGCAATAGATCTCTCCAGCCCAAATGAAGGTCGATTGAAGGTGCCCCGATTTTCGTGTTGTTTATCATCATACAGCTGGCTTCTTTAAGTTTTACGGACAGCCAGTAATCCGGGCAATTTCACGAAATTATCTTACTACACTTTGTTCTCCAAATACGATTTTAAATACTTATCGGTTGCAGGAAAAAATTTTGAGGAGAGAAAACCCCAATGAACAGGCAAAATAATTCAAGACCTCCTCAACAAACTTTTCGAAATTACTTATGAATATATTTGAATAATCAAGCATCAACATACTGGAATTTTGCATAGTTTTTAGTTCTGGTAGAAAATAATATCTTGCAGAAAAATAAGCGTCTGAGAGAAACAAGTTTGGTTTTTGTAAAAACTATTATGTCATTGTCAAGATGTATTTTTGTAAATCGAGTAAAATAATACAACTTGCCCAAACTAGAATAAGATTAAATAAGGGATATTAACCAGATAACATTACAATATTCTTGCCTTTTGAGTCCTAGATTTTTTTCTTTAGAAAAATAAGAATCTTAGAAAAAAAATCTAAGACTCTTATTGCCGACAAATAAACAGACTTCACCGCTGAAATTATTCCACAGACACAAATTATTTTATAAAATCGGCGTCTAATGCCACCTTTTGTCATTAACTTTCTTGGAAGCCCTATTTCAAGATGTGATTAAATGCTGCTCCACATCAATTCACAACATTTTGCAAAAATTATCTGAAGAATGTCTTCAAAAGAATTTGAACATTTGACCTTTATAGAAGTCTGAAGCAATAATAGAATCACAAAAAACGACAAACAAAATAGAAAAGCAAGAAAATTTAGAATGAAATCATGCTTAGATACAAATCAACCAGAAGAAAACTATCAAAGGTGTCATTTTAAAATTGTTACACATACATAACTTTTGACTTATTTCAACATTTTATTACAAAATTTCATTTAAAAACAGATAAAAATCCCTGGTTTATGTACAACAGTTCATATCACAGCCTGAACCAGCACTGCAAAACAAGGTAAGGAAAAATAACAAAAAATTCCAAAATTCAGATAAAACCCCTATTTCAACCACTGACCATGATTCACTTGCAGTAACCACTACCAATTAGAATTCAATCTCTTTGTTTTTCTTGTGACATTTTTATTGCTTACAAATGAAGTAATACCTAAATAACCCCATAATTCGTGTTTCTACACTTCAAATAAGTTAAATATACAACCTTAGTCAACTATTCTAACATTTACTTCAGTACCAACTAGTATCAACAAAGAAAATAGAGTCAAAAAAAGTAACTGTTCTAACGCATCAAGAAATGACCAAATGAAGTCAATTGCCACCTAAAAAAATCTCTCCCACTCAATTTTCAAATTGTAAATATGTAATTTCAATGACCACAAGTAAACAGTTACAACTATAATGATAGGTTTGTTCCCATAAATCCCAACGTGAGGTTACATATAATTTTTGAAAACATCTGGAAATATTTTTTCATTGTGAAAATAATTATATTAATAACGTAAATTGTACACGCGGGTAGTCATAAATATTTCACGAACTTGTACTGATATATTCTGCTTAATATATATTTGCAATTATGAAAAAAAATATAAAGTATATTAAAAAAGTTTATTTATCGATTTCGGCTTTGTTATTATTTAAAATCGCGTACCAACTATTATTCTCATAAAAAAGGTATTGAATAAAAAATGAAAAAACAGAAATAGCCAAACGTTCAAAATTTAAACAAACTAAATAGAATATGATTGTACCCCAATTAAAAAGCGAAGCCACAATGAAAGAAGAAACAAACTACAAAATTCAGTTCTAACCCAATTGTTAAATTTAAAATTACCCTTTGGATTATGTACTCATTTTGAGGAGTATGTTATCATAATTTTGTTTAACGTTAAGTTGACTTTAATTTTTTTGATAATTTCACCAAATCTACGGATTTATTGATTATATAAAGTTTAATTTTTTAAAATTTTTCTCCAAATCATATAACTATTTGCCAAAAAATATAATTGCACTACACAAAAATAAGTATTGGTGACTACATGAAATTTAAATAATTCATTATTTACTTTATGCAAAAACTGATGCCAAAACAGGTAATAAATAAGAAAAAATAACTTTTATAATTAATGAGATTGTAATTACAAAAATAAGCTGTTTTTATTTATTTTTGGGACATTATCAGTATTCTTTTGGCAAATATTTACGCCATACTCAAAAATTCCGGGAAGATTCAAAATATCCATTTCTGCTCAAATTTCAAAAGAAACATATTTCACTATTATTTTAAACATTTACAAAAAAAATATATATTAAATATAAAATTTAATGTTTCTGTGATTTTTAATTTTAATATATCTGGAATTTTGATTACCTAAAAGGGAGTTTTAGATAAAAATTACTCACCGTACTGGCATTTCCATCCAAAGTATTAGCTGCAACAAATACACATTCATTAGGTAACTGGATACAATTATTTTGAAAAATGTATATATGTTGCCATCCTTAAATTATCTAAGAGGGTTTCACAATTTTTGAAGATCTCTCATATAGCATGGAGAACTTCAAACATATTTATGTATTAGGCAGAAATATTGGTTAATTTTTACGGTAATCTAATAATGATTTTACTCTGGCCTAAAATGTATTACTTATTATTTAATATTTAAAATAATCTAATATGATTATTGTTGAATGTTCTCAGATAATTGAAAGAATTTATTTTTATGCATCAAAAGAAAGTATAATATTAGGAAATTTGGAATTAAATATTTCCTCAAGATTTGAAACAAACTTTAATTTCAACCAATAGGCACAAATTATCACCATTTTTACTAATGCAAACTAACATTTTTTAACAATACCAAGAAAGGAACTAATTAATTCATTTCATAAAAACTATCTTTCACAACGGCGGCTCGTCAAGTGGGTAGGAAGGGCAGCGACCACTATGAAATTCTTGAGGAGAACATAAAATAAATGTAAGAACACAGTGTTGGACGCTAACACCAAACCTTTATTTTAAACACTCAACGCCCTTTCAACAACTCTAAGTTGTCATCATCAAGGAGTAAACAAAAAAATAATAAAAGTTTGGTGTTAGGGAGCAAAACTGTGTTTTTACATTTGTGAGACACCAAAGGTTCCACAGCATTTCCATTAACATATAATAGACTCAAAAGAAAAGAATACATTATGTGCATCTGAAATGGCTAAAAATTGGCTATACCTAATAATTTAACAATAAATATTATTAAATAAGCCTAATAGTACAAATATCTATTTTCTAAATTCCCACAACCAAATTTTGTGTGTAAGTCACGCCATACGTTTCAAGCTGTTTGTACTGCCTGAAATCTCAAACATATGACAAGCAGTTAAATTTAAACACAGGATTTGGTCTTTAACAACAGCAATTTACAGGGCTTTTGGTTTGGGGTGGGCAAAATCAAGTAAAAATTGTCCTAGAGGCAAATCAGAAAAAAACAAAGATAAAGAAGAACACACAAAAAAAGCAAAATCAAAGAAAGTGTCTGCATGTTGTTAAATAATGGAGCAATTTGGACACCCCCTGTAGAGATACTGGTATAATGGTAACAGCTCCTGGCAAATGAACATCAGACTGACATTATGAGAAAATTCCAGCCTATGAATATTGTAGATTATTTGACAAAGACTCCTGATAAGGAATCGAAACATCACATCACTCAGATAAGTATCACACAAAATATATCCAAACACATTTATATAGAAGGACTAGTTGGCAAATCCGTAGACCTACTTTCTCTCGGTTAATATACGAGAGAGCTTTTCTATAAGAAGTCAACTACTGTTCTGGGAAGTTCCCACAAATTGCTCTTAAGTACTACACCTAGATTTTGAATTACTTAACTCATCTGCATTTTTTAGAAACCCTTGTGAGGAGTGAAAACCCAAATGAACATCAAAATAAATTGGTTGGTCAAACCTATGATGGTTCCTCTCTGAGGATTTAAATGGTTTACAAGCGAAAGTAAAAAAGGTTTTGAAAAGCATACAAAATCTTACTATCTTAAGTCATTCACAGCATAGCCAAACTTTTAGATATCCAGAAGTAAATAGACTAAGTAGAGTGCAACTAATATATAAAGGCTCACTGTGCTTTTATTTTCGAAAATGTTTCTAGGCCACCATTTAGAGACGTTCCACAAACAAAAACAAACTGTACCTACCACGCTTTTTTTTTAACTGCATAAAATGTTTTTTTTAATTGAATGGATTTTTCGAGTCCATATTATTATTCATAAAAATATTAATAATAATAATTACTACTACGACCCTTCTATTAACAACGACAGATGCAGGTCCAGTTCCCAAACATCTGACTCAATCCAGCATATCACAGGAGGTTGTCAAGCGTTCGCTGCAACTGATTACAAAGAACGACAGGATGCTGTGGCAAAAATACTGCATCAGGAACTAGCACTTAAACTTTAACTATCACAGTCTGTGAGATTACCATACTATAAATACAATCCAGAATCTGTTTTAGAAAATAACAACTACAAGCTGTACTGGGACCGCACGATACTGACTGATCGGACTGTTGCTCACAATAGACCAGAATATTTATATAATGTTATGTATATTTGGACTATTTCAACTCTTGAATTGTATCGCCTGGTTGTTAAAGAGCACATTTGTAGAAAGCCCTGACGTCGATTCTAAAATGAAAATCAACTTCAAACTCAATAATTTCTTTTATATGAAATTGTACAATTTTTAGTCAGAATTAAATATTACCACTACCAGAACAACAATAGCCATAACTTGTAAAAATGTGTGTAGGCTCATTCGTTTTGTAACAGGAAATCGCAATTTAAGTAGACATTGGCGTTCAGAAAGAAAAAAAGACTATAACAAATTATTTTCTCATTCTGATGCTAAAAAACTCCCGGTTATTTGTTTAGCTCCAAATATATAAGGAAATTACGTAATTATTTTTCATTTATTGTCAATGATTAGCTCAGAAAATTTCCTCAGATTAAAAAATTATTTCTCGTGAGTCAGTGGAAGCCATTCATTGCAATTTTAACTAGACCTGGAATAAAGTAAATCAGTTATTTTAATTTTGACCAAGCTAAGAAAATATGTATTTGTGGAATTTTCTTGACCTATTTTATATTAAATGACTATCAATTAAAAAATGAAGTACTTGATTATGTTAGTAATATTAGTCATTATTCTATTTTTTTTTTAATTAATAACTAATCAGCATTTACACGAAAAATTAATTTCAAGCATTTTTAAAAAAGCCTGGTAGGTATGATTTCGTTTTTTTTCGCGAAACATGTCTAGAAACATAATCAAAAATAAAACCGGAGGTACATGAGGTTTTTATTTAAATCTTTTTCCAATGGCACAGTGAGCTTGTAAGATTATGAAACTATGAAAAATCGTCTAAATGAGTAAGTTATGGTTTTAGTTCTTGCCCACCCACGTTGAAAATCCACGAACCGCCGCTGTACCTTTATTCAAATTTAACTGATCAAGCAAAACTGCAAGTGTAAAAATAATGTAATCGGGAACAAATTACCTGCACCATATCCAGCAGCTTGATCATAAACCTGTTCCTGATCTTCAAGCAAGGAATCCAAATTGTGAGCCTGCATGAACAAGTTATTTTCCTGTTGACGTCTCCTCATGTCCTCCTTTTGCTGTGTGATACGAGATTCCAATTCCTCCTGTTTGCGTCTCATCATTTCATCCGTTCTTATTCTCTCCTCTTCAACTTGGCGCTGCTTCATTTCCCATTCCCGCTTCTGCCTTTCCTTGTCTAACTCTCTTGCTCTCAATTGATCGCGCAACATTTCAGTCTCATGCTCATATCTGGCATACTCCATTTGAACTTCCAGTTTTTCTTTCTCTAATTCTAATTCCTTCTTAAGTGATTCTTGTTTTTGACTATAGAGGTCATATAATTGTTTCCAGCGCATGCCATATTCGTGTTCAAAAGATCCAGGAGCTGCAAATCTTGGTCCAACTTCTCTCTCACGATGATACTCGTGAGTTTTCTTCGTTATGTTCTTGTCAGAATATCCATCAAGGTCATCAACATAATCATGTGCTTCGACGATACAAGGGCGAAGTGAAGATGTAAGGAAAAAGCATCCTTCTGAACATTTTCTGATGGCGTGCAGAGCTGAACCTTTCCGAGCAAAATCGAGAATGGCTTCACCTGTGGGGCGACCTCTTTCGTCGACACAAACAACGCATCGCTCAACCTGAAAATAAGAAGCATAATGAGCTTGTTTTGTCCATATTTACTGTTTAGATTTACTTACCTCTCCAAAAACTGAGAATGCATAATGAAGCAGCTCATTTGTAACATATGGTGTTAGGTTCCTCACTTTTACAGTTGCTGTGTTTGGAGCAAATCTAATCTTCAAGTTCCTGGATTTCAATACTGATCCATCCAGCTCCCTTTTGGCTTTTTCAGCATTACTGTGATAGTCAAGCTTGACAAATGCAAAGTTTTTTTCTTTGTTCAAAAACCTTTCAGTGGTTTCTCCATATACTTTGAACAATTCAATCAAATCTTCTTCAGTGACTTCATTTCCAATATTACCAATATACAAACGATTCCTACCGTTGAATTTCTTTTCTGTCAGAACAACAGCAGGCAGATCAAAAGTAGGTCCCATCAGCTGTTGAAGTCTTTCATTAAGTTTGTCATCAGGTCCACGTCCCATACCGAAACGACCACCTCTGTGCCCGCCTTCTCTTTGGCCACGTTCACGCATTCCACCATCTTTGTTTCCTTCACCATCTTGATCATCGCCAACACGATAGTCTTGTCTGTCACCTCTATCTCCTCCCTGGGGTCGGCCTTGGTTGCCCCATCTACCCCCTCCACGTCTGTTATCAAATCCACCACGTCTATCACCAAATCTCTAAACCAAAAGAAAAAAAATGTAGGTGATAAGTTTTACAGTTTTTTGTAAATAAGTTTTGTTATCATAGCTCTTATGCAGCAAATAAAATTGTGTATTGAGAAAATTTAGTAAATATCTACATCAACAATTTTATATTATAATTAACAGCCCCACAAAAAAAATAAAGCCTTGTGCATCGAACCGGATCTATGTAAGCCTATGTTTTTGGGGTCGCTGAATCCGAATCCGTCATTTCTTGACCTTGAAATGACCTTGGGATCGCTGAATTCGAATCCAGAGTCGGTTTTACCTCATCAGGTCAGGTTCCAGATTGGGATTTAGTGACCCAAAAAACGTGTATGAATTTTTTTCAGATTTTTTATTAGATTTTGGGGATTTGACCTTGGCTTGAGCTTGAACCTGACCTGATGAGGTCGAACCGACCCCGGATTCGGATTCCACGACCCCAAAAACACTTGTATGATTTTTTTTTGATTAGATTATGGCAATTTGACCTTGGAGTGACCTTGACCCTGACCTGCTGAGGTCCCCAAAAACATAGGCCTACATAGATCAGGTCTGATGAACAAGACTTTTTTTTTGAGGGGCTGTGTTATCAATCATTATAAAAAATAAATTGATAAATGTGCCAAACACCCCAAATTGAAGCTGAATTCAGTAATTTAAAATGAAAAGAAAACACTAAAAAATCTAGTCACAAAAACACAAAAAAGAGGTAGAAATTCCTAGAAGTTTAATTTCCAGAACTTTATCACCAATATTTATAATTTTAATTTAGGAGTAAAAACTAAATAGTGACCAAAACAGGTATGGTTACTTACTGTGTGTTTTTTTTATCCTATTGAATAAGATTACATATTTATTGAAGACTGAAAAAATCAAGTACCATTTAGAATGTGATGTGATCCACATAAAAAATTATCCCAATTTTTCAATTACTTAATTTTCAAACAAGAAGTCTTACATTTTTTGATTTTTCAGGAATCCATTCCTCTAAGAATTTAAAAGAGATCCCAATTTTAATGTTTTTAATTTCAGTTTTTTCATTTCTTTGCTTCAATAATTGAAAAGACACAAAAAATAAAAGAACAAATAAATATCAGATAAATGCTCACTGAGAACTACATTTAGGCTGTTTTCCAATTAGCGCACACTTAAGCACAGTGCGGCACAGTGCTAAGCACTGAGTGTTCCAATTACAGCACTGGCTCACACAAATGAGCACAAGAAATAACTGTGCCTTTGGGATGTTGTATGTAGGTTTACTACGTAAACATAAAACTTTATCATAAAACATGAAGTATGTTCCAATTAATGCCCAAAAATTATGGTACAGGGTGACACAAAAACACTTTGAGCTCTAGTAAATGGAAAACAGCCATTATTGAATTATTCTGTAAATAATTTAAGCACACATAAACGACAATTGATAACCTATGAGTAATACACTTTTAAAATTATGGTGATCAGTGTACTCTACTGGTTGGTTTTAAAAAAATCATGTTCCAACTAACAACCTAAAATTGCCGCACCGTGCGGCACAAAATCACTTTGTGCTTTGGTAATTGGAAAACAGCCAATAATAATTCTTGTTATTTTTTACTTCTACGGTTTATAAAATTAAACAACTAAATTACAATATTTTTTTGATGGCTTATTTTCTCATCTTCACGTTCAGAAGCGTGAAATCCGCAAATTACATGCACTTAAAGTTAAAAAGACTTTCTTAATGAATACTTACGCCTCGTCCGCCACGACCACGTCCACCAAATCTGTCTCCACCTTGTACATTGGGTTTTTCATTTTCTTGATGCTGACCGGCATCATCTGATGAAGACTCAACTTTTACATTATTATCGTTATTCTGCTCCATTTCTTTTAAATCAATTACGGTGCTACTGCTTTAGGTATTCGTTTTGTGTAAACTTCTGTAATGTAATGTAAAAAGTAACAAAAATATTTGGCTTAAATTTTCAAACTTACAAAAACAGGGCAGATCACAAAACACTCACACGTCTGATTTGACAGCTGACAGTTTTAGTAACCCAAGCCCAACGTAAAACGAAAAAGAGGGAGCCATAGTACTTATGCAAGACCGTAGAGCATCTACACCCTAGAGATGGCCTGCAGTCAGCAGTGCCCAAATATCATGCCAAGGCTAGAAAGAGATGGCAATAGAGAGGGCAAGACACCAGATCATACAGAAACAAACAGCATCCAATGAGTTCATTGGCTGCCCCATCAATCGAGTAAAATAGCCTCTTGCTCTCTCTGTTGCCCTCTCTTTCTAACCCTGGCACGATCATAGAGCATGTACTTCTGGAAGTAGCCTGCAATGCAGAAACAGCGTGCCAATACTAAAAATAGAAGAGGGCAATAAAGAGAGCAAGAGGCTATCTCACTCGACAGGAAGCTTCTTCCAATGAAATACGTCCAAGATGTAACTCATTGGCTGCTCCACCCACCAAGTGAAATAGCCTGATTCTCTATTGTTCTCTCTTTCTAGTCTTGGCACGACATTTGCGCATTGCAGGCTATCCCCAGAAGGTATATGCTCTAAGGGTACGATATTTGTGCAATGCAAGCTAACTCCGGATGATATATACATACTGCACATAATTATTGGATGCAGTTCCCAATCGAGTGAAATAGCCTCTTGCCCTCTACATTGCCATCTATTTCTAGCCTTGGAATGATATTTGTGCATTGCTGGCTACCTCCAGATGTACTACCTCTATGACAGTACGTGTAAATTGGGATTTGGGATCCAATCTTAGATCATGTACCTCCTAGATATAGCTTGTCAAGCACAAAATCGTGGCAACGCTAGAAAGAAAGGGCAACAGAGACAGTAACAGGCTATTTCACGTAGTGGGTGGACGCAGCCAATGAACAACATGCTGAACGTATTTCATTGGAAGCAGCTCCCAACCGAGTGAAATAGCCTCTTGCCCTCACTATTGACCTCCCACTCTTTAGTCTTACCAGGACATTTGTACATGACAGGCTATATCTAGAAGGTACATGATCTAAGTATCCAATCTTTTATAATTAATCTGATTAATTTTTTATTACTTTGATAGTATAAAGGAAGTTTGCACAAGGATAAACAGGTGCATGTTGTCTAAATTTCCTATTAAATTAAGTCAAATACGTTTATTTTTAAATTAGATTTAATTAATAGCTTTCAGTTTAGTTCCTTTATGAGAGGTGTAAACGGTACTTTACAATTAACGTTGACATTTTTTAGGTTAAATTTTCCTGTATTTGGCATATGACGATTAAGGAGAAGAGCAAAAAAAGATTAAAATACAATAATTATTTGTTGCATAATTAAAAGGCAATAATGGTTTCTTAAATGTTTGAGGTAAATTATTTATCAAGGATTCTCAAAACATTGACTAAATTAACTGCGCTTAATTGACATTTGTCGGAAATAATTTGGTGCTTTAAATACTTTTAATATGGCATAGATTTTTCTACTTATATATTTTGCTAGAAGAAATATAATGTTCACTTATTAAAAAGATTTTATCTTCAGCAACAAATGTCACATACAATTTCAATATGTCATCATTTAAAACTAACTACCAATCATGAATCACATGATATTGATATTGCAGGTTTAATGGGACATGTTTTTGTTTGGTGATAAGCGAAGGTTATGACCCGTGAAAAGATAGTTGACCTTTGAAGAATACATGCATATAAAATGCTAAAGGCAAATGAATTAAGGCAGTTGTTTGGGTTAGTTGTTGGTACTTAAAAACTGACTTTTTTAGTGTGTGGTGTGACAAATAGTAGTTAAATCTGTATATATATTATATATATAGTTGTATAAGGAACTAAAAGTGTTTTTTGTTTTATTTGGAAATCTGGCAGCAAAGGGAGGAATGCTTAGGACCACCAAAGACTGTTTGGGACTTAGGGTTCGCATAAATTCTCTTCACCAAACTTGGAAGTGGCTGCACCAAACTATTGCCCTTCATGATTTTCTCATTGCACTGACATCATCCTCCAAAAACTTCATTGCAAATACTTGCTTAAATCAATAAACCAGCACCAATAGGCACAACATCAACAAACTCGTGTTGTTGGGAAATAATCAAAAATGGCACTAACGAGAAACTGTATGAAAATTAAACAAATGGCTTTTGTTGGCTGTAGGTATTTCTCAGTCACATCTACTGACATAAAAAAGTCTGTATTTATTTCTCAATCTAAAGATATTTACACAAATTTAGCCCTTGAGGACTGGTTATATCGCAATTTTGATTTTAAGAATCATCATATTTTAATGCTGTGGCAAAGTGACCCTTGTGTTGTGATTGGAAGGCATCAGAACCCATGGTTAGAATCTAACATTACAGAATTATTAAATATAACAGAGAGTGGAGTAAAGCTGGCAAGGCGTAATAGTGGAGGTGGGACTGTTTACCATGACAATGGCAATTTGAATATGACATTTTTTACACAAAGAGAAAGATACAATTTGAAATATAATCTGGAGATCATCTCAAGATCATTATTCCGGAATTATAATTTGAAACTTAACATTTCACCACGAAATGATTTGACCTTCTCTGATTATAAGGTATACATATTTAGAATTAATCTTTAACATGTGTCAGAGCATTTTCTAACATATAGTAGTAACTCAGTTCCTTGAGCCATAATTTTTAAAATTTTGTTTAATTAAATTTCAACACAATTTTGAAACAAAAAAACCTAGTATAGGTATTTGACATTTAGGCAGATTATTAATTTGTAGCTAATTTTTAAAAAAATCATACACATTTTTTACAGATTTCCATTTTCAGGTATCTGGCACAGCTTCAAAATTGGGCCGACCAAATGCATATCACCACTGCACACTTTTAGTTGACGTTAAAAAAATTGACCTCAGCTGGGCTCTTCGAAACCCAGAGGTATGGAGGTTTCCTAACATTGCATGAATAATGACTCACAAATATATTTTTTTATAGTTGGGCATTCAGAATACAAATGCAACAAAATCTGTCAAATCAAAAGTACTGAATCTTTGTGAAGAAAATCCAGCATTACAAGTAAATGATCTAATGAAATCAGTAGGTTGGGAATATCTTAGAACACATCCACTGGAGCTAATTGATGGAGGAGTGGAGTATGCAAACAAACAGAAGGGATTTCAGATGGTTAATCCAACAGAGGAATGGTTTCCAGGTAAGAAAATTTTAAGAACTTAACTTTAAAAATCACACATTGAAATACATTGAATATTTGGAGACTGAACAAAATGGCATTTAAATTAATCAAGGCCATTACATAATGTGTGTGTGCTTTACATTTTGATTTTAAGGATTGTTATAAAAACTATGTAGTATTTTTTGAATTCTGTCAAGTATTGTTTTTATAATTTATGTTTTATTATTTTATTTATTTTTTTAAGTTCTATCATGAGAGCAAAGTTTAACTATATGCATTCAGAAGTATATCTTATCTTTTAATTGACATGTTATGCAATTAGTTAACAAATTGCATCATTTTTTGATTATATTAACATTTGGTAACCCTTTTCAATTAGAATATAATCTAATACAAGAGGCTTTGTTTGGGTTTATAAAATATGTTTATATTTATGTCATGTGTATTTTGAAACATATATTCTGTTGTCTAGAAATTTTATGAAAATTCTAAAAATAAATAAGTTAGGTCACAGCAAATAAATGTTTGTTATCAAATACATTTGATTACTTAAGATCTCAAGGGTACATTTATTTACAAAAAATAAAAAAGCATGATATAAATGGTTTTCAGCATTTAAAATCTTATTGGTAACACAGAGGTGATGGAAAATCTGTGTGTTGTGACCTTTGGACAGATAAGAGGACATTTATCTAAATCCAATAGTTCATTGGTTATCTTTACCACACTGTGTTTCTGATATGACATTTTTTAAACAAATTTAATCTACTAAGTCCCAAAAAAATTCATTGTTTCCATTAAAAAATGTCTAATTTGTTATAGAATAAGATATTTGATTTCTTGTTACGAATATATTTCTATAAAAGATGAAACTTATTAAATGCCAAATTATATAAATATAAATTGTTTCAAAAGCTCACATTTTCTTGTGCTATTTTAAGCAGTAATAGTAACTGGTCATTGATGAATCACCTTTTCAATGGTTTAAGTTGCCAAGAAGGTAATCATTTTTTGAAGTTTCAAGTATTACTTTGAATTAGAAGTCCTAAAAACCCATTTTCGTTACAAATAAACAGAAGACAATTTGATTGTTATTTGAGTGTATCCAAGATACATAAGTAAAATTTTTTTGTAGGTTTAAACGCTATTCGCGACGATTACGCAAGCTGGGACTGGTGTTATGGGAGGACACCTAAATTTGAGATTACAAAGTCATTCCAAATCCCAGATGTACTAGTCAATGAACACGGATTTTCTGGGGAAGTCAAGGTAACCATGACAGTTGAAAAGGGCAAAATAAAGGACATAATCCTTTGTCTTCCTCCTTCGATGTCTGCTGATGGATTAACTACTGAAGGAAGTGTGATATCGGCACTCATTGGTCAGCGGTTTACTGAACATGCTTTGTACACTTTGGAACAGTTGATCAGCAGTGTAAAAAGTGAAACAGACAGGTTTGTTTCTGAGTGTTTGAGACAAGTCATGATTTCTGCTTGAATTGTGATTTAAAAATTGCCTTTCCTTAAAGCCAAAGAATGTGTATTTCTTATTGTTTATAAATAGACTTTGCTAGAATTGAGTTGCATTTATATCCTTTAAGTATATATTTAACTGTAAAGTAATTCAGTTAAAAATTTATAATTTTTAGTTAATGCAAATTGGTTTATCTTATTGTCCTGAAACAAAAGTTCATTATTATATGAGAATTTTATTTGCAGATTGGCTTTGAAGAAAAAATATTCAAATTTGAAGTAACATTTTTGTAGTAGATTGATAAATAACAATTTCTCTTTCATTATATTTGATGACCAATTGTTGGTGCTATTTAATATAGTTTTATTTTTGTACAAGTTTGTTTTTTATGTTTAATCTAGATTTTATAGTAGTAAATTTGAAGGGGTATTTGAAAGGGTTTGAATTTAGTTTTTGTATATTTTTATAATTAAAATAACCAGTAAAAGCTAAACAATTAAATTTACTAGATTGGTTGGTAAAACTTCAACTTCTTACCCAAAATTCAATTATACCAAAGTAGTTGTGGTAATTTTGAAGAATTGTGATTTATTTCTAAGTGCTTGGTTTTTGAAATTCGCTTATTGTTTGTATATTAACTAGACTGCTTATATTATTGTCTATATTAAATTTTATTTTAGTTCCAGATTTGGTTGTAAGGATTAAGACCGTGTTGACGGTAAACAAGAATTAATCATATCATTTATATATAATTTATTGATGAGTTTGTAGTTTTAAGTTCAATGTATAATTTAATTATTCTATTTGTATATTATGTTTAATTTTTCCTCCAATACTGGATTGGAGTTGTTGTGCCTTATTATTGCAATTAGTTTTAGATGGCTGTATATATTTTTAGTGTAATTGGCTTTGCAGAAAATTTAAATAAAAATATTAGTAAAAATGAAATTTTTGTATAATTCACCATTTGTGCAAAGGAGATAAAATTGTGAGTACTTACCATGAGCAGCCTTTTTAGATTCAGTCTTTTATCTTGATTGGTAGATTGGCATTGCCACCAGTAATTTCAAAAAAAACTTAAAAAAATAACTCCTTATAAACAATGTTGATTGTAAGGCGCTTGACATGTTGCTTTCTTTACAAGTAGCATGTAGCTTTTTTTTTTTTAGGGAATTCTACATATATTCTATGTTTGCTAAACATTATTACCATATCAAATGGCCTGTCCATGACAGCTGGTGAATTTAGTTTATCTTACAGTGTATCATACATTATGAGCAAAAACCATATCTGTATACTGCAATGCAAAGTTAATTCTGTTCTTGTCTTATATCATAACTTCATATAGAAGACTTTTCACTAATTTATACAACATCTGATCAAGCGATCATTCTTGGCGACCTAGTCCTGTGTAAGAGGAACTTACACTAATCTTCTGAAATATTTTATAATCCAAATTTGTTTATGTCTTGTAGAAACTGCTGTCCTAGTGTTCATTTGTACTATGATTTTTTAAGTTTACTACTGCTTTGTAAAAATTTTCTCTATGTCATGCTTGAAGAGTTACCTTCGCTTCTTTCTGTTGAGTTCCTATGGAGTTAAACATGTTCTCCATTTAGCTGAAATAGTTTCCACACTTTGTTTTGAGCAGTTTCACTTGGTTATGTCACTTTTATCTATTAAAAACCCACAATACAATCATTTTATTAAAAATGTATTTTTCGAACTGTTAAGGTTTTTAAACAAGTGTTGCAACATGTTTTTTTGTGGTAAAATTAGGCGGCTTGAATTGGAGAAAAATTGCAGATATGGGATCAAATGCATTTAGAATAAATGGTACAAGAATTTCGATTATTTTCCATTTTTTATTAAAACAAATAAATAACAAAACATTAAAAATTTAACAAAATGGTAGATGGACAATAATTATTTTAAATTGAAATCGAGATCGCTTTTAATTTTTTTCGCAAAGCTTACGAACTAAATTTTATAATATCAATAGCTATACCCTAAAAACAACGATTGCTTAGAAAAATTATATGTATATATATATATGTTTGTTATACTATGATTATTTTTTTATATTACATGAATGACTTTGAAATGTAGAGGCAATGCACCAAACAATTCTCAGTGGAATGTATCTACATTTTACATACTTTTAAACGTATGCAAATATGGAAAGCATGTATACAGTCATGTGCAAAATGTGTCATTTTTATGTTGTTTTTTTTTCATAGGTTTTCACATAAAAATGAATAAATCGGACATTCAAAAATGACTTCAGATCTCATCAAATGAATTTCTCATGGTATTGAAAATATAAGATGAAATTTTGAATTTTTATACATATATATATATATGTATATATATTTATGGAACGGCATATTTGTGTTAAACAGTAAAGTAACAATGATATACGTACAGTATGACATCAAAAATGTGTTATTAATTGATAATCATCCTGTCAGCATGTACTGGAATTTCAGTACCTTATAAAAACGGATTCGGTTTCTTTAATTTATTTATCCTAGCAAGGAAAACAATTTACAATACATCTCACTATAACGGAAAAATTAAGCTGGTGGAGCTCTCTTTAAAAATTAAAATATATACTATAGTTTTTGTAAAGAAGTAGCGATTGCCAGTATAAATATATTTATCACTTTCTGTCTTGGCAAATGGGGTGTGCTTGAATTATGTCGAGTTTTGTTACAGCAACATATCAAATAAGGCAACATTGTTTTTTCGGATAATTATTTAACTACTACATATATATTAACAACACATTTAATTAAATCTAAAATACTTAACGATAACAACCATGTTCTTATTGCCTTTATTTATTTGTATAATATGCATATTCCACTTATTTTTCGTTAATGTTTCCTTTGTATTAAACACATTCAAGAGTAGTCTGAGCTTCTTTGAGCGGGCTTCTCAAAACGGCTCGTTCAAATAGATTGGTCAGTCGAAGTAGACTTTACTTTGTAATCACCAAATTCGTAGACCACCTTTATGGCACAAATGCAACTGTTCTCATCCTAAATTGAATCAGAATTTTGTTGCATTCCCACGATAAGGTAAAAATTATTATTATGATGGCCTAGGATTTTGGGTGTTTTTTTTAACGTTAATGTTAGTTTGGTCTGTATATTAGTACTGCCATTATAATACTTCGGCCGTTCCCTATAAAATGCAGGGTACTATAATCCTCAAATTAACATACTGTCTGGGAATGACAGCATAATTAATCGAGGTTCTGTCAAAATTCGCGAAAATATAATAAATTTGAAACCCGCAAATCAAACACTCCCCAAGACCATAACATTTATATAAATTTTTAACAATAATATACTAATCAATTAATCTAACGAAATAATATAACAGCATTTTTACAACGCAGAAATACAGCATAGTCGTACTCCTCGTTATACGGAAATTTTCTGAAGAAGTTTGTTAGTAATGAGTGACATTTTCGCACAACGAAACCAAAAGACTTGTTTTAAAATAGTTTTTTTTTGTAAAACAACAAAGGTGTTCTAAAAACTGTACATCGTGAGCTATTATAAAGTTGTGCAAAATGTTGAAGGGATGCCATTGCACAAGTGAACGCACAAGTCTTTGGGTGAAAATTACAGAGAACATATAAAATTGTGATTCACTTGAGATTCCATTATGATCTTGGCAAGTTCCGAGATTCTCCAAAGAATATGCTTCCAGTTTTCGTCTCCTTTCTGATGTTCTTCTTAATTAAAATATGCTTTTGTTTGTTTGTCTTCACCTGGGCACTAATTTAAGTCTAAACAGACACACTACTTGTGCTTATACATCTAAAGCTAGTAGGCTGGCTCGTAGACACAATGAGCATCAAAACTCTAGATTCAAAAAATTAAATGTGTTCATTATTTGAAGGTATCATTATTTTTTTTCACAATCACCAGTTGAGTAACATAAGGTAATGAAAATTTAAAAAAGCAAAATTCATTAACAGTGAACACTGACTTTCGGGTTGGAGTTATTTTAACTATAAGACAGTAAACATGTCTTGAACTTGACTTAAAATGGGCAAAACACAATATGCATTTTAAAATTCAAGATTAATTTAAAAGTTTAAAGATAACTCACAATTCGGAGAGTAAAAGTTTTTTTTAATGAGTAAGATTTTAGGCCAATTTGATCTCATGCAGGAGATTAGTAAACCAGATAGTCCCAAATCTTTTAACAAAGTTTTACTTCCTAACTGGAAATATTGTATTAAGATTATAAAAAAATAAATGGTTGAAGTGATGATATCTAATGGTTCACAGGATGAATCATGGGAAATTTAGTTTGAGCAACTGACACGCTACTTAAGTCAACCATTGAGTAATTACATTACTCAATGAGTGAACCATCATCACATTTTATTCCAGTATTTCCAGTTTAAAAGTCCAATTCCATTATATTAAGCAACCTTTAATACCTTAAGGAAGTTTTTGCAGTACATAAAAATTGCACCTACTTCAAAACTATAATTTGAGACAATCTAAGAGGGGGAGTTTAGGGGTGAAATGGGAGAAGTTAACTAGTTTTAACTATATAAAAAAGCTAATGGCATGATCCTTATACTAGATAGAATATCAAACCTGGAAAAAATTAAATTTATGTTTCTTACAAGTTGTTTTCTTTGAATATTCTACACACTACCTTTACTATTGACGATCACTCAAGCACCCACATGCCTGCTGTTTTATATATTTGTTTTTAATTGGAAGTTCAGAAGGGTCAAGTCATTAAATCTGCTTAAATAGTGATTCACTTTTTAAAGTTCATCTGTATCTCGAACATTGAAATGATTCGAAGCAAGTGCTTATAGCCTATAAGTAATCTGACAAGAAAATGTCACTCATACCTATCATTTATTTATTTATATATATATCATTTATTATATATGAGGCGTACAAAAATTTGTAAATTTTTGCAAATTATTTCCCATCACCCCTCTCCCATTTTTGCGGTCCATGTAGCATGTGAGAATAGCTTGAATATAGCAATTGAAGAAAGCACCATTATGAATATAATTTGTGATTTTAAAAAGTAGTTCACTTTAAACGTTATTAACAGGTCAATGATTTTGGAATTACATTTAGGAAATATGTGTTCGAGAAATTCCATTAAAAATGCAGATTTTGATGACATTCTCATTTTGTGCACTTTGTGATTAGAAAAATTGGAACTGAGAATATACAAATATATCAAAAGTTTGCACTTTGAAAAGAATTTTGTCGGGAAAAACACCCATTTGAAAAATCATTAGTAATTACTCTCTTCAATTAGAACTTTGTTTGGGAGCACCTTGGGAATTGTTGCACCCAAATTGAAATTTATTGTATTTGCTGTTGATCTGATTTCTCCAAATTTGATTTTGCAAGTGAGTGATTTTCAACAATAATTTTTTTGTGTAAAATTTGCCAAACATGAAGCTGAAAATATTAATATTTGTTTTCACACTAACAATTATCATTGTAAATTTTACTATGGTGTTTAAGAATTAAACTGACTTGCTATTTTCATTTTCTTTTTCATCTAATTTTTGAATTATCTAACAAAAATTTATTAATCTGGTATATCAGTTCGAATTTAACAAATTAATATGATATAAATAGTTTATAAAATACAAATGATATCAACTGCATTATTATATGTGTCTATATGTTGTGAAACAACGCGTTGAATAAGAACTAGTGCTGGGTCACCAGCTCTTTAGAATATTCTATTCTCAGTCCAATCATGAAATCAGTCAGATTTTGGAATATTTTTGTCACAATAAAACTGTCAAAAAATTTACTGTTTACCAAAAATCTCATGTTGTATTTGTGTGGAACTGTTCACATCAATATTTATAATTTTTGCAAAATACTTCAATAAATATTTCAAAAGGTTTTCTTTCAAATAAGTATAGGATAGTCAAATTAAAAACACATCTCTGGATTTTGTATTTTCGAAAATCAGTAACAGATATTTCTTCTTCGGTTTTGATAATTTAAATAAAGGAAATTTGCAGTCAACGATCGATTATAATAAAAAAGATACAACAGTAAACTACCTTAGAACTCGAAGAACTCATTGCCCAGGGTTCTCTAATTAAATTAACAGGTTTCAATAAGTCATAGTTACAGTGTATGAATCCATAACAGCTTCAGAAAAATTTTAAAACAAGAAGTTCTGGATGAACAAATACCACAAAATACTATGAATAGTACTTCAGTGCATTAAAAGAAAAAATGGGTTGCAGAGTTACTATTACAAAAATGAAATATCATTCCAATAAAGTGACCAAGTTTTATAATATATTCCAGGGTAAAATTTGTAATTATATTTTTTATAAGCATGTCTTTAAAAAATGACGTGGTTCACTGGTTGTTCTGAGTTTGGTTTGGCTTCTTTCCAAAACATCTGAACTTCACTAACTGGACTGATTTCTAAAATCCAGTACAAAATACAAGACTACGGAACAATTGTGTGTATAAATGACTTCTTTACCATATTCACACTTTAATTATAGAACGAAAATTGTTATAATCTTGTTTTTTTTACTTCAATCTAATGAGTTTCAACAATACATATCAAGGTGATCTCTTTAGAATCATTATTTCCGTAGTCTCGATTCATTTGATAATTGCTGTTCAACAACTTATAGTCACATAAAGCTGTACATAAAACTATTGCCCGCCTTGTCAGATAGATGTAATGATATGTTATGATTGCCATATCATAAAAACATCGTGTTTTGTTGGATTTTGTAAGCTATGTTAATGGTTACAGAGTAATATTACCACGTGAAAACTGTCAGATCAATATTACAAACGATATTACAAAGCAGTGCAATAAAAATATGATCAGCAAAGCAGTTGATGTTTAGAGAAAAAAAAACGATACTCTCTCCATCAAACTACACTGCACAAACTTCATCACGTGTGATTTTATCTCGGTTGTATTCCCATTGGGGGAATGTAAAGACAGTGATAACAGATCTCGGTTAAAATGTCGGATTTCGATGTATATAGGTGATAATATAATTAAAAGACAGTACGACACATTTAGCCCTCACGAAGGCCGAGTTTTTCGGAGGCACTACATGGTATAGATTTAAAGAAGTCACTGAATTTTAAACTGATGTAGTAAAAGCAAACAAATAAAATATTGTTATTATATTATTATTATATTACTCAATATTAATTTAAAATACTTGTATGAAATATGATGCAAATAATAACAAAAATACCCCACAGGTGCAATTATAAAGTGGCAATTCAAGGCAATAAAAAAAAGAATGTCAACATTGTGTGGTATACATGGGCGTATTGAGGAGGGGGGTAGCTGCCCCCCTGGACCTGAAAAATCTGCCGTGAGCCTACAAAACTTTCCATAAATTTGCTGCCCTGCCCGGCCTCCCTAAGCAAAAAAAATTCTAATTTGCACCTCTTTCTACGACAATTTTTTTCCTGGATTCTCCCTATCTAGAACTATTTCTTTTCTGATTGGGCCCTCCTTAAACCAAAAGCTGGGTACACCCCTGGTGTTATAATATACACAACTGAAGGATGGATTACATTTTTAGAAGTAATATAAAAAGACTCTTTTTGGAAAAAACAATTTGAAAAATTCTGCATAGAAAATTTTATTTAGATCTTTCTTGAGTTGACTAAACCAAATGGCTTATTATACAATAAGAGTTATAGTAGTTAATAGTAAATAAATTTAAGAAAGAAAATAAAAATAATTCTGAAAATTATCATGGAATTAATCAATTATAAATTGGTGTCAAAATGTATGCTCGAATCTTAAATATTACACCGAAAAAATATACTTTAAGAATAAATATCATTATAAGGAGCGCAGCAGCAGAACAAGTGAATCAATTTCAGGCATATAGACTGCAAATTATCCAGGTAAGAAAATCTCACTAAGCTCAGGAATATTTGCAAAACTACGAGGCTCATTCAAATAGAAACAAGCCTTTTAAGTTCCTCTGGGAAAGTGTTGGGAAGGGTAGGGGGATCCCCTCAAGATGACTCAAGGCCAAACCGACCGCCAGACCTTTTTTATTAGTTGTCCAAAAAACCGTTGAAAACAAACTCACAAGACGCAGAAATTGAAGAGCAATTCCACAACAATCTGACTTCTTCACTAGATCGATGCAAAAGAAAGTTCTTCCTCTTGACCCTTGACAAAATATAGATGCTGTTGCAATGGAACCAGGAATATAATAGAGGACCCTAAAATGTCGGATGTTGCATATGTCTAAGCATGTTAATGGAATTATGTTTGTGTAACAATTAAAGACAAGAATGGTAATGCCTGCAAGAGTATAGATGAAGTTATTTCGACAAATAAAACACTAATATCTCCAAATTTTGTTGGCAGGCTATAAAGCAAACACATAATAACTGATTTTCTATTTCGGCTAAGATTTAAGTCATTACATTATTGGGTATTATTCTGCATCTTTAGGATAGTTCACACTGGTATAATTTTAAATAGTTAGAAAGCTGAATATCAGTTCTTGTAATTAAAATTCAGTGACCTGAAAAGCACAGATAGGAAAATATGGCGCCTCCCCAAAATTTAAATCACAAAAACCAACCTAAATGTATTGTACCATAATGCGAATGCTTCCGAGATAGAAAAACGTGTCCTTTGGCCATCCGAGCATAGCATCCTGCTACGGCGAAGTTGGGGAGGGGCGAGGCCAGTCTCATACGTCCGCAGTTCTTGAGCTTATGCTGGGTGTACGACTATGTATCACTACCTTATGTCCATTTCTTTCGACTAGAACTGCTGTCTGTCTAGCCTCTGGCTCCCCCTCCCCATCGACGTCACCTTCTTCGGAGTGATCGGTGCCACCTCGGTTCCTTTTATGTTTCCTCCAGGCGTTCTGGATCAGCCGAGCGCAATATTCTTCGCGTTGACGCCACAACGTCGAACTGACCGGTTCATATCCGACTTCGTTGGGTCTTCCTTGAACTTCCGCTAGTTCAGCAGTTTCTTCGATAGCATTACCTTTACGGGCAAAGAAGTCTTTAGTAAGAGCATCTAAAATATCTACACAAAACATCAGGTCACCCTTGCAAATAGGAATGTCCATTGAAACGATTTTATATTTATTCGGTTTGTGTATTTGAAGTGGGGGTTCCAATACGTCGAGGAAGTCCGACAGTTGATCGTACCGTATGTATTGCGTACCATCGGGATCGAATTGTTGCCAAATTTCGTAGTACATGTCGTAGTCGTCGTCCGTGAGACCCTCTTGCACGTCTTCGGTGGCTTGTGAGTAATTTTCTAATATCACGGCAATGTACATGTTTATCACGATTAGAAATGATATTACTAGATAGCTTAGGAGGAAAGCTATGCCTATTGTCGAATTTCCACAATTGCCAGTTTCTCCTATCTCGTTGTCTGGTTGCTTGCAGTCTTCTTCATTGATGATACCATCTAGTACGCCATCCCATCCAGCTGACGTTGACATCTGTAAAATGACAATATAGTTTGAGACTAACTTTAAAAACATTTCAAAAATAAAATCAAATGAAAACTTAGCTTCTAATATAATTTTCCCTCTAAAGACATTGTATATGTTAGGTGTGTGATTCATTCAATCTTTGGTTGAGATCGCCAAAACAACAGCATGTTTAAAATCTTGAGCACATGTAATTACACAAATTTTTGAGGGCCAAATCAAAATATGTATAGAACCACCATTTTCGTAAAGAGCCATTCCTATTTTGATTAAATTTATTTACACTTACAATTATTAATAAAACTAATTGGATTTTTATATATACTAAATACAGAAAATACTGAAAATACCGGTTTTGTAAACTCAATATCAGTGTTTTAAGTTGTTCAATTGGTCCAGTAATACGGTGTTCTTCATATATGGAATCCTGGTTTGCGAAGTCTACTCAATAACGTGTTGAATGTTGTTATCAGGCATCGTTACAGAAAAGCCAAATATGAGGAGCAAGGGGCATCAAGACATCACCATAGACCAAACGATGGTAAAGATCATCCTTATTTTGTTTTATCTTCCATCCTTGAGCATGGAGGTAACCGAATGCAGTGGTACAAAGAACGATTAAAATTAAACTATAAATGGTCTTTAGTGACATGTTCTGTCCTATATTAGGACTCTTTGTAACCCATTGTTTCAATACGCTAAGCCTAATCATATTTTTTGTTGCCTTGGCTACCAAGATCTCCTGATTTATCACCCATTCACCTCATCATTCATAAACTCTTGCGGAACTTTATCACCAAGTACAGGTAGCATGAGATAATATTCCTCAGGTGGAAATTGATCACTTCATTAGAAACTTCCAAAAGAGTAATGGGTAGAACCGTGGAAGCTCAATGGGAACATCCATCAAGTACGTAAGATGAAATTTGACGGTTTTCTGGCCCCCACCTACCACCATGTAAGAAACTGGAAGAAATAATTTCATCATCCCATTACTTACGTAAGATATTAGTTTTTTCAAAATTATTTTAAGAAAGTGATGTACATATATTGTATAACGTAATATATCTGTTATAATAATAAAGTCTGTATTATAACATACTTTCATAATCAATGTTACATTTTTAAATCTAATATATAAAATTCGCGTGTCACGGGGTTTGTGAAATTTTGTATGAATCTTTGATAGGGATGGAAGCTCAATGGGAACATCCATAAATTACGTAAGATGAAATTTGACGGTTTTCTGGCCCCCACCTACCACCATGTAAGAAACTGGAAGAAATAATTTCATCATCCCCATTACTTACGTAAGATATTAGTTTTTCAAAATTATTTTAAGAAAGTGATGTACATATATTGTATAACGTAATATATCTGTTATAATAATAAAGTCTGTATTATAACATACTTTCATAATCAATGTTACATTTTTAAATCTAATATATAAAATTCGCGTGTCATGGGGTTTGTGAAATTTTGTATGCATCTTTGATAGGGATGAGAATAGGTCGTAAACTATATTTCATTCCGCTAGATGCTTTGGGTGTCAAAGGTTTCAAAGAGGTCAAAACTGCCAAAAATGTATTTTTTGAATCCATATAAATTTTGTTCATAGATGATAACGTTAAAATGGTTTGCACAAAAAAAATGTAAAGAATGTTATGTTAAAATTATAAAAACATTTAAGTATACACAGGGGCCGATCCAGACATGTGCTTTCGGGGGGGGATTTCATGCTTCAGGGGCGATTTCATGCTTCAGGGGGGGATCCTGTACTCAATTTACCAAAATATAATTTTAAACCCATATTTATTGGACTATTACATTAAAAATAGTCGTTATGTGGTTTAAACCCATAGAAGTGACCTTCTTCTAGGCTCTTGGAGTTAAAATTACCTCGTTTTAATATTAAATTTACTAACTTTGAGGCTCTCGGTGGGGGCGATCACCCCCCCCCACCCTGGATCCGCCCATGAGTATGCAAACATATGGATATTGACTGACTTCTGACTGATTTTTATATTAATTCTTATGTTAATGTAAGTAAATGTAATAAGGGTTTGGGTATTAAATTGGGTATTAAATACTTAATTAATAATTTATATTTGAAAATGCTTAATCAAGTAGAATTACAAGTTTTCTATAGATATTCATAAAAGTCAATTCAGGTTAAATGAAAGTCATAAGCAATGAAAAAATAATATTCAAAAAAATATTGTAATAAACTAGGAAATCTCTGGAAAATTTAGATCATTTTTGTTTTTAAGAAATTGCATCTTTTACTGTTGTTTACGGAAAATGAAAGTATCTATAAAACGAGATTGGCTAGTAATTTTAAAGTAATAAACACTGATGATATAGAAAGGTACATCAGACAAATCGGTATATTAAATCTTTCAAAAAAGTACTTACACATTGTTTGTAAAATTTAAATTTATTATTAATATTTCAGCTTTAAAATTTTTTTCTAGAAACTTTTTTCAATTTTCAGAATTCTAACATGTCGGTTAAAGGTCAACAATTTGGGTTTTTTCTGCTCCCAGTCGTAATTTGGGTCAATAAAGGCAGGAAAATGCAGGCAGGCTCTTGGAAAAGCTATTTATATTCGTTGAGAGTGTATAATAGGCAACCAAATATACAACAATTATTTATTCATTTTAATTACGATATCTTGAGGCATAAACTCTTGCTAACTTGAATGTCCACAGTAGTACATTTTGACAATATTTCAAGAACGATTTTTGCAACCACGAAATATATAATATCTTAAGTAATTCATCGAAACAAACTATCATAAATGCTACGTAGACTTATCTGGGTATTACTCGTTTGCATGGTAATATATTGGGGAGAAGACGAGATACAGACTAGAAAATTTAACCATTTTCAGATATTTAATTAGCATTCAATAATAACATAATATGAAGTATGACTTTTTGAAAACATTGTTTTTTCTGATTGCGCACCTGCGTTTTCAAGCTGCCTCCCCCAGGTCTAAGTGCGCCGGTTCAGCCAGGCGGCCCCAACACATAGAACGTTGGTTGAGAATCTATGTGCGGGTTATCGTTGTGATATTTTGTAGTGCCCATGGTGATTTGATTTCAGTGCTGGGTATTTCTCTTTTATTTGGACAGTGAGAGGAAGTTTAGAACAGTGCATGTAAGGTTTATATATCTCAATAAAACCCCATTTAATAGCGACAAGCTATTTTGCACATTAATTTCGTTATTTTGAGTTGTTTATTTTTTTTAGCTTTTAGCTATATATATATTATTATTATAAAGTATTGAGTAATTAGTTGTTTCAAAGTAAGGTTTGAATATCGATTAAAAAATGATAAATTATTTTGTTGAGATCCTACTGAGTTCATTTGCCATTTACTTACATTTAAAGACAAATAGATTTAACAAAGATTTCAATATTAGTGCAAATATGTATAGACAAGTTCCAGAATATTTGAATAAAATATGAATCCAACCTCAAGCAGTCTTTAAAACTTTTCTTATTCTTCAAACGATCTTCTGGTCCTGATCTGTTAGATCTTATTGACCAGCCTCAAGTGGGTTAATATTGTAGATAGTTATAATATGAAAACTATGTACAGGGGCGAGGCAACCTGTGACTTCAGATTTATCACTATCACTATTCACTCTTTGAGCGGCTTTTATAATTTTCAAAGCGTCTTTATGGGGGAGGTTTACCTAATGAAATTTCCAAAGAACTTTTTTATTAATCTTACCTTTAACTTAAATCCTAACCTTAAGAATAACACACGCACACATGCGGCCACCTCGCCATCTTGACCGGAAGTCTTTAAAACTTTTAGTTAACTTTTATGTTATATTTTGTGGAAAAGTAGTTTGAAATATTGTACTTCTAAAAAGATCTATAAGACAGTCGTTAGTACGTTAATAAAATATTTTGAACAATTATTGCATACATTTTTTGCCAGATTCATTTAAAGCTTTATGGTAACACTCATGAAGTGATTCCCTTGGCACATTTTCCCCTGTACATTATGCTGAAAGATCCCAAAGCTTTCATGAAACCTTCAGAATTTTTGAGCACAATTTCAGACGATGTGCACTATGGCAGAACCTAGATGCATGGTTATCATCATCATGGATTCCGATTTATATGTATTCCGTTTCATCTGCCAACAATCTAATATTGATACGCTTACCTTTCATAAATTCTGTCGTGTTATATTAAGTTGATTCATCTTCTCCACCTTTTTTTAGTAATAAAATTGGCAAATTAACTCACCATCAAGAGACATTACAAATTCTCCAAATTGGTACCGTCACTCTTGTAAAGGTTAGCAATTTTCTTTTTTTTTTTCAGTTTTGTTTTGCCAGTTGCTGTGCATATGTCTTCCTCAGTTCTCTTGTTGTTGTAATCTTATCCAACTCAGTCTCTCAACCCTTTTAAGGCCGTCGTACCATTTAGTATTCAGTTGTCTCTAGATCTTCCTTCCATCTAAATTCTCCATTATATGTTTTTTGTATTCCGTTTCCTATCTTTTTCCATTTGAACTGGGTCACTCTTTGTATTACGTCTACGAACTTGTCTAATATACTGACTTGTTTTTCTATCTCTGAAGAGAATTCCCATGATCATCCCTTAAATTGTTCTTTGTGTTGTTCTTAACTTGGAAAACATTTGTAAAATTTTACAATATTGGTTCTTGTTCTTTTTTAAACAGTTATAATTTCTATATTGAACTGTATAATTTTATTGTGTGTAACGCAGATTGGCGTAAATAAATAAATAAAAATAAAATAATTCTGAAATAATTGTCAGCTTACCTGAAACAGGAGGATCATGGATTGTCCAAATGTTTTAAAGTTGTACACATCGTCAAGTCCACTTTTGTTCTTGACATGCATGAAGAACGACATTCCGAATATGGCGAATATGAACATGACCAAAAACAAAAGTAAACAAATGTTGAAGAGTGCAGGCAGTGACATGGCTAATGCAAAAAGCAAGGTGCGAATGCCTTTTGCACCTTTTACTAATCGAAGCACTCTACCGACTTTCGCTACGCGCACCACTCTCAATAACGTCGGCGACACAAAGTATTTTTCAATGATATCACTAAGTACGAGTCCCAGTATAGACAATATAACCACTACTAAATCAAAAAGGTTCCATGGTTCAGTAAAATAGTGATAACGCAACGCAAAAATTTTCATGAGGCACTCGGTAGTAAATATAGCTATGAAAATCCCATTGAGGTAGTCCAGAACTTTTGTGAAAGTCTCTTTCTGCTGGTAGTGGTCCATTGTCATCGTTAACATGTTCAAACCGATGAACAACATGATGATCATGTCGAACTTCTTATTTGTCACTATCTCGAACACTATTCCTTGCGGCCGCCACTGAAACAACAAATCAATATTACTGGTCATTCGAAAACAAGAAAACATAAGAACCTACAGAACGATAAGTCTCCTCTCTGCAGTTCACAATGTATTCACTAAGATCATACATAACAGAGCACTAGATTTAGCTCAACCACGAAAACTGGATTAGCAGGGGTTTTAGCACAATTGATCACATAAAAGAAGTTAGCAGTCGACAGAAATACTACTCGTATTGGCCTTCATAGACTTCGAGAAAGCGTCCAACACCATTTGCTGCCACAAATTCAGAGAAAGTACAACAAATAACTGAACTTATGGCAGTTAATAAAGAAAATATAAACATAAAGAAAACGAAGATCGTATACAACGAATTGTAAACTTTCAGGACATTACAAAAAATAAGACCCTGGAAGAATATATTTTCTATACTGGGGTAATTTAATACATATAGTAAGTTCGCTACTACCAGAGACAAACAAGAATAAAGTTGCATGGATGAGATTCGGAAGGAACTCAATAGTCTTGAACTCTAGAATGCTAGTTTTTCTCCAGAAAAAAAGTATTTGATCAATGTGCTTTGCCAACACTGACATATGAAAACCTCTATTCAGAAAATCAAAATAACTCCAAAACTTTAGGTTAAATAAAGGTCTATGGAGAGATGCCTGATCAGAATATCGAGAAGAGACTTAGTAATCTCTTGGAAAATTCATTTACCTAATACAATTTCCACTAAAGCATTTACATTTGAAAATTTGTTTAATAACTTTTGCCGTGTATAACTTTTATTAGCAAAATCAAAATAAATGAATAAAAAGGTTTTATATATCTATCCAATAGCGGATACAGGGGAGACCAAGGGGGCTCAAGACCCAAACATCTGAATTGTGTGGTTTTTTTATTGTTAATTTTTGGGGGGCATTCATAAATTACGTCACACGTTAGGAGGAGGAGGGGGGAGAGTAAACGAAATGTGACATCGTATGACAAGGGGCAGGGGGTGAAATCAAAAGTTTAAATTTAAAATAATAATGCGAACTTTATTTGTGGACAAAAAACTTGAAGTTAGTAACAACTCGATTTATTTATAAGATGTATGTAGGTTTAAGTCTAGCACCAGCATAGTGACTTCAATACTTCCTGTTGTCTACTTAACAATTGAGTTTCGCCGAGTGATGGACGCAGTTTTTTCAGTTCAACTAATTTAGCATTTTTAATTTATGAAATAATTTTAAAATGAATAAAAAGATTGATTAGGTATTTTGAATCGCGATTTAATTAATGCATGCAGTGCTGATAAGAAAACAAAAGATACAGAAAAAAGTTATGGAAGAGTTTACAAAAGTAGTGATAATATTGACGGTGAAGTGGATTCTGAAATCAAAGATTTTCAATAAAATTGACCAAAATTTTATTAAGAAATTGTTTTATTTTAATTATTTCTAGCTATAAAATTGAAAAATATGTGACGTCACTATAAGAGGGAAGGTTTCAAAACTTTAAAATTTAAAAAATAAATGAATGCATAAAAAACAATCTGAAATTGATCCAAGAAAAAATTGTATGTTATGAGAATTTTTTTTATATGAAAGTTGGAAATCGGATCCTAACAAACTGAATAATATTACAAATGGTGCTAAATGTGAATATCATCAAGACCAAATCGAAATAAATAGTATAAGAATTTGTTTAAATTTATAAATATAAAATTAGGTACGAAAACCTGCCGTTAATAAAAAGGTACGAGTACCTTGAATTAATGATCCTGGTATGGCAAATTATAAGGTTAACTTTTCTGCAATATAGGACTATAGAATAATGTTCAAAACCATTGAATGCTCAAATTAAATTACCACCCATACACAGAGCCTAACTATAAAACTATAGATTTATTAGTAAATGCTTGTTGTCAATAATTCCAAAGTTTGAAAAACAGCCAACTGTCGAGGACGCTGAATTATTCAAAAGATAAAGAAACATAGTTGAATATTTTGTTAAAGGATAAAGGAACTTACTCTTGGCCTTGGTATGGCCTTCATGGGCTTTTTCGAACCCATTTTCTTCATTGCGTTGTAGTATTTCTTCTGATCTTCAGTCATGAACATCTCTAGTGAACCTCCTGCGTAAAATATATTGAAATTATTTTACATTGTCTTTTACATTCTAGTGAGTAAAATAAAATTATACACGTAAATTATGGTGTAAAAAATTATACTTATCTTTTTCTTTTGCTCGTTGAAATTGTCAATGATGACTCCTATAAACAGGTTGAGAGTAAAGAAGGAACCAAATATGATGAAAAATACAAAATATAGATACATGTAGATGTTCGTTTCTCTTATTGGTTGCTTATTCAACTGAAACAGAAGCATATAATGTGTAAAACCGGCGAGACTGAAAATAGTATTATTTCCATAAAAATTGCCAGTTTTGTCTCTTTGCAGTCATTATTGAACAAACAGATAATTGAAAGTATCTTTAGATAAAGTATAGCTATGATTTTAAGACAACCTTGAGAAACTTTTCCAATAACTAATCACTTTCCTATAGAACATATTTCTCACATGTTTTTGTTTGAAAAAAATATGTTTTGTGACTAATATCACAAAGTTGCATGTAGATTCTCTTTCAGTTAAGATCCTTTAAATTACCTGTTTTGTTTTTCACAATTTGAGGTGTGAACAAAACAAAACACGTTATCTCAAATTAGTTAAAGATTTTAAGGTTTACCTCTCTGGAGTCAATGGCATCGTTCATTATTTGTATCCACCCTTTGAAAGTGGCTACTTGGAATAGGCACAGGTAGGCTTTCCCGACGTGATCAAAATTCATTCTTGAATTGTCCCACGTATAATTTTCGGCTTTGCAGGCGTTCACATCGGGGATGATTTCATAACTCAGTGCTGTTTTATTAGCATCTACACACTACAAATAAACATTCGATTAGACTTGATAAATGAGTATTTGCTTTAACAATTTACCTTATAGTATTTGCCCGCAAATAATTGTACGCCCATAATAGCGAAAATCAACCAAAATATTAAGCACACTAGCAATACGTTAAAGATAGATGGTATAGCTTGTACCAAGGCATTTACTACAACCTACGACAGAAAAACAGTTGATGATATGGACACACAGTTCAAAGTATGATAATGTCCCGAATTTGGATTCAACAGCAGAAACAAATGTCATTTAAAATTTGCTAAATACTTATTAAGTTTTATTATGCGAATAAAGTTATCATTTCAATTTTTTCTTCTCCTTTTAGTGCTCTGAGGTTGGGAAAAAAACTAGTTTGGTTCGCCTGTCAATCTAACCCGGAATCCAGTTCAGTCAAACCAAGTATAGACCCAAGACATCAGCTTTCAGTATACTCCTTGTCTATAGTCTACGCTTCTTTCCTCATAACTCCAAGGCGAAAGCATTTTTGGGTAACCATTAAAGTATGTCCCGGATAGGATCTCTGACATCACCTTGAAGTTCAATGGACTGCGTCGCAGTGTTTCCAGACATTACATTATTAGTTGGTGTTCAGGACTTGAAGAACAGATCGTATGTAGGCAATTGATCATTCTTTGTACGCTAACTCATTCTAATGCATAGTTTTTAAGTAATGGTTTAGCTTAGTGTCATGAGAGAACCTAGGTAATTGAACCTTTAGATTCTTTACCTAGGCTTCATTCAGTTTATTTGTGCTTTTTCGTGTTGCTGATTATAATGACTGTTGTATACGAAGTTAGCTCATATGCTGACTATCAGAATAACAACGTCAACAGTATTATCTTAAATTGATACCTTAGTGATTTGTCAGTCTCTTCTACTGTTTTCGTTGCAAAATATGCAGAAATTCCTCGTCATATTCTTTGGTATCGATCTGCAATGTAATGCTTTATTTTTTTTTGATTTGTAAATCTTTCGTGTTGTATGTGACCCAGATCATTTGTGTAATTAACAACAGACCAATAAGTCTTTCAGTTGATATCTACTTTTTTATAGAAGTACAGTAATGGCGAACAGAGCTTTTGTGATTCTAGAGCATGGATTATTTAGGTATAAAACCAAACTGTATTCTCACTCAATGCTTCTTGTTCTTGCTTGAATGTTGACATTTTGTTATGATCTCAAGTCATTTTGACTTACGTAATTAATAACATTTTCAATAGCTACTCACATGAATTCCTGAAATAACAACAATGTAATCCAACGCATCCACTAGCTCAGTTTCATTACGGTTATTCTGTAATATACATAATAGGTATATCAATATTAATCATTTTGCTATTGTCTTTAGAGCTTTAAGGTTTAAATTGTGATCCAAATCTGTCTGCACCAGGATAGGTTGTTCTTTCATGCTTGGAAAACTCCTCCGGGGTTATCTAGTCATGAGCATTGCACTGTAAACTATTTAAGCAAACTGGCTTGCCAAAGTGAGCTCTCAATGCCAAACTGAAGAGTACGAGGACTTATATTCTCATAGAAAAGAAAAACTAAGGTCAAAACTTTAAACTTTAATTCTGTTGATGGTAATTCTGGTAGTAGTGAAAAACTCATAGATTTATTATTATATTGTATCAGTGATACCTTGTTGAATATCAAATTCTGTTAAAATTTTTGTCGAGCAATGCTTAATAAAAATGCTCATTAATTTTTTGAAAATTTGAGATCATTGGAAATGTCATTGAAAGTGAAATTTAGCTGAAAAATCTGTTGAATTTCTGTTAATTATTTTATGTAAAAAAGTCCAAATTCGGAACATATGAAGATTGATAGGAAAGTTTCTAGAAGGATACTAAGAAAAAATTGTTGAGAAACTAATATTTTATAAATAGGAATTGTCTGGTTTCCCATTAATCTGATCGCTGTTTAATCAACATTTATCAAACATACTTTTACGTTACTATTGATTTATTTCTGAATTTGGTGAAATACTAATCTGAGCAAGTAAGTAGTAAACCTCAGCATGTGCATCCCATACAAAATGAAAATTACTGAAATATTCATATGTTGCCAACATTTTTTTTTAAATATTCCATGAAATATTTCAAAGATTTTTTCGCCAACATATGAATAAATTAGAAACATTTTAGTGAAATATTTCGCACAAAAAATATTTTACATGAATTTTAAAAATTTTACTGAAATTTGTTTGAAATATTCGTACATTTGTGACAGAAGAAGTGTGACGTGTAACATAAAATATTACAGAAATATTCCATAAATTATTTCAAAAGAGATTTTTTCGGATCAGACTCATATTTAAAAAATATTTTATGATATTCCAAATGAAACATGAAATATTTTAGAAATATTTTTCTAAAATGTACCGGAATATCCCACAATAAAAAATCTTTTGAAAAATATGAACATATGAACTGTTATAGGATTATTTTTTAAAATTTTACAGGCATTTAAATGAGGTTTTATGTGGACATACGAGTACGAATATTTGAAATAATTTTAAAATATTTAAGAAATTTCTTGCGTATGGGATATTGACGTCAGATGGGCTATATGTGGTCCTATGACATTTTCGCTGATAGTTTCAATTGTTTACTTCTTGGTAGCAGTTCCTGATCAGTCACTAGAGTATTTATGTATTTATTTATGTATTTACCATAAAAGTCTTTCGAAATTAAATGAATTTATTCATAATGTCGAAAACTGTATTGTTAGGTTTTGCAGTTCTACAAACAATGGCGAAGATTTTTAAACCACTGCCAGGCATGTTCTAGTAACTTTCCAATCATGTCTTTTTTATACGAACGTGATTTAAAATTATACGTACCCTCATTCCTTGCATACGTGACATGGCTCTCAAAGGTCTCAATGCCCTGAGCGTTCTCATGGTTTTGAAAGCTTGTATACCACCAGCACCGCAAAGAGATGCGACAAAATTGATCAGTGACACCATGACAATAATAAAATCTAACCAGCACCATGCGTTCGTAAAATATTTTTGAAAACCTAACGCTAACCATTTTATCAACATTTCGAAGAAAAATATTACTGTAAATATTCTATCCATGTAATAAAGTATATCTTGTAATATCGGTCTTTGCTGTAAATGGACGTCTTCAAGCGCTAGAGCTAAACTGCTTAGTAAAATCATTGTAATTACGGCTGTTTCGAAATATTTGTTTTCTATTAGCTGATATGTTTTGTATCTCAAATTCGCCCATCCCTGCCAAAAGGGCGAATCATCGTCACCCGCTAAGAATGGGAATTTCTTGTAGCATTTTTCTGGGAAACAATCTGCAGAATATTCGTCGATGATGTCTTCCGTGGCACACTCGAGAATCAGATCTTCGTCCATAGGAACAGCGCAATCGCATTCGTCTTCTTCCATTTCTACAACAAAAGTCATATTATATACAATAAGTTTTCTGCTAACTTTTTCTCTGATGAAACAAAAAACCTTGTTAGCATATATTAGAGATTATTTAGAATACACTGCTTATTATTGAGGGGGGAGGAGGAATTCTAAATTAACAAAGAATATAAACAAAAAGTAGACGAAGGGCAGATAATAATATCCAATGTCATAAAGAACTTAACGAAAAACAACTGAATACGACAAGAAACTTGGTACAAGAGGAGAGAAATTTTTACTATACGTAATTAACAGAGTATGAGAAGATGAATAAATACCAAAGATGGAGAAATATAAGAATACAAGAAGGATGATAGAAGAAATTATAACAACTATGGAGGAACCATGATTCTCAGTTTAATGGTGAAAACTCTTGAGAATTTTAATTGACAATAAAGAAAAACATAACTGGCTAGAACAATCCTAAAGCGACTTTGGTAAATGGAGGATGATTTAAGAACAAATATTCAAACTCAAACAAATTATCGAACTGAACTAGGGATGGGAATACATTTAGGAAAATTTTTGAGACAGTACTGAGAGAAGGGGGAATGCTTTTCTAAATATATGAACACAGAGATTTCTTGATTACATCCATATAAGTTACATTTTCCAAGGCTCTTAGAGCTAAGATTACCTCGTTTTAGTATTAAATCGCCCCCATCGCCTCTCCCCAGGGTCCGCCCCTGAGTCAACTTGTTAAACTATTAGTGACTCTAATATTTTCAACTATGACTATGATAGTATTTGCACCAAATATCACTAGTTGAACTATACCATGTGTCCTCCGATTTCGAGATGTAAAAAGCATACTGCTGAATAATTTTAATCTCCAATTAATGCCACAACTTACTAAGTATCCAATATTTTCTCAAACACTATATGGGGTGTTCCATTGACGATGGTCAAAATGGAGAACATTTTATGATCACAAACCGTAAATTTCGTTTAATTTCGGCAGACTTACTACCATTTTTTTCACCAAATGGTGAATAGATTTAGCAAACCATTTCAAAGGTCGTTTATGCTTCATCGAACTGGTCGTTCAAGAAAACCCAGCTCAAGAAAACATAGCCGGAGTTAGGGAACGTGTTTTACAGTACCCGAATATAACATCATTCCCTCACTAGTTTCATATTCTCATGTTTTCAGTACTCTTTGAATACTTACCTTCATCAATACCAAGTTCTTCTTTACTAGCATCACGTTTTTCTTCTTGCTCATCCAAAATATCTGCACTGCCTTTATGGCTTTCATCTTTGAACCGATGCTTATGACTTCCATAAGATTTATTACTGGTCTCGTCATCTTCCAGATGTCCCAGAAAATCGGTATGATCAATTATGGAATTACCTATCGTTTTGCTTTTGTTGATGTTGTTAATATTTTTCCCTCGCTTCAAATTAGCTTTAGGATCACCGTGTATTGTGAATTCCATACCATCGCCAATGGTAACTTCCAAGCGATCTTTGGGGCTCTTTTTGTCTTTAAACAATATGCCGTCCGCTATAATTTCATCACCCGGTATATCCAAGCCTCCATCTCGAGCATCTAAAAGTCACAAAACTGTCATATGTGCAAGATGTGTTTATTGGAGGTGTGAATGTTGAACAGTTGGAATAAAAAAAAAACTAATTTTTTTCAAAGACTACTCATCGTTCCGGTACTGATTGTTAGTCGAAAGATAACATGCAACTTGGATGTTAACCTTTTCATACCGAATACAAGTTTTTGTTTTTTTTGTGCGAATTCATCCAAAAGCTATACTGTCACTTGATCTAGCATGAACCAATCAATTGTCAAATATTACCCTGTAAGTTTCGCTTTAAGACTCGAATGTTTTAGATAAGTAGGCTTGGGTATGAGGTTATGAGGTCTCATGGCAAAATAAAAAAATCAGTAATAATGTTTGATTTTTGACAATTGATGTTAATATCACAATAATTGAGTTTATAAATAATTATATAATATACATTATTTAAGGTTAGCTCAGCCCCGAGTTGACTTTGTCAGTTAGCTCTGCTTTGCTTTGAAGAGCTCCCAAAATTTTTTGTAGGATTCACTCTATTACTTCCCACATAATCACAACATTGCATTTATTTTGACACACCCTATATATATATATATATATATATATATATATATATATATATATATATATGTTTAAACACAAAGTTTTGTACCCTTTTATTTTTGCACTCGACGTACGTTTCAACAGTTTTGGTTTACTCCATGATGATGACAGCTTCGCTGTTAAAACGTGCGTCGAGTGCAAAAATAAAAGTTTGGTGTTAGAGTACAGAATTTTGTGTTTATACATCTGTGACACACCAAAGGTTCCACAGTTTTTCCAATATCGCCGGGATCGATGGTAAAATGTCGACGTTTCGGCAGAGTCACATCTATCCTCTTCAAGTCGGTTCGCATAACTCTCGTAGCCTTCTGCTTACACTTCTAGTTACTCGAATACTAAGATGTTCAGTAGCGTGCGCGCTGTTATATAGTCGCAGTTCGGGGCTTATCGGTGGCCACGCCTCCAGCTTGCTGATTGGTTATTTCCGGTTGAGCTGTTATAGAGCGAGGCCAGACCGGCACCGGTGTTTAATAGAATTTTTCAAGAATTCGATAAGTTCTGGATTTCATTGCTTGCGTTTAGACTGTTAGGGCTCTTGGCGATTTCAATTGCCTCTCTTACGAGTCTCGATTTTGGATGTTCTATATTTGCTAGTACTCTGGTATTCTCAAAGTTTATTCGTTGTGACGTCGTAGTGGCGTGTTCCGCAATGGATGTTGTTTATTCTTGCTTTCTTATGGCGTTCTTGTGCTCATCACGTCTAGCTTGAATTCTTCTGTTAGTTTGCCCCACATAGGTTTTATGACAGTCTGCACATGGAATCTCGTACACTCCCTGTTTTCCTCGTCGTCGGACCTCAACACCGATCTTATTTTTCTGTCGGCATTGAAAATGACATCGATAACTAACAGAAGAATTCTTGGAAAATTCTAATAAACACTGGTGCCGGCCCGGTCCCGCCTTATAAGACATATAAAATAAAAAGCTCAGGTAGATCACCTCTCAGTTCACCGTAAAAACGCATTAAGAATGCCGAGTAAGACCTTGGTGAAACGTCTGCAGGATTCAAACACGAGTCAAAAAAATAACCAACAGATGTATTCCTGGATAAATATTTCTTCATATATATATATAATTTCTTCATATATATATATATATATATATATATATTTGTTTTTAAGTTTTCGCGGGCACTAAATGTATTGGATGGTTTCCGGGAATTCATCCGCGTAGTTGATAACTGATCCCTGCTGGGATCGATGGTAAAATGACGACGTTTCGGCAGAGTCACATCTGCCCTTCTTCTTGTAGCCTTCTGCTTTCGCTTCTAGTTACTCGAATACTGATCCCAGCAGGGATCAGTTATCAACTACGCGGATGAATTCCCGGAAACCATCCAATACACACACACATATATATATATATATATATATATATATATATATTGCTATTGTTGTATAATTTTATAATAAAGATATAATACTTGGATAATCTATACATACATATATGCATTGTCATCCAGCGTACATGTATACGCAAAATCTCGGCTCAGTCAGATACCAAGATATTTTGGAAAAATTAATGACAAATTTTTCATGCGAACGACAAAGTTGAATAAAAATGTTGTAAAAATGCTATAACTTGGAAACAAACATTAATTTGGTTGATGTGTACCCCATCGATCCATACAGCTATTGTTTTTCTTGTCATGTATTCTCCCTGGGCTCGGTTATAATTGGTTTCGGGACTCATTTTTCGCATGTTGCATTTCACCAAAAATTTATGTCGGTGACCCATAATTTCTATCCTTTATTTTGTTGTTAATTTGTTTTTTTACTGGAAATTATTTTGAACGACTTGTCTTCTCAAGGATAAGTTTGTATTCAGGGTTTTTTTTGGAAATAATATGGAACTTAAGAAAAAAACTTGTAGTATTTGACTAGTAGAGACAAGTTAAAATAGGATGCCGTAAGAAATATATTTTTGTTATCACAGGAAATATCTTGAGAGATGTTCTTCTTGAAGACCAAAAGGAAGAGAATTTCTTAAATTTTCCAAGCCTTGTGCATCCTGCAAATTGTTTTGTAGCTAAATATGTGTATGAGAAAAAAAATTGTGGTGATTTTCTCAACAGAGAGTCCCACACAATTCTTGCTATTAATTTCGCCCATTTTGACAAAACCACATCGTCTCTTTCTAATGATATACTCAGGTTTCACCACCAAGAATACAAACTGGTTTCAATTGTGCTACCAGGAACTTGGAATAACTCAGCAATCACACTTTGTTAATTTTCAGATCTTAATGTAAAATATGATATTTTTTCCTTAGAAAACAAAATCGTCATTTCCTTTTGTATTAATTCATGTCTTCTTATTTGATAAGTGATGTATTCTCCATGTATACATCTAAGTTTTCAGGCATTTCAATCGTTTGTTAAAAGAATTAATGCTTTCATAGTTAATGTCCTTTTAGGCATCATTGATGTTTGTCATGTTGTCATGGATCCGAAGAGACAGCAGGCAAGTGAAGATCTCTTGTGACTTCATAATTCTTTATTAATTTATGTACACCTGTAGAGAGAAATATATACATCATATAATCTGTAAAATAGAAACATTATTACTGTATATTTTATTTCCCATGGCACTTAGTATATCCCTAAACATAAAATAGTTTTGTAAACAGCACTACTTTAGTGGCGTTCGTAGCTTAGCTGTAAAGTGAGTTTGCTACAAAGCTGGGAATTTACTCTGGACAATTGCAACAAAAACGACATCTTCTGGACAATTGCACAAACTACAGGGACCTAGTAAATTTTCACGATTAAGTTTTTTTGCTATACTATTTTATATCGAACAGATTACTATAAGAATCTAAAAATGCTTCAAGGGAATGAAGCCAAATCGACTGTTAGTACAGGAAAATTAACTTTTGATTTTCCTAGATTAACATATATGCAGTATAAGTTACAGTTTATGAAAAAATCTATTTTTAAGTATTAGTTGATTTACCACATTGGTTTGAATAAACCACCGAGGTGGTTGTTTTCATCCCCTATAACAACATAACAAATTTTAACAAGACTTTACGTTAAGAGTAATTGACCTAATTATAACCTAACCTCAGGGGGTGAAGAACAATTGTTATTTAAAATGTCATTTTTATGACAAACGTTATAACAAGGTTTATGTACACACAGGGGGAATGCATCGAATAAGTTTATAAAATATTTTTCAAATGAGCAATTAAAAAATATTTTAAATGAGAAATTAGTGTCTGTAGCACTGATTAAACTTGTACTGTTTCAGGTACTGAGGACTTTTACGAGTGTGAGCAAAAATGTTTCCAGATTCTAATTCAAAACGCAATTGCATTAATATTCACAAAAGTTTGTTATATGGAAACCTAGTCCTTGGTAAGCACCAAATATTAAATTTCATAACTAACACTGATATTTATATTTTGCTCTCTTTACCCTGAACATAATTTCAACTAACCTAAAGTGATTTTTAGTTATTAAAATACTTTTTCAGTCTTCGATCTGATATTTAGCGCATAAAGTAGCAAATATAGTTCAGAATATTATGGGTATATACACATTATGATTTTTTTATATAAGAGCAATCGTTATTCTTACCATGATGTACAATTTTCTTTCGTCTATAGATTTAGTGGTAAATGAAGATCTGAAATTGTATAAAGTGGAAACAGAAGACCCATTACTAAGAATTGATCGAATATGTTTGCAGACAAAAATCAGAATATTGATTATAATAACCAGTCTGAGGTATATTTGAAGAAGCTTTAGAATTTATTTGTGTCACATTTAGAGCAGACATCTTTATAATATAATAACCTCATCTAGGACATATCTAATCAAAAAATGTGCGTGTTTTCACTGATCTTATAGAAGTCATGGAAAATGTTAGTCAAAAATCTCGGGAAGCACCTTAATATTGGGGTGATCAAAAGGGCAATCCTTTTATTGAAAAGAACTGGGGTGAGGAATTTTTCAAAATGTTTTTCTTTTTGTATTAGTTTACATTAATATTTGAATTCTATTCAGTCTTTGTGACAAACTCTGCAAGCATGGGGCAATATAAGTTGAACATTTTTCCTATTTATAGAAAAGAAACTTGGAATGGTTGTTCTAATGTCCAATCTATAGTTGATTTCTTCTAGTTGGCATCAGTTAGGAGCTGATTTGAGTTTTTTGTCAGAACTATTTGCTAAAATGTTCTATATTCATTATAAAAATTTTGAAAGTTACTGTAAGTATACTTGATTTACGAATTTTCGGTAAGGTGTAGAAATTTGGTGGTGTACTATAATGGGAAGTGAGAGATTTGGGTTCTTGATCCGTAAATTATTGAATCTGATAATAAGGTTTTTTAAATTCGTATATTATTCAATTTAAACGTTGCACAAAGTGTAGAAAGTTGTTACATCATGGATTAATATAATTTTGTCTGAACGATCCGAAAGGAAGGTCCAATGATTGACCTCCTTGTACATAACCTGCATATTTGACATGCTACACATAAGATTTCTTTCAATTTAAGCACTACAGCAAGCAGAAACCAGCGAGCTATCAGATTGTTGGATAAAAACCTTGGTTCCAACTGTTGGAGGGTCCCTCACCTGCGGGCTGATCGGAAATTTGGTTTGTTAATTTAAACCTTATCATTTTTGCGATATGTGAAACACTAGCCTTAACCCATCTTATTAAACGACCAATCCTGTCAAATGCTTCGGCTATTTTATTGGTATCGTTATCGGCCTTTGGTTGTGGCAGCAAACTGGACGAGCCGAAATTGCTCAAGAGCAGGGCCAAGAACAGGTTCAGTACCTAGCAAATAAAATGAAAATGACGTATCAAAATATGAATTTAGTAAAATCATCATTATCACACAATTATTTTAATGCATTGTGGTGTTAACGGTTTTGATAATGGTATGAAAGAGGTTAATTGGAAATAAGCTTATCAATCTATGAAACCTCTACAAACTAGTTTTTGTTAGTTGAGTATTTAGATGAGATTCTAATTAACTCAAAAATAACTTTTGATTCCTTGTAAAAATGCAGTTTAATATATTGATCATAGAACACCAAGCAATAATTGTATATACAAGAGTAAATACCACGAAAAGGCCCTAGTGTAAGATGTGACTATGATATCAGAGAAATAACTGGCATAACTTGGTCCGAAAGGCTAAGAATAGAAGTGTATGAGAAACGAATATTTTAGGTAAGCTACATCATGAACTACTGGTAGAATATAGTGGAATATTATGATGATAATAATGATAAATATGATAGAAAACATGAAAATATTAATACTGGATCATGCCACCCATGCTACTTGTACCTCATGGTAAAGTGGCACCAGGCTCTATACCAGGATGGGTTAAATTCGTCCCAGAATGTCCCACATATGCGTAATGGGTGGCAGATTAGGAGATTCTGGTAGATAAGGTAACAAAACAAAAGTAGTTCAATGCAAAAACAACAAAGGCAACAAATTGAAAAAAATCGCTACTATTGGAGCCATTGGAGACCAACAGGGGAAGTAATAATTCTAAGAGGGCGATATCCACTGTTTGTGAATGCAACTAAGTAAAAAGTAATACTAGAAAAACTAACCGTTTTTACCCCTCCCTGAACAATGGTCTGGTGTTCTGATCTCTATATCACACAGTTTACAGAAAGTCGTTTTATGTAATACTTATTATTATATAGAATATAACTTACCACAAGGTTACCAATAACGACTGTAGCTAGGAAAAATGGAATACACGACACATCGCCGACTAACATACAATCCCACATAGACTCTATCCATTCTCCACAAAGCACACGAAAAACTATCATAAAGGAATGCATGAAATCTGTAAAGTTCCACCTTGGAAGTTCATGATCTGCGAATTTGTCAACGTTATCTGAAACGTACAATGTTTTGAATTATTTACTATAGAGTAACCATATTTTCTTAAAATAAGATTAATTCTAAACGAGTACGTGCAGTTTACTTGTATTATAAGGTTTTAAATTTAAAAACCCAACTGCACAAACAAATTAGATAATAATCTTGTAAGAGTTACAAAAGGCTCTCCTTAAAAAAGTGAATTTTTACTCACCTACATAATTTTTTCCAAATAACTGCATACCCATAACAGCAAATATGAATATAATAATGCACAGCACAAATGTCAGGTTACCTAAAGCACCCATAGTTTTACCCATTATAGAAATTAGTAAATTTAATGTTGGCCACGATTTAGCCAATTTGAACACTCTTAGCTGAAAAAATACAAATAATATACAGTAAAGGCGTCTTTATATAGTGCTACAACTTACCAGTCGAAATGATCTTAAAACGGACAGACCTTGAACGCCTTCAAGACCCAACTCAAGCAATGATAAGGCTACGATAATGAAATCGAAAATATTCCAACCTTCTTGAAAATAGTATTTTGGACTCATGGCTATTAACTTGAACGTCGCTTCAATCATAAATGTTGCCGTGAAAAACTGAAATGTTTTATTCGTTATGTAGAGGTAAAAGTATGTGTTACAATGTTACAGACAAAATTGCTAATTTCATAAGTTTTACTTACGTAGTTTCCACTTTTCAGTGCCTTTTCCAAGTCTTTATCCATATTGTGATGATCCAGTGCCATAAACAAGGTGTTGACAACGATGCAGAGAGTAATAAACAGTTCCACAAACGGATCGAATACAATGAGGGAAACATATTTTTGAAATACCACCCAAAACTCACAGCAATCCCATACGCAGAAAATATCTATGACTTTCATAAGAAAAGCTAGTAATCGTTCTTTAACTGTAGGTTCTTCCTCCTCGTCATCATTTTGGGCTGAGAAATAATAAACAGAAGAGACTGTACCAAAAATTCAGTGTAAGTTAGATTGCCACACTCTTTTTGGGGGAAAGAGATTTTTGTGCTAAATGCTCTAGTGCGACTGCAGTTCTTAACCTCTGGTTAAGTTTTTTATGAGGTATTATGCCCAGTTTTCAGCAAGCAAAAGGCGGAACTTGCTCTAGCAACGTCTCATCAATAAAATTAATTCAAGATTAATTTATAGTTTCTGATCTTTTATTTTCCTTTAGAAAGTTATTGTAGTGAAAGTGTTCGTAAATTGTAGAAGTAAATTCTTGACGCGAAATTACTGAAACTCACTTCATCTTATACAATATATGCAAAATCACTAGATAGCAAATATGCTTGTCAGCCATAGAACTACAAAATATACGGATATAAGTAATTTTTACTTAAGTAAAGTATCACCCCAATATAACGGAGATGTCGAAGACCTCTGTAAAATCGTGATGAAGCGGAAATTATAAAACTATATACATCCGACCTAATACCAGTTATTGATCGAAAACGATGGAGGCTAGAATCTGGGACAAAAATCACCTTATTTTGACCTTGTGAAAGACAATCTATGAGTTCAAAAATAGGAATTAGTTTGTTTAGATGTTTCTTCGGCATAGGAAACTGATCCCATATCGTAGTGGACAAAAATCATTGGTTCTAGTGCTGTGAAAATAAACGAACAATGCTGCCAACAGCAGCTGTTTTATGTGTATACAAAAAAGGGAAATCAGACTGTTGTATCTCATTAATATCTCATTGCCCAAATTTATCAACCAAGAATTTATTTAAGAAACTGCTTCTTCAGAAATCATGGGTTTAAGTTACCAACTTCGAAATGTGAAATTAATTAAAAATGAAATAGTTTGTCTTCTACACCTGTGTCTCAATTAAAAATACTTCCAATTCAACAACATTCACAACAGCACTCAAGGCCTAACTACCAACCCTTTAAATCGTCTTCTACCTGAAATATTCATGGACAATTTAGAAACCCTAATTTGCAAACACGATCTCAGTAGCAAAATCCTGTATTGCTACCGATACGTCGATGATATCATTGCGTGTTTTACGGGTACACATCGAAAATTACAGTTACTACACAACTACTTAAATCAAATACACCCCAAAATAAATTTACAATTGAAACAGAAAACATAACATAAAATAAAACATAAATTATAGTTATAATTATAGTTATTCACACATTCTCCATTTATCATAAACCATCACACTCTGACCTTACCAACCACAATAGTTCACACCACCCCATACAACATAAACTTGCTGCATGCCATTGTATGTTACACAGACTCGTGACAATACCACTTAACAAAAACGACTTAGATAAGGAACTTGAAAGAATCATGGCTATCAAGAATGGTTACACCACTCAAGGTATTGACAACTTATTAAATAGAGAATTAAAGAAAATTGTTACAAAAGAAGTCTATCCCACTGACCCCAATCCCATACCTAAATTATACAATACTCTCACATTCAATTGAACCCCTTCACAAAAAATCTCCCAATTTTTAAAGAACAGGAACACAGATATAGCTTTCACAACATACAACGATTTATCTAGACATATAAAAAATAACAAAGATAAGACTGACGAAAATTCTAACTCGGGTGTCTATAAGTTGAACTGTGCCAGTTGCCCCGATTTCTTTATTAGTCACACCGGAAGATCTTTTAATTCAAGATGGCGTGAACGCACTAAAGCTTTTGAAAATCATCAACAAAATAAATCTACATTTGTTGACCACTTATTAAAAGAAAACCATATACCTCAAAATACATTCCACATTTTACATTTACAAAACAAAAGTAAAGAATTATATCTTCCTGAATCCCTGGAAATCAACTAATATAAAAATTCTCGGAATATTTTAAACGACCAAACTGAACCCAATTCATCTCCCTTACTTAATCTCGATATCCATTTCTTAATAATATTATATTATATTATGAACATTTGTTGCCAACAATCTTTCATAAATGTATATTTTACCTGACCTACACCCAGCCTACTTCCTTGGAAATTCCTCAGAATTAAAACCTTTAATTATTTTATTATCTTATCTATAGTTTCTTTGTTAGAAATATAAATTTAGTATTCATTGTATTTCCAATTTTTGATGAAGCCAAACTTTCAAATTAAAAGAAATAAGAAATTGAAAATTTAATTTGTTTTTCAGTAATCTTAAAAATGAATTTTTATCAAGTGAAGACTCAAACAATCATCAATGTGATAAATGTTTCAGAAATTGATGAAATTATGTAAAATATTTCAGATTCTAGCTGATGTTTGGTAAACCTTGTTCTGTAATAACCAAATCATGTAGCTCTTATATATCCTGCATCTTAAAAATGTTTCCAAGTATTTTTTAAGTTTGATGATACGTCGCTATAGAAGTTACGAAAACTGTTGAGAAGTTGTCACACAAGCATACACTAGATGTACTAGAATAAAATCACACCATCGTAAATTGCTTTTAACTATCGGTTAAGAACAATAAAAGCAATCTGTAGTCTAGTAAGTGGTTTACTAGAAGCCACATGCTTTTAGAAATACTCTATGCTATGGTATCAATAGATCTAAAACACATTTAAGATGATTATTCGGATACAATTACTACTGAGTAGCAGACGGACACAACATCGGGATAGGGTTTTAACAAAATGATATAAAAGTAAATGAGGTTTAGTTTTTTCTATTTTGAGTCACTAGAGAAGTTCAACAAACTGACTCAAGAAATTTTGAGAGAAAGACTTATGCAATTAGTAGTGCTTTAAAAAATATATTAAAAATAACAGTTTAAACTATACATTAATAATGACAAACACGGCCAAACATGATGCAAAAATCATTCAACAGTTCCTTAGTATGAATCGAGTTTAAAAGTAGCAGACATTTCGTCAAGACTTCACTTGGCATTCTTAATCCGTTGTCATGAAAAGTATTTTTTTATACTATTTCATATTAATTTTAAAATTACTACCTTATAGAGAAACGCAAATGATTAAAATTAACACTTTTGTGTTTTGTTAAAATAATGAATACAATAACAAATATATTAGAAAATTATTATTTTTTAAATAGTACTTTCGTTTATTAAAACAGTAGCAATAATTTGGAATTCTGGACGGGCCGTAATGATGCCAGAGAGATATGAAGTTATCCTAGATACAATGTGGAACAGCCAAATGGAATAAATTCGATACCGAATAAAGGAGGGCGTGTTGGGAAAAACGCATGGAAACGTCGATTTGTATTTTTAAATGTGCATTTTTAAAACAAATAAAAATTATATAGTGTGTGTCATGTGACAGTGGCAAATACCAACTTTCTTATTTTAAATGCAAGCCCCTGTATATTATTTATTTTTGGATTCTCCAGAATATTCTAGACATAATTCATGTACAATGTCCTACACCTATCTTCAACTGTTTTGGAAATTTTAAGTGTTTTCAGATTTATTACAAAAATTAACATTAAATAAAACATTTTTAAAAAAAATATAACCGACTTCTACCTATAACTAAAAAGCTAAAAATAATTATAACAAAATACAACTCTAGCAAATAAATAACACATTTAATGTTGTTAGGTACCTACCCAGGAAGTAAAAAATGTAAACATTAAAAGGTGCTCATTGTGTACAAATTTATTACCTACCAATCTAGTATATTTTTGAAGTCGGTGCCAAGCAACAATCAAGTTTGATGAAGTGGTAAATAAGTACGCAATGAAGGATTTTAGATTTGCTTGGCACCGGCTTCAAAATATACTAGATTGGTAGGTAATTAATTTGTACAGAATGAGCACCTTTTAATGTTTACATTTTTTACTTCCTGGGTACAACATTAAATGTGTTATTTATTTGCTAGAGTTGTATTTTGTTATAATTATTTTTAGCTTTTTAGTTATAGGTAGAAGTAGGTTATTTTATTTTTTATGTTTTATTTTTGACTTTTTAGTATTTTTGAATTCAGGTAGTTTTCATTCTTTATTTTTTATTTTGTATGTATAACCTTATACTTTATCATTTAAATTGACAGGTAAATCTTTACGAACAAAATGTACTAGTACGCGTTGACTTAATAAGCTCAAAATGTATTTATGCCTTATGGATTACGCCATGTAACCTTTTTTCAACTTTTTTTGACAACCCTGTATAACTAGATAATTCCACTCCAACCTATGTACCAACCAGCCTGTACATACGACTGCCCACGGACAAGCATAAATTTGTTAGCTGCCTTCTGTAAACTAAAGGACGGAGTAGAATCCATCCTATATTTACGGAGTCAAATCCGTCCTATATTTCAACCATAGTATATAACTCCTTCTGGGCTACCTCATAAATTATTTCCTTTTTAACATTTTATGTTATCGCCCTGTATAACATTAATTCATCTCCACACTTTATGCAACTTCTTATGGGCTATAAAAGAAATAATTTTTTAATCACATTGTATAAATATAATTCAACTCCAGCATATATTTCAACCATCCTGTATATGATTTGCTTATGTCCACATCATATAACAGTTTTTTAATCACCCTATATAATTTTAATTTCACATTTTTTTCAACATTTTTATACGTTTTTTACGTCCAGTCCACCATATATTCCAACCATCCTGTATATACGGCTGCCTACGGACCACTATCATTCTAGTCCGTCCTATATTTCAATCTTCATATAAATGCAACTCCTACCACTTTACTTTGTGATTTTGTTTGCTATAACTAAACTGTCTATAAGCCACCAAGTACCAGTTTAAAGTTTGACATGTGTTGTCACTGAATTTTCTATTAGGCCGGGAGAATGTGACAACCAAAAGTACCGTCTTCGCAAAATGGAAAAATTTGCATTTAAATAGGTATTTACCTGGTATACAAATAAAACGAGCTTGGTACTCATTGATTTAAGGAGCCGAAAATACTATGCTTTACTACCTATATGCTTGAGATGTACATAGAAAATTTTCAAATTCTCAATTAAAACTTCCAGTGCCTAAAATTACCGCACTATTACGTTGGACTAAATAAATATTTATGAGGAAATGTCCGTTATGTCATTTCGATGAAATTTTTGATAAGAATTTTGGAATTTTCGGCGATTTTCTGCAAAACTGCAAGTTGCACGTCGCAGAAAAGTATATGAGATCACCTAAGGATCTTCCTTAATAGATTAAACGTTAAAAAACTATAGACATTCATAAGGAGTTATCGAAAAATCGACTAAAATATTAGGGATATTGGTCGATTTCCATGCACGCATGTGTTCATTCATAAATTTTATCACTTTACCAATAGAATTCTTTTCCAAAATTTGAAGTTTCACCAATCCGGATATATACTCTATTAAACAAGACCATATTCGTTCAAAACGGTGCACCACAGGAGAAGAAATCAGGTAACATACATACAAAAAAAAAGCGAAAAAATACACGACGAATTGATAACCTCCTCCTTTTTGGAAGTCGGTTAAAAATGAAAATTAATTTATTTCACAAATTCGCTACATTTCACTCAATACTCAATTCCCATTTAGCTCTTGATATTGAGGTACTAAGCAAAAACCGTTCTAGCGTTCCTTTTTACTGATTTGAAAAACAGTTTTGTTTATTTTCCTCAAAACCTCAGCATCTTGTTGTCTGCCTGCATGATAGTGGTGATCAGTGTCAGTGCTATTGTCGTTTGAATTTTCTTAAGTCTCCGTAATAAAATCAGAAAAATGGTTCATTTCACAGAAATGCACAAAATAACCAATCTACAAATAATTGGTTATGGAGATAACACACGGATACAAATAGAAGTTTCTCGCTTATTTCCAAATTCGCCGCCTGTATCTCAAGGAACAATTAGCAAAATAGAAAAGCAGTTTGGCGAGCGTGGTCATGTAAGACAGATAAAAAAGTAGCTACCAATGCTGTAAGTGAAAATACGTAATTGGATAATAGGTATGCTTGACTTTCAAGAAAACCCACATAATTCTGTTCGAAAAGCAGCCCCACTGTTCAACGTTAGCCATACATCGTTTTTTTCGAGAATTAAAGGAAAGTAAAATACATCCCTCTAAAATGATGCCGACTGAGGAGCTCATGGAAGACGATTTCGATAGGAGAACGTATTTCTGTGAACAAATGATGGTAAGGTTAGTTAACAATGTCCAATTAGAAGATGTTTTGTTTTCTGATGAGAGCACATTTACACTTCACGGTCACGTTAATCGTGAAAATAGCTGCTATTGGTCTAATGAGAATCCTCATTAGATGACAGAGAAACCTACACAATATCCTGAAAAGTTAATGTGTGGGCAGGAATTGTTAGAAATCATATCGTAGGTCCCTTTTTCATTGATGGCAACTTGAATGGAGATAAATATTTAGAACTGCTCCAAAATAATGTCGTGCCAACTTTGACAAACTTATATCCTGATCCAGTAAACCCAAAAGTTCCTGCCAATACAATGTGGTTTTAGCAAGATAGAGCACCTCCCCATTACGAAATCAATATCCGGCAGTATCTGAACCAAATTTTTCCAAATCGGTGGATTGGGAGGCGCGAATCGATAGAATGGCCAGCACGATCTCTTGATTTGACGCCATTGGACTACTTTTTGTGAGGATATGTCAAAAGTACTGCAAACAAAACTAAACCTAAAAAGACGAATCACGCTTGCGATTAGATCAGTCACGCCTGAGATGTTGACTAACGTTAGAAGACATTTCTGTAACAGATTAGCATGTTGCCAAGGCATTGACATTAATGGTTTTTTGTTTTTGTTTTAGTGAAATGTAGGAAATTTGTGAAATTACATAATTTTCTTTTTTTAATGTTAATTTTTGTAATAAATGAAATGAATGAATGAAAACATTTAATATTTCCGAAACAGTTGAAGGTAAGTGTAGGACATTGCAAATGAACTATGTCTAGAATTTTCTGGAGAATCCATAAAATAAATAATATACAGGGACTTGCATTTGAAATAAGAAACTTGGTATTACCACTGGCACATGACTCGATGTGTCCAAGCGTTTTTCCCAACACGCCCTCCTTTAGTCGTTATGGAATTTATTCCGTTTGGCTGTTCCACACTGTATATTACTTAGGTTGCCTTTTTACAGCAATTAAGAAGAACAAATTACATTAATGTTTCTCTATTAGTAGACTACTAAAGTGAATTAACTATTAGGTACAAAAAGACATAGATATATGGGATCCCATCCTAAATAATAAACAATATAAACAATATTTTTGTTTCAGTACAAAATTATAAAATTGAAAAATAATATAGATCTTTGTTTTAACAAAGAAGGTCAAGTTACTACATTTATATTGGATAAGACTTCCTCCTCTGTGTATTGGAAAACTCACAGTGGTTATTTGAAATTACAAATGAACAACGAACGTGGAGCCAATTTCAACTTTGTATGTCCGCTGCTCAACGGGGTATGATGTCTATATTAACCGTCTACCAAACGTTGTGCACAAATACAGTGGGGGGTTGTGCTTGGAATACTCAAAAAATATTCATATTTTTATTTACCTAATAAAGAACACGTTCTCGATAATATATCCTCCATATAGAGAAAAACAGTAAATAATATATTAGTCGATAATTTGTGGAGTAGATGATGGTGGATACGAATTTTGTGCGATTTCTAGGTAATATTACTAGTTTAAGCAAATTGCGATGGTGTTGAATTATTTAGGAGAAATGAAATGTTCCGGGGATGATTGCAAATAATACTTTACCTCCGTGTTCTCCTTCACCGCTTTGCCTGCCTGCTGCCTGTTCTATAATGTCGTTCAAAACCATTACATCTACAAAGTAAATAGCTTAAATGCAATTATCCTTCAATTACTTTAATATTTTCTGTTTTAAATTTACAAGGAAACTGTAGCTGAACGTGAGAAGATGTAAGAGCAGCTTGTCGTGAGTAAAATTGGAAGAGCAAGAAGTTGCAGGTGAGTGAATATATAGTTGAGAGAAGTTGGATATAAGTGCATCTGCGAGTTGAGCTGAAGGTGCTAATAGCACTGGAAGTATGATAAGCTTGGGATGAGTAAAGCTGAGAAGAGCCCGAAGCTAGAAGTTTTATTTATATCAATCCAATTACTCTTCTATAGTAAAAATAAGCTGACAGTGTCACAGATTTATTTTTGTAGGTGAAAATGCAGCTGAACGTGGGAGCGGTACCTGAGCTGAACGTGAGGTGAGGAGCCTTTGGAATCAGCTGCACATTGGGTGTGCAAAGCTGTAGATGAGCTGAGCTGAGAGATTGAGTGAATGAATAAGTGAAGAGAAGGATTAATGGGTTGTGAAGGAACTTATTTGGCTATTTTACAAAAACTAATCAATGTTGTCATGGTTCTATTGTTCTATTAATGGCAGTTAGATGTGAGTTGATCTTCACGTGAGCGGATGTGGACATGAGCAGAGTCGGAACAGAATAGAGGGGTTGACCTAGGCTGCTGAGAATTGTGAAGCGGGAAGATTAGTGAGGGGTGAAGGGGCACCCGCCTAGTATTTAAAGAATAAATGAATTTGCGGAACTGAGGGCAGACACGAAATAAGAAGTAGAAGAACACGATAAGTATACGAAACCAGTGGATAGGAGAAACTGATAGATGAGGAAACGATTGAATATCAAATAAAATCGGGGGATAGAAACGTACAAGTAAAAAGAAAAGACTGTAAAGGAAACAAATAATGAAACTCCAGGAATTTTTTATTTGTCATTATTACTTAATCAATAAATACTGCGCATTAATGAGATTTATTGATTGATGTAAATTTAGGATCAAGACGCAAGGGAATAAAAAAATTCAATCGCTTCTATCATAATAAAGTAAAGGTTAAGAATATAAAATAATGGACAAGTAAAGAAAAGCAAATGTTCTAGAAAGTAGAAGAAATGTTTAATTTTAAAAACGGAAAGGATATCATTAAGAGGAAATGTTGGTGAGTCTGCAATTATAGATATAAATGAATGGTTAAAGAATGCTTGGCCAATTGATGAGGGAAATTATCACGCTACGACATCATTATGGTTGAGGAGACTTTTCTAACAGAAGAATTCGTCAAATTATTGGGACACAGACCCTAATAAAATTGAATAAATGTCGGAAACCCTAGATTTCTTGCAATCACGTACATTATCAGACACAGGGTAGAATAGGTTTTGTTAACCTTGAAAGTTATGTAAGGTCAATTAATACGTCAACAAGGAGAGTACAAACTAAACTAACTGATTTAGTCAGGAGTTTTACCTATGCGCACATATATTTCAACTTATATTTTTGATTTGCCAACAAAAACATGAACACTACCAAATCTTGTATTAGTGGTTGACTTAAATTGAATTTCTACATGCGCTTCTTTATTTCTGGTCTCCAGATATAACGAATCAACTTGGCGAATATTTTTGGTGGTTCGTTATATTCAGATTGCAACTGAAAAATGTTGGGCTTACCTTTCATGTCCACCACAGTTTGCCGTTGGTTGCTATCAATGAATGGATTGTCTAAGTGCTTAATTTTTCCTTCAAATATTTGACCTGTTGGACCATCCTTAAAAACAACAACAATTATTCGAACCATATGTTTTTACCATTCAGTTATGTTGTAGGAGGAAACTTGTATTCCTCCTGAAAAATAGTTTGGAGTTTTGACATGTTAGTTTAAAAGTTATTAAAATAATAGCAAAGTTGTACTTAAAAACTATATATGTACTTCTTGAGAGCAGATAAAATACTCTAGACTTTTCTGTCATCCAGAGTATTGTTGAAAGTGTCACAACACACAAAAAAACTCCTAAAAAATTGTTGCATATTAACAACTGAATAATTTAAGGTGAGGTGAGGCCAGTCGTCATTTTGAATTAATGCATTGTACATTTGGATATCTTTTAGTTGTAGTTTTTTTATTATTGTTTAATATAGAAAAGTTTTCATTTAAAAAAATTATTAATGATAATAATTTTGTCAAATAAATACCGACGTAATATCCGATGGAGAAAATTAAGAGTGTATGCAACAATTTTTGACGGTTGTCGTACAACACTAAACTTACGTAATCTCCTTTATGTGCTCTATGGGTAAACTCGGTGAAATTGTTTGTAGCAGCCGCTGGTCCATTTCTCATGGATCTCGATCTTAACTGGCTCTCTTTCGTCATCACTTTTCCATTGCCGCCAGCAAAACTTCCTAGTAAATCTCCATGCGAGGTGTAAGACATCCGAGATGCGTGAGATGTGTATGATGAATGACGTGAACCTGATTGAGATGTTCAATATTTGATAGCATCAAATTTTATGGAAAAATCACCAAAATATCTTACAGTTATCGCGAGTTTATTAAAAGGCATATTGTAAATACTAAAAAGTTAGATTACTGGTAACATTTCAAATAAATATCCGGAATATTTCAGAGTGGTTAAATAAAATCAAAAACAATCGAGGGTTTCACCGTTCGTTAAAATTAGTTTTCCAGACGATTTTAAAAATTACAAAATTGAATGACAGTAATAATTATGTTCGACATTGAGGACTTTCAATAATAATTAGTTTGTTACAACAATTTTTTTGTAGGGAACCTCTACTTGGCTCTATACACTCATTATTAACATGCGCGAACAATGAGGTGATCAATTTCCTCCTGGGTATTCATACCTGTTCCTAGTCACAAAGTGCAGATAGAGTTTGTGAAGGACAGTGCAAATTTTGAAACTCATACGGTCAACGGGTGACAGATCGAAAGTTCTTGGTGGTCAAGGGAACACATCTATTTGATTATGTTTAAAGTAGTTCAGCGGAACTCTGGCTACATTGTCTTGAAGAAATACGGCGTTCTAATAAATATTTTTAACCACGTCTTGCATTTGGTGTTGGACAATCGTGTTGCCTCTGATAAAGACCAATGGTGATCTAATGTCATAGGGAATACCACTTTTATAACTCACGTTCTATGACGGACATGCCTTTCTACAAAATATTGATGATTACACCTTTTACCACGTCCTCTTCTCTCCGTTGATGGGTCGGCATGCATCCTCAAACAGAGTCTAGATACGTCAGCAAAACCTATCGTATTTCATTTGTAGTTCTACTGTAGTCATTCTCTTCAACATTGCATTTACGTCGATGTTCAGGGGTAAGAAATTTCTTATGCACTTATAAAAGGGGTTAGCATTCTCATAAACCTGCTCGGTTCTGCAAACTATTGATCTTGTTAGCTAGCTCCGATGAGCCTCAAATCGACCTGATCAGCTAGCTATGCTTGGACTTTGGTCAACTTACAGCCAAGTCGAGCCCGTCAACTACTTCCACATTGGTAGTGGGCTTGAATGAACGAACAGTTTTTGATACTGTTTATTTCGAATCAACTGATAAACTAGTTTTTAGTCTACCGATAAACTAGTTTACTCTTACACGTGAACGATATTTGAGCAGAGTCACAACCCGTCCGCCGACGAGATAAACTGAATGCTTTCGAAAATGTGCATAAATTAATCTTGTCACATTTCAACTCGTACTGAAATTCGATCTGTTGAATAACACGAGTCATATCTAAACTGTTTACTCTTTATTCTGTTTGACGGTTACCCATAACTTTACTATTGATCATGTTTAATCTATCTCTCAAAGAACATTGGTAGACGTTATTCCGTTGACGGTTGAACCTAGTAGAAAATTAGACTGAGTTATAAACTAGTTTATCATCGACGATAAACGGTATCGTGTCGTTGACTCTGAAAGCGTGAACCACCCATCACTGCTCTACATGAGCTTTGTTCAACTTAGCCACAAGTTGACCTCGTCAATTCGCTCCGCTTGAGCTTTGGGCAACTCGGCTTCAGTCGACCTGAGAGCAACGCCATTTAGTACTTTTAAATTTTTGAATTATGAGTGATTTACTAATCATCTCTTTATTTTTCGTTATTAATTTTTATGTAGACAAATACGTGCTAATAAAATTTATAATTTTTGATATACGGGTGGCCTACTTAGAGGTCCGGAGGTTTCTCCAATCTATAAATTTATTACATCTAGAGTGAACTTTATAAATGCAATTATATGAGTTTTCACTTTTGTTGTGGATGTAATTGATTGTAGTGCATTTTATGTTGTGAATGGGGTTTTGATTAATATTTAATCCTTTGGTTAATAGAATTGAAGGAAACTATTGCATTCCTTTATCAATCGGGTTCTTTTGTTCTGTTAATATAGTTGAATTATGAAATTGTTTTTACGGCTTTTTTCAGTTCCTGTTTTTATATCAGTTTATGTTAATTAGTTCGATTATTCAGAGACTTGGAGGTTTCTCCAATATAAAATCCACTATTATATCCGCTGGAAATAAATTAAACTTTGTGAGTTGTAATACTGAAATATTTGATAGTGTATTTACTGTTTTTAATGTGGTTTTAATTGATATCAAATCTGTTGGCCACAGGCTTTAATCGTATGGTACGATTGTTGTTCTAAAGTGGTTGTTGCCAGTATTATTTGAAGAAATTTTATTAATAAATTTTGTAGGGTAACTTTAGTTGCACAAAAATTGTCCATTGTTTGTGCACTGCTATTTAGAGAATTAAAGGCAAGTTCTTCTTTGTCCTTTAATTCATTTGCACATCAGTGACTTTTAAGGGGTACGGGGTAGATTATAAGTCCCACCAACAGCATACAAACACAAAATTAATGTAATTGTTTTTCAGATATTGTGGCGATTCTTCACGAATGGTTACTTATAGGTGAGTGCTTTTTTTGTACTTACCTAAATTAGCGTAGTAAATAGGCACGACCATGGCTCCGTTTTCTTCACTCATAGGCGTTACGGCGTTCGAATCGTCAGCGTACGGAAGGTGTTCTTGAGCATCTAGATATGTGGATAGTACGAGCGGTTTTCTGTCGCCAGGTGGTGCGACCATTCGCCGATTATTTCGCATACACGTGAACTGGTGACTCCCTCTGGACCCGCGTCGTAAATTGAACGGTGATCCGGGCAGACTGAGACTTGCCTGAACATTCAACATGGTCTATACATGCATGACGTGTATTGATTTGCCGTATATCTAACAGATGAGTGCCCAGGAGACTTGCCAAATGTGTGAAAAAAGCATTGCGCTATTGTGATCTAATGGTTACATATCTGGTCATTTCATTATGTACACGTTTGATTGGATTGTATGCTTAATTAGACCACAACAGCAATTAATGTGCAAGTGTGACCAACATTTTGTGAGCTTAGTTGACAACATACCGTTTTTACAAAAACCCACCAGTACCTGAAGCTTGTTCAACGCGTTCAGAAAATGCTGATACTACTCTGTAACCAAAAACTGACACGGAATTCTCAATAATTTGTGATCAGTAAGGGACATGTCGGGTGAACTGAGTGGTCTAAAATTATGCGTTTTGCTACATAAATTCTATTACATGGCAACACAAATTCCCGTACATATTCCCCACCTATCATATCCGAACACCTTAATTCTTGTGAGTGCTTGTAAAAATATGAGTTTTAAACTAGCACTTAAACAATTTCGCTTAGCAATGGCAAAAGTTATTAACAATTAAGATTTAAAAAGGCCAGTCTAACTTTTGCAAGCTGTTAATACAGTAATTCTTTTTAAATTGTATCCTGTTATTCAGAGTAACTGTCAGGAAGAATTTCTGTACGGACAGCCAGTAATCCAGGTAATGAGACGAAATTACTACTATACTTTGTTATACATATATAATTTTCAAATACTTATCTGTTTCAAAAAAAAAGATGGAGGAGAGAAAATCCTAATGAACAGGCAAAATAATTTAAAATTACTTCTAATGGATACAGTTTACGATTTTTACTGGACATATTTTCCTTTTTAAGAACAACTTTTTAAATTTCTTAAATATTAATAGTGATTTTCAAAAAATGAGTTTCATTTAGATTTTAATTTGTTAATAACTATTGCAATTATTTATATGAAGGTTTGAACCTTTAGCTTCTAGAGGTACGTAATTTATATCCTCAAATAACATGAAAACATTAAATATATTGTATTAATTATTTCACGTCAGTTTTTGTCTATTTGTGAAAATAGCAAATCAAACAAAACCAGTGTTTGTACAGCTTAAGACAAAAAGAAGACAAAAAGAAAAATAACGATCATAGAAATTAAATTAAACGTAAAGCATTTGTTTTCCATCGACCTTTGGAGTCAATGTTAAACAAACAAAAGTCCAAACACTATAATTGTCATGATTTTTATTATTTGTAGTTGTGAGTTAGTCTCAGATTTGAAGAATTGTAAGCAACATTTAAACATCGGTCTACCATCAACACAGGCTACTTCATTAATTTAAATATAAATATTGTCTAAAAGCAAGACAGAAAAATTACGTAGAAAGTAGAACACTCCAAATACGGATGGTGTAAAAAAATATAGAAAAAAATCGAAACATTGATTTATTATTTACATTTCCCTTAACGAACTGAGACATTAGAAAAATACTTCCCAAACACAGAAATGATTAGAATTTTGAAGACGAAAACGGTTAAAAAATTTTATTTTCCTAATAGAAATGGAGACTTTAAATTACTAGATATGATTTGTTCAAATTTGAAAGCAGATAACCACCGAATAGTATAATTTTTCTGTAAATTAATGTATGCCAGTGAAAAAATAACCTGATGTGATGGCATTTCATTCCCAAGGGGCTCAATAAATATCAAGACACTTACAGCGCTGACTTTCCGCATCTTGGTGAGATTATTTGGTATTCTTCTCCTTTCACTCACTGAATCTAATCCTTCGGATCGTATGCTTATCTTTTCCTTGTTATTGTCATCGTGCCCTTTCGGTTGTCCCACAAAGAGCTCGTAACTGTGACATGAGAAATTCGAGGGAGAATGTACTATGTTACCAGCTTCTGCTAGCGCAGCGTTAGCTGCAGCTTCCTTGGCTTCCTCTGCTGCCGCAGCTCGAGCATCTGCTCTGTCCTGTTTGGCTTGTGCTGCTTTTTCCGCTTCCTGGGAACAGTTAAATATACTTCAATCAGAGAAAATACAGTGTACGTAGACAGTTTTCCAGTTAATCACAATCATTAATCAAGAGACGCTAACAGAATAGAGAAAAGCATCAGAAAATTTAATTCATTTCTTACTCTTATCGCCTCCTCTTCGGCCGCTTCTTCTTCTTCTGCTTTCTTTTGTAATTCGTCATACGACATGGCGACAATGGCTAATATCAAATTAACTAAATAAAACGATCCTAGAAATATGATCACAATAAAAAATAACATGTGCCAAGGTCCAGCTGATCTCAAAACCTGCAAACAAAATAGAAAAACAATAGTCGTTTGTACAAGTCTCACAAAAATTAATTACTAACCAGCTGGTATAAATTTTCCCAATAATCCTGAGTCATTAGTCTGAAGGCAGAAAGAAAGGCCCATCCAAATGTATCAAAACTTGTATAACCATAGTTTGGATTATCACCGTAACCCTGCAAACACATGTAGCCAGGTTTGCACTGGCCTGCCCCAGAAGCATTGCCGCATAACGGCATATCACCGTTATCATCTACATACCAGTTAGCTGAAATAAATTAAAATCGGTGGAATCATTTTGAATACGATTGTTTAGAAACATAATTAGTCTTGTCGGAAAAAATGAAGCAACTCTACAACTGCTAGCTGTATTCAAATAAGTTCAGGGATGTCGCCATCTATTGGTTTAGCCAGTTGGCTGGTTTTGGTTTTTAAAGGAGGGGGGACAGGTCGGCAGATTTATTCTAGAGAAGGCAAATCAAAAACTTCCTCTTAACATAGATAGAAATGTGCCATTAATACATTAAATCAGACTAAATATGACGGCATTTTCTTCTAATAAACAAAATATATTTATGTATAACTCAGGAGTATTGCCGAACATACTAGATGAATATCGTATAGCCACAGTTTAGGTGATATACGAATACGAATCAGTCCTAAGAGACAAATCAGAAACAGAAAACTATATATATATATATATATATATATATGTGTGTGTGTGTTCTGAGAGGTCATTACTATCAACAAGACTAGATTCCGGGTGAGAACCGCGTCTGAATTTATTATATACTCGACGTTTCGACTCCTGCTTTGGAGCCATTATCAAGAGACAAAAAGTGAAAAAAGAGTTTCAGAGTCTAGATCGAACTCGGGGCCTCAATTCTTCGACAAAACGGTTATCATTCGGACCACATTGCGCGCATAATTCGTCAATCTCAACAACCTCCGAATACATCAACCCCGTCAGAAACAGATCAACAACATCGGAAAGCCTTCCTTCCGTACATTCGAGGAGATACTGACAAAATATCACGTAATTTACACCGACATCAAATAAAGACAGTCTACAACACTACTCAAACTATAGCCAACTTAACCGGGAACCCTAGAGATAAAGTACCTAACGAATATTGAGGTCATTGAGGAGTTTACGAAATTCCATGTCGCGATTGCCCACAAAGGTACATCGGTCGTACCGACAGGCGCGTCAACCATCGAGTATATGAACACTCTCTTGTCAGTTCGTAAAAAAGATCCGACTTCAGCTCTCGCGCATCAACTATTCAAACAGGGCACTCTATCAACTTCGACGACAGTAGGACTATTAAATCTCTCAATTCCCTTTAGGCTTCCAGTATTCGCGAAGCAAGATATTTATCAGTTACTATAGAAAGTTTAATATTAAAACACTACTAAAATCCGTAAATACTGTAAGCAAAACTCAAATAACACGACAAACGTCCACTATGTTGCCATTACACCGGTTTTTATAGCGAATTCCATACTTTCAAACATAGTTAGATGTTAAAATGCATGAATAAACAAGACAGACAAAACAAATGAAAGTCTATTTTACTTATTTTTGTACCACAGGTACCATGCAATGCTCTCTCAGGTTCGCAGTTAGTTGGTTTATTATATATGAAAAATAGTATAAATACACAATTTAAGATGAAATTTTCTAAATTTTTTTACTTACTGTCGTTCTGGTTGAACCTCTCCCAATTTTCGTCTGTGAGGTTACCCCATGACCCATCCATAGGAAAGTTTTTTATACATTTTTGCGTAAGAACACCCATATAAATTTGTAAACCCATTAGTGCAAAAACCGAAAGTGAAAACATCGTTAAAATTATCACATCACGTAGATTTTTTACAGATTCAATAACAGCTCCAACGATAGTCTTCAAACCTGAAACCGAAAGAAAAATTAAACGAGTCGATAATATACATTTCATTTCATATGACTGTTCGAAAAAAATAAATAAATATTTTTCGTATAAAAAATAATTTGAAGATAAATTGTATATAGTCAAAGAGTGAGCAAGTTTTGTTAGAAGTTAAACGGATCACTAAGTCTAGTTTGTAGCGGCCTCCCCCTACTCTTATTCACAATATTTCGTCTATTAATTAATTGATTTGTTAATGTTTGTATTTAAAAATAAATACAAAAATTGATGAGAAACTTTAGGCTGGCGAGGACGAGATTGATCAATTTGCTAGGTTTTCCTGGAACTCCTAGATTTCGAAATTCTTTTGGCGATAAAATATTAAATTCAGTGGAGAGGAGCGCAACTGATGAAGGTTCTCGACTAGAAACAATATAATGTCTTGCGTGCAATGGATTGAAAAATCTCGAAAAGATACTGTCACAATTTGTTAGTGTCTTTTTCCATTTTTGTTAGTAATGTGTAGTCTATAGTCTGTCCTTTTCTTAGAGAACTAATTAGCTACTGCGCTGAAGACAATGTCTCCGGAAGTTCATAAGGAATAAGAATTTCCTTATATTCCAGTTATTTGCCACATATCCTTAAGTATGGAATTTTAATAGCCGTGGCGGGGTCTGTTTGAGATTGGCTGTTCTCTTTTATATTCCAGATCAGATACTCAGGAAAAATCGTAGAGAGAAATAATTTTAGCTCAATATGTATTTTATCTAAGTTAGAAATTAATACAAGTTAATTTGTTCGTAATAAAATTTACCATCCGAACATTTTAATAAATTCTCTGAACTCTGAAGTGATTGATTGATTGGCCGAATATAATATTTTTTCTGGGAGGGCTAGAGCCCTTGCACAGAATCGCATCTCGAATTAGAATCGACATAGATGTCCAAATTTGCTGTTTATAATTCTCCAAGAAGTTTTCCACTCGTGTAATCGATTTTAAACTAACCTTTGTAGTTTCGAGGTATTCAGGAAAAATTCCCTAAGGCGTGACTTTTGACACATCAACGAAACTCGTAGTTTCCTGCGGCTTTTATCGTCTGGAATTTATTTGATCTTGCAATATTTCTCCAGCTTTCAAAGTTATTTTCTCATCACGTGAAATTCATAAGACTCTTTGTATTTATACCCGAAAAATGTTGTGAAAGCTACTTGAGAAGTGATCCCCTAAGTTTTCTTTTTCGGACAATAGTTTCGCTAATAATATTGTTGTTCGCAGTTATGAATGCCTACTGTAACAATGTTCTCTTTAGGGTCCACTTAGTGGAGTATCTGAGCCTGGTCTCAGGTGGCTTTGTAGTTTTCAGACCAGGTGCCGTCATTTCAGCATACGAGAATTGATCTCTATGCCACAGTAAACTGTCAAATTTTTGACAGTTTATGATTCTGAGAATATAGGTAAATTTGTTCTGCGGCTGGTTATATTTGCAGAAAAAGGTATGACACCTACGTCAATTCATTAAGACCTGATACCAACATTAGTTAAGTCGTCAGTATCATGTGATGTAATAAAACGCTAGTACTGTAATTTTGCAACTCTATGTAAACTAACGTCGAAGACAGACGTGATCACAAAGCAAGATAATAAATAATTATAATATAATTAAAAATTCTGTGGCCCAGAAATATAAAAACAATATTTTTATTCATCAGGTTGGTATACTTACCGGGTACAATTGCAACTGTTTTCAGAGCTCGAAGTACCCTAAACGTTCTTAAGGCAGCTAGATTTCCAAGGTCTATACCCATAGTAACATAACTGTAAATGTAGAAACACATAAACTATTTCGAATAACACCAGCTTTTGCTAACTATTTTACGTATCTATGAAGCTTTTATTAAAGAAAATATTTTTGGAACTAATTCTTCCAAGTAAGACAAGACAAAGAAACATTTAAATTCATAATGCAGTTAAACTTTTACTGAAAATTAAAAAAATGTATTTGGTACTAAATTAAACTACGGACAGGTGTATACTATCGTTTGAAAAATCGGACTAACAAATTTATAAGTTCTAATTCTATACTATATCATTTTTGGCACATTTATAAATCATGTTCTAATACAAATAAGTACTACTAAATGTTAACTACTGATTATATAATTGTAGCAGTCACAATTACTTCACTCACTTCATGTAATTTTATATCGATTAGCCAAAATTACAGACACTTGTTAAGCCAATGAGATTAAATAAGTTGTAACAATCGATGCTTTCATCTTCAAGATTCTATTTAGGCTAAAGAATAATAAGTATTTCTTGCACAATATCCTCATACGATTCCAAATTACCTTAACATGCTGCGACATTGTTAAATGTGTTTTAATTTCAATGGATTCTCAAAAATATTGACTGTTGACTGCTTTCATAGACAAGATTTATGTAGGATATATAAGAGCAGCAAATTCAGTCACTAGCAGTCGTGAATATTATTGGCACCTTCTATAGCAAAGTGATGTGTGATTTTTTATGAAACAGATGTATAAATTTGTGTGATAAGGTGTATATTTAGTCATGTAAATGTTTGATTAAATAAGTTATCTCATTTTTGAAGTTGCACTAGTATATATATAAAATTGGTCGATACCGTGTTAGCTAGTCAATTTCTACATATTGAAGGTAAATGCGTTGATGGAAGAAGAAAACAGACAATGTTTAAGTAAAAAGAGATCGATTGATACCCTGAAATACCAAAAAGATACGCCATTCAGCTAATAGAATTTACACCCTAACAATATAACCGTTATAACGAAGATGTCGAACACACATGAAGTGAAGTCAGTGAACAACTAAATATATTATCGGGGCCTTTAATGGCAAACTAGGGAAAAAACAAAATTAAGATAGAGGATTAATTAAACAGAACACAACGAATTAGCAGAGAAATCGTTACATTTCGTAAACTATTAGACGATGTACATATCAAACTTATTCTTCAAAAAAAGTTTGAATAGAAACTGGACCTGAAGAGCTCCAAATGGATCGGGTAAGAATGAAACTGACTTTGTCTTAGGCAACAATATCAATATCATTATAGATGTAAGCCGGCAAAATAAATTCAGTACAGGAAGCCATCAAAGACCGAATTGTCCGTTATATGAAACTAGAAAGATCTCAATGCAACCGAAAGATACCCACCAATATCAGATATAAACAATCTGGAAAAAATTAGCAAAAAATTACTGGAGGAGAAGCTATTTGGACAATATGATAACATTTTGCTTATTTGTTTTCCTTCAGCACATATGTATTTGAATTTTGATTGGTTTACAAATTTGCCCAATCATATATTATCCAGCACCAATGCTGGTTAAGTACCGGCAACTACAGGATAGAATGGGATAACACACAATATCTTGTGGAACGAGAAAAACCTTAGGAAGCCGGCTGTATGATGATAAACCGCGGGGCACCTTCAATAGATCTGGACAGGGTATGGACAAACCAACTGTATGAAGGAGCCTTCAGTATCAAGTAATCGCCAACTAGGCAAACTGTCAAAATTCTTTGACAAACAACATAACCACATTTGGAATTGAAATGTCTCCAAACACAGAAAAGTTTCACACAATATGTAAAACACTATTTATACACTCTGGGACAAGGGCATACCCAGCTTTTGGTTTAGAGAGGGGCAAAATTAAAAAAAAATGTCCTAGAGGGGGGGGGGGGCAAAACGGAAAAAAATTGTTCTAGGGAGAGGGACAAAAATGGGAAGCTTTAATTGCTCATCTTTAATTTCTCATGGCAGGTTTTTCAGGTAAAGGGGGCAGCTGCCCCCCCCCCATGCTCTGGGATATTGGTTGATCGTATTGTAGACATCTACTTCTCTCAGAATATCGATGGGGAAAAATTTCTAGTAACCCTGTAGAGTAAACAATTTAAAAATAAATACTTAATTAAAAAACGAGGTAAAAACAAACCGGAATAGACAAATGTCTAATTATGACAATTATTTGAAAACAAGTTTACGCTGGTGAAAACACTCAATCATTACTTTGATGATTGAAAAATGGAAGTTATTGACAACAGAAATGATTAATTGTATGTCATACTTTAGAAAATTATGGCAGTGATATATATATCTTGTGTTGGTTCCTTTTACGAGCTGACTTTGTCTTCAACTTATAATTATGGAAGTACCTACTCAAAAAATCCGAAATTGGATATGATATATTTATTACTTTGTGTATTGCTTATGCACTAAATAATAATCTTGAAAATAGGAAGATATCGATAGCAGGTCACCCTGAAATATAGGCAAAAAATAGCGCACACTAGCCTGCGGTTTTAATGATTGTTGTACAAGCTTTTTACTTTATCCTTTGTACAATTTTAGGTGTCATCATTTGAGTCATCCAATCAACAAATGAAAATTTACGCAGGTGCATTAACTTTGGCACGGGAAACTTAACAACCAAAAATCTTATGTCGGAAAAGTGAAGGAAATGAAAATAAGCAATAACTACTGTCATCGAAATTCCTCGAGCGTTCGAGAATCCCATCTAGAAATTTCTGAGAAAAAATATATAAATACGAGGAACCTACGAAGGATTCATTCAAGGTGTTCAAGATAAATTGCATACAGTAGTGTATAAATATAGTAGTGGAAATAAGTATTCACAGCAAATTGATCTAAAATTTTTCTACACCTGCTTTTGAAAATTTTACCAATTTCGGTTATAACAAATTTACGAGAAAAAAACTTTACGGCTAATTTTATTTTACCGTATGCAGGCCAATGTGCGTTATTTTTCTGCCTAGAATGGCGGCTAAGATAGCTGTGGAAATAAGGCATATTACAAAATATAAATACCAAATATTAATGTTAATTGGCATACAACCAAAAAAATTTGGCCTATATTATATCATGTTACTCATAGAAATCAATTTAAGTAAATAAAAAATTTAATTCTGAAAACGAGTTTTAGGTCCTTCTTTTAAGCTATATTTTGTAATTATGGACGTCTATTGTCAAAGTTGCAGCTGCATTTGAAACAACAGAGTGCAGAATGCTTTCTTTATTTTTCTTGTATTTATTACAGAATTTTCAAGAAAAGTTGCGAATTCTGTTTTAACGACCTTTTTATGTGATACAATTTTCTAATGACTGTGGATATCTGGGGCTTTTTATACAAGACATTACATCCGCCAATAGAAATTTACGTTTTATGGGCTTTATTCAAATCATGGGCTAAAGATGTTCCGTGGCTTCACTGGAATTTTCTCTTTCGACTTCTTTTTATGTAACAGATGAGAATTTGAATCAAAGTGTGTATTTACAATCATAAGTTCTATTGCATCTTAGAAAATTGAAAAGAGATACGTGTTCTAAGTGTGGATTATTTATAATTATTTGGGCATGGATTCTATCCTTTGAACTTTTTTTATTGATAACCTTAGGTTTTATTTTTTGGCTCAATCGAAAAATTGACAGCTGGAGATCTTCTATTTCTTGTAGGATTATTTGGTAATAACGGACAATAACAATCTATTACTGAATGATTGGATGGTGTCAAATTTGATTTCAGAGATCTATATAAGGTGAGTAATAAGCTGTAACCTTGTCTAACCATTCTATTAATTGTTAAGTGTGCTGTTATTGTTTCCTTAATTTTTTTACAATTGATGTTTATATAACACATGCATAATCTGTATCAACTGTTTGGGATGTCCTCGGCTCTCCATGATTTCCCATAGTTGCTTTGATTAAGTCCATTCTGATAATTTATAATATATACGTGAGTTTCCAAATTTGCTTTCTTCTTTTTGTCAGTCATCTGTCAGATTATTATGGCCACACAATAACTCCACTTTTTGAATCACATTGGTTCTTCCGTTAAAAAACTTCAACTACTCTCTTCAGTAAAGAGTAAGTGTGTATAAATAAGAAGACAAAGACAACTTCTTCAGTTAAAGAAATACGGGATCGAAATTTGACACATCAGAAAACTTTGATAGTGACCTGTTTTAGGACACTATGAAAGGATGTTTGCAGTGCTAATACTAAAATATGGAGCTGCAAAAGGTATTTAAAAATTATAAAACCTGAAAATATAGTTGAAATTCTTTCCGAATATACCTTCTTAGCTGGAGCAATATTAGATGATGCTGGATGAATTCGATGTTGAATCTATGCAATTTGTTTACGTGTTATATTTCTGACTCAAGAATAACAGATACACTAAACATATCTAATTTTTTTGAGTTTTTCTCTATTCTAATACTAAGCTACTCACGCTAAAGCTATGACTACGAAGTCGAGCCAGTTCCATGCATCTCTAAGGTAGGTGAACGGTTGAAGTATAAAACCTCTAGCCATCACCTTGACAGCTGACTCGAAGGTGTAGATGCCCGTGAATATCACTCTGAAAGAGAAAAAAAATCGAAATAAAATCTGACAAGATTGTTGATGAAAAACTACAAAAAATACATTTTCACTAAACATGTTCATAGGGGCAGATATGTAGAAACACTTGAGTCACTTTACTAAATGTATGCTAAATTTAGTACTAGGCACAATGCCAGTGATCAAAAATCACTAAAATTATGTCTCTATTTATTTAATTAGGATCCAAAGATTACGAAAATGCATTTTTTTTGATTAAATAAAATTCCAAAATATAAAAACCGCCATAATATTTTGAACACCAATCAGAACGTATGACGTCACATCTATTTTAAGAGCATTTTTATTTTTAATAAACTCTGCACCGTTTATTGAGATCAGCTTAAATTTACCGAGAATTGGTCTACTGATTATAAGGTAGTTTTGTGCTTCAAACAATGACTTTTTCTCAGCAGAATTCAAACCTACCATGTAAGACAATAAAAACCTTACAAAAAAACTAGCAGTACCAAACCTATAAAATTTTCTTTTGTAATACTGCAAGATAAACTAGTTTACAATTTAACACATAAACGAAATCTATCAACGTGTATCCTAACTCTTTTTCCTTAGTCTATATACTCAATGACTTTAGAAGAGTTAGACCCAGACGGAATTGCCTCTTGAACTTGATTTTTTGGCAATGTGGTAGTCTTATATCAACAAAGAAACAACAACATTTGCATTTGCATGAAATTTTATGTAGCATTTATCCCGAAACAAATAAATTTGTTTAGAGACCCACTAGAAGTGTACGCAGTACTTCTATACACCTCCAGGCATTGACAAAATGAGATGTTCTTACTGTGTGCACGTGTGGAGAAAGAAAGCAGTAATAGTAGACTGTAAGATGAAGGTCAAAAGCTCAATGCGGCGCTATAGTGTACGTAATATTAACACGTCTACCTTCTTCTTCAAACCGTTAGTCCGCCGTTTGAGTTGTAGTAGCAAAAGAGTCTCGTAGAGCTAGTTGTCTGAAACTCTGTGGTACGCCTCGATTGACCGATTGCCCTTCTTCCTGTTCATCTACCTTCTTCTGCAGTACAATTAACACGGCGGCCTATTTGGCGATAGAGCAAACCAACATCTCGATGGGCAACAATTCTACCCTTATCAAAATCGCTTACATGTTGTTAATTGAGATGTCTTCGAACTAGAGACAATAACTAGAAACATCTAGTCAGCTGTCATAAAACGGATTCTTCATAAAAGAGATAAAAAAATTTGTTGTCAAAAAACTAATCATAGATAAAACATTGACATTGGCAATTGGTATGCTGTAAATATTATAATTCCGTAGAGCAAAAATCAAGAATTATTATTATTATTTCTTCTGGGTGTAACAATTCTAATGTCATTGAATACATTTAACTATAGTTATATTTCTCACGCAAAAATAATAATTGAAGAAGAAACATTTGTACTTACTCTGTTGATTCTACGGTGGGAGTTGTAGGCATGATCATAAGGATACAGTTAACAAGGATTGTTGTTATAATGAAAAGGGAAAACAAAGGATGTACTAAAATGTAAATGGCAACTCGTCGTATTGGATTGAAAGGATCCAGAATCCAAAGAGCATTGGTTGCACTAAATCGAAAAATGTCCTTGCCTTTGCTTACTACTACGAAAGTCTGAAACAAAGAGAAGAGAATTAGGTGCTGTTAAACTGATAAAACGTAGTATTGTTATAAATATCTAAATATTGTTAATATGAACGTTTTGCTTATGATTCCACCGTAAGTGAACACACTATAGATATTTGCAGACGAATTGAGAATCTCCATCTTAAAGTCGGTTAATTTAAATATATTTTGATTTAATTCCAATCAATTTTCGATGAATTTCATCCTAGATTTCGAAAAACGACATGTATTTTCATTTAATACTAAAAGTATATTCTTTCAATATGCTAATTGGTTTATAATTGACGGGATTCTGAGATAACGTACATAAAATATACAACCAAATTGAGAACCTCCTCATTGTTTAAGCCTGTTAAAAACGGATAGACACAAAACATCTTACACATGAAAATTTATTAAATTTTGTTTAATACGATTAATGATGTGAGCTCAGGGCTCAATCAATGGTAATAAATATTTCAGCTTTAGTCTTTCGAATTTTTGAGCAGGTTTTATAGAAAATAAATGATGACAGAAATAGCTTTGCTGTTTAAATTGTATTTTCCGAAAGTGGGCAGACCTTTTATAGGTGGGTCATTTTTAAAGGGAAGAAACGTGGCCCTAATATATTAAATTCACTTTATGGCGTCGTATTTTTTTATATGCCTCATAAAACTAACTGCACCTAGCCAGACGGATAAAACAAATGAAGATGTGTACTGTGAAAGTACGCATCTTTCGGGAGGATATTACATTGAACACATAAGTGACGTGATTATCCCCTTTTTTATGTGATACACTGGAAGAAATGTAGATAATGTACTTAACCAGAAACATTGTTATTTGGTTTGAATTTTAAACGGCATGAGAACATACTGTCTGTTCATTGAGATTTTCTTTGCTTATTCCATTTCTTTAACAGATATGTACCTATAGGGTGAGTCATCAATAACGTATCGGAAGGCATAAAACCTCAAGAAAAAAATTTAGTGGAAATGAGGCTGAAGTAATACCTCTCTAAAAAGTATTGTAAATACTACTGCTTTCTTTTCAAATTTGATACATGCATTCCAAGATACTAACTATTTAAATGTTAAAAATACATTTCTGGAAAAGGTCAAAATTAAACCGACCTTACTAATTTGACGAATTTTGTTTGTCAAAAAAAAATGTTGACAGTGAAGAATTTGTAATTATTTGGAACTGAGGGAATCGTTTTTTACTGTTCTAGTAATAGATTACTCCATCCCAAATCCAGGTCAATTGTTGTTGAAAATCATACAGGTGGCTTTTTTAAGTTGAATCCTCTTCTTTCAACAAGGCTATTGTTTTTAATAATTTTTAGCCGAAGAGTTTAAGATTACTGGATAAATAGACCGAGAGAAGTTCATTTTCTGATTCCTGCCTTCTTCAGTATTTAAAGGATCTATGAGGGACTTACAATTCATGGAAAAATTATAGAGTTTCCTAGGGGATTTTCCTGTGAAAATTAGATTTTCCAAAACAAAAAAAAGTAGGTGCTGCAACGATTTTCTGAGTACTGTCATGTTAATAAAACGACAGGTTACCTAGGGGATAAATGAATTTGCACTTGGAAAATTGTGCGGAAAATTTTCATGTTTATTGTGTTTTTCCAAAAATGTCCTTAGCCATGCCAATTTTTTTTGGTCATTTCGATATAAATATGTTTGATTAATTTAGTTGGCAGTGGTTGAATTTCTAATTCAGATCTCCCGGTGGGACACGAATATATTTACCGATACTGCCCATTGGCATTTTCTTTAGACTTATTTGTCGGAGAAAATCAAAGACATTCTCAAAAATCCTTTAGATATTACATATTGCAGGTGTTTCTTTTTCTCTGTTTTGAAATAGTTATCTGTTATGGAAGAAGAATAAGGAGAGAAAATCCCAATGGAAATAGATAATAAAATATTCACGTTTCAGCATTATGAAGGTAGTGAAAGTGCTAGTAATTGTCGAAAATTAACTAAGGGAAGATAATTTGATGTGGTACTGAGATACAAAACTTGAACTCCTGTTTTGTTATTTTGATTGTACATTTGGGTTTTCACTCCTAACAGTATTTTATTACTTTGATTAATTCCAGTTTATTTTTTATTTATTACACCCCAGGGTCCAAATAGAGACATTTACTTTTTTTAATACTATCGCCTCCACCATTGTTAGTATATAGCATAAGAAACTCGGTTAAAAAGTTTTTTGCGATTTTCTAAAGAACGGTATAAGCTGTAAAATATGAGACCACCTCGGGATAGCCCTTAACAGAATACAGTTTTAACAATCGAAATTCTTTCAGCCGGTTTCGAGTGATCGCTGAACACACATAAAAACAACTTCAAAAAGATTCACTCGAACGAATCTTTTTGAAGTTGGTTGAAAACTAAGAATGCTTTTGTTAAACTTTTTTATTAGTCAATAAAATATATGCATACTTTGGCATGCATTTGAACTCATTGGTGACATATTGTATAACTAATGACTTTTTGATTCTGTGTATGTGTTCTTCTGGCTACCCCTTACTTTTGTCAGTCCTAATTTTAATAGTAGCAAGTAAATATATAGTGCTAATCTCTTGATTAATTAATTATAAGGAAATTGTAATTATAGATTTACTTACCATTTGGTTGTGGTAAAAAGAATCGATGTCCTCAAGGGGTGTACTGGCCAGTTCGGGAGGAAAGCTGCCCTGTAGTCTAACTGGTATGGGCAGACCTTGCTCCAGAGTGGCGTCAGGCTGGGGGCCTTCATCCTCGTCCTCGTCCTCATACCGAATCTGTGGAATTCGAAAACAAAATCAATAAACTGTACCTACTTTTTATGTTCACTTGTACACTGTGCTTGCAGATAACGGGTTTTTGGTACTACAGGTTAAGGAATTGTGTGATACTATTAACCATACCGGTTAATATCTGGAACTGCATTTACATTGTGTTTTAAAAGTACTCCTCTTTTGACATCACATATCAAATTAATATGTCACTGAAATTTTCATAAATAACTAATACTAAGACGTGCTGCAGAAAAACTAAAAAAAAATCTTTAGCAATTTATTTATACTATAATACTTCAAGACATTTTTACCAAATATATCTGTACTTGTAATACTAGAAATGGTGATTTTCAACACTAATCGGCTATGAAGAACTTCAACTCGATATACGCGGTGCGGGCGGTGCGTTATGTCAGTGTGACAGCCGCAAACTATAAACACATAAAAACCTTCATGGTGTTCTTACTGGAAAATAAATTCGGGTGATTGTAGCGATTTTGTGTTGTGTGATCGCTCAATTGGTTGTCCTTCGAAGTTGGAGTTTTGCAGCCATCAACTTGACGCAACGCACCGTCCTCACCGCACGTGCCGCGTTTACGTTGTACATAGCCGTATGCTTTAAAGTTTATACCTTCTAGTAGTGATACGAAATATATACTAAGTGACGTAGAAATCAGAACAGCCGGTAAAAGTAAGAATTGAATTGAAAAAATTTAAAAAAATCATGACTTTTTTGATCTGAGTATTTTATTCGGTGTAAGTTGTTAATGAGGGCGAATAGTGGGCCTAAATGGAGCAGGTTGTTCATTCAGGGAAAATTGCAGAACTAAAATGAGTCGCAATACCGGGGGGCGTTGTTGTCAGGCCCGTTTCCAAGAAGAACGAACACAAAGAGCAAGTGGCACAGGACATAATCCTAGAACAGCAGACCGTGAAGACCGATGCCTTCAAATTTTGGTTTTGGATTGTTGCTATTTTGTCTTATCTCTCACCTCTAGAGATGGGTAAGTCCGCTCATAATTCGGAGTAGGATCCGGATATGGGTCCAGTTCCAAAGATGTACATCCGGGTCTCGAGTCCGTTGGACCCATATGGGTCCGGTTGTCTGTCTACTTGTGATCATCGGAGTCGGACTGCAGGAATAGTTTTAGAGTGTAATATTGTTAGCAAGACATTATGGCACTGAATCAATAACCCACAATCAAGATATTGGTTTTAAGTACGAAAAAGCAAATAAAGATTTAAAGTGTATATATAAAAAAAATTTTTTTTTTTACTCTTTGTATAATAAAACTACGAGAAAACGATGATTATTTATTAAAAAATTAAAATTACAAAAAATTACTTGACAAGTGGAACGATTAAAATAGTGTTATAAAAATCTATCCAGTCCGTCCCTGGTTTCATTCCGTGAGACATCAATCGCTGGGATAGAAAAAAAAGAAGAGCTAGAAGGTTCGGATGGGAAAAAACTTATCTTTAAATAACTCGAAAACTGTAAAATTGATAACGGATTGTATGTGAGAATTCGATGCTGATTTTAAAATGAGCAGCAGCAGCAGTCAGTTAGTTATTGCGAAGAGTGTATTTCGTGTTATTATTTAGATATTTGAATCAGCTGTTGTGAATTTTTGATGTAAATAAAAGTTTCTAGAAAGTGAGGGTGAATATTAGTTTTACAATTTTAATTGAACCCACGGCGTTTATAACAATATATAACCATGAACTACAATATTCTATATGATCAAACTACCGGTAATACCGTGTCCCTCACTCCAATCCGGAGATCCCAGTCCGCTATCATTGATTCAGTACCGCTCATGGCATGTTTCAATGCCACTCACGCGTATAATACCAACATGTGATTCTGCCGATCAGTAACGATATACATCCTTCATTCACACAGGTCCGAGGATTCGTGTCCATCCGAACCTATACATCTCTAAATTATATGATGTAGGTTAACGATCCAGGCCACGACTCAGTACCACTCATTGCATGCGTTTCTTGCCACGCCGGCAGGCCCGCGGTTCTGTGTCCCCGGTAAAAGGCGTTATCATCAATTTTCTGTGGAAAGGAATGTACATGAGCCTGTGGGATTATAGTGAAAGGACGACGTCTTATGACAGTTGGTCTTTATCAGAGACATCTTAACAGCCCAACGCTACTTTCAAAGACGTGGTTGAAATACATGTTTTGCTAGGGCTCTGCGGAATTCATTGTTTCAATAAGAAAATGCACGACTGCAGGTAGAGGTATGTTGGATAATTGTGGCCATCAAGATGTCCCGATCTATTGCCCAATGAAAATGTGTGGGTACTACGGTTAGAATTCATTACCCTTACTTTTGTTATACTCATGTTTACCAAAAATTACTGTAATATATTAATTCTTACTGGGTGTTCCGATTTCTATATTTAATACATATGAACATATATTTCTGTAATGTATGTATTAATAATATTTTTTTGTCTCTCCAGAAAGTTTTTAAGCGAAAAGTACATAATTCAAAATCAACCCTTATTATAACAATATGAACCAAAGAACTTGGAAAAGAGACTTAACTCCAAATTTCCATTTGTATCATCCTTTAGGAATGAGTTTTAATTTTATTGGGGCGCTTCTGTATCGTCCTTTAGGAATAAGCTTAATTTTATTGGGGCGTTAGCTATCTCAAATACTTAACGGGGTTTGTAAAAACCTTTTAACGGTGCAACGATCATGCAAGGGATAAATAAATGTCTCATAAACTTCGTTGTCGCCTCTAAACTTAGAATTGTTTTCGTAGCCTGTCTTTAGGAATAAAAAGTAAATTATTAAGGCCGTGAACTTGGTAAAAGAAGTTATATTTCCTCTAAAGAACCAAACTTGAGGGGGTTATAGGTGACATAGCCCTAGTCGGCAATGAGTCGTTTTGGTTCTAGTGGAATTTTTTTTCTAAAAATGTTTACTATAAGAATTTAAGGTCTTGAGAAAAGATAATTTATGGTCTTTTCGTGAAAAGAATTTACTGTGAAGGAGAGAAAAAAAACGTTGACATATTACAAAAAAACGGTCATAGGCAAATTTATTTGACAAACATAAAATCCTAATGAACGTGCAGATGCACTTGTTTTTTAATGATAGATCTTCTACTGGTAGAACAGCTGGTAATTTCTGTCATCAGAACTCCTGATTTAGAAATACTTCTATTTGTTTACCCAGAGGTGATTCAATATAAATTCATCTGGAATAAGTCCTACGGCAATTTTCCGTCGAAAAAGTTTGTTTGCTTAAATCATTCTTCTCACATCTGTACTCTACATCCGACACATTATTTTCGAGATATTATTGCCTTCTGATCACGATTTTGGCCTACATGTAAATTTCTTTAACCTCACATGAAACGCTGATTACGAATCCAGTATGAGAATTTGGCCTAGACGTCGTAATTTTTTTAACCTCGCGTAAACTGTCAAAATAATGATTTTTGAACATAAGAAAATTGTGACTTGTAAATTCTGACACCGGATTCGTAATCACGAAGCAAAAATACATCGAAAATGATGTGTCGCATGTAAAGTACAAACAACTATTGTTTTTTTTTATTTAATGCCATGAAATTAAAAAGAAAGTATTCTATAAACCAGTATACATAAAACTAAATGCCAACAAGTTGAATAAGAAGAAACATGATATTCTTATCTAAAATAGTCTTGCACATAAGGTAATGTGTCAAGTTCTAACATAACCGCACTTTGTTTTATGTAGAGATTTTTTATAAAGTATTTGAAACAGTTTATGTGTTGTAGAAAATGTTTCAGTAAGTCATTAGAGCAATCAATAACAGGATCTAAGCCAATCACCAACAGATTAGGAATTAGAGCATGCAATTTTCGTGTTCTGTGTCTGCGGTATGTGATCTAATATAACAATTTTTTGTGTTTTTTTGTGTTCTGTGTAGAAATAAACAATAGTACGAATAAACATAACTTTTAGCTTTTCTGATTTGTTTTGAAAATTTATTTATAATTGTCTAATCTAATCTGTAGAATTTTTCATAAATAATTTTAATACTGCCACATTTGATGTTTGTTATATTAAACATTATAGTCCAGATACCAGTAATTTTTGAAAAAGGTGCGTTAAAAATGACAGAGGTCCAAACTTAGCGACAACATGGTTTCGGATTCTCTAAACTAAAATCCAGTTTTTGTATGGTATTTATTATTAGCAACATTGCAATTTTAATAAGGAGGTGAATTTGTTTTTTGATACTGCAACAATTCAAAACAGATTAAAAAATCATTGTTATTAATTATTGCAAAAAATACTTGATTTCCATTATTAGGGTTTAAAAGTGAAACTTTTTAAATTTTAAATCGAATGAGCTTTTGTGAGTTTGGAATGGCTAATTGGTTGCAAACTGCGTTAATCCGAAAGTTCTACATGCTTATTGCTGTAACTTTTTTGATTTTGAATGTTTTTAACTTCTATAAACCCCCATTATTTTAAAACTTATATTTTAACAATTTAATTGGAGCCATTAAATAACCCCTTATTTATTGTTTTAGAAAATTTGTAACTAAATAAATAAATTACAGTTAGATCTTTTTAATTGAAAAATGTAAAGAAATACTTTGGAACTACATTTGACTGTATAGAATCTAAAATCATGATCTCACCAATTTTGGATACCTATAATTTATTAACGCACATTTTATTGTCTTTAGAAATATATAGGGATCTATAATTGATCCCTGTCTACAACAAAAAACAAATTACCGTCATGAAAATTACCTAGGGACTCACCTAGTAATATTCCAAAGTTCATCAATCAATATGTTTATTCGTATAAAGTTCATACAAATTTAAACCATCACACCAACTTCTATGCATGCATTGTCAGTTAAAAATTTCCGTGTAAATTCGGCTATTTCTATCATTTCTTGAATGTGGAATGTTCCTACTATTTTTTAGAAGTTCTAAATAAAAGAAAATCATAATACATTATTTTGAAAGTGTACCGGTGTTGCACTGGAAGTTTGAAGCATAATTTCATCCTCCATGGTGTGGATCTATTATACTAAACAGGTTGAACAATACTGACTGACGATTCCACCTCAAATACTTGAGGATATTAAGAATGGAGACTGTTTAAATTTGATTTATTAGTGGATATTTTTGGAATAAGTTATCATGTTATTCCTGCATATGGAGACAAAGCACATAATGTCTGAATAGACCGATAAACTAATAACGAATAATACTTTCAATGGGATACAGTCTTACCACATCTGGTATGATGCACTTGGTAGAACTGTCATTTGAAACTTATTTCAAGCAGCTTGTCCAACTAACGCGAGTAACGTTAATAGAGAGACCCTACCAGACGTGATTTTGCTTGGGATTTGGAGAGTGCTGTTCAGAGTGGATGCAGCAATGCTCGTTTTACGCTTAGAGATTGGGAATTGGTGCCAGATTTCCTGCCATGATTTTCCAATTTTATGACTTATAACTTTGTTACAGATCTTATTCCTTCCAATTATCATACAGTGTCAAAGGCATAAAAACAACGCGAGGAAAAGTTTCACAAATTGTCAGCATTGGAATTTATTCTGCGTTATTATATGGCACTTTTTGTAGGCTTTTACCAATGAAAATTTCAATCGGCAGCAAAAAACAAAAATTGCTAGTTTTTTACATCATTGCTTCAACCCTTTGGACATCTGCAAGCTTTATGTTAATATTTTTGAAAACGGTTCATGCTTATAAATTTGAAAAATTCTCCTAAGAATCGTGGCATGAAGTCTGTCATTAGTTCCAGCCTATTAAATGCGGCCTAAGACAAGTAATAGAGTAAAATGAATAACACACTCTTTGAAGTAGAAGGAAGTGTTTTTCGGGCCAGAGACCCAGGGCAGTTTTTCGGGAGCGGGAGTTAAAAAAATATAAAAAAAGTAATTATACTTTATTTATAATGCTTAAGGATTAGAATTACTACTCTTCACTTAGTAATACCTGCAAATGTTTTGGTTTATTTCGGAGGGGGTGGGGGATTTGAGATTTGAGTCAAATCCCCCATGATACGCGTATGTGTCGAGCGTAAAGTTACCACGTGACTCAAAATTTTCGCGAGATATTCAAATACAATTTTTAAATCTATCACATACCTATCACAGTGGTAGAAAGAAGCTATATTGTGTTTACTTACTGGGTTGCAAAGTAAAGATCGTTTTTTGTGTGGAATTTTTAAACTAGTAATTAATACAAAAAAGTATATGTAATATGTGGCTATCTACCCAAAATATGGCAGTCATTTGTAAAAAGCGAACCTTATACGTTTCAACGCAGAAGAATAAATATAAATCTAAATTTCTGATTTCTGATTTTTGTATTAAGTTTTTCTTGATCATGAAAAATGATTAACAGAAATATATTAGTATATTTTTAAATTTAATTTTCGATAATAGATACTTTGCATCTTCTGTTTTTGGAAATAAGGTTTACTGTACCTTATAACAAATTTAAAATCGTATAATCTGTTTTTTAATTAGAAAACGTTCACTATAATATTATTTACATATCTTGAAATCCCGTTAGAAAGCTGAAGGCGTAATTTAAAATTGTGTTTATTAATATTATGAGATCGCCATAATGTATTGATTATGGCACTATCCATTCCAAAGTATACCGGTGTGATATTGACTAGTACTATTAATAAATAACGTAAATATCAGTATTCGCATTTTTTAGTTCATTAAAATATAAAACTTCAGCGTATAAAATAAGACATATTTGATACGGAAATTATTTTTTCCACAGAACAAGTGATATTTATTCGATAAAAGTTCTGATTAATATGAACGACATTTTAGACTAGCCAGAATTTAATTCGACTGTTTGAAAACGAATCTACTATATTTTGATTGCACAGTTTTAGGGGGTTTTAAAACATGAATTTTTTTAATACGTTATAATGAACTTTATCAACGATTTTAAAATGAAATTATTCAATTATTCTAACAAAATTTTTACTACCAGGTTTGCTATCTTTAACTTATGTAGCTTCAATCCAGCGAAAAAAAAAACAAACAACATGTTGATTTAATAATAAATTTATAATTATATCATTTGCATTTATTCTTCCACGTATTTAATATCAGTCTTAATTTGTTGTGTGTAATGACCAACACTGAGATGGTGAAAGTTGTTTTACTGAATTTTTCTATAAAAATATCAAGGATTAACAGAAACGATCAGTAAAACAAACTTAGTTTGATACAACGACATATTAACAAATTTTAAACTCGAGTATTCAATAGTATGCTGAAAATTTTCAATAAATTAAGTTAAACCACTAGCTAATTGTCAACATTTTCAAAAATCTATTTGTTAAAGTTAAGGTAAAAGGAATATGGCCGACAGCTCATTTATTTCAGAATAATGCCTACAAAAATTTGTAAAAGTTTCATATCGTCAGTAAAGAATAGCAAAAGTTAAAAACTGATACCAATTTTCACAATGGAGTTTAAATTTTGCAAATAACTCGAACTATAAATCCCTGTTGCTTATATTTCGAGAAAAAATATTTATATCTTTCATTTAAAATATAATATGATAACTGTAATCTAGGCCCTAGGGGATTACCAAAATGCGATATTTTTATCTTAACATTTGTCTACTATATTAAAATCTTCCAGAAAATTGTAGTATCCTCTAACAAATTGTGAAGTTAATCCAAACCAGTCTGAAAAATGTGTGGATGAACAGCGATTTGTTCATAAAATGAGTACAATTTGAGTCCTGAAATTTCAGCAATATTGTAGTAGTAGTAGTCTGGCCCAGAAATCATACGTCAGCGTTTAGGCATGTACATACATATGTATTTTGTTTAAGTATTCTATTATTTGACTACTTATTATCTGTAAATGATTTTAGTACAAATGGAGTTGATTATTTTACATCTTTCTTTTTTCAAAGTAAAAAAAAACAATAATATTACTAACTATTAAAAAACCCCAAAAGTGTAAAACGTGGTTATAATTTTTTAAATGAATATAATTAAAAATATGTAATTAGTCCATATTTTTAAAGATAGATAAGTTTTATTAAAATTGACTTTTATTATCTAAAGATAGTAGTACACTAATTAAAAAATGCCACAGTCTTATTGAATATAGTTCTCACAAATAATAAAGTATAGGCTGTTCTGGGGAAAAATCTATGAAAATAAATCTTCTGATTTCTTAACTAATATTTGAAATCATTTTAAAAGGAACTTACTCCTCGAACGGTATCAGGCATCGTTCGCATTGTGGAGTTCTTTTTTGGAAAATTAAATTGAATTTTTAAAGAAATGTGCTACAGTACCAACTGTTGAGATTTTTTTTATGGAAATTTCTTCTTTATTCAAAATATTTGCAATGAAGAGCATAATTTTCGAGCAATTGTGAAAAAATTGATTTTTTATCAGTTTTTATTGCTTTATTTTTTAATTGCGTAGATGAAACATTTACCAATTTTGATAGACCTTTACCCTGAATCACATGGATAGCTTGATCATATTTTATTCACTTTGACTAACGTCCTTTTGAAGATGTTGACTGGAGAATAATTTCTTGAAAAGCCGTGTGCTTATGTGGGAAGTATAATAAATGTACGAATGAGTGTAAAGCCAACTCTATCTATTTCCAAGAAACATGAACTCTTCTAGTCAAGCAGCAATAAAAGGAAAAGCTCGTTAATTTATGCAACTGACGATATATCTCGATGTCTTGAAAGACAAAAACTGAACTAACAATTTTCTGTTTTCCTACAGGTTCATTCTGTTTTTTTTTGTATCTGATTGATGTCTAGAGAAAAGCCAGTTACGTATTACTAAAAAAATCGTCAGAGGCATTAGTTCAGCTAAGGAAAAGCAACTCTTTGAATGACCTTATGTCGACGAGTCTTACTTCTTTTTTCTTTTTCTTGCGTCCAAAATCGGTCTGTAATAAAGGTCAAATATGTTTTAACATCGATAAAAGCAAGCCACATTGCCTCACAGTATCTACACTACATAAAAATTATTAAGAGCAGGTGGACTAGATTCGTTGTCAAATATTTTGGTTGGTTACTCTGCTTTTTTTTTTCGTTAAATACCAATGACTGTACTGCACCAGTTGATTTCAGTCTTCATTAGTTAGTGAAAAATAAATATTCAGGCGATCATAGTAAGCTTTATTTTAGAGTTTCCTTATGAAAATAGTATTAAGTACTATAAAAATGTGATGGTAGGAATGTTTTCTATAACTCTATATAGAGAAAAGAAAAAACAAAATACCTAAGCTTAAAATAGTTGTGTTAAACTTTTCTGAGTTTAGTTACTGGTGCTAATTTCGAGATTCATCTGTAAAGTAGCATTACAAGTAAACGGCTGAGCAAATGGAAGAAGAAGATGTGCAAGCAATAATACAGTCAAAGCTATTGACTTCTTATTGATGATAGTTTCGAGTTAAAGAATGAACTTTTTGGCCTATGTTATTTTTTTGTTGTAAACAGTTTCATCTATAAATATTATATCTGTTTTGAATCATAGAAAAGAACTTAAGGAATTAATTTCCACAAAAATGTAGTATGTGGACAGTCCAACCGTAAAATTCATATATACGTTCAAAAAAGTCTATTTTCTAAAAAAATATTAAAAATTAAAAAATTAAATTCATAAATGAGAATAGCAATAACGTCCGTCCTGTGTTTACGTTGACCAAAAATGTTTAAAAATTATAAATTAACTTGCATGTTTGGCAAACCTAATGCTTTAATGAACGGCTTAGGAGTTTAAGCGTACACGTCATAAACTAAGTCGACTATAGCCGGGGGTTCGAATCCCGATCGATGCCTATGGATGTTGTGTTGTGCGAATGCGAGCAAATGCGATTTTTCTAGTGGAAAATATTTGTTCTCCCCAGGAAGTTCTGAATTTCCACAGAAATAACACTTGAAAATATAATTATGGTAACTGGCTATTATGGTGTATAAAGACCGATTGACAAAAATTGAGTGGCCGCTAGACTGTGTAGAAAAAAACAAAAAAAAATACCAGTAAATATATGTATAAAGTTTCTTTGACACAACAAAAAAAATCTTCTAAAGGTTGAGCTCGATATCTCAAAAATTGAGCTGGCGCAAAGGGAGTGATGATACTGTACAATTTCCCTTTCCCATTTAAAAAACACTGTAAAATTTCTTTTTTTTTATTTCTAAACTAACTAAACAAATAAAATTTGTTAAAAAATTTTGCTTGCCACTATCTTGTAGGAAATTAAAGTTGCTTATCGTTATTGAAAAATGTAGAGTTAGTGAACGATATTTCTGAAAGGGCAGTTGCTTTAGTTGAAGAATTTAATCAGTTTGGTACCAAAGACGAAGAAATAAAACAGTGTCTATGAAAAATTGTACAGTATCATCCCAAATTATACACTTCGAGCAATAAACAATGTTATATAACCCACTAGTCAACAGTGACAAAAATGTATAATTATAATAATTGTAATTAATTTCTATTTAATTGTAAACTTTGATTTGTTATTATTTCGAAATAATGTTAAATTCAAAAAATTTTGATGAAAAATGAAGTATATTGAGTTAATTAATTGATAAATTGAAATAATAAATTTTGTTCTGTTATTAATTCATTAATTATTTTTTCCCTCCTATTCGAGCCTCTGTAACTTTGTTTGTATTGAGTTTAGAGAAAAATAGATTAAGACAATATTGTAGAGAATTTATTAAATTTCCTACAGGATAGTGGCAAGCAAAATTTTTTGCCAAATTTAATGGTGTAGTTATTTTAAAAAAAACATTGTTTTTTAAATGGGTAAGAGGAACCCCGTAGCGTCAGCTCAATTTTTGAGATATCGAGCTGAACTAAGAGAATTTTTTTGTTGTGTCAAAGAACCTTTTTACATATTGCAATATAGTCCGTGGGTTCAATTTAAAATTGTAAAACTAATATTCACTTTCACTTTTCTAGAACTTTATTTACATTAAAACAGCTGATTCAAATATCACAATAACATTCCCATATACGCTAGTCGTCGCGGTATATCTGAACTCTCCATCGTGGCTGCTTCCTTTATAAGCCAGCATAGAAAATTCTCGTAAAAATCATCATCACTCTTATAGGTGCCGAGTCTTTTCGAGTACCATTTTTTTTATCTCAAAGCGTTTGTTGTTGTACTAAAATGAAACAGGGTCGGCTTTGGGTAAATTTCGTAACACTGCCCCCTTTAATTCTGATCGTCCCGATCAGAAACATCCCCTCCATGGTAGGGAGCGAGTCGATCTAAATGAACCACCTTCAATTTAGCCTTGGGTTTTCGACGGATCCTGTAGACGACGTCATTAAGCCTCTTGACCACCTCGTATGGACCATCCCAGGCGGGTGTAAGCTTTGGGGATTTACCCTTGCTCCGTTGGGGGTTGTATAGCCAGACTTTGTCCCTCTCCTGGAACCCGACTGAATTGGCCTTGAGGTCGTATCGCGTCTTCATCCGGTCACTGGTGGCCAACATCTGCGTTCGGGCTAATTCGTGTATTGCCAGCATGTTATGTCGGAGCTCGTCGGCATAATCGTCGATGTCTTGGGAAGGTTCTTCGGGGAGCCAAATGCCAAATCGCAGGGTAATCGCTGCTCCTTTCCGAATAGGACCCTGGCTGGGGTCAGGCCTGTACTATTATGTACGGCAGAGCAATATGCCAACAGGAATAGGGGAATATGCTCAACCCAATCGCGCTGGTTATTGCTGACGACCTTAGATAGGTGTTGTTCCAAGGTCCTGTTGAATCTTTCCACCATTCCGTCTGACTGTGGGTGTAATGGTGTTGTTCTCGTTTTCCTGATCCCCAACATCGTGCAGACCTTCTGGAATACATTCGATTCGAAGTTACGCCCCTGGTCTGAATGTAATTCCATCGGGACGCCAAACCTGCTGAATAGTTGTTATACTAGCACTGTCGCTACCGTGGTTGCTTCTTGGTTGGGTATCGCATATTCTCTCAAATGGGACGCCCACATTGTGCTGCTGCATTCTGCTCTTGGTCCGAGTTTTCGGGCCCTTACTGGCAGCACAGGTTGCACATTTGCGGCACCAAGCTCTGACGTCTTTGAAGTAATTCACCCAGTAGTACCACTGGCGAGCTTTGTCTAGGGTTTTATTTATGCCCAGGTGGCCCCCGGTAATTCCATCATGTACTTCACTCAGAATGGCTGGTACCTTTTTCTTCGGAACTACCAGTTGGGACTTGGTTTCTCGTCCATCAGCGCTTTCCCAAACTCGCTTGAGCATTCCATTGTCTACTCTTAGAGAGTACCATTGAGCCCATAACGACTTCAGCACGTCGTCAGTCGTCTGAATGATGTTTCGCAATCCTGATTCCAACGGAAGGTCTCTTTCTCAGTGGTCTGTCGATGTAGAGGGGCGGCGATGGTGGCAAATCCCTCAACAAAACGCCGGTAGTATGAACAGAGGCCCAAGAAGCCGAAGCTTCTTGGGCCTCTGCTTGTCTCTTGGGACTGGCCTTTCACAGATGGCTGCTATCTTGTCTTCGTTGGTGCGGATTCCTGACTCGGACACGACGTGGACCAAAAACTCTACTTCTTTTTGGAACAAGGAGCACTTCTTCGGGTTGAGTCTCAGGTTGGCATTATTAATTCTGGAGAATACTTCGCCCAGGTTTTCCAGATGGTCGTCGAATGTCTGACCCATGACTAGAATGTCGTCGAGGTATACTAAGCACGTCCATGTTAACCCGCTCAGTACATACTCCATTAGCCTCTCAAATGTAGCGGGTGCATTACATAACCCAAAGGGCATGACCGTGAACTGAAACAGCCCTTTACTGGTGGAGAACGCTGTCTTCTCTCTGTCGTTTGCGTGTAGACCAACCTGCCAATATCCACTTTTTAGGTCTAGTGTGGAGAACCAACGGGTGGTCAAAGTGTCATCGATTAGGGGTAGTGGATAGCTGTCTTTCTTCGTGACGTCATTCAGCTTTCTGTAATCTACGCAAAATCGGGTGGTTCCATCCTTCTTTTTAACTAGCACGACGGGAGCAGACCATGGGCTGATGGATGGCTCAATAACTCCATTTTGTAACATGGACTCGATGTTTTCCTCGACTGCCTGTTGTTGCCCCAATGGTAGTCGTCTAGGTGGTATTCTGATGGGTTGAGCCTTTCCGGTATCTATTCGATGCTGGATGATGTTGGTGCGACCGGTGGTTCCATCTTGACTGTTAAAAATTTGCCAGTGCTTTGTGATAAATTGTTTGGCTTTCTTCTGGTTCTCTGGTGTCAGGTGTGTCAAATGGTCAGCAAACTGTTGTAGGAACTCTTTACTGGGCCCTGTCTCCTTCCCCGACGTCTGATACTCTTCTTCGCAATTGATGATGGTCTCTACTGGCTGGAAACAAGCTATCTCTTGACCATTGGCAATTCTAATGTCGTTGTTGGACAAATTCATGACTCTGATTGTTATATCTCGTCCGGTTTTAACTATAGCCCGTCCAACTAAGTAGTCATGAGTTGAGTGTACGGGCTCCACCATTCCAACGCAGCTCCCAGGATTGCTGTCTAGCTGCCCATGAATAATCTGGTCCGTTCGACCGGGAATTTTAGCTGAAAAGTTTGCCACAATTTTTATGGAGGTGACTGAACTGTTGACGGGCCGTGTCAATACAAATTCCTCATTTAGGAACCGAAGAACATCATATCTCGGGTCGAACATAAATCCATGTTGGCTAATTAGGTCCATTCCCAGTATAAAATCGTCCTCAATATTGGCTACCAGGACCTTATGCCGGATCATGTTGTCCCCTATCTGTAGCACGACATCTGCCTCACCCTGTATTGACATGGACTCGCTGGTGACTGTTCTGAGCTGGATGTTATTGGTAACTGGCCGAATTTCTGATGCTCTCAAAACCCTGGACTTGGCAATGGACACAGCGGCGTCGGTATCGATGGTGATGGTAACTGCTCGCCCATTGATGGTGCCTCTGATGACTAGGCTGCCGCTATCTCGGCAAAATCCCCGGATGGATACTGTCCTGGGGGCTGGTGGAGGGTGAGTCAGCATTCGCCCCCTTATGCTGACTGGTTGGAGTTTCCCTGGTTGGTAAGGTCGGCTTGTTGGCTACCCCTGGTTGGTGATCTTTCCGGTAGCCTTACTCGGCAGTCACGTTGGAAGTGTCCTGTCCGTCCGCAGCGGTAACATGCCCCTTTGGTGTCAGTTCTTTGTGACCGTTCTAATATTTTGTTCAGACCAGCCAGCAGCGCTTGAAATGGTGACTCTGATTCTTCCTGGTTGAAGGATACTGCTCGGACCCTCGGCTTGGACATGTTCATGACGGCCTCTACTTCCAAAGTCCGAAGTAGAGCTTCATTACTTTTCTTGACGCCACTTAGTCTTAGATTTCGTTGTACTTCCACATCCGTTTATGAAACTCTGTGTGGCCAACTGGTCTTTCGTTTCCTCTGGCAGATCTGGGTAGGACAAGTGAACTAACCGTCTAATTTCTGCTTCGAATTCTTGGAGCCTTTCACCGGATTTTTGGGTTTTTCCACTCAGTTGGACTTGGTATACCTGGCTCAAGGATTGATTGTCGTAACGTTTGTCTAGGATGGCGATGATCTTGTCGAAATTGCCTTGTTCATCGACTGGAATGCTTTGGAGGAGTTCTAGGGCCGGACCTCTTAACGAAATTACCAGAGACGTGGATTTTTCTTGGTTATCCCATCCATTAGCTGTAGCCACGGCTTCAAATTGTCGTTTATACATGGGCCAAGATGAGCTGCCATCAAATGTGGGTGGTTTGCTAACGGAACCTTTGGTACTCACTCGAGGTCATCTACTTTGGTTTCAAGAGTGTCCACCGTATTTTTTATGGTCTTAATGTCATCATTTATTTCTTTTATGTCTGACTCAACATTTGCATTCTGTCATTACCTGTTTCATTAACTTGTGCTACTATTTGTATTAATTGTTCAAATTGCAGTTGTCTTTTCTCTTCAGTTTCGTGTCGTTTTAATTCAATTTGATCTTGCTGCTCTCTTCAAATACTTTAAAATCATTTTGTCGTTTTTCTTCTAATAATTTAAATTCATTTTGTCGTTTTAATTCAAGTTGATCTTGTTTTTCTACAAATTTCGAGAATAATCCTTCCATTAAATTTTGTTGTTCGCTTTTCATCGTAGTGACAAGGTTTTCTAATTCTACTTTACGTTTTTCATCAAAAGATTTTACTAACCTTTGTTGAATTTCTTCTTGATGTTGTTTCTCCTTCTTGTCACGTTTTTCTATAATCTGGGCTATTTGTTCGTCTAGTCCCTCCGTAACCTGTTTGACTATTTTTTTGGTAGCGTCGTCCATCTTTTCCATGCTACGAGTTTCCATAAATCAAATTACTATTTTAACTGCACTTAATCCTTTACTTCTGATCACCAAATTGCAATATAATCCGTGGGTTCAATTTCAAATTATAAAACTAATATTCACTTTCACTTTTCTAGAACTTTATTTACATTAAAACAGCTGATTCAAATATCACAATAACATGTAGCGGTATATCTGAACCCTCCATCGTGGCTGCTTCCTTTATAAGCCAGCATAGAAAATTCTCGTAAAAATCATCACTCCTACAGGTGCCTAGTCTTTTGGAGAACCATTTTTTATCTCGAAGCGTTTGTTGTCGTACTGAAATGAAACAGGGTCGGCTTTGGGTAAATTTCGTAACAATATATTTACTCGTAAATTTTTTGTTTCTTTTTTTTACACAGTCGAGTATATATACATATATATATATATATATATATATATATATATATATATATATATATATATATATTGTAACGGATCAACAAGATCTTACTAAAGAAGAAGGGGTGTAATTTCCATTGTCGTTTAATGGAAGTTACATACATTATCATGCAGGAAGTGAAAATTTATATGGAGATTTTACTTCTTACTTCACTATACAGATCTCCTCCGGCCTTATTATTCTGATAAATACTATTAGACTGAATGCCGCATATGTTAAAATGCCTATAGTACGTGTACGCCGAATGTATCGCCAGCTAAGTGAATTTGAAAAAGGTGAAATTATTGCTTTTGGTTGACGTCTAAAACGTATGACCTTTAGACACCGATTTTCTAAATTTCAACTGACTGATGAGTGGTTAGGAGAACAAACTCATCTTGTAAGTGTCCGAGCGATTTACCGCCATATAAGGTATTTTGGACTCCAGCATTATCGACCCCATCTTGTGCTACCTCTGACCGCTGAGCATCGCCGGCAACGACAACAGTAGTGCAGAGAACGACAACATTGGAATGTGGAATGGCATCAGGTCGTCTTCTCTGATGAATCTCGATTCTACTTGGTTAGACATGATGGCCGAAGAAGGGTTAGACGAAGTTAGGTTAGGAGAAAGACGTCAACCTCAATTTGATGTTGAGCAACATGTATACCGAACAATATGCATTATGATATGGGGTGCTACTACACATGGAAGTACGTCACCTTTAGTTTTTGGTTGAGTCAACAAGACAACGCATGGATCCCATATTTCAACAAGATAATGCTTGGTCTCATGTTACTTTAGTTAGTTTAGACTTTTTTGAAAAGACTTATGTGGATCTGTTGCCATGGTCGCCCTAGTCCCGTAGAACATGTTTGGGATATGATTGGTAGAATACTCGGAAATGTATCCCAACCACGGACTTTGGAGGTTCCAAGACATGAAATAAAGGTAGCTTGGGATTGTATTCCTCAAGAAGGAACAAATCACCTAATTGAATCGATGCCAAGACTTGCTGGGGAGTGTATAGATAACCGAGATGGATAAACACATTATTAACAAAGTTAAAAAAAATAAAATCTTTGGTATTTTTCTATTTAAATTTTAATCATTTACTTCTTACTATAGCATCTACGTTTTACCAAAACAATGTTAAATTTAAAATTTTTTTCTGGGGTTGCGATTTTTTTGTCAGTGAGTATATTTGAATATGAATATCAAATACAATCTAATTTGAAAAACGCCTGACAACGAGTGGTCCAATGAAATAAGAGAAAATATTTTAATTGAAACCACCATAAGAGAAGTTTGTCGGGTTCGTAATATAGTCTGTGTCCGGACCTGGCTGCCATTATACCTTCATCGAGGCGGATGTCCAGATGCTTTCATTTGAATAACAATGGACCTTCCATTTTTGAAGGACTCTATTGATCTTTTTCAAACGGGAGGTTTCCAAACAACAACGTGAAATACATGTTCAAAATGATGCATAAAACCCATATATTTAAAAATATAGTCGTTCAGTTAATATGGATACTGAAATATCTCTTAGAGCAGGGATGGTAAACCTTCTTATATGCGTGTGCTAAATATTGCAATAATTTTTTTGTTCCACCTTTGGTGTGCCGAAAATCTGAGTAGGAAGTAAATTGGAAAAAAAACAACAAACAAAAAATTTAGGAATTAGTTTAAAAATTTACAAATTAATTAATTACAAAATGGAAGGGAACTGAAGTTTAAATTGATTGGGTTTGTAAAACTGAAATGAATAATAATAAGAAGGACAAGTATGCGTTTGAAGGACCTAGAAAGAGAAGAACTTCTCAGAACTTAGGAAGAAATGAGTGGCTAGAAACTGGAAATCGCATCCAAAGAACTGGAAGTTCAGAACTTCATTAAAAAAGAGGGGAAGAGCTAAACAAGTGAAGGTTTCCCCAAATATATGTTAAACAGGTTGAATTATTAACACATTGAAACTACTCGTAGTTTTAGACTTCTTCGAATGAAGGGAAAGATAAAATGAGAGATGAATGAAGAAATTAATAATCAAAATACATAATTAAATAGGGGGGTCTATGTCGGATCATAAGAGTAGAAGACGTGACCTCAATTGGTTTATTTGCTGAATTTAAAATATTATGTATTAAAAGAAATATATTATTTATTGGGTTACTGAAAATTGTATTTGAAAAGTAATATAATCTCTGAACTTTTCACCACAAACTTTTATCCTTATGGGTTATTCCAATTCAAATATTCAACTTAAAGACCTCCGTCAAGTATTGAAGTCTAAAACGTGAGTCGAAGGATTCGGGAAGTGTGCCAACATATACACAAGTTCAATAATGCGCCACAATTTATCGTTTCAATATGAATAAACCAGAACCTATATTCGAAATACGGATTTTTAAAATTAAATACGAAACAGCTGCCGCCAGATTTTCTGATAGATGGTGTATCATCATAAGTGGTAGGGTCCCTTGAAAAGAAGAATATAAACAATGGAACATGAAAGAAAATGAGTTTCTTTACGGTAAAAGAAGTATACAGAATGTTATCGTAGATTAATGCAGGTATACTTGTGTTGAAATAATTAAAAATACAGAAATAGATTAAGCCCAGAGGAGATCTCCAGATAAAATGTAGTTTAGGCATGATCATATAATTTAGTTGTTGTTTTGTCTACTTTATAAAAAACACGAATGAAATAATGACGGAGCGTAAATTTAGGATAGGATGTAATGGTTAAAGTGAGGTTAGAAATGCAAATGAAATTATAGCTAGAATATTTTAACTCGTCATTTACAAAAATACTGAGCACAATTGATGGTACCACAAAACCAACGTTTTGTTGGGATAATATGTGACTAATTGGGATCAAAATCAATGTTTGCTATTATAGACAGTGTTGTGGAGAATTAAAAAAAAAACATAATTACCTTATTAATTAATTATTAACTCTGGTCATTTTGCTGATAATGTTTTTCATCTCTTAAATATTTATAATTTGTTAAACTCAATTTCTGATATTTTTCTATTAACTGTACATAGGAAGACCCTTTTAAATGGCCATACTTCCTCAGCAGAAACCACAGTCGGAAAGTCGACCTCAAATCATCATCAAAAAGCTTTAAAAATCTCTAAAAGTGACCAAACATGTAATCATTAAAATAGAGATTATTTACTTTTGCTAAGCTAGTGATACATTTAGTTACTTCATTTGGAGAACAATTTTGTTCTCTAACGCTTATAGTTTCTTTTGATTTTTATTTGGTGTCATTATTTAATGAAAGTCAGCAGTTACGATATAATTACAGGGCCGGCCCATGGCCTAGACAAATATGACGAATATCTACGCCCCGTCGCTTTCAGGGACTCACATATTAAATTATTTTCTAATTGATGTAGATTTTTTCGTTTCTATTAGGGGACCCAATAGCAATAATCTGATCAACTGCGAGATGGATTCGCATATTAAGAGTTGCTACCACATTTGAAATTTGTCTTGATCTAGGTAAATCATAATATATATCTATATATTTAATTTAATAGGTGGCTCTCAAAATTTGCTTAGGTTTTCTTTATTTAATTTTCTGATTTGCCTTCCAACATTAAGATTGGGATTTAGGCTTTCCTATACAGTTTTTTTTAAATGTTAGACTAAGTAGTTTCGGATATAAGAGAGAATGTGTCAAATTTTAAATGTTTTACTTAATATCTTTTAAATAAATTACGTATATATTTGTATCTTGCATGGCAAGGCCTTTCATTTCACATATTACGTGTAGTGCTTGAAAAAAAATGTTTTATTTTCCATTTAATTCTATAATTTGCCCCCACCCCACACCCACAAACTATTATTAGGATTTTTGGTTTATATTACCAGTAAAATTTGAGTGAATTTTATCATCATCAGCTGAAATAATTGTATGACTTTTAATAAAATTGTTTTAAACATTATTTTGCAAAAACTAATCAAACTATAGTGTTTGTTTATGTTACCGAGATTGGATATGCAGAGATTTCAGTTATCAAGAAAATTTTTAAAATAAAAAACACAAACATTTAAAAAATTCAAAAAATCTTTCGTTTCTATTATCTAAAGAAAATTTACTTTATAATTGATTATTTTCTAGATTTGCCATTTCATTACAAAATTATCCATAGTAACAAACATGGTTTCAAATTTTTGAGGTTTTTGCTGATAAAAAACGCATAGACACAAATTTTGAATTTCATCCCAATTTAGTCATATCTTAAGTTGTTTTGGTTTTGCTATTAACTGTGTAAAACGGGGCCCTAGAAAGCTTTTTGTTCTGTAAATGACCTGGACTATTAAAATATTATGATCAAGCAAATATAAATTATATAAGAATATAAATGATATAATTAATGAGGCTCGTTAGTATTTTTTATAATTGATTTTGATCACAAATTTAATATTTTTATCCATAATGAAGCCACAGGTTCATAAATGAAAAATAACGAAGGCCAAAAATAATGCAAATTTCAGAAGAAATTTGGAGTACTTAGAACAGTAATCGTATGTTAATTGAGTGATACTGCTAGAAAATTTCAGCAGAATATTATGACTTATAGTCTTATTTGTGTTGTTTACAAAATATGTCACTTAATTCTAGCTTAATGCAAAAACAAACGCAGAGATAAATTTGCATTATTAACTTGTTAGCAATGTCTAAGTAGCTAAATAATTAGGGACTGTTGTGTCGTGTTATCGGATAGGGCCAATTATAAAGTGCTTCAGGCTGTACATCTCATTAAAGCACAAGAATTCCAAGGCCAGGAATACGAAGTTAGCTCAAATTATATTTGTTGAATACTTTGGATTAGACCTGTTTTTACGTATTTTCGTTTTCTACCCCTGGAATTTTAATAATTTCCTTTACACTTTTCCAACCAAAACATTTTACTACGAAATTTCCTCCACCGCATTTAATGTAAGTTATTTGAATATAATTTTTACTTATATTAATGATGGAGTATCACGCTATACACTATAACATAAATATAAAGCGATATAGCCTGAGTAATTTCTTTGTTTTTTTTTATGACCGCCAATCAGGGTATAGCCTGTTTCTTTAATTTGTATTTAATAGTATGGTGTGATCTTTTATATGATTAAGATATGAGCTCACAACATATAGACACATAGACATGCATGTATTCAGGCAATGTTCACATACATAAAGAATTCCTGGAAAAAAACAAATTAATATATACAAAGAAATGAGAAAAATGAAAAGAGAAACAGTGGTTAAGATTTTAATATCAGTGGGATTTTTTGAAAAGTCTTTATTCGATAGGAGTTTGTGAATATCAATAAATGTACTACCAAATAATGACGTTTTTATTCTATGTTTTGAATACTCTTGGTTTTCATTTCGTGTTTTTTTTGTAAATTAGTTATATTGTATTAACGACATTCGTGTTGAGTTGAAAATACAGAAAGTTGAATGGAAATCGGAAAATGCTAATTTTCGGCATTTCCAGAAACTAAACTATATAAAACCCTCCAGACAGGAGAATTAAAGTTAGGTAAGTTGATAACGACTTTCATCAATTTAAATATTTTGAGGGACTAGACTCATGTTGATATTTCTTAGTTAACCTGAAACTATTTCAGTACGTGGGGAGTTACTGCTTTATAATTTTTCGAAACTGAAAAGGGACCAGCCCTTGAAAGTAAATGGCAAACGGTATCCCATTATTTTATGTATCTGCTTATGGTGAGCGTTGGAAGATCATATAGATAGTGCTTGTTTATAAACAGGATGCCAGACCTCTTCGGAAACTATTAACCTTTTGCAAAATTTGTTCAAAATAAGAAGAAATAATTGTCTTCTAAACGTTGTTTGTGGCATATTCTTGATTACTTTTATGTTTTTTTGGGCAATAACACCACAATAGAAATAAAACGAAGTATATTGCAGGAATACCAAACATTTCAAAGTCTATTCTGACTTCGTTGTCAATGGCTTTATATTTATTGATGTAGATTGCAAAATGAAAATTTGATTTATGACATTTAAAATTGACATTAGAAAATTTGTTGTTTTTAGATATACAGGTAGCACAAAAAATTCTAAAGATCATGAATTATAGTTAACCAGCTTTCAAATTGGAAGAATTTGAAATAGTTGTCTTTAGAATTTATAAGTGGCGTTCCTAGGTATGACTTTGTTATAAGATAGCGCATTCGCCAAAAATGCGATCAAAGAATTCTATTGTTTCAGTGATCCCATTAATGTCATAAGGGAAAGCCTAGGAAAAACCTTATGAACTATCCCGATATTGGGTTGTTCAAAAGGGGGTTACCATTGATAATTTCTTCCTTAATTGTCGGTAACCAGATACGATTAAATTCTACAGAAGTAGAAGCGATACAATCGTCTTCATTCAAAAGAATTAAGGCATACTCTTTTATTTTTCGTTTTGTGTTATGTTGTTCTTTGTGAAGTATAGTTGAATTGTCAAATTGTATTTTATGGCCTAGGTCCCAAGCATGTTCACAAATTTTTGATTTTTCAAATTGTCGTTTCTTTATGTAATTCTTGTGTTCATTTATTCTTACGTTTAATGGTCTCGATGTTTCTCCAATATAAAATTTATTGCATTCGCAAGGAATCTTATATATGCAGTTTTTTGAGTTCTGGGTTTTGTTTGTTGGTTTTGTTTTCGATATTAAAGATTTAAGTGTATTTCTTGTTTGGAATGTTGTTTTAACATTAAATCTGTTGCCCACTCTTTTCAATCTTTCTGACAGACCCTGTATATATGGTATAGTTGTAACTGTAATGTTGTTGTCTTGAGTAGTAGTAGTGTTAAGAGAAGTTCTGGGTTGATTCGGAAGGTTTGTTTTCTGTTCAAGTCTGTTTAACTCTTTGTTGATAAATTTTGTGGGGCAATTGTTTCCAGTGAGAACATTCTTTATAATTATTTTTTCTTTGTTGAATTAATTATCATCAGAACAGTTGGTCTTTGCTCTGTCATATAATGACTTAATGACACCTTTCTTTACTGTATTCGGATGATTTGAATTGAAATTTAGGTATCTGGTTGTATGAGTTGGTTTTCTATAAACTGCTGTTTCGAATGAGATTCTGTTTTTGTTATTAATATGTCTAGGAAAGATAGTTTGTTATTTTCTTCAATTTCTAGGGTAAATTTGATAGTTGCTCTTTGTTATTTATGTCATATAATAATTTATTTATTCACAAAGAACAACATAACACAAAATGAAAAATAAAAGAGTGCCTTAATTCTTTTGAATGAAGACGATTGTATCGCTTCTACTTCTGTAGAATTTAATCGTATCTGGTTACCGACAATTAAGGAAGAAATTATCAATGGTAACCTCCTTTTGAACAACCCAATATCGGGATAGTTCATAAGGTTTTTCCTAGGTTTTCCCTTATGACGTTAATGGGATCACTGAAACAATGGAATTCTTTGATCGCATTTTTGGCGAATGCGCTATCTTATAACAAAGTCGTACCTAGGAATGCCACTTATAAATTCTAAAGACAACTCTTTCAAATTCTTCTAATTTGAAAGCAAATTTTCTAATGTCAATTTTAAATGTCATAAATCAAATTTTCATTTTGCAATCTACATCAATAAATATAAAGTCATTGACAACGAAGTCAGAATAGACTTTGAAACGTTTGGTATTCCTGCAATATACTTCGTTTATTTCTATTGTGGTGTTATTACCCAAAAAACATAAAAGTAATTAAGAAGAAATAGTAAGGCTGTTGGGCTTCCCAGATCGTGCGATCTAAATGATTATTAATGTTGGAGATACTGGAGAAGCAAAATGTACAATAGCAGTCCGAAAACTATTCATGATCTGAAGAATGAGCCTAATTAGTGAAATAGAAACCAGCTTTAGAAGTTATTCGAAGTTTCCACAAATGAACTATTGCCAACGAGTCAGGGGGGTCATTTGACTGAGGTCATAACACTTTGTGAAAATGTAATACAATTTTTCAGAACCACACCATAGCGTAGATATAGCGTATCCCAATTCGAAACGGCAGTCATTAAGTTGAGTTGAGCATAGACGTGAAAAAGTAGATTTACAATTTCTTAAGGTTGCTTCGTAATTTGATTTGATGATATATAAATATGAATACAATTAGTATTTATTTGCATTCTCGTTCCACTCAAATGAAAACCAAGTATGTCGAGAAAACGCTTTAATATTGCGTGCGGAATTATAGTACATTTCTATTTTCAAAAAAACCCACATATGCTTAATTGTTTTGAAAGAGTGAGTAATGAAGAAATAGAAATCAAATACACCAACTACAGCAATTACTTCTTGACATTCTATCGAAAAATGTAATAATGGAATTGATATACCAACATTAATAGACAACAATCGTTTATGCTTAAAATAAATAATGGTAGATATTTTTTGGTATACATAGGAATTTAATAGTCAATAACATTAATTTAATTTATCAACGCAGGCCTGCATTAGCTATAAATTGTTCGAAATACGAATATACAATGTTAAGTTTTTTCAAACAAAATGTATATATAGATATTTATATGTTCACAGTGAACAAAAATAATTTATATTTGAATTTCACGGTTTATTTACACCCGGGACATAACTATAAAACTGGCAATTTTTTGAGAAGAGTCCATTTGACTTACATAAGAATTCATATGTGTTCAATGATCTCATTCAAGCAAATCTCTATGATCACAGTGCAATTATTAGCAACATAGAGCACTTGAATTTTTGTGGAAGTAAAAGCCACAGAATTGGTTTTATGACTGAAAGATGAATTTTTAAGGCCGATGAAGGTAACAGGCAATTTATATGGTCGTTTGCCTGGGTCTAACATGTCTCTGGTTATTGGCAACTTCTACACAGGGCTACTTCTTGGAGTATTGATGTTTTTCATTTGATGTATGTTATATACGCATTTTTGGAATACTGATTTTTGACTTGGGGTTTGGTTTTTATATAATTCAGTTTGCGTTTTGAACCTCAAATCTAGATCTATACTAGTGTAGTTGCCTTGAAGGTGTACTGAATAAAAGCAGGACGGCATTGTCAGCCAATTATTTTACTTCTGGACATAAGTTTTTATAACGTGAAGTCTCAATAAATCGAAAAAAGGAACCATAAGTGAAACAATAACTCAGTAAATTTCAGAATAAAGTTGCCATTCCCATGACAATTTAACTAAAACCTTCAAAGTTATTAAAACAATACCTTTTTGGGATTTCGAAACACTTAAAATTATAAAAAGTTTTGGCGACTTTGAGTGATCTTGCCTAGAATTTTTGTATTGTGTCCAAACTTTCGTAAGGTCACGCAATTCCTAACATTTCACGGATTCTGGTTAGGACAAATATACACAATATATAACACACATTTATTCACAGGAAGACTGGTTCATCATATTGCAGAGATTAGTTTCTCTTAGAACATTTTTCGCAATTGCCCCCACTAAACGTGGTTTCCATTATAAATTTCAAATATATATCTCTTACAGCAAAAAAGTAAGGGCAGGAAACATCCATAGGCAGATAGAATAATCAAAGACCAGAATTTTAACCTCTCATACGGTAAGAAGGGGCCATTTAGAACTGGGTGACTATGATAAGTTCAGCGAATTTTGCCTTCAATAAGGACATGGTGTGCTCAAAATCATCTATTAAAACTAGATTTTTTATGGTAGATAGATATAACGGTATATTACAATAGTTCTAGTTATTGCCAAAAATAAAGGTATACATCTGAAGAAAATTCTCATGGGATGATTTTATTTCAAGTTTCATGCTATGAACAAGTTTTTATAGGGATTGCAGGTATTTCATTTCATATATTGTTTTTATAGGTCTTAAGTTTTAGAAAAATTATGGGACCACTTCATAATCATGTTTAATAGAATATAATTTAAAATACACCAATCACAGTTAATCCTTTTTGGAGTCATCGTTGATGTGGATTATAAATACAGTTAGATACAAATTGAGAACTTATTCTTCTTTAAAATCCGTTAAAAATTACATTCCGATGGCATTTAAAGTTGTCTTTATTTTGGAGAATTGTGTAATTATTTAAGAGAAGTTCAATAGATGAAAATATTGAAATCAATCAACTAATATCAGTTTAATGCTGAGAATAAAATTCATTCATTTTGCAAATGAAAGTGCTTTGGAATGGAAATACAAAATAAAGTATAAGATGTCACGTAGCACTCTGGAAAACTTTATAAAAATATATTGGTGGCAATGAATACTCACAAGACCACCAAGTTCAGTGGAAGCTTCGGTTTCAAAACATATCGAAAAACACCTGATTTATGGGTCGTGTTGAAATAAATTCGTATAAAAGCTCGCCCGATATCGGGAAATGCGGTTGTAAAAATTCAGGGCGGACGATACTGTAATGCGAATATTACTGAAACAGGAAACATTCTGTTTCTCATTTGTGCACGAACAAAAAATCATCTACTTCGACTTCTGCAGTTTGTTCTTAAAGAAAATTTTGCTGAAGTTCATGTTAAATGAGATTACTTAGAATTAATTTCTATTGTGCAAAAGCAAACGCTGACTTTTTTCATTAGCACTAATATAATTTAAGTTAGAGCTTTGTAAAATTCTGATAATACCAAGTGCTTTGTTTGGATCACAAAAAGGTTCTTTTTTGCTTCAAGGATGTTAAACAGGAGGCGCTCTATTGCGTCCAAGAATTCACTAAATTTGACGACATTCTCCAGAACCTTCAATTCTTCCAACAAATAATACGCTTTATAAAATTGGATTATTGTCTTTAACAGAAGGTTAATCATGAAAAAGACAATGGGGTCCAGGAATACTCCACTCGATTCAAACGGTTCAGTAATGTTATTATTTGACAATCGTCGAAATTACTAAGTTAGGAAATTTTGTTTGAGATTGAATCGAGTTGGCTGTTAATGGTGAAAGATGGAATTCTTGATGAATTAAAAGTACTAGTAATTACATTTACCCTTTAATCAATTGAGAGAGTAATTAGTGGTATTACTAATTCTTCATCATCTGCGGTTCACTTCCGTATATGTTCTTGGATATTATCGATTTGGGCTTTCGTCTAGTCTACAAGAGCCACTTTGGTGAAATCCTGATAGAGTTCACCGAAAATTATAATTTTGGTGTCATTCGATCTGGATTGAAGTCTAGAAACTTTTTGAAAGAGTTGAAAAAGCGCCGATAAAAATTGCAATAGTTATAAAGAATATAGTGGAAAAAAAGAGTGCTTACGCTTTTTTTGATAAAACATTTAAAAACATATATAACCGACTTCTACCTATAACTAAAAAGTTAAAAATAATTATAACAAAATACAACTCTAGCAAATAAATAGCACATTCAATGTTGTTAGGTACCTACCCAGGAAGTAAAACATGTAAACATTAAAAGGTGCTCATTCTGTACAAATTAATTACCTACCAATCTAGTATATTTTGAAGCCGGAATCTAAAATCCTTCATTGCGTAGTATTGCGAACTTATCTGCTAATTCATCAAACTTGATTGTTGCTTGGCACCGACTTCAAAAATATAATAGATTGGTAGGTAATTAATTTGTACAGAATGAGCACCTTTTAATGTTTACATTTTTTACTTCCTGGGTAGGTACCTAACAACATTGAATGTGTTATTTATTTGCTAGAGTTTTATTTTGTTATAATTATTTTTAACTTTTTAGTTATAGGTAGAAGTCGGTTATATATATTTTTAAATGTTTTATTTTCATTTTTTTAGTTTTTTTGAACTCAGGTAGTTTTCATTCTTTATTTTTTATTTTGTATGTATAACCTTAATAGACAGAATCAGGTAACATCGAAAGCCTCAACAATACACAATGATATTTTCTCATTTAAATTGACAGGTAAATTTTTACGAACAAAATGTACTAGTACGCGTTGACATAATAAGCCCAAAATATATTTATGCCTTATGGAGCACGCTATGTAACATTTTTTCAACTTTTTTTGATAACCTTGTATAACTATAGTTAATTCCACTCCAACCTATGTACCAACCATCCTGTACATACGACTGCCCACGGACAAGCATAAATTTGTTAGCTGCCTTCTGTAAACTATAGGACGGAGTAGAATCCATCCCATATTTACGGAGTCAAATCCGTCCTATATTTCAATCATAATATATAACTCCTTGTGGGCTAGCCCATAAATTATTTGATTTTTAACATTTTATATTATCGCCCTGTGTAACATTAATTCCTCTCCATACTTTATGCAACTTCTTATGGGCTATAAAAGAAATATTTTTTTAATCACACTGTATAAATACAATTCAACTCCAGCATATATTTCAACCATCCTGTATATGATTTGTTGTCCACATCAACAGTTTTTTAATCACCCTATTATATAATTTTAATTTCCCATTTTTTCCAACATTTTTATACCACCAAACTTCCAGTCCACCCTATATTCCAACCATCCTGTATATACTGCCTATGGACCACTATCATTCTAGTCCGTCCTATATTTCAATCTTCATATAAATGCAACTCCTTCTATGACTTTACTTTGTGATTTTGTTTGCTATAACTAAACACTCTGTCTATAAACGCACCAAATAGCAGTTTAAAGTTTGACATGTGTTGTCACTGAATTTTCTATTAGGCCGGGAGGATGTGACAACCAAAAGCACCGTCTTCGCAAAATGGAAAAATTTGCATTTAAATAGGTATTTGCCTGGTATACAAACAAAACGAGCTTGGTACTCATTGATTTAAGGAGCCGAAAATACTATGCTTTACTACCTATATGCTTGAGATGTACATAGAAAATTTTCAAATTTGCAATTAAAACTTCCAGTACCTAAAATTACTGCACTATTACGTTGGAATTAAAATATTTATGAGAAAATGTCCATTATGTCTTTTCAATGAAATTTTTGATAAGAATTTTGGAATTTTCGGCGATTTTCTGCAAAACTGCAAGTTGCACGTCGCAGAAAAGTATATGAGATCACCTAAGGATCTTCCTTAATAGATTAAACGTTAAAATACTATACACATCCATCAGGAGTTATCGAAAAATCGACTAAAATATTAGGGATATTGGTCGATTTCCATGCATGCATGTGTTCATTCACAAATTTTATCTTATTATTTAACATACATACAAAAAAAGCGGAAAAAAATACGCGACGAATTGATAACCTCCTCCTTTTTGGAAGCCGGTTAAGCAACCTCAAAAATGATAAAAGATTTTTGAAATTGAAAAAAAGATGTGAAAACATGAGGAAATTTTATAAAAAAAGTCCTACTCCCGAAACTGTATCTCCAATACTAATAATTTTAATACAGTCCTAAATATATTACTAAAATGGGGAGTCTGCCGTTCACGTGTGTCCGTCATTCAAAAAACAAAACAAAAATTAAACATTAAATATGAATAATAAGGAATTTACGTACCTTTGGAATAGGTTAATAAACAATAATCCACGCATAAAATAAAATTGATAATTCTTAATGTGAGAAAAACACTTGTGTAATAGTTTAAAAGTTATTTAAATAATAGTGATTGAAAGCTGAAAGAAAATATTAACTTACAAACAGTAAAATATTGAAAATTTTCTAAAAATTTTTTTTACATAATTCATGCTATACATAGTTCTCTTTATTTATATTTGCCGTTAACAAATGCATTTTTAAACAATGAATATTTTTAAGAAACTTTTTTTTTCAAAAATCATAATATTTTTTGATCCTTTGAATCATGAAAAAAAAATTTCATTATCTCATTAACAATGCATATGTTCATAACACTTTTTAAACAATTGAAGTAAAAAATAAAAAAAATCAGTTTAATGATAAAAAAAATAATTGAGAATTTTGGAAAAAAAATATAAACGCTGTATTGTTATTATTCATTTTTCAATGAAGTAGATTGTTGATAAATATGCGGGAAATTAAAAAGTTTCAATTTTTCCAACGAGATCCTATTTTTTCACCTCTTTAGAGCAACTGCACCAAGCAAAAAAAATGAGCTTTTTAATTTAATAATTACTATGTTTTTTTATGATAAATTTCCATTTCAAAAATTTAATTAACAAATGAATTAAATATTTAAAAATTCAAATATACACTTTTTGTGCGCGGATTGTTGTTTGTTAACATATTAATTAGAAAGCTATGTACATTTTTTCATTCCTTAATATTCATATTTAATATGTTTAAATATTTTTTTGTTTACCGTGTCTGAATGACGCAGCACATGTGAACGCCAGACTCCCCGTTTTAGCAATAACTTTAGGGCTCTGTTAAAATTATTACTATTGGAGATACAGTTTCGAGAGTTAGGACTTTATTTATTTCAGTTTTTTCAAAAACTTTCTAACGTCAGTCCGAATCGAGTGACACCAAGATTATAATTTTCGGTGAACTCTATCAGGATTCCACCAATGTGGCTCTTGACATTCAGTCAGATTATCGCAACTGACCAGGAGAATATTGATTTAAAGGAAGAAAACACAGAAACTATTCGTGAACAAAGTGGGAATTAACAACAAAGGAAGAATAAAAAAGCTGAACTCTGAACTTTAATTTAGTATTGCGTATAACTGGTTCAAAGGCCAAGGAATGTTAGAAATATTTTTAATGGTGAGATGCTAGATGTTATTGTTTATATAAACACTGAAAAAATAGTAAGAAAATATGTGCATTGATGGGGTGTCAATAGAGTAGTTTAACAATGTTTTATACCCTAGCATGCATAAAACTAACCCAACTATACTCAATAAGGAGTTTAAACTTTTGATGAGATCGTGTATTGCTATATAATGGCTTGGACTTGACCCTTGCTAGTAGAAAGGTGTGTAAAAAAGAGTTAAAAATAAAAAAGTTATATTTCCGCAGATCCTGATAAGACAAAAAGCCGCTATAGATAAAAATACTTACGATGGAAGAACTGTTTACCAAATATAGAAAATTAGTTGTCAAAAACCACATGCTATCAATATTCATACTGTCTTTACTAAGAATATAGAGTCTATATATACTACACAGGAAAATACCAAAAATACTAAGTATTCCTGTTTAATTAATAGTAAAACAAGCACAAAAATGTATGTACTTATGGATTAATTATGCTTTCCCTGGGTGAATCCAGAAAAGAGTTTCCGGGAGCGATCTCATACTGAATTTACATGAGTAGGGGAAGCGGTTTCTCTAGAGTTCTTTCGGGCTGTTGGATTTGATATTTACTCATTTTAGTATTTAAGTTAGTAACTTTGAGGTTCGTGATAGGGTCCCCTGATCCTTTTCAGGGATAAACTTGTGGGTGAAAATATGCCGTGAAACCTGAGTGGTATGATTATCAAATCTAATAAGATTTATTTTTAATGTCTGATAAATTTACTCTTAATTATGTAGAGTGTTTTTGAATGTCTTAAATCTTATAAACGACTCATGTTGGAAGCCCTAATGTCAGATTATGGAATTTCCAATTCAAATGAATGGTTTCATCATAACTGTTTAAACGAAACTGTCGAATGTTGGTATATCGTTTTGTGGCAAAAATAAATATTTGGAGATGTTCGTTATTACGTGGTGGTATATGAGGTGAATGTAGGTCTAGTGATCATAACTTTTCAAAGAATAGATGCAAACGTACCTCTCCTTCAGCTCTTTTCTTTTCGAGTTCCTTTTGTTTGGCATGTTCTTCGGCGATTCTTGCCTCGATGGCTGCAAGGGACTCGCGTGTGAATGGACGGAATAAGCTGCGCTCCTCCTCAGAGAATGAGTCAGAGGCGACGGACATGTCTCCTCACGCCTAGGCCCCCACGATACCCTGAAACAAAGAAAGGTAACTTTTGAAAGAACGAATGTTGATCTTTATGATTTACATGTCTTCTTAAACCTACTCAAATCAGCCTAAGAAAGTTGAACTCGGATCTCCTTTCTAAAAATAGTAAAAGAAGTTATTTTAAAATATTGTTGTTGGCCAAAGTATTCTTCAAAGATATGTTTACCTGTAAAATTTGTTTAAGCGCTAATTCATTTCTCACAAGTTATGCTATCTTACTATTTATATTTCAGTAAAGGGTGAATCTTTCAAATGGAATTGTGAATTTATTTGTGTTCCAGCAACTCTCTGATATTGAATACTGGAGCGGGAACAATGGCAAACATTGTTCACCGCAATAAGGGCAGAGGGAAATGTTTAACTTCTCAAAGGACCATTTATTTACAACGTTCAAACAAGGGTTTAGAACTTAATAGACATTCACAAATTTAGATGCGATAGCACAAGTATGACTCTTTAACAAAATTTTGCAATAGTGAATGACTATAACTTGAATGTAATGTTTCTTAGCCTTATCAGGGAGTTTAAAAACAATCTATAGATCAATACGTAACAAAACAGTTCGGTACCATTTTCTCCTCTGTGCTTCAACAGATTTTCTTGATTTTTGTTTTGTTTTGTATGTACTGACGACCTCCAGCGCAGAATGATTAATTTTTTTATAATATTGCCTTCTTTAATTAAATAGAAGAAAATAAAAAAGCATAATTTAGGTCAAAACTGTCAATGCCAAACAGTGCCGCCAGATTGCTTGGAGAGAAAATCGTAAGATGGATTGAGTCGAAAAACAAACTAAATTAAACAAAAAAACTAACAAATTTTGATCGGTTCCACATTATCACGCTATTCAAATCTCACGCATAAAAATTTATATTATAAGATAATAACCATTTATTTGGTATTTGCAAATTTGGAACTTTCATTTCTTTCTAAATATGGTTTATCAACTAAAATTAGAATGGTGTATTGTGTGGCAACTGATCAATGTGTTTCTGATAATAATTTATTATTTTAACATTATGCTTTTAATTTAAATTGTTTCTTTTTAAAAGTGAATTGTTTCAAACAATTTAACTAAGATTACAAAGCCCATGATATGAATACAATTAGTGAGATTTCAGATAAAAAATTAGATCTGGCATCATGGCAATAATTCTAATATTCACGGCCATCCTCGTTTTAGCGAATTTGATTATTTCGATTTTAGTTTGACATATCATAACATTCTTAGCCGTTACGTTACTGTACCTTTTCAATTCAATGTGAAAATTATCATTGTATTATTTGAAAAATTTCAATTTCAATACACCTACAAAAATTGTCAACATAAAAAGTATTATTTAACATAAATTGACAGCAGATGGATTGTGTTTCTTTATGTTTTTGATATAATACAGAAATACTCATCGCTAACTTAGTGTGTTAATTTGAAATTATTGAGATTTTACATGTATTTCAGTTTAAGGTGTATTAATATGTAAGTACTCATGTATAGTACTTATTTACATATAATGCATCTTCAAAGTTATTTATGAGTTGGTTTCTTGCATTTTCTTCTTTGAAATTGAAATCGTAAATGTGAAATATATCTACATATCTGAATAACCGTAAAGCATGTTGGAAAAATTAAGTTTAAAAATATTATATTTAATATTAATTTATTATTTGATATTCCATTCCTGCAAGATCCTACCTCTTAATACAGGGTGAATGACTTTTACCTAAAATGAACATATTGACATTTTAAATATGTGTATTTTATTAAAAATCCATATATAAATGCACAAATGCAAAAGATTTTGGTACCTTTTCGTTCTGTTTGTGAACCAGTTTTCTTGAGTTTTTTTTAATTGCTAATTTGATCAAACGGCCAAAATTTTCCAATAACAACAGTTATTTCCCCATCTATTCCATAATAGCTGAGTTTGATATGTTTTCTAATAATTCAAGGCATTTTATAAATTGTTGATTTCTATTGACGTTTTGAACTCTCCAAGGGTATTTGTATTTTTAAGTTGGAAATCATATGGGTATATTATCTTCAAATTTTTAACAATGATTTTGGGCGAGCGCTAGTATTTTAAAATTTATTGACTACCTTTACTAAGCAATAACATTAAACATTTGCTATGTAAGGCTATGTGTCAACAAGGTTAATATTATTACAAATGACAATAAAAATTCGACTTGACCAATTAGATAGAGGGTAAAACTTACTCTGAAGGTGAATATTAAATTTAGGTCAGGTCAATCGTCACTGTTTATTACATCGTCAATCAGAAATGCGAGATTGGATAAGATTACTTCGTTGGCCAAGCGTCCACCAAAAACCATTATTAAGTTGTGTGTGATAGACAATTTTGCTTAATATGGCGACACAACTTAGGTTCTGACGTTTCAGCTACCAGATGCCTCAATATTAAATTTATTGTTGTTTTCAATGCATTATATCTAAGGGGCGTCAAAACAAATGAAATTCAAAAGCTCCAAATAAAAATGATGAGATCCTTATCCTGTTAAGAAAATTTGACTGATTTAGCTTACATTGACCTTTTATCTACTTTGATATTAAACAGCCTTTCATTGGCTCTTCGTTGGTGTTCCCTCGAGGCCGTTTATGTGTAAAGTTTTTAAATAACATTGAACCCAATGTGGACTGAGAAGAACGGGTCTATAAAATTTCCAGCGCGATTACCTGATATAACCCACATGGATTTCTTCATAAGTAGTTTTATTAAAAAGGGTATATCAAATACAGTAAGCATTAGGTGAGAAATTTTAATTATTTTTTGTTCTTGACTGTCTATATGTTTAAATTAAACAACAATGGTACTGAATACCTTTTACTGTCTGTGAGTGTGTATACAGTCCTCAATTAGATTGCTGTTAAACAAAACAATGTTATTTATTTATTGTGTTTTATAAAGGTTCTGGAAATAGCCTAAAATTACATCTACGTTGGGCTAGAAATGGATTTGTCTTGTTAACCCAAATGTTTCTTTAATGGTACGAAGAAGGGTAATATGGATGGATTTATCCCTTGTAATTTTCTACACTGTATTAAACTGGGCTCGGCTCCAGATAGTTGAGGTGAATCTCTGGGATTTTATATGTTGCGAAATAAATTGTCCGAGAAAGCTTTTGTTACCAGAATAAATCTACCAGAGCTTGGAAGTTATTAATGTCGGGTGGAGAACTTTTTCTTGTAGATATGAAAATGTTGGATATGGATAAAATTAATCTCAGATAAAATGTATGTTTGATAAATTTATAAAATGCTTTTTTGTAAATATGTCATTTGGCTAAAAGTAATCTTTTGGACTACAATTATTTTAATATTTAATTTATTGATCTTTTCAATGTTGTGACATTATATATTGGTCAGTTGTCGTCTAATGTCGCATCAAAAGTCAACAGTCAGAACGTAGAGCAGACGCTATTAGGTACTGCCAGGTTTAAATTTAGAAACTCAACATTGTAAATGGAGAAAAGTCACCATGTACAGCCCCTAGCTTCGTTACTATTTCTCTAGCGTTTAAGACTGTCAAAAATATTCCCTTATGATTCACAAGATTTTCATCCGAAAAAAGGTACCGACTGTTTTTTAGCCGCTCCCTACAGTCGTTGAATACTTTCATTCTTTATATTACCCCCAAAAATGTTTGAATATTGCCTCATTGGTGAAACAAACCTATTTTCGGTGTTTATGTCATAAATTGTCTACTCCCTCTGCTACATTTCTTAGCAGCTAGAATGCAGTACAGCTTTTTTGGTGATCTGCTATGTTTCAACTGGGAATCACAATTTGGAACTGTATCATTTGGACAAAAGGTCCAAGAATTTTGTCTATCGTAGTTTTTATCTAAAACAATAGTCCATGACCTTTTAGGCAGAAATATCTGGTTTAAGTAAAGCATTACACGATACAAAACCCATATATGCAAAAATATTTAATACAACGACCTATTGAAAGTCTCTATGTTCAATTTAAGGTTTAAGAAACTGAGATATACAGGGTATTTATTAAAAATATGACACACACTATTCCCAAAGTTATTTTAAGAATAATTTGTTCTTTGATAATTTGTGAAATATAGCTTGGTTTCGCTGTAAACTTACATGTCAAGCTTCTTAATCTACAAGGACTGTTCGAAACGACTACCAGCTGGAATCTAGGCATCCAATTTTCTTCTCACTGACAGTCGAAATCTTTCAAAATACCAGGGTCGTTTTTAATTACAATCATCTGAGTTCTCAAATCTTCCACATATTCGAATGGAGTAGAGTAAACTAATGATTTCATATGACCCCATAGGAAATAATCCAGGAGGTTTAAGTCCGGGGTCAATCAGGTAAAGTGAGGACCAACTCGACAAAAACCACATTGCACTTACTTGCTGTTGCCAATGGAATATCGTTGATTAACTGAGGTAGAGATTGTTTAAATAGGCATAACGGAAAATATAATTATTTCAAACTTAACATTTTTCTGAGAAATTCAGATATTCCTACATAATAAAAACATTGAACACCTGTATTTTTCGCTTACCGCATGGAAACCATGACTCATAATTTATTCCGCAAACAGATTAAGAATACCTCAAAGAGCTCTAGAAAGGGCTGTTGGTAATCTACCTGAGACAATATGTTAGAAATCAGGAGATAAAACTCAGAACAAACGTAGAGGATATTGGTAAAATTGCAGAAATGAAGTGGAGTTGGGTGGGGAATGTGGCTCAGCAGGAAAACAATCGATAGACTAACAGAACTGTGCAATGGAGACCACGAGAAGATAAGCGAACCCCATGGAGACAACCAAAATGCTGGTAAGACGATCATAATTAGCCCAAAATAGAAGGAAATGTAAAATTTATGGGGAGACCTATAGCCAGGAGTTGATGCAGACAGGTTGTTAGAGAAAGTGAGAGTGAGAGAAAAAAAGGAAGAGAGAGAGTTAGGTATGTATAAAAACTGATAGGCTTAAAATTCAAATCTTTAACCGCATTCGACTAAAATGTAATTGACAGCGTCGGCACCCCGTCTAACTCTAACTTATAATTTTCTGACGTGCTATACAATATTAAAAGTTGTTCAATATATATTTCCCAAACTTAACAACACAGCATACAAAATAATATCAAACCGTAGCAGATTTCAAGGAATTTGCTTGGTGTAGGTTTAAAGTTTTCGATGTGCCTGTTCCAGTTTCCAAGTTTACTGCCGCGGGAAATAAATTAGAAAGCTAATCGGCGAGACTTCAGGCGTAATATGAGATCTTCTATAATATGAGTCTCGGAAAGCTCATCAAAGGAGATTTATGTTGCCTTTAAACGTCAAACAAAGCCGTAAAACTTTTTTAATGCCCTCATACTGAAGTTTTTTTTTTACTAGGAACAACCATAATTTACTCAATTTTTATTGTATAAATATCGTGTATTCACTGATGTAATTGACCCAAGGAGAAAATTCTTTATTATTAATTTAATAACGTAAAGTCAGTGTTTTCAGTAAATAGGGTTATCCATATAAAGATCCCAAATAAGATCGTATAAGAGAATTTAGATCCGTCAGTATTCTGATACACGTGGTGGTAATTCGTCTGATTAATTAGAAAATTTGCGCACCCACAGGATCATTATACAGATTTTCTATCAAGGGCGGTTCGAGCAAAAATTTCAGGGGAACATTAGAAAAATAAATCCTGTGTGTATATATTTATATACAAAACTGGATGGTCCTTCGGGAGGCTTTCTACATATAGCTATTCAACAAAATCGTTATTTACAAATATTTTGTAATCTATAGTTCGGTTTGCTTTTGAAACATCTTTTTTAGTTATTTAAACTATAACTATTAAATATACGGTTACTACCATAATGTGTTGCCATATTATAATGTACTGAATAATAACACACATGTTCAAGCAAAAAATGGAAGGAATAGAAGACCCAAGACAAGCGGTAAAGCTGCAAAGAAAGCCGCAAAAGCTCAAAGGAACATTTCAAATGCTGACACAAGGAAGAACCGCAGGAGGAAGGAAAGCCATGCCATTTACATTTACTTTGTTGAAATAATTTTGATACTGGTATTTCCAGCAAGGCCATGAGCATCATGAACAGTTTCGTCAACGACATTTTCGAACGTATTGCTGCTGAAGCCTTTGATAGTGCGTGCCAGTTTGTGCTGTCAAAGCGGAAGGTAACATTATTGTGAGTGCTTTCTTGATTTAAAAATGGCATTTGAGACTATAGACCGTAAAAATTTTATGAAAGTTTATAAAGTAAATGAAATAGAGGGTACAGTTCTTAGTTGCTTTGAAAGTTACTTGGGTAATATAAATCAAACAATTAAAATAGATAATAAAATATCACAAGAAATTTAAGTTTAATATTGTATTCCACAGGGAAGTTTACTGGGCCCTCTACTTTGCATAATCTACATCAACGGTATATCTATGTAAAAGCTTTATTAATTTATATGCAGATGATACGGGGTTGCCTTTCGTAAAAAAACAGTGTGCAAGTCGTTCAAAGAATAAATGAAAACAAACTTTTTAAAAAATTCGTTGAAATTAAAAAAAAACTAAACTTAATCCTAATAAAACAAGATTTTTGGAACAAGGCGTAACTATAAATCATTTGGTCAGGGAATCTTTGAGATAAAGATTAATACTGAGTCAACAGATCAAGTTAAAGAAATAAAATAAATAGGAATTATGCTAGACCCACAATTAAACTTAGATGCTCATGTAGATTATATGTGCAAAAAAGTAGGCAAAAAAATGGATACGTTGGGAGGATAGCATACGAATTGTCTGAATGGCTTCGCGGTGAAATTTATGATGCAATAATAAATAGATCATCACTATTAATATACTGTAATAATGAAGCTATTAACAAAATTCAAATTTTCCAAAATAGTGCTATGCAATTATTGTTAAAATGCAGAAGGTACGTATACTAGGATGAGGGATATGTTATCAAGATTAAAATTTCTAAATATAAAACAAATGGAGGAAGTTTGTATCCACTAAACTAAAAGGAATTTATATCCGCAGGTTTTGTCAGGTTTTTTAGTAAGATCATATATGCTCCTTTATAATTTAGGAATAGGGGAAGATTATTTTATAGATAGGTTTGACAGAAGCATATCAGAAAAATCGTCATTAGTGGAAGGGTTATGGTTGTATAATTCACTTCCACCAACCATTAATACAATCGAAATATTTTAAGGAATAAATTTAAAAATTCTACTTTTAAATTTAATTTTATGCACACTTCAAACAAAAAAGCAAAAGATCGGTATTGTTTTTATTATTGTTGGCATACTGTCAATCAATTAGGTATATCACATGTTTACCAACTATTTGTTGCAACTGCCTTGTTAAGAAAATGGATTCGTGAACTAACTACTTGCCGATATCGATCTACTCCTACGCGCAAATTAAACAATAGATCGTGATAATACTGGATATAAATTGCGGTAACATTTGTTTGCCAAAGCCGAAGACAAATAATTAATAATTGATTAGTAACAGGCGTGCTTGTGGTGAATTATGAGAAGGAGGACAATTGTAATCGATATTATTTGGACTTGATAGAGCAATGAGGTAGAACGGAATTATCCTACTTGTTAAAATTTTTGAATTATAGTTTACAGTAGTAAAACATCTTCCCCTCATATTGATATTAAGAAAGCTAGGATGATAAATTGGAATCACATTTGAAAAATATAACATATACATATTTTTAACATAAAAACTTAATATATCTCCTAATTTTTTGAAATGTTGTACAGGGTGGGTAACGAATTAGTTAATATTTATATATATATATATATATATATATATATATATATAACAAAAAACAATAAGACATACTTAAAAACAATTTATTACCGAGATAGCTAATAAACAGGAATTTATTTTTTTAAGGTAACATCATTTAAATGAGAACGGAAATTTTCTAGTACTCGTCTGCATAAAGACCGAGAAATCGCTGACATCTCTTCCCTGATCCTTGCCTTCAATTAAAATAATGAAGTTAGCTTATGAGTGTATGTACACACGGTGCTTAAGATATCCCCATGAAAAGAAATCGCCTGGCGTCAAATAAGGACTCCTGGGTGGCCACGGAATGTTGCCTCTTCGAGAAATCACTTTTTCGGGGAACATCTCTTTAACGACCGGCAGTGCCTCATTAGAAGTGTGGCAAGTGGCTCCATCTTCCTGAAACCACGTGTTCCGATTGTAACCAACAAATTCCTGTAGTTGTGGCGCCAAAAACTCCCGTAAAATTCTCACATACACAGTGATCGTACGGCCGCGAAAATCCTCAAAGGAATTAGGGTCCAATTATTCCTTTTGCTGAAATTGCTGCCCATACAGTTACCTTAGGTGAATGCAAGGGTCTTTGATGTTTAGTTTTGGAATTTTCGCTGCTCCAGTATCTGCAGTTCTGTTTCTTAACATGCCCATTGAGGTGGAAATGGGCTTCGTCGGAAAACAAGATGTTGTCGAAATTACGAAAGCGTTCCAACATTGTTTCCGCGTACAATTTGCGTAAATCATTAGGCTTCAATTCTTACACTAACTGAATCTTATATGGGTGCAATTTCAAATCTACCTTCATAATACGGCGTATTATTGTGCGAGATATTCCTAATTCAGCTAAACGTTTGCGCGTCGATAAATCAGGTTCACGTGGAACTGAAGCCGAAACTCTTTGCACGTTCTCTTCATTTCTTGAAGTCCGTGGACCTCCGGTTTGCTTCACATTTAGTATCGATCCTGTCTCTTCCAACTTCTTTACCTATTTCTTAATTAAAACTGCACTTGGACATTGATTTAAGTCATATAAATCGTATTCAACACCAAATAAGCGCCTCACAGTAACGCTAGATCCACTATTTAAATAAAATTGCCCCGTGAACCGATCCACTGCGACTAAGTTTCCGAGAAACGAGTCAGCCAGTAGACCCCTCCCCGCGCCCCGCGCCGCTCAGGTTTGCGCGGAAAATCAAATTTCAAATTTAAATGTTAATTAATTCATGGCCTACCCTGAATCTACAGAGTAATTATTCCAAAATAAAATTTCTATTTAGTCACGAATGTTAAAAATACCATTCCATAATTCACCATCAGGAATTACTTCAAAAAACTATCTCCATCTTCCGTCTGGCTTTTTTTCCTCTTGAGATATATTCGAATAACTTTGGTGGCTTAGTAATTTGAGCCATTTTTTAACAATAACATTTTATCAGCAAAACATGTCTTCTTAATCTACAAGAACTGTTGATAATGACTATCTCAACGTTAGTAGTTGAAGAATTTGGACCAGGGGCGGATCCAGGATTTTCATTGGGGGGGCTTGATCTCGTTGGGGGGGGCTTGACGTCATTGAAGTTTGATTTTAGCACAATAAACACTAAAAAAGCATACCACTCAGATGATTGGGGTGAGGGCTTGAGCCCTTTAGCCCCCCCCTCTGGATCCGCAAGTGATTTGGACCAAGGTGTGCAAATGTTATTGGCAGAATGTAATACGTGGAGGATAGCAGCAAGAACAAATACCTTAACGTGTGCTTTACCAACGAGTCCCATTAGAAGTATATGGATCTTCTTGTGACAAGTTCTGTACATTCTGTTTCACTTCTACTCTTATTTCTCCTATTGGTTCCTGTTTCCAGAAAGCGCTGATGGATGCTTTTGGAAAAATTTTCTATGGGGAACATTACAGTCACAAAATTACTTCCTGCCTATTACAATGTACTAGATTATAATAAGTTATTAGTATGTTGAATGTACCGGTCTTAGACTTCAATTTACTCAAACAAGAATTAGAACAAGTAATTTATATTTAACTGAAAATTACAATATTTATTAAACACGAATGTACCATTCGTGAATTTCAGTGCACTTTTATTTAACGGTAATAAAAAGTTAATCACCAATATGACTGCAAAACCTTTTGTTTAGCGATTCAGGGAAAAATGGTGAGTAATTAAAGTTCGGTTTTATAAACAGCATAAAATCTAAAAGCAGTAATGTGCCGCTACACAATGACCATCAATAATTTAATTTCAGCGAATAGATGGAAAGGTAATTTACGTGGAATTTTACTAATACCCTGCAATTTTTCATTTATGTAAATATAAATACCATTTAAATTAATGAACCGAATGTGGATATGTCATACCAATTTCGAACATATATTAAATCATATTATCACTAGCTCATTGGGATGTTCAGTTACCTATGGACACATGGGGAGTAGGCAGATTGGAACCACGACTTCGATCTAGACCCTGAAACTCTTTTTTATTTTGTCTCTTCATGATGGCTCCAAATCTGGAGTATTTTATAAATTTAGACGCGGTTCTCACCCGGACCGCCCAGTTTACAATTATGACCGCAGAAGCGTCTCAGAACAACCGTCATTTACAATGGAAAAAGGTGACATGTAAGGATTTAGGATGAATAATTTTTTTTAATAATTAAATATTTGTTTCTTTCCGATATGATTGGAAAACAGAAAGTTCAGTTAATGGGAAAGCAGCCTGGTAAAATTAAAGGTTTTAGGAAACTCTTTTTATTATGAAAGCTTTCGGGTATACTTTTATCCTTCGTCAGTCACTAAAAATAATTAAATTATACAATGTACATTATTATAAGAGAGTTACTTATAAAATCGAAGTTATAATATGAATAGATGGTAGATCACTTTAAAAATTGGAGGTATAATAAAGTTAATATTGCAATACTTTCATATTTTCTGAATATATGAAGTGACAAGAATTGTCTGTCAATTAGAAAGATCAAAAAATGTTTTTAATACGGACCAAGGTATGAAATGATACTGTGATAGACAAAAATGATGCGTGATTTAGAAATGTATAAATATTTGAAATTAAGATTTGAATTAAATTGTTTTTTTTCCTTTATCTTGTCCTAATCTTGTTAACTAACATTAAAAGAATTACAAATATAATTGATCCAATTTTTTTAATTGAGAAAGTTGAAAAGAATGGAAGAAAACGAAGGAAAAGTGTGTAAATATCACTTCTCAATCAATAGTATCAAGAGAATACACCGTTTGGTTAGGTTTATAGCAGTTATCAATTGTTATCAATTTCTAGTAAATAACTGTAAATGATATTAAGGTTCTGCAGATCTGTCTTTTTGTTGATAGTATTGGGGTTGTTGTGTATACAGACGATCTCAAGGTGTCGGTTGGCATATCGATAATGCCAAGTGAGACCGTGGCGAAACGTCTGCGAGATTCAAACATTAATCCAAATAACGAACGGTTGTACTCCCGGATAAATACTTCTTCTTATTTTTCCATCCTTGAAATACTACGCTTAGACACACACACACACACACACATATATATATATATATATATATATATATATATATATATATATATGTGTGTGTTTTAGGTGGTTTCCGGGAATTCATCCGCGTAGTTGATAACTGATCCCTGCCGGGATCGATGGTAAAATGACGACGTTTCGGCAGAGTCACATCTGCCCTCTTCAGGTTGGTTCGCATAATTCTCGTAGCCTTCTGCTTTCGCTTCTAGTATTCGAGTAACTAGAAGCGATTTCGGCTGATAACTTTCAAATATTACAAGAAAATATTTTATTTTATTTCATCGTCAGTCAATATACTAGAAATAACACAAATATTAACAATTTAGAAGTAAAAAACTAATCACTTACGTTAGTCGAGGTTGTGTAAGCAGAAAAACATCTATAAAACTTTAGAATATTCTTAAAATTTTTTTGGCAATTCAACTAACAAAATATGCCAAAGTGACAATACTTTTATTTATGATAATATCTGAAATTGTTATCAAACAGTTTCAGACTGCATCTCATTACTATAAATTATTTGCATATTAAATATTATTGTCACGTATTCAACTGTATAATATGTTTGACAATGAATATCAATTTTGCTTGAACTTGAAGTACCTCTATTTTTATCATATCTCATATTGTTATCAAACAAAGTTTATTAGCATAAAAAACTGCATCCAGGTATGCTATATAAAAATAATTGTTTTTTTTTATAAAGTTTCGAAGAGGAGAGACTAAATCTATTTAATTTGAATTAAATCAACCACTTAAGGATCCCCTTTAATAAAATACAGTTTAAAATATCCAAATTAGTTAAGGTTTTTTCGAGTAATCGCTGAACTTACATTAAGAAATACATAAACAGAAGAACCGAGAATCTTCCCAATTATATAGTCAAGTTAAATAGAGAACAAAAAATACAAAAAGAGTTACCGATGAAATTTATTTGAAAATATACCTATCAAATATTTTAATTGCCTATATTTCCATTTTCAGCTAACTGCGACAATACTGCAGAGTTAATAAAGTTGGGATTAACGATTCATTTTGCAGATAATTCATATTAAAACTTTTCAGAGATACGATGGAATAATTTGTTACGTTTGCGTTCGAATTTTAATCACAATGAATCACGTAACAACAGACCATCCAGGTATGAATCAAACCATCAACATTGTAATCGTTTGAATATTACTATTATGACATCATTTTCTATGTGGACTTGAATGGTGAAATCGGGAAAGCATGGAGTGATAATTCGGATTATAGTCACGTCTATTAATGTGTTAGATGAAAGCTAAATATATTATCTGGCTTTTTTCATATTGTATGGAGTATTTTATTTTTAGTTCTGCAAGGTATTTTTTTTTGTCAGAAACTTTCAAATTAAACAGAGGCTTTATATTATTTTCGAGTTACATGGTCTGGACTGACGTTTGAAAATCACACGTTAAACAATTGTAATAAGAAGTTTAGTCATACTCTACAGTGAGTCCAGATAACAACAACTCGTCAACATATGTAATCCAACAGGAAGGCTATAAAGTAGAGGAGTTTAGGGATTAATCTAGACAATGTTCTATTTTTTTCGAATTCAAGTTAATCGTATGATCAAGATGTCATTCAATTCGTAATTGCATCTAGATAGTTGCTAAAAGATTTCTTGAGCATTTTTTAAATTTGTACCCCAGTTAATCAAGTAATTTTTTCAAGTTGCAAATTATTATAAATGTCCAGATAATTGTTAAACTAAAAACCTTAGATTTTTTCAATTATTGAGTTCTCAGATAGTCATAGTAAAGAGAATACTTAAAAAAACTTTAAAAATTTGACTCTCCACTTTTTTATAACCATTAAAAAATGATAAACTCCAATAAAAATTATTGAAGAACATAATGTTAATTTTTAATGACTATCAAAAATTATAATCTCAGAAATTTTTAATTTTTCCAATATCTGAGAATACATTGATATAAAAAAATCTTAGATTTTAGTTTAACAATTATCTGGGATTATATAATATTTTGCAGTTTGAAAAATCGCTTAATTAACAAAGCAAATAATTTTAAAAAATTTAAAAGATCTAAAATTATGAATAAAGGGGTTAAGTGTTCCAAGAAAAACTTTTTTTTTCAATAAATTTTATATATCTTCCTCAATTTTCTGGGGATTTTGTCAAAAACCTTTTAAATGCAGTAACAAATTGAAAGACATGTTAATAATAATAATTTGTGGAGAAAGCGAATCATAAAATGGATTATGTTGTTTAAATTACGTTTTTTTTTGTATGAAAATGCTAGCAAGTACTAGAGAAATATTAATTATTACATAAATTATTTTTAAAATTAAAAATAAATTTTGGTAAAGCATTGTTGTACAAGTTTTAATAATTGCAAAAATATATTAACATTGTGTATTGGTTTCTTGAAGATTTTATATAATGTTTCTGGACATGAAGGGATACACAATATCAATGTTATTTAGGATATGTTTTTCTGAATTTCTTTAAGAACCAACATGGGGTTATTTATGAATCAAGGAGGTTGCTCGCTATGGCATGAAAAGTTTAATCCAAATAGCCTAAGCAAGTTCCTCAGGGGTTGCATATTGGATCTCTATTGTTTAATATGTTTGTAATTGACTTATCTTCAATTATTAAAAATAGCAAGATTCTTATATTTGCCGATGATCTTAAAAAGTTTTGAATAATGAACAACTTAACTAATGCGTCTCTGTTATAAAATGATCTCAAATGCATTGCCAGTTGGTGTGATGTAAACTTGCTGTCATTAAATGTAAAAAAAATGTTTTAAAATTACTTTTTTTAGGACTAGACAACTTGTAAATTATTCTTATAATATAAACAATATACTGCTATAAAGACAAGGCGAGATCAAACAAAGATTTGAGAATCTACTTTGACTCAAAATTAACTTTGAAGCATTATATTGACCATATTACAACTAAGGCCCTAAAAATGTTAGGATTTGTTCTTAGAAATTACATTCATTTTTCGGTACAAACCTTGAAGTTATTATATTTTAGCTTAGTTCCATCTATTTTAAAATATGGTTCACTTATTTCGTCTCCTTCATATAATACTGATTTAGACAACATTGAGAAAGTACAAAACAAATTTTTAAGCGTATGCGCATATGGAATAGGTATAAATAGACAACAGGATACATATGATGAGATCCTTTCAATACTTGACATCTCGTCATTTCATCACAGAAGAATGGAAGCAGATTTGAGGTTCCTTTATAACATTTTAAATGGAAATATACAAATTCCAGAGTTATTTCAATGTTAATACTAGAAGAACCCATTTCATAGTACAAATTATGGTCGTAACGAACCCATTACTAGGATTTTAAAACTGACCAATCATCATAGTAGTTCAGAGTTATTTGAAATATCTCGAGCAACATTTAAAAGATCAATTAAACTCTTAAACATGTGAGTCTCTATTTTATATTTTGTTTATACCTATTATTTTGATTACTCGTTGTGAATATTAATGTTATTTGCTTGTAAAGTGGTACAACCATAAATAAATAAATAAATTAATAAATTCTTGTGTAGAAGATTTACCAAACTGATAATTGGCCCAGGAGGAAGGTCCAGTTAATGAATCTTGGGTAGTGGATGAAGGAATGGCTTCTTAAAGCTCGCATTTACTGTATATTTAGATACCCGAAATTTGCCTTCTCGATGCCCAATACTAAATCTAAACTCTGTTATAACAGCATCTAAAACCTCTAATGCCTTACGTCTTGTCAATCCGTACATTAAGCGAGAACTATGCGAACCTACCTGATCAGGGCCGAAAAGTCGTCATTTTACCATCGATCTGAATTCCTGGAAGTCACCTGATACATTAAGTACCCCGAAAACCTAAGAACAAATCTGCAGTTGTTTATTTATGGCGTCAGATGGTGAATATTTGTATTTTGGTCTTCTTCTCGATAGCCAAAAAAAGAGGAGGGTAGTGAAACTCTTAATGAACGGACATAATAGTCAAATAACTGTCTACAATCATTTCGAAGTAAATAACTTAAACAAAATCGTGAAACTCGATAGCGAACTAAGTGGTTACAAGACAGGTTTGTATTTATACAATATTTTCGTTCATTGGATCTGTGTTAATACATACGTTTTAATTGAACTTTCTCGTTTCAACTTGCATTTACTTATCTACAGATAGTACAACTCAATGGATCAATTTCTTAATGCAAACTGTATCTCTTAAATACACCCAAGCAGCTATTTCAAGCTCTGCCATACAAAGGCCTCTATGCGAACCGTATCTCAACGATAAAGCCCTATTCTCGGCCAGTGTATATCTAAATCTGGCTGACAACCACAAACTATTCTACATCGACATTCACTTCGGGGAATTTCATTAATTATTCGCATACAGACATTTAATTTGCTCTTGGAATTGAAAACAGTATGTACGCTCGCCTTTGATCCTCTTGACAGCTCCATTTCCATTGTCAATGAGGCATGTCAATTTAAAATTAATCGGAAACGCGTCCCACACTCTTTTCGTCAGCTAACGAATTCACTTTGAACAAAATCCGGACTGACTGGACGTCACTATTAACTAGCTCGATGCAAATGCTATTTAATTACTGGTCATATTTGGTTTTGACACCCCTTTGTGATATGCATATTTATTTTTCGTTCATATTGTGACATGGTAGCGGGGTTGCCCCTGTGAGTTACGAAGTCGACTATTACTGAATGAATGCTTCTCCGTTTTATATATCTCTTCTCGGAATTGTCCAGAGAAGAGCAGCCGAGAGATTTCCTTCATGGACTAGAATTTTTCGAGAACTTCATCAAAGCAAGGCACCGACCTGAATGCGCGAGGCGAATAATATTATATATTATCGGATGAATTTCCGTCACAATATTTATTGTTATGGAAAAATAATTCTATCTTATCGGCGACATATGGCTATTAAAGAATCGTCCTAATTACGGATAACTGATGTGATTGAATCCCTACCACAAAACAGAATATAATTTGTCAAGTTGGAGGAGAGGAAAGTCGGGTAGTGAATATTAAAGAACCGTCTCCCCAAGGGAAGAGCCCGCTCTTCAACGCTGTTTAACATACACAAAAGCTCAAATCCGGCCTAATGATTCGGGGCACTGCCAATACGCTATTTTGGGCCAGGACAAAAACGTTTCTACAACTTTTTTCTATAAAGCTACAAAATGCCTTATCACGAAAGTCACTTAGCGCCAAGCAATTTCTATGAAACTCGTCGAAGACACCATTTGAATTCAAAACCAGCGAAGATGGAAATACAAATTAGTAGTTGAGCAAGGTAACTTCAACGCCACGAAGAGGTCCGGAACGGCGGGAACGTTGGTTGTTGAAATTTTAAATTGAAATTGTTGTGTTGCGGGTTGCGGCGCGCGCAGGTAGTGGCTGTTTGAATAAAAATGGCGCCATCATGCGGCGGTTGTGGTAAGTAAATGAAAAAAGCATTGGTTGGGTTTCGAGCCCGGGACGGCGGCGTGTGCGTTGAAGTTTCCACTATATGGGCTGGCAAGCCAGTTGAATAATGTTGTATTTTGGTTGATGGCTATGTGCGGGTCGTGTGGGTTGTTCGTTTCTGCGATGGCGGGCGAGACATTTGAATAAGGTTGTCTTTTAGATAGTGATTATCTGAGTGTTGTTTATATAAATATGTTATTTGGTGTGAAAATGCGGGAAATTGGATTTCGGGGGGTGAAAGTCGGGAAATTGGATTTCGGGGGTAAAAGTCGGGATATTAGAAGTCGGGATATGGGATCTAGGAATAAAAATATTTGGTGAATATATTAATTTTAGAATAAAGTATAGATCCAGGAGCAGACGGTCATAGTTTCTTCTCAACTATAGACGAATGCAGATCGTTAAAAATGCCTTTACTTAAATCAAGCTTTGTAATATTCACATTAATTTTGGAAAATATCTTGTATATCAATATACCTAGTGGAACCAAGGGCATGGCTGTTTGTTCTGGAAGGAAAAAATGTTTAGATCCCTCCGACTATACGTTGATGCGTCAGGTACGATTAAACGACGGGCAGCTGCCTGTATATTTTGCTGATCTGTCAAACAGCACTGAAAAGTTTAAGCTGAAGCTGATATTTTCAGACAGTACCGAAGGTGACACTGATTGGATTTCAACAGAGACATCATGTGAAGATAACATTTCATCATCTAATAGCTCGGTTGCTACCCTGGATGTCTTACAAGTCAACATTCAACAGGAGCTTCACAAGTTGCTAATTCTTATTAGCACAATACTATCTCAGTATTGTTACTTAAATTAATTGTGAAATGTATAAGGAAGAAAATGAATAAAAACACATAATTGTAGATAATTCTCTTTATTTATGTAAAACAGTATTCATTATCCAATTATAAATTGTAAAAATATTTTCTCTTGCGCAGCATACGGGGTCCTTGCACCAGCAGAGAAAAAAGCATGGAGATTCAGAAGATTCCAAGTAAACAGAATTCTTGCACTTTTCCAAATTTATTAGGTGATAGTGCGGCTGGCCATCTTCGTTAAGTAGTTTCCGCAAATTGTTAATTTTCAGCTCCTCGAATATAAAAAGCTAAATTTTTGCTCACCTCGCACATATATGTGTGTGCAAGTGGTGAGAAAAATTCTCAAAATGTCATTCAATGTGTCCAAATCGTAGTGGCCGTCAGAGTAGTAGAGTCCATGTAGGTGTGCTTCCAAATATCGAACATGTTTTTTGTCTGCTGCTGATAAAGAGTTAAACGGTTTGGGTGGTTTAAACAAGAACGCTCCCGTGCGTTTGCTTGTCTTGATTACCAGTTCCTTGGGAACGATTCTTCCTTCGATTTCGAAGCCTTGAATGTCAACAACTGCAATTTCCATGGTGAACCGTCGAAGAGCTGAACTGAAACTGAATTTCTACAAAGCTGAGTGATCTAGGAGAGGCTTCGAACCATTTCGCTGAGTGGGAGAAATTCCATTATGCAGAAGGCTTGGGTCTTATCGGGAAATACCGTCTGGCTTTCAATGTCCAGGCGAATATCTACAGTCGAAGATTTCACAGTGTCTTCGCGTCGGGAGCAATCGATAACGAATAGGGTGTGCCTCTTTCTTGAACGCCACATAATCCAGAAGAGGGTGTTTGCCACCACCAAAGCTAGGGTTAAAGTCTGTAAACCTTTTGTAAGCCTCACTGTACTCGCAAAATCAATTTTTACAATTGTCTTTCTTATAGTATTTACTATTTATATCCCAAACATTAGGTTCTCTATTTTAATTTCGCAAAATTTTACAAGTCCCAAAATTTACGCTCGACCTGATGCAATCGATGCAACATCTTAATATATACACCAAATATTTTTATTCCTAGATCCCATATCCCGACTTCTAATATCCCGACTTTTACCCCCGAAATCCAATTTCCCGACTTTCACCCCCCGAAATCCAATTTCCCGCATTTTCACACCAAATAACATATTCCTATAAACAACACTCAGATAACCACCATCTAAAAGACAACCTTATCCAAATGACTCGCCCGCCATAGCGGAAACGAACAACCCACACGAGCTGACCCGCACATAGCCATCAACCAAAATACAACATTATTCAACTGGCTTGCCTGCCCATATAGTGGAAACTTCAACGCACACGCCGCCGTCCCGGGCTCGAAACCCAACCAATGTTTTTTTCTATTTACTTACCACAACCGCCGCATCATGGCGCCATTTTTATTCAAACAGCCACTACCTGCGCGCGCCGCAACCCGTAACACAACAATTTCAATTTAAAATTTCAACAACCAATGTTCCCGCCGTTCCGGGCCTCGTCGTGGCGTGAAGTTACCTTGCTCATCTACTCAAATTCCACTGCCAAAAAACAACAAAAGTTATAGAGCAGCAACCAAGTCCTGAAGAAACTGAGAGGTGGGATAAGCTCTGTGTGATCAGAGCAATATATTTATCCTGTGTGGAATAGATCCAAGCATGCTAGCGACATGAATGTTGACAAAACACGCTGACTGATGACCACCCGTGCAAAAACAACACTTTTGGGATAAGGATATAAATCAACTAGGTGCGAATCCTTTCGGACATCTAGAAAGATTTAGGTAGGTATTCGACTAAGACACTGAGCGGCCAGCTTACAACCAGGACCTTAACATAGGCCCGTTCTTTAGAAATTGAAGGTTATATTTCTTAAATAATTGTAAAATTACTGAATGGGTCATTTGCTTATTTAATAGATGAAAGCAAGTCTGATTAACTTATTTTTTCTTCCGCAACATTTTACACTGTGTAGTTTTTCCTTGTATGATGATTCATTATATCTGCTGGACAAATAAAGCAGTTCGATCATAGTCACTCTAAGTTATTCGCTTTATCGGACCAAGATGAGTCGAATGCCGCGAAAACGTTGAATCTTCGGCTTGCAAGTTATCTGAGGGTAATAATTTTTTACATACCGTCGAATTAGTGTTTTGAAGAAGAGAAATCAAAACTCTAAGCTATTTGCCTATTATCTGCGAATGTGACCGATGCAAGTGTGTCCCATATATCGTGAAAACCTTATATATTCGATCTGCAAGATTTCTGATTGTCTCATTTTTTTATATACGGTCGGAATAGTTTTCTGAATCAAGTTCCAAAGCCGTTCGGGAATTGGTCGACCAGTGTGTAATTAAAACCCTCAGCCGCAATAAATACTAAGTTGGAAATAAAATAAGGTAACTATCGAAATCGGTAAGGGGTTTTGGAGAATTCGACCATATACCTAAAACCTTGCTGGTACGTATACAATACAAAATTTCTTCGTTTAACGGATAGAATTCTATTCTTAGATTTAAAATTTCACAAATTTTGACGTAAACTCTATTACGCTCTTCGAGGTGTCATTCTTTTGTACGCAAAAAGTAAATATGATATATATTGTTTCTGGTAGAAAAGATGCACAAGAAATCAGGTAACATAATATACAAACAATAAATAAATAAAACTGACGCTGAATTGATACACTTCTCTCTTTTAAAGTCGAGTAATAACAGCCAAATAAATGCATTTAAAAATTGCACACTAAACAACTAAACAATAGAAATACTAAAACATCCGTTTCAATTTAATTGATCTTTTTATAACACATACCACGTCGAATACTTCATAACTTATAGCATTGACATTAAAGCTATTTTTATGTTATATAATAACTTTAAAAATTGAATGTCTATGAAAATTAGATATATTGAGTTCGTGCTTCAATTTATTGAACGAAACGCTAGTACCTACCAGATATTTCTAAAGAAAGTTAAAAGCTTTAAAAATTTATGGGATTATAAGGAGTGGCAAATAGCCTATAAATGTTTTTCTAATGACATTCATAAAAGTCATTTCGGTCGAATGGATTTAAGTACAAATAAAGTTAAACGTACATGATAAAAGTAAGAATTTTATGCAATTCAGGTAAAATAAAAGTTCCGGTTAATTTCTTAGGATAAAAAATTAAATAATGCCTATGGGTACTTTGATTGCCACGTTATAGTTAGTTCGAAAGATTTGATTGATTTTTAAAATACTAGTCTATCATAAAGAGATATCTAGCAAACGTCCTCCAGGACTACGTTGATAGGCAGTGACCAATGTGTCCGATTTTATTTTCAAGCAACCTTTTAAATATTTTCAAAGTAAATAACCTGTTTGTTAATCACGCGTTATAATAACGATAATAATTTGTTTATATTTTGTATTTATTATCCAAGGAATTTTAGAGATGTAATAAAAAGAATCAGAATCATGAACTTTGAAAATAAAATTAAACAAATACAATTAGTACGACAAAAACCAACTCAAAAGAACGTAAAAGTATCTTTAAAAAGAAGTCGGTGTGAGGTAGAAAATAAAAAAATATATATCTAAATAACTATTAAAATCTTATTCATTAGATTTTTAACTTGGCAATGAATGATATTTTGCAATATAGTTAAGTTAGTTTTAGGGTTTTAAACTCTATTCATTTCAAACTTTTTAGTGATGGTACACATACTAAGGGTGCTTCGCCAATGAGGAAACGATCGCTTTTTGAAACTAAAAATGAAAAATCGAATGCTTGGAAAAAAAAGAACTACAAGTATTCGAATAATTATGTAGCCATAGGTCCGAGAAATTAGATTGTCGGATACAAAAAATATATACACCCCTCGAATATAGTGCTTTATTTTTTAAGAGAGTAATAAAAAATGTCAACCGAACTGACAACCTTAACTTTTTTGCAATGGGTTAAGTTATTGGAATTTCAATATTGCAGGCATTGATATGAGGTGGATGCGTCGGACAGTCATGTTTCTGAAAGATTACACAAATTAATAATGATATACCTTAATCTAGATGGTTAAAACAAACTTACAATGTCGAGGTTAGATTATTAAAAAAGGTTCCCATTGCAGGTGATGTAAATTGTGCAATGCGTTTTGAACAGCATTACAGGCATGTTTCAACAATTTTGAAAAATGTTAGTATCTACGGATCACACACACATTAACAAAATTTCTAAGATTGATTATTTCAAACCAAACCACATCATCAACTACTATATTCTTGGAATCAGGTTTTGATTTCTCACTCAACTTTAATCACATCTACTGCTACATTTTGTGAACCAAATTTTGATTTCGTTGAATGAACCAATTTATACACCCCTTTAACGCAGTTATATAAATTTATACGTTATACTATCCAACAATTATCATATTTTTAATCAATCTTCTTTCTTGACAATCACCAACAAATCTTTCTATGATCTTCCAAATTTACTATCCCCATAACAATCACACAAAAATTTACTTTTTCTATTCTAAACCCCTTGCTATAAAAAAACTTTACTTTGATTTCATTCAATTTGGTCATTGTATCGTATGATTTTAAATTTCACTCTACTTTCATATCAATCATTAATATTATAATCCAAGATTTTACTTTCGATTTATAAAATAAATTTTGCATAGTTTGACTTATATCTACGATTTACAAATAGGTTACAAATACGTCAGTTTGCATCATTGAATAATTATTGGCAAGTGACATTTCTAAGAGATACCTACACAAGGTGGTTGTAATAACCACAGAACAACTAGAATTAACTTCAATTTTTATTCAATAAAGCCAGGCTTTAATAAACTTGTTAGTCGATTGACTTAAGATGTCATCTCGCCTTATAAGTGGGGGTCAATTTGTGATTTGGGTTGACTTGAAAACAATAAAAAAGTTAAGAATGACAAGCCTAGAGGACACATGTGTCTAAATCCTGGAACAACTTGTTTGGAGACAATATGACCTTTTAAATAAATACAGAATTTTTAGGTCAAGAAACCTATTACGTAAATATTTTTCTGTATGTTATTTAAAAGCGAAAACTCCTCTGGGATATCACCACCAAGAGGTTGTTGAACTCGGCGCACTTCAAAATAAACGCATATAGGTTGTCATCGCATATTAGCGTTTCAGTTGAATTTAATATATAATTTCAATGAAACCAAATTATGCTATCAACTGATTGGAGTTGCATGATCAAATTACTGTTTCAGTTGCGGTAATCATTATTATTTCATAAATAGTTTGTGAAATGCTTTAACAGTGCCCGAAATGATCCATTTGTATAATTTCTATAGTGCTAAATAGGTATTGAGGGACAGTCACTTTTCGGTTAACAACCTTTGGAAAATATGGCTAAATTTTTGAAATCTAAAAATACTTATTTATTTTACAATATTTAGTTACACGTAGACTTACTATGGATGTTTTGCAAACGAGTAAACAACGACTATTTCAAATGGACGATTAAAAAATGAAACCCCTAGAGAAAATAGAAGAAGAAGAATTATAAATTACAGGAGTTTTGTTATGTATTTTCTAAATAGTCCAATATGAATGAACTTAATATGGGACTACCTTGGAGGTTAGTTAGCTCTTATTTAAGCCTGCCTAAAAATATTTTTCACGGTTTGTGATTCTGTCGTCTTCGTTCGATGACAACAAAGCGTAAATTATAAAAAGAATATGATCGCGCACCCTGGAAACACCTTTATAAACTTTTAACTTCTATATAATAATTGTGGCTTTATAAATCAATTATCAATAGCTCGACAAATTATTTATATAGTAAGATAAGATGAGAGGATAAAAAATGATGTATTTGCAGTAATATAATCAATTATATAATGAAAATAGCGTATTCTTGGCTCGCAATAACCAAAAAATGTGAGATATTTGAACCCCAATTTAATCGACTATACAAACCAACCTATCCTTGGGTCAAAATGCCCAAAAAATGTGGTATTCTAAATCAATATAATCGATTATACAATAAAAACAGAGTAATCTTGGCTCGCAAGGACCAAAGAAATGTTGCATTTGGCGCCATTTTTGTATAAATGTTATGTAATTAAGCGGACTGTAATTTTAAAGTTAGGTCTTGCTTCATGTTATAAATCCTTGGAGAAGTTAAAACGTTATATTGTATAGAATATTTCCAGCGTATAAGTATATAAATATGTAACGGTACAATTGACAATTATATGAATACAAATTAGGCTGACTTAACCGGAAAGGTAAAAGGGTGTAGTACTATGTGTAGTTCCAATTTATGTAGTTCCGTCCATAAAAATTTGCACATGCGTCATGGCACGGAGTTGTTAAAAAAAATTGAACTGTTCGGCATGAGAGTCAATGCGAAAGTCTCCGTTGATAAATTCAACGACGAAAGATGTGTTTTTTCCTCACAAATACATATAGTACAGAAAAAGAAGGAAAATAAATGGAATTTATTGATGTCAGCATCCAATTCCAGTAAATAAACAAATAATACATTCAGTCTGAGTATGCAACTTATATAACCGGCTAAAAACTAAATAAATATTCATTAAATAAACATTGAACACGAAACAGTGATGTTGCCCTTAAATTTCGAGACAAGTCTAGATGAAGTTGTATTGCAGTTAAGTCTTCTACGAAAGCTTGGAGCCTTACAAATCTAAAATTTCAGTTTACACATCCTTCCAAAGGTCAATGTCAATACTGAATTGATTCGGCCGATACTTTACGATTTTTTTAAGTTTTAGAGTTCCTAAGTTGGTAATAAAATACAAACTATGTCCTGATAAACAAAATCCAAAAACATTGTTAGCCTTCTTCTGACAATGAACCTGGTGTAATTAATTTTTTTCAGATGTATTTTTTTTACCTTTTTATAGTACACGAATAATATAGTTCCAATACCAGTTCTTATATTGAGTTATCATGTTCTCTCTCCCTGTCAAAAAAACCATTCGTTTTAACAAAGATATTGTTACAATGTAATTTAATTACGGGTTTTAATGCCGTTCTTGCAACGGCGTTACCTTAAAGCTACCATAAAAGAGAACTTCGAGGAACTTAGAGAAACAATAAAGGCAAGTTATACGAAGTAATGATGAAATTGAATCGACTAAGTTGGAACATACTGAAATAGTTCTGTTAATAATGACTGTCAAATTGTATCGGTTTATTGGGGCTAAAACATGAATACGTTTCCTTTGTTGCATAACTTTATTGGAGACTTTCAAAGTCACGAGAACTCTTATATGGTCTCTTTGAATTACGTAACAGAAAAAAACCAAGATGATCGCTCTGGTGACTAGCATAGTCTGCCCTGAATGATTGGGGGGAATTGGGTGGGCGGGGTTTACGGAATTAGAGGGTTTCGGTGTTGCGCATCGAAGTACGGGATACCAAATTTTGTTGAGTTTTAGGCCTTATTCTTTCCTATTGAAGATTTTTGAGGTTGCAACCACAGACAATTTCGTTTGTGCTCGGTAACACGCGTATTAATACTACGTTGTGTGGTACCGATGCACACGGCTCCACAAGAACACGCTATTCTATAAACTCCAGACAAGGATAGTGGGTCATTGGGATCTTTTGGAGAACGTGGCAGAGTTGTTGCGTGGGTTTGTAAACTGTTTTGAAATGGTGTTTTCCAAGGAGTTTTCCAATGCGGTCTGTAGCGTTTTTTATAGATGGCAGGTAAGTGGCCCCTAAGTTCTGTGATGATTGCTTTGTGAGGATAGATTTCCGTCCTGAATTCAAACTTCTTCTTATCTCATACCATACATCTGTAACCTGTGCTTTCCATGAGAGGTATCGTGGTCATCGCAACGGTACAGGTTGTCATTTAACAAGCCATCTCGCTCATTCTAGTATATATAACTGGAGGCATTTGTTAAAAAGCTTAGGTTAGGTTCAATAAAACCTGAAGCATTTTAAATAATAATTTTGATATCAAATATTCTCCCAACGTTTTCACCATAAAGTTCTGACTTACTGACGAACTGAAGGTGGTCGAAGATATCCAATCTTGACCTGGCCAAGGATCGTCACTTGAGCATTATAAATTTATTCAAAGCCTTAGTTAATTTCGCTGTATTTTTAGTCCCGCTTGAGTGAGGGCTGTCTGTTCATGATGCATAACAGTTTCTCCGGCAGGAGTTCTCATTCTTGTTTAACCTCGTTGGTGATGGTCACGTTGTTGCTGCGATTGTACTTCTTCTGAGTGTTATTATGGTTCCAGTGTTGTAGCTCTTTGGACAGCACTGGCCTACGTCCTCAGCACCCTGCCATCGGTATTCCACATGCTGTCGGGTCCAGCGCCTAACCCAAAAATGTTGTTCCGATACCCAGCCACGGCTCTTATCCGAATCATCTACTTTTCATTCAGTTATCATGAGTGATGTCACCAATTGACCCTGGTGACCCAAGTAACTTGGACCTGTGGGCTTATCACTTCCCAGAACAAATGCTTAAAATCGTTACCATTCCCTGCCAGTTGTAGGAAAAAAGGAAAGATAGGTAGTACGACGGTGAACAGCTGCCCCTTTAGGCCCGTTATACGATATTGACACCGTTTGATACCTTGGTGCTATTCTACTCATAACCGGTCCCTACACAAACAAACAAACAAACAGTTTTTATTATTGGGATTTCAGACCCATTACAATAACGTGAAGGTGAGAAATAATACTGCAGTCAAAGTATAGAAACAAGAAAAATATTTTCCATCAACTTTGATATATTAGTATTCTCACTCCTCAAAAGAATTAATCATAACCATTTATTTCTCATGTTTTCTATACGCTTAACCAATTCCCTTAAGCTTGCCCATTTATATCGATCAAGTGTTATCTGATACTCATTAAAACTCCATCTTATCTGTGATCGACCGACCTTCTCATTTTCCGCCCACGATATCCAACTAATAAGTTTTCAGGCTCATTCCTTTTGACATCGAGTAATAATCCAGCTTATTTCCTTTGGAATCAACTTTAGAGTAAACATCATAGAAAGTGTGCGGTTTTCTGGCCCACGCATTTGTTCGTCGAGCTCTGCGGGGGGTTTTAAATTTCTTTCAAGTCCTGTGCAGATAATGTTTCAAGTTGTTTTCTAAACCTTAAATTTGGCTTAAAGGAAATTAATTTAGCTGACATTCTCCTTTCTATACTCATTATTTTCATTTCACTGTCGTCTTGTTCGAGTGATGTTTAATTTCCTTGTAATAATAAATAATGTAAATAAAAAATAATAACAAAATTTTAATAAAAAGTGTAATCACTGAATATCTAAAGATATTCTATCTAATATTCAATATCCGTCAAAATACACATTACCCAATAGATACTGAATATAATTTTCCACAATTTAAAATTTGTTTTTTACTTTTGATAATCGTACATAGTCCAATAATAATTAAAGCAGTTTAAGATATTCATGTATACTCTCAAAAAAAAAAAAATATTTATTATAAAATTTTAACGGATACAATTAAATAACTTATTTACTATCCACATTACAATTTTAGATGTCAAAAAAGTTTTTATTGAAGTATTAAGTGAAACTAAAGGTGTCGGGATTTGTGGCAACAAAGTTTATCTTGTCACCAGATAGCGAATAGATTGAACATTACTATAAACACAGTAAGCAGAACCAGAAATGCGTGAAGTGCAAAGCCGACCTCGAAGTGGTCGACGCCGTGTTACCACTCGTGAATATCGGTATCCTTTCCAATCAGCCCGTCGGAGTAGGTCAATCACTGTTCCTCCCCTAAGATCGCAGTTCCAGACCACTTACCATAGGGTAATTTTGAATACAACAGTTGGAAGACGAGTTTTGGCTTAAGGTTTGCGCTCCAGGAGGCCTTTAAAGGTCCCCATACTAACTGCTCGTCATCGAACTGCCCGTCTGCAGTGGGCCAGAGCTCACCAAAGCTGGTGTCTAGTTGACTGGATAAGCGTGCTTTTTACTGATGGCCTCTACAGTTTCCTTAGTTAACATGGGTGATGTCAGCAATTGACCCTGGTGACCCAGGTAACTTGGACCCCTGGGTTTATCACTTCCCAGATCAATTGATTAATATCGATACCATTCCTTGAGGGTTGTAGGAAAGAAAGAAAAGATAGGTAGTAGGACAGTGAACAGGTGCGCCTTTAGGCCCTTGTTTTGACTTAAGGTTTGCGATCTACGAGACTTTTAAGGGTCCCCATACTAACTGCTCGTCATCGAACTTCCCGTCTGCAGAGCTCGCCAAACCTGGTGTTTAGTTCACTGGAGAAGCCTGCTTTTTACTGATGAGCCCCCCGTTTGGATTTGTAAGTGATGAATATGGAATAAGGGTTTGTAGAAAACCTGAAAATGCACACAGACTGGAAACACCGTCTGGAGTTGCCCTTTACCGTGGCGGGACATTTTGGGGGTATAATGTTCAAGAGAAGTACTCCACTGACTCATATACTAGGTACCATGATTGGCGCATATTACCTTAATAATGTTATAAATGCAATCATTATACCTCTAAGTAATGAATTAGGTGCCAGCCCCATCGGACTAGAGCAGTTCAAGTAGAGCTGCGAAATCAAAATGTCACTAGAATTGAATGGCCACAGACGTCACCTGATATGAATACCATCGAACATGTGTAGGACTACTTGAAGAGGGCCATTTTAGCTAGGTGTTAAAATTGACATGTTTGAGAGTTTTTTGTTTTCGTCTTTAAATAAACAAATTGGTAAGACTTAATCCTCCTATGCTATATCCTGAAGCCACGATTATAAACACTTCTTTTTATCTAAACTCTTCTTAAATTCACCTGCCAGACAACTCTATATTTTAAATCTTACAAGATTTTCTAGAATGTCGTTTTCATTTTGTTTCTTAATATCCTGCCGCACGTTTGACATCAAGCCGATTCTAACGTTTCATTGGGTTTACCGAGACATATCTGAAGTAGCAATCACTGTAAGAGTTACGTTACGTTTCACTGGTTTCTTCGACAGAGCAAAAATAAAATGACTTTATCCTTTGCTTGTGTCTAAAGCTTGTCATCTTTTCTCATTAAAAGTTTTTTTTCTCAAAGAGATCAGTGATCATCTTTCTGGAGAAATAATACGATCCGATAAGTTTGTCATATGACAATTTTCAAGTCGACTTTAAACTTTGAACTACGATCAAACGATTGCTATATAGAGACGAATTTATAACCAATTGGATGATTTCTCTCATTAGAAATTGCCGGATTAAACATCGAGTAGAACCTTTGACAATTTTGCATCAGTTAACAGCATCACAGAAAAATGCAATTAAAATAGAGTTTCAATGAATTTATGCAATAAAAAAAGAAATACTATTTGTTGGTAAGCGTATGCATAACTTGAAATTGAAACGACTATATAGTTTTTACATGCGTGATAGTCCCAATAAGGTTTTCTGGCAAAGAAAAATTATTAATTTATGACACTTTTGTATCAATATTCGAAAAATGGATATGCAAAATTCTTTTTCGTTCTGTTTTTATAGTCCTGGAAAAATGACTTATAAATAACTATATTTGAGATTTGTAGTTAAATTTGGTTTGTTTATGTATTCCAGAAAAAGTAAAAATTCGGAAACTTCAAACACGAAAAAGTAAATTTCTTCAAATAGCGCCTACTATATTTTGCTCTTGTTATTCTCTTTCGATATAGTATATATCATGAGCATCTATATTCAACCAATTTGTCATGGTGTCCCTTACCAGAAGAATTGAAAGATTTCAGAGGACCGTGAAGAAGTGTGGAAATAGAGAATTTAAGGTCATGAGAACAAACGAAGCAGAAGAGCTTAAGACCGGTAAGAAGGACTGTATCGAAAAGAAGTGAAGACTGGTAGACAAATGGTCTTTTTGACTAACTGAAATGAAGAAGAAGAAGTGTAGGACTGAAGAGTTGAAGAACTGAGAAGAAAAACATATATTTTGAGAATCTTTATCGGGAACTCAAGGCTAGAAGTTGAGGAATTGGCCATTGACTAACTAATACAAATGTGTGAGCTGAAGGACTTTCCCACTAAAAATATATTAAAACATTAGTAAATGACGGGGCTTTTTAAAATTAATGTTTGAATGAAAAAATGTTATCCAAAAAAAATTAAATACTCAGAGTGAAAGAAAAATTCGGAGGTGTAGATTCATTGAGAGATTGCAAATTTCAAACTTAGAGCTTCATACAAAGGGAAAATAAAAAGAAATATTATTGGGACTTGAGGCGTGATATTTAAAGGGAGGGTTTTTCAAAAAAATGCATGCTGTACTTTTCACTAGAGAATAATCATTTAAATTTTATCGATGTTATGTAAATACATATCACGTAATCTCATAATTTGTAATTTTTAATTAACCGTTGTCAGTAAACGAGGTTATATGTACTGTCATTATTTTTAAAATAAATAATTAAATAAAGTTTTTTGATATCTATTTAGAAAATGATGCTGCAAACTACTTTTGTGTGATATGTGACAGAACTGGTTTTAGTTAATCATCTATTTTAGCCAGAATTGTTAACTTATTAAATCGATATGCTACGTTTTAAAAGATTCTATATTCCATTTTTATCTACGTCAATATTCTGCAGGCACATATTTCCATCTGACTAAAGAGTATGTGTTACAAACTTTTTTTATCGCTATTCACTGTCAGATATCCAGTTAATCTCATATCCCGTCCCAGGCGTATCGCATCATCATGGTATGGAAATTTAACACTTTCTGTCCAATAACACAATAAACTCTAGCTGGCTGTATATGAAGTTCACCCGTTTCGTAATTAGATTTCTATGACATCCAATTTGAAACGATCGCAAATTGATCGACATTATTCGATATTGAGACTATTTATATTGAATGTACATTGATGCCATTAAATACATCAGCGAATAACATATAAAAAGCGGCATAGGAAAGCAACTAATTCTTTCTTTAAAAGCAACTCGAGATTTGGTTAATGTTTAGTTTTTATCATTTTCATAATAATGATAAAACATAGGGGGGGGGGGTCACCCAGTACTAAGAGACATAAAGTATTGTGATTTTATTTTCTATGTGCAATCATCTCTTACGTATTATACCTAATTAACACAGATATGTAGGTAGACTCAATAAATTTTAATGTAACAGTTATTAAGGAACAAATTAAATATAGTAAAATAAAATGTTTTGAAAAATGCCCCCTTTCCTTCGTTAATTAAACATAACATTATTTTAAAAAGCATTTTCTGAAAATATCAGTTTAAATTATTAATATACTTACATGACCAGTCATTTAAAACTTTCCCAAATACAAGTAACCCAGTGTCATAGCCTCCATAGAAAATTAAGTTTTTACTAGTAGTGTAAATTAAGTCGTAACTATTAATATATACAAAACCACAACTTCAAGTGACCCAGCGTTTGGTTTGACACCATAACACTACTTGTGTTACTTAAGATGGTTTAGGCGTTCCAAACGCAGAGTTGAAGATGGAAGAAGAGTTTTAAATATGAAATTATCTATTTCTTTCTATCTAAAAACATGATTTAAATAAATTTACTGAGTGGTTTCAATACAAATGCCTCACAATAAACTACAAGAAAATATATTATGTACTTTTCACTAGCTACAAAAACAATCTTCCAGATTTCTAAACACTGCTTATAAATGATGAGGTATCTGCACACGAAATAAGCAAACAAAGTAATATCAAATATTTAGGAGTAACCATCGATTCTCACCTACGTTGGGAGGAATATATCAAAAATGTCAGCAATACATTAAGAAATATAATATACAAATTTAGAAATATACTGGTACTAAACGAACTAAAACATTGTATTTTGCTCTAATCGAGAGTAGATTACAATATACCACACAACACTACTTACATTTGTAAAAATTGTAAATGGAAAATGGAATAAATAAGAAGAAATAGTATTAGAAATCTTTGCTTCGGGCCTATCAAAGAGTAGTCTGAAGAAGCCATACCATAGGGAAACAATGTTACAAGTTTGTTTGTTTATAGTGCAAGTTAGTAATACTCTGTTTTAATTCATCATAATTTCAAATTTTTAATAGACATAGGCTCACCTCGTTCGTTTATTTCGCTTAATGTCACTTTTCAAGTTTCAATTAAACATGAACCTTTCATGGTAAGAGTTTTGCAAAACACCCTGTTGAAATCCTTTTTTTTTAACTAAACACATTCTTCAATTTGAATTTTCACGAAGAGTTTGATGGCCTAATAGGTCTGGCTATTTTGAGATTTTTAATAGCCGTCGTATATTTTCAAGAAGAGGTATTCATTACACCTCAGATCTAAATTATACTGTTTTTATAAAACCCAGAATAATCTCAGCATTATCACGAGAAAATCAAACGAAGAAGATTTCGAAAAATTAACAGTTTCCATTGGACGAAGAAACTATTTTTTCCAGAGTTCCAGAGTTTTCACCTGTGTTCGAAAATTGAAAATAAGAATTTAACAGTTCATTGTGACAATTGAAATTTATTTTTCCGCATAATTCTTATAGAAAATTTTGTTTCTACAGGAAAATCGGACATTTCAAAGTTGTGTACTAGCACCACAAATGATTATGATATTTCTTGAGAAGAAACAAACCATCAGGCTACAACTAGAGACAATCTTTCCTTAGATGCTAACGCGGGTGCCAAATCAAGCAGAGAAATTTACCCCAAAAATCTTCTAACATTTTCGACAATATGAAAGCCCAAATCAAGCAAACTTGGTTAATATAGCGACAGACAAAAAATAATTATAACGTCGACCAAACTATTACTACGGACAATACGATCCTGACGAGAACACAGTACACACAAATGCGTACGTGAAACCCCACAACCGAAGTTCCTATTTCTCTTAATAACGGCCAAATTCAACATTCAACTGCAAAACTTAAAACTATTACACTTTTTGAAACGAAAAATCGCATAACCGTTCAAATTTTATTATTCATTTCTGAACAAGAAGTTATTAAAAGGTTTCAATTTTAATTAAATAATTTGACCTTTATTTTCAAGGTGCATATGAACGTTCTTGCGAAGTTGAACGTAAAAATGTTCGTCGGCCTTTAATAAAACCGCGAAATAGAAGAAACAGTAAAAAGTAACGCTATTACCGACCACATTAAACCAATATGTGCAAATCTTTCAGCAATAATTGTCAACAGGCAAAGAAATTCAATCAATATTAAAACTAATATCACGTCACCATTTTAATAATTCATTTAGATACATTCACCCTTGAAGAAACTAAATTTTTGACTGACTCACAGTTTTTCAAAATATACTCAAGCTAACTTCTTAAAAACAACTACCGATATTGTGAATTCAATACCGTTCTTTTGCATCATTGTAATCCAAAATTTATAGCTGTAGCTAATGGAGTACAATTAAAAATTGATGTTCATGGAAGGGAGAAATCCAAAGACGTCACTTATCGGTATATCATCACCATCTACTAAAATTATTTTCATTCGAATTCCAGTTTAAATATTATTTTTGCGAAAAAGCGAAAATTCTTCCTATTGAACTAAAATCTCATTTCCTACAAAGCAATTATTGGCCTCAATTATTTCGAAACAACTCTTCGTTCATTATTCCGGTTTTTATTGTATACATTCTACAAACTTCTAGTTGAGTAAATTCACAACGAAGGTTTATCTTAGAGCTTGGCTCTTGCTTATTAATGAGCTTAGAGCTATTAATTATTCTCCTTTCATTCAACTCAATTTTCTTATGATCAGAGACCAGGATCGGTGAAATCATTTAAATTTTAATGATCTTCTAATTAGGGTATTCGGTGATGCCAATATAACCTCAGCTAATTTATTTCCATGTTGATGTAAGACGACAGGTTTTCTTGAGTGTAAACACCCTTTATGCATCTTAAGTGATTCTTATTGTACTGGCAGTTTTAAAAGAAATTGAAACCTTCTATGTTATGTTTATTTTTATACAAATTTGACAGCTTCTTATTTGACTGGCATATAGTGGGTTCAATTAATTAATAAACTGATATTCATTTCACTTTTTAGAACTTTTATTCATATGTAAATATCAAATATTCCCAACAGCTGATTCTAATACAATAACATCGAAACTATAACAATAGGTAAGCTCTACTAACTGACTACTAAAATTAATATCGCTTTAGACTCTAGAAATTGATGTTTTTATGTTCTTTGGGATGAATACTGTTTTTACGTTGCTTTCACCAGGGACGGAGTGGATAATTTTATAACAATATAAATTAGTAATACCTAGTTAATTTATTTCAATATTTTTTGTACACATGTGTAATATATTTAAATAGGTCAACGTTAAAAAATTGTAGTAAATCAGCCAGAATCCGATTAAAATTAGCAACTAATTGGGCCTCCAGGGTGCGCTATACAGTCTCAAATTCGCCTGGGCTTGCCTGTACCTGATGAGGAGGTGCCACTATAGTTTCTGGTGGATGGGACAAATTTTGCAATCGTCTACCAAAAGTACTCCCCATATTTTCAATAGATCGGGAGATCTTGGAGGCCAAGGCAATTGCAGCAATTGCCACTTAGCAGCACGTGAGGATATAAAACGCCAACTATTCAAAAGTATGTTGTTTCGTATAAAATATAGTCAAACCTTGCTAATATGAAGGTATGTTCTTATTGACAATTTTTCTATTATTGTTTTTATTATTGGATTTAAAGGAGTAAAGGGTTTGTGAATTTTTGGTAAGCCATAGAAATGTGGTGGTTTAGTATACTGTGATGTGAGTGCTTTACGTTCTTGTTCTGTAAACTTACAAGAATAGTGTTTCTTGTCCCATCTATTCAAATGATCTTGCATGGCAACCGAGAAAGAATTACCGTCTTTCCAGAAACATTAAAAGCATACCCATTGTTTCCTTTCCGTTTTCCAGTGTTCATTCACTGAATAGACCTAAATGAACTTCAATATTTCAGCCTTCACAACGTTATATTTAATCAGGATTATCTTTATTGTTACCTAGTACGGTTGTGAGAGCACTTCATGGGCCAAGGCAGTCTTTGCAACATGAGATAAACTCAGTAGTAGTTGGATCGATATTTCTAAGCTTGCCTTTTGAAGAACATAAATACCCACATAGCGTATAAATGTTTAAGAGGCAGGGAAGTTAACTTAATGGAAATCCTACATGAGGGCACAATGAAACTGCCACTAATATGCATTATAATCAATTCCTTTGTTGAATTACAGTTTTTCCACCATATTACGAAATTCTCAAACTCACAGAAAAACAAAAGCAACAAGGCGCTTGCAGTTTAAAAGAACAATTATGAACTCGAGTGAATGGAACAAAAATCGTATTGTTGCTTATGAATTAATGCATACGTGTAAAAAACAGCCTTTACATATCGTGGTCGAGGTGGAATGACGTCAGTTTGGTAGTTAACTTCTGCCAAAATTGACATGTAGATAGTTTTTGTATGTGTCGAGTGGGTCATATGCCATTACAGCATTGAAATTTGGCACTGATATGGTAGATCACAAAAATTTTCATTTTTTACCTTTTCATTAATTGACAATCCAATTCCCGGTAATCATATAACTTACTTGTAAAAAAAATGCAATTAAGTAACACATCAGGAGGACATTAAAACCAATATTTTTTCTTTTTTTGTAGGTAATAACATGAATAATTTGGTTGGAAGTTGTGAGGCAAACCAATCTCTTTTGCAAAATTCTTTGCAATAAGGTAGGAATTACCTCAATCAAAATTATATATCTTATATATTAATACGTGAACATGAAAAGGTACTGCCGTTTTTTGGTCTATATATATATATATATATATATATATATATATTCAGGGTTTTATAGCTGTCGCTCTCTCCCCATTCTCATCCATTGTCGCCAGCTTTCTCTATCCTGCCATTCTCCCTCCTGTAGATCTTGTCGTTCCATCGCCTCATCTATTTCGTCTCTCTACGATCTCCTGGGTCTTCCTCTTTTCCTCCTTCCTACGGGAGTCCAATCCGTTACTCTCGATACCAAACTAATCTTTTTTCCTCTATACACTCGAGAACTCCTTAGTCACGCCCATTCTCCTTTTAGTTTCTTCATTCCGGACTCTATCCATTTTTGTTAGTCTACAGTATTCCATTTCTGCGGCTATTACTTTATTTCTATTTCTTTTATTTAGTATCCAGTTTTCTGCACCATAAGTCATGATGCTCCGTATGTATGGAATATTTTTGTTTTTGTGTTGTTTGTTGTGTCTGTTCCAAGGCACTGGATTAAGCTGTTTGATACATGCTCTTGTTTGTCCTAATCGGCTATTTATTTCGTCCTCCGTTGTCCTGTACTTTGAAATTTGGCATCCTAAGTATTTAAATTTCTCTGTCCCTTTTATTTGTCGGTTTTCGTCTATCTCTAGGTCTTTTACTATTTCTTCTGTAGTTGCTAGATTTTCTGTTTTATTAAGTTTATTTCTAGTCCATTTTTCGTATATTCTTCCTCGAGTTTTCTAACCAGGAAATTAAGGTCTTCTTCGTCTTGCGCGATGGCTACCTGATCATCCAAAAAGCTTAGTGTGTCCATGTATTCATTTCTTATCGGGATCCCCATTCCTTCACACTTTCTCTTCCAGGGTTTGAGAGTCCGTTCAAAAAATATTTTAAAAAGTGTTGGTGATGTTGAACAGCCTTGTAGCAGCCCTTTTGTGGTTTTTAAGAATTGGACAGTTTATTTCCTACTTTACTCGTACTGTGTTGTTCTTATACAAGTTTTTTACTGCTGTTATCAATTGTTGTGGTATATCTAGTTCTTCCATAGCGTTCCATAGTTTCGATCTAGGTATCGAGTCATATGCTTTCCTTAAATCTATAAATGCACAATGGATTGCCCTGTTTTTTGCTCTTTTCTTTTCCATTACTTGCTGGACTGTGTATATATGATTGATGGTAGTTCGTCCGGCTGTGAATCCTGCTTGCTCTTCCCCATTTTTAATTTTAATTGGTTTTTATAACCACGTAAAATAAAAATGACAGTAAAGTAATATAAATAAATTAATTTGATTTAGTCATTACTCAATGAAATATCAGCCCTAAAACATTCTTTTCTACTGATTTAGGCCGTTATTGATACCAACAACAGATATTAAAATTTTTGGCACCTACAAAAGTTTGCTGAAGAAAAGTTCTACGTAAGTTACTCAAACACTTTTAGGGATTACAAAATTAATTGACAAATTTGATTCAAGTACGAAATTTTCTCGTTGAAAAACTGATAAATCTGCTGAGCTAAATTACTAATTTTTTTAATAATAACATTTCAAAGAAAAATCGATTCAAGGCTTAATATCTCGCTAAATATTGATCTTAGCGATTCGGTTTATAGGTTCTTTTTTGTAGCAAATTGAATATCCTACAACTTTCTCATTTACATTTTTCTGCAGCTCTTGTCACTTACGAGATAATTGCGAAGAAACCTTAATTTTGTGAAAAAAATCAGGTACAGTGGCCTATACTACCTCGCAGGGGTGAGTTAAGACTTTTGTAGAGCGTTTGATTTTGAAAAATATCTGTCTATAGTCAAAGCGATAAAATGCCGCTGAGTTATAGAAATTTATAAATAATATATCAGAGTTTTTGGTATTTTCAATGGGAAATATTTACACGTCTTGGTCGAGCACTTAATGTAATATTAAAGTCTCAAACTTTGAGGGAATTTTTTTGGTCTTTCCATCAAAATTTGATGGTGGGGCTGAAAAATAAATAAATCAAAAGTCAAAAAACAAATCACCGTAATATATAAGACATGAGACGTTTTGAAATTAATGACTAACGCCGTTATTAGTATTGAAAAAAAGTTACAGGCAACGGTCTCAAATTTGTGCATATAATGTTATCGCCTTAGCTGGTAAAACGCGTCATAACATCTGGAAAAATATTCATATACAGGCATACTTCGGCCCGTTCTACTGCCTTCTTTTTCTGCATTAGTTAGGTTTTATTTAGTATGTACGTTCCTCGTGCCTTTAATTCAGATTATTCGTGTGGAATTAATCCGATTCGACTAAACGCAGTTATGACGTTCAAATTGCAGGATAACAACAATGCATTCACTTCCACCAGGTGAACCACTGCACAGGGTTTCCACATGAACAGCCCTCAAACAACCCATTGCGTTATATATTGTTAATATGTTGGTCCAATATAATTACTGTTGGTACAAAGCCAACCCCTCCGGCATTTTCCCGTTTCACTTGGTTCACTTATTACAATCCAAGTTATTTTAAAATTGTTTATATAGGTAATACTTAAATCAATCAATAAATTATTGAATCTAACATTTATTAGCTAAGTTTAGATCTTGTTGGGTATTGGAAAGGCCAACATTTGTTGTTGGATATTAAATTCATTTAATAACTAACAAAAAGACAACTGTGTATTTATGTTTTTTTAGTTAATGTAATGTTTTTATTTTCACACTCGGGTTCTGTTCAGTTCTTGGATTTATTTAAAAACACAGTCTAACTCTCTCTAATTTATTTCCACTACTTTTACACAAATTTATATTCACAGAAACTACTATTTACATTTTATCTTAACTGTACAAACGACCGACGAAAACTGAATTCCTATCGCCAGCTGCTTTATATTTATACATTTGTCTTGGAATTATCTGGTACGTCCACGAACCATCGGGAAATTCCATCACGTTCGGGAAGCTTTAAAGGAATTCCCAGTAACGGCAGCGGTCCGCCGGTTGAGAGACAAGCATTTCGGGTTCCACGAATTTATCGGAATAATGTCCCTTCCATGAATTGGTTGAGGGCCGATTGCACCAGCTGTCTGATGAATTCTCGTAACATTGCCCCCTCCTTAAGGCCATTTCGTCCCGGAATGTCCCAGAATCGTTCCTGGTATGACGATATTTGCAGGACTCTCCATTTCGACAACGAGAAGTTTGGTGGAAATAACAGTCAACGGTCTTCGAATCTGGACTGCGAGTACTGAGACAGCATACCAGGATGTCGACGCCACTGAATCGAAAGATTGTTTCCATCATACTTCTCACCACCCTCCAATTCAGTCCATCCAACCCGCAGGCTATCTTTGGGACCGCCAATTTCATCAAATTTTTCTCCATCATCACATTCCTCAATTCTACCAGAGTCTTCCAAAGATCGCTGTATGTTGGCTTGTCCAGCGAGAATGTTTTCGTTACCAAATAAAAGATGTCTCTGGTACCGACTGGTTGTTTATCTTCGAGATGAAGGACCTTCCCTACCACTGAATCTTGTTCCCGTAGCTTCTGGAACTGGCCGTACTTCTTGGCAAACACCTTGGCTATTCCTCTGGACATCCGGAGATCTCGAGCCACACAATGAGCCAGGGCATATTCTATGGGCACCTCAGACAGGTCTCGGGGTCCTCTGTGGTCACGTCGTGCTGCACCTTCTGCCCATTAGAGTACAGTGCCATAAAATGTTCGAAGGTCATCTCGTCATCGGGTAGTTGGATGCTGCGGACTTGGGCTTGGTCATCTTCGCTGTCATGACTTCCGGCATAAGGGGCTAACCTGTTGAAATGTACGACCTTTGGTTTTCCACGAGGCAGCTTCTTTATTCTGTAGACAACATCGTTGATTTTCTTCACAATTTGGTACGGCCCCTCCCAAGATCTCTGTAGCTTGGGCGAATATCCACGACGACGTTGCGGGTTATACAACCAAACAAGATCATCAACTTGGAACCCTCCGCCCTCGGCTTTGATGTCGTAGGCTTCCTTCATTCGGGCACTGGCATTCTCGATGTTTAAACGGACTCGTTCATGGATGTCGTTCATCTTTTGACGTAGTTGGCTGACATAGTCTTCATCTGCGGTCTCTTCTCCTGGGGGACATCCAAACTTCAAATCGCATGGTAGTCTTAATTCTCGTCCCATGATAATACTGGCCGGGGTCTGACCCGTGGACTCGTGCACAGACGAACGATATGCCATTAGAAACAAGTGCAGATACTGGTCCCAGTCTCTTTGGTGGTCAGAGACTACCTTTGACAAATGGCGGTTAATGGTTCTATTCATCCGTTCTACCATTCCATCGGATTGCGGGTGTAATGCCGTCGTCCGTGTTTTATTGATCTTCAAGAGTTTGCAGACGTCTTGGAAAAGAGTAGACTCGAAGTTTCTACCTTGGTCTGAGTGCAACTCCAAGGGAACACCAAAACGACTGATCCATTCCTTGACAAGGACATCAGCAACGGTCAAGGCTTCTTGATTCGGCAAGGCATACGCTTCGGCCCATTTACTAAAATAGTCCATCACCACCACAATGTATTTATTTCCACAGTCGGATTCAGGAAATGGACCGGCCACATCAATGGCTATTCTTTCGAATGGACTGCCCACGTTATATTGCTTCATAGGAGCTTTTGGTCGCTTCTGAGGCCCATTACTTGCTGCACAAACCGTACATTTCCGGCACCACTCCTTAACATCTACTTGGCAGTTTACCCAATAGAAGCGTTCTCTCAATTTTTCCAGGGTTTTCGTTACTCCCAGATGTCCTCCAGTTGTACCGTCATGTAGTTCTCGCAAAACCTCTGGTCTCCTATTTTTAGGGACTACAATCTGCTTTCTGTCCTTGCCTTCCTCTGGGATTTCCAGGACGCGCTTCAGAAGTCCATTCTCCAGGATGAGAGAGTTCCACTGAGCCCAGTACGACTTTATGGTTGGTGAGTATCGGGAAATCTCTTGCCACGTAGGTTTGCGGTCTTCTTCCTTCCACCGGATAACCTCTTTTAGATCTGGATCTAATTTCTGGTCTTTTTGGATCTCCGCAGATTGCCAATGGTCATCGATGGCGGTAGTTCTACCGAGAACAGCCCCTTTTTCTTCTGCTCGCTGACAATGTTTGCAATCATCAGGGCATGGTCTCCTCGATAGGGCATCAGCATTCTTATGGCTTGTTCCAGCTCGATGTTCAGTCTCGAAGTCGAATTCTTGCAATCGCTCAATCCACCTTGCTACCTGTCCTTCAGGATTTTTAAACTGCAGAAGCCACTTTAGTGCTGCATGATCAGTCCTCAGGAGGAATCTTTTACCATAGAGGTACTTGTAGAAATGTTCTACCCCCTTTATCACAGCCAGGAGTTCCCTGCGAGTAACACAGTAATTCCGTTCAGGCTAGCTCAAGGTCTTGCTGAAGTATCCGATGACTCTCTCCTGGCCCTCCTGGATCTGGGAAAGCACAGCACCAATTCCGACATTGCTTGCGTCGGTATCCAATACGAAGTTTCCATCTGGCAAAGGATAACTTAATATGGGAGCACTCGTCAAAGCTCTCTTCAATGTCTCGAATGATCGCTGACATTCCTCGTCCCATTGGTACTGCACCTTCCCTTCTGTCAGTCTAGTAAGTGGCTTGGCGATGTTGGCAAATCCGGCTACGTACCGACGATAGTACGTGCATAACCCCAGGAAACTTCTTAACTGGTGGATATCTTTAGGTATCGGCCATTCCTGGACAGCTTTGATTTTCTGTTTGTCAACAGCTACTCCCTGTGCGGAAACTACATGTCCAAGATATTGCACCTCTTCTTGGAACAGCTGACACTTCTTCGGGCTTAACTTTAGTCCGGAACTTCGGAGTCGCCGAAATACCTCCTCCAGGTTCCTCACGTGGTCTTCAAAAGATTTTCCAACCACGATAATGTCATCAAGATACACCAGGCACGTTTTCCATGAAAGCCCTTTTAACACTGTTTCCATCAATCTTTCAAACGTTGCTGGAGCATTACACAGTCCAAACGGCATCACCGTGAATTGATAAAGTCCTGAGCCGATGGTAAAAGCAGTCTTTTCTCGGTCTTCTTTAGCAAGTTCCACCTGCCAATAACCGCTCTTCAAGTCCAGGGTGGAAAACATCTTCGATCCAGCCAACGTGTCTAGGGTATCGTCTATTCTTGGAAGGGGATAGCTGTCTTTCTTTGTAGCGTGGTTTAATTGCCGATAGTCCACGCAAAATCGGGTCGAACCATCTTTCTTTTTAACCAACACAACTGGAGAAGCCCAAGGGCTATTGGATGGTTCAATAATACCTTCTTCCTCCATCTCGCGGACTATCCTGTCGGCTTCTTCTCTTTTAGCTAGAGGTAGTCTTCTCGCCGACTGTCGAATAGGTTGAGCGTCCCCAGTATTAATTTTATGTTTCACCAGATCAGTTCGTCCTCTTTTGCCATTCCCTACATCGAAGATATCCTGGTAGTTTCTAACGATGTCCCTCAATTTTGCTTTCTGGTTTGGTTTCAAATCCTTAGATGAATCGGTGATGAGTCTTTCCAGTTCCTCAGATAGTTTACCCGGTGGCATTTCTGCATGCTGTGTGCTTCTTACTACAGAGGAAACTGTTGAGCAATGGCCCAAAGTTGTTCCTTTCTTTAGCACAACAGAGTAATGATTCAGGTTCATTACTCTTACTGGCACAATCTCCTTGGCACGAAACAAAGTCTTCCCCAGTGCGACTCCTCTGCCTACATTTCCGTCGTTAAGTTCGGGATCAAACATCATCACTGTTCCAGCTTTAGCTTTCCCATCCAGGCAAGCATCTACAATGATTTCAGTTCTTTCCGGAACATTGACATCCTCTGCTAAGATGGCTCGAAGCAGTATGTCATCTTTTCCATGAAGCACCACTTCTTCGTCATTCACTCGCAGAATTCCATCTTTGAAGTTTAACTGGAATCCCTTGGCGCTCATGACATCCATTCCGATGATTACTTCGTCTTCGATGTCTGCCACTAATGCTCGATGTAGGAACGTTGTGTTTCCCAAGGTGATTTCAATCTCTATTTCACCATGGACTTTCGCTGCTTCTCCTGTCGCTGTTCGCAGTTGCCATTTTGTTGGTTTTATTATTGTCCCTAAAACAATGTTGGGCCTTATTACTGTTTTCGTCGCACCAGTATCCAGCAGCATTGTAAATTGCTTTCTATTAATAAGGCCATCTACAAAGACACTGTTAACGTGGTTGCGTAGCGAAGCGACATAAGCGTTGGTAGTTGACACTTGTTTGCTACAGGTCGACGATGGTCGCTTTACATAGGCCTTCTTTAGTTTCCCCGGCGAGGAAGTCTGGATTCCGTTGCTCTCCTGGCAACGACTCTGGACATGTCCTACCTTACGACACTTCCGACATCTCACTAGTCTTTTTTCGGTAAGGACTTTCTCTATTATCTTTCTTACAGAGGCTTCATCGTTTCCGCCATCTTCGGATTCTCCATCAACGATTCGGACTCTGGCTTGACCTCTGCAGGTATTTTTCGCAGCCTCGAATTCTAAAGCTCGAGCCAGTGCATCTACTAATTGAGTGGGTCGAGCTAGCGTCAATGCTTGCCTGGCTTCGTGGTCCCGAAGTCCATCCAAAAACGCCTGGACTGCTAACCTTTCTATAACATTTTCCGGTGTGGCTGGATAGGCAAGGCGAACCAGACGGGCAATATCAGCTTCAAACTCTTGTAGCGATTCATTAGATTTCTGTCCATACCTCAACTCTAAATGTTTGACCAGTTGATCGTAGTCTTCTTGCTCAGAGGTGTTTAATGTTTGCAAAATATCTGTAGCGTCCCCTCTTAAGGCGAGTGTTAGTGCTATTGCCTTCTCATCTGCCGACCATCCGTTTAACTTTGCTGCAGCCTCGAATTGGCGCCTATAATTAGTCCATGACGATTTACCATCAAATTGGGGAGGTATCATTTTGAGTCTTGCTCCTTCGAGGCCAATTTTTGATTCCACTACTTCTGGAATGTTTCTGCTTACGGTTTTTGATTGAGTTTCTCCCCTTTGTATAGTGACTACCTGTCCTTTTATTTTGCTGAGCTCACCCTCCATTATCTGTTTTAGGTCTTCTATCCGCGTTTCATTTTCGACTATTATCTGCTATAGCTCCTCCATTTGAACCTCATTCTAGGATATTTTCTCTTCCAGCATTGCTGAATTTTTCTGTACCATGCTTTTCAAATTTTCTTCTAGGGATTTAGAATTTTCCAGTAATTTGTCTTCCAGGGTTTTAGAATTTTCTGCTAATTTATCTTCTAACGCCTCTTTCAAGTTTACAGAATTTTCCAGCAATTTATCTTCTAGAGTTTTAGAATTTTCTAATAATTTCTCTTCTAGAGTTTTATAATTTACCAGCAATTTGTCTTCTATAGTTTTAAAGTTTTCTTGTAACATTTGTAGCTTATCTTCTAAGGATTTAGAATTTTCTTCCATTTTCTTCAATAGCATACTCATGTCCCCATTACCAGAAACTTCAAACAAATAAGTATCGGGATCGTTACCTTCATTTATTAGGGCATCTCGTAGCCGTTGTATTAATTCACTTTTCTTCCCACTAATTTCTAAATCCCTTTCCTCAAGTTCTTTTTTTAAGTCCGCCACTTTCAATTGGTCCAAACTCACTGTTTTATACATTTTCAGTCTATTTATTTTTCACTGATAAAGTTCCACAAATTCACTTCACACCTGACACCACTGTAATGTTTTTATTTTCACACTCGGGTTCTGTTCAGTTCTTGGATTTATTTAAAAACACAGTCTAACTCTCTCTAATTTATTTCCACTACTTTTACACAAATTTATATTCACAGAAACTACTATTTACATTTTATCTTAACTGTACAAACGACCGACGAAAACTGAATTCCTATCGCCAGCTGCTTTATATTTATACATTTGTCTTGGAATTATCTGGTACGTCCACGAACCATCGGGAAATTCCATCACGTTCGGGAAGCTTTAAAGGAATTCCCAGTAACGGCAGCGGTCCGCCGGTTGAGAGACAAGCATTTCGGGTTCCACGAATTTATCGGAATAATGTCCCTTCCATGAATTGGTTGAGGGCCGATTGCACCAGCTGTCTGATGAATTCTCGTAACATTAAGATAAAAAAACTATTTTTTTTTGTCATTCGGTACATTGGTTTTTTATGTTACAACATCTTTATTTCTTGGATTCACTAAGCATTTTATCCTTGCATGTCATCTATAAGTTGTTCATTCGCTTGTTTTTTATGCCTAAGGAGAAACTCAAATAGGCACTAGAAGAGAGAATCTCAATACCATGGTGCGTGGTGGTCAAGCAGGGTACCAGGAAGGTTAATCACGAAGAGCAAGAGGTGTCAATACAGTGTGTCACTACAACACAATAACGCCAAATTGTTTGAAATGCACCGTGTCATTCAGTGTTGCAAACAAGCATTTTTTCTTGTAGATACTTAACGACTGTGAGTTCATGTGCCAATGAAATAATTTTAAAATTTGTAATCGCCATTCTTATAATATTGAACCGAATGAATGTATGGATGAATAGAATCATAACACACCAGGCCAACCGACAAAACTTGGCACCGCTTCATACAACGATGATAATGCTATCATCTAAGAGTCAGTTTCATTACATTCATGGACGCAGTTTCAGTACCAATGACACACAAAAGTGCCATTCAATGCAGTGTTACACATGACTTTAAAGGACGTCAATACAAAACAAGAGATCGTGAAGATCAATACTTAGAATTTTTTCTTTGCTGCACCGTTTGACATCCACAACTGCGACTGTAGATCAGTGGTCGGTAGTATATGGAAGGCTTATTAGAATGCCTACATTTATGGCCACATAAATTTTTGACTGATTTCATACCATCTCCATTTTGTCATATCTCTCAATCCTGAGCATCATCGTAAGTGAATGCAGTAGGACAGAGGAGGGCTACTATGGAAACAGGAATAAAGTACGATATCCTTGAGTGACGGATCCAGATATTGTTTGGCCGAGCAGAGTGGTGAGAGGGGTTTCTCTTTTTGTGTCACACTGTGGAATTATGGACTGCTTATGATCTTAATCAGAAGCAACATTACTGCTCGACAATACAAAAGCGTATGTAGCTAGAGGTAGGTTGGACTACTTGGAGCATAATCAAATTCTAACATCACTTAGTCACTGGGGATAAATAACATGGTTAAGGTTCTACAGAACGAAATCGATCACCTCATTAGAAACATGCTCACAGGCGATTATGAGTGTAAAGCACACTGGTGGTGGTTGCGTCTTAAGTTAAATTCTCTGTTTTTACTACGAGAAAGTAGCGGCGGTTAGAAGCTAGATTGATCAACGAATATAGTGCACCACCAGTTGGTAGAAATGGGAATTAGGGAACGGATAGCCCTTTAGCGCCATCAAAGGAGATACTAGAAGGTCCAACAAAACTTTCATTATTTTAGGCAAACTTCGACCTACAAGGTTGCCAAAATGCAGTTTTTTAACTTTATATGCTAAAGTGTTAGATGAGATTTAATGGACTGTTATTTGAGGTGGTTCCGGTAGGTATATGATGCAAAACTGTACCTGTAAACCCTATCTGTGGTGTATAGAAGATGGTTAAAATTCCTATGCTGCAAGCAGATCTAAAAGAATTCAGATAATTTATCATTTATAAAGAGAGACTAATGAGGATTTGACAATGAGAAATATGAAAATTTTATTTTAACAGGTAGCTCCAAATATTTAGTCATTGCAAAAAACCCATACCAATAAAAGTCATAGTTTATATTAATTCGGTGATTTCTTCAAAATTATGACCAATATTATAAAATTTGACATGATAGTTTTATACAAGAAATTTTACGATTATGTGTATTTTATTTAACACATTAAATAAATGCTTTATTTACAATGAAAAATAAAAGCTGGGACGTATATTTACAAATCATTAAATTTTTATATGGCATGTATTTGTATTTGATTATTACAAATAAATGCAGTAATGGTCTTTTACAGCTTCATAAAATTGATTTGTCACATAATAAACACGTAGCTGAAGTCTGACTTTGAAACGTTTAATATAGGTGTCACGACTGTCATTTCTCAAAGTTTATAACACGAAGCTATACCAGGGGCATTATAGTTTTAATGGTCACTGTTTTCTATGAATTGCAAATAAACTGCAACCCTTAAGGATTATGTGCAATTTGAAAGCATTCTTTATAACCCTGTTTTATAGGCATTCTTAGTGAAATTTGAACAAAATCATTAGGCACTTCGCAATGTGTGTTATAACTTTATACCATGAATGAATTCCGTTGAAGGTTTTATTTAACACGTCAGTGTCGTAAAATGGTTTTCAGTTTTGTATATATTGTTACTTGATATTTAAAAGTAAAATTCTAAGAACAAGACTTGTCATTTTGTATGTCATGGAGTTGGCCACAATTATTAGAAAACTTCATAAAAGGCAAGACAAGAATAGTTTGATAAAACTTCGGGTTTCCACTATACTGTGGAATCGAAAAGGGTCAGTATGTCGTGGAAAATAAAGGGCAGCTAGGACCATCAAATGCAAAAACGCGATTGTTATCCGGGAACTTGATGTCAAAGAGTTTTTAAGGCTGTCGGAATTTTACTTGTTGATTTTCTTCACGATCGTCACACAATAAAAGTTGGCAATTACTGTGACCTTCTTAAACAGATTGGAGTTGCATATTGGTCGTAAAGGCGCCGCCAGCTCAGCTGATACGCCCTGCTTTTGCATTATTAGTAAATTTACCGTGACTGGCAAAAACAAGAAAAAAAATTACACTTATTTATTTCACTGTATATAAAATTATAGCTGCTGATTATGCTCTCCATCAAAGCCGTATTGTATCAGCAATTGAAATACCAACACTTCTTAACACTTCGCCTAATTGAAGTGTACCATTGATATACTACCAGAAAGTAAAAAATCCAAAACGTGTGGACAGAAATATGGACAAAGGGTTACAAAGGCTAACAGAAATGGTTTTGATATTTGATTTTAATCATTTCTTGCTTTCCATAGCTTGAGAGCTGTGATTTTTTACAAATTCAGTAATTAATCTTGCCCAGGGAAAGACGTGTAAACTGAAATTTCTATTGAATTCTGTGTAGCTAGGAAAATATTTGCGAGAAAACATATTAAGTGGAATGTTCAATATTGGGATAACATATTTTTCATAGATGAGTCCCGATTTTGTTTATATATCTCAGATCAGAAATAACCAGTTCAAAGCCGGGATCGCAAATCTATTTTTCGTGGAACAAAAGAATTTTGGAAGAGGGTTTAAAATGTTGTAGGATAGAATACGGGTCATAAGGTAGGTAGAGGATTGCTATTATTTATAGGTACATTGTAGAAATTTGACAGTCACTTGTCGTTACTTGTGCTCATTTTGTCGCCCATACATTGCACTGGCGCGCCAGATAATACACATGCCCATGTCGCTGAAGTGGAATTACAGAGTACATAAAATTGATAATTATTCCACTTTTGGTTGACCTGCCTGCAGTCTGGAATTAAGTCCTACTGACTATATCTTGAACAAGAAGACAATTGTTACAGAAGTGTGGTATCTTGAGCTTTGATGGCAGTTAGCCTTCGAAAACTAGACTTGTTAAATTCTGAATGTGAAATATTTGACCAAACTTATTTGGAGAAATTGATAAGAAGCATGCCACAATGTTGAATTGATGTGATCTGAGCTAGAGGAGGCAATAGTCTTTAATAAATTCAATTTATTTATTTATAAAAAATATTTTTATTGTCATTCTTTGATTTTTACAATTTGCAGAAATGATAATGCGATACATAATTGGTGGAATCTATTATACTCTAGTCCTTAATACCTTTATGTATTTCCCCAATACGAAGAAGAAATGAAAAATGCATGAATCCACGAAATTCGAGAAATGTAACCTCGATAAAATACAAGCTCAATACGGTAAGGTTTCTCCGAATTCACTTTTTCGCCGAAATCCCTAGATGGACCTTTGCCAAAGACGATACTCTCGTTTATTGAATTTCTAGTTCAAAGAACGACCACTTGGCGTTGAGTTTTATGTGCTCAATGCTAAGAAATCCGCAAAGAAACTTTTGTCTCTCTCGATCAAGGCCTTTTCTCAAGCCTTTTGTTCTATACATAGCACAACTAATTAGATTTTTTAAGGAAAAACGATGCGTCGTGCAGATACGAACGATTACCCCAAATTAATATTATTTTTGAATTATTTTAATAAGCCAATCAATGTAGATATTTTTGGTAACAGTTGAATCCTGACACATCAAAAACTGCATGTTCTAATATTGTTTAAACTAGAAAAGTGTAATTCACAAGACAATATCAAAGTCAGATGTATCGTAAATAATGGTTCGATGATTTTTTTAGTGATTTTTCTAGTTTGAAGAAAAACTAAATCTACTAGTGAACTATTATTCAAATAGTTTTTTTTTGAATGATGAAGTTAGCCATAAAGTAGTCTTAAGTGTAAGCACTTATATCAATTAAAAAACAACTATTAAGAGTCATGGGGAAACAGGCAAATTTTCCAACAAATTCTTCTTCTTTATTTGAACATGACTATTAAGTTCCTGCCATTTTATAGTGCCGCTTCCTGACCCAACACATATTATGCAGCTATTTTGTTGCTAAATTATGTCACTAATAACTATTTTGTTGCTTTTCCAGTTTCCGAATCAGAAGATTTTCTCAGGCCAGGTGTATATTCAATGATTGAAACAAATGAAAATGTTGCTAATTAATTACTTCATGATGTCATTCAAGAATTTGTGCTAAACCGGATTCCATAAATGTGAAGAAATATAGCATTACTCCTTATTCTTGTAAATGAGTTTGGCTACCTAACGATAAGTTTCACTACCGACAGGTTTTATGAAAACCTGCACTCATACTACTTGAAGTAACAAACAGGTCCATCGACCTCATTTTACTAAATTCGAGAATATCTAACGTAGCCTACGACTTAAGATTCAGAATTAACAATATCCCGGGCATATCCCAAAAACTATGCAATTTCGGAGAATGCCGGGTTAGGCCACTAGGTGCTTTTATAGGTATAAGATTTTATAAATAACAAATTAGTACCTAAATAGGCGATTGGTCTCATTTCATTTTAAAAAATATTTCACCCCAACTTTAAACAACAGATTAACAACAAGATTGGCAGTTTCTTTCGTTTGGTCAGCTATTTTCATTTCTTAAATATCCACCTTGCTAATCTACTCGAGGATTTAAACTGCAATGGCTACCGTTTCCCAGAAACTAAAAGCAGAGCAAAATCGTTATTGTTCTCACAAACCTAAGACTAAACAGTAACAAAATATCTGATACTGCAATTTAATAAAAAGTCAGCAAGAGTGCATGGATGAACTTAATTTAATTTTTGGCGATGAAACTCCATCAAGGACCACTGTTTATCGATGGTATGGTGAATTCAATTGAGGTCGTAGTTCACTTCAAGACGAATTTCGTGAAGGTCGTCCAAAAACAGTTTTTGTTCCGGAAACCATTGTTGCTGTGCGCGAACTGATATTGCAAGATCGTCATGTGACCTGTCGTGAGATTGAGTCAACCTTACACATTAGTGGGACCAGCATACATTCAATATTGCATAAACATTTGAATGTCAAAAAAATTTGTTCGCGTTGGATCCCACACAATTTGTCAATCATTCAAAAAAAGGCTCGTGTCGATTGGACGAAAGAAAAGCTCAAAAAATACGATCGCGGTGCTTCAAAACACGTTTATGACATAGTGACAGGTGATGAATCGTGGATTTACGCGTATGAACCCGAAAGTAAATAGCAGTCGACTGTATGGGTGTTTCAAGATGAGCCGAATCCAACAAAAGTTGTTCGCGCACGAAGCACTTCCAAGCAAATGATCGCCTGTTTTTTCGGAAAAACTGGACATGTCGCAACCGTACCACTAGAACAACGTAGAACAGTTAATTCTGAGTGGTACACAACCATTTGTTTGCCAGTTGTCTTCCAAGAAATGAGGAAAACCAACCCCTGAAGACGGATCACTCTTCACCACGACAATGCGAGCTCTCACACATCGGCTCAAACAACTGCATTTTTGACCACTCAAAACATCGATTTGATGAGTCAACTGCCGTATAGTCCTGACTTGTCACCAAATGACTTCTTTTTATTCCCGTACGTAAAAACAAACTGAGAGGTCAACATTTTTCGACATCTGAAGAAGCGGTTGCTGCGTCCAGAATGCATTTTTTGGAGATACCTCAATCAGAGTGGAAAATGTGCTTCTACAATTGGTTCCAACGCATTCAAAAGTGTATAGATCTTCATGGGTAATATTTTGAAAAACAATAAAGCGATTTTCGATGATTAATATTTGTTTTTGTTCTCTAATCCCAAAATATAAAAGGCAGCCCTCGTATATACCTGGCTCAATTAATATCCATATCAGATTTGTTAGTACCAGAAAAATAACAGAGGGAGCAAGCTGGCATGAATGAAATTCAATGTTCAATCCTATAATGCCAGTCCACCTCAAAATGCACCTAAATAACAAGGACAAAAAAGAATGGAGTGGTTAAAAAATAATACCCAGGAAATAGATGCTGTTTGTAGAGTAAAATCACTGAAATGCAATGGCCAGAAAATTTGACAATAAGACAATAATAGGTGGACCGAAAATCACTCTTACTGCTATGGTATGGTATGGTAAGGGTGTATAAAGGCTAAGGAAGTATCACACTATAAGATGAGAATAAGGCATCACGAAAACCGTAAACATACTTTAATCCCAAAAAACGGGCATCAAGAACATATGAAAAGAGATACAAACAAATATATAATGGAGGTATAAACCCAATGTGATCATGATGATGATAAAGGTTTGGTTGGACAAACTCTAATGCTATATAAAATTCGCCCTGTAGAGCTAGAATCATAGATCTTTTCATAAATAACCTCCGCTTATCAAGTTTGTTTATTTCCTCAGTTTCACGCAATGGATGTCAGACTTGCTATAGTTTAGATGCCGTTAATTTTATTACATAAATGGGTACTTACCTTGTACCATGGGCGCCCATACAAATGTTTCCCAGGGGGGGCAACGACAACCATGTGTTCTGTATAAGAAAGAAAAAAATATTAACATAATGATAACTATTCGTGGAATTATATATTATTTGCTAATCTTTTATTAATCTGACGTATTATTTTGTTACGTTTATATTTTAAAATAATGGTGTATCTATCATGGTTACTAATTAATTCTGTATATAGACAACCGCATTTATTTAAAAATTAACCTAACCACCAACATCAGAGATTTAGTAGGAATTGCAACTCACTGTCAAAGTCACAAAGTTATTTTTTTAAATTCAAAATAACAGGGTAAAATGATAAGATTTGAAAGCAGAGCCATTGGGATTTCGTTGCCCCTTGGTAGTGTTGATTGTAGGATACTAAAACAGTATATTTTTCCATAATGAAATTTCTTATAAAAAATAGTGACTCATAATAGACCTATGATGATAGTTAACATATTAGGTGAAGATGATCCTTTATTATTGGTTTAAGACATCTAACAGGGGCATTAGGGTTAAACGTGCCGCTTGTGTGACCGGAAGATATTATCCTTTGTCCAGATATTATTATTTAAATACTTGACAGTATTTTAAAGAAAGGGAACATCTGACTGGAATCTGTTTCCAAACCTCAAAAAGTAACCAAGCAAAATTAAACACAGTTATTTAAGGGGCGGGATTGGGAAACCAAGTACATCGATTTTTGGAGAAATGTAACTAAGTGCTATATCAGCATTTTATAAAAGAGCCATCAAGAAATGTAAAATTGTTGTTGTAATGCTATTGGGGAAAGATGGACATGAATATCTTGAAAACAATTAGTTCTTTATACCGATACTTTGGTTGGTAATCTGGGATCGCTGGCAAAACAAGCCTCTTCTGGTAGATACTACCTCATGAATAAATTAATACGCGACGGGGAAACTGCCGAGAATTAAACGCTGTTGCTCAAGAACTTCGTACAGGAGTTCCGATACACTTCATTTTGCATTAAATGTTTATCGTTATCGATTACGCTTTGTTGTGTTACGGCTCTTCTTTATATAAAAGTTTACTTTTCAGGGTTTACGCTTTTAATATTATAAAACTTCAAGAGACACTGACTTCAAGATGGAGGTGATGTAAAATGTTATCATATTTAACCTAGTTAGTTTTTTCTAATTACTCATATGTTGATTTTCATAACTGTTGTTTCTATACTACAAAACAGAGACTCCTGCTTTGGAGCCATTATCATGAGAAAAAATAAAAAAGAGTTTCAGAGTCTAGATCGAACTCGGGGTCTCAATCTGCCTACTTTCTACTACTAGATCACTGAACGTTTGATCTAGACTGTGAAACAATTTTTCATTTTGTCTTTTGATAATGCCACCATGGAGGTGCGTAAAAGTGACCAAGACCATAAATCATCTAATTATTGATAGAAGCTTGCACTGGGCATAGTTATGTCACTGATTTCAACCTATATCAAGAGAGACGTAAATTGTTTCATTCTGAGGAATATATTATACCTAAGCAGTCTGTATACCACCTGACCTCTGGACGTAGAATAGTGGGGAAGCAAATTAGTACTAACAGGTTAACTGGTTACACTTCCAAACTTTTTTTTACATTTCGCAAGTAACTGTCACACCCCCAAAAACTAACTGTAATAGATCTACGATCTGTTAGCAAGTAAAGAATCATATCAGTAGGGAACAAGTACTACCTGGAAAAACTGTAACTGGCACCTCAGGATATATTTTCAAGTAAAATTTCATGCAAGCTGCTTCTTGGCTTGACTGTAGAGGCAAGCGGAATTACATTTGCTGTTTAGAATACGAGTTCAGTTTTTTTTTTTAAGTTTTCACATCGCTAAATGTTTAACACCTAGCCAGGTACGTAACTGTTTACAGACAATTCCGAGTTACGACAACGAAACAAGTTTTATACCCATGATAGAGCGTCAGAGAATCTGGTCACACAGGGCAAGGTTGGATCTTATCACCGACCGACTACAGTGAGCTACGATCACATTGATTTTAGCCTTTCAACTCTCGGAAACATCCTTGCCACCTTTGACTAAAAAGAATAAGGCCTTGGAGTCAGCAGCAGGTTAAAATTAACCTGTCTCACGACGTACACAAGTGCTTTATTTTGAAAAAAAGGTAACTGCGAGACTATATAGAAATGCAATTGTCTAAGAAATGGATGTCATACAGCATTTCTTTGGCACCCTAAAAGTATAACATGATATGAAGTTTGAGTTTGAGGCTTGCTTTAAAATTTCAGTTCGTATTTGTGTTCTTATACCGTACACGATATTTAAATCGGAACATTTGGCCTGTGTTTCATTCGACAAGGAGAGACCGAGAGACAAGGAGAGAGATGGGGAGAGCCCAGAGAGACCGAGAGAAATGGCAAGGGACCGAAAGGGACTAAGGGAGACTGAGAGAAACCGTGCGAAACCAGGAGAGACTGTGAGAGACCGGGGGACCGGTGAAAACCTGGGAGACCGAGAGACACAGGGACGGACCGGGAGAGACCACGAGAGACGGGGAGGAAGGGGGGGGAGACTAGGAGAAAACAGAAACTGGGAGAGATCGGGGGAGACGTAGAAAGTCAGGAAGAGACCGGGACAGACCGGGGAGAGATTTGGAGGGACCGGTAGAGACCGAAAGAGACTGGAACAGACTGAGAGAAACCGAATGAGACGGCGAGAGACCAAGAGAGAACTAGCAAAACCGAGAAGACCGGTAGAGACGGGGAGAGGACGGGAGGGACCGAGAAAGATCGAGAGATATCGAGAGACGGGGAAAGACAGGGATAGACACCAAGAGACCAGAAGAGACCGAGAGAGAGGGACGGAAAGAGACAAGGAAATACATGGAGAGACCGAGAGACACGAGGAGATACCGAGGGAGACCGAGAGAGACGGGGAAACACAGGGAGAGATCGGAAAAAACCAGGGGAGACTCTGTCGAAGTAACAACGGTCGCAAAATATGAGTAGCAATGATGTTTAGAACACGAAAGTGAGAAAGTGATTCAAATAAGCACCTAGCACCCAGGACAAGAAGCGTGTCAAAATATTGATAACAAAACTTTTGGGGACGAACTTGCATAACACTACGCCTTGAGGAGATCTTATATGATATTTTTACAGAGCGATGATTTGTTAGAATTCCAAAGACATTCATAATCTCTGTACCAATGACTAAACTTGATTGTCTCATATTCCCACTGAGACAAATAATTACCTCTTTAAACACAAAAGCAAAGACTCTAATAAATCAATTAGCCAGCTAGCCACTCGCATGCCCATACCTGTCGTGTGTGTTTACATATTGCTTTTGGTATGCGGTTTGCCGCCCGTACGCCCCAGATTTAACGATACACATGTTAGTAGCTGGGGCTGGCAAGTATTTGGTATGCTATTGTGGAAGCTTCAGGTATGTCTGTCTCCGCCTATATTCTGTTGTGAAAGCAGAAATTCCCAGGCGGAATTTGGGGGATATTAGAGGAATACTTTAAATATAAATTTGACATTTCTCTGTAGCAATCTAACAACTGTTCAACTGGTTGCATTGGTGTCGCCTTAATTGTATTGAATCAGGGTGATTATTACACCTGTTGTTTTCAAAGGCTCTAGTTGCCGATAATTGCCCATATTTCCAAGGCGAAGTTCCTTTTGATAATTTCATGGGATCAATAAATTTCTTATGTTCCTTTAACTTCATATTATAGAAAATTTTTAATTCACTGAACGTAAGACAATATAATGTTTCCAGTCAAGAACCTTCATCAGTTGCGCTTCCCTCAACTGATTGAAATCTCGAATAATTATTTACGCATTTAACAATTGAATTTGGACATCTAGATATCGAAATTCATTTCGGGATAAAATTTTAAATATTTTTTATTTCTAAAAAAAAGAGTGGCAGTCATTGGGACAGATTCTTAGGCACTGTAGGCCCTCTACTATACATGAGATTTGTCTTTCGTTGTCTTTCTTTATTATGTGCAACATGTCCAAACTCCATCATAACACTGTAAAATGATATTGAATCTTGTTTCTCTAATTCTCTAATGACTTTTCAAATCTTATGTCATAAACGATAAGGCATGAGCTGTAGTTTCATTTTTCATGTCCAAACTTCCCATGTCTACATTTTCTAATACTAGTAGCTTGAAAATAATGTTTTTTATTCACAACTATTTGTTTAAGATACTTTTGTAATGTTGAGTATGCTGAAATCTATAACACTATAAATCTGGTTTAGTTTAGAAACTTTATCATTATTCAACCATGATACTTCTGTTGTTTTTTTATTAACTTAATATCTGGAGTTTCTGAATTTATTCTAGGCATTTTTTTCATAAATGTGTTGCATGTGTTTTGTATGATGTTCGTGCTTTAGATACCTAAAAATTATTAAATTAAAAGTTTGAATATTCATTTTTTAAATACTGATGTGGGCGATTTTATTATACATACATATACATTATAAAATGTTTTTCTTCATATATTTCAATTGTCGGCCACAAACTCATTAATGTTTATAAAGAACATTTTTCGGATAAACTTATTGATTAGAAATGAGAACTGTATGTTTCTACATATGGGCACATCTGAACTTATAGGTTCCCGAAGCAATCTTTTATTTTTTAGAGTTTCTAATATTCTAAATAGTCTTCAAAATTAACACTAGGCCATCTTAACGAATGAATGATAATACTTACTAGCAAATTTAAATGCTACTATTTTCTTATAGTCGATTAATTAATTAATTCATTATAATGTCATCAAGCAAATGGAATTTCACTATATTATATGATCCAATATTTAGTTCTGCAGCCAAGATATTGCTGGGAAACTATTTTTCTTTCCAAATCTTAATATAATAAAATTATATGTTTCCTATGAATTTAATATTCACTATTTTCTATCCTAAGATATAATTTAAGTTTTGGTTAAATTATAGATTATAATTACACAAGTTATTTTCTGACCTTGTAATTTAGTTTGTTATTATACCTGTTTATTTCACGACTTGAAACGCACTTTATATATACGGAGACAATTCTCCTTAACCAGTCTACAAAAATTTGACCGATGTCAAGGTGCCGAAAATTCTAGTTTCATTAGGCTTCTCGCCAGTTCTTGCATTTATATGGCAGTCCTGTTGAGAAGCTTTAGCCCTAGCATGTTTGTAGGGGTTGTGAAAGCAGTTATATATATTAGTCAAATTTAAATTTATTTTTCAGTTAGGTTTTTTGAAATAGAAAATTGTAGTAGAAAATGGTGCCTCCACTGAACTTTCCCATACGACTGGAAGGCATTGTCTCTCCGTTTTCACCTATATAGAAACTCCGGTACCGGTATTGATCTGGAAAGTTGAAACGAACTAAACCGTACGGTTTGGCCATCGCAGTAGTGAATTATGAGTTTCCTCAGAAATTCATTAACCCATGAACTTGAAACTCCATTACCGGAAAACCTCGTGTACTTTAAAGTTTCAGGACAAACTGTTAAGTTGGTTTATGTATGAAATAAACATTTTTTCAACGGTCTATAGAACTTTGAACTTTCTTCGGCGAAACCCGTAGGTGTTTGCCAGGTAAAATGTAGCTTTAAGTATCAATAACTTTAATCCCGAAATATAACAAACAAAATGTACACAGTTGGGTGCGTGTGTAAATATATTTTGAGGCAAGAATTGCGAACCTTTCTCTGCCCGTAAATCTCTAATGACTCTCCCTCAACTAATGAAACTGCCAACTGGGATACAGGTAAACAAGTTTGTTTAAGAATTGTCATTAAAGTAGTACAAGGGATGTTATTAATTTAGGGTTGCTAGACCGCACTCAAACTCTGACAGTTGTGCCCTATCCTCAACAGCTTGAGAGGGTGCAGTTAATATTTGCAGATAATGTGCAGTTATTGTTTGCATAAGGACGACAACTTTTTGTTTATTAAGAGCCGTGGATACCTATAAGTTGTATACATCAATATCTTCTTTATCATAATAAAGTGGTGACGATTTTAAGAAAATTTAATTAACTTATAGATTTGGTTATCAAGCACAAATAAATATTAAAAAAAATAAACTGATTGGTTAACTAATACTATATAAATTACAATTATCCTTATGTATCTACTTCTATCTGGAACGTAATATTTTTTTTTACTTCATTCTTTTCTTTACCAAATATGACGTAAAAATTATGCATTACAAAGTACTCACAAGCTAATAAATATCTTCAAAATATTTTTTGACTCACAGGATAATTTGTACCAAAGTGACAATTTAAGAATAAACCTCTGGCTAAAACAAAGAACAATTGTTTACAACTCCTGATTTATAGTTGAAACGTTTCCAAACACAGATAAATATCACAGAATATATACAAAATACTATTTATTTACAGAAATAGGGGTTATTTATGTTGTAGGCATGATTTTCTTTCAGAAAGTCTGCGAGTTAGAAGACAACCTGTAATCTTGGTAAATTTTCGAAATTCCCTTAGTTCAAGATTTAAAATTCTGATCATCGTACTTGCATAAATGTCATGTGAAAGGAAAGTGTAAATTCACTTTAATATGGTTCTGAAAAAGTCCATTCTTACACGACTCAAAAACATGATAAAATAAATATTGCTGTAAAATGATGTAACTGATTCGCGGGTGCATTTTGTAGAAAAAGAAACATATATTGTTATACATAAATGTAGTTTTTGTATTGAAAATAGCAGGACTTATCCCATCTTTATTTATATATAACAATATATATTTCTAAAAGAGGTAAGTATTGCAAATGCTAGAAAATTAGAGTCCTTGAAAATAACAGACTTTCTCTAAATTTTCTATTACGTTATTAAATAGGGTAGACCAAGATATACTTTCCACCCCACTTAATGTGCCAATCGAAAAACATGCTCATGTGTGTAGTGTTAAATTGAAAAAGAAATAGTTAATCTTTTTTGTCAGAAGCTTTAATAGCTCATAAAAATTTTCCACTAGAATATTGTTTTCACAAGAGCATCTTTATAGATGGCGTAAAAATATTTATTGTCTAGTGTCACTGAGGTAAATATAACGTTTTCTTAGCAAATTTTGCCCAAATATTGTTTTTCCCTGCAAAAATTTAATGAAAATGATGTTACTTTGCTTGTGCTGATTCAGTCAAAGGTAATTCTGCTCAACAAACAGTTTATTTTTTTGTCAATTGATGTCAATTTATATATTGCACCGAAGACTGCGTTAGTTTTAAAAATTCTTCAACTGGAAATTTCCTTTAAATGGTGTTTTGGATTACTTATTTAAAATATTTTCTTGGTCGTTTAAGCTGCCAAGAAAGACATAGGTACTCCAAGAACTTCTAATAAAGTTTATCTAGTTATTTGACGAAAAAATTTAGGTGAATTAAAGCAGGTACACGATGATTTTGTCTGAATTACTATGTATTAGAATAAAAGGAGATGTTGGTCCTTTTAGAGTATAGAACTGTATATTAAAAAATTTATTTTGGTTATGTCATTTTCACATTCAAGTTCCATTTTTTATCGATCCTTTGACAACGTGGTCACACGTCGAAACGTTTGGATTCTTATATAAACAGTTCTAAATTGCAAGTATGGTTTTATTAAAAAAATATTAATAAAAATCAGCTAAACAAAAAGTTTTAATGGAAATAGATTTCAACGACTTTATTTAGGTTTAAGCAAAATGAAGGCACCACTACCTCGTAAACAAGGTCAGGAGACCTACGGATACTATAGTTCTCTGTTAAACACATAAAATAAAAATTACTTTATTATATTCTTCATTTCTTTGTACCCTACCTGCTGGTTGCTGTTGTGAATGCTGATTCGTAATCTAACTTTCTCACAATACCTGTATGCATCATTATAAACATTTAAATTTTTACAGCTTTTTGATTTCATTATTTGACAAGTCTCGTCTAATAAAACTTCTTCTCTGTTAAAATTTAATGTATTAATAATATTCCCGAGTACCTATGTTCTTCAGGTAAAAATCACAACTGGGCAAGTCGTTATAAGAAAAAAATGAGGTTTGTGAAAGTATACTCATTTGAGTTTGACTAACTAAGTTAACAACTTTGAGTATTCGGTCTCGTCCAATCAATGGCCAGCTTTTGTGTTGGAATTTTTCATCTCTAAAGACCCAGGTTTGTTCTTCAGGAAAGAATCACAATTGGACAAGTCCGTTTGTGAAAATAATGGACAGGTTTTTCGTGGATATTGCGTAAAAGATTTCACATAGATTCATAGTTTATCTGTATCGAGCCTGCGTCTACAAATTGGGGCTTCTGATGATCAAGCCCGCCATAAGCGGGTATTAGCCTGTATCACTCTGGCAATGCTCTTTGTTATCCTTGCTCTATTTCTAGGACCTGGTAGAAGACGTGAGATTAAATAGTAGAAGTTAATTTTTCGTTTATTAAAGTAAAATAATTTGATCGCTACAATAAATTGAGTATACTTTCAATTGAAAAACGTCCATTTTTTTCTATGTCAGCTTGTATTTATATAATAAAACACTCTATCAACATTACGGTTATGACAGTTAGAACAATAAACGCCACTAAGCTACGTTTTCGTTCACGTTTAGAACAATTAAACATTTGCGTTGATAGCTCACTGTGATTTGCGGTGAGTCCTTTTCGTCACAAGACTTTGAAATAACAATAATGTCGTTCAATGTGAGTTCTAAGGGACGACAATACTGCAGGATATATCATTCCCGTGACGCTTATTATGCCGGGTAGATTCATTCGTTGTTATTCCAAGCAGGGGTACATTTAACAGCAAAATCAATAAACTAAGTTTCAAGCATTAAATTAATGAACGCAGCGATGTTACTAGATGCATTCTAAAATGACCGGACAGGACGTACGCCCGGAGCGGCCATGGTGTTCGGCTTGGAAGCCAAATACTGAATATGTATTTCCATTGCTGTTCACAGAAATAACAACAACAACAGTTGCATTGTGTTTGTGTGTTAACATTCAATGAAGTGCAGTCGGTTTCATTTGAGGTCCTCGTACCTAAATTGCGGCTCCAATGGAATAGAAGGCATGCATACATTTGAACTTTGCTAGCAGCAGACATGTGATAGGCGTGAAAATTGAAAACGATAAGTTGAAGTGGGTTTTGTATGCGTTTGATTCAGTGCTATATAATGATGAAAGTTGACGTTTAGACGTCGAAAGTTTTAATGAGGATGTGCAAGTATGTCTGTTTCGTGTGGTTTATGATGCATTTTGTTTACTTCACGATTATTATACACGCAACCGGAAACTCAGGGATATTTTGCTTTGTTATAAAACCATATTAAATTTTGATGGTTAAGACTTACAATGGATCCCGTAGGTGGTGCTACGATCGGGTTCTAGTAACTTCAATAGCGAAACGAGATGACTAAAATGTCAGACTCAATGTCAAATGTTAATTTGTACACCAGTAGCAAAAAATCGAATACAAAAAATGTTTGCTGAACCCGCTATGATAAGTAAGCGAGTTGAGACAGGACAATAATGAGAACATTATAGTTCCCAGAACATGTTCAACGGGGGATAGATAGGGAGATCCGTATGGCCAAGGTGATAGGGCAGGGTATGTGTTTTGGATGTAGCGTTGGGCAGTCATTTTTAACAAAGATAACATCACAACGTATTTTTGTTCTTTGGAATTCACTTATCTGCGTTTTCACTGTTGATGAGTCAGGTATGACCATAATTCAGAAGAGACCGTTGAGAGAGAAGGTGAGTGAAATCTAAATTATGTTTGTTTATAGTGAAGGTGACATATTAGAAAGCCCAAATTTCATATTTTTATCTTAAATATAATACATATTTTCGCATGGCGTAAATACCCGAGACCTAACCTCAAAGCCAAATTGTAACATAAATAAAATCATTTAAAATTGTCGTCATATGGTTAGTTTTTGCTTAGAATGTTTAGCTGCTTCAATAAAACTAAGACATTATTAGAATTTTTACCATTATAATTTGCAAACTATTTTTTGGCTAAGTTGAAAACTGACGTATTGAGGTTACTTCTGATTTTTTTCATTCCATTTTCGAGTAACAGATTTTTCCAAAAGTTATATACTATTTTTGAAATTGTTTACATTGTTTTGAAGTATTGTTGCCAATTTTTTACATAGTAATAAAATTTTAGGAACTGTAACGCGTTTACAGTTTTAGATTTTATTATCAAAATTATTCCTGATTTCTTGGCAGGAATTTCTGTTTGTTACAGTTTGAACCTTAGCCGGAAAATTTCTTATAACAATTTTCAATTCTTAAAACTATTTGCAAGTTCATATTAAGCATTTTGAGATAAACTTAAGGATTTTATAGCTAATTTATGTTTCTTGACTAACTGAAGGCATTTTTCTATTTCATTTTCGAGAGAATTCTATACAATTTTTGAAATTGCTCCTATGATTCCTTAAACAGTTCTTGACAGAAATTGGATTTTATAGATAATATATATTTCTTGACTAAGGCCTTTTTATGTTTCATTTTCGAGAAAATTCTATATTATTTTCTATTGCTACTATGATTTCTTAAAAAGTTCTTGACAGAAATTTCGTTAAGTAGTATAAAATATTTGATGTAGGAGTATTTATGGGGTTCGCAAAATAAAGAAAAAATTGTTGTATTAAAATTATTTAATTTCGCTAAAATTCAAATATTCACCTCTACCGTCCTCCTAAACGTGTTAATTGTAGTATAGTTAATTCAGTACAGAATTTTTGTGCATAAAATTATTTCATCAAATTTCAGTTATATTTAAAAATGTATGTTTATGTACTCTTTGAACAGTACATCATTATTTACCCTTTTTGTATTACTGAAGTCGATCCCATGTGTTCTACTTTCCAGATTATCGATTTCTTACAAATTACGACTAGAAACAACCATAATGTAACTAAACTTGTTCAGTAATGATTTAGTTTCCAACTATACGTTGTGCATGTTTTGATGTTTATATATGTCTGAATTATTAGCACAAATTTTCAGGAGGAATATATTTTGTCATATATTCCGAACTAAAGACCAAAGAAGTTAGCCAACAAAAGTTGGGTTAGTGCTTTCATTTTGTTTCATTCTCAACAACTATATTTTCTCGGGCATACGTTCAAATATTTGTAAAAAACTGCAATCATATTCTTGATGTAATAACAGTTGAAGAATTTTGCTTTTCAAATAAGACAAGTAAAATTTTGATTTTTTTTAAATAATCTTTCATGTTATCGTGTAAAAAAAAATACCTGTCACATGTCACGGTACCCTTTGCTCCTCCTATATCTTACACCATTGATCTGATCGGAAAAAAGATTAATTGATTTTTAATGTCGGGACACATCTACACCCTCCGTTGGCATCAAAATCGAAACCCGGCAGCTGCTTTATCAGCATAGCGTTACTTTCCTCGCCTAGAACTACTATGCGTATTCTGGCGCCGTTCACAGCGATACGACCGTTCCGCTTTGTCTGCCGAGCACCACTGAGGCAGGAGCAGGATAGAAAATGGAAGGACGACGGGTTTCGGTATACCCTTCCGCAGCGTCGGGTAAAAGCGTTCGATAATATAATGATAATGTATACCACGCTGCGATGTGCCTGTTCCTGATACCTGCTGATGAAGTTAATTTTCCAAAATTGAAAGTCGAGGTGTGAAAAATGTACAAGTTGAATTTTGCGGTAGGTCGCGGTTAACTGCAGTACACCGCACAAGAGTTACCTTCGTGTAACGCTGTGTATCTAGTGAAATATAGGGCTGAGTCCATTAAAGACAAATTTATAGGCCAGTGCAGTTAGATCTCTAGAAAGCAAGCGAAATGAAAGTTATTAGCAGGGTTGTGATTGTTTATTGTTTGTGTCTTGTATTTGAATGATGTAAATAATATATAACACCCAGTAAGCTATCCCAAAGTGCAAATAGGGGTGGAAATATACTCACTGACAAGGGCGTACCCAGCTTTGGGTTTAGGGAGGGGCAAAAATCCAACAAAAATGTTCTAGAGGGGGGGAATATAAAAAAAAATTGTCCTAGAGACAGGGACAAATCAGAATTTTTTTTGGTCCAGGAGGAGGGTGGGCAAGACAGCAATTTTATGGGAAGCTTTAATGACTCATGGCATATCGGGGAGGAGGGGGGTAGCTGCCCGTCCGTACGCCCATGCTCACTGATTAAGAAATCGCTAAAGGCAACAACAGAAATCCAGCTACTGCTATGAGATGTTGTTAAGCCTTGTTTGATAATACCCAGGACGTCCAAGAGACACAAATGAAATGCAAGATTGACGTCAAAGGCTTATGGGTTTAGAGACCGATTTTCGACAACTCGAAATTTGGCTGATGAATGATTAGCAGAACAAGGCCATCTTGTAAGTGTCCGAATGGTTTAACGCCATATAAGGTCTTTGGAATAGCAGCATTATCAACACCATCTTGTGCTACCTCTGACTGTTGAGCATTGACGATAACGACTATAAAGGTGCAGAGAACGACAACATTGGAACATGGAATGGCACCGGGTCGTCTTCTCTGATGAATCTGCTTGGTTGGACATGATGGCCGAAGAAGGGTTACGACGTCGAGGAGAAAGACGTCAAACTCAATTTGATGTTGAGCAACATGTACAGCGAACAGTAGCAGTTATGGTATGGAGTGCTACAGCTTATGGAAGTAAGTCTTTGCTTGGAGCAACATGACATGTATCTGATATTTCAACGAGATAGAGTTGGGTCGTTCGTGAATGAGTCGTTCAAAATGAACGACTCTTCTACATGTGCCACGAATGAGCGGCACAGTTAAGTCAAATAGCTCGTTCAGTTCGCCATTAATACAGTCATTCAGCTCGAGCGAGTCGAGAGTCATAGGGTGTGCTAAACGTTCAATCACGAACTAGACTCGTTCATCGTTCAATCTTTCGACCGGCACAGTCACCTCGGCTCGGAGCAGTGGCGAGAAAAGAGTCGTCAGCCGTCTGGTTCATGAGATGAAAGGTATTTTAAAATTTGGTCGGAAGGTTTTATTTTCAACGAATTGATGAATGGGTATTTTAAATTTTTATTATGACAGGCACTAAGGCACAGGATTGTTATTGTTTTGCAGTGTTTTTCTTATATCAATTTCTATTTGGGTTATAAGTAAGCATAATAATTTTATTTGTTTTTAATGTTTAGAGTTTTTTCTTATTTTTGTTACCAAATAATACCAAAATAAAAATTTTGTATTTCCGTAAATTAATGATCTTTAAATTATGACTCAGCAAAACTTTAATATTAGTTTAAGCAGTAAACTACACAAGTAGAGACATTATATAAATCCGCCTAAGGCTAAACGGCTATGTATTAGGAGATCGTTCAATTGAACGACTCATTGTGAACGACTCGTTTTGGTGAGCTGAGCGAAATGAGCCGGCTCACTAAAAAGAGTCATAAAACCCAACGCTACAACGAGATAATGCTCGGCCTCATGTTGCTTGAGTTAGTTTAAATACTTTTTTGAATGAATCTGTTGCCATGGCCGCCCAGATCCCCCGACATGTTTGGGATATGATGGGTAGAAGGTTCGGACATTTACCCCAGCCCCCACGGACTTTGGAGGTTCGAAGACGTGGAATACAGCTAGTTTGGGATAGTATTCCTCAAGAAGTAATAGATCACCTTATTTAATCAATATCAAGAAATTTAAACTCCTTGGTATTTCTTATTTAAATTTTAATCAACTACTCCTTTCTATAGCATCTATGTTTTACCAAAACCATATTAAATTTATACTTCTCCTTCTAGGTGTTAGGCTTTCTTTGTCAGTTGTAGTGTTTAACGATTTTTGACCAAAGCACAGGTCCTAGCGAAATATACAAATACAATTTTATTCTAGATCATTGTTGACCCAAAACTCAAAATTATCCAGATAATTCCGGTATTTTCTTTGGTTTTTCATTTTTCATTTCCGTAAAAATAATTTTAAATTGATGACATTTTCGCAGCTAAATGTGTCTGGAATAAGTCTTTTTCAGAGAAATTTCAGAATAGAATAGTTGCAGAGATATTCACATTACAATTTTCTTCAGTAAAACCTGCTGCATGAGCCTCTGATGCTATCGCGGCGACTTCCTTGCATATGTATACCGGCGTATACTACTCTTAGCTAGTAGGGCAGTGACATAAGCAACTACTGGTCATATGTGCGTGCTTTGTCTACCTTCTTGAACTTAGTATGGTTGTTAAGATATTTATCCTTTGACTTTTCTTTCTAAGGAAGAAGATCCTTACAGTAGAAAGCAAAACGCTATAGAATTACTATGAAACCTTATTATAATTTTGTATTGTACTAATGTTGCTATTCCTGATATATCTGATTGAAAAGGGTTTACTTCTGTTATTGATCTGGCACAAAATATCCGTACTAATTCTTTTAAAGCTTTCTAATTCTTTTAAAGTTTTTGCAACCACTTATATTTTAAATGAAGAAGACAACATAAAAAAATATTATTCGTTTAGTAGTCTGGAGCCAACAATTTTCTATCTCGTCACTGAACTATTAGGAGATTACTTTAATGAATTATTAAAAACACATTCATAAATTTCAAGATCATCTCGAGAGAAATTATCCCCGGAAAAATGTTTCCTTTCTAATTCAGTATTTGTCGGGAAAAAGAGAGGTGAAGAAAATTTTGAACTGTATTTCTCAGGCGGTATGTACTAAACTAAAAGGATTATTTGAAACTTCTTACAAGTTTGTGAAAGCAGCTGAAAGAAAGTAGCTTTACTTCCATTAAAATATTTCTTGAATTGCATAAATACCGCTAGAGATAAGTAGCTTAGCATATTTTATAAAATATATATAAGACGCTTTCAAAGATTTATTGTTGAAAATATTATAGTGATAATAAACTTATGATGTATAGAAATCTATACAATAAGTATATAAAGAATAAAACACAATTTTTTCAAATATCTGTGCTATATGGGAGAGTCTTTTTGCAACTCAGAAGATGACACTACTGTGATGAAGTGATTAGCTTTTTTGTTGAATACCTCTTAACCAGCTTTAGTGTTATCAATAAAAAAATTGGAGAACGGTACTAATTAATGTAGTAAGATTAGAAAATATTGTATCCGATATTTACGATTGCGCCATTCTTCCACAAGTGGGGGAACATTGTGATTAAAAAACACGACTGAAGTAATTTCGGTGTGATACTCAATCAGATATAAGAAAATGACCTCAAAGAAGGTATTTACTAGTTTTATATAGATGGAGTAATACAAATGATTTAACAGAAGAATAAAAAAAAACAGTTTAGGCATTCTGTGAATCACATATAAATGATCTTAATGTTGTAACATCAGAAAAGCATGTTTAGCGGATTTTTGTCTGCGTTGAGAATGATATTTGAGCAGCCTACATGGAGATCATGTTAAGATAAAATTGTAAGTACAAAACAGAATAGCTCATAATTCAGACATAGACTTTAGAAAAGCGTATGCTAATGCATCTCTCTCGAAAATTTGACATAATGACTACTATCGAAAGTAAAATTGGCAATTTTGGGCGTAGTAGAGAAGAACTACGACATTCTCGGTCTAGACTAGCCTAGACTATCTCAACGTACTAATCTATTTTGGTAAATAAATAAGTATTTTGAACAATTTGAAAGACATCTGCAGAAAAATACGGAAAGTGCCTTAGAATTCAAGCTTCTGAAGAAACTGTAGTTGACAGAGTCTAACTATTCCAAGGTGAAGATACCCCGGATGGGCAAAATCAGAATCAAGGGAAAAGTCTTACTAAGTCTGGCTCTTGTATTAGCATGCCGGTGACCAACTGAATTTCAAGAATCAGACATTTTTTTAAATTGAACTAAAACTCAAGAATGAACCTAATGATGTTCATATGTAACGTTTAATATTGTCCACAGTTATTAATTTTTACTATTTGTGTTTTGGTAACCGAAATTGTTTGGGTAAAATTTGCTTTTATTTGAAATTCTCAATGACAACTCACTTTAAAGCAGCACTTATATAATTATTTACATAAAGGACTATCTGATCAAATTATAGATAAGTCTTTCTCTCACAATATCTGAAAGGAAAACTATTGTACAAGATAACTATTACTCTAGAAAAAATTTCTAAATGGCTGCACCAAACTGTTATTCAGATATTAGTACATGTATGTTTGAAAAATAAAGTGAGAAAAAATATATTTCAATAATTTCATTGAATGAAATATTCTTCCGCTACAATGGCAAACGATTTATATCAGTGACAATTTGCATTCGTTAATGAAGCCCTTTCACAAAGTTAATTCAATATCTCCCGTTGTATTCAACATTTAAACAATTATCTATATAATTTTAATATATTTTGATAAATATATAAATAGAAATTCAGTCAGTATAAATCTCAGCTGGCTTTTATTGAAAACATATACAGGCATATTTTCTGTAAACAATTATTTCAATTAAAAACTTCAGCATTTTATTTCTGCTCTGGTTGGTCCTACTAGAATTGGAATTAAATTCATCGTACAATCTGCATTGTATAAGTTTGTATTGAAATTTGAGATAAGTGAATATCGCATCCCACCTGTGTAAGAAAATAATTTGTATTTATTATAATGATCTAAAGATATCAAACTGCATAGCGACATCCATTCTAATAGATTTATTCCAGTGTCTGTGTCTATAAATGTGTTGTAGATGGTAGCTTAATTATCTCTTCCGTATATACTAAGTGATACCTAACACTAATCAGCTTATTACAATAAATATTTGTATTCATGTGATTATATGAAAATACCTAATATATAAAAGAATCAGAAAAAATTAATAGAGTTCACGATGCCCTGATTAATTCGGCTGGACATAATTAAAGCCGACGCGATAATTGCCCAGTTCGCAGACGATACCGCCATTGGATGCCAACCTTGAGGCGGCCGCAGCAAGCCATTGACAATTTAACGGAATGGTGCCTTCAGTGGAAGATAGCCATCAACGAGGACAAAAATCAAGCTGTGTTTGTTAACGGGAGAAGCAGCACGACCGTTGCAATAGGAAACTTGACCGTCAACGGCTGACAAATTTCATGGAAGAACGAAGTCAAATACCTTCTAGTCATCATTGACAGGGGGTTGACATTCACGAGGCATGTGAGTCATGTTCAAGAGACTCTTAACAAAGTCCGGGCTGTCCGTGGCAGATTTCACCCCCTAATATGAAGAGGAAACAAGCTGGGATCCTTAAACAAGACGGTCATCTTGTCAATGCTGACGTGCGCTTCAATAGTATGGGGATACACCAACAGGAGCAACAGGCAGGCCATCGAAAGGCAGGAGAACCTATGCCTACGCCTCGCAGTCGACGCACCCTGGTTTGTTCGTAACACGGTGATTTTCAACGATTTACGACACCAACCTGTGCTTGCAGAAATGAAAAGAAGGGCCAGAGAGGCTTACGCCAAACTGGAACAGCACCAGAACCTTCACCTACGACAGCTAATCGACTATGATCACAGATTTATTGACAGATACCAACGGCCTAAGAACCAGAAGATGAAGAAGAAGCCCAGAGGTAGAAGACATGTGAGTATAAAATTAAGTACATAATATTCTATTTTTCAGGAGACACCAAGGGGGGGGGGGAAACCAACCATGCCAAACACAAAGCAGACAGAAGAACACACACCCACAAAAATAAACGATAAAAACGTGCACGCCCACAGATGGGTACAATTCTCTATATATCATAGCAAAGAATGAGCAACGAACAACAAAAAGACAGTTGCTATACTACCAATAAAGTAAAGCAACGGAATCAAACCCAACAAGAAGACAGCGATTATGCAGAAGAAAAACTGCGTTAGCGTGAGAACCTGAGTTAATTCTCAGGGGGTGGATGGCAAGGGAGCTGCAAGCGTCCTCAGTAATTTTCTGAAGGGCAAATCCAGATCCTTGGTTCGCGCAAATGGTGTATGTGTGTGTGGACATGATTAAACAAGTTGAATGGGTGACAGATTAGGACATCTTTGTAGCGAAGGGAATTAGTCAGCTATGATTGATTAAGCTCACTCTCAACAAAAAAAAACAGCATCAAAGCGAAAAGTTTAGAATAAACCTGGAACTACATAGCAAAGCAATTGACAATTGAGTTTGAGTTGAAACGACTCTAAAACACAAACTTTTCCTGGTTGATCATTTTGTAGGCATCTCTCTCTCTCTCTCTGAATAAGTGTGAGGAAAAATTTCTGTATGGACAGCCAGTAATCCGGGCAATTTTACGAAATTATCTTACTACACTTTTACATTTTTCAAATACCCGAATGAAGCGGCAAAATAACTTTAATACTAATGTAGGAATAAAATGCTTACTACTGCCAAATAACTTTTTTAAATCAAAAGGCTGCGAGTATTACCGATAAACCAACGAATCAATATGTCTATAAAACTAATCGTATTTTGTCTTAACCAAAGCAAACAATAATAGAAAATATTACTAAAGTAGACTTTATTATTATAGAGTGCTCTGATTTCTGTCACTTAGTATATAGCGAAATCTTTCTTAATATAAATCAAAATAGTGGCGTTGTGCTGCAGTATACTAGTTGTTACTTTGGAGGGTTAATGATAATGACCAATTAAATGTCAATTCTTACTTATATATTTGTTCTTAAGTTTTGGCGGGTACTAAATGTTTCAAGTGGTTGATAACTGATCCTTGCTGGGATCGATGTTAAACTGACGACGTTTCGGCAGAGTCACATCTACGCTCATCAGGACAGTTCGCATAATACCCGTATACTTACGGGCAGCGTAAGCAGAATGACATGAATTGTGCACAAAATTGTACATATCTTACACTCTAATTGATCTTGCTCTCTACATATAGACATGGATTTCTCACTCGCTTCATCATAATATTAGGTATATTTTCTCTTTTTACTGTCCCTGTATATATATTTTAAATAAATCAATAGGAATAGTTAGTAAGCTATTCATCTTTAACTGTTATATTTCAACGGCTGCCATTACGATGAAGTCTCCATCAAATACCGGTTGGCCTGACTAGAGAAAATACAAGACACTTTAATGAGGAAACATTTCCAACTCCGTCTCATCTCCTCTGTTTTAGATGAAGTCTCTGAATCGAGTATTGTGTATTTCACTCATTTGGAGCAAATTGGGTCACTAAAGCTCGGTGATAAGACGTATTTAGAGCTTATGTGGAGCTTAACAGGGTCTTCAATCTTAAGTGAAGAGCGCTGTCATTAGTAAAGATTCAATAAGGGTACTTTTAGGGGACTTTAGAGGGGTGGATCAACGGTAAATGTTGATGAAATGAAAAATTTTAACGCTTTTCTTATACTAAGGGATTTGCGTTTTATAGTCGATTTCCTTCTTGAGGTCAGTATATATTTTCGCATTAAATCTCCTGTTAAGATGTTCAGAATAAAATAATTAATTCGCAATGTGTTAAAGAATTTACAATTCATAATCTTGTCTTTTATAACTAAATAGTGAATTACTGAAGTAGTTTGGTCGATAACAATTATTCAACTAATGTTAGTTCAAAAAATGTACACTGATTAAAATTTCTGTTGATGTGAGAACACACTATTTGAGGCTTACCGGGAACAGCGTTACACACAGCACGACTACCGATTTGGAGTATCTGTGAGCTAATTTCAGCACTAATCGGTTAAATTCATCTGTATGTATGAAATACATAAATAATTAGACAAGATAACAATCAGTTAGAAGTTGTAAATGTTCTAAAATATAACATCATAGAGATAATTACGGCTATGAATTGACGAATGGGAAACATAGAAATAGACCTAGAAAAAAAAATGGAACATCATAAAGAAAGAAACTGTGGCAACGAATTTTAGGCGCCGTGAAGGAGAACGACATGGGTTTAGGCTTAGAAAATTGGACAATAATCACTGTGAGAAACGATCAAAGGTGGAGCTAGCTCAACCTGTTGCCTTATAGAACCTACACTTCTACATGAACCAGTGTTTGCAGCTGCATCAGAGTGAAATTAGCAATGGATGGCGTCCATCACAAAGGCGGTCATTTGTTCGGAGAACTTACCAGTAAGGCTGCCTCCAGATTCAGGTGAAGATGTCTGGTCGGAACCATCAGTGTTAAATGGGGGTAGAGTTACAGACCTCAAGGTTTAAAACAATAAGTACGCTGATGGTAGGAACGAGAAAATAAATACCAAAGCAAACAACAAGCGGGCCAGGCAATAGTACCGGAAAAAGGTATTTCGCAACCAGTAGATTAGAACAAGTAAATATGAACTGATTATTATGAAATTTTGTATCTATATTTCATACCCCTAGGTGATTAGGGAGTCCCTACCTAGATTTTTTTTCTATTTAATTGTTATAGAGCATAGCCCATAAGCAGTTGTATGGATAGGATAGCTAAAATATAGGGTGGAGTACAGTTATAGTTCTAGTGCGACCATCCTTTGCACTATAGGGTGAAGTCGAGTTATAGTTATACAAGGTGGTTAAAAGAATAATGAATAAAATGGTTATGTAAGGTGGACCATACGTATTTGCACTTTGGTGAAATATATTCGGGAATGGTGGGTTTACAGTTATGCAGGGTGGTTCAAAGTTAGAAAAATTGATATATAGGTTAGGCTATGGGTAAATAATGTACATTTCAGACACGGGTGAAACAGTTGGTAACGGCTAGTGTTCCCATAAATATGGACGCCATTGCAGATAGCAGGCAGTTTGGTGTTCTTTTTTGATCAGTTGTTAATTTCGAGGCTAATGTTGATGAAAAAGTGATTTAATCGTTCATAGTGTATTTTTAAAATACTTCGAACACATTACGTAATAATATATGTAGTTCTATTATATGTAATTGTTATAAGAAATTAAAGTCTGGTTTTTATTAATAAATCATTAATTATAAACCTGTTCTTAATTTTAATTGAAACATACAAGTTATCCTTAAGTTAATATTCTGACAGGTTTTGTGAAGAACCGCTATTTTGACTTAACCAGCCTAGAGTTTCAGACAAGTTCAGTACCGTTTATTGATTTATCCTATCGTTATTTCCTTATTTCTCTTTTGTCATACATAAACAAGAAGGTCACCTAATACGTTACGTAAGTTACGCCACTGAATACATTTACAAACTCGCTCACAATAAAGTTCATCAATCTTTTTTATCAGCAGAAAACTTCAAGCGGGCCTTAACGAGACATCACAAAATTTGGCCAGCATCCAAAAATATATTAAAGATTGCTGTGTCCGTAACATATAACTGCAAAATGTCGTACAAAAACATAACCAGCATTGACCTACAAAGTTATCCCAGATTTTCTGACGGGGCGCTGTTAGGAGACGGGAATTAGGTCACAAGCTCAACAAAATCAACAAAAGCCAGACAAGAAACCACCAAGGAGGAAGTATTAAATTTTAAGTATTTTCATTATTCTGCGTAAGACATTAACAAAAGCGGAACATCAAGCCATGACTTGATCGAAATCAAAGTTATTTCTGGTATGCTTATTAAATAATTATTTTTAAAACTAATTCACCGATATAGGAACACGAAAATTAGTTTTAATAGTTTTCTGAAGGATAGTTGAGAGATATCTACTTTATGTATACTGATTTTTTGGGAATAATCACCCCCAGGCTTGTATATGAGTCAAAAGTACGTCCGAAGGTGTTAAGACCCTTTATAACAATCACAATATAAGAAAAACTAAAAATTAAAATTAAAATCTTTGAAAATTTCTGATGTTTGAGCGGTCTCATTAAAGGAAAAACCTTAGTCACCTGTTTCATAAAAAGAAGGTACTACATTCAACGCCTTTCAACATTTTTTTACGTTGCACACCAATTTGGAGGTTGAAGAGTATTTTGTTAAGCTAGTTCCCTAAGTTTCAAATATTTACCATTCACGTGAAACTTAAATCTGAACTAAGTATCACATAATCTTTCTTCATAAATATTCATGTTTAAGAGTAGGTATTGCTAAGAGCAGTAAGTAAGTGTTTGTTCTTAGTACAGGTCTTAATATTAATTAAGTTGATATTCAATTATCACCCACTCAAGTTGAACTCCAAAAATTTGGATATCAATTTTTGGAGGCGCTTTTTGTTCTGAATTTAATATGCGTATTGGTAGTTAATAACAACTATTTTTTGGAGTTATTATATTACTCAGTCTCATTATTTTGAAAAATCCAAAGTTTGGTCAGTTGTACATTGATGATTTCAGCAGATGCGGCTGAAGTTTAAACTTATTTTTTCATAATAATAACCGTACACTGGGTTGTATAACGTCACTTTATTATTTATAGCATTCTCACGATCGTGTGGCTACGACAAAGACGCGAAGAGACTCTCTCCTACCACAAGTAGGCATAAAAAGTCTAGGATGAGAAGCGTCACCAGAAATTGATGACGTTATATGATTTTTTTTTTGATACCTTGTAAAAATTACATAATTGTCTTGGTGGCACTTTAGAATATCTACTATTTTAATTTTAAATTTTATAATTGTCTATTGTCTAAGTATGGTAGTGATTATGTTCATAACATCGATAAATACGAAATTAGTATTAATTAATCAATTTTTGCATGATATAAACAGTGATATATTTTAAGTGTATTCCAAATTCTGTCAAAAGCTGTTATACGCTATTTGACTCCCTTGTCCAAGGCTCAGATTCATGCTTTTAAGATATCCTCACTCTATACCAATCCTTTTCTCAAACATCAATCAATATGTTATAAGAAAAACTTAACATGGCTAGGGTTTCATCACACAAGGGACGCCTACGATATTCAATCGCCAACACAAAAGGAACTTTCGATAATGACCCCAATGTGAAAGCATTATATTCAGAGCGGCTTTATTTCGGATATGACCTAAATTTACATATGATTTCATAGTGATAAAAGGGGCAGGAAATAATTTTTCCTGTACTGTTTCATTCGTATACGGATATTCCGGTAGACTGAAATCAAACCAGTGATGTTTGTTGAGGGTGAATTGGCAATTCGGTCAAGTTTCTTGGTTTCTAAAAGCCACTGAACGTCGACGAAAGTTCTTGTCGAGTAGGTCATAATAGTTTCCAAACCACTAGGAAAGATTTATTTTTACTACTTTAAACGTTTCCGTGGTAACAAAACTATTTTTGGTGTTTAGCAGTAATTGTTTTTCAATTTCATGGAAAATATCTTCAAATTTCGATAGAGTAATTTTATTAATGTATGGAAAAATTGAATACCCAAAACTCCACATTGTACTTTTTACAGGTTATAAAATCCCCAGAATTGAATTTGTTTGCGTTTTTTTTATTTCAGTAAAATGAAGAATGAAATGACGAGACTAGAGTTCGAGAAAGAACTAAATAAAATTCTTTCGGTTCTAGGGTAACTCAGATTTGTCTCGGACCTAAGTGAGAATGAAAAACTATGCAAGCAACCTAACATGGCTTCAAATGGATATAATGAACATAACATGGTATCATCTTCATCATCGTCATCTTTAGTGATATTCTACAGTCTTTCATGTTGGGCCTAATTTAGGCTGATTAATTTCCTGATTATCATAGTCCCTGGGATACCACTCAGTAGTTTTTGTTGTCTATTTATGACCTTGTTGTATTGCTAAATATCCTGAGAAATTTTACTATGTGGACGCCCTTGGTCCTTGGTTTCCGGTTTATGCATCTCTCCATAGACGTTTGTGATATTTGAAGTTTTTGTGTAATGTTGACCTTCAGAATCTAGGTTTCAGTACTGTTAGAACCATTGATCAACTACTTTTTCAATTTCCTCCAGTTCTTTGTGAAGAGTAACTTTTTTTCCGGGCAGTTTTTTGTTCCGACCGGATTTATAAAGTCGGGCTTTATAATGACAATGCGGTGCAACAAGACCAGCGAGGTACACGTTGTTCATTTTCAACTGTTCTGGTTGATTAAATGGTCTTGAGATACTATTGGAACCGAGTAGGTCATTTGAACTTCCTCCTGCTAATGGTAAGACAAGATTCGCTGTCCACTGTCATTTTGAAAAATGCGATTTTCCACTATCAATTTTTGATTTTTTCACATCCGCCCCGGTTTCACACTTTTTATAATGTAATTCTGCAATATATATATGCAAGGCCAAGTCGATTCTCAGTCTCAGAAATAAATAAGGCGTAGAAAGTTGCGTCAACCTTGTCAAATTTATTTGACAATAGTTATACCATAGTTATATTCTCATTCACATGCCGTCCATATTTTCTAAGGACTAAGCCTAAAGTGTGCAATGTTAAAAAGCTTACAATGTGCAAAAAATCTAAATCAGGGAAAATCTAAATGGGTATTAGCTAGTGAACTGTTGAAAACTGATCAGTTTAAATACAAGTATACAGTTGACAATAAAGAATCATATACTTACTTGCTATCAAATGGGGCAAATGGGGAGACCAAAAACATAACTAACCTGTAAAAAAATAACATTGCCTTAGTATACTGTCACTAAATCAATATATTTCTCATGTAGGTAAAATTAGAAAAACTAACGTAAGGTAACGTCGTAAAGTCCGGTTGGACACTGCCGCTTGAAAGCATCCGGTATTCGAAATTTCCTTGAGAAAAAATTCATATATATATATATATATATATATATATATATATATATATATATATATATATATATATATATATATGTTCTGAAAGACTTCCGCGGTTATTATTATGAACTAGGCTAAGTTCTGAATGAGAACCGCGTCTGAATGTATTATATGTATTATTAATTTCGACTCCTGCTTTGGAGCCATTATCAAGAGACAAAAGTGAAAATGAGTTTCAGAGTCTAGATCGAACTCTTGAACAGTTCAGTTACCTCGTGACTCTTGGAGAGTCGGCAGTCCCTGAGTTCGAGCTAGACTCTGAAACTCTTTTTCACGTTTGTCTCTTGATAATTGCTCCAAAGCAGGAGTCGAAAGGTCGAGCATTTAATAAATTTAGATGCGGTTCTCACCCGGAACCTAGCCTAGTTCATATACAGGGTGTAAATAGTTTGACTGCATATATTTTAGGTGCAGATAGTACCCACCAAAAAAAAAACAAAAAACTCTTATAACACTATGGTCTAAAGGCCTTAATAAGCAAGAAAATTTGAAATACATGTTAAGTAAATTATTGTCAATGTGGCAACGTCGCGCTAAAGATTTGCTTGTAGCGTGAATAATAAAGGAATGAGTCACCACAAAAAAATGAACACCTGTTATTTTTTTGTATTAAATAATTTCATAGTTTCGAGTGCCGGTAGATTTATTTAGGTACATAAAATTTTATGAAATATTATTTTCAAAAATGTACCCTTTTAATATCTATGTATTGAAATGAATATTTATATTTGGCGATTTATTTTATGCATCAAGTTGAAGAAGGGAGGATACAAAGTTGTTTACATTATGATACAAAAATAATGCGATACAAACTATATTAAACAAAACATTTCTTATATGTAGTTCTTTTATGTGTTAAATTCTTCGAGAAATAATTGTTACTAAGAAATTAATATTACTTATCTTAGACAAATAAAAACCTTTGACCTGCAGGATGTCATTATGATAGACCTCTGGCGAGCAAACGGATTATTTATAGTAAATATTCAAAATTCAAAATTCTTATTATTACATTTGCTTTCCCCACAAATTAATAGCATGTCAGGTCTTTATCTAATTGTATGATGGTCACTGTTTGTCACAAAATAATACACTCGAACTCACAATTCACAACAGATTTTATTTATTTTTCCAATTTATATTTTAAAATGAAAATCAAATAATTTACGCTATGTCGAATATCACGCAAAAATCACTTTCACTTTCTTAAAAGAACCGGGCAGCAAAAAAGCATTCATAGCAGCGGCCAGCTGTAGTACTGAGTATATGCTATGTTGCCACATCTGATCGGAGAAACGTAGGGCAAATTATAACAGAATATTTAGAGTTTAAATAACATTTTTCTTTGTTAATACAGTTATTAAAGGTGTATACGCTATTGAGTATTTACATATTTAGATTTACAACCATTTGAAGCCGGAAATAATCTATTATTCACTGTAATAAAGGCTACAGAACTTCTAACTTTTTCATTTTTTTTTTTTAGCAAAACTATAGTTTATTTCTGAAAATGTTATAAAGCTTTTTGATTTGTTTTGACCTGAAGTATTGACCCCCAAAATCTTTGCACTCAAACCGTTTACACCCTGTATATATATATATATATATATATATATATATATATATATATATTGTGACAGCTACCTCTTTTTCAAAATATTTGAAAATTAATATTCTATACTTTCAAACGCCATAGAAACATTACTGCAGACAAAAACTTCTGTTAGCATAATAGTCTGGTTCCTTGTTAGATATAGATGATGCTGTATTGACTAGAAAGAACTACGAAGTAAAGTACCTCAGCTACGATTTTGTTGCTAAGAATTTACTTTCTGTTACTGCCCAATTTTAATAGTAGTGTTAAACCAAATTATTTTCCAGAATAGCTAACCATGACTTTTTGTGCATATGAAATTCTTTTGCATTTATTAGGAGTAGGGTTCACACATACTATCCAGCACATTGCAAAATGTACAATTTATATTTTCAATACATATTTTAAAGCAATTGACAACGGAGTTAGAATCGAACCGAAATCGAAACACTTAATATTTCCGAAACAGTTGAAGATAGGGGTAGGACATTGTAGATGAATTATTTCTAGAATTTTCTGTAGAATCCTAAAAATAAATAATATACAGGGGCCTGCATTATAATAAGAAAGTTGGTATTGGCCACTGTCACATGTCACACCCTATATAATTTTAAATGCGCATTTAGAAGCGTTTTTTTATAAGGGTTTGTTGTTTATTTATGACTTCATCCATCCATCCATACAATTGCTTGAAATGAATAACCATTGAACATTCCCAAATTCTTTAATAACTATGTTTTCTGGATTTCTAATTTGTATTGTTAGAATTTCTTATCAACAATCTCACAATTAGTGAAAAAATCTGTATATTTCAAATATTCCAAAGGTCTCAGACCCCATTTTAAATGGCAATAAAAACGATTTTAAAAAAAGTTAAAAAAGAGTTCGTAATGACAATTCTAGCATTCACAATTTGACTTTAAAAGATTTGACATTTAAATTTTTATAATTCCATTGTGTTAATTTTTGATAACTACTGAAAACGGTGTTAAACGTTTGGAATATTTGAAATACACTGCTTTTCCAGTAATTGTGGTGTTATTCCCAAGAAATTCTAAAAATACAAAGTTTAATGTGTATGTTTAATATTTTAAATTTCTAAAAATATAGGTCTTGTTTCTAATATAACTCCATTGTCATACATCGGGATTGCCCAAATTTCCAGGACGATTTTAATTCGAGTGCCCTTGTGGTTTGCGCGACGAAAAATCAATAGTTCAAAGAAGACAAAGCAAAATGGGCGTTGAAAAACGATTTCGTGTTTCATCAAGCTTAAAGAAATATTCCACTCAGATAACAGTAAATTGAAGCGATATTTTTTTAATTGAAATAATCCACCTGAATCCATGGGTTGTATGACAGAAGCGTTTCATTTTCGACTGCTAAGCTCCTTGATTTAAAGGATTTAAATTCACAATCGATTAATTTATAGTACTACAATAGCTAGTTTCACAAACGATCCTTGGTAATTACTTAAAAGCTTTTCAGGGAAAACCCAATATTCGAACAAGTAAATATTGTTTCACATTATATTATTATAATTGAATCGATATAGTATAAATATAAACTTAGAATTTTCGAAGAAAACATTTCGTTTTCAATATATGCACTGGTACTAAGTTGAAGCAAATTATTTTGGAGGTCTAGAAACATGGGCGGATCAAAAGGGGGCCATGGAGGGGAGAGCCTCAAAGTTAGTAAATTTAACGATCAAACGAGGTAATCTTAATTTCAAGAGCCTAGAAGGTCATTTCTATGGGTTTAAACCACTTAGCGACTATTTTTAATGTCAGCCCAAGAAATATGGGTTTAAAATTATATTTTGTTACATTTACTACAGGATCGCCCCCCCCCCCCTTGGGAAATAAGTGTCAGAATCCGCCCCTGTCTAGATGTTCTTTGTCTATATCAAATCGATTAAGATTAGTAATGTCCAATGTAGGATGATGGTCTCAATTCATCTTTTTTTTATAGTATTTCCATGTATTATTCCCAATTTTAAAGAATTTTGATAGTATCTAGAAGAAATAAATGAAGTAATATATACTTTAAAACAATAGCGCACTTCAAAATATAACTAAATTGCTAAATATAAATTAATAAAACATTTAAAAAAAATGTAACCGACTTCCACCTATAACTAAAAAGCTAAAAATAATTATAACAAAATACAACTCTAGCAAATAAATAACACATTCAATGTTCTTAGGTACCTACCCAGGAAGTAAAACATATAAACATTAAAAGGTGCTCATTTTGTACAAATTAATTACCTACCAATCTAGTCTATTTTGAAGTCGGTGCCAAGCAAATCTAAAATCCTTCATTGCGTACTTTACTACTACTTCATCAAACTTTATGTTTTACTTCCTGGGTAGGTACCTAACAACATTGAATGTGATATTTATTTGCTAGAGTTGTATTTTGTCAAAATTATTTTTAGCTTTTTAGTTATAGGTGGAAGTCGGTTATATATATTTTTTAAATGTTTTATTTTTTTTTAGTTTTTTTGAATTCAGGTTGTTTTCATTCTTTATTTTTTATGTTGTATGTATAACCTTAATAGACAGAACCAGGTAACATCGAAAGCCTCAACATTACACAATGATACATTTTCATTTAAATTGAGAGGTAAATGTTTACGAACAAAATGTACTAGTACGCGTTGACTTAATAAGCCCAAAATATATTTATGCCTTATGGATCACGCCATGTAACCTTTTTTCAACTTTTTTTGACAACTCTGTATAACTATAGATAAATCCACTCCGTCCTATGTACCAACCATCATGTACATACGACTGGCCACGGACAAGCATAAATTTGTTAGCTGCCTTCTGTAAACTATAGGACAGAGTAGAATCCATCCCATATTTACGTAGTTAAATCCGTCCTAAATTTCAACCATAGTGTATAACTCCTTGTGGGCTACACCATAAATTATTTCATTTTTAACATTTTATGAGCTATAAAAGAAATAATTTTTTAATCACATTGTATAAATATAATTAAACTCCAGCATATATTTCAACCATCCTGTATTTGATTATCTTCTGTCCACATCATATAACAGTTTTTTTAATCACCCTATATAATTTTAATTTCACTTTTTTCCAACATTTTTGTACCACCAAACGTCCAGTACACCCTATATTCCAACCATCCTGTATATACAGCTGCCTACGGACCACTATCATTCTAGTCCGTCCTATATTTCAATCTTCATATAAATACAATTCCTTCTATCACTTTACTTTGTGATTTTATTTGCTATAACTAAACATCCTGTCTATAAACGCAGTTTAAAGTTTGACATGTGTTATCACTGAATTTTCTATTAGGCCGGGAGAATGTGACAACCAAAAGCATCGTCTTCGCAAAATGGAAAAATTTGCAATTAAATAATATTTGCCTGGTATACAAACAAAACGAGCTTGGTACTCATTGATTTAAGGAGTCGAAAATACATCTCAAGCATATAGGTAGTAAACTATATGCTTGAGATGTACATAGAAAATTTTCAAATTCGCAATAAAAACTTCCAGTGCCTAAAATTACCGCACTATTACGTTGGAATTCAAATATTTATGAGGACATGTCCGTTGTGTCATTTCGATGAAATTTTTGATGAGAATTTTGGAATTTACGGTGATTTTCTACAAAACTGCAAGATGCACGTCGCAGGAAAGTATATGAGATCACCTAAGGATCTTCCTTAATAGATTAAACGTTAAAAAACTATACACATCCATAAGGAGTTATCGAAAAATCGACTAAAATATTAGGATATTGGTCGAATTCCATGCACGCATGTGTTCATTCACAAATTTTATCACTTTACCAATAGAATTCTTTTCCAAAATCTGAAGTTTCACCAATCCGGATATATAATCTATTAAACAAGACCAGATTCATTCAAAACAATGCACCACAGGAGAAGAAATTAGGTAACATACGTATAAAAAAAAGCGAAAAAAAAATACGCGACGAATTGATAACCTCCTCATTTTTGGAAGTCGGTTAAAAATATAGTAAGGTTTTTTTCTAGGAATAGATTTTTCCAGCCCATATCAAGTTCTACCCATGGTGCCCCGATTTCTGCTTTGGGAGTCGTTCATGAAGTACATTCGCATACAGGAGGGTGGGGGGTCTCAGTTAGTGTGACGGCATGTGACGAGGGGGATGGGGGCATCCAAGGTAACGTGACGTTCTCAATACATCAAACATCTCTACGTTTAATCTTTACAAATATACAGGGTGTTTCTAAAATAGGGTTCGGAACTTCTGCTGTGTATATAACTCATTAAAATAAGCCACAAAGTCTCTAATTAACATGTGCCCTAAAACGCACCCTTAGGAAGTTATATGCCCTGAACAGGGCTCAAACAAAACTGGCTGTTTTCTGTTATTGACCAAACGGCCAAAAAAAAAAAAAATAGAAAAAAATTTATGGGTCTCTTATGGTATAACTTTTTACGTTAAATATCCATTATATTAAAATTTGTGTAATATTAGTCACATTGTATCATATACGAGGGCATTTTGATGTAATATTTATAGGAGGGTCGCACAAAGTGTGACGCAGTGTTACGAAGGGGGAGGGAGGGGCCGTAAAGGCAAAATTTAGTGTGAGGTAATTTATGAACGGCCCCTTGGTTATCATCATACAGCTGGCTTCGTGATGTTTCCCAGTCAATCTATATGGTTGTTGATGCTTGATAATACATGATTGGCCAAATTTAAGTTGTCCACAAATACATTACTTCATCAAACTTGTAATATGTTTTCGAATTTGCACGTAATTATCAACTTTTATTTTTTGCATTTGTTAGTTTGTATCTAGGTAACTAACAATTGAGCTACTATGTCTTATAGTTCTTGCACTTGTACGTACTACCTCTCCAACAACATAAGTACTTATCATATAATGTTATGTTTTCGACAATTATTTTCAACATTTTAGTTCCATTTTGAAGTGGGTCAATCTTTCAGATATGCGCTTTAAAGCAATTGTCAATTGTTTCACTTAGAGAGAAAACTGCTATTGACAACTTTAAGAACTTTAGGAAAATCCTCCCCCAGCCAGATTATCCGGGTAGGTTGAGCAGTGTCAACAACAAATTTTGAAGACAAAATGCTTGTAAAATAGAGCTAACAAATCTACGGGCAAAAATTTTAAGAACCCGTTTAATTTTTATGCCTTTTTATATTTGTACCTTGATACAGATTAAAAACAAAATTTTAGTTAAAAATAAATAAAAGGATTTTGAATATTTTTGTTCCCTAGAGCCTTCGCATAAATAGATTTATACATTACCCCAGTGAGAAAATCGTACTGAGCGTTAATGTAATTTCTTAAAGAACAACAGAATGCAACAACCTGCAATGCAATGACACATTTGGAACAAATGATTATAAGTGGCCATCACCAAATTATATATACTTCTCAAGAATTTCAGGGTCAATTTTTGTACTTGAAATTATCTTTTATAATAAGCGATAATTTCGGAATCTTCGTCAATAGAATGTAGTTTATACTACCAAAATGGCTGAAGCCGTTTTCAGAAAAACTACATAAATTATAAGACTTCAATATAGTACCTCTTGTATTGGAGTCGGTGGTTGGTGAAAATATACATTTTGTTTGAAAATTAACTGTCCTCATAAGGCAAAGATCAGTTTCTATGCAAATTGTCAGCTAAAAAAATTTAAGGAATCTTTCTAGATTCAAAAACCAAATTTTTTGTATTCATCAAGCCCGTAGCCAGTGGGGGGGTCTGGGGGTTTAAATACCTCGCAAAAATTTGTAATTCTTGGTTTCAAGATTAAATTTTAACCAATTAATAATCTATTGCATAAGAATAAATATTATATTTATACAATTTTATATATCCTGGAAATACATGAACGAAAATAGAAATTTTACTGTCTTAATCAGCCCATCATCAATGAATATATATATATATATATATATATATATATATATATATATATATATATATATATATATATATATATATATCCAACCCACCCAGAAAAAATTTCCTGGCTACGACTTTTATAGTCGTATATTTACTGGACTTTATGAACACTTTCTATATATGAAGCGACTCCTTCTTGTTTTTCCTCCATGGATTCCCCTTTACCACCACTTTGCTTTGCAGGGGTCGGTCTTCGTTGTCGATGTCAACGTTTTTGGCAACCATTCCCATATAACAAGTTATCTTACCAATTCATCGTGGCAAGAATCTTTCTCTTTAATAAACACTAATGAAAAATTACTTGTCATATTTGTTGTGACGCATGTAAAGACGTAACTCTCTTACTGACAAAACCAATAATTTGAATATCACTTCTTATTTTGTTATTTTTTTATATTATTGTATTGTTTTTATTTTCTACACTCTGTCGCACTTACTATAATTGATTTACACTAATTTTATAGACTCACAACTTTATACAATTTATCTCAAAACACCTGCTGTACTCTACGGCAATCCCTGTATTTATATATTTCTTCTCAGAAGGCTCTAGAAGATCAAAAAGTTATCGAGAAACTTCCATCATGGATTTTCGAAGATTCAAGGAGTTTCTATAGTGCTAGCCGCCGGCCTCGAGGCGCCAGACAAACAATCTTTTTGATTCCACGAAATATCTGATGAATGACCATCCTACGAAATATCGGATAAATTCCCATCACATTATACACAGCATTTTGCATTTTGGTTTGTTTAATTTTCATCAACCGTATACTTGTGCCATAATTAGTGAAATAGAAAATCAACAACGTTCTTTTATTTGGTTCAGAATCTTCCCAGTATGAACCCATTTCCATAAACAAAAACGTTTATCATCGTTGCGAAAAATACGCAGTTATTTCCGAACAAATTAATAGTAAACACTACTGAACACCGTTCCTTTCTTCCTCTTACGTCATAAACGAATCCCGTATCGACCACCACCTACAGTAAATGCTGCTAATATGTTGGCCATTATCACATTTCCACAAATATTCCATTATTATCTGTGCTATATCAACCTGAAGTGTTTCCGGTGTTAACTCAGTGTGAAACATGTGTTGATTATATGGCTGACGAACGTACATACCATTAACGAACGGGCGTGAGACAATACCCTTTTTCCTTTTCTGTCGATAATGTATTCAGAGACACTATCGTCGGATAGTGTTATAAAGTGAATAATTAATTCCGGAACAAAGCGGATGAGCAGCACTACTTCAAACCGTAACAGGAAAACTGAATTGCCTTAAAGAGTTAATCTCTGGACAAAGTGGAACTTTTAGTAAGGGTCGTGTGGAGTAGGGAGAAAGAATCATTAAAGAAAAAAAACTATGTAAATTATAGAATTTAATGTGCTTGTTGATCTACTTGGAAATAAAAAACGAGATGATTATTATTATTATTCACCGTAGATAAATCGGGAATAATCGGAAGGTATGTTAAAACAAAACATTATGGCGCTGGATAAAATGTGGTTTTTCCGTGCTCTTATGGGTGACCAAACCTGGACAATTAAGAGCGCCTTTAACACGACAGGGTGGAACATCATACTTGGGAGACTACATGACATAGGGGTTAGCCAATATCTCCGAAATATCTTAACAGAATATTTTATTGAGGGAAAAAACAGGGTAGAAGAGCGGGAGAGGAAGGAAAAAACAGGGTGTACCACAGGGATCGGTGCTAGGGCTTACTCTGTGGCACATAATGATCCGGTATTAGGCATAGCGTTGGCGGAGGGATATCAGACGCTGGCCTACGCAGATGGCTTGTCAGTAGTAGTGGGAGCAGGGCGCAAGGAAGAGTTGATAGAGAAGGGTGATGAGACGATTCGTAAAATACTCGGTTAGATGGGGAGCAATCGCCGAAGTAGCGGAGGCAAAGACGGTGGCGGTAATTATAAAAGATCGATGTCAAGGAGGGAGATAAGTTTGGAAAAAGGGTGATTGTGCCAGGCAAAACAGTCAAGTATATGGGAGTTATCTTAGATGACAAACTGAGATGTAACCATGATGGGCACAGCGAAGACCGCAAAAACAGGTGCAGCTCTGTCTGGCCAACTTCTGAATGTGAACGGGCCTCAAACGGCGAAAAGGAGATTATTGTATGCGGTGGTAAAGTCTATTTTGTTCTATGGGGCCCCTATATGGCACAGAGTGATGAGGATGAAGACATATTGTAGACTTATGGAAAAAATGGTTAGGACGATTTTCCTAAAGGTGGTATGTGCATATAGAACGGTGGCAATGGAAGGGTCGTATGTGGTTACTAGGAAGGTACCCATTGAGCTTTTGGTTGAGGAGAGAGGAACCTACGGTGTAGATGGAGAGGGAAGGGTGAGAGAGGAAAAAAGGACCATAGCGTTATGGCACAGTAGATGGGATGCAAATGTTCTCAGTGGACCAAACAACTGATAGGAAGGATAAAGGAATTGAATTATGGGCTGACCCAGTTTGTTACTGGACATGGGGCGTTCAGATCTTATGTGTTGAGAATGAGAAGGGAGCAGCAGGAGGTGTTTATATTGCGGACAGGTCGACACCCCGCAGCAAACGGTGATGGAGTGTGAAAGGCAGGTAATAACATCATATCAAGTAAATAACGGGAGGAACGAATATACTTGACTGTGAGTGAAGTAATGGGTGAATAGTCACTACGCCGGGGTACCTGAAGATATATCTACCAGGTACCTAGAGGGCAATGGAGGTGTTAGTGTTTCAAACCCCCTGAAAAAAGTTCTTATGGCGTCGTTTGATGGAATTACTTCCAAACTTTTCGCTTGTGGCAGACACCTACACGTGCCTTAAAGAATGCTTGAAGTGAATGGGCTGGCCAAGCAGTAGAATGCTGTTCTGTAATTCTGGGTACGGGAACATTGTATGGCTGGAGATCGAATGGGCAGACTATGGTCTATGACGTTCATTTTTAGACCATTTTGTTGTCTGTTGAAATTTATACGATTCTGTGAATAGCCCCTGTCTAGGATGGTAAATAGAAGAGTTATGGAGATAACGGTGAATGTTTCTGGGTATCCGGTTCACGTTGTGCCAAAAGTATCAACAAAATTCTTCGTTGTATAAATACAAAGTTTTGTACCCTAACACCAAACTTTTATTTTTATTTTTGCGCTCGAAGCTCGTTTCAAGAACGAAGCTATCTATCATCATCATCATGGAGTAAACCAAAACTATTTTTTTCAGTTTTGGTTTACTCCAAACAACAACAATACTCGAGATAGCATATGTCTCATATCTGGATTAGCTAACTTTTTTTTGTTATAAGCCGAGACATTAAATAGTATCAATCTAAGTACTAAAACAAAGTACACTAGAACGTCGAATTTGATCATGACAGTTGTTTAGAATGTTTCCATTAGATCTGAGGAACCTTATAGACATTATTGAAAGGAGGGCGGGAATTTGTTCAAAACATTTAGCAAAAAATAAAGCAGAGACAGTAAAAAGTAAAAAGCATCAATCTAAGTATTAAAATAAAGTACACTAGGACATCGAATTTGATCATGACAGTTGTTTAGAATCTTTTCATTAGATCTGAGGAACCATATAGACATTATTGAAAGGTGGGGCGGAAATTTGTTCAAATCATTTAGCAACAAATAAAGCCGAGACAGTAAAAAGCATCAATCTATGTACTAAAACAAAGTACAATAGGGCGTCGAATTTGATCATGACAGTTATTTAGAATCTTTCCACCCTGTAGACATTATAGAAAGGTGGGGCGGAAATGAAACTTTCCAACTAGAAATTATATATTGTCACGTTCAAAAGATTGTAAAGTCTCGAAAGGCTAGTTACATCATTCTGCAGTAGACCTTCGAGTTTGTAATGACTAATTTCTAACCAAACCTAACCTAAGAATTTCCCTAACTTACATTTACTTTTTTTTTGTAAATTTCTGCGACACGTAAATGCGAAATGTGTATATTTCAAATGTTTCTAAATCAAACCATGTTGTCACCGGAATTATAATGAAAAGCAACTTTGAAAGTGAAATGTTCAATTTGGAAAATTTTTGTTTCTTCATGTAATGGACTCTTCATCATAGTGAACTTGTACAACTTTTTGGAACACGAATCTTTTCTCAAATCAACACACATAAATATCTATCAATAATTTTGTATTATTAACTACAGAGCTCGCTTATTTTCAATTAAATAATTATTTCTACCAAGATTAATATGGCATGATGGCATGACCTTGAGAGAGACAATTGTTTCTCTCTGTCTGACGGGTTGTTACTAATCGGTCTGTAGGTAAATTTAATAAATCGCTGGCGATCTAGATATCGACTGACGTCTGTAATTAGCTGCAATTTCTACTCTGACCGCTGTTGTGGGGTATATATTGTAATTATCTGTTACGAAGTATCCGTTACCTAATAGTATGGAATACTTATTCATTAGAGATTATTCGATACTCTGTAACGGGATAATGTACTTTGGTGATTAATATTCGGTTACATCTGTACCAATAATTGCTTAAGTAGCTTTGCCTTAGATCCCAAGCGACTTCCAACATTAGGGTCATCATAGAGTAACATTGATCTGTTGTCTAACTTACATGTCTTATTTTGGATTCATTTCAAAACAACTTAAACATTTCTGACAATGCACAGTGCAATAATAAGTGTTTTAAAAACATATTACGTTTACTTGGCGACTGATCTACAAGCACAAGACACTCTCAAGATACTTTTTTAAACATTTTTATAACCGTTCTGGTTTTCATCAGCTAGTAACGGAACATGATTATTCGCTTTAATTCACCACCTTCACAGATAAATCTCACCTTAGTGCCGATCTGAACCTTCTGACATGTCTTATTCTCAAACGGAAAGTAAGATCAAGTGGTTCTAATACTTCGGGATTAATTCTAAAATTCGATCGCTCCAAAAAAAAATAATACACGAGTAACGTTACAGATAAAAAACTGTTGTACAATTTTAAATTTAGAGAGGTCGGACATATTGAGAAGATATGTAAACAAACACTGTGGTATCTTCGAATAGTTTTAAGCAATCAATCAGCTCACACTCTCAGTTTGAGCAAAGTAGACGATGTAAATTTAAACAGAAATAACGCTTTAGAAAAATAAGTAAATAAAACATAGTTGTAATGTTGTTTAAAGTTTCAAAGTCTTTTCTGTCAACGACATATTTAATTCAAATTTTAATGACCTATTTTTTTTCTGTCTGCACTTTTAAACAAATAATATTGAGAGGTAGTTTTTGGGTACATATTAGATATTTTTAATGGAAATAAGTATCCATAAAGATTAATTTAACACACTTAAGGGAAAAGTTGTCCGATCCCCAGTCTCTATCTCCAGTGTATCGACTACAACTTCTAGATAATGTGTACCAAATTGTAGTTGTTTCAACAACAAGTAATGAAAGTAGTAGTGGAAGTTCCTATATATAGGTAATAAAACACATAATGCAGTTTAGAGTTGAGGTATTAACAGAGAAACACCAATTGGTCAAGACATAAACATAATTAAACTAAACGATCGACCGTAGTCGTAAAAAGCACTAGAAAGTCTCCAAGTTGCTTTAATTTCGTTGTCATTTTATCTCTTTAGTTACATTACAGATAATATTGTTGTTGTATGAGTAAGTGGTTTAGTATTATTGTTATTTTTATAAGCAATTATTATAACCCAAAAATGATTAAAGAAAATAAAGCATCATTACACTTAGCTCCAGAATTACTGTGCCTTAAATTTAAAAAATAAGAAACACTTGACCTCACTTCTGGTTTACAGGAAAATCTAAAGGATAATACGAGTGTTAGTTTGAAATAGAAATTAGAAAATAAAAAAATCAAGTATATGCCTGGCATAATAAATAAAAGGCCAGAAAAAGTATATACTAATATTACTATTTTTCAATGTGCCCTTAGAAAATACATCTTTATTTTAATACTTCAATACTTTTAGAATTGCCTCAAAATAGAACATTAAGGTAGTATTGTAGTTCCATTTTTAAATTTGGAATTAAATAAAAATGTAACAGTACCATGCTGAGACTGTAATGTCGGTGAACAGTCTTAACTTGTACAACATCAAATTCTTGTTCGCGGTTAAGCATTAGAGGACCCCTGAGGGTAGAACACTGTATGTCGCTATTTTAAATCAAGTTACAAAGTACATTTACAAATCCAGAAAACAATTGTCATCAATTTTCCAGGATGCAACACATTTGCCTTTCGACTAGCTCGTCCAGAAGAATATAGAACCATAATTTCACACCCTGTCTATAGTAAATAGCAAACCTCAGTTTCAGCTGCTTCACATATCTGCTGTTACCGAGCTGAAAAGTAGTACATACGTACAATTACTGCTATGCTGACATTTCTTTAACGTCAAACTGTTTCTTTTTTTGCCAGTGTGAATGTTTCAACTTGAGGACCAGGCTTTTCTTTATTACTAAAAGCTTTTTGTTCAAAACGGGAATAGTTTTGACCACCATTCAACTGCAGAATATGACAAGGTAAAATTTTCAAGAGTACACTCAATTTTAAAAGATTCTGATCTTCTGTAAACTTGATTCAATTTAATATATTTAGGTTGTTTTATTAAGGATTTCCAGGTACTGTATCTCAATATTTAAAAGTAGTAGAGCTTTGGAAAAAAAACTATTATAAGAAAAGTAAACTTGTTAGAATTAATTTTAGAGTTCTCACTTTACCGCCTACAGTATGATAAAAAGAGCAGTTTTCTGCAAAATTTTCTGAATAAGGTATCAAAATCATATTACCGTTGGAATGCCAGTTAAATTACGGAACTTTTTATTTTATGAATTTTCATAATATGAGTCAAAATAAGGGCAGAAGGGAAATGTGATTAGTTACCTATTAAAACGGTTATATCTTATCTTATCTAATTTTGGTAAATTGGCATTATTTTATAAAATATATCTTATTAGTTAAAGAGAATAAATAAATATGCCCCGCGTATTGTACAAAAGAGCTGATAAATGAAACGTATTTGCAGAAAAGTGGTAAAAAATTTGACGGTACTAAAATTCGATTCCGGAAAAAAGAGCTCGGAAATTGCGAATTTATTAATATCCTGGAGATTGCTGTAAGAAATATTGATAATCGATTTAGAACTACCAGTTCAGCTGCGCTACCTCAAAGTTCCGGTGTTGAAGAGAAATTAAAATTACAGATGCGGATAGCAGGGCATTAAAAATAATTATCGAAAAAATTATCTCGAACTAATTGCATCTATTTGAAAACGATTTTCGCAATCCGCACAATACAGGAAAGCTTTTAAGTTAAGATTGGCTCTAAATGTAACGTAGGATTTTTTTTTAATTTGGTTAATATTATTTTTATTCTCAAGAATTTCCGTCATTTGTGATGTTTTAAATTCAAGGATTTTTCTGGGTGGTCACACCAACGTAAGGTCTGTAACTTCAGATAAGTTTGCATGTATATAAAGTATCCATTTATTCTGGGTAAAAAAAGCGAAATAATAATGTTTACTTTATTCCAAAGATAATCTTCTCGCATTATAATTTGAATATGACTTCTGGCATATGACCGCCACGGCGGGCTCGGACGTAGTCTAATCTGGAGGTCCAATTTTCGATGACTTTTTCCAACATTTGTGGCCGCATATCGGCAACAACGCGGCGTATGTTGTCCTCGAAGTGGTCAATCGTTTCGGGCTTATCGGCGTAGACTAGCGACTTCATGTATCTCCACCGAAAATAGTCAAGCAGCGTTAAATCGCACGATCTTGGAGGCCAATTCACGGGTCTGAAACGTGAAACTATGCGGTTACCAAACGTTTCTTTCACTAAATCAATTGTGGCACGAGTTGTGTGACATGTTGCCCCATCTTGTTGAACCCACAGCTCGTGTGCATCATGATTGTTCAATTGATGAACGAAAAAGTTAGTAGTCATGGCTGTATACAATCACCATTGACTGTAACGTTCTGGACAGCATCGTTTTTTAAGAAGTACGGACCAATTATTCCACCAGCCCATATAGCACACCAAACAGTCAGTTTTTCTGGATGTAACGGTGTCTCAACATGATTTTGAGGATTATCATCACTCCAAATACGGCAGATTTGTTTATTGACGTATCCATTCAACCAAAAGTGAGCTTCATCGCTAGACAAAATTCGCTTATGAAAATCGCGATCAACGGCAATCTTGTTTTGGGCCCATTCACCGAATGTACCTTGCTAGGTGATCGTGTGGTTTCAATTCTTGCACGAGTTGAATTTTGTAAGCACGCAAACCAAGATCTTTCTGCAAAATCTTCCATAAAGTGGATGGACACATATCCAAGTCCTGTGCACGATGGCGGATAGACTGCTTCGGGTTTTCCTCTACGCTACGCTCTACAGCAGCCATGGATTCTTCTGTACGCACTGTAACACATCTCTGTGGATGCGTATTATCATTTAGAGTAAACGTGGTACGAAAACGTTGCATAGTTAATCGAATTAATTGCTCTGAATATGTTGACCATAAAATGGACGCAGTGCGCGATACGTATTTCGAACAGAACCATGAATTTCAAAATAAATTTGCACAGTTTGGAAGCGTTGTTCAGGCGTCAGTATATTCATGATGAAATGCCAAACCAAACTAAACATAAATGACTTGACAGCTGACCAAATGGCCGCCGGTTAAAAGCGTGTTGCCAACTTAAAGTTCTATAACTCTAAAAAACACCCTTTATATATTTCTTCTGTTCGTGTGTATGTCACTGAAATCCTTCTAAACAGCTGGACCGATTTTGATGAAATTATTTGTGTGGATTCAAGGACATTCGAGAATGGTTTAGATTCACAATTGGACCCGGTAGGTGGCCCTAAGATCGGGTTCTAGGAATTCCTTTTATTTTGACAATTTTTTTATAATTTTTCGCACATTAGTATACAGTTTACCGAATTGTAATATCAAAAAAACTTTTGATGAACCCTCTAATAAATCCAAGCCACGTTTGGACAGAACAACAACGTCTTTCCTCTAGTATATATATATATATATATATATATATATATATATATATATATATATATAATTTTTTGTTAACCGAATATCATTTAAAAAAATAATTTTTATTGTCAAGGCATAGATCTAATTATCTGACAGGTTTTGAATATACCAACATGAATAGATATTGTTCCCATGTCCTAGTTGGAAATTATTCAATCGGATCTTGAAAACTTTATAAGATCAATAACTGAAACTTTGCGCATTGGTATTATTATAGTCTGCATACACGCAACCCCTGACCTCAACCATTCGAGGCTAATAATATTACAAGGTTTAACTGGCTATATGAACGCTTTGAATATGAAATCTAATACTTCTCAGAAGTTGTCTCCAAAGTTTATAATGAACAATATAATAATTCAATTTTATCTGATTTAATAATAGCAGTATTTTAAATTGAAAAAATTATAGTAAAGTTAACGAAGGCACAAGATCGGATTCAAAAAAGATCAAAATTTGTTCATTCTTTAATATTTGGTTCTAACTTTGTTTTTTTAGTTTTCTTTCAGTCAATTTTTTCCCTTAATTCCAACAGCTTGAATGCATTACATTTCCGACAATTTTGACTAAAGCCGCTCTTCTCCAGATTCCCATATAGCAAAATACAAGGGTTAAAAAGAAAAAAATCCGTAAAATCACTAAATAACGTAAAAAAGGTAGTTTTTAATATGTTTACTTTTATATTTGAGACCTTTAATTCTTTTATTGTAGAGCCAATTTCCAATTTATACTAGTAATAATCTTTTAACAAACATTTTTCAAATACAAGAGAAATCTCTAAATCGCAAAACATAAAAAGGTTTGTTTTTGCTATATGTATATATTATTTTACCAAATGTCTAATGATGTTAGTGTTGTCAAAAAATCATGAAGGATACATATTTTCATCTTGAGATTTTTTTGTAGACCGTTTCTATTTAATTTGTTAGTGAATGATTTGACAGCAGTAACTAGCTCTAGTGAATTGCTATATCTGCTGATAACATAAAAATATTTTAGGCAGTTAAATGTACTATCGAATGTGATCCTTAAAACTGATTTAGATTATTTTGTGTGCGATATAAATGTCTTGAAGAAATGAGTTAAAATAACCTGCATTACAGCAAATTTTCATTATAAACTTAAAAAATAGAGATCTTATCGAAATTAAGTCTGATCTGAGTGTATTCGTGGATTAAAAGCTTTTATTTAATGTGTACAGTTTAGGGTGTGCTAAAAAATTCGATAATTTTTTTCTCACTTTTCGGTCAAAATATCACCGAAGATGTCTAAGAAAACATCCTATCCAAGCCTCATAATTTAATATTTAAGGGGTCCATCGAACCAAAAATTTTACTATTCAAATAACACAGAAAAGAGGATTTTTTACATGATTTACTCCGGCAAGCGGTGAAGAAATTTTTTATTCGCCAAATTAATGAAGGAGCCTTATTAAGCATTAAATTTTGGATAAACTTTCTTTCTTGAGTCAAATTTCTATCATCTATTGTACTTTCTACAGAGCCATAAAATTTTAATATCTGAAAATTTCGGGTTTTTTGAACTTTTAAACTAAAGTGTTGAAGATAGAACAAAATGTTAACTAGCAATATTGCATTCCATCTGACGCTCAATAAAAGACTCTTAGAAAATTTTTTCATATTTTTAATATTAACAGAGTTAACAAATCTTCAAATTATTGTTATATCATGCATAGTTCACTTGATAAAACATAAAACTAAAAAAAACTAGAACGTATATTTGTAAACATTGAAAATATGAAAAATTCGTTTAAGACTTTTTTATTTGTTCAATCTTCAATAGTTTTGATTAAATGTTGTGAATAAAAATTTTCTTCAAAGATTGCAGGAGTAATTAATGTAAAAAATCTTCTTTTTCTTATTATTCAAATAGGAAATTTTTAGATTATATGCTGGACCAGTTAAAATTTAAATTATGAGCTCCACTTTGGACAGGATGTTAGTTTTTGACATTTTAAGCGGAAAGTAAGACAAATAAATTACAGATTTTTTTGGACCACCCTAGTATGGTACTCAAAAAAGTGAAAGTTTATGTTATGAATATGTTAGACATTTTCGTGATTTCATATGCAGTGTAGATTAAGACCATTGCAAAAGTTTCCCAATAATTTTCAGCTGGAAACTGGACTCAAACTGCTCAAAACTGTCTGGCAATTTGTTTATACCATTCATCAGATGCTGACTGACGACAAAATTGTTCCCGAATTATTAGATGACAACGATAATGCAGAGGATGATGATACTACTAACGATCCAGATTAAGCTGACTAGACACTAGTTTATTCTGATGCATTTCAGGTACTGAATTTGCTATTTGTATTTGGAAATGGAGAGCTAGCTACCATAAAAGGGAAGTCAATTTTTGATTTTAAGAACCACGCTACCCAATATTAGTTGTACTCAATAAATAGTTCTGTATAACTTTTACTGAATTCCTAGGATGTATACTAAATTACTTAATTTGCACTAAAAGACTTATTCTTTTAAATTCAAAGAAAAAAGTTGCATCACACAGAAATATTGTTCTTAACCTTTTCATACACTGTTGATGTCGTGTGCTCTTTAAAAGTAGTAAGTCTGATTACAAAAGGTGAAACAAAAGACAGTCTAGCGAAGACAAAACTATAGAGCTGAAAAGAAACGTCTGATATTGTTCTCCTCTCAATACATTTACTTCGTGCAAGCTTATCGCTACGTTATGTCGGAAATTGCTTTGAAAACAGCCCACGCTTGATGTTCCACGTTAACTTTCTTACATTTTAAAAGGTATACACCGTATAGTCGTAAAATACCACTTAACCCACTTCTGAAAAGCACAATTATTATATTCCTCTTTCAAGAATATATTGCGGTTCTGGGTAATATTAAACGTGTACTATGTTCCATTTGTATAATAAATTAACAAATAAATTTAAAAGAAATCAACTTCAACAACAAAAACTACAGCTTCATTAAAAACATATTCTGCAACAATTAAATACTTATTTGTTGAATCGTGAGAAGCGTGTCTGAATTTATTACATACTCGACGTTTCGACTCATGCTTTGCAGCTATTATCAAGGAAAAAAAAAGTGAAAAATTAATTTTTTTTGGCAAAACTAAAATTTATTTCTGAAATTGTTAAAAAGCTTTTTGATTTGTTCATTAGGAACTTAACAATATCAATACTATTAATAATAACCCCACACCTAAATTTCTTTCTATACCTTATATTAAAGATATTTCATCTAAAATAATTAAAATATTTAAGAAACATCCTAGTATTAATATATCGCATAAATCTATTAAAACTGCTAATAGTTTGATCAGCAAGATTAAAGACAGAACTCCAGATAAATTAAAATGTAATATGGTTTATCGCATTACTTGCAAGAACTGTCCAGCTTCTTATGTGGGTCAAACTTCTAGACTATTAAAGGATAAAATCTCACATAAAAGCGACATTAGACTCGGCAAAGAAAGTTGTGCCATGGCCATTCATTGCATATCCGATGATCATATAGGAGAGTTTGACAACGCTCAGGTACTGATTAACGAGAGGAATCTTTTAAAATTTTCTAGAAATAGTTTGTATTAACAATTGATCTAATTGTGTAAACAAAAAACCGGATATTTCGAATCTTAATGTCATTTACTCTAATTTGTTAGCGATGAATGATAGAATATCTCCAGTAGTTAATAATTAAATATCTATTTTCTCAAGAAATATTTTTGAAATAATCGGATTAGCATAATAGCATACGGACAAACACCTTAATGATCCTGTAAATGACTTGCAACCACCCCAGGAGGGTAGCCAAAATACAGTTAATACCCCTCAATCAAATAGTAATGAGGGTTTATAAGGAAGGTATAAATTAAGAAACAGAAATAGAAACCGTTCAGTTAGATAATAGCTTTTGAAAATGCCAGATAAGATTCTGACGAAACGTCAAGCAATTCAGTCGAATTCAACAGACGAACGGATGTACACCGGAAGAAAACTTCGACCACATAGCTCCATTCGTGAAACAATACGAACAAACATATGTATATGTTCTGAGAAGCTTCGGCGATCATTATTATGAACTGGGCTAGGTTCCAGGGTGAGAACTGCGTCTGAATTTATGAAATACTCGACGTTTCGTCTCCTGCTTTAGAGACATTATCAAGGGACAAAAAGATTTTCAGAATCTAGATCGAAGTCGGGGTCGCAATCTTCCTAGTCCCCAAGAGTCACTAGGTAACTGAACATAACTTTATAAATTTAGGCGCCCGGAACCTAGCCCAGTTCATATATATATATATATATATATATATATATATATATATATATATTTGTTTTAGGTGGTTTCCGGGAATTCATCCGCGTAGTTGATAACTGATCCCTGTCGGTATCGATGGTAAAATGACGACGTTGCGGCAGAGTCACATCTGCCCTCTTCAGGTCGGTTCGCATAATTCTCGTAGCCTTCTGCTTTCGTTTCTAGTTACTCGAAAACTTAAAAACAAATATATATATATATATATATATATATATATATATATATATATATAATAGCTGATTTTTGTCACAAACCTGGAATAATCTTTACGATTTCATTGGAAACTGGATCTTTTATGAAATATTAAGACCAGAATAAACACATAATTTACAGTAATGTGCACATTTATTTATTGGGAATTTAAAATTGCTACTGAACTACGAAGCATTTTAGAAGAATCATATTTACAAAGCAAATTAAATTAATGCTGTTGCCATTAGATTCTCAAATTTCAAATAAAACGAAAGCGCAGGTGTTCCTTACAATACCCATTGAGATGTCAAGCTTTTGCAGATTATTTAATATACGCTGAAATTTTTTCACGTACCTTATAATTGAAATTCGCCGAGCTTATTTATTAAATCCTTGAATTGAAGCCTTATAATGGAAATGAGTTTGTTAGAGCAAGGCACTTCCAGATTACTGGAGAGACTTTTGTTGTTTTGTTATCAGCGGGACGGATGCAGATATCCATCTGCTCTGGAAATGACTTTATGAATAAAATATGAACCATTTTGTAATAAATAATTCTTGTTTTCTTCTAGAGAATGTCCTGCTTTGGTTGCTACACATATACATCGCCCGTTAATTCAGTGTTCTTAAGAAAAACAAAAGGTTGCACCCTTAGAAACCAAATTATATAAAAAGATATAGGAACTGACTTAAACATATATTTTATGGACAATAAAATAATTTAAGGACAAATCAAACGGAGACAACATATCGAAAAAATATATAGCAAAGGCAATATATCTCTGATCACCGACTTGAATTGTCGAATAAGGTTCTACGAAATTGGTCATCACTCGGAAAATGAAAACAAAGCCCACATCACTAAAAATGTCCCAAAATTGTCTTCTAAACGTTGTTTGTGGCATATTCTTGATTATGTTTATGTTCTTTTGGGCAATAACACCACAATAGAAATAAGTAAAATAAATATATGTCATTTTATTTCTATTGTGGTGTTATTGCCCAAAAAACCATAAAAATAATTAAAAAAAAATATGTCCCAAAGTGTTTTGAGAGACTGTGCTAAAATGGTGAACACTTGCATGTATACCAAAGACGATTTGCCAGATATTCTCGTTCATCAATAGGGCCATAGTTAGTCCTTTAGAGAGTAAAATTAATGACAAAACACTAGCTCTTAGGCTACTTCGCCTAACTGATGAGACCAGTAAGGTCGAAAGCTTTGACATCCACCCAGAAATATCGTTGGGTTTAGGTGAAACCCGAATCCCAGTTTTGGGAATTTTGCAAATCTCCATGAATTCCGTGGCGCGGTTCCTTTTATTCAAAGCCAAAGTCTGAGAATCCAAAAAAGCAAAAGTATTCTTTTGATCAAAATCCTGTAAAGTTTGGAGCTTGTTTCAACTTCGGTTCGTCTTTTTCTGTCAGAGAAAGTACCCTGAGACAAGTAGAAATTAGTAGAATTTTCTTTGAGATGTTGAAATCACAAACGATTAGGAAAAAATAAGAGTCAAAAAACAAAAGTCTTCCAGATTGTGTGAAACTTCGAGAAACCCAGACCCGGAAAAGTTGTACCGGTGTCGGGGTTTCTCGAAGTTTCGCACAATCTGGAAGACTTTTGCCTTTTGTCTCTTGCGTTTTACAAATCTTTAGAAAGTCAATAAAATCTTTACCGAATATTTTACAATTTTGCAGAAACAAAATTCATTGTCATCCTTTTTTAAAACACCTCGGAAGGTATGCTCACTAGAAAGCAACCCGTTTACAAGACTTTTCACATACAATCACATGATCGGATTCAAAATGAAGCTAATTCCGAGGTTTCAGAGAACTGTAATAATAATTACTGAACAACAAAAGGGATCCGCGAAAATCTCGATGGGGTGCAAAGAACAACTAATAATTGATTCCGTTGTCTGCAATCAAGCCCATGCCAAAGGACGAAATCTCTACATGGCATATGTGGACTACAAAAAGGCCTTTGATTCAGTTCCACATGATTGGCTCATTCAGGTGCTGAAACTCTATAAAGTAAATAATTATATTGTTAACTTTTTAGAATATGTGATGACTATCTCGCAAACCAACATCTTTGTGAATGAAGCCGACTGTTCGATACAAACCGACTCTATCCCTATCAGAAGGGGTATATTCCAGGGAGACTCTCTTAGCCTGCTGTGGTTCTGCCTTGCCATGAACCCACTCTCACACAAACTGAACTATACTAACTTTGGGTTCAGTCTCAAGCACAACAACGTACTAGCATTAAAGATAAACCATTTGTTATACATGAACGACTTAAAGTTTATGGCAGCTAAGAAACAACAGCTGCATGATATGCTTAAAATAGTACAAGGGTTCTCTAGTGACATCTGTATGCAATTTGGCCTAGACAAATGCCGAATTATTAATATAGTTAAAGGCAAAATACAGCAGGGGCACTACGAAATGGGAGATGGCACCTCAATTGAATTCATAGAGGAAGGGCTTACTTACAAATACCTTGAAATAAAGCAGGCTCAACGAATGGATAACACCTCCATGAAAAAGGACCTAAGAACAGGGTTTTATAGAAGGATAAGACGACTGCTGAAAAATCTGTTTCAGGCTATTAATCGTAAGCGTGTTCAGTGCTTAGTTACTCTTTCGGTATAGTTAACTGGTGCAAGACTGACATTGAACAATTACAACGGAAAGTACTACTAGCAAAAGCTCAAAATCACCATACAAAGAGCTGGGTCGAACGTACAACATTGCCCCGGTGTGAAGGAGGAAGAGGATTGGCAGATATAGGAAAGTTACGTGATCAGCAAATTTCTAATTTGCGTAATCATTTCCAGAGACTCGCAGAATTTTCTGATCTACACAGAGTCATATGTCAGGTTGATGACTCAACACCCCTGCGACTGACAGAACAACAAGTTCAAGTATACCACCAGGCAACTGATCAGAAACTGCTCAAATGGAAAGGAAAGCCCCTTCATGGAAGACATATAAATGACGTCTACCAAGATTATGTCGACAGTTCAGCGTCGAACTACTGGTTGATCTCGGGTCATATGTTTCCTGAAACGGAAGGCTTTATATTGGCAATCCAAGATCAAGTAATTCCAACTAAGAACTATCTAAAGTACATCGTCAGAGACCCTTCTATCAACAACGACAGATGCAGATATGGTTGCCAAACATCTGAATCTATCCAGCATATCACAGGAGGTTGCCAAGCGTTCGCTGCAACTGAATACAAAGAACGACACGATGCTGTGGCAAAAATATTGCACCAGGAACTAGCGCTGAAACTTGAGCTATCCCAGTCGGTAAGAACACCCTACTATATATATAAACCTGAATCTATTTTAGAAAATAATAACTACAAACTGTACTGGGACCGGACAATATTGACCGATCAGACTGTTGCTCACAATAGGCCTGATATAGTTTTGATAAATAAAGTCTCTAGAAAAACAACCTTAATTGACATAGCAATTCCTAACAATAATAACTTAAATACTAAGCAGGCTGAAGAAATAGCCAAATATAGGGATTTAGAATTTCAATGGGACATGAACAACACTCGAACGGTACCAATTGTTATGTCAACAACTGGAGTAGTCCCAAAACATCTATTAAACAATTTGAAATACCTCGGTCTGGACGATCATCTTTACCAACTGATGCAAAAGCCGTCCTGTTAGGAACAGTCCGGACGATCCGACAATTCATGGGAAACTGCAGCCACGAGGCCAACCACGGGCCTGATAATCTGGCAAGGGCTCCCACAGAGCTAAACCCTTTTGATATGTAGTATATCTGGGGTTTAGTGAATTTTCCCCTAAAGGAACGCTATCCGTGCCTTAGAGGAAGTGTGCTGCCAAACAATGTATGGTCAAGTCGGGGAAATAATATTAAAAAATGAACGTTGCGCTGTGGCCTACAACACCAGGAAATAACTTTTTAAATCGATTTGTATTATAAAGAAACGTTTTTGTCATATTTGAAGAGTTAAATGCGGTTGAAACAAAAATATAAATAAGTAATTAAACTTTCATGTTAATGTATCTTTCAGCTAGCTTTAAATTTATAGACAATTATCACCTTGTCCCTATATTTAATTTAACAAATCTCCATTTCAATTGATAAAGTTATTTACAACTGGAATTTAAAATGGCATTAGCTATTTCATGGGATATGTCGTGTCAAAACCCTAACAAACTTTAAATGGTACTAACTATTATATATGGAATTAAGAGCATTGTCCGTATAAAAGCAGGAAATGCCAGACTACTATCCTAAAACATATAAAACTGAAATCTGTTTATTGTATTTTTTTATTTTATGTCTGGGATGTAAAAAAATGTTTGCGCGAAACATCTTTTTCATACACTAAGGGAAATGAATTAATCTCGTGATTAATAGTATGAATTAATTAATTTGTCAGCTTATAAACCACTGTAATAACAAGAAGGTGAAAGCCTTGACACAGTTTGAAAAAATATTCTCAATGTTCTTTTTGCATAATGACCCTCGTTAGAGCTCTAGAAAAAGAATTATAATTTGTTAAACAATTTTTTTAACAATTTCCAAAAATGTTTTTCAGTTAGGGATTTTTCATAAATGAAAATCGTAGTAACTTACTTCTAAAGTTAGATATATTTTTGAATATTGTTTGCAAATAATACAATGTTCCAATATAATATGGAATATTTCCCAAAATACTTATTATTTTGAAATTCTGAAAAACACTTAAAAAGATTTCCGAAGAAAGAAAAGATAGCACTAGAATTTTAGGTACCAGAACCACATATAAAAAGGCGGCTCAAATAAACTGCCAAAAGACTTAAAGAAGTCGTAGTCAATGCTTTGAATACCTTATAAGGGGGCACCCACATATTTCACAAGAATTTGAAAATCATACAAAAGATTTTAAATAACAGAATTAACGCGAATATCTTGTATATAGATAATTGTTAATTTAAAGTATCCATTCTTTGACGCTCTTCAACTTACTTTCTGTCTGAGATGAATTATCAAATACAACTTGTTATGTTTTTTATAATAACGAATGTTAATTATTCCCCTTCATTTTTGTAATACAATTTCCTCAGTTCAAACTCAACGAAGCAATAAAGTTCTGAGTCGAATTTGAAACTCGTCACTGATACGTAATCTAATTTAATTTGTTTCGAGTAATAAAAGCAGTAGGCGTTCTCAAAAGAATACAAGAAAATTAACTGAAAAGAGAGGGTATAGCATCTGCGAGATCAACGTCCTTCAACAAAGAAAGCAATCTCGGAAATACCCCATTTTGAGATTCAATCTGGAAACTTTTGTTCATTCCTCACATTTTCTCACGATCCGGTAAATCATATTCGGTTTGTAATCGTATCTTAAAAAAATATTAAAACATACCTAACGTTTCAAAAATAATTTCTTGGGGTACATTTCGATGGTAGAAGCCAATACTTTGTTTTTGGCACTGAATTCAATGTATATTTAGTTCCGATTTCCGACAATTAAGTAACAGTATTGGGTGGAACTGAATAAGCACAATATTAAAAATTTATGAGTAACCAATGTACAAAATAAAAATTAAGGTAAAAGTTGTAAAATCCTATAATGTACTACAATGTACATATCACTCTAGTAAAATAAGTTGTAATTGCATCAAAAGTTGCTTGTGAAACAATTTAAATTAAAAATCGGATTAGTGAATTTGCTTATTTTTTGTACAAACTGTACTCATGTCCGTGTACTCTTTGATTAGTTTAGTCTTTCGAGATTCTTGAACAAAACATATTGTTTCTTATTTGAAGACGCGAAATGTAAAGACCGATATCTAGGATTTTCGGAGAAACTAGCACATAGAGGTTCCGAATCTGGAGCCGTTCCATGTAATTACTGTTACCCGTAATTCCTAGGTTAGAATGTCATAATTTTCAGGTTAACTCCACCTGTCAGAGATACTGAATACTCTCCTCTGGGTGTTCGGGAGGACATTCAATTGTGGGAAGCGGAACTGATGAAGTTTCCCTAACCAGAAACAATATATATTATATATTGTCTTGCGTACAAAAGAATGACACCTCGAGGAGAGTATATTGTTTCTTAGTGTGACTTATTAGCAGCTTCACTACCTTCAAAACTGGAAATTTCTAAAAATTATTAATGTACTGCAAACTTATCATTGATATCAATAGAAACTTAACCTGCGAACAATTCTGAGATATTGCCCGGGTTACTTATTGTATTTTCATGAGAATTATTTTCACAGATGGTTTATTAGAGAGTTATCTACAAATTAATTATGTGTTGTTGGGCATTGATTATACCTATACGATTTGGTTATCTTTCCCCAGAAAATCTTGAGTTATTGTCAATCAATATATGTATATCTGTTGTGCTTATTCTTGAGTATATTAAATTATATAGTGACGTAGTCATCAGAATATCGTCTAATAATTCGTTTATTATGATATATTTGTTATACAGAATGTGTAAAGTAAAAGATCAAAATTTGTAAGGAATCTAACAATTAGAAATTAGTAATGAGCTATACAATGTTTAACCCATCTTATAACGAGGTTCAACTACCTTTACCGTTGTGGAAATAAAGGACATTTCCCAGTGTGAGACTACCTAAACGTTCAACAACCTGATGTAGGCAGCGGAATTACACCACCACCAGGGATTGCCAGTAAGTTAGAATAAGGGTGCGAATATTGGCTAGCCATCCACGATCCCCCAGGGCGCTGTTTATACGGGTACCAGAGATTATAAAAAACTCGAGTAATTAGCCACAAACAACGAGTTACAAGTGAGTCCATGTCAATATGTGTTGAGGACTTTGTATTGCCTGCAGCACCAAGATGACTTCCAGGTAGAACAAAACTCCGTGAACCCCGGAAGATAGCCAAAGATTAATTGGTTGGACGCAGGATAGATAGAACCTGATTCGGCATAGTAAATGCGTCCAACCAGGACATCCAGATAGCCACTGCAGAAGAAGCAGCTTGTTTCGAACCAGTAGTGGCCATCATCAATTATGACGAACTGTACATGACATCAGCAAAGGAAAGTAATCTCAGAAAAGAATTTGTAACACAGTTTACAGATAACTGAACACAGGCCAAATGAACTCCGGAATGCAGACCAATTCATTTAAAATAATTGACACATTTTCAACGGTAAACATACTACTGGCCGTACGAATGTTAACCAAAACCGATTACTGGAAAGGCTTAACTGTACTGCTATTGCCGAAGCAACTACCACTGAGGCAACAACAGACCGTGCAGGCAAATATACGGCCTGTTACAGAACGTAGTTATTGAGCTTTCGGTGAGCCCATGGTCTACGCTCATCATTTTAGTAAAGAAATATCGAACCAACCTGTTTAGCGTAGATTATATGAAGTTGAATTATGCAGTTATCCATGTAGAAGTAACCTGTTGATTCTGCATCCTCGACTTAAAGAGCCTATAATTGGCAAACTGGAATTCATGAAAGCAATAGGTTTGTTACAATTTACGATCATGCCGCTTGGGTTATGGAATTCTCCTATTCCGTTTGAGAGGTGGATAGCATACTTACTATGCGAGTTGACGTAAAAGACGTGCACGCCTATTGTATTTCTATAACACTCATGTCATGAGTTACAATGAGAAACATCGGTACCATTTGGGTTACATTTCGTATTAGTACAGGAAGTAAGACTAAGATTTAACTTTATGTACCGACTTGAGCATTTCACGTCAGAATGTATAGTGTTTTGTATTTTGAGATGTCTAATGTGGCTACTTAGTTTATAGTTTGTATTGATATTGTTTTAAATAATTTTACTTATTTTAGAGAATCATTAATAATTTTAATGCTTTTAATTCTTTAAGGTAAAAACAATTTATTTTATAGGTTATATGAATTATGTGAGTTGATAAATAACTTTTGTTGTTAATCTCAAATTCCCATGAACTTTCGATCTTATACAATATTGTTGCTTAATTATTAAAGCTAGGTATATCTACTGATGACTAATATTATTGTAGTTAATATTTTATTTTCACTTATATCCACACCATTTAGTCACACTCTAAATAAAAATCAACAAATTTTGGCTCTTAACAATATTGATTTATATGAAAATTCAACAGTAACTGTACAAACAAGGGTTAAAATTACATAAAAGTTGCATAGAAATTGTGCCTTAAATTTATTATGCAATAATTTATACCCGGATATTATTTAGGAACCCCATCAACTAAATAGATAATATCACTGTCACTGGCATTTTCAATTTCCTCCCATTCGATATGTTTCTACACTTTGTTCCAAAAGCTAATACGCTTGTAAGTTATAATAACTAGTTCAAGGTAACATGCTGTAATGTATTACATAGAGTCCGTAATCCTTTATCGTATTAACAACATAATTAAATTGATCGACAACTAGTCGATAATGATTCCGATTGAAATTAGCTGTACAGTAGATTTTGAAACATTCGAAAAGAACTGAAAATGTCATATGCAACTTTTTACGCTATGGATATTCGTAAACAGAATATCCACATATCCATATAAACAGAATTTGAGGTGTAGTTCCTTCCTAGTAAGATGGCGGGACAGTCACACATGGATATGGTTAGCTAATCATTAAAATAGAGTTTTGAATATAATGAAAGGTTGTCAGACGAAATAGAGATATGTAATAAGTAAAAGAAAGACATGAAATAACTTCATGTCTTTTCATTAGTGATCTTGTTAGATACAATTTAAGTCGTGATGTCATCTTTCAAATCTATGCCTCTACCTCGATAAAAAAGACGCCCTAAGAACTGTGAGATACTTAAGAAATAATTAGTGTTAGTGTCGTTAATCCCCAGAATCGAGGTTATTAACTTTAGGACTTAATAATGATAAATATAGAAAATTTGCAACATAATGTAAACACGACATCATTACAGAAGTATTGAAACCAAAATACCCATATGGGTATCCAAGTATCGCAAGAAGAGTATCGAGACAAAAAATACCCGGTATTGAAACCAAAGTATCGATACTGATATCATATCACAAGGATCGCAACCTCTCTACCTATTACAACGGGTGTTTTTTTAGAGGTATAGAACTTTAAGTTGGCAACACTCTTTTAACCGTCGGCCATCTTGTCAGCAGTGAAGTGATTTATGTTTAGTATGGTTTGGCATTTCATTATAAATAGACTGACGCCTGAACAACGCTTCCAAATTGTGCAAATTTATTTTGAAATTCTTGGTTATGTTCGAAATACGTGTCGCGCACTACGTCCATTTTATGATCAACATATTCAGAGCAATTAATTCGATTAACTATGCAACGTTTTCGCACCACGGTTGCTCTAAATGATAATACGTATCCACAGAGGTGTCGTACAGTGCGTACAGAAGAATCCATAGCTGCTGTAGAGCGTAGCGTAGAGAAAACCCGAATCAGTCTATCCGGCATCATGCACAGGAATTGGATATGTGTCCATCCAGTTTATGGAAGATTTTGCAGAAAGATCTTGGTTTGCGTGCTTACAAAATTCAACTCGTGCAAGAATTGAAGCCACACGATCACCTAGCAAGGCGCACATTCGGTGAATGGGCTCAAAACAAGATTACCTTTGATCCCGATTTTCATAAGCGAATTTTGTTTAGCGATGAAGCTCACTTTTGGTTCAATGGATACGTCAATAAACAAAACTGCCGTATTTGGAGTGATGATAATCCTCAAGTTGAGACACCGTTACATTCAGAAAAACTGACTGTTTGGAGTGCTTTATGGGCTGGTGGAAAAATTGGTCCGTACTTCTTTAAAAACGATGCTGGCCAGAACGTTGCAGTCAATGGTGATCGCTATAGAGCCATGATTACTAACTTTTTCGTTCATCAAATGATCAATCATGATGCACACGAGCTGTGGTTTCAACAAGACGGGACAGGATGTCACACAGCTCGTGCCACAATTGATTTATTGCAAGAAAAGTCTAGTTTCACGTTTCGGACTCCAGAATTGTCCTCCAAGATCGTGCGATTTAAGGCCGCTTGACTATTTTCTGTGGGGATACGTGAAGGCGCTAGTCTACGTCGATAAGCCCGAAAAGATTGACCACTTGGAGGACAACATTCGCCGCGTTATTGCTGATATACGGCCACAAATGTTGGAAAAAGTCAGCGAAAATTGGACCTGTAGATTAGACTACGTCCGAGGCAGCCGTGGCGGTCATATGCCAGAAGTCATATTCAAATTATAATGCCAGAAGATTATCTTTCGAATAAAGTAAATTTCATGTCAATTTAAAAAAATATTCTTGTTTTATTCCATTTCAAAGTTCTATACCTCTAAAAAAAAACGCTACTTTACAGAAAATATATGAACGACAATCTCAATGAACATAATAGCACCCCAAAACCGATAACTAATCTATTAAAAAGTGACAAAAAATACGTATTCGGAGTAGGTGTCCACTGAGGTAGGCATGTAATTAGATCGGCGATAACAGAGATCCCACAATTATTTTAAAAAGAGTTATTAAAAATTAAAATAAAGAAAATACGTCGATATGTTCTTGAACTTTATCAGGTATACCTAGACAGAACTTTAAAATATCAGGCTGGCAACACTGCAAACATTCTCGATGTCTAGTTAGCACTGCGATTATCAGTAATGTCCCTATAGTCATTGTTGGGACACCGAGTATTCCACAGTGGATAAAGACCACCCCTACCTTCGGTTTTCTTGCGGAGCGAGAAATTTTTAAACATAGACCGAACCTCCACCCAAAATGCTGGGTACGAACCTCCCCCCGAAGCACTGGCCTGGTGCGACCCTTCCCAACAGTAGCCTGAATACGCCTATGATAGAGACAATTATGAAATTTGTGAAAAACCTAATAGACCGACCGAATGCTTTACTTATTGTCTTATTAAACATTTTAACAGACCTTATCAGTTAATCAGTCAATATTTTACAATATTTTGCTGCCATAAGCCAGAGTATCAAAGAATATCCCAACATGTCTCTGTATGATGTTGTTCTCAACCACTTGGTCTATGGCAGATGACTTCACGGAAATGCTTATAAAAAATAGATTAATCAAAACCGTGTGCCCAGGATTTTCCTGGCTACAGTTCGAAAGCGCTTGAAAATCAATCCCAATTTTTGGTTTAAAAATCATAGTTTTCAGATGAGACACGTTTCTGTTTAGTGAACAGCTGAACAAACAAAACTGTAGAATATAGGGTGATGAAAATCTTCAAGTGATTCCCAAAATGCCTCCCCGCCCCGAAAGATACATAAACATTACTGATGATGATATGTTAACCTAATATTTGTTTATTTTTATGTTTTTTTGGGCAATAACACCACAATCGAAATAAAACGACGTATATTGATGGAAAACCAAACGTTTCAAAGTCTATTCTGACTTCGTTGTCAATGGCTTTATATTTTTTGATTTAAATAATAATGAAGTAAGAAATGAAAATATCTAATAGATAGTTGATGAAAATAATACTAAAATAACTGATTCTCAAATAATAGCAAATAAAATGAATCAATACTTCTGTAATATTCGAAAGGAGTTAGGATATAAAATTAAATAGCCCCTTAATAAATGTCTTGTACTTCCATCTATGAATCCTAAAACATTTTTTTTTGTATCCAACTAATAAAAAGGAAGTCACTATTGTAATAGAAAAAATGAAAAATAAAAAAGGTGCAATAGATGGAATAAGTGCAAAAATAATAAAAGAACTTACTGACTTTCTGGTTGAGCCACTAACACATATGATAAATCTTTGTTTTGAATCGGGGGAATGGCCTGATGATTTAAAGACGGCTGACGTTGTCCCTATTTATAAATCGAAAGAAAAATATGAATTTAATAATTATCGACCTATATCTCTGATATCAAATTTGGCTAAGGTATTAGAGAAAATATTGCATAAAGGACTATTGAAATTTATCAGCAAATGTAAAATTATATCAAACAAACAATTTGGATTTTTAAAAAATAAAAGTTCCAAAGATGCACTTGCATTTATTGTCGATATAATATTGAATAATCTTGATAAAAGCAAACCTATAGCCATTACTTTTTTGGATTTGACTAAGGCTTTCGACACTGTTGAGCATAATATTTTACTGCAAAAACTTTATAGATATGGAATCAGAGGTAACGCATATCACTTGATTTCCAACTATTTAAAAGGTCGACTACAAAGGGTCAGAGTAAACGATACTTTAAGTGAATATAATGAAATAAATATGGGTGTTCTGCAAGGAACAATACTTGGCCCACTCCTGTTTGTTCTATATATTTGTTCTATATATTAATGATTTGCTCAATAGCATGCCTGAAGGTGAAATCATCTCTTATGCAGATGATACAGCATTAATTACACAGGAAAATAATTGGTTTTTAACAGAAAATAAAGTTAATGGTCAAGTGAACGAAATCTCTGAATGGCTTGCTTTGAACGGGTTGTCTTTGAATGTAGATACAACTGTTTGCATTACTTTTGGCAATTATAAAAATAGTGTACCAAAAATTTTTAATGTACTTATTAAAGATAAAGTAATCAAAAAAGTTGAAAGCTGTAAATATTTAGGCGTTTACATGGACTACAGATTAAATTGGGCTTTACATATACAACACATCATAAATAAAACTAAATATCTGGTTTACATATTTTATAAGTTATCTAAAATAATGAAGAGAAAGACTCTAATGATTTTTTATTATTCTTTTTTCCACAGTATATTAAGATAGCGGAATCATTCGACCATATACAAACCAAAAAGTATCTTTGCAAAATTTACAAAATAGGTTATTAAAAATAATTAATAAAAATAAATTCATATATACCAATAGACCTTGTAATATATAACAACGATATGCTCTTGAGTCGATACTGTATCATTATGAAGAGTCAAAACATATATTGCATCTGAAAGTATCACTAGAAAAAAAGTTATACAGCTGCCGATATAAGGTTGTTTTCAAAAGGAGGTTACCATTAATAATTTCTTACTTAATTGTCGGTAATCAGATACAATTAAATTCTACAGTAGAAGCGATACAATCGTCTTCATTCAAAAGAATTAAGGCAGAAATTTACTTAAAAAGCTCTAAAGTCAACTGGATTTTCAAATTCTTCTAATTTGAAAGCTGTTTAACTATAATACATGATCTTTAGAATTTCTTGTGCTACCTGTATATCTAAAATCATGACAATTTAAATGTCATAAATCAAATTTTCATTTTGCAATTTAAATCAATAAATATAAAGCCACTGACAATGAAGTCAGAATAGACTTTGAAACGTTTGGTTTTTCATCAATATTCGTCGTTTTATTTCGATTCTGATGTTATTGCCCAAAAAAACATAAAAATAATCAAGAATATGCCACAAAGAAGGTTTAGAAGACGAATATTTGCGTTTGCAACTGTTAAATACTGATTTGAACAATGATTTCCTTCATCAAAATAGTGTAACTTGTCACACATATTGCTTAACAATCAAATTGTTGCAAGAAGCATTTCCTGACTGAGTTATTTATAGTAAAGTAAATGATAATTGTCCATCAGGATCTTGCCATCTGTAAGCCTTCGAATTTTGTCGTGGAGGGTATCTCAAGTCTTAGGTCTTAACTTTAAGGAAAAAAACACAAGTTCATATTTTATGAACTACCACAGGAAGTTCATTTAAATGATATTATTGGCAACACAATTGCTTTTCAAAATTAAACTACAACTAATGACATATTACTTGCTTATCGCCTGATAAAGCAAGTAAAATCTTTATAACCAGAAAGATTAACAAAACAAGTTCAGTTTCCTTGAGTTTTTACTGTCTGAACAACATTTCCCTACTGCATTTTAATTTCGTAATACTCACGCAATTGGAAACTGGGCTTTCCACTACGCAGTGTGCTTCCAATAAATAGTTTTACGTAATGGAATCCTGACATAAATGGATTCTGTTTTTCATTCTTTGTTTCCACATAATGCGTTTTATGCAGCGAAAGTCTAATAAGGAAACCACGGTATAATATTACATAAAAGAGGAAACCTTTGCACAGTATTGTGGGGAGTTTCCATCAGAGTTTGTAAATGTTCTGTGTCAACACACACCCTCAGGCTTAGCGATAAACTAAAACAAACTGCTGGTAATTTCTGACGGACGGCAAGCTTTGCTACTAGGTGTGAAAATTGTGCAATATTATGCTTTGACAAATTATTCCATCAGAATTGTCAGTGTTACTAAAGTTATTTCATATTAATTTTTATACGAGGAGTGATACTTCTTGGAATCTTCTTGGAACTCCTGCAATCAAGTCACTTACTCTTGACACAATTGTCTTGCCAGTTTTGCTAACACTTTTTAATTGGTAGAGGTCAAATCTGGATAATCAGACTGGTGCACCCGCTTAACTAATTTTACTAAATTTAGTAAAGTTTGGTGAATATTTTTCCATGTAATTTTGTAGTCGTTTTTCTCAAGCATGGGTTGATGATGCCCAAAATCGGAGAAGAGTAGGCACCAGACGTCAAAGGGGCACAAATTAAGTTCAAGATCGACGTCTAAGACTTATGGCCTTTAGAGACTGATTTTCGACAACTCGAAATTTGGCTTATGAGTGGTTAGGAGATCAAAGCCATATTGTAAGTGTCCGAACGGTTTACCGCCCTATAAGGTCTTTTGGACTGCAGCATTATCGACCCCATCTTGTGCTACCTCTGACCGCTGAGCATTTATTGCAACGACTACAGTGGTTCACAGAATGACAGCATTGGAATGTGGAATGACATGAGGTCGTCTTCTCTGATTATGCTTGGGTGGACATGATGGCCGAAGAAGGGTTAGACAATGTTGAGGAAAAAGCCGTGAACCTCAATTTGATTTTGAGCGACATGTACACCGAACAGTAGGCGTTATGGTATAGGGTGCTATTGCACATGGAAGTAGGTTACATTCTTTGAAGAGACTCATTTGAATCTGTTGCTATGGCCGCCCAGACCCCCCCTATCTTTCGCCCATGCGTGAAATATGTATCGAACCAAGCAGATCTTTCGCCGATAGAGTTTAATAATTTCTACTAGCTACTGAGTGTTTTTCTCCATAATGTATTGGCAGACGCTACTGACAACCTGGCTTCGACAATTTAATTCGTGTTGTCAACTTTGCATTTTCAAATTGTGTCGCTCGCATTAGTAAACCCTGTATTTCATTTTGTGTTTTTCCAACATAAATAGGCAGTTCGTTTTCAAGCTTGAAAACGATTAAGAACAAAGGATAACTGCAGCGCGAAATGTCGAAGTTGAGCGTTTCCCTTTGTTTCAAAGAGCTTGCAAACAAAGTGTTTTAAAAACATTTTCACTAACAGCTGTGCAAAGCTTTGAACACAATATACCTGTGAATGGCTTTTTGTGAGAAATAATTAATTTACATACTTTTCAACGGAAAATAACATACAAATTTATAAACTGACATTATAATTAACGTCCAGAGATTTAATATTTAATTTGGGCTAACAGATTTTGAACAAATTACATATACAGTAGAATAAAGGCTACACATTAATAATTTGTAAACATATCGCATCGAAAATATTCTGCCTTTAATACTAAAATATTGTGTATTTATTTTCTTAATAATAAACTTATTTAGAGCGTTAAATTGTAATTTCTAAACATATTTAGGCTTAAACGCCTTTGCTACTCTCAAATTCTGTTCATTTTATGAACAATTTTTTGTTTGATTACCGGTATTTTATGAAATGTTTGAGCAAGGCCAGTAAACACCATTGATCTTTAAACTTTTTTACTTTACGAAACAATGCGATTCCCTAACGTAAAGGTTGGTATCTTAACGTCGCAGTTATTTTTAAATTGCTTTCTTTTAAGAAACATTTCTTGCTTGAACCAGAATCAGGCTAGGTATTTAGGTCACGCTTAAAAGAAAGGAAACATCTTAAGGCCAGTCTTGTAACGTAGATTTACACTGAGATTCTTTATTCTTAGGAGAATGTTTGTATCCCGATATCTTATATATTTAGCATATCTAACTTGGAATAAAATCTATACTGCTCATTTAATTTAAAACATTGAAATATATTGATTGTGTGTGGGACATGTCATCACTTGCAATACCATCAAAAGCTTGAAGTCTCGAAAAGAATTAGTGAGTTTCAAACATAGCGTTAAATATGCAACTGAGAAATTTATGGAGTGACATCTAGGAATATTTGAAAAAAGGAGCCACGCGCACTACTCAATTCAGACCGGTAGTACTGCTGTTAGTAACACTGTCACAATATGAGCACAGTAATATATCAGTTAACATCGGTTCTGATAAAACATTATATGTCTGATCAGGTTCAAAACACTGATATTTAACCAGTTCATCCTTTTACCTTGTACTGTCCTCGAAATGTATTTCAAGAAACGACTCCTTCTAGCACCCTCTGGTGGTGATTATGATAGAGGAGATTAAGTTTCGATTTGGTGTCTAACGGAAGAATATTGCGAATTTACCGTCCGAGGGCAAGTAGCTTCTTTGACATTTTTTAAAGCCGACTAGCATTAAATAGTGGTCGTAAAATATAGTTGTCTGGGCACTTTATATCCTGGCATTGTTTGTTTATAAGTTCAAATAAGAACCGATGGGTAGATCTACAATATGGCAATTCAAGAACTACCGCAGAGTAGGTGCACCCAGTGATTGACTACCGCGTAAGGAAAGGGCTGAGGGGGTAAATTCCTAATGAATAGACAGGATAACCCAGAACTACAACTATCAGTTCGTAATTACTTACCTAAGAAACGGTTGAAACACAAATCATCATTCTTGAAAAACCAAAATTGACTATAAGTACTTCGTAGAAATTAAATAAATTGCTTTCTGTCATTAAACAGAAGATAAATACTATGAGAAATCTTTTCTGAAACAAATCGCACATCCGGCCTTCCGAAAACAAAATTTTATTTTTGATGAAATCATATTTCAGGTTTCCCTTATTCGGGGGAGAATTCAGGGAAATACAAGAATAGACAATAAAGGTTCGCTTGCCGTGATTCATGGGAGATTCCGACAGTGGATCAATAAGTCTATTGGCATTGCCCTACGGGTTTGAATGAATAAAATAAGGATTTCTTGCTAGTGGAGTGTGAGTTTGTTTGCAAATCTGTGACAGACTTGTTTGAATTATGTTATTTCATTGCGAGATAGACTGGTACAGATGTGCATACACATGTCATTCGTATTTGATGGAGCATGTGCGTACAATCTTATACCGTTAAGAATTTGTAAATCAATCCAGAAAATAAAATATATGGATTGATTTTGTGAACATTTTAGACATGGTGTATGCCAGAGACCAATATTGGGTTTATAATAAAAGAAACACTTATGATATCTAACACCTTGTGCCAGATCGTGTACCAAGCACACAAATTTCACGACAGCCAGTGAAAGTAAAATTGTGGAAAATTATAGTCGTTTGTAATTTAGTTATCGTAGTAAGGGTAGATTAGATTAGTAGATGGGGGAGGGGGGCTATTTTTGTACAAAATAAGGAGTCGACCCGGTTTTGGCAGAAATAGTCTTTAGATAACATGCGTCATTCGTGTATCTATGTGAGTCATTATATAAGGTTGTGAAAAAATATTTCTACACACACAGTTGGTGAAAAATCGACCATTTTCTATTTTTGAAGGGAAAGCTTCTTAACGGAAGCCCACACTTACACTTAACGAAATAGATTAATATGGGAGTGAAACGAAAAAAAAATGACTGTTCGTTCCGACACTTCTTTGACTTTGAAATACCCCTACAACAAAGTTTTCTGTCTAAGAACAGGGGCCAGGTTATACATGTATTAAAATTCTCTTCGTTTATAGAAACTCAATAAATTGTAGTAAATAAACAAAAATAGCATCCAATTAATATACAATACGACAACAAAATTTGCTTTTCTTTATAACAAACATTCTATTTCTCTGTTTGCCATATTTTAAATTAGAAAATTGACGCACGTCAAAACTCAGAATACCGCAAAAATGGCAACTTTACCAGCTGTGATTACCAACTGTGGTTACTAGTTACTAAGTTGCTATTACATTTGCGTGAAGGCCAAGTTTATATTATAAAGTAGACATGTTACAAGAACCTTCTGAATACTATTTGAGTTTGTAATAAAAAATCTATTTTCTTTATGACTATTTTTAAATTCGTTAATAACCGGTGCATTTACTTCTGGAGGTAGCGTGAAACGCACGTTAATAACGGACCTTAGAGCATGTATTTCATCTGATTTTAAGAGCATAAACCAAAAATTATTGTTTTGCGGTATTAGGTATTGTCAAAAAATCCTTTGAATTTGAAACGAAACGCAGGTTTATTTGTCAATCATGTTTGAGTACATGGGCGTACCGTGAGCCTTAAAAGCTTCCCACAAATTTGTTGACTTGTCTCCCCTAACAAGACCAAAAAATTTTCTGATTTGTCACTTTCTCTAATATATATATATTTGCCCTTCTCTATGACAATTTTTTTCCTGATTTGTCCCTCCCTGAACCAAAAGCTGAGTACGCACCTTGTAAATTAAAACACTTATTACCATAATTATAATAAAGATTTCATAGAAATTCACGTAAGTGAAGTAGGTTTTAAAAAGTAATCATGTCAAATAAAATATTTTTATGTAACTTGGTGGAACTTTCGAATTCGAGAGAGACCCTTGGTCGCCCAGGTACTTTTCATTATTTAAGTTTGTTTCAAATCATACTTGATTTAATATATAATTTATTAAATTTTTATATTTCAGTAGATGTTTTGAAGAATAGTTTTGAGATATTCTGATATTTAAAAAATACTTAAATAATGTTTCCCTAATTTAATCGGTTATAATTATAGAGCCCCCGTTCTATATTACCATTATTATAATTCAACAAGTTTTATATGTTGATTAAAAATTAACTCACACCATATATGTTCCTTTATCGATGCACTAGGAAGATCACAATTAAGTATGCGGTTTAATAACTGAAAATTGCAATTGATGCCAAGTATGAAAGGACCCGCAGAATCATTATGGAAAATGGCTTTCGGCCAAATGTTTTCAAATTCAACTATGTGATAGCTCTTAAAGAGTAGATCAAAAGTGCTGAAGGCACAAAGCTTCAGATCCAACAGTTTAGGTTCTACAGCCCTCTAAAGTTGACATGGTCCAGAATCCTTATGGGAAAAGACTTTCGGCTAATTTTTTTCAAATTCAAGTATGTGATAGTTCTTGAAGAGTAGATCAAAAGTACTCAGGGCATAAAGCTTCAGAGCTAATAGTTTAGGATCTACAGCCCTTTAAAGTTGACGTGGTCCAGAATCCTTATGGGAAATGACTTTCGGCTAAATTTTTTCAAATTCAAGTATGTGATAACTCTTGAAGAGTAGATTAAAAGTGCTCATGGGTACAAAGCTCCAGAGCCAATAGTTTAAGATCTACAGCTAAAGTTGAAGCCATTTCCCATATGGATTTTGGACCATGTCAACTTTAGAGGGCTGTAGATGTAGACATAGTCTAGAATCATATGGAAAATGGTTTCAAATTTAAAAGTCTGTAGATCTTAAACTATTGGCTCTGGAGCTTTGTGCCCCTGAGCACTTTTGATCTACTCTTCAAGAACTATCACATACTTGAATTTGAAAAATTTTGTCGAAAACCATTTCCCATAAGGATTCTGGACCACCGTCAACTTTAGAGGGCTGTAGATCCTAAACTATTGGCAATGGAGCTTTGTGCCCATGAGCACTTTTGATCTACTCATCCGAAGCTATCACATACTTGAATTTGAAAAAAATTAGCTGAAAGCCATTTCTCATAAGGATTCTGCGGGGTCCTTTGTTATAACAACAATAATTGCAAAATAAATGACCGAGTAAAAAATGTATTTCAGGGCTATTTCTTTGTATTTTGAGGAAGATAAAAAATGTTTTTTTCCCGTTTATTGCATTATGGCTATTTCTTCCTAATATTAACAGAACTAGTATATTAAAGAAATAATTGTTAACTCTTATTTTTATTTTATTTAGTTTATTATTGTTGCACTTCTTAAGGTACTACCGTTGTATGAATAAGCTCCATCGAACGCGAAATAATTGTCACAATTTCTAAATAAAGTGTAAGTTTGTAATCAGTTCAACTTCCACCAAATAACAGCCAACTCAATCCAATAAATAAAAATGAAAGTTCGTTTATATTCCCTCAGGTATGCTTTCTTTCCCATTTTTAATCTTTTTTCTTCTATAATCATCTAAGATTTGAATGAGAAATTGTAGAGGAGTATACCCAAAAATTGACTTGATCGTCTTGAGGCACGTGTTGTTTTGAGTTAAAAAAGGAAAAGAAAAATTTCCCAGTGTTTTTTCATAAAAAGGAAGCTTTTGAGGGGGCGTCGCAAAAAAATTAATTTTTAACTACCACCCTAATGTGAGCAGACATACCACGGTGTTTATAGACAATTTTGTGGATTAATTGAAAAAGCATATCAGGTTACATATTTTCTATTTTACTCTAGAATTGCCTGAAGTACCATTAAATATTTAAGCGCTATCCCGAAAGCCCCACACACATAAACTAAAAATAACAATCCCGTAAACGTAGTTTTGTCAAGAATTTCGTTCTGTGTGATTTTGCTTGATAATATATTTACGTTTAATCAATGATTTACAAGAAAAGCCGTTAATCGAACATGTCAAACTGTTATCAAAATTACCCCAGTGTTAACACGCCTCATCAAATATACCCGCCCTTACAAGGCGAACTTTGACGTCAATACGAGAAGGAAAAAAGAAATAAAAGGATATCCATTAGTAATTACTATGACAATGGAGACATGCGTGTACAGGTTGAATTATTGAAAATTTATTTCGGGTTTGTTGTAAATGTTGAACGTTGAACCTCAGATGGTATTGCATGTGGTCGCGTTATTTAAACGGAAGAAAAAACAGTTCAATTACAAAGCAGACATGACAACAATTCCAACTTAAATTTATTGAGTTTTTATGAAGGCAATACGCAAGTTGAAAATAAATACGGTTGTGGATAAACCGACTCTAAAAATGTTCGAAGTGTGTAGACTGTCAAGGCCAGTGTCAATAGATAAACTATAATTTTTTTGGGCTGAATTAATTCAATTCGATCATTCTACTCCAGCAACGCAGAAAATGAAACTTTCAATATACCAGACAAAACAAACAGACTAAAAAACCATTTATTCATATACAATTACATCATGGTACCATTAATGTTTGAATGGGGTATCAAATTGCCTTAGTGTTAGCAAAATAAGTTCAATTAGGTTATTACTCTGTCTAATAAGAACGCATACTACTGCTGTTGATTTGCAATGGTGTTATTTCACTAGCTGACTTCGAACCTATATAATTTGAGACAATAATCTTGGTAGAATACTGTTTTTCCAAATAAAGTGCAGTTAATTGATCTGTGAAAACAACACAAACAATCTGAAAAATCTAGTCATATTTTTTTAAAAACATTGAGAAACTAAAACTACATATCTAGGATTGCAATTACAGTAGAACCCGCTTAATACGATTTCTGGCATAATATGCAATTTTACGTCAGTCCCTGCAACTTGAGACATGTTTTCATACATTTCTTAATGCTTAAATACGATTCGTCATCCCGTTTAATACGCCAATACGCCGGCGGGAACGCAAGCCCAACGCCGACGGACGAATGCAAGCCCAGCACAGCCTAACAGATAATGATCAGTCGTCATTTGTTGACTTGCATGTTGTGTCGTCCACGCGCTCTGATTCTATTATTTATTTGTTACAAAATTAGTACAATTAAGGGAAAAGCATTGCCACTTCAAGAAAAAATTAAGATAATGAAAGTTTTTGATGAAAAATCCCAAAGAAAAAATCAAACTCAGATAGCTGCTGAGCTTCAGTTTCCAGTTTCTACGTACGTACCATATTGAAGGATAGAGATATCAAAGAAAAAAGATTGGGAGGTGTGCAGAGAAAAAAGCAAAAGGTAGCAAAGTTTGATAAAGTAGAAAAACTTTTAGTGGAAGGATTTCATCAAGCACGAGCTTTAAAACTGCACATAAGTGGCCCCATAATATTCGAGACAACAGTAAAATTGCTGAAAGCCTACAAATCACCGATTTTAACGCTTCAGATGGCTTAATAGATCGTTCTAAAAATCGCCACGGCATTCTGTAGCATCAAATCAGTGGAGAATCCGACACAGTGGCACAATGTTGATTCATGGATGGCAACACTTCCCGAATTGTTGCAAAACTTCCCGAATTGTTGCAAAACTACGAACCACGAGATATTTTTAATTACAGATGTATTCGGTTTATTTTTTAAATTAATACCAGATAAATCCTATGTTTTCAAGGGAGAAATTTGTCATGGTGGTAAAACAAATAAAGAGAGACTGACTGTCCTGGCCTGTGCCAATTCTGTTGGGTCAGAAAAGTTACGTTTGCTAGTGAATTGTAAGGTTTCAAAAACGTAATATCGTAATATGATACACAATCTCGAGCTTGGAAGTTTTAGATGATTAACTGTAGACGCATGATTCTATTCATTGACAACTGTCCCGCTCATCCTAAAGGTGTTGATTTAAAGAATATCAAGTTGTTTACTTACTTCCAAATTCGACAAGGAAATTATAACGGATGGATCAGGGCATCATTAAGGTCCTTAAACATGGTTACAGGACAAGAATAATACATCGCTGTCTTCAAGATATGGAAAACCCTGACAGCAAACACCCTTGACTGTGCATCTCCTAAATTCTAAACATTGCAGAGGTATGGAAAGCAATTAAGCCTGAAAGCATTCAAAATTGTTTCAAGAAAGCAGGTTTGAGATATAACGGGGTGGACGTAGTGTTGGAATAAGAACTCAAGATACTGCAGGGTTTTCCTGGATATTCTTCCATTGATGACAATGTGGCACCGAATGAAATACAGCAAATTGAAATTGCTTTGAAAAATTCATCCGGCATTATGTTGCACCTAAACGTCCATAAGAGCGATTAATTCCAGAAACTGTGTCGTTTTGGGAATACATTTATTCTAAACGATTATTGGGTGTCCAGCGTAATGTCGATGCTGAACCATTACACTGGTGTCCAACTACTTGCTGAAAATATTTTCGTAAAGAACTAGGCTTATGTGCTTACAGGGATTAAAGCCTAACGATCATTCGCGGCGTGCATTTGGTGAATGGAATGCTATAGATCCATAGTTTAATTTGAGCATTTTGTTGAGTGATTCAGCACACTGTAGGTTAAATGGCTTTGCTACTAAGCAATGACAATCCACACGTCTTTGTGGAAATACCATTACATCCAGAACATATTAGCGTTTGGTACTCAATATGGACCTGTGGAATTATGGGTTCATATGTCTTCAAAAGTAATAATGGGGGGCAAAATGTTACAGACATGATTACTAACTTTTTCGTGCCTTAATTGGAAAGTAGTAATACTACATATATGTGGTTAATTGCACGAAATGGACCTGTCATATTGCCACCTCGTTCAAGCTATTTGAAGACATTAGATTATTTGTTCCGTGAAGATGACAACTTAGAGCCGTTAAAACCGCATTGAGTGTTTTTAAGTAAAGGTTTGGTGTAAGGGTGCAAACCTGTGTTTTTATACATATAGAGTATCCAATAAAAATTTTGAAGCTGTCGTATGAGAGAAAAGCCTGTAGGGATTAAATTTTCAATCCCTAATAGTTTTCTGAAGCTTATTTGCAGCATCTTCTAGTTTTTTTTTATTGTTTGATAGGTAAATGACACCACATTCAGAAAAGGCTGTAGGTATATTTAAAAAATCCATATTGTCAATGTCATTAAAATCTGAATAAAATATAAACTTGAAATTTAGAAAGCTAGGTTGTGTGACAATTTACTTGAAATAACTAAGAGAATTTGCAATTGTTTTAGATATACGGGGTAGCACTAAAATTCCAGACATCATATGTCAAGCTGGTTTCAAGTTGGAAGAACTTGAAAGATTTGCCTTGGGAATTTATTGTATCTCCTCTAGTTGCTGGTTGCTGGTAGTTAAGCATGAAATTTTGAATATTCCTATATCGAAATATCAAATATCAGATTTTAATGCTATTCACAAAAAAGTAGAATTTTTTGAAATACACATAGTCTGGAATTTAGTTCTGGTGATAACTAATCTCACTGTTGACGACTTGAAGACAAAATTTTTCTATAAATATGGAAAATATCGAAGCAAAGTATTTCATTGGTGTTACAAATGTAACAAAACCCCTTTACCAGTAATAATATTGTTAGCGTTAGTAGCAAGTACAGCTTACACTATCTATTACGTCTTAAGCATATGGTGTTTGATTATTTGAACAAATGCTAGAGAGATTGTAGTTTCATTTGAACAACTCTAAAACCAATGTTAAGTACTGCCAAGCATTTGATTACAGTAACTGGGAAGTACCAAATAATGTTTACATGTTAGTTCTTTGTTTTGAAGTTGTGAAGCCATAAAAATGTTTCATGTAGGGGGGTTTAAGTTGTAGCTCAAAGATGTAGTTAATATGCTACATGCCATTTATTGCAGACATTTCTTGCATGATAGTTGAGTTTATAAACTTATATTGCATCCAAATGTCGTCATTGTTTACATATAACATTTATCAACCTAAAAGGATATAAAATGAAGTAAAAACAGCGAAAGCAATAAATATACATTTTATAGTAGATATTGCGAGTGAAGGCATAACCTAAAATTAAGTCATCAGAATAAAAACCATTTGAAGGGACGTAATGCGGATAAATAAAATGGTGGTTTTATGAGAAACGAAACGACTTGACATACCGCTTATCATCTATAACGTCAACGCAACCTCAATTCCAAAACCGCAGATGCAATTGTTAATTTACATTCTTTAAATTTTATTTAAACTCATGTAATACCAAAGTACCGAGACACCACTCCTAATACAAGTTGACAATGAAAAAGCACTTGACTGAGATATAAAACTGATACCCTGGATGATGCAAAATTTAATGGCCACACTATATACTTTTACGATACAACTATAAACAGGATAAAGCTTTGGCAAACGTGCAGGCTTTGCTAGGATTATTACTAGAGGACATTAATCTATGTCTATTTAGAAAAAAAGAGAATACACTGAGAAAAACACATATATTTATATATGCATATAATTTAGTATTTCACATATGTGTATACGCCATTCTTTTGTTTCTATATTTCAGTCATACGCTTCTGTGTGCAGTTTATGGCAAGGTAAGTACAGAAAATCCTCTAGAGATATATGTGTTATTCATATAATAACATTTTTAAAAATCCTTCTTCATTAATATTTTCTGTATTTATTATTATTAGTGTGAAATGTATGTTAATGATGAAAAATTAGATACCAGATGTGATATCAAACCAATTCATGTGTTATTTATAGCTACAGTAGCTATTTATTTCTGATGTTTCGTAATGGGTGTTTTTAATTTTGTTGCTTTTAGTTGGTTTTTAGTTACCGACAATCTATTAGTGTTGTAGATATGTTTGTGTGCATTTTTTATGAGAAAATTCAATTTTTATTTCAAATGTGTGTTTTATTCTGATATTGAGTTTTTGAATGTATGTAGGTTGATTTAAGAGTTCGGTGAAATTGTACAAAGCAATGTTTTTTATTACAATATTTAGAAATAGTACTGCAGTAAGTCTAATAGCAAAATAACTTTTCATAATATTAAATTTTCAATAATATTGCTAACGAAGCTACACAGTATTCAGGATTAAGGTGTTGTTCAACCCGGGGTAAGTTCCATTCTCCTTCGGCAATGTCAAAAAAGGCGTACGTTTAGATTTGCCGCAGTAAAATTGTAAACTCGAAAACCTTATTTGTGACACAATGTGGTTGGAAATTGAGCCAAAATAACGTCGAACATAACCTCTAATAAATATTGCAGCATTTTTTTCTTCAGCGTAACTAAAGTTCGATTTTCCGGAAAAACTTACTAGCAAAGAAAATTTCCTTACTTACAGCAAACGAGAATTTCTTTCCAGGGTACATTTAACAAAAAAACCAAACTCAGCGTGTCCACCACATTTCCAACACTAGCAATTTTATATAACAGGGTCCTGACTAATGGAAGCATTCTGACGCATAATTGAACCTTAAGAGGATAGAGAGCGTTTCACAGTACACTTTGCCGAACTCGCAGAGCGTCACATATAATGTGGAAACTACCCGCTTTCAGGTGTCATTTCGGCAGGAAGGGATAGCAAAGTCATGCGCAAGGGTTTTCCTTTCGCGCCGCATTTGTTGCTATTTTATTTTCAGCTGGCACTGTCTAAGAGGGCGGATTCCTTTCTTTTTACTTCTTTCATTTTTCCCAAATTGTGATACACACAGACTGCACACAGTTGGAATTACCAAGGTTATTGGCTCGGGAAGACTTTTTGTCTGGCTACGGTAGACAGGGAGACATCCTATATAATAAAGAGTGTGGTTACTAACAAAAAAATCAGACTGTAACGAACATTTTCAAATGTTTCACGATAATATATTACAGCGAAATAATTTCAATCATTTCTAGCGACTGCGCCACAAATCAACAAATTCACAAAAAATTTAAACAACTAACGCAAAATTAATATACGGGTAATTAAGGAATATTTCCAAAAGTAATCATTATTTTGAAAATACTCATTATTTTGAAATTCGCAAAAACACGTCAAAAGATCTACGAAGGGGGACATATTTGGTCATACTAACCGTCAATTAAATTGTACCTACCCTCATCACCCTATTTTTTTTAAATGGAACCCTACCACTTTGTTTTAAATCCTGTCTAAAAAGTAATTTAACAGTGTATCGTTTTCGATATTCCATCAAAATTTGTGGATTTTGCGAATATTAAAACGTGATTCCTGGATATTTTTCTGATCTCTGATGTTATTGATGAATAATTATTAAAATAGATAATTCGCTTATAATTTTAAAGAATTTTTCTATTACGACAAGGAAAATTAAACTGACAAAGAATTTTAAATCATTTTATTATAACAAATGTTAGAAATGGTCTCCATCCATTGTGTAACAAATTGTGTATAATTGTGTCTCAAATTCATTGCGCATTTTGGAAAAAACATTTGGAGTAAGTCGTCCATATTCTTCTTGGATACGATGTCTCAGATCATCCAGTGACTCTGGAGTAGTAGCATATACGTACGTCTTTAAATGCACCCAAAGAAAAAAGAAAGAATATCTGGCGGCCTTGCTGGCTACTCGATGGCACCTTGTCTTCCAATCCATCTATCAGGAAATAATCTATCATCTAGAAACTCTCTACCTGTCAAGAAATAATGTGGTGGGGCTTGGGTCTACAGCGTTTGCAAGTAAATCTAACTACTTATCTCAATTTAAAGTACCATATATTAAAAAGGGTTCAACGATATAATCTCCTAGGATTCCTGCCCACATATTTAGCTTTAGAGGTCTCTGAGTATGAGTCTCCCTAAATATCTGTTTATTAAGGTTACTCCACTATCGGCCGTTATGACGATTTACCTCACCATTTAAATAAAAGGAAACTTCCTCCGAGGAGCAATTATTCCATAAAAATATGGAATTGTTGTTTATGTGACCGGACAATGTTTCACAGAATTCTATTCTTCTGTCAATGTCGTTTTCCGTTAATTCCTGGACCGGTCTGATTTTGTAGGGATTGAACTTATTACGTTTCAGAATTCTGTGAACACAAGTTTGTGGAATACCTGTTAACACAAATTGTCTTAAAGATTTTTTCGGTTCCAATACATGTCCTAATACTGCTACTTCAGCGTCATCCATTCTTCTTGGCTCGTGTTTCTTGTTAAGCACGGATTAGAGATCGAGATTATCGTTACTTTAGAGTAATCGTTATTAATCGTTACTTCGGTACTGAGTACTCGTTACTTATATTCGTTAATTCGGTATATCGTTACTTTGAATATATCGTACATTTAACATAAGTAATCAGTAAATATTCGTCACTAGTCTATAAGTATTTGCACTATTAGTTTTAGTTTTTAATTCAATCTTTAAAAATGAAAGCACCATTAAGTTTTGCGACTCATTTAAATATATGAACCTACTATATATAGAACACTGTTTGGATAACATAACTGCATAAATTTTACATAAGTAAAAATAATATCACATTCGAAATAAAATAAAAAATCTTCGATTCTCGCTTTATGAAAAATAGAAAAAATTGAATAAAACTGTATGTTCTGTTCTACCATTAAATTAAGTAAAGTTTTGATAGACAGTGGGGAATATAATTTTTGAGCACTTTCGCTTCTTAAGTGATTTCTATGTTCTGCCATGATTTAACCAGCCTTTCAAAAAACTCCCTGATGGCAGCGAGGGAGCGTTAATATAAACAAGTTGTTGCTAATCGGGCTACATGCAAATATGCGACTGACCTTGTTTTTCACCATTCGAGGAGATCATTCTTCAGATTTAATAAAGATTCTGTTAAAAAAGTCTTCACGGCTATAATTGCCTGAGCCCTAGTGTAACGGAAATTCCTCATGACACTTTTAGGAAATTAATTAAACAATTATTAGCATAACATCATCATAAACCATTCTAGGTAACCTCATTAAATTCAGCATGTCTACAAATATTATCACGTACACCAAATAGTGAATCAGCAAAACAATCGACTGATGGCACACTTCGATAATTGATGTAAATCGCGAACCATCAGTCGAGTTCAAAATGTAGCGTAGTAAAGATTAGATGTAGTTAGTATAGTGTAACCAGATGTAGTTAGTATAGTGTAACTAAGTAACCAGTAGAAATAAACATGTAGTCTTTACAACTAGTATTATTGGTCGAAGGCCGCTGCTACATTATAATATCACATGGCGATCCTGAACCATAAATAAGGACCAATCTTCACACTAGTATTTTAGATTTTTTATCAAATTCAGGCCATATCAATTTTATTCAAACTCGTGTACTTCAGTTAATAATTTCCCCGTCTGTATACATATCAGAAGGCTCTTTAACTTGTAAACTGAGAGTCAGTGAGTGTCTTATCCGACCTAAAAGCCTTTGATTTAAATCGTGGATCTAAAATTGCACATCATCATCTTTTTGATTCTATATCGAAAATCATTCATTACTCGAATAATGATATATTGGTAAATTTCTTTCGTATGCATTAGTACTGAGTTAAATTTTTTCAGTCATTGTTAGTTCTGTTACAATTATAATAGTTTTGAAGAGGGTTACACATATTTCGGCGCTCATTTCAGACTTTCTGTGTTCGAAGGAATGTAAAATCGCACACATTTCTTCCAAAATATCCCATCCATTTTCAGTGAAAAAAAAAATGATTTCTTGATATGTACTGTCGCTGTGAGAGGTTCTTGCAGTTCGCTCAAACATGATAGATGTAGAGTTCCACCTGATAGCTACATTGTTTTTTAATTTCAAAGGACTAGTAGAAGGATTAAATTTCATATATTTAACAGGATAAAGAAAAAATATACTTACAGTATATTAAATATTACGTCCTAATGGAACTAATTTTGAACAACTAAGGTCTGACCGCAACCTACGAAGTACGACTATTATTAAATATAGGAATACCCAATATCCACCTCTATGATCCATTCTTTCTGTGAACCTGGTGCTATTATTCTATAAGGAACCAAAATACAGTCTTTTATTGCACATTATTTATTATGTAATTATAATTAATTTTTTTTTCTGAGTTCTTTGGGAATAACACCACATAAACTTGAAAGTCTGTATATTTCAAAAGTCCAAACGTTTCAAGGTCTAAATCAGACCCCCTTTTCAATGGTATGAAAACAAATTGAACAAAAAATTAAAAATTAAATATTAAGAGGATTCAAAATAACAAATATCGTAATCACAACAATTGAAATAAACTTTCAAGTTTATGTGGTGTTATTCCCAAAGAAAAAATAATAATAAAAAAATAATAAAAAACAGAGATGCCACAATTATCATTCAGAAAACAACAATCATTTAATTATAAAATGGGAGAAATGTATAATAGGTAAAAATAATCAATCTGTGTCTATATTGTAAGTAAATAAATAATTTAGAATACTTTCGGCACCCAACAATGCATCATGTTTATTTTTATGTTTTATTTGGAAATTACACCACAATCGACATGAAAAGCTGTATTTTGAAAGAAAAACCAAACGTTTCAAAGTCGATTCTGAGTTGTTGGCAATGGCTTTAAAATATGCCACAAATAATATTTAGAAGACAATGCATCATGTGCAAGGGCGAACTAAGGCATAGGCAACCTAGGCACGTGCCTAGGGCCCGTAATTTTTGGGGCCCGGAAATTAGATAGCTACCACACGCAAAGTATACATCATGACTGAAAAATGGGCCCGGAATTACAATGTTGCCTAAGACCCGCTTTGGCCTTAGTCCGCCATTGATCATGTGTCATATCATCTACTTTCAAGATAGCAAATTGCGACGCTATTCAAGTATTCAAAACGGGAATCATATGGCAAACGGCTTGGCCTTATTCAACATGTGGGTCATCCAATATTCGTATGACGTGAAGTACCGAATAGTGGAACCACCCATAAGTATTAGTACCGATTAGAAAAAGTAACGAAAGTAATGAAGTAACGATTAGTTCAAGTAGTCGGTATTCGTTTATTTGGTATCTTCTCAATTATTGCTCTGAATGTAAAGAACAATAATTTAAATTTTTTCCGCTAATCTGTACACCATTTTGTTGAGAAAGATAAATAACGGAGTAACTTAAGACTTACTTCGTTATTGTTCACACTGAAGCGACTATGGAAAGAAACTAGGACATTTACTAGTTTTCTTTTAATGAGAGAAATTATTAAATTTTTTGGTTTATGAGAATTGATACACCTCAGAAATTACACGGGCAAATAGTATTTTTCGTCAAATAGGCTATAAAAGGAAGACCATATCGAACATCTGTTATAATAAAATGATTTCAGAGATTAGAAAAATATCCAAGAATCACGTTTTGATTTGCAAATTCCTTAAATATTGCTGGAATATCATAAACGACCCACCGTTGAATTCCTTTTTAAATGGGCTTTAAAACGAGGTGTCACTAGGGCACGGTTTCCTTTTAAAAAATTGAGTAGCTAGCGCTAGGGTGCCATTTAATTAACGGTTAGTTTGGCCAAATATGTCTCCCTTCATAAATCGTTTGACGTGTTTTTGCGATTTTCAAAATAATTAATATTTTGGGAAATATTCCAAGTGGCGACAAGTTTTCAGTAGTTTTTCCGTACATCATTCTATTTATTTTTCAGATTTATTACGTATATTTGACGATTAAAATACATCATGTGGCGTAGATTTCCAACAAACCATTAGATATTCAATGCGTACAATACCATTATATTTGCTCACCGCTTCAAATTGTAAGAAAACGTGTCTTCTTTTTATCGTTAAATTTACAACCTCGTTCAGGTTTTTATTATTGAGATTTAATCTCGTAAATCTTTTTAACAAGCTGTCATGAAGTAAATTTACTCTCTTATTGGGAAAACTGTACATCAGTAAAAGTCTCAGATTACTCACTTGTTGTTGTTTTTTTTTTTTGGAAAAAGAAATGCCATTTTAACATGTCTATCGTATCCTTTAAATATTTGGCATTTGAATCTTTAAAGATTTGGAACCTTTACAATTTTTTACCAGAAAATTTTCAGTATTCCAGCAATGCTGCGTAGATTTAGTGCAAGATTTCGAGTCATGTGGTGTGAAAATACCCAAGAAGATAGTAATTTGTAGAATGTTACTAAATGAGTATGATTGTTTTTCCATCCAGTGTTACTTGTGATTTGAATATACAAAAGAAAAATATGCTTTCTAATAGCTAATTAATTTATTTATACGAATTAAAACGGCGACTTTTTAAGGAACAACTCATGTGCCTAAGGTGCGTAAAAATTGTCGATAATGAAATATGTAAAATGAAAGGTAACAATAATTAATTAAGGACACACAAAATATAATATACACATACGAATTTTTTTGGATTCAAAACAATTAACATCAAAAATTCTTTGCCACAAATTCACATTTATATTTAATATTTCGTTACTAATGTTCTTAGACTACATACACTGGATGATACATGTTTTCGCTGTCCACTAACTCTAATTATCGAACATCGCCCCATATACCGGGTGGGGCACTTATCTTGAGGGAAGTTGATACACACACACATCCCTTGCGCGAGCCCGGGAACTGAGGCTACCCTTCGGTTTATTCGAGGAGCACCCCCAGCCCCCTTTCCACCACCCCCTGGACTAAAGTCCAGGTCCTCACGCTACTCAGTTACCATCCTTTAGGGCGCCGTCCTCTCTCGTGGTTTCTATGGCTTGGTTTGTTGTTGGCTTTGGCCTTCTAGGGCTTTGACACCATTGTCTTCTGGGTATACGATTATCTTTGTGATTGCTTGTGATAAAGCATTCCCTTTGCGGGATTACCGTCTGTTGTTTGTTTTTGTGTGTTTATAATCTTCTTGGGTAAATTCTGGAAGAGAAAATCTGAGAGGGAAAGTCATATTAGTAACCCTAATCGTCTTGGTCTTGCTCTTGGTGGTCGTCTTCAAAGTGTAGTTGGTTCTTCCGCCTTTTGTATTTGTCGCTGAATCTCGGGTCGTAGTCTAGCAGTTGTCTCAGCTGATGATTCGGGTCTTTTTCAGTCTATCGAAATTCCTTCTGGTTCTTTCCCTCGCTGGTACAAGTACCGGGGTGTACTTCAGGTATCAGAAGATAGTCTTGTTGCTCATAAACCATGGCGCATCCACGGCTTGCCTTAAGCTCAGGTTTTCCTGTCATTGTATTTTTCTTCTGTTGTGTTTGCAGGTGGGTACCCATGCTATCCAAACATAGGTTAGTGTCGGTAGGACGATACTCTTGAATAAGGTCTGCTTGTGTCGTAGGTTTAGTTTACTATACCTGCCCATCAGTGGAGCGAGTTTGGATCTTACCGCCTTGGCTTTTTGTCGTGTTGCGTCTGTGTGCTTCGTGAAGTTTAGGCCTTTGTCGATAGTGACCCCTAGGTATTTGACGTCGGTTTCCCCTGGAATGTGGTTTCCGTAGACCTCTAGATGTTGCGTTGGTGCTGTTCGCTTCCTACCTCTGATGAGGATGGCTTTGCTCTTCTCTCCGTTAATCGCTATCTTCCATTTTACGCACCATTCTGCTATGTCGTCCAGTGCTTCCTGTGCTCTTCTTACTGCTATATCGAAGGACTTCGATCTGCTCCCGATTGCGGTTTCATCTGCGTATGGAAGGTGATATCCCTACTGGACCCTATTATTTCCAAAAAAAATTTACATCAAACTTCCAGTTTGGACAGGACTTTAAATGTTCTTTAATAGAAGCACCCAATTTTTACTGTCGATTTCAAAAAATAAATGAAAAATAACTCAAAATGTCCACAGTCTGGATTAAACCGAAAAACTAACAAGAACAGGAAGTGTTTATTTTTCATTTTTCTTTTAATAACATTCGTTGATTTTAAAATAAATTCGAACAGGCCTTGATTAACAAATCTATTATATCCTCCATTACGGGTGACAATCAAACGAAGAACTCTTGCAGACAGAAATTTTAAGACAGTAGACAAACATTCTGTAAACGGCTGACAAAGCATTGATCTTTCATTAAAATAAAAAAACTGTCTTCTCTACTCAATTTTCCTATTTACCTTAACTAGTGCCTCAAAAAAAATCATTTCTTCAGAAATAATAGTACTGTATATTTAAAAATACCAACCTATTGATGGTTAAGGTCTGACTGCGTTGTCACTGGAATGATAACAATTATCAAATTTCAAACTTTTTTCGCCAACTAGATTAGGAGAAAGTAGATCCTAATAGTTTTCCTTTCAATGAATAAAAAATTACTTTAATAAATAGTTCTTCATTAGATTTGACATATACTGCCTTAGTTTAAAGATAAAGCGAAGCAAAATGCATAAGCAGTAACAATTTATCATTTAAAATTTTCTCAAGGGAACATTCAGCATAAGCATATTTGAAAACATAGTTCGTTGTCTGCGGCAAACGAATTCAGCTAAATCAGCGTAATTTGATTCTGGTTATCAGCATACCGTTCAAGTTGACGAATCTATTTTGAATGACATTTAAAATCACCCAACTACAAGTAAATTATTTTAAGTGAGTTGGGTATGTGTATGTCTGTGTATACCTCTACGTACCATATTTCTTATATCATATTATGTTGCAGTGCGGTCTTGCTAACCGCAAAACTTGCCAGGTAAAAATATATATATATATATTTTTTATTTTTTATTGGAATAATAAAAGCCATAAATAAAAACTATATACATATTCTTATTTTTCCCCGACTTCAAAAAAAGGAAGGTTGTCAATTCTTCTGTATCTATTTTTTTTTTAATTTTTGTTCGGCAATTACTCGAAAACGGCTCAAGAAATTTCTACTGTTTATACTGGATCCTGTTCCGGGGGATCCCTAAGTGGTCCCATATGCTTTTCAATAACATAGCTTGTACCGTTTTTTAGAAAACCGGAAAAAACTTTTCAACCGACGTTCCAATATAGTAAGCTTTAATGGAGGTGCTAGTATTAAAATATGGAAATGTTTCTGTTTGGAACTTGGGGTATAATAAATATAAAAGAAATTGGATTAATCAAAATAAATGTCAGTTAATCAACTTCAAGGTGAAGATTGTCAATTAGTCTGTATATGTTTATTTTATATCTTTTTTTGTTTTATTTGTTTGTTTATTGTTTAGTTTAGTTTACAAATTAGTTTTACAAATGTTTAGTCTTACAGTTTACAGGTTACAGTTCTCTAAAAAATTATAATTACTAATATATGTTATATTTAAAAATATTAATGTATGCTTCTACATTCTCATTTTATTAACCGACTTCAAAAAGAAGGAGGTTCTCAATTCGTCTGTATCTATGTCGCTTTTTTTTTATGTTTGTTCACCGATTACTAGGAAACGGCTTGAGGGATTTCAACCATTTTACTGGATCCTGTTTGGCGGGATAGCGAAGTGGTCCCATATTTTTTTCATTAAAATAGCTTTTACCGTTTCTTAGAAAATGGGGAAAAACTATTTTTACCTATTCTCATATACTCTATGCCATGGTGGAGGAGCCGGTATTATTATTATATAAAATTTGAAAAATGTTATTCGGAACGTGGGGCAAATTGAAAAGGGATTAGATTAGTGCCGAGATATCCCAAAGTGGTCAGAACTTTTTTTCAAATAACATAGCTTCTATCGTTTCTTATAGAATGGGGAAAAACTTTTTTACCTATTTTCTTATATTCTATGTCTTGGTGGAGTCGCGGGTATTATAAGATTAGATGGAGTTACTGGTATTAACTATTCGGAACTTGGGGTAAATTGTAAATAAGATGAATTAATCAAAATCAAAATAAGTGTCAGTTAATAGGAATATACAGTGTGTATTCATAAATTAAACGATTTCTTTTTTTATTCATAACTTTCAGAGAAAAAAGTTATTCTTCACAAACAGATTTTTTACATGGTCTAAAACATAAACAGTAATCATTCCATGTCAATTTTTATTAACTGTAGACAAAGTTTGCCTTCAAAGAGGGCTCTTAATTACAAATTAAAGTATCTTCAATTCTGTTAAGATATAAAATTGTTATCAAATAGAAATAATCTAATACTATATAACGAACAAGGTTTGTTTATATATATATATATATATATATATATATATATATATATATATATATATATATATATATATATATATATATCTATATGTATATATATATATATATATATATATATATATATATATATATATATATATATATATATATCAGTTGTGGAAAAAAGCTCTAACGATTTCGATGAAATTTTCTTATTTAGAAGTTTCAATAGATAGAAATCGATTGGTTAGGGTGTCATATTTGGAAAAATTGTTTTACAGAGAAATTAAGTAATTAAAAAAGTTATTGGCAGTTTGCGACAATCAAGATAGCTGATTTTTAATTTAAAGGTGTTCAATACAGGGTGATTTAGTAACCTACGTAAGAGTGAGATTCGTCTTGTAAAAATTCTTTCAATGCAGGGTGATTTGAGAGTGAAACTGCTCTTGTAATCATTTTTCCAATACAAAATGTACTTGTATGTTCCGAAAAAGTAACTATTTAATGCCTACCTCATATTTTCCTAGCATTATATTTTTACACCTGGAGAATTCAACTTTTCAAAGTGATAAAATTGCCGAGGCGGGCGATTTTTGAATGAGTAAAATTTAATGAACTTGCATATTAATTTCATGCATATAAATATACATATGTGGTGTAAAAATAAAATTATATAGGGTAGTTATTAAAATGTTGGTGATCCATAAGATTTGCTATGCAAGATGGTTAAAAAAAAACGTCCATAATTATATAAGGTAGCTCATAGCAGTTGGAAATTTATGATAGCTGACATACAGGGCGGAGTACAAATATTGTTAAGAAGGATGATTAAAAAAATGTTAATAGAATGTTACAGCTGTAAGATAAATCATTAACAATTACAGACATTGCATCACTGAAAATTGTAAAATAAATACATTTTTAAAAAAACAAAAACCGACTTCAAAAGAAAATGAACTAAAAAGCATGAAATAATATTTTGCTACAATTAAATACTTTTTATGAAGTCGGTGCCAATTTGAAGTACAACTCATCAATGTACCTCACAAAATATTTTCACTTTCGCTTGGCACCGACTTCATAAAATGTTTTTAATTGTAGCAAAATTTTATTTCATGCTTTTTAGTTCATTTTCTTTTGAAGTCGGTTTTTGTTTTTTTAAAAATGTATTTATAATAGAAAATAGTTGCAATTGTTTATTATAATTCAATTATTATAATTTGTTTCGATATTTCTTTTCAGGCAAGACAGCCTAGATATGCACCTATCTGTGTTACTTTCTATCCTTTATGGCAATACCGGAACTATTGAAATATGTACATACACTCACGTATACATATATACATACATTATAGAAATATATACCTATACCTACTTATACCTACATACACATATATACTTGATGAGATAGTGATTGTCAGTGGAAATGTCAACTTCAGATCAAGGGATATACAGTGCCCTTGTTTCATATTTTCTGTTTATCTTTTATTATTTTACGAATCAAAAAATATTAAAAGGTTCTCGGTTATTTGTTTATTATTTTTTATTTCACGTTTAAAGGAATTGAATTTTTTTTATTTGCTTAGGTTCTACCGGAATTCTATTATATAATTTTGGCCCGTTTTGTATGAATAATATTAAGAGAAAAAATTAATTATTGCATGTCACTTCTTTAACTGTATACGAGGTTTGTCAGCAAATAGGAATTTTGTTTAAAACTGAGGTACAATTATTTCTGTTAATATCTCAAACACCTAGTTTATTAGAATTGAAAACTGCATGCAATACTAAAAATTGTAATAAATTGAAATTAGATTGGAATTAAATTAAAATAAATGTCAGTTAATCAAGATGGAGATTCTCAGTTAGTCTCTATATACAGTGTGTCTTCATAAGGTGGATTTAAACGAAAAAAGTTCATATGAATATTATTTAGAGAAAAAGTTATTCTTCATAAAATCATTTGCATACTGTAATCATTACATGTCAAGTATTCAACTGTATACGAGGTTTGTCAGCAAATATGTTTTATTACTTGAAAGTAAAATATCTAATATTCTTATCAAACAGGATTAATTACAATTATAAAATGCATCTAATTATGCCACATCACTAAAAATTGTATAACAAATATTCATGTCACTTTTTCAAATTGTATGCTAGGTTTCACAAACAATATAAATTTCGTTTAAGTTAAGAACCTTTCATTTTAATAATAACTCAAATTGTAACTAGACAAAGTTTATTAGAATTGAAAACTACTTCCTATTATGCTATATCAATTAAAACTGTATAACGATTTATTTTAAGATTCCGCCGAGAAGAGAATATTAAATTAATCTCAATATAATTAACAGGCCTAAAAAATGATAATACTAAAATCGTCTACAATATAGTGGATCCACCTAAGTTGGAATCATATGTGAAACTTTCTTAATACATATACATATTTTACTGTTTCACAGTAAAAGAGGTTGGTCAAAATAATAAATGTTGCTTAAAAAGTAAGATATCTTATTTTATGCAATATCGAAAAAGTTAATTAGATTTGAAAACTGCATCCAATTAAGCCATTACATAATTAAAAGTTGTAAAATAAATACATTTATAAAAAGACAAAAACCTACTTAAAATAATAACTAAAAAGCATGAAATAATTTTTTACTGCAACATATAAATACTTTTTCTGAAGTAGGTGCCAAGCTAAAGTGAAAATAATTTGGAAAGTACATTTATAAGTTGTACTTCCCAACCTCGCTATTCAACTTGGCACTGACTTTAGAAAAAGTATTTAGTTGTTGCAGTAGAAAATTTATCGGTTTTTGTTTTTTTTTTTTTCGTTAATCTTGCTGACAACTTCGTGGGTTTAAAACAACTATTGATTTACTTCAAAAATAAATTGTCTTTATTTAACAAAAATTTCGCTAAGTACTTTTCTTGTACTATATTGACACTTCGACATCAGATGTTGCACAATTTATCTACTAACCCTCGCTGCCGCTGTACGCCCGCATATACATTCCAGCAAATTTACTCAAATTGTGTCCTAATTCAGAAAAAATAAATTCTCTTTAAAGCAATTAATCCTCCTGAGAATGGGTCTCTATTAGTGCACTACCAGAACAGTAAATATTTGTTTACTTAAAAAAAAAATCTAAAAACTGCAGCAACTATCAAATCTGAATAAACGAATTAAAAATTTTGAATTTTTTGTTCATATCAAGTTATATCTTTATCATGTACATTTGTTTGTGCTATCCTGTATATATAAAATCGCAGTCGTAGTTACACTTCATATTTGAAATTTAAATTTTGTTATTTGGTTCATTGTCACTGAGCAGGGGGACTAAATTAATTATTTATTACAGGAGGGAAGTTCCAAAGTAATGGTTATCATTTTAAAGATAAATGTAATTTTATCTGTTTGTATATATATATATATATATATATATATTAGATTATACCAGATGTTATACATTTTATTTAATAATTAATATCTCCCTTGAGATTAATACAGCGGGGCACATTTAATGCTCCATTCAATATGGAAGGAGAAAACATCATTTTTTATGTGGCAATACATACCTCGCAGATGTATCCAACCATCTACGGTAAATATTTTTTCATTCTATCACCCTAAGTGGCAATAATTTATGAAATGCTCTTACTCGTAAATAACAGACCGATCAAGGCGCATGCCTGACAGGGCGCCATTCAAGGAGAGAAGAAAAATCGAATAGTGGAATTCTGCTAGAAATAAGGCGAGGGACGGGTTCATACGAATTATCTAACTCATTCATTGACGAATTATACGAGGTACAACAAAACATATCGCACCAACAAAATAGTACAAAAATGTTAAAATACGCTATTTACCCATAAGAGCAAAACAGATTTAAACAATTATACAAGTTGTGTCAATAACATTTAAAGTTTGGCTCTCTTTTTGTCGAAAACTATTTTCAGTGCTTCACTGAATTTGTTAGCCATCTTTTCATCTATCCATATCATTTCTGTTAGATTGGGTTATTATTACCGCTTTATACGGTGAGGACTTTTAGTACTAGCCCCCTCCCCTTTAACGTTTGAATGTGACAATAAATCGATCTTGAACAAGAGCTACCTAAAATTTTGTCAAACTAAGGTTTGACATAAAATTGACTGCGCTGCATTACCCAGTGCCCAATACTATTTCAAATCTAAAGGATGATGTTGTGATGCCTTTATTTGAAAAATATATTTTTTTCTCTACTGAACGCTTTTAAAGACAGACCATTGAAGAAAAGTTGAAAACCATTTCACAGCGAATGCACATTTAAACTTGTTTTGAAGATAAAACTTTGTAATATACTGAAGGTTTAATAACTGTTATCCTAATCACAATATGCAGAAAGATTCTAAGGGAATTGGTGGAGGAAAATTTCAAAGAACTGGAAGTGTATTGCAGAGTAAAAAGCAGGAAGGCCATCATATTCAGGAGGAAATAGGTGGACATTATTGGGTTTGGGGTTAATAATCCTAAACACTCAACCGCCACAGTTACCTTGGTGTAACATCCCGAGCATGTTTACAAGAATTCATAATACATTTTTTTTATTATTTTATCGGATATATATTATTTAATATTTCTTCACATAAGTATACTAACCTTTTGCGTCGTATAGAAAAATTCGCTCGTATTGCAGAATATGAAACATGTCGCTAGAATTGTGAAATTTCACACTTGCATATTTTGCATGTTATGATAATTTTATTTAAACAATGAATAGCTTATGCATATAGTACCGTTTTGTTTTTTTTTTGTCGATTCATGGTTAGCAGAAAGTTGAACTCTTGTACGTGCGAAAAACCAGGTAGACACAAATTGTGTTGCAACATTTTAAACAAAAACCAAAGCTGGCCGATTTTACGCAGTTAGAGAAAAATTGCTGATTTTGCCGTCCTTAATTAAAAGTTTGTGCTAGAATTTTAAAATGCCGAAGAAAGGCACTGCGTAGAACCGGTCGGTTAATGGCGGAAGGTGCACCCAATCGGACAATGAAAAACTCACGGGGTAGGGAGTTTTGTGGTTAACTGATTCGCGAAGATAGTACCCATATGGGAGGGGCCAAAGTTCACGAGGAAAAGGTCCAGAGAATTTCCAAACTAGTTCGGGGCCGGAACTCAAGAAAAGTAGTCGAACGTGACGCGACGGATTTAGGGGGACATAAAAAGGGTGGAAACCAGATTCTTAAGAGAGGAACGTTTCACCTGTCCAAATAGGGCATTAGGTACTAAATTATAGAGTCATTATAAAATTTATCGTCGGGGACGGGAAACGAAAGTCGCGAGTGTGTTTTGATCAGTGTTTAGCTAGCTAGAAAGTTAGTGAGATTTAATTTCTTTTAATTCACAGGTAAACCTTTTGGGATTAAAGGATAAATCGCATCCGGTGAGTACCTTTACATTTTACTAACCGAGGAGTGTTAGTGCCAAAAAACTTGTGAGTTTATTTAAAGTTTGTCTTTTTCCCTTTTGTATTTTAGATACATTGTGGGTTGCTTTTATTATTTCTAATTTTTTTTCTTTTTTTTTAATATACGTGTCATTTTTTTTTGTTGTTTACTTTTACCGCATTCCTTCTTCCCATACAACCACCAGCATTTGCGAAGCCTGGGGACTTACCCTCTTAGAGGAGGCCAGGTGACGAAAACCAGAAGCTACCAAGGACTGAGAGTCAAGGCAGATAAGGGGCAGTAAAGTTCCTTTTATATTATTTATTTTCAGCTAACATTTACAGAGAAGGGTTCCCGGAGTCTTTCTCTCCAACACAAATTTTCTTCGGGTGGTGGCAGCATTCCCCTTTTCTCTCAGGGCCTTTATTCATTTGTCTCCTTTACACAGTAAGCATAGGGCAATACAGTTGTTACACTGGTGGCAGGACCAAGTTGTTACATTGGACTGTAAAGTCAAAACCACGCTAAAAAAAAATTTAACAAAATAATTTTATTCCTACAAACTAAAAATACTGCATCAACTAATGGAAGATGATCAAGACCAAAGGACGGAGTTTTGCAATTTAATGAGTGCCCGTCTAAATACAAGATCTCTTAGACTTTGAGATTCCCTGTTTTAATGACGAATTTACTTTCTTTTAAACGAAACTGTAAATAGACAGAATGTTTTTTTCGGGAGGGTAACACTCACAATTTTAAAAAGTTAGTGTATATACAGGAGTATTTTTTCTGAAAGGAAAATCAAAAAGACCTCTGGATATTAACATGCTTTAAAATCAATTCCTATTTCATAATTGAAGAAACAGCCAATCCCAAACAAGACGAACTAAAATACAACTCGTATTTTAACAAGTGATTATTATAATCGATGTATTGGTAGACGAGGTTCTATCAAATAGCCAACCCGTTCACCTGCTTTGACTCTTTTGATTTTTTTGTGGTGATATTTGCTGTTGAACGTATACGTTACGGAATTGAAATTAGTAGACGACCTGAAAAACAGAATAAGAGACTTTTGTGCTAAAAGTATTTTTCTATGCCAAGCCCAACTATCTTTTCACGAACCATATTACGAGGGTGAATCAATTATGAACCGGACTTTTCTGTTTCTCGCCCTGTAGGTAATTCGAGTGGCGTGACGTCTCGATATATGTTAGGTAGGGATGTTAAGAAGAGGGGAGTTCGTCAGTTTGGCGAGGCGTAGTCGATGCGCTGTTAGTAGCATCATGTCAGAGCAAGAGGTGCATACGTCTGTTGCGTAACGTGTTGTTATCAAATTTTTGGCGCGGGAGGGCGTTAGACCGTCTGAAATTTTGCGTCGACTATCTGCACAGTTCGGCAATGAAACACTTTCAAGGACTCAAGTGTACGACTGGCACAAAAAGTTTTCAGATGGCCGAGAGACAGTGGAAAATGAGCCTCATGCACGCCGTCCCACGACAAGCATCAATGAGGCGAATATCTACGCAATTCGTGAGCTGATTGAAGGTGACCGCCATCTTAGAGTATTGGCAATTGCTGAACACGTTGGAATATCATACAGGAGTGCTCAATCAACCATTTCAGATAAGTTGGATTACCGAAAAGTGTGTGCAAGATGGGTTCCTCGCCTACTAAGGGAAGATCAGAAAGCAAACCGTCTTGCCGTATGTGAAAGGCAAGATATCGAGCAGAGGGGGATGAGTTTTTGAGACATATTGTCACCTGTGATGAGACATGGGTGCATCATTATACCCCGGAGTCCAAACGTGCAGGCATGGAGTGGCGAAAATCTGGAGAGGCAGCACCGCGGAAAGCCAAGACCCGTCTTTCTGCAGGGAAAATTCTTGCAACAATTTGGGATTCGAAAGGCGTACTGCTGATCGTACAATTAATGCTGAGTATTACTGCGAACTACTCCAACAAGTGAAACTTGTCTATCGCCAAAAGAGGCGGGATATGTCTATCCGAAGTGTGATTCTGTTGCATGACAACGCTCGGCCACATACAGCTGCATTGACTCAAGGAAAATTGAACAAAATGCATTGAGAAACCCTTGAACACCCGCCTTACAGTACTGATTTGTCGCCATGTGACTACCACATGTTTGGGCCACTTAAAGAAGAACTGGGAGGCCACCACTTTGAGGACAACGAAGGTGTAGAAACGTTTGTGCGCAATTGATTATCGGCACGACCAGTTTCATTCTTTGAGAAAGGTATTAAAAAACTTCCGATTCGGTGGGAAAAATGTATACATAAGAGAGGAGACTATGTAGAAAAATAATATGTATTAAAATTTGTATTGATCGTACCAATAAAATTTTTAAAACAAAAGTCCGGTTCATATTTGATTCACCCTCGTAACTGTACTCTCTTCGAGGTGTCATTCCTTTGTACGTAAGACAATATACATTACATATCATATATAACATACATTGTTTCTGGTCAGGGAACCTTCATCAGTTGCGCTTCCCACAATTGAGTGTCCTCTCGAACACTTCTTTATGTATTTGCTGATTCTCTCGAAAATCCTAGATGTCGGTCTTACATCTCGCGTCTTCAAATTTAACGAAATGTTTCAAACACATAAGGAAGTGTTCGAGATGACATTCAATTGTGGGAAGCGCAACTGATGAAGGTTCCCTGACCAGAAACAATGTATATTATATATGATATATAATGTATATTTTCTTGCGTACAAAGGAATGACACCTCGAAGAGAATATTCAATATCTCTGACAGGTGAAGTAACCTGAAAAATTTTATCGTGACATTCTGTCCCAGGAGTTAAGGGAGAACAGCAATTACACGAAACTGCTCCAGATTCGGAACCTCTGTGTGCTGATTCTCTCGAAAATCCTAGATGTCGGTCTTACATCTCGCGTCTTCAAACATATTAACTGTCTCTAAAAAACAATGCCCAAATCTTTTCAGTTTCTTTGTTTAGGTTTCAAAAGATACGCTTCTCCTTTCGTATTATCAATTTTAATGCCTGTTAAAAATTCTATTAGCGTACGTGATTATTCTATTTGTAGACGGCAGATGTAAAGACCGACATCTAGGAATTTCGGGGAAACTAGCACACAGAGGCTCGGAATCTGGAGCCGTTCCGTGTGATTGATTAAGTAAAATAAATGATAGTTCGAAAAACAAAAAAAGGCTTTAGTCGCAAACCGAATTAAAAAGTAAAAAATAATTTTTAAGTATAAAGTCGTCGTTTAACATAGATGGAAAGTTCACTGGCTCAACATAATTAAATCATAATTTAATTATATGAGTGACTACATATTTTATCGCTGTTGAACCAACTTTTAATACAATTTTTCTTGCATTTCAAAAAAACGTAATATTTATAAATTATTTTTTAGATTTTATTTTTTATTATTATTTTTATGCTATTAAAACGTCGTTTTTAGTTTTTTAAACTCTAAATTTCCATGTCAATAACGAAAGTATTTACTATCATTCTGTGAACCTGCAAAACTATTTTTTTAACCTGGTGATGCTGGTCAGGACATTTCGGCAAAGTTATCAAATTATTGTATTGTCATCGCCTTAATGCTTGTCATTGATAGATAATAATACACCTAGAACAACCTAATGAAAGAGAGTTCAAATTAATTGTCATTGTTACACCTGAAATTATTTATTCTATATCCTTCCTATCTAATTAATCCTCAAATATGCCTTTAGAAGGAGCTCGAACATCGAATTATTTTGAAGATAAGATTTTTTCTAATTTAAATTCGGTTGACAATTTTGACGGGCATTTCCATTTCTCCCTATCTTCCAAGAAACCCACATAATGCACAAAGACTACATCAAATTTGAACGATGAAAGCAGTTAAGCTCCTACTAACTTTATAGTAAAAGCCGTTCTCAGAACCGATGACACATCCAGTGTGAAGGCGGAATTAAAAATGTAAACAAGGGTAGTTACACTGCATTCACTGTGCAGCTTTAGAAATAAATGATTCCCCCAAAAACGCCTTTGGGTATGGACTTTTACTGCTATAGTTCAGTTCATCAATCAATTCGGGAGCAATTTAATAAATGGGCGCGCCAATCAGTCTTCAGTTTTTTCTCAGGCGAGACGTTGTGGCTGGATGGATTCGAAAGAATGGCCAGTGCAATGAAAACACGTGAGCGGAGAGAGACTTGTAAACAACAGAAGTTCAATCTGGATGATACTATTTAAATGCACTTCAAATTGATACAATGAAAATTAAGCTTAATTCCGGGGTTATACCATCAAAGATTGAGATTGATTTTTTTGAAAGTGAGACTTGAGCAGGCAGTTTGAGACCACGTGTTCGATCTAGACTTTGAAACTCATTTAATTGTATTCTAATGAGGCTTAGGGAGTAAGCAGATTGAGGAACCCACTTCAAACTATTTCGTTTATAGTTTTGTCTTTTTCACTCTTGATAATGGCTCCAAAGAGTTGCTTCAATATTTTCACTAAATTATACACAACTTCACTTAAATTTATTTATTATTGACAATTGTTTCACCAGGTTACTGGCTTCTGCAGAATATAAAGTAGAACTCTGATGAAGCCAGTAACCTGGAGAATCAATTGTCAATAGTAAATACATTTTAGTGAAAATTACACAAGTTTATTTTAATATTAAATTAAAATGAATGTTCGCCAAGTAAAGACAGAAACTATCATTAATCTAAGAGATTGTCGGCTTTATTTTTTCATAGTTCTTTCTTTTCTTTTAATAGATATGGTCAACTTTTGTGGCATTTTGTTTATTTTTAGTTTATTTCCAGTTCTCCTCACTGTATTTCACAGTCATTATTTTTATTCATGAACTTAAGGATTAAATAATATTAAAAAATTAAATGAAACAATTGTTAAAGAAGAAAAACTTGAATTCGTAAGAAAAAGATCACGAATCCGAAGTCAGATTTGCAAAATTCAAGGTTTCGTTCTCAATGGCATTAGAATAATGTGCAAGTTTGAAGTTGAATGTTTCACAGCTTTGCAGTGGCATAACTAAACAAAATATATTGTTTTCAGACGTACAGGGTACCACACAAAATTTCAAAAGTCATATAGTACAGGCCTTAGGGCTTTCATGTCAATACTAGCCATCAAAAATAACTTTTAAAATATCTTTAAAAGAAAAAGCCAACCCCCAAAGCGGGGGTGAATATCACTTCTACAACTTTAAATACAAAGGGTTATCATGTGATACCTCTTTTTAAAGATCTTTTTTTGCCAATCTTTTGACACACCATTTTTTAAATTAGATTATTTTTTACAGAGAAATGAGCTAGAAACCGTAAAAAATTAAAATTTTAAAAATAATTGCCAATTACACCAAAATTGGTTTAGGGTGGTTTTCAGGGTCTCTGATCACGAGTTCGAGGTCAGAATTTTAAAATCCAAAATGGCGGATCCAAGATGGCTAATGAAAATTTTAAAATCAACCGAAATACGCCAAAATTGGTATATAGGGTTTTTTGGGTTCTCTGATCATGAGTCCGGAATTTACAAAATTCAAAATGGCGGACGAAACTGTCCTCTCATGGGTTATTTTCATCGTCCATATTGGATCCCCCATCTTGAAGTTTGTCTATCAGATTCGTGATCAGCGAACCCAAAAACCCCCCCATAAGAAGTCTGGTGCAAAACGGCTGATGTTTTAAATTTTCATTCAATGATTTTATTTTTCCTGAAGCTTTCGGTTTCATCGGGCAGTTCCAAAGACTACCGCTTTTTTATATATTTTTTCATGCTTAAAGACTTTTTAATTGCTGCCGAAACTGCCTTAGCGGTAACGGGAGCTGCAAGTTGAGCATTCGTAGGTGTATTATACCTAAATTTAAAAAATGTTTTGTGTAATATTTTGCGCAATGTAATAAGCTATTTTTTCAGTATAACATTCAACGAGTACATAATACTTTAATTAATTATCTTTTTGGTAGTACAATTTGTTAAAATATACAGATAAAATCAGATATCCTTTATGTGAGGGAGTGAATTAAAAGCACGACATTCAACTGTCGAGATCTTTTTATTCGTATTACATTTGGATTAACTTAAATTTTAATTTAGGTCGGAGTTATTAAAGTCGTTCAAACATATACATGCATAAAACCCTACCTTCATCTACCGTTTTTAAGTTTACTATCAGCACGCAACGTTTACAGAAAAGTGTGTCAAAAATGCGGTAAGGTTCTTTCGTTCCAACTTAAAGGACGGTAAATATTGAATGTGAATAGTTGGTTATATTTTGTGAATCTTTCTTTGTTTCATAATATCAGATTGTTGCATATTTGTCGAGCTTGGAAAATTTTAAATGTGCCAAATTCATATTTTTTTGCCTTAATTATCTCCTACAAACACTTACGCCCAACTTATACACAATGTTAGTACATTAGTCAAAAATACTTTCAACAGAAACTGATCGTAGTTAGGTGAAAATATAAATAAAAGCAATTATTAGAGTTTTGTGTAATCTACTTAGTCAAGAAAACTGCAAAAATTGATATTATTTTACGAGGCGTTTCTTCATATTATTGAACTCAAACTTTAACTTCAGTTTTAATGATACCAGATTAACTACAATTTTGCTTTTATGTACTCTTCAAGTATTTTAAATCCCAATAGATTATAAATGAATATATATCATTTTATTTAAGATTACTTAATTGTTTCTGAATATTTGATGAGGTAAATGGCTACTTTGATTGTCCATTTAGGTTTTCTCTTCTCACAGTGATTTTTGAAAAGTTAAGTAAGTAAAAAACTGCAGCAAAGGATTTTGTCGAAATTGCCCTGAACACCAGTTATCTACTTGTAGAAAAACTCTCTCACAGGATTAGATGAACTAAGGTTTATGGATTTGTCAACCAGTTTTCCTGTATAATATGTCTGAATGTATATTGTAAGTTACGTATCGGTGTGGTTCACCTCAATTAGTCCTCATCCAGCCTCAATTAGTCCACTTCCAGCCTCGAGATATAGACAATTTGACGGAAAAAGAATCAATATAATCGGTTCACACAGTGGCCGATCCAGGATTTTCGTTTGGTGGGGGCTTGGCCTTATTTGGGGGACTGGACACCTCTTATGGAAGGCTTTAGCACTAAAAAAGTATAGAACTCAGATGACTTGGGGGGAGGGGGGCTCCCAGGTACTAATAATTACCTAAACGTTATTCTGACCAGAAGATGACTTGGACTTCCAGAATGGCTAGCCATATCACCAGATTCTACCCCTTTAGATTTTTTCCTGTGAGGTAACTTTAAATCGAAGGGCGAAACCACAATCAATTTTCTACTTGCTCCAGAGAATTGAAGAGAAATGGAACAATACTATTGTATGATTAGCCCCATTCAAAAACAATGTATTGTCTTTCCTTCGAAGGCTTACAAAATTTCGAAAAGAAAGATCATAATTGCTTTGAAAAAATTATTTAAAACTGCCCACGTCACTCGTTTGAAAGACAAAATTCTTAAAAGTTTAACAAACCAAATGAAGTGTGCCCTTAAGGAACTATATAGGTTTTACATTATAGTCATTAATACAGGCTCAGAACTTGATATTCTAAGACACATTTGATAAATTTCTATAATTTTAGATTGCTTACTGTCAACATTCACCGCTTAATCAATAAATCAACAGCTATCTCTTTCAGTAGCATTCGAGGGGCATACAAATCAAACTGAGATTTTCCGTTAATAACCTCTAATTTACTTTTCCAGAATGTCTCTTATATATATTTTTAATGAGACTGATTTCAAAGGGAGATATCCATATTCGGAGATGAAATTTATATTTTTTTAACAGCACATGATCAATACCAAAGAATTACCACAAAGCAAGATAAAATGTAAAATTTGACGTTTATTATTTAGGGCGTAAGCGAATTACAAGAAGTAAGTACTCACCTTGTTATATTGACTTAAACATCTCCATTATTTCCAATACGTCAAATAATCATACGTTTCGCAAAATTCTTCACAATTTTTTTTTATTAATTTGAATAAAATAGAGAAATGTAGGCAAATAGAAATATGTGTTTAGCTCTAAATTAATTTAACTGAAAAAACACCAATTTCCTTTTCGCTTTACTCAATTTTTTTTTAAAAATATTGTCTTAACTATTTTTTAATAATTAAAATGGAACTAAAAGTTGAAAATAATTAACAAAACGTAACACTATACAATAGAATACAATATATACACATTCGTTAGGTACCTACACATGAAGTAATAAACAAACATTTTAAAATTATTTTCGTTTTATACAGGGTGGCCCAGAAATGTGAAAAGTATCATTTTTTTTTTAAATTTAATGCCCTGTATAGTATTAAATGTTCGGTATCTACGATTAAAATGATAAGGTGTTTCATAAAAGTTTACTATACAAACCCCATACTTTATGTAATATTCACTATTTTTTCAAAATGTAGTGACCATTGGAAGGGTTAGTCTCTCAGCATACTCTTTTCTTGTTTCCAACCAAACTCCCGACTGGGGTCTCCTGAAGGATAATATTTTGTGTTGCACTTGTGGAAAATCCAATATTGAATACAAGGTATGAAATAAATACCAATTTATTAACCAAAATTTTTAAATGACAATTATGTCTTTAAGTTTAATAAAACAGCCTGTATTTTATGTCACCAACAGTAGTAGTATTTTATTCTCTATGCGACAGTATAACATTTCCCTATATCTACGTATTCACGTTCCCATGAAAAACCCACATTCATAGAATACAGACGAAACTTATTTTATATTTAACAAGATAGCTATGAGAATTTGACAGTTTTCATTTAATATTTTCTAACAACTCTTCTTTATGAATCATTTTGTTGTAGTAATCGGTGATTACTGTAAATATTAATTAATAAAAATAATTTTTGTCTTTGGAGAATGCCTGTAAAATGTTTAAAAAATTAGCTCTAGAGTCTACGCTCAGAAATTTCCCAACAGAATTCATCCAAATAAATTAGCATTCGGAAGGCTGTTGGACCATTTCAGGCATACTGGGAACGTTGAGTACAGAAAACCTACAAAAGAAAAACCTATCACGGAAAACGAATAAATGGAGTTAGCTATTATAGCTGCTGTAACCGAAGATCTTCACATAAGGCACAACAAAATTGCCCGAAATGTCAGCCAAGCCATTGTGTCCAGAATTCTTAACAAGCATAATTATCATGATTGCAAAATCCAAATTCATCATGAACTTTCCGGAAATGATTTTGAAAATCGAGTTCAGTTTTGTACTTTTCACAATAATGGATCTTTAATCGACATACCTTCCAATATTATTCTGATTCCAATCCGCATCAGTTTCGGAAAATTGAAAATCAACACAGGTGGTTAGTAAATGTCTGGGGCGCAATAATGGGTCGCTATTTAATTGGTCCCTATTTCTTTGAAGAAAATTTAAACCCACCATTACTTCATGAGATACCCAGTAACGAATGTTAATAAAATGTTTTGGCCTCAAACCTGTCATTTTTTGTTTTCCTGGAAAAAAATAGTTTGCATAATATGTAGAAAAGTATTAAATGAAAACTGTCAAATTCTCATAGCTAGGTACCTTGTTAAATATTAAATAAGTTAAAATTCGTCTGTATTCTGTGAATGTGGGTTTTTCATGGGAATGTGAATAGTTAGGTATAGGGAAATGTTATACTGTCGCATAGAGGGTAAAATTCTTCTACTGATAGTGACATAAAATACAGAGTGTTTCATTAAACTTAAAGAACTAATTATCACTTGAAATTTTGGTTAATTAATTGGTGTTTATTTCATACCTTGTATACAATATTGAATTTTCCACAAGTGCAACACAAAATATTATCCTTCAGGAGACCCCAGTCGGAATTTGGTTGGAAACAAAAGAAGAGTATGCTGAGACATTAACCCTTTAAAGAGTCAGTACTTTTTGATAAAATGGTGAATATTAAGGAAACCTTGGGGTTTAGGTATAGTAAACTTTTATGAGTCATCTTACCATTATAATAGTAGATACCGAAAATGTAATAATATACACGGCATGCAATTAAAGAAAAATAAAACTTTGATACTTTTTACATTTCTGGGACTTCCGGTATAAAACGAAAATAATTTTAAAATATTCCTCTGAAGGACATATATCAACCTAAAAAAAGATCATCTAAAATGAGTATCTTAGTCATAATATTTCGTGTCGTAATACGTAAATAACCCTGTATATCGTCATCATTATCATATGCAGCTATAGAAATGAAGAAGAAGAAGAAGAGTGGAACTGCAGGATTAAAGAACTGACTCGAAGGACTGAGCAGAAGAACAACTCAAGGCTAGAGGTTGAGGAATTGGTCTTTGGCTAACTAAACGCGTGAAGAAATGTATTAATGAAGAGAAAACTGAATATCTGATTGGAGACACTTAAGGACTTGAGGGAATAGATCAAGAGCTTAAGTTATTTTTCACATTTTACACGGTATATAAGGTATATCTTACCACGTTGCCTTAGTGTGGGTTGGTAAGGGTCAAATCTCGGTTTCCATAATTATTACATTAACAACATGAACGATTATACCCTCGGAATTGTCACAATTTTTTAATTAATAAATTAAATTAATTGCTTTGCCTATTATTACATTACAACCTACCCCCGGAATTGTGTCACAATTTTTTAATTAATAAATAAATTAATTGCTTTGCCTGTTATTACATTAACAACAGGAACGATTATACCCCCGGAATTGTGTCACAATTTTTTAATTAATAAATTAAATTAATTGCTTTGCCTGTTATTACATTAACAACAGGAACGATTATACCCCCGGAATTGTGAATTGCTTTGCCTGTAACAACAGGAACGATTATACCCCCGGAATTGTGTCACAATTTTTTAATTAATAAATTAAATTAATTGCTTTGCCTGTTATTACATTAACAACAGGAACGATTATACCCCCGGAATTGTGTCACAATTTTTTAATTAATAAATTAAATTAATTGCTTTGCCTGTTATTACATTAACAACAGGAACGATTATACGGAATTGTGTCACAATTTTTTAATTAATAAATTAAATTAATTGCTTTGCCTGTTATTACATTAACAACAGGAACGATTATACACCCGGAATTGTGTCACAATTTTTTAATTAATAAATTAAATTAATTGCTTTGCCTGTTATTACATTAACAACAGGAACGATTATACCCCGGAATTGTGTCACAATTTTTTAATTAATAAATTAAATTAATTGCTTTGCCTGTTATTACATTAACAACAGGAACGATTATACCCCCGGAATTGTGTCACAATTTTTAATTAATAAATTAAATTAATTGCTTTGCCTGTTATTACATTAACAACAGGAACGATTATACCCCCGGAATTGTGTCACAATTTTTTAATTAATAAATTAAATTAATTGCTTTGCCTGTTATTACATTAACAACAGGAACGATTATACCCCCGGAATTGTGTCACAATTTTTTAATTAATAAATTAAATTAATTGCTTTGCCTGTTATTACATTAACAACAGGAACGATTATACCCCCGGAATTGTGTCACAATTTTTTAATTAATAAATTAAATTAATTGCTTTGCCTGTTATTACATTAACAACAGGAACGATTATACCCCCGAAATTGTGTCACAATTTTTTAATTAATAAATTAAATTAATTGCTTTGCCTGTTATTACATTAACAACAGGAACGATTATACCCCCGGAATTGTGTCACAATTTTTTAATTAATAAATTAAATTAATTGCTTTGCTGTTATTAATTAACAACAGGAACGCTTGCCTGCCTATTATTACATTAACAACAGGAACGATTATACCCCGGAATTGTGTCACAATTTTTTAATTAATAAATTAAATTAATTGCTTTGCCTGTTATTACATTAACAACAGGAACGATTATACCCCGGAATTGTGTCACAATTTTTTAATTAATAAATTAAATTAATTGCTTTGCCTGTTATTACATTAACAACAGGATTAACGATTATACACCGGAATTGTGTCACAATTTTTTAATTAATAAATTAAATTAATTGCTTTGCCTGTTATTACATTAACAACAGGAACGATTATACACCCGGAATTGTGTCACAATTTTTTAATTAATAAATTAAATTAATTGCTTTGCCTGTTATTACATTAACAACAGGAACGATTATACCCCCGGAATTGTGTCACAATTTTTTAATTAATAAATTAAATTAATTGCTTTGCCTGTTATTACATTAACAACAGGAACGATTATACCCCCGGAATTGTGTCACAATTTTTTAATTAATAAATTAAATTAATTGCTTTGCCTGTTATTACATTAACAACAGGAACGATTATACCCCCGGAATTGTGTCACAATTTTTTAATTAATAAATTAAATTAATTGCTTTGCCTGTTATTACATTAACAACAGGAACGATTATACCCCCGGAATTGTGTCACAATTTTTTAATTAATAAATTAAATTAATTGCTTTGCCTGTTATTACATTAACAACAGGAACGATTATACCCCCGGAATTGTGTCACAATTTTTTAATTAATAAATTAAATTAATTGCTTTGCCTGTTATTACATTAACAACAGGAACGATTATACCCCGGAATTGTGTCACAATTTTTTAATTAATAAATTAAATTAATTGCTTTGCCTGTTATTACATTAACAACAGGAACGATTATACCCCGGAATTGTGTCACAATTTTTTAATTAATAAATTAAATTAATTGCTTTGCCTGCCTATTATTACATTAACAACAGGAACGATTATACCCCCGGAATTGTGTCACAATTTTTTAATTAATAAATTAAATTAATTGCTTTGCCTGTTATTACATTAACAACAGGAACGATTATACACCCGGAATTGTGTCACAATTTTTTAATTAATAAATTAAATTAATTGCTTTGCCTGTTATTACATTAACAACAGGAACGATTATACCCCGGAATTGTGTCACAATTTTTTAATTAATAAATTAAATTAATTGCTTTGCCTGTTATTACATTAACAACAGGAACGATTATACCCCGGAATTGTGTCACAATTTTTTAATTAATAAATTAAATTAATTGCTTTGCCTATTATTACATTAACAACAGGAACGATTATACCCCCGGAATTGTGTCACAATTTTTTAATTAATAAATTAAATTAATTGCTTTGACTATTATTACATTAACAACAGGAACGATTATACCCCCGGAATTGTGTCACAATTTTTTAATTAATAAATTAAATTAATTGCTTTGACTATAATTACATTAACAACAGGAACGATTATACCCCCGGAATTGTGTCACAATTTTTTAATTAATAAATTAAATTAATTGCTTTGCCTTGTTATCAGTATTTGCTTCGAAATTTAGAACATTTAAATACCGTATTTAAACTTGTACATCAAGCAGAACATTTGTTTCACTGAATTAACACACACATTATTGGTACGTGCTCACAGATATAGCAAATCGCACAATTCTATTTGAAATGTTATTTGCGACATTTACTACTCTTCAATAAACATTGTCACACTCATATCATTTCATATATCTGTCGAATTAAAATTCATTATCTCGTCTAAGCGTGGGTGACGATTAAATCCGAATGGATTCAATCGAATGAATTGTAAACAAAGAAAAACGTAATTGTGTTTTGTACATCCAGTTTTGGATGCTTATGAACGATTTGTTTTTACAGTTTTCCCTCTATTCGGAAATAATTTGTTCTAATCAAATCGGTGTTTTCATAACCATTTTTCGTATTATAAAAACTGTTTAGATTGATAGAAGCATAACAAGACACATCAAAATTTATAATACAGAATTACTTTTGAGCCCGGTTAAGATGGCTGGACAACCATGCATGTACACATTTAGTTCGATGTTATTGAAATTAACTTTATTTAATATAAGTCAGAGTAAATGGAAGAAATAATAATAAATAACTTCGTAAATGTGTTCTGGAAGTGTTGTCTTTTTTTAACCGACTTCCAAAAAGGAGGAGGTTATCAATTCGTCGCGTATTTTTTTTTTTTGTATGTATGTTACCTGAATTCTTCTCCTGTGGTGAACCCTTTTGTATGAATATGGTCTTGTTTGAAAGAGTATATATCCGGATTTCTGCGACGTGCAACTTGCAGTTTTGCAGACAAGCTCCGAAAATTCCAAAGTTCTTATCAACAGTTTCATCGAAATGACATAACGGATATTTTCTCATAAATATTTTAATTCCAACGTAATAGTGCGGGAATTTTAGGCACTGGAAGTTTTAATTGCGAATTTGAAAATTTTCTATGTACATCTCAAGCATATAGGTAGTAAAACATAGTATTTTCGACTCCTTAAATCAATGAGTATCAAGCTCGTTTTGTTTGTATACCCGGCAAATACCTATTTAAATGATAATTTTTCAATTTTGCGAAGACGGTGCTTTTGGTTGCCACATTCTCCCGGCCTAATAGAAAATTCAGTGACAACACATGTCAATCTAAACTGTTATTTGGTGGGTTTATACACAGGATGTTTAATTATAGCAAACAAAATCACAAAGAAAAGTGATAGAAGGTGTTGCATTTATATGATGATTGAAATATAAGTTTAACTGTATATACAGGATGTATGGCATATAGGGTGGAGTGGACGATTGGTGGCATAAAAATGTTGAAAAAAATGTGAAATTAAAGTTATATTGAGTGATTATATATGTTATATGATATGGACGTAAACAAATCATATGCAGGATCGTTGAAATATATGCTGAAGTTAAATTATATTTCTACAGTGTGATTAAAAAGTTATTTATTTTATAGCACATAAGAAGTTGCATAAAGTGTGGAGAGGAATTAATGTTACACAGGGCGATAATATAAAATGTGAAAAATGAAATAATTTATGGGGTAGACCACAAGGAGTTATATACTATGGTTGAAATATAGGACGGACTTGACCCCGTAAATATGGTATGGGTTCTACTCCGTCCTATAGTTTACAGAAGGCAGCTAACAAATTTATGCTTGTCCATGGGCAGTCGTATGTACAGGATGGTTGGTACATAGGGTGGTGTGGAATTATATATAGGTATACAGAGTTGTCAAAAAGGTTACAAGGCGTGGTCCATAAGGTATAAATATATTTTGGGCTTATTAATTCAACGCGTACTAATACATTTTATTTGACAACATTTACCTGTCAATTTAAATGAAAATGTATCATATTGTGTTGTTGAGGCTTCCGCTGTTACCTGGTCCTGTCTATTAAGGTTATACATACAAAATGAAAAATAAAGAATGAAAACTACCTGAGTTCAAAAAAACTAAAAAGTTGAAAATAAAACATTTAAAAAAATATATAACCGACTTCCACCTATAACTAAAAAGCTAAAAATAATTATAACAAAATACAACTATAGCAAATAAATAACACATTCAATGTTGTTAGGTACCTACCCAGGAAATAAAAAATGTAAACATTAAAAGGTGGCCATTCTGTACAAATTAATTACCTACCAATCTAGTATATTTTTGAAGTTGGTGCCAAGCAAATCTAAAATCCTTCATTGCGTACTTATCTACTACTTCATCAAACTTGATTGTTGCTTGGCACCGACTTCAAAAATATACTAGATTGGTAGGTAATTAATTTGTACAGAATGAGCACCTTTTAATGTTTACATTTTTTACTTCCTGGGTAAGTAGATAAATGCAAGCCCCTGTATATTATTTATTTTTTGGATTCTCCAGAAAATTCTATACATAATCCAGGTATAATGTGCTACACCTATCTTCAACTGTTTCGGACATATTAAGTGTTTTCAGATTTATTACAAAAATTAACACATCCTGATTTGACGCCATTGTCCCACTTTTTGTGGGGGTATATAAAAAATACTGTATACGAAACTAAACCCCTCAACTTAGATGACCTAAAAAGGCAAATCAGGCTTACGATTAGATCAGTCACGCCTGAGATGTTCAGTAATGTTAGAATATTTCCTACATTGACATTAATGTTTTTTGTTATATAATATTAAGAAATAATCAATATTACTTATTAGGTTTTTAGTGTAATGTAGCGAATTTGTGAAATAAAATATTTTTTTAATGGTAACTTTTGTAATAAACCTGAGAACACTATACAGGGGCTTACATTTAAAATAATAGAGTTGGTATTGGCCCCTGTCACATGACACATCCTGTATACTTTTATTGTTGAAAGAATGCGCATTTAAAAATACAAATCGACGTTTCCAAGCATTTTTCCCAACACGCCCTCCTTTATTCGTTCTGTATATATTCTAAGATACTTCGAAAACACATTATAATCTTTCGCTTTGATTACAAAAATGAATAGGATATGTATTTAAGGTACTCAATTATGTACAATCCAATTACTTATTGTGGTTAGCCTAGATGAACTTTTGTAGAATTCCACATTAAACATATTCAAAATGTTATGTCTTTAAGGTTTTTTTTCATGATTCTAAACATCCAAATAACTGATTTAAAAATAAAACAACATAGAAAACAAAAACTGGTTAAAAACAATAACAGAATACTGCCTTAACTTTTTTGTTGCAAGAATTACATACTTATTTTAAAGTCGTTGATAAGTAGAACACAAAAAATTATACGTACCTAATTACTAACATTGTTATTTGACATTTAACTTGACACCGACTTCAAAATAAATGTCTAATTGTTGTAGAAAAATATTTTTATAAACTAAAATCATGGATTCTGGAAACCTACAGTAATATCTACAAATGTAATGTAATCTGAGAAATTTACATTTCGATAAAATATACAGTACCTTAACTAACAGGAATAAATAAACAAATTTAATTATTTCGAATATGTATTTTATTATTTTTATATTAATAAATGTTAAGATTCGTACAGGATACACCTTCGAATGAATGACATTTAATGTACAAATACAATATCTCGGTTATAATAAGTCAATAAATCAGTAAATCAATACACACACACACAGTACATTAAACATTTGACATATTTATACACTGAACTAATTATATGTCAACTCATACTCTATATTTTAAGTTTTTTCATTTGCTGCATTTACAGACATTCGATAAATTATATCCTAAATCTCTAGGAGGATTAGATATTTATGCTATATATTCTAAAACCAGTTCTTTATTTGAAGACCTGACAGATTGAAAATAATTCAACATTACTGAGGAGTTACATACAAATTTCCATCAAAACTTTATTTATAATACAATATCGATTTAATAATATATCCTTATACTTATTTCCCTTTGAAAAATAGTTACGTGTAAAGGTTATCGATTTTTTATAATGGATACCCTAATTAGAGATTGAACTATATCAAAAATACTCTTTAAGTGTATTTTTACACAAAAGTCTTTATACTTTTAAACTAGAGTAAACATGTAGTATTGTGTAGGAGTAGATAACTAACGATGGGAGATTTTTAGATTTATGAAATAGGCGTAAATCGATATTGATTACGATGAATGCATATTAAATTAAATTGATTCTAGTACATGTATAGGTTAATTTTATTAAATGGATAGTAAAGTTTTTCTGTGTATTACTACATGAACAATGTCTGTTTTTTCGTGTAGTCTGTATGCTTACTTCAGTTATGGAGATTTCATATAGGCATTCTTGACAGGATGACACGTGTCGATGTTTCCAATTTTTACATATCACGGACAAGCAACAATCCAAAACGTCCTTCTGGTATCCATAGATATAATAAGGCTGTGGGAATTCTAAAAGAAATAAAGTTTCAAAAATTTATCACACACGTTAAATACCCATTACAAGCATTTTAAGATTTCTGACGTTATCTCCAATCATTTTAATCAGCAAAGATATGCGATTACACCGAAACCAGCAACTACACACATACCAAGCATTCAAACTCTCAGAATGGAAAGGATTTTTGCATTTTGTCAAGTTCAAGTCGCCCAATTGAAACCGAACCCACAATTTATTGCTAACTTATTAATTAAGAACAAAGAGCAGTAGATTATTTATTGATAATTACTTGTTGAATTTCAATTTCGAGGTGAAAACGGATTTTACTCCTCAAAACCTGTCCCAGAAGCAACAGCTCTTCCAGCTGCAGATCAAAGTTGTCGTAGCCATAACTATATCTCCAAAATGACTATTGGGGTGATTTAGAAGGCATGTTTTATTGCTAGTAAACTGCTATTAGACAGACCACAGGATAAATACTAAAAACTACCCCTTGATGCCCTAGTTCACCTAGAACTCCTGAAATTAAAAAATAACTTATTCAAGTATTTTCAGTCGTAAAGATCAGTGGATTATTTATAGCTAATTAATTGCTGATGTTCTACGTGAAATACCGTTTTAAAACCCCTACCCTTTTCGAAAAACAGCAACTTTCTTATTAAGTTTGTAACTAGTGTGTATGTAGAATGTTCAAGACAAATTCCCATGTTAGGAAAAATACGCCATTGAATATTAAAAGCGTGAAGTAGTTACAAAGTATTGTACATTCTTATCACACACACACAGTCACATATGTATATATTTGTATATTCCGCAAATATCTAAATAAATAATTATTTAATCAAAAACAAACCAAATAAAATTAGATAAAATCATGACCTCTTACAGACCTCTCCCTTTAATTGCGTTTACAGTTTCACTCAAACATGGTAAACAGTTCTTTTTAAAATTAATTAATTAATTAAATATTACATATAAAAATTGCCAGAATAGGCTCAGTTTTATTTAACCTGGGGCATAAGATAAACTTCATTTCAAGGGCTGAGAAAAGAACTAGGGTTAAGGGGAGTCCAATTTAATGTTTACCCTGATGTCATCTCATATAAATATATAAATTCGTTTCCAAGATATAGTTTTCGCTGTACCAAATTTGTGTCTAAACTTGGAATAGTCATTGTTTCTGTGGAAGATTTAGAGCAATAAAATAGTTTGCCCCTCAACTTCAGCAATTAATTAGCAATTAATCTTCCATTTATGTTTATAACGGAAAATACCGAAGTAAACAAGCTGCTGAAGGGGACAGTTTTGGGTCTTTATTTACTCTAGTTCCATCTGGTAGCAATTAACCAGAAATAAAATATGGTTCTCGAAGGGGGTAGGAGAGAGTATGTCCATTGACATTGAATGGGGCTCCTGACGAATAAATATCATCCGATCAATATCTAAAAATAGGGCTTTTGATATTAATTTTTTGACCAGGAAAGTGTTTGAAGTTGATTGCCAGATATTGTCATTTCGTAACATTTTAATGTGGGTATGTTTTCATAATGATTTCTGTTGATTTTATTTAATTGTTTGGTATGAGGGTAGAAATTTATAAAACTATTCCATAAACGAATAATTTTTTTCTTTATCATCAAATTAAAGTTATGTTTTGATTTCTTTTTATCCGATTTTTCCCGATTGTTAGTGATTTTTTTCTTTTACTGTATTTTTGGAATAAATCATTGACCTTTAATTTATAGTTTATTTTATTATATACTTCTCACAATTCTAATCATTCAATTTCTAACAAATAAATGTTTAATGACTATATTGTTGTTGTATATTCAATTATAAAAACTGTTTTTATTGGAAATTTTGTTAAAAATACGTATCTAAACTAGGCATAATTTCGGTTTTTACAAATTCAGGACTCGGAACCATTTAGTTTGGATCAAAATGGAATCACAACTTCCTATAAAATTGTAGTTGTTAATAATATTTTTTGCATTTTCAGAATTATAGATAAATGTAGTTCATAATTCAAAATATTGTAACAACTTTTTCAAGTACAAAAAGATATTTTGAACATCTAGCTGTAACCCCACCAGTCCAAATAAAACTGAAACAAACTGTATTTTTATATATGGTTATTTGAAAGTAACAAATGAGTGACAAAAACAGTTTCAGGTAGGCAGTTTCTGTTTAACCGTGTGCTTTAAAAATATTGAGAATGCCCAAACTCTACTATGTACTATATATATATATATATATATATATATATATATATATATGTATGTTTTAGGTGGTTTCCGGGAATTCATCCGCGTAGTTGATAACTGATCCCTGCCGGGATCGATGGTAAAATGACGACGTTTCGGCAGTCAATACTTCGAGTAACTAGAAGCGAAAGCAGAAGGCTACGAGAATTATGCGAACCGACCTGAAGAGGGCAGATGTGACTCTGCCGAAACGTCGTCATTTTACCATCGATCCCGGCAGGGATCAGTTATCAACTACGCGGATGAATTCCCGGAAACCACCTAAAACATTTAGTGCCCGCGAAAACTTAAAAACAAATATATATATATATATATATATATATATATATATATATATATATATATATATATAGATATAGATATATACTCTATCAGAGCTCTATAAAAATAAGTTAAATAATGGACTGTGGATTTTACGTTTGTCGTTTCATTTTTCCGTATTGCAGCAAATTTAACTTTAATTATGCATATGTTTACAAAGGTGTTTTAATTAAGAATGACCCAATTTTTAATAAAGCACGACCTTGACCTCAAAAGCTCAAATGTCACGTGTTGGAAGGGCCGAGTATTGTGATCTCCCAGTGGGAGTGAGGTTATGATCCATCAAAAATTTTTAGTTTTTCATTTCAAAAACTAGTGGACAAAATATATCGGGAAGTTACATTTATATTAACAAATCATAGCTGAAAGTTTTGAAACTGGTATTAACGAGTATTATTGCCATACGAAAGTGAAGGTCATACCTTTGATATAGACATATCTGCATTGAGCGTTAAAAGCATAATCACATGACACTTTTTAGATTATTAAAAATATTGTTGTTATAGAAGCACATAAAATATGGAAGAAAACAAACGCACGTCTGCTGAGCACGCGTTTGTATCGGATCAGTGTTTACATCTAATCAGAACGACAACTTCGTGACTGTTAAAGCACTACGCAGTTGCCAGATACAGATACAGTGCGAATGTTTAGAGTGAAATAGAAAAGTCACTAAAATCCCCAAAAATTGTGAACGACCCCAATGAAATTGACAGTTATGCGATATTTTCGATCGATAACGACAAAAATTTGCGGAAAATAACAACAAACGGTGATATTTAAGTCCATTTTGCAATCAATCCTTCTCAAGTTGTAGTTGTATTGACATCATGGCGGTTTTTATCATTAGCAACGGAAATTTTCAACTTTTGCCATAGACAACTGTCATTACGTCATCATTTCAAGACAGTGATGGCAATAGTCGCGTGACTAGCACGTGCTTTAGTACCTTGACCTTCATACAATAATATTGTTCAGTTAACTTACATGAATAGAAACACTTTGTACAGCATTATCAGAAATTTTTCACAAGTTAAACATAAACTAGGACAATTGTTTAACAATAGAGCAACGTTAACAACTATTTATATAAACGACTTTTCATGTTCCCGAACAGTGAAAAACTAGTGGACTACTTTCAACAGGAATTAACGTAAAAATGCGTTTGCAAATGAACTTTATATGAGCTTTCCGTTGAGCAAAACACTTTCCATAGAGGTTAAGTTGTGAATGCAAAAAGCGCAAGACAACCAAGACACGTGTTTTCCTAAAAGCGGCTGCGTTGATTTTGTGAATTACTCCAGGAAAGTTTCACCCCACATCGTCTACACTCGTTTACTCGTCAGACGTTCTGACGCTTGTGACGTCATAGGGTCAGTAATGTTGCGGAAAGCCGTCCCCATGGAAACGGTTCCACTGCCGTTATATAGTTTGCTGCAAACGCCTGACGGCCGCCATTTGAGATCGATAGGGAAGACGTTACACAGGAGTGCCAATGACTAGCACGATCTAGTACAACTGGCTATAGAGGATCTATCGACCTTCCCGCTTGCGTGCTTAGCCCAGATATTTCCTGGCAATTAGATCATCCATTCTTCTCTGGAAAACTCGCGCTTTCCATTTCACACGGATTTTCACACGAGGGCTAATTCAAAGGAACCCACTCGGTATGTTTAGCCAGAAAGTCATTGAGGCAAGCTTTGATAGATTTTATAAGTCCATCAATTATATTTTATACGGGCAACAACTTACACTTTCAGCGTGACATATGAATTGGAGAATTGAGATAAGAAAATTAGTGACGGTTAAAAGTACCGAAACTTATCAAAAAATCTGAGTCTAGATTCACATTCACTTTACCGGTGCTGACGTAATGAACAGAATCTAATGCTTTTGATATATACAAGGTAGCGCATAAAAATTTCCAAATGATCATATGAAAATAACAATTCGAATAACAATTGAAGGAATTTGAAAGAGTTGACTTCAGAAATGTTATGTGGCTAAATGGGACGCCAAAAATGGGGTCAAAATTGTGATAATTCTGAGATCCCATTATAGTCATAAGGGAAAACCTAGAGCGACTACATTTTAAATAGGAAATCAATTATAAATGAAAATGAAAAACTCAAAACATTATCACATTTGGTCTTTTCCATATTATACCTTCTATTAACTAAAAATCGCTAGGAGAACTCATAAAATGTAGTCATAAGAAAGATACAAAAATGGCAAAGGACTCAGTGGCGTGAATTGTTTTTTAAAACCCTTTATCTGGAATCATATAATTTCCATGGCTTTAAGGAATTAAATAAATTACGCGGCAACTTTTAAGTAGTAAAAGAACATATGTCATCATACTAATTATATATAGTTCGTATCTATGTATGCATATTCGACAGTTTTGTCGGTTGAAGTTTACAGAACATTATGGATTTTATAAACTCCTTTTTCCAGTTTTTTGATAAAAGTGTGTTTTTAAAAATATTATTTTTAGCTTTATTTATTTTCAACTTGTAGTTATTTTTGTATTTTCACATGTGAGATAAATCTTTGCAGGTCGGCCATTTTGAATTTATAGTTATTTATATTCTTAAGTATTCCTTTCAGCAAAACGTTGCATTTTATACCTATATCATATCATTTTGTCCGCCATATTGTGGCGTCCGCCATATTTAATTTTAAGTGAGGTCATTTTATTTTTCATGTTCTTCTAGCAAACCATTTTATTTAATACACATATTATGCGCGAGCATAACAAATAATTAGCCACCATCTTTGGCAGGCCGCCATATTGGATATAAAGTGACCAGCTAACCAGGCATTGTCATACAAACCAAACGTGTGTGAAAAATTTCAATTACAATGAACCGTTAGTAAGTGGCCTAAAATTCACTTGCAAGATTTGATTACGAACACCGAGACAGGTGAAACTAAGTAAAAGCTCATAATAAAGTGTATTTAATATATTTCTCACAGAAGAATATGTGCACACTGAATTATCTCATATTTTCTTCTCCTATGTAATAAGGTAGTTCCCTAAGTTCCATATATTTTTCATTCACGGACGAACCAATTATATGTCATAATCCTCAACGCAGTGTCACATAAACTGTCTTTTAAGCATTCAGTTTGTATCAGTGAATATTGTACATAGGGTGTTTGTAAAAGTTAGCCATTAAATAACTAAAAATAACGGGGTTAATTTTTTTTCTCTCAAAATGTTGAATAAATTGTTCAGCTTCTTACAGCAGGCGTTAATAAAGTTGATATCCATTTGACCACCTGTCAAGCGTTTGTCATTGATCTCGAAATATACCCCAGGCTATGTGGGGATCCAAAAGTTCTTATATCAACGTTTGGTGACAGTTCTTATTCTGGATGCAATGCACGCATTGGTAGTACAGCAGCCTTATTTTTTCTCGGTTCTATTTATTAGTGAAAAAAATGATTAATTATATTGCCAAGTCCCCTTATTTGGGTCATCCGATACTCCTGCATCTTGGTCAACCCTCATTGTATATATATAATTTCAACAGATGAACGTCAAACTGAATTTTTAATTGTAACACACTTAGATGTAGCTTGTCACCATCTTGCTTCGGCAATGACTTGAATGAACGCCGCCATACTGCCAATGCGCGCATTAAATCTTTTTTTGTTCAGGGGAGGTGAAATTCGCTAACCGAACTAACAGCCGCACGTGTTTTCCAGTTGCGTACTGTTGTGTGAGGTTCGACCCACTAAAACACCTCCATCGCCCTCTAGGTACCTGGAGCTCATCGTAGATATATCTTCAAGTACCCCGGCGTAGTGACTATTCACCCATTAATTCTGCCACAGTCAAGTACACCTGTTCCTCCTGTTCATTAATTGTTATGATGTTTATCATATAGTCACTAAATTTCTTTCACCCTTTGCGGTCGGCGGTTATAACCTCCACTATATTTTACGGCATAATTACTCCCCTCCCTAGCTCTGTTATCAGCACTCCTCTCTCAGCGCCCCATCTTTCACACTCCATTACCGTATGCTGTGGGGTGTCGACCTCTCCTCAATATATACACAAATCATCCTCCGCACTTTTCATTCTCATCAAATATGATCTAAACACCCCATGTCCAGTTAAAAACTGGGTCAACCCATAATTCAATTCCCTAAAACTACAACTCATCCATTCCTTTATTCTTCCTATCAGTAGTTTCGTCCACTGGGCTTTATCCAAAATTGCATGCCATCTACTCTGCCATAACTCTATGGTCCTTTCTCTCTCTCTCTCTCGCTCTCTCTCTCTCTCTCTCTCTCTCATCCTTCCCTCTCAATCTACACCCCGAACTGTCGCTCTCTGTACAACTAAGAGCTCAATGGGTACCTCCCCAGTAACTGAATACAACCCTTCCATCGCTACTGTCCTATATGCACATGCCACTCTTAAGAGGATCGGTCTAACCGTTTTCTCTATGAGGCTGCGATAGATCTTCACCCTCATCACTCTGTAGGGGCCCCATATCCCATACCACAGCCTCTTTTTCGCCGTTCGAGGCCGATTCACTTTTCGGAGTAGCCTAGCCAGAGTTGCACCAATTTTTGCGGCTTTCGTTGTGTCAAAACTGACATGATGGTTAAAAATCAGTTTGTCATTTAAAATAACTCCCAGATACTTGACTGTTTTACCTAGCATAACCACCCTCTGTCCGCAATTGAACTCTACCTCCCCTCAGGACAAGAAGCGTCACCCAAAACTGGTATGACATCTTTTAGAGCCATTGTCACAATACACCAAGAGGAGTATCTACTATTGATAAATAAACAAAGAAACATTTTGTATAAACATGGTTAATAATTTTACATCATGCTGTTTATTTCTTTTATATAAATTAGTAAAACTACATTATTCAAAATCACCCAACATAACATTACTTCCTATAATAGATCTCTTACTATATACATACTTAAGGTGGTGTTCCTGGCATTCACATTTTTTAATTAAGACATTTTTGAAAATGCCAACCCTATTACAGTCATAAATGACGTAATAAAACCTGTTTGTAAACAAAAGGCATGCCCATACTGCCTGCTACATGTAGACAATTCATTCTGTGGTAAAATACTACATGTGGTAATGTCCAATGTTTAATCTAATTATTGTATTTCATATGTTACGAGCCCATTATGTCAAATTAAACGCTTAACAATTACGTAGCCCATAACAGATAACGTCCCACGGTAGGAGTCATGTCCGGGTATATTCATAATTCCAAGCACATACGCGTATACGATGTAAATCAATATAACATGCTCGTGTGGTAGTATTCATAAAATTTCGTAACACCGTAGTTTTAGAACACGAGTATAAATAATGGATAACTACGTGACTTTCCAAGCAAAGAAGCAGAATCATTTTTTTGTGATCGGATGTATATTTTGTTTTTTTGTACTTAGTTTATTTCTCTCTTTAAATGAGAAAGAAGCAGAGTTGTTTGAAAAGTGTGCACATTTTATTTACATATTATTAAAAAACAAAAAAAAACAAGATTTTTCAATTTCGAAAAATTGCGCCTGATGTCTGGTTGTCCATCACAGAAAGCCTTCCTCACAGATATTCTAAAAGAAAGCATCTCTATAGTATGCTCAACCAGTCTTACTGTGTCCCAAATGTGTATTGTATACAGAGTCAGTCAAAAGTATGTTTTGAACGGTTAGACTTATACTTATGAAATTGGAAGGGTGCAAGTAAACTGTTGCAAGCTTCTATACTAGTGGTAACAGATCACGTCACAGAGCCATTGCCATTGCTCATTCGATAGGTGTTGACAATACCTACTCAGACATATTAATTTTGTTTGGGTTTTGGCCAATTCTGGTGGATTTCACATTTAATTAATAAAGATTATTTAGTCCGCATCTGGTTAGTTGTCAAATGGTTGAAGTTTTTTTTTAATTTTCCAGTAGGTAATTGTTACTTTGCAAAGTTTCTTTAAAAAACTTTATAACTTAAATATTTAGTTTTATTATTGTTTGACGAGATATTTAGGAGAATACTCTCTTCGAGGTGTCATTCTTTTGTACGCATGACAATATATATAATATATATTGTTTCTGGTGAGGGAACCTTCATCGGTTGCGCTTCCCACAATTGAATGTCCTCTCGAACACTTCTTTATGTATTTGAGAGGACATTCGATTGTGGGAAGCGCAACTGATGAAGGTTCCCTAACCAGAAACAATATACATTATATATTGTCTTGCGTACAAAAGAATGACACCTTGAAGAGAGTATTCAATATCTCTGACAGGTGAAGTTAACCTGAAAATTCATCGTGACATTCTAAGCTAGAAATTACGGGTAACAGCAATTACATGGAACAGCTCCAGATTCGGAACCTAGTGCTAGTTTCCCCGAAAATCCTAAATGTCGGTCTTTACACCTCGTGTCTTCAAATTTAGGAAATTGTCTTAATAATTGGTGAATGTTGAAAGAACCTCCATGAAGCGAAACATGCCAAATGAACTGTTCGACCAACAGTTAGTGATAACAACAAAATAATCAATTTTCAGTTTTTATAACAACTTTTTATTTTAAGTTGCCTATAAACGCTACACCACTCGTTACAATATAGTAATATGTTATTTCAGATTAATGGAAAAAACGTAGAATTTAAAAATATATAGGATATCTCATTAAAATAAAATATTACAATGCACTCTACAGATGTACAACTGAATTTGCCCCCCCCCCTGAATGGGACATCACAAAAAATTTCGACCGTATATAATAGTGACGCTATTTCAGTGTTGACAGAATTTGGAAGAGTTCTGTTCAGAATTTATCTTTGGTGCTCCTAGGGACTTTTTGTCAATGATTGTTCCAATTTGAAAGAGGCTTTGTTATTTCACCTTATCTTTAGAATTTTTTAGTGCCACCCTGTATATATCAAGTTTTATTGTCCATCATTTAATGTTAAATTGTTAATTGCTTAATTTGTCATTGAGCGAAATTTTTAATTTTTATGTTAATTTCACTGGTCTGCAAACTTTGTAGTTATGATATACTTTTTTGAAGGAGGATTTTTCCTTCAAACAATTATATCATAACTACAAAGTTTTTGATGCTCTGAATCTGTTCCCGGTGGCCGATTTTTTCTATCACGGCTAGATTTTTCGATATGAATTTTTTTCCAAAATATCATACATTTAGGTTTTTTAATTCGTTTTAAGCGTTAACATTATATATATATATATATATATATATATATATATATATATATATATATATATATATATATATATATATATATGAAATAGCTTTTTGCCCAAAGTGATTTCTATGGTAGAAGATAGCCATTTGGGGAGGGGGGGCTTGACGTCAATGAAGGTTGATTTTAGCATAATAAACACTAAAAAAGCATACCACTCACATAAAAGAAAATTATGCAAATCTGGAGGTATTACTTGAAAAAATAAAATATTCTCAATACCTATGGAATAAATGTACCAACTTAAAAGATATCTCTATACTTACTGGATGCACTAGGTTTTGCTGTTTTTTATATGAGTGGGACAGTCGCGCGAGAGACAAACAATACAAAATGAAAACTTAGCCAGAAAGAAAAAGCTTGACACCGGTACATAAAAATGTTTCTCAAGAACCTGTAATGCCAAGTGACATATTGTTCTGACGCTACTTTAAATTAAGTTCGGTTTCATGACTCATTTGTGAAAGCTATGGGGAAGGACGGTACAGGCTGTCAATATCTCAAAACAAAATTTCCTCGAATCAGGGACGTGAAATTGAAAGAAGGGATTTTTGTAGGTCCGCAAATGCGAGAGCTTATGACAAATGAAATTTTCAATTCGAAAGTGTGTTATAATTTTCTTGGTAATACAAAAGCTGACAATTGCCGACAAATCATTCGAGAGCTTCTTTCTGCTTATGAAGCTTTAGGTTGTAATGTCTCACTCAAAATAATTTTTTTTGGACTCTCATTCAGGTGCACCGTGAAAGATTTCATCAGAATATTATGCATGTTGAAAGACGTCTACAATGGAAAATGGGCAGAAGCAATGCTTGCTGATTTTTGTTGGTCCATTCGCAGAGAAACTTCGATGGAAGCAATGAAAAGAAAAAAATAACTTAAATTATATTTCCATAATGAGATACATTACTGATATTTCTACCACTTGTGACTGCAAAATTAGCATTTTCGCTCTAAAACTTAGACAGTAGTCTTTTTTCACTTTTTTATAATTGTTATTACTCTGATAATATCGTTTTTTAATTAAATGGACATTATATTTAAAATCTATGTGCTGTATTTATTTGCATGTTAATTTCCGTGTTTAGAGCACCAAATATAAAGTTATCATGCATGAAAATAAAGAGAGAAAAAAACAATTTTTTTGCAGACCAGTGTTTTTATTGCCATTGAAAACAGGGTCTGATTTAGACCCTGCAATGTTTGGACTATTTGAAATATACAAACTTGGGTAGTTCTCAAAAAAATCAGAAAAATTCACATTTGAGATGTCACGAATATCTATCAAAAAACAACTAGTTTGTTATTTTCTCAATTTCTAATGTAAATTCAACAGTTGATTTTTTGCTGTTTATGTCGTTTAATAACGTATATAAGTCTCAAGATTATGTAAACAATAAATATGTCGACAATAAATATCGTGTGCGTTAATAAATTTTTTCTAAAGAGTCTGCAAATATGAAGCAATTATCCTTCCAAAAAAAGGTAAATACTAAATGATCTAATAAAATCCCAATTATTTTATAATGTGAAGTAAGTTCGTACAATTTCCTTTCCGTTAAAGCGCCAGAGAAAGGGCCCCTTCCTCTTTATTAAAAAAAATACAATAATCTAATACTCTAAAAATATAAAACAAACAAAACAAATTCAAAAGGCCATTAAAAATCAACCACCAAGAAATCCGTATCTGAGATTTCAGTTAAACTCCAATTAGTGGGATTCACTAATCCATCTCGTCTCAAACTTAATTGAATTAAGGAAAGTGCATCCGAGTTTAGCACGAAAAGCTGTTTTCTCAATGGAAATCCTCATGAATGTTATAAATAAACATGCATTCTACTTGCGATCAGAGGCACTCGTTTAATCAGGCACGTGTTTTCGTTATAAAACAGTGAATGGAATGAGTGGACGCTTGCAGTGTCACATGTCTATTTGTTTTCTCTAACGTTAAAACACGAGTTCAGTTGTTTCTACTTGGTTAATTTCAAAAATTTTCTTTTGTTTTCTGAGATTGTCAATCAATATTTAAATTTGATTTCGATGTTTAACTCTTTCATTGTCAATCGATTTATATGTATATGTGTTCAGAGATTACTCTAAACCGGCTGAAGGACCTTGGATCGTTTAAGCTGGATTCTCTTAAGGAGGATCCAAGAGTGGTCCCATATTTTTTTCAAGGACATAGCTTACACCGTTTTTTAGAAAATCAGGAAAAACTTTTTAACCGAGTTTCTTATATAGTACACTTTTGTGGAGGCGACTGTATTAAAAAGTGAAACGTCTCTGTTCGGAACCAGGGGTTTACTAATTTGAAAATAGATTGGAATGAAATTAAAATAAATTTCATTTAATCAACTTCAAGATGGACGTTCTCAGTTGGTCTCTATATGTAGTGTGTCCGGGTATGTTTTGGATTCAAACGGAAAACTTTCTCCTAAATTTAGGGAAAATTTATTCTTAATAAAAATATTTGCATGGTCTGAAAGGTATACGAGGGCTGCCTTTTATATTTCGGGATTAGAGAACAAAAACAAATATTAATCATCGAAAATCGCTTTATTGTTTTTCAAAATATTCCCCATGAAGATCTATACACTTTTGCATGCGTTTGAACCAATTGTCGAAGCACTTTTTCCACTCTAATTGAGGTATCTCCAAAACATGCATTCTCAATGCAGCAACCGCTTTTTCAGGTGTTGAAAAACGTTGACCTCTCAGTTTGTTTTTTACGTACGGGAATAAAAAGAAGTCATTTGGTGACAAGTCAGGATTATACGGCGCATGACTCATCAAATCAATGTTTTGAGTGGTCAAAAATGCAGTTGTTTGAGCTGATGTGGGAGAGCTCACATTGTCGTGGTGAAGAGTGATCCGTCTTCGGCGGTTGGTTTTCCTCATTTCTTGGAAGACAACTGCCAAACAAATGGTTGTGTACCACTAAGAATTGACTGTTCTGCGTTGTTCTAGTAGTACGGTTGCGACATGTCCAGTTTTTCGGAAAAAACAGGCAATCATTTGCTTGGAAGTGCTTCGTGCGCGAACCGCTTTTGTTGGATTCGGCTCACCTTGAAACACCCATACAGTCGACTGCTGTTATAAATCCACGATTCATCACCTGTCACTATATTATAAACGTGTTTTGAAGCACCGCGATCGTATTTTTTGAGCTTTTCTTTCGACCAATCGACACGAGCCTTTTTTTGAACGATTGACAAATTGTGTGGGATCCAACGCGAACAATTTTTTTTACATTCAAATGTTTATGCAATATTGAATGTATGCTGATCCCACTAATGTGTAAGGTTGACTCAAACTCACGATAGGTCACATGACGATCTTGCATTATCAGTTCGCGCACACCAGCAATGGTTTCCGGAACAACAACTGTTTTTGGACGACCTTCACGAAATTCGTCTTGGAGTGAACTACGACCCCGATTGAATTCACCATACCACCAGTGGTCCTTGATGGAGTTTCATCGCCAAAAATTAAATTAAGTTCATCCATGCACTCTTGCTGACTTAATCCACGTCGAAAGTTGTAAAAAATAATCGCACGAAAATGTTCACGATTTAATTCAATTTTTTGACCGAAATGAATCCTTTAAGTTACTGTAAACAACACATAGCGCTCGTATGTCAAAACGTTCTGAGTACGTATAACCTTAAAAATGTCAAACTTTACGATAGAGCTGTCAGTTGTCAGATTGCAACACTGGGGTTGTCCAATCCCGAAATATAAAAGGCAGCCCTCGTACTGAAATCATTACATGTCACTTTTATCTTTATTTTTGTTAATGTCTAAAATTATTATCAAACATAAGTAACTATTTTTAAACTGCTTCTAATTATACCTCTGCACTAAAAAGTATATAATAAATATTCATATCAGTTTTCCAACTATATTGTAGGTTTGTCAAAAAATATAAATTTTGCTTAAAACTAAAGTATATTTATTTTTTATACTGTCTCAAATTGTTACCAAACAAAGTTTATTAGAATTGAAAACTGCATCAGCCAATTATGCTGTATCACTAGAAATTGTATAATGAATAATTTTCTAACATTTCGCGGAGGATAGTCTTTTAAATGAATGTACTCGGAATTAAATCAAAATGTCCCATAATAAACAGACCTAAAAAGATATTCACATAGTCTACAATACCATGGGTCCACCTAAGTTGGAATCGTATTTCAAAACTTTCTTAATACATATAAATAATTAGAAAGCAAGTTACTCTATTATAATCAACAGAAAACGCGAATGCCGAAAAATTTAATTATACTTGAAAACTGCAAACTCATATTTATGCACGACCACACGCGGCACTATGTCAACTGCGTTTGGTCGTTTAATTACATTGAGGTAATCCAGATTCAAAGATTAGATTTTCCACCATATAGTCCACACCTGAACTTCATTGAGCAGTTTTAAGATTAGCCAAGTAATCGCACGCGGCAAAGAAATCAATTCTCTTCGAAATACGATTGAATCATTTTGATTTGCAGCACAGCATGAATAGAAAACTATTCATCACGAATGTATTACTCCAGGTCGTAGGGGGAAAAAGCTAAATTATGACGTCAATTTGTTACTCATGTAGTTTTTAGGGCAGGGATTAGTTACCCCCAAGTATTTTTGAGGACAAACATGTCTGCGTGATGTTTTGCGACCTTTAAGTTAAAATATAACTATAACAGGAAAAGGTTGAACCACTTTTTGGAAGGTATTAGCAAGAGATGTGGTAAAATCAATTTGCTTTTGCTCTTAATGAAGTTTGGACTAGTTAATTTGGACTTCTGGGTAAGACGGCGGGACAGCCACAGCCGTTCACAGATCTTTAGTTAAAAAAGTCAATTTTTTTAAACAAAAACTAACATTAAGTTGTAAAAAAGTATATATAAAAGTTCAGTATTTGTTTAGAGATAATTTAAGTGTTAAATTGCAATAGCAAAATAAGTCATCCATGAAAGGTTATTCCGATTCTGATTTTTCTATCTTAGAAGACGCTAAAAAGGGTAAACCTATAAGGACAGTATAATGTTAGAGAAAAGTTAAGGTTACATATTTCTTGGCAAAGCCTATGTTTCCATCTGTGAAAAGACGTTAAAAAGTTAATATAGAAGGAAGTCCAATAGTGGCTGTCCCGGTTGTACAAATGTTTATAAAAAGTGAAATTCAAAGTTAATTTACTGTATAAAAGCATACAAAAGATATAAACCTGATGGGATATGAAGGAGTAAACAACATAAATAATTTTTTTCGTTTTTATGAATCCAAAGAAAACGATTGCCTAGAGCATGATATGTCTTTTGTCAAAAAGTAATAGAGGCTAAAAAACCTACCAAGGTTGAGACCAATAATGGAAGGAAGAAGAAGAAGACTTGTTAATTTCTTGCTGAGATATTGCAGTTTGTTTATCCCTAATGTTTTTCATTACACTAACTTGTTTGTTTTTCAGCAATGCCAGGTCCATAATTTCTCATTCTTCTCCATAGAGATTCTCCATTTTGGGTCTGTTGTCAGGCAAAATTGCAAGAAGGTCCAACATGATACGGAAGGTATGCAGGATGTCGTACTACAATAGAACACTGTGTAGATTGACGCCTTGGATATTTGACTTTACGGGACCCTTTCATATCCAAATAGATGATTGCAACTTAATGATCTGCAGAAAATGAAAGGCTTATTGGAATGTGAATCTTCTATCGACACATAAGACAATATGGATTGTTTCATATCGTCTTCATTTTGTTTTAGCTCTCATGCCTGAAGTATGACATAACCGATTGAAGTTGTACAGCGGACGTCTACAATAGAATCATGGATGGATTACCGCAGTCTTTAGCAAAGAACCAGATGTTGTTAGGGTATGAATAATGATAGTTAAGGGTGAAAAGGCGACGTGGTGAAAGGTCTAATCATCAATTTTCAGTAGAAGAGTATGTGAATCACCCTGTGAGAGGTATGTTGTATGGGGTTATTGTTTATGGCAATAGATGGCAATTGGTCATTATCAGGGGCAACGTGACTGCCACAGCCACATCTTAGACTTGGTTGATACATCTCCATTGTTTCAACAAGGCAATGCAGAACCGCATGTAGCCAGAGTTAAGTTGAACTACTTTGAGAGAATCAATTTGATTTGTTGCCTTGTGCACCAAGATCTCCCGATCTATCATTGTCTGGATATTATAGGTAGACGGCAGCAAAATTCATACTCCACCAACTCTAGGGGCCCTTATCACTAGGTAGAGGTAGTTTGGGATGAGCTTCCCTACGGTGAAATCGATCGCCTCGTTAGAACCATGCCTACACCAGTTAATTACCTCACTCTGCAGGCTCATCTCATTAATTCTTGTAAGATTCTAACTGTTCGATATCCTACAAATGTTTATTTAAAAATAATACACATATATGTTTACTAAAATTTATTGTAATACATTAATTATTACTAGGTATTCAGATTTCTATGCCACTTAGTAAGTTTTATATATAATTCGTTTCTTTCAACACAAGTTATAGATTTATATTCTATAATTTTGCCCGTGAGTGTACATATCAAACAAAAAGAGAGCTTTCAATATCCTGATATGAGTTAAATCGTATGTTTTGTTGTTCCAAATTATGGTATAAAGTTTTTGGATACTCCCTATTGAAACAAATTACTCCACAAAAATATCAAAATTATTGATCACTCCTGGTATAATGGACCAAGCTACAACCTTCCAGTTTCTTTTCACGCTTACTTATTATGCCTCCAGAGTGCACCACTATCCAGGATGCAAAATGATATTACTTCTAAAGGGTATTAATATGGAAGGTACACAACCTCTATTTTTTAACAAGTGACTATCACCTATGCACTTTTCAATATTCTTCCCAAATTTTTTAATCAGGATTAAGATGGCATCCAGATGACGCCATTCTTCAATGGCACACGTTTCCTGCAAACAACAATTGTTTTCTTAAGATCGACCAGATGGCGCTACCAGGCATCAAACAGGTGTTGATTTTAATATTTTATGGAATCCACTGCTGGTTTATATCGATCAGTCTGGGGTTTGAAAATAGTCATTGACCTAAGTAAGGTTAGATTCACCACTAAGGAACAAATAAGTAACAAATTGTGCGAATGTCTTAAATGAGACAAAAATGGAATTACCGGATTAAACCTCTATTTTCCTTGGAGCCTGGTTGAAAATGAGACATTCCACAGCGAAAGCGCCTAAAATTTACATAATAACCTACAATACCGGAAAAATCGGAAAAATAATGTTTCATTTAATAAATGTGAGCCAAATTCCTGTTTAATAATTTGTTGTCGGGGTCGGGGAGGTTCAATGCATAAATCTTTAGGGACATTTTACCAAATTAATTACGACATGATCTTTGTCCTAAGTCACTAGGAAAACAAACCAATCAAAGAATTTAATATTATATTTATTAATTTGAAAATAAAGAAAAAACAGGAACTCTCAGACCCTGTTAATAACATAAATATGAAATTACCATATTAGTTGGCTTCTTAATGAACTTAAGATTGTTTAAATAACTATGTGATGGTTTTGGATAGTTTCGTGTTCTTTTTTACTTTATTGAAAGATTTGAAAGAGGGCGCCACTTTGCAAGGAAGGACATTTTCTACAACATTTTTTCCTCTTGAACTGAGATGATATTTTCGGAAGATGGCGCTCTTCCTACCGCCAATACGCCATATTTTGTGTTGTTTTCATTATTTCAAAATAAATCGATATTCTAGAGTAGCAGTCGGTGAACTCAGGAAAGGTTGTCCTGGTAACGAATCACAAAGAATTCAGTTAGGATATTAGGCTCGTGTTTACTGTCCCACATAAAGGAAAATGTTTTTCTACTTTTTATAACTAATTGATGACCGAAGATATTTTTTATTTAGATGTTTTCAGACAGATAAACTTCCACGTTACCCATAAAAGAATGCTACTATACGAATCGAAGATAAAATGTTAAATGTTACATATAGTACAAATAATTTAAAACTAAATTAAGTCTTATCTCGTTGATAACTCGATTATAAAAATAATAGTAACAGTTTCGGCATTACGATGAACCGCCTTTAGGTGACAGCCACGCCCTCAATATTCAAATAGCAAAGAGTAACAACTGATTTGAAAACTATATTCTAACAGTATATAAATAATAGTTACATTAATATTAAAGACTCAAAATTCTAGATTAAAAGGTGTTCTATATTATTAACCTTTAACCATTAACCTTTTGGCAGTATTATAACTTTTTTTGTATTTCTTGTCGAACATTAACATTCCAATACAATATAGTATTTTGTAAAAAATGTAATGGGGTCCAATCCGGTGATCTCGCTGGTCATTCTATGTAGACAGCGTTTAAATAACTATGTATCCTGATTGCATAATGAGTGGAAGCTCTATATTTCTGGAAAATTATGTCTTGATCATATTTCTATTAATTGGTCATAATGATATCAGTTATTGCAGCAGTTATTTAAGTTTCCAAATATTAAGGTCATTTAAATTTCAGTCAATTAATATTGGCCCTACATGAAATTGTCATCGAAAGTTATAATCGCGGCCGAGCGATTACTTGGTATATGCAAACTAGATGTCACAGTCAGTTCGGGAAAAATCTACAGATTTCTACATTAATGCCATAGAGTAATCTAGAAAACTCTTGAACGTCAAATAGTACATAAATAGGTATTTTGTGAGAGTTAAGTTCAGTTAAGTAGCTCATTTAGTGAATTATATGGTCTGAGTTTTGTGTTACGGTTGACAGTAAAAGTCAGGGAGCAAATTGTGTTTTGTACTGTATTTTGAAGTTAAATAAAAAAATAAAGTTATATTATTATTCGAACGACTAGTGTGTTGAAACCCATGGTAAAATTATTACAATCGGAAAAATCGGCAATCGCGTCGCTGAGGATTCATTATTATCCAACCACGTCATACAGTACTAAAACAGTGATGTACTGTCCACTTCACCCCACTACTATTCACGTCTCAAGCGAGAGGGAATTGAAATATATAAACATCCATACAATTTCAACAGAATGGAAGAGAGTCGTAAAGCGAACAGATTTTGGTATCATGCACTAAGACACGCGATACCAAAGCAACCCGCTAGACGTACAGCCCCGCCCACTCCATCTTCACCGACAAATTAGAGTCCGCTATACCCTCCTAGCTACCTATAAGTACTAGTGCTCCAGCGCTCGAGAGTCCTATTCGTCTCAAGCATTAAACGAGATATCACCGTTCTCCGTGATGCTGAAGGTGTCTGCCGCACCTTCAGATGAAACATTCGGCAGCAAAGTAGCCAGGAAAACCATAGTTTATCCATTCACATAGACCGTGTACGCCGGTTTTTATGTTTTTTATTTAATGCTTATTTGATTTAAAAATTATGCTTCTTAGTCTTTGCTACATGTCAAGAGCCCATATTTAATAAATACTATGTAGAAGCTTTACAACTCATAAAGTGACAGGTATTGTTAATTATTCAAATGATTATTAATTATTAAAACAATTATGAATTGCTGCAACTTTATTATTTACTAAAACTTATTATCAACGTGAAGAGAATGTACGGATTACAAACCGGCAGTTATGTTCTCATTTCAGTAGACAAGTGTGTTCGCTATTGGGTTAACAAAACAGTAAAGGGAAAGATTTGGAAAAGTATGGGGAATGTTTGATATAAGACTCAGACAGCTCCGGTGTCGTTCTCATCAACTAGAGTTGCCATCAACAACCGTTTCATCGAATTTTAGATAAGGATCTCCACATCAAAGCCTACGCGCAAATAGTTGATTGGGCATTTGAAATGAAACGAAGCGATATTGATTTTCGTCAATAAAATAAAATCTTGAATGAGTGTGTAAAAGTATAAGCAAAATTCCCAGCTTTGAAAGGAAGAAGAAGATAGCATTCATGACCTACCTATGTACCCCCCGAAAATTGGCAATTTGGTGTCACTTTGGGCCCAAGCGTGATTAAGCCATATTGTATTCAAAAATAACACAGCAATTTAGTAGAGTTCACAGAAGAAAAAATTAAATTTTTATCGATGGAGCACTGTCTGTACACATTGCATTGAGACCACGGGCTCCACTTTCCAGAGTAGAAAAATGAAATTGTTATCGATGGAGCACTGTTTTTACAGACTGGATTGAGACCACGGGCCCCACTATCCAGAGTTCCAGAGCTAGGGGGATATTACAAAGACATACAAAATAACCTCTGGGTTGATCTAACCCCGCTCCTGCATCTTAATTGTTGAGCTTTGAGCTAACGGCATATTTTATTACTTGAAAAGAAGAACAGCTTTGGACCTAATTTCGCCTCAATAATTGTTAGTCAAATTATAATAACCCTCCAATAACCCTTAAAATGTTTAAAGCTTGCTTGACTCAAAAAATAATGTATGAACACTTTTTAGATTTCAAAACAACAGAGAGAAAGACAAGGATTTTCCGCGCATCTGTGTGGAAAAGTGCTCTGTTTGAAAAAATGAGTTTAAATTATAGATAGATTTTACATCTAGGTTTAAATATAACATGTACTACATGCAGTTGATAAAATTAAATTAGTTTAAATAAAAAAAAAAGAAAGAATATTAGCTCGGTGATATTTAGTTTAAAAGACAGAGGAGGATGAAGTTATTTACATATAACGTAATATGCTTTACATCATTTTTTAATTCCGTAAAAAAATATGTTTAAACACCTAATTATATCACATATCTTCATTTTCAGCTACTGTTGACAACGACGACCATCCACCCAGGGATACAATCTAGCTTTAGCCACTGCCCGTGCGTGGCCAACCCAGTATGGAGAGCCACCGGTTACCTTATCCAGTGGGGACTTCTCTCCACCCACAGTACTATTTTGGTATCTTACGAACACCCCCGTTCGTTTAAGACGTCCACGCCGATGGGTAACACGTTCGACTTCCTACAAGTCTATCTCATTTACTTTTCTAGACGAGACTGACATCCGCTTTCGAGGTGAAGGTGCCTCTACTTGTAGTACGGTTTGGCCCAGTTTTATGAGTAGCCGGCAAGAGGTCGCCAAAGGGTTCTCGTCTCGAATAGTTGGTCCCGCCCCAAACAGGGCGATGACCCGACCTCTCAAGCGACGGTCTCACTGTTACACGCCAGGTTGTCTCATAGCCACAATCCCGAAGGAAAGCAGGTCTGATGACTACTTGTATTAAAGGCTTAACAAGTCGGCCTCGTTCTCTTGCGCTCAATCCCGGAGGAAAGTGTGTCCGGCGAACTACTTGTGTAAAGTTTTGACAAGTCACACTCGAGGGCCAGGGACCCTCTTCTTCCCTAATTACTAACGGGTACCCCCAGAAACGAGGTCTGGAATCGACTGCCATGACTCCGAAAGTTTTATGGGTAGCCACCGAAAAGTGGATTTGACTACCTGTACCTGAATCTATTGTTTCGACGGGACAGATACTAGAGATGGGCAGGTCCGGATGGACACGCATGTCCGGAACTGCATTCCTAGTGTTAATGATGGATGTACATCCGACAGCAATTCGGACACAGATCCGCGGACCCGTCGGAGTGGCAAGAAACGCATGCAATGAGCGGTACTGAATATAGTTTTAAAGATGTGTAGGTTCGGAAGGACACGAATCCTCGGACCTGTGTGAATGAATGAATGAAGGATGTACATCGTTACCGAACGGCGGAACCACATGTTGGTATTATACGCGGGAACGGCAGCGAAACGCCATGAGCGGTACTGAATTCATGATAGCGGACTGGGAACTGCGGATCGGAATGAGGGAACGGTATTACTTATTGTTTGAACATATAGAAGTATTGTTGGTTCATGGTTATATATTTTTATCGTTTTAGTTGTCAAATATGACTATTTTTATTTGTAATTATCATTTTTGATAAATCATTATCGTTTTCGCGAAATTTTATTATATAAAGAATAAAAAAACAAGGATTCAGCGCCATAATGTCTTGTTAGCAGTATTACAATCCAACATTCCGCTTGCAATCCGACTCCGGTAATCACAGTTAGCAACTGGACCCATATGGGTCCGACGGACACGGGTCTTGGATGTACATCTTGGGAACCTAACCTACCCATCTCTAACAGATACCCAGAGGCCATATTTATACGTTTTGTCCATGAAGATGTTTTTGTGAAATTTTTCGATATAAAATGTATTAAATTTGGCATCTTGGGATTACTTTTCATGGTTTTGAAGTTAGGTTTTCTGGTTGAATTGAAATTTCGTGAACAGTGACCACCCAGGAGCCATGGTTTTACGTTTGATTTTTTTGTACCCTAACACCAAACTTTTATTTTTTCAGTCTACGCACGTTTCAACATCTAAGATGTTATCATCTGGAATAAACCAAAACTGGTTTGGTTTTGTTTACCGTCTCGGCTTTATTTCTTGATGAATTATTTGAACACATTTCAGCACCACCTTGAAATAATGTCTATATGGATCCTTAGATCTAATGGAAAGATTCTATACAACTGTCATGATCAAATTCGACGTCCTAGTATACTTTGTTTTAGTATTTAGATTAATGATTTTTACTGCCTCGGCTTTATTTGTTGGTAAATGACTTGAACACATTTCAGCACCAACTTTCAATAATGTCTAAATGGTTCCTTAGATCTAATGGAAAGATTTCAAATAACTGTCATGATTAAATTCGACGTCTTAGTGTACTTTGTTTTAGTAGTTAGATTGATGCTTCTTACTGTCTCGGCTTTATTTCTTAGTAAATGATTTGAACACTTTTCCGCACCACCTTTCAATAATGTCTATGTGGTTCCTTACGTCTATTGGATAGATTCTAAATAACTGTCATGATCAAATTCGACGTCCTACTGTACTTTGTTTTAGTATTTAGATTCATGCTTCTTACTGTCTCGACTGTATTTCTTCATAAATGATTTGAACACATTTCCGCACCACCTTTCAATAATGTCTATATGGTTCCTTAGGTCTAATGGAAAGATGTATATGTTTGATGAATTCATTGTTGTATAACACACTAAACAATTCAATGGGTATAACAACCTTGGACTAATTTTCCCGGGTTTTCAGTTTTAAGTGTAATATCTGGGTATGGTATGCATCCAGGAAGACTAATTGTCCATGTTTCAGTATTAGGTTTATAGGTTAAAAGACGTGGTTTAGGTGTAATATGCAGTCAGGGGATATATTGCATCATTTTCACCCTTTAGGTATGCAAAAATATTTTCAGAATTTTTAATTTTGCTATTAGGTTTTCGAATAAAATACATATTTTTGGATAAATAATAATACTCAATTTTAACAACCGCAGATATTTTTTAAAAATGTTATTTTGTCTCTAAATATCAACTATCTGAAGATCTGGGCTTCGGCATAGAGTATAGTGGACTCTCTAAAAATTCTGAAAAAATATCACGTATATTTCAAACAACTTTGACCAGAATCATAAAATTCAAGTTACGAGAAGGCAATTACAAAAGCACTACAATCCAACAAAAATAGCCCAGCGGCGAGAATTTTCTGCACTATTCCCTACCGTGTGATGTTTTAAGTATCTATACTTTCTTTTAATTATACACTCTTTGTGTAAGACCTATTTGGATAACAGAAATACAATCCCCGTCAACATCAAACTCGAACAAAAGTATACAGAAAAATTATTACTCCTAAAGCAAGTGCTTTTGCAACAAAAAACTGAAAACCAGTCTCAGCTAATTGTTTTTTTTTTTTTGGTCAGTCATACCCTATCAAGTTTAACACCTTCAATTCTGTAGCTTATATAAAAAATCAAATTAATGTTTAGCAATTCCAAGATCATGACCCATGATGAATATACAAGAATAAAATCCAAAGAATTTTTGCAAGACCAATAGCAAGACGGCACAAGCAATTTACATCGAAAATGCCATCCATTATTCAGCCAATTCAAACAGACCTTGGAGACAATTTTATTTATCCACCACCATGGGCGTACGCACCTTTTAGTTTAGGGAGGGCAAATCAGAAAAAAAATACCTAGAGAGGGGCAAATTAGAATAAATTGTCCTATAGAGGGAGGCAAAATAAAAAAAAAATTGGTCTAGGGGGCAAGTCATCAAGTTTATGGAATGATTTTAAGGCCCACGGCAGATTTTCAGTTTCAGGAGGGGGCTATCCCCTTGCCCCCTCCTCAGTACGCCCATGTCCACCAGACTGAACAAAGTCGAAAATCTTTTTAAAAAGACAAATGAGCAATTTGATTGAGAAGCAGTGAGTAAAAGCGGAATATGATTGGCAGAGCAAACCCCAAACAAGGTCCGGAGTGGTTGAAAAAGACAATATTCCCATCAAATTAACAATTTAATTATTTTGATAATAATGTATTAAAGTTACAATGTTTAACCATCAGTGCATTATGTAAAAATTTACAAAAATACTAAAATTAGTAATTGGTATTAATTTCCATGTTATTTTGTTTTGCACTCTGTGTAGATTTCAGAAGACCTAACAATGTATTGGCATCTAGTTAGAGAATGTTGTAACAACGTTTCGTATTGTAAAAATCAATATCCTTGGTAGTAATAGGGGTAAAGAGACCGTTAATCCAGATCTTGGAGATGTTTCCATCCAGAGCAAGAGGGCGCTCTTAGTATTTTCCTGGAGAAGAAATACTTGCAAAATCGATTATTCAAATTTAGAATTGTGTATTTTTTGTAGGATTCCTGCTTAAATTTGGACTAATTATCTGACAAATTTAAAAATCTGTTGTGAAAACAGTTGCATTAGATATATTGCATAAATTAATAAATTTCTGCTGTAAAGTAGATGATGGTAAATTATCTTAGGTTTGGTTGTGGCTGTACCCTGCAATGACTATGTTTAGTTTATAATAAATGCATTTTCCGATATTTCATATATTTTTAGAGCAGTTTTTGCAATACATGTTTTGAGTTGCATCCTAACATATTTCTTAAAATTTAAACAAAAGTTGCACGGTTACAAAAGTGTTCTTATAAATTATTTTTGATATTTTAAAAATAAATTATAAAAGCGACATGATGCAGAACGAACTTTTAGAAGCTATTGGATTATAGGTGTGTCTTTCCTATGTTTGCATTCCATGTCTTTCATGCGTGTTTAACAAAACCCAAAAATAACTTTATTCTTTTTCTTTTGCTTGGGCTTTGTCGTTAAACACGCACAAAAAACTTAATGGCAGTATTAATAAAAAGTAGGCAAAGAAAAATTCTATTGTTAGTTCACTGAAAATTTTAAACAATAATAAAAAAGTGAAAAAAAACCTCGGTTAAGTACAGGCATTATTTTTGTGAAAGGTGTCTTAAGTAAATTATCAATGCCAACTAACCCTCAAAATTTCAAACTATCAGGTGCATATGTTATATTTGTATGAATAGATATGAAATCTAAATGATTAATTTTGTTTTTGAAAGTACCAGGTTGGAATTGAAAATTCATATTTTTTATATTTATTTATCACTTGTAGGTAGGTATATTTAAATTTTAAACTCGATCAAAACAATTATTTTATAACTGAACTTTTATTGTTCGGCTAGCTCGTATTTTATTACTATTGTATATATATATATATATATATATATATATATATATATATATATATATATATATTATTTGTTGTAATTGATTCGAAATTTAAATCCTCAGGTTGGGTTGAAATTATTATAGAGTCATTAAATTTTCTTACCTTCTTAATTATTTGTTTTTTGTAAGTTTTGTATTTTCTTGGTCACGTCAGTTTGGCAATTATCTTAATACTTGATTATAGATTGTATAATTAATATTATGATATTGATATGAAATTTTTAATTATTTATTTATTTAATTCAAATATTTAACGCTTTTATCGAAGTTTAATTGTTTTCTTTTCTGAAATAAATTGTAGTTACGGCAATATGTTTTTATTCTATAGAATTGAAAAATGTATTTTAATACCACTATTTAAACAAGGTACCAAAATATAATACATCTTTCTGAAAAGCTCTGAATCATTAAATAAGCTGATATGGGATATTTAGTAAGTTTGCCCAATGGATACCAGAATTATTAACCTATATTCAATCATATTATATATAATAATAAAATAAACAATATAATTTTATTTGAAACATTTTAATCCTTAACTATTATGCTTCGAAATCATATTGCTTCTTCTTCATCTCCCTAGAGTTGAGCTCTTCATGCTATGCTCCATCTTATTATTAATTTTAAGCACCTAATTCCATTTTATTGTTTCCCGTTACTGCTCCTATTCTAAAGACTATTGTCAAAAATTTAGCCTTTCCTCTATTTTTTACTATTCTCCGGCTGAATTTTACCAAATTTATATTCTCGCAATTTAAATTAAATGTTCTATGGTTATTTAACTTAAGACTTCACTTGTTCAATCTTTATTTTAATACACTTATTGATTTATTTTAGGATATGTCGATTTATTTTATGATCTGTGGATTTGTCCTTCTGTAACTTCAGAATAAAAAATGTCAGCCGTGCGTTGGTCTTTAGTGACGAATCTAGACTCAGGCTGGGTAAGCATGAGACTGGGAAAAGTTGAGAAGTGGCGTGGTGAACAGTGGAATGACAGTAGATCACCATTATTCTTTGTTAGGAAGAACACAACTGTTCAACGCTACATCCAAGAAGTGGTTGAAACAGTTTTCTTGATGTGTAATTGGTACCCTTCACAATACAATGTTTCAAATGCAGGACGGTATGTAGCTAAAGTTACATTGAACTACTTTGAGAATAGTTACATTGATGTGTTGCATTGGCCATCAAGATCTCCTGATCTATCGTTCATTGAAAGTGAGTCGGATATTATTTAAATTTTCCCTATCCTCCACGCATTCTAACGGCACTTTGTTAGAAGCAAGATAAGATCAGTTAATGAGTCTATAACGAACCATAGAGTTTCAATGCATAATACCGTAAATTGACCTTATTCTAATTCAATCTTAATCCACTTTCTTAGGCACATTATATTTTATTCTCATCGTGACAGAAGGCTTTATGTGGAGTGGAGAATTTGCTATAAAAATACTTATTTATTAATATTTTAATAATACTAAAAAACACCCTCATTGCTTCTTCATCTCCCAGTCTGCATTTTTCACGAGGTGAGCACAGCCGTTGCGAAACACGGTGAAGAGATTGTGAAAAATATCTCCCTTAACGTAAATTTTGTTTTATCCTCTTGACTCTAGTTCCCTATGATTCACAGAAAAACAAAATCCTCATTTTTCCGCGTTCGCGAGGCGAACTTGTCACAATAGGGACCTAGAAAGTGTCCTAGTTGTGTATAAAGGGATAAACAAAATCGATAGTTCATTGGCTTTATTCACTGACAAGTTTACGTGCATGTAAGTTATTCAGAATTATTTCTCCCTTTGGTACAAAAGGAATTCGAAGGATTCATGATGAAAGATAACAGGATCTAAATATCCTCGTGAAGTGGATTTATTATCAGCGATGCTGAACCCTTTTGAATGTTAAAATTGCTTTTGCTTTTGTTGCTGTATATAGATAAAAATGAGTTCGTCCGAAATATAAATTATCTTTATGTAAATTATTCTAATCCAAAGAATACCTATATAATAAGTAACATACAAATTCGGTAAATTTGTGTCAATAATACTTTGTATGTACGTTTCGTTTCGGTTAAGCAAAAACAGTACGTTTTTAGTGCATTCCATATGTTGGTTTTTGTGTTATAACGTTTTAAATTTAAAAATACATTGTTGAAAGACAAACAAACTATTTTGCTGGCGATTAATTCATAGAGCTTGTTTGTTTTGTTGTTCGTCCATGTGTTTGATATACATACAATAAGAACAACATGTAAATTTCTGTCAATTAGGTGAAAACAGCAACGACATAGAGGAAAACAAACAAGCAGATATCCTAGCGTATATTAGTATACTATCGACAGAAAAAGATGACTATGGAGACATAGAGCTAATATTCAAACCTCACAGGAACCTAGGTAAAGTCCTCGGCAATCCCAAAGATAAAATCTAATTAGGGAATGACGGATTCTATAATAATAATCCTGTGAGAACTGTCAAAATTCATCCATGCACTAACAGACGAATTTAAGTGACAGCAGAAGAGCATAAAGTTAATATCAGAAATAGAGAGACTATATCGGCCTTGTTTCAACACGAAATTCATACTGGATATAGAATAGATTTTAATACATGCAAAAAAATTGCCATTATACGCATTCATAGATATATACATATAACTAATACGATAAGTTATTGAAATTAAAAAAAGGAGAGTTACTAAACGAGATGACACAATTAAGTTGCCAAATACCTTAAAAGTATTTCTGGGAAAATCTCAAACATGAATGTAATCACCTTATAAACATGCATAAGGACCATCATCAAAAACATTCAACATAAACTACAATGCAGACAGAGATTAAGAAAGGGGATGAACAGGTAAAGCAGTAAAAACCAACAGTAAGACCGTACCCCAACAACGATTATACTATTACGACCGCTAAAACAGAATACAAAAGACATGCAGTTTCTAATTTTTTTAACCGACTTCCAAAAAGGAGGAGGTTATCAATTCGTTGCGTTTTTTTTTAATGAATGTTACCTGATTTCTTCTCCTGTGGTAAACCGTTTTGAATGAATATGGTCTTGTTTAATAGAGTATATATTGGTGAAACTTCAAATTTGGGAAAAGAATTCAATTGGTAAAGTGATGAAATTTGTGAATGAATACATGCATGCAGGGAAATCGACCAATATCCCTAATATATTGGTCGATTTTTTGAAAACTTTAATCTATTAAAGAAGATCCCTAGGTGATCCCATATACTTTTCTGCGACGTCAATCGCCGAAAATTTCAAAATTCTTATCAAGAATTTGATCGAAATGACATAACGGACATTTCCTCATAAATATTTTAATTCCAACGTAATACTGCGGGAATTTTAGGCACTGGAAGTTTTAATTGCGAATTTGAAAATTTTCTATGTACATCTCAAGCATATAGGTAATAAAGCATAGTATTTTCGGCTCCTTAAATCAATAAGTACCTAGCTCGTTATGTTTATATCCCAGGCAAATACCTATTTAAATGCAAATTTTTGCATTTTGCGAAGACGGCGCTTTTGGTTGTCACATTCTCCCGGCCTAATAGAAAATTTAATGACAACATATGTCAAACTTTAAACTGCTATTTCGTACGTTTATAGACAGGGTGTTTAGTTATAGCAAACAAAATCACAAAGTAAAGTGATAGAAGGAGTTGCATTTATATGATGATTGAAATATAGCTTATGCCGTTTAGCTGTTTATACAGGATGGATGGCATATAGGGTGGAGTGGACGATTGGTGGTATAAAATTGTTGGAAAAAATTTGAAATTAAATTTATATAGGGTGATTAAAAAACTGTTATATGATATGGACGTAAACAAATCATATACAGGATGGTTGAAATATATGCTGAAGTTAAATCATATTTATACAGTGTGATTAAAAAATTATTTATTTTATAGCAAATAAGAAGTGGCATAAGGTGTGGAGAGAAATTAATATTTCACAGGGCGATAATATAAAATATGAAAAATGAAATAATTTATGGGGTAGCCCACAAGGAGTAATATAGTATGGTTGAAATATAGGACGGATTAGACTCCGTAAATATGGGATGGATGGATAGTTTACAGAAGGCAGCTAACAAATTTATGCTTGTCCGTGTACAGGATGGTTGGTACATAGAGTGGAGTGGAATTATCTATAGTTATACAGAGTTGTCAAAAAAAGTTGAAAATAGGTTACATGGCGTGGTTCATAAGACATAAATATATTTTGGGCTTATTAAGTCAACGCGTACTAGTAAATTTTGTTCATTAACATTTACTTGTCAATTTAAATGGATTTGTATCATTTTGTAATGTTCGGGTTTTCGATGTTACCTGATCCTGTCTATTAAAGTTATACATACAAAATAAAAAATAAAGAATTAAAACTACCTGAGTCCAAAAAAAGTAAAAAGTTGAAAACAAAACATTTTTAAAAAAATATAACCGATTTCCACCTATAACTAAAAAGCTAAAAATAATTATAACAAAATACAACTCTAGTAAATAAATAACACATTCAATGTTATTAGGTACCTACCCAGAAAGTAAAAATGTAAACATTAAAAGGTGCTCATTCTGTACAAATTAATTACCTACCAATCTAGTATCTTTTTGAAGTCGGTGCCAAGTACATCCAAAATCCCGCATTGCCTACTTATGCAGTACTTCTTCAAGCTTGATTGTTACTTTGCTTTGTATTCGTGTAACTAGAATTATGCGAACCGACCTGAAGAGGGCAGATGTGACTCTGCCGAAACGTCGTCATTTTACCATCGATCCCGGCAGGGATCAGTTATCAACTACGAGGGTGAATTCCCGGAAACCATCTAATACATTTAGTGTCCGCGAAAACTTAAAAACATATATATATATATATATATATATATATATATATATATATATATATATATACATATAACTTATCATTTCATTTCATTCTAATGCCTGAACATTGGGAAAGATGCACATTAATAAACCCAATGGTTCCAGAACTCGGTGAAGCGTGTATACGTTGTACCTCCACATTTATATTTAAAACATTTTCTTCCTCCTTACGTATTTTCCGTACACCGCATTTACCGCATTTAACATAAAATATTATCTATGTTTTATGCGATACATGTTCCCGGTAGATAAATTCCATTTCTCGAAGGCAGGAAATCAAGTAAGTTGCCTTGAATATTCAAACGCTACGTGGCGAATGGGAATAATCTACATAAGTGAAGAACTTTTATTAAAAAACAATATCCGGTTCTATCATACTTGTTAAGGTTGTGGTGTTAACCCCCGTAATCCGAACTAATTTTTTTTGACGTTTCTTTTTTTACAGAAACTGTTAAATATCGAAAATTAAGGAAATTTTAATTTATTGAGACTATTTGATACAGATTTTAGTAAGTATAAATTAAAAAAGCATAACATTAAAGATAGATCTTTTCCACATGGATTATACAAAATTAATTGAACAATTGGTAGATTCCAAAAAATGCACCATAACCCGATTCTCGAGCAGGGATGTGATATAATTCCTCCTCCTGAAGTTCCAGCCTTTGTTATATGTTGATCTGGTACGCCTTGGTAGCAGAAGCCTTCTGTAGAGTAGAGTTATTGCTCCATATAATTATACTTGTCCAACAATTAGGTACAGCTTGGGGTCTGTAGTCATCGTCGTCATCTAGATTTTGAATTTCGAGATCTTGAATTTTTAATTGGTGTAGTAATGATGATAACTGAAGACTGGATACAAGATGGCTTAATTTGTTTTGATGTGTTCAATTTTATGGGTAATTTATATAGTGTTGTTAATAATTTGGCAAGCAATTGGGACCGTAACCAAATAGAAATAGAGTACTTTTGCAATATCATCTTGTTATTGTTACTGATTGGCCTGGGGGAAATACAAATAGCCATTGATTAGTGTCTTCTAATTGAGTGATTATTGATCTGCAAATATTGACACCAATTTTTTGGCAGTTGAAGCTGTTTCTTAAGTGAAGGAGTTGGAGTTCACGAGGGTTGGTTTTATTTACTTCATGTAAAGCAGAATTTCTGTACATGCTTACTTTTATTTGCAAAATGAAACTGTGTTTTCTAAAGATACTTTGCTTCTGGAAATACTATTCTAAACGTGGCCTGTAGCAACCGTATCTATTATTTTTCTAAAAACAATAGTGTTGTCCATTAATATTTGTTGGCTATTGAAATTTGATTGCATTTTTTGTAATAGTTTGAATAGTTGTTCCAGTCCAATTATTACTGTGGTGTAAAATATTAAGTCCTACAAAAGTTTCAGTATTTTTAGCACTTGTAAAATGGAAAATATTATTCGTACAGACTTATTGTTTAACTGAAAAAATTTCTTACTAGAATTGCATTAAAAAAGATGTATTATTTGTTAAAAGTGTAGGATCTCTCTAGAAGTCTTTTGAGATTGTCCACGTTGACTTTAATTTGGGTATTGGCGGAAGCAGTTTTTCGATGTGGATCCAAAGCAACAATTTTATTGAATTTATGAAACTTTTTTTGTTAGGGTTGAAACTGATCAGGGTTTACACGATTTTGATGAAGAAACTTCTTTTTTATTTATAATTTTTTAATTGATATTTGCATATTGTAATAATTTATTTTGTGTTGATAAAATAGGAAACCTTCTAAAAACTAATCAGCTTTAATAAAACCTATTTCTGGGGTAAACTAACTCTATATATTATATACATTAAGATCTTAATAGTCGCGTAACCAAAAGCCTGAGCAGAATATACGGGAACTTTACGAACCGACCTGATGCTGGCAGATGCCACTTTGCCGAAATGTCGTCATTCTATTAGTGATCCCGGGAAGGTTCAGTTATCAACTAGGCACCAAATGTTAAATTTCCAGATTTACGAATATTAGTGTGCCTCTGGCTTAGGGATCATATCTGAAAAAATAAAATAATAATAACTCAGGGCAGGTAGAGTAAACCATTGATGTAAACATCAATTAGGACACTGTGACTAATTAGTATACAGAAATTGAAGATAGACCAGAGCTGAAGCCTTTGAAAATGGTCAAAAGTGAAAAATATATAATAGTAGCATGAAACCCATTGGAAAAGGAAGAGAATACAAAAAAAATGAATGGAAAAATCTGTGGTCAGAACCGTGGAGGGGGTAAAAAACGGTTTATCTCAATTTCCGGCAAAACTACAAGACCTATGGAAAAAACTAAATAGCCCAGTTGTAGGTAATAAAAATATCTACAATTTTTGTGTTTACATTTTTTCACGAACCTCAAAATATATGTGCTAATTCAAAAAACCACGTTTTTGGTTTTTACTTTTATCTTTTACAAAAAAATCACGAAATTTGGTGGAAACTTACCATTTTATGTCTCAAACACACTGTAACGTTTTTGATTTAAAATATTTATTTTTTCACCTTATTTTGACTTAATATGGAAAAAAACCTAATTTTCAATCGAATATTCTCACGTCAAAATTGCTTTTAAAAAGTCGGTGGCCTTTTTGTTTGTTGAAATCTCTACTCTCTTATGATGTAAAATATATACATTACTGTGGTAAGTTAATGTTAATATCTAATAAGACATCTACAATCTTTTCAGAAAGTTATAGAATCCTCTTTAAATTATATGCGTAGATGTCTATTTATTGCTATTTGATTTCAGTTATGCACCTGAGTAACCCACGGAAAATTTTAGCCCATTCAAAGGTTTTTCTGGGACTTACTACTTAATTTTCGGATTCGAGTATCTTTCGTTTCTTTGTAGTTTCTGAGAACATTTACCATAGTAATGTATATAGTTTTTCACACCATCAGAATGTAGAGATTTCAACCAACAAAAACCCACCGACTTCTTTCACAAAGCACATATTTTGACTTGAGAATTTTTGATTGAAACTTAGGGCGCTTTGTCGTTATAATAAAGTGAAAAAATAAATAATTAAAATAAAAAATGGCAGGGTGTTTTGAACATAAAAAGGTAGGTTTTAACCAAAGTTCGTATTTTTTTTCTCTTGTAAAAGATAAAAATAAAAAAACAAAAATTTGTTTTTTTGAATTTTTCACATAAATTTTGAGGTAATGTGAAAAAAATGTAAACACAAAAGTTGTAGATATTTTTATTACGTACAACTTTTTCCTATAGGACTTTTTTTAGTATTGCCGGAAATTGAGATAAACCGTTTTTTACCCTTAAAACACATTTTATTAACATTTTCACTCCAAGCCAAAAAATAGAAACTAACAACAAATGAACCAACTTTTCAAAATTGTTAATTTACAATATCTACTGAAAAAAATTACGGGTTTATAATCTTCTGTAGAAGGCAGTAAGTTTCCATTCTATTTCTATTCTAATATATATGAATATGGAACTTTCGTTATTAGTAAAAAATGTTCAATCAGCATTGCTTTTGTTTTAGTTCTTATTGGCTATCCTTAAGAAACTATAAGATGCACTATGTACCTATATGCATTTACTTACAACAACGCAAATACATTTTAAAGGATAATATCTTCAACCGTTACGGTTTAAGCCTATGAAAATGTTCGAAAATTAGATAACCTTTCCAAATTAAAAATATGGATATGTAGATATACTTAAATGTTTTTGTAATTCATTAAATAAAAAAATTACTGCATTAATATTATAAATATATACTCCTGTTTATCCTTAAAAGATTACTACCTTCAAAGGTTACTAATAGGTGTTAATTTTTTAAATAAGAATCGGTTATAAATATCTTCTTGTTGCTAAAAAACTGTGTGTTGTTTCTATAAAAGTATAAAAGTGGTGGATTTTTTTTAAAAACTTTACCACCTTGTATCTCAGAGGTTTAGACGTTCAGAACATACAATCGTAAGAAGTTTTCTTCTAAAATAGACTGAAAATCCCTCCCTCAAATCTCGACATTATATTAGAAAAAAATTCGTCAGTTGTGTTTCCAAAAAAAAAAAAAAAAGATTTTATCATAGATTATTTATTATTCGGTACATATAGTTGAATATGTTGCCGTAATGTTATGTTAGACATCTAGGGTTTTCAGAAAAATAATCCCACCCAAATGTGGAGCCGCTTCATGTCATTGCCTTTACCCAGCATTTCCTACGTCAGATTTAGAAGGTAAAATGATTGGAACCTCTCTCTATTCTCAGAACGACTTACTCATACAATAATTTGATAAAATCGTTTCATTATTTATTCTGTTAGGAACCACAAACTCAAACGGAACATAGCAAGATCTCAGAAAGTCGATTTAATATACAAATCTAGCCCATAAACTTCCGCTATCAGACCGTGTTCAATAAAAGGTTTTATTCGTTAATAATAATCATAAAAATGCCATTAACGCAAAATCAGTGCTGCATTTTGGGTTAACGGTAAACGTCTCTGAAATTTACGGCTTCATTCCACCACTAAATCCTATTGCGCCTTGCAATAATAATATACGAGACCGAATTTGCCATATTTTGATTGGCTGCCTGGAAACTCTTGAATAATTTATACGTTATAATATAAGTTCATAACAGTATAGCTGTAAATAATGGTCTCATAACGACAATATCGAAAGGTCATAACAATTATCATAAAACTTCAAACGTTACTTGATCTTTCAATAACAATAAATTCATTATACCGTATCAGAACTACCCTTGATATAATTGATCTCCAGTCCCATTGTGCGCAGTGAATTCTCCACACAAGTGGAGACGTAAAGTACAAAGGTGCGAACTGAATATTAAGCAATTAAGTTTGGTTCGTGAACGTGAATCAGTGAAAATCCGAGAATGAGATTTGATTGTTGCCAAATTCACGAGTCGATTAATCTTCAAATGTAAAAAAATAAACTAGAGACATGTTCAATTTTTGCGGGTCCAGACTTCCAAAAGTCTGGAACTAAAGGAAACTTTCTTTTAGATAAATAACTGTTGAAGACGACTTCTTCGCTGACCTTAATTAAGGAGTTTTTTTGCTCAGCAATACCGGTCCAATACTAAAACAAGTTTCTGTAGTTCAATCTTTGTTAGAATAGAACAGATGTTGGATTAAGTTTGATGCTTGCAACGTTGGCGATTTGTGGGGATTTCCCCAAACTTCGGAAAATCTCAAGTTGATTGGGGATTTATGTAGGATTGACATCATGTGGGGAAAATGTGGGGATTTTGACATCTCATAAAATAATACTGATAGTCGGTACCTAAAACGCTTCTTCAAGACTCCAGAATTAAATTTATTATTATATGGTAAGGAATGAATTTTGCAAAATATATTTTACAAAAAAGTATATTTTTACTAAATAATCGGTACTGGGAGGTACAAAATGAATTAGGGCAACACGAAACCCAGGGCATCCAACTTGACGGCTAGAGCTAAAATTCCGTGATTGCATGTCTATGATTTTCCGTAAATTAGGCAATTTTCTTCTAACGCGAACATAAAAGGAAACCCGAAAATGATATATCAGAGGGTTTAACTACTAGTACCAGAAGCAGGTGATGTTCCCAGTTCTAGTTTGGTTTCAGAGGGCTTGGCAAAAAATAAGGCAAAAAATCCACAAACCTGAATAAGTGATCTGATTCAACATAAAAAATTATCAGAAATACAGAACGCTTTAAAAGTCTCAATGTAAGAAAAGCTGAACTCTAGCTAAAAATACCAATTTACACAGAACCAAAACGACGGAATATTTTAGTAGTATTTTTTTCATTGATAATAGAATGAAACGACGGATCAGAGAATTTTAAGGCAATGCTGTTTTACTGCTGGTGTCTATGATGATAACACCACTGATTTATGTCTGGATATGATGGAAGTGTCATCAGGAATTGCTGTTGGACTGTATGAGTGTTTAATCAAATGATTCTAAATAAAAAACGTACCCACAGAAAACATGGTAGAATTTAGTTCAGACACCAGTAATGTGATGGTTTAGGAACATTGCTCCATTTTTGCTCTTTTTAAAAACGATTTACGCCATATTGCTAAGATACACCTATCATTATCTAAAGTTAATCTCAAACTAACACGAAATGTCGATTGGTTGAAGTTCACAAAAATCATTAAAGTGTAAAGAAGCTGGTAGGCAATGTAACTAGTTTCTCGAAATGGTTGATCCCACAACGTGAATGATCATCATTCACCTGATGACGATAGCAGACACAAAGCTATTGAAAAGTTGTGAGGTCAACCATTTCAAGACGATAGAAGTCCAAGGAAACTTCGAGGAATTTCTAGAATTATTTCAAGTGGGTCATACTTGATAGACCTCGCTGAAAGCATGTGTAGACTGTGTCTTAGAGCACTATAATTACAAGCCTACTTGAAAGGAACAGTGTTCTCTGATCCCATGAAGACTACCGATGAAATGTTGATTACAATGAACATCCAGATCATGTAGCAGAATTTAATACCTTGTTTCAATTAGAAAAATCACCTGACAAATTGAAACCAGAAGTAGAAAACTGTTGAAAAGCAGCTTCATGAAAATTAGTTACGTTAGGGCTGTGCTGATATTTTAAATGCTGACTTCAAAAATTCAACTCATTTTCTAGGATTAGATGAAATATTTGTATTAGAGGCTGGCGAAAGTACCATAAAACTTACTAGAATAATTTACGTAATAATCTGAAGCTTAGAAACTATCGATTTTCTAAACAACAAATCTTGTACGGCTTGGTCTTTCAAATCACATATTAAAACGTATACAAACACCTTCGACATTTATGTAACCTAGATCTGAGAAATCTAAAAATACAAAATCGAAGCCCTTTAAGAAGTATAACAATGAAGATTGAAACACATTTCTTTTGAGGATTTCGCTTTATTACCTTATTCCTGGGGAACTTTCGATGATTTCTGACACGAATTTTCATTTATTATTCAAAAAGGCTCTGACATTTTTATTATTCATAGTTTGCTTTGATTAACCTCCAGAAGTTTTTTTTTAGAACATAAATATTAAACACTTTTTTGCATGGCATGGACATATTACAATATCGAATGCTCAAACAATTATTTAACTATAGAAACCAGTAAATTAGAGAGATGAATCACACTCAATCTTTTTCGTACAACCGAATACCATTTACCAACAATTTTATTACAGCTAACATATAAAAAAACCTAATTTAGAAACATGCATATTAAATAAAAAATTTAAAAAAATATATAACCGACTTCTACCTATAACTAAAAAGCTAAAAATAATTATAACAAAATACAACTCTAGCAAATAAATAAAACATTCAATGCATTAAAAGGTGCTCATTCTGTACAAATTAATTACCTACCAATCTAGTATATTTTGAAACCGGTGCCAAGCAAATCTAAAATCCTTCATTGCTTACTTATCTACTAATTCATCAAACTTGATTGTTTCTTGGCACCGACTTTATTTATTAATTATTTTGTACAGAATGAGCACCTTTTAATGTTTACAGTTTTTAGTTCCTGGGTAGGTACTAAACAACATTGAATGTGTTGTTTAATCGCTAGAGTTGTATTTTGTTATAATTGTTTTTAGCTTTTTAGTTATAGGTAGAAGTCGGTTATATATTTTTTAAATGTTTTATTTTCAACTTTTTAGTTTTTTTGAACTCAAGTAGTTTTCATTCTTTATTTTTTATTTTGTATGTATAACCTTAATAGACAGAACCAGGTAACATCGAAAGCCTCAACATTACACAATGATACTTTCTCATTTAAATTGAGAGGTAAATCTTTACGAACAAAATGTACTAGTACGCGTTGACTTAATAAGCCCAAAATATATTTATGCCTTATGGACCACGCCATGTAACCTTTTTTCAACTTTTTTTTGACAACCCTGTATAACTATAGATAATTCCACTCCAACCTATGTACCAACCATCCTGTACATACGACTGCCCACGGACAAGCATAAATTTGTTAGCTACCTTCTGTAAACTATAGGACGGAGTAGAATCCATCCCATATTTACGGAGTCAAATCCGTCCTATATTTCAACCATAGTATATAACTCCTTGTGGGCTATCCCATAAATTATTTAATTTTTAACATTTTCTATTATCGCCCTGTGTAACATTAATTCCTCTCCACACTTTATGCAACTTCTTATGAGCTATAAAAGAAATAATTTTTTAATCACACTGTATAAATATAATTCAACTCCAGCATATATTTCAACCATCCTGTATATGATTTGCTTATGTCCACATCATATAACAGTTTTGTAATCACCCTATATAATTTTAATTTCACATTTTTTCCAATATTTTTATACCACCAAACTTCCAGTCCACCCTATATTCCAACTATCCTGTATATACAGCTGCCTACGGACCACTATCATTCTAGTCCGTCCTATATTTCAATCTTCATATAAATGCAACTCCTTTTATCACTTTACTTTGTGATTTTGTTTGCTATAACTAAACACCCTGTCTATAAACGCACCAGATAGCAGTTTAAAGTTTGACATGTGTTGTCACTGAATTTTCTATTAGGACGGGAGAATGTGACAACCAAAAGCACTGTCTTCGCAAAATGGAAAAATTTGCATTTAAATAGGTATTTGCCTGGTATACAAACAAAAAGAGCTTGGTACTCATTGATTTAAGGAGCCGAAAATACTATGCTTTACTACTTATATGCTTGAGATGTACACAGAAAATTTTCAAATTCGCAATTAAAACTTCCAGTGCCTAAAATTCCCGCACTATTACGTTGGAATTAACATATTTATTAGGAAATTTTCGGCGATTTTCTGCAAAACTGCAAGTTGCACGTCGCAGAAATGTATATGAGATCACCTAGGGATCTTCCTTAATAGATTAAACGTTAAAAAAAACAAACACATCCATAAGGAGTTATCGAAAAATCGACTAAAATATTAGGGAGATTGGTCGATTTCCATGCACGCATGTGTTCATTCACAAATTTTATCACTTTACCAATAGAATTCTTTTCCAAAATTTGAAGTTTCACCAATCCGGATATATACTCTTGGAAAGTGTTCGATGGCACATTCCATAGAATATCCAAAAAAATGTATGATTAGATGTTGCGGTTTTAGTTCAATGCTGGTTCAATGCAAGTATATAATTGACGAAGGACCTTTAGCGGAACAATCAATAAACACGTGCCGTCACATAAACGAATCACCAAATAAAAGTTATCACTAACCTTTTACGTCCGGAAGCTCTGGTGTTTTCTTGGGTCTTCTTTCTTCTGAGGCTAGCCCCGTAACAGCAGGAACAGTTTCTTAGAGCTTCGTCTGGACAACACGTTACACAAAAACATAGCGACGTAATGTTCATTGATTGAGCAAACAAATGATGCGCTTTTGTAAACACAAAAAAAACAAAATGAAAGCGGTTTAGCGGTCGTTACGAACGAAGCTACTAACTCGGGGAATCGTAACGCAAAAAAACAACAATAAGCGCCTTCTCTTCAGACGGGATCAAAGCGTGACCGAATAGTTCAGAGCACAATTCTCCCAAGCGTCCAAATAGCTCGGGATCCGAAACACGAATGTCAATACTGTCTATATTTTACAAGCAAAAAAACACTTAAAATTAGCATTAGCGCGACGGAATGTTTTAGAAAAGGTGCAGAAGTTTAAAAATTAATGAAGTAATTCAATCAAATTGAAAACAATACACTAAACAAATTGCGGGAACGCACCATTCCGCCAGCCTTGAATTACTTATTTCAAAACTAAGGGTCCACTGGCAGTGGACAAAGCTTTACAAGAGGTCGCTTCAAAGTACCACTTGCAGTTCTAACTGTAGCAACGCGTACAACACCATCACCTCCAGGATGTACGTCAATAATGCGCCCTAATGGCCAATTCAAAGGAGGTGAAGTGTCTTGCTTCAAAATAACAAGAGTACCTGGCTTAACAACCTCCGAGGGATCAGTCCATGTACTCCGTTGATCAAGAGTATGTAAATATTTTTGCGACCAACGTTTCCAGAATGCATGATGCAAACGACTCAGTAACTGCCATCTGTTGAGACGATGAGATGGGACAGATAAGAAATGAGATTCAGGAAGTGCTGTTAAAGGTTATAGGTCGCGAGTTTAAAACTGCTTCGACCTGTGCAAATACAGTAGAAAGTTCTTCGTAGGTTAGGATTTGATCTCCAACGACACGTCTTAAGTGAGCTATGACACTACGAATTACTTTATTTGCGGATAGAATCCAAAATCGTTGCTGCAAAAGATATTGGACGGTTTGGATTCCAGCGTGAAGATTGGTGACATGACAATCTTCGACAATTAGATTAGTCAAACGACTTTTACTGCTACCCAGTGCGGGAAATTTAGTATCAAACGGCAAGGGAGCATTAGCCAATCTACTACCAACTCTAAGAGTTCCCTGTTCATCAAGAAACGGCGAAAGTTTACGAAGCGATTTGGGCAAAAGTTTTAGTTCTCGAAGAATGGAAATCTCTTTAGAAAAATATTGATCTTGAACATCTCGAACAATGCGAAGCTGAGCCTGATATATCTCAGCAGCCAAAAATGATCCAGAGCCCCTACGGTCTGGATTGCGGGCGTTATCAACAAAGCGACAAATATGAGCTATAATGCGGGTAATGCGATTAATAGAAGAATGTTCTTCTAACAAAGTACCAAATAAATTTGGTGAAGCGGTGACTTGAAGCGCCACTATACGGGCTTCAGTCATAACTAGCGGTGACATGCTTGAGTCTGAGCAAGCATGTGGCAAACAAGCGGTAATCAACAATTGTGGGCCTTTCCACCAAAGTGTATTGCCTAATAACTCTGATGGCAAAGTGCCGCGGGAACCCAAGTCAGCGGGGTTATCACAAGATTGGATGTAAAACCAATGCGAAGAAGGAAACTTTTCCTGAATGTAAGCAACTCGATTACTGACAAATGTCCAACGGTGCGGGGAAGAACTAAGCCAAGAAAGGACTACCGTGGAATCTGACCAGCAACGAACCACCTTGAACAACAAACGACTATTGAATTGCTCATAAACATAATGAGCCAACTTAGCGGTAAGAACTGAAGCAAACAGTTCCAATCTGGGAAGTGACAAAGTTTTCAAAGGGGCAACTTTTGATTTAGACAACACAAAAAAACTTTGACGAAATCCAGATGCGGTTTCGAACACAAAATAAACAACAGCGGCATAACCTCTCTCAGAAGCATCACCAAATGCGTGAAGTTCACAACTAGAAAAGTTTTCTATAGCAAGCAGGCGAGGCAAAAACTAAATTCTGTAAGGTCAACAAAATAGCGATAACGTCTTGCTGCAATTTGGGACCGATAAACAAACAATCATTCAAAGATAACCGATAAGGTATCTTAGCGGATGCATTAAACACTGCACCAAGTTTGGTTGTGCTACTATCAGGTTTCAAAACACAATGATGCTGTATGTAGTAACAATCAGAAGCAGTAGATGGATCAGGAACCAACTCCATATGATCCAGCTCCAAATACTCTTTGATAAAATCACAATATTGTTTGTAAAGATTTGGTTGCTGTAGAAGACGTCTTTCTAAAGAGTAGAAACGTTGCACGGCGGGATCATACATTCCATCAAAAGCAGGAAGTGTATTTCGAAAAGGAAGGGGCACAACGAATCTACCTGAATCTAATCTCCTGCATCCCTCGGAAAATATTTTTTCGCAGATAAGATCATCAGGGGACTGAACCAGTGCGGTAGGAACATCTTCAATTGTCCAGAACCTTTGGAGTGAATCATCTAATGATACTACATCTTCAATTTGACAAAAAAGCGAAGTTGGGTTTATGACTGACTGAGAGTGAGAGTTAACAGAACTCGAAGACACTCTACCCATAAGGATGTAACCAAACACAGTGTTAATAGCATCAGGAACACCTTCCTTTCCCAGAAGGCGTCCATCCAACAAAATTTGAGAGAATATATCGGCACCTAACAAAAGGTCAATAACGCCTGGGCTATTGAAACCAGGATCAGCAAGTTTCAAATTGGTTAGATATGCCATATTAGCCATGTTAATGGGCGCAACAGGCATATCATTGCAAATGCGGGGTAAAACAATAGTATCAACAACAAAATTGCACTCACGCTTTACTATAGAGCGAAGAGAAAGGGTAAGAGAGCCCTCAGCAGAGGTACTCTGCACATAACCCAGTCCGTTGAGTTGAATCGAAGCGGGCATAGGTCGGAAGCCAAGGCGTTTCACAGCCTTGCTCGCAATTAATGATGTCATGCTACCGGAATCTAGCAGACATCGCAAAGTTTGATAAGAACCGTGCTTATCTAATACCTCAACTAAAGCGGTAGATAACAACACATTTGAATTGTATGACAAAAGTGAACTATGACAAGAAGTCTGCGGTAGAGAAGTTTCGGGACTTTCAACAGTATTAATGATACTGGATCCACCAGATGTGGAAGCCAGGTTTGCGGGGGAGCTCTAGATTCAGACCGAATGCCTGAATCACCAGGATTTACAAAATGAAGCAATGTGTGATGGCGTTGTTTGCAGTTGCCGCAAGCGGATAAAGATTTACAGCGATTCAACTGATCAGAATCGCTCAAGCAATTAAAACAAAGTCTAAAATCTTTAACAAACTTAAACCGCGCGGATACTGATTTGTTCAAGAATTCAGAACATTTGTAAATCGCATGATCGGATTTACAAACTAAACAATTTCTATTCTTAGTGACAAACAAAGATGTAGTGAACCGGGAAGAATGTTGCTTTGAATTCAATGGTAACTTTTTGTCAACACTTCGCTTTGCCTTGCGGGATAATTCAACATGTTCAAAGGCATCGCAATGCTTCGACAAAAAATCGACAACTTCCGAACGGATCGGAAAGTCATCTTGAGCGGTCACAGTACCATGGTAAAGTTCAAACTTAGCGGCTAAATTCTTTGGAACTCGTTTCAACATCATCTGAACGATATAAAAATCCCACTGTTTTACTGGTAAACCCAAATTCTTCGGTGCTTCCAAATTATCACTGAAGTCATCCAATAACTTCCGAACCTCTGAAGGGCTATCTGAAGTTAGTTGGGGGAATTGTTCTAAAGCTGACCAATGAGACTCCGCGATTAAACGAGTTCGCTTGAATTTTTTCAAAAGTGTTTCATAAGCACTCATGTAATTGTTTTGTGTTAGTTCAAAATTTTTAATTGCCTCAAAAGCAGGCCCTTTTAAAGCTAACTGCAAATATTTGAACTTCTGCATAGCACTGAGTTTTTCATTATTGTGAATTAATGAATCAAACAAATCAATAAAAGTACCAAATTCCAATATGTCTCCACTAAATGAAGGCAAATCAATTCGCGGCAAAGCAACACTTTCGTGTTCCCGAGCTATATTTAGTGGCGTAGAATTCTGAACAGATTTCAGTTTAGCAAAAATAGACCTAATTGAATAAAACAATTTTTCAAATTTATTGCGAATGTCATCCTCAAAGTCAATATCATCGTTTGCATCTGAAATTAATCCAACAATGGAATTGTGATGTTTAAAAAACTCGGAATGGATTGAATCAATCATATCAATCATGCTAAAAAACAATTCAACATCGTCACCTCTTAAGGCTTTCTCGGCAGCAAAATAAATATCTTCTAATCTTTTAAACTCCGATTGTCGATGATTTTTAAATTTACGTAAATTTTCAGCGGTTTTTGACATCTTAACAATAAATTAAAATCACTGTAACGCCACTGAACAAATCTAACACGATTGAACGAAAACAAAATACTATTCCAAAAATGTACAATTTTTTACTGTTGAAGTTGTAAATATCTGACCAAATGTCAAATAAATTCAAAACAATTTAGCAAATAACCAAAACAATCGAAACGATCTCTTGTAAGTTTTTTTTGCGGTAAAAGAAATATGCGAATTTATTTCTAACGGAATGACTGAATCCCGAACTTGTTTTCTCTTTTAACAAATAAAGAAACGAAAATTCAATGCGGTTTTCAACAATAATTGCAATGAAAAATCAATGGTTTGATCATTAAACTTTGCACGAAATTAACTCAAATGTACCCGGCCCGGAGTTGGACCAAATTATGTAATTTATTCGATAATCTTTGCACGAAATTAACTCAAATTGCATCCGGCTCGAAGTTGGACCAAAATTATGGAATGTGTTCGATGGCACATTCCATAGAGAATATTCAAAAAAATGTATGATTAGATGTTGCGGTTTTAGTTCAATGCTGGTTCAATGCAAGTATATAATTGACGAAGGACCTTTAGCGGAACAATCAATAAACACGTGCCGTCACATAAACGAATCACCAAATAAAAGTTATCACTAACCTTTTACGTCCGGAAGCTCTGGTGTTTTCTTGGGTCTTCTTTCTTCTGAGGCTAGCCCCGTAACAGCAGGAACAGTTTCTTAGAGCTTCGTCTGGACAACACGTTACACAAAAAAATAGCGAGGTAATGTTCATTGATTGAGCAAACAAAAATGCGGGTTTAACAACAAATGATGCGCTTTTGTAAACACAAAAGAAACAAAATGAAAGCGGTTTAGCGGTCGTTACGAACGAAGCTACTAACTCGCGGAATCGCAACGCAAAAAAACAACAATAAGCGCCGTCTTTTCAGACGGGATCAAAGCGTGACCGAATAGTTCGGAGCACAATTCTCCCAAGCGTCCAAATAGCTCGGGATCCGAAACACGAATGTCAATACTGTCTATATTTTACACGCAAAAATACACTTAAAATTAGCATTAGCGCGACGGAATGTTTTAGAAAAGGTGCAGAAGTTTAAAAATCAATGAAGTAATTCAATCAAATTGAAAACAATACACTAAACAAATTGCGGGAACGCACCAACTCTATTAAACAAAACCATATTCATTCAAAACGGTGCACCACAGGAGAAGAAATCAGGTAACATAGGTACATACAAAAAAAAACGAAAAAAATACGCGACGAATTGATAACCTCCTCCTTTTTGGAAGTCGGTTAATTTGATTAATTATTAATAAATAGGTACTTTATAAAAATTGAGTGACCCATTTTTTCTATCCCATTTTTTACATCATATATAAACACAAAAATTAGTTGTTTAAAGTATATAAAACATAAGAAAGTACAAAAACTAGCCATGATATTTTTAGGTTTTCGAGTGTTTATTAAATGTTTAATTACATACCATTCAGTAAGTATTACGGGAAACCGTTTTAGTTGGTGAAATAGAACGCTTAAAAATTTTAACTAATAAAAAAAATATTCAAAGTTTAGGTATAATAACCTTTTTTGAAAGTTAAAACTATTTTCATGGCAATTTGAAGAAAAAAAATGTATATATAAAAAAACTTATGTTTCAAGGTATGAACCTGACTTGGTTGTCAATGAAATTAGAATGTAAATTATAATCAAATATAATTGTGAAATTATGTTTGATAGTAAAACTGTTTTTGGGTAGGGTTTTTTGAAGCCCTCCCTAATGAAATAGTGAAAAATTAGCGATGAAAATAGAGGACTTTTACCCCTCGAATACTCGAATAGATAGCGTCGGAGTTGGAAGAGAAAAAGGGTTGGATAATGAAAGGTAAATGGAGAGATGATCTACCTCAAGACAAATAGAAAGAGGACAAAATTAGTATATACGAAAGCAGCCTAGAATCCTTTCTGTCAAATTAATTTTTGACAGTGACAAACACAAATATGTGAAACCTCAAAACTACAGTATAAATATTATTAAGATTTATTGAAAACGACTCCAGACTGGTAATTGAAAGTCTCCACACCAGATCACACACCCATGCGCGAGCCCAGGAACTAAATTTGCCCTTCAGAAAATTTACTGATGAGCACTTCCAGCCCCCTTGCCATCCACCCCCTGAGACTTAACTCAGGTCCTCACGCTAACGCAGTTTTCCTTCTGCATAATCGCTGTCGTCTTGTTGGGATAGCTTGGCTTTGGTTTTGTTCAGTTACTTTAGCTTATTGATACTAAAGCAACTGTCTTATTTTTGTTACATGGTTCATTCTTTGCTCTGATATATAGCTAATTGTACCCTTCGGTGGGCGTGCACGTTGTGGTCGTTTGTTTGGTGGGTGTGTGTTCTCCTGTCTTCTCTTTACTTGGTACGCTGGTTCCCCCCGGCCCCCCCCCTGTTGTCTCCTGAAAAAAAGAATGTTATATACTTCATTTTTTTTACTTACATGTCTTCTATCTCTGGGCTTCTTCGTCCTCTTCCCCTTCGCTAAGGTAGAGCTAGTTCTTAGGCCGTTTGTATCTGTCAATAAATCAGGGGTCACAGTCGATTAGTTGACGTAGGTGAAGGTTTGGGTGCTGTTCCAGTTTAGCGTAAGCCTCTCTGGTCCTCCTCTTTATTTCTGCAAGCATTGGTTGGTGTCGTAAATCGTTGAAAATCACCATGTTACGAACGAACCAGGGTGCGTCGACTGCGAGGCGTAGGCATAGGTTCTCTTGGATGGCCTATTGCTCTTGCTGGTGTGTCTCCATACTATTGAAGCGTACGTCAGCATTGGCAAGATGACTGTCTTGATGAGAGTCATCTTGTTTAAGATTCCCAGCTTGCTTCCTCTTCCTATTAAGGGGTAAAGTTTGGCACGGTCAGTCCGGATATGCATCGTGAAAGTCAACACCTTGTCGATGATGACTCCAAGGTATTTGACTACATTCTTTCATGGAATTTGTCTGCCGCTGACGGTTAGGTTTCCGGTCGGAACGATCGTGTGGCTTCTCCCGTTGACGAACAGAGATTGGATTTCTTCCACTGAAGGCACCATTCCGCTAAATTGTCAGTGGCTTTCTGCAGCCACCTCAAGGCTGGCTCGAATCTGAAAGATTGGCATCCCTATGGTGGTGTGGTCGGCGAACTGGGCAATTATAGCGTCGGCTGGTCTTGGGATGTCTGCAGTGTAGATTGAAAATAGCATCGGGGACAGGACTGCTCCTTTGGGAACCGCTGCCTCGGTGGTCCGGTATCTTAACCAATAGTCCGTCATGCCATACTCGGTCGAAGGCGTTTGCTACATCCAGGAAGATCAAGGCTGTTCTTCGATTCCGGTTGAGTCCGTCTGAGGCGTATTCTACAAGGCGTAGAACTTGGTGTTCGGTGATGTGTCGATGTCTGAATCCAAACTGCTGGTATGGAATCACGTTCCGATCGTCTATGGTCTCTTGGAGTAGATTCGCGAAGATCCTTCCTGCTAGTTTACTCATGGCTGGTAGTAGACTTATAGGAGGATAGTTTTGTGGCAAAGTACCGTACTTATTGGCCTTTGGCAGCATGATAATGTTGGCATACTTCCATCTCCTCTGGTAGTATCTGAGTCTTAGCATTGCATTGATGAATTTTGTCAAGGAAACGACAGCCTGCTGAACCGTTTGACTATCCTGTTGGATATACGGTCATGTCCAGGTGCTTTTCGTTGCTTGAGTCGTACACTTTTTTATATACGGGAAAAATTCATATTGCACAGCATTGTTTATTAATCTTGAGACCCACTAAATAGTAACTATCACATTAAATTATTATTTGAAACAATTTGTGTTATTTCTTTATTTATTTTGATGTTCTTACTATATGTATTTTTCTAACACTTATTTTCAAATTAAAAATATGTAAATAAAAGATTACTACGTTTATAAGTTTTATTTATTAAATATATTGCAACCCTCGGGTAGTGACCCCCCCCCCCCGATTGAGATATAATCTGGTAGATTTCTTTAACTCATAACGTTTGTGCGGAAGACTTTCCGTAAGGGACAGCCAGGAAATTTTTTGAAGTTACTTCTTTTAGTCTCTATCACAAATTTTAAATAATTGTGTGTGACGAAAAAGGCCTGATGAGAGAAGTCCCAATTTGTAGAAACAGAAACACATGTTGTGTAATCATTAATAATCACACAAAAGTATACATTAAATTTTTGTAACGTTTGTTCCATTAAAAACATTTTTTCCTGAAACTATGAACAATTTTCTACGAAATGTTTAAAATATAGCCTTTCAGTTTAATGGAAACAATGTCTCATTTAATAAAAGCGTGTCTCATTTATGCTGTGTTAATGGAAATGTGTCATAACGGTGCTTTGTCTGTTTTTTTTGCATGCATATTTTCTTAATACCTGACTGAATTTTGTTTATTAAATAATTTTTAAATAAGCTTGCAGCTACGAACACCCAGAGTGCGTGTTGTAGGCGTTTTATATCTGAGAATTAATGTTGGGTTTGGCGAAAAGTTAATTTAAAAAATAACGACCTTGACGACAGTGTAAGAAAAAATATTAATTCGCTGAACTGAGTAAAGATTTTTAATTTTTTATTTTTTATTGCCTTCAATTATATTACCGTGAGTTTATGTCGAGGGAAGGTTTCAATGTAATTAAATTATTTTCCGAAACACAAATCTCCAGTTTTTACGTCGATGTCTTGGCGGACCCAAGGGGGGCTAAAGGGCTCTAGCCCTCCAAATCATCTTAGTTGTATGCTTTTTTATTGTTTATTTTGCTAACAGCTACCTTGAGCGGGGTCGAGCCCCCCCCCCCCAAGCGAGACCAAGCCTCAAGCGAAAAAAATTTATATGGAAATAAAGGAGTAAATATTTAAACAATTCATCCAATATTACACAGGTCTACAATAAAATGGAAATTATTTTACATATAACAAATGGTTTTCGATGTATTCTGTCATGTTGAGCACGAATCTGCTTTCAGATTTGCTCCTTAACCCAGTGTTCAGAAAATTGCTGAAAACCCTCATTTTTCTGAGTGGAATTAAAGTAACAGAACAAGAACTTGCTGTAATTTTACTCTAACTGCCTATCTCAGACCAGTGTTTATTCAGGGAAGCACATTTCAAATCTATGGTAAATATGTTAACATTTACCAAAAATAAGTTTCATTTGATTCTTAGATTCATTAGCCCTTATTAAGGGGTGGACTTGGGCTAGAACAAATGTTTGGAGCCTGTACGGCCTTTTTGACATTCCGATTCGGTTTCAACATCAAAAAGTACATAAAAATATCATCGTTTAATCAACAGTATACAAGTTTTTTCGGTACGGTTGTGTAATCAATAATAATAAATTTGCTAATCTTGATCGTCGACGCTTGCAGTTATTATTCTCCAATTAGTTTTTAAAATTTTTAAATAAATTTAATAAACGCCAAGAATAAGAATTCATTGTTAATTAACTGCCAATAAATTAATTATCCCACCACCATATCTTTGGCATCCATGTTGCATAACTCGCCTTAAAGTATAATATGCTCACTGTCAAAGAAATAGCAACACCCAGAACGAGATGTTTAAATTTAATACTCTTTTGGTAAAGCATAGATGCAATAGTAAGGAGTAAATGATTAAAATTTGAATAAAAAATAGCAGGGATTTAATCTTTTTATTAAAGTTTGTTAATAATGTGTTTGTCCACCGTATCTTGGCATTGATTCAATCAGGTGGTCTATTTCTTTTTGAGGAATACTACCACACTACTTGTAATTCATATCTTAGAACCTCCAAAGTCTGTGGGGACTGGAGTACATTTCCGATCGGAAACGCTCTTTTGTCTGTCCATTGGCAATGATTGTTGTAATTCACTCATAACCATTCGGTATACTCTTCCGTAACATTTTAAAACAAAATTTTAAGTTTGTATCCTGGTATGCTATCGCTTGGAAATTCCACAAAATATACCTGTAGTTGTCCATTATTTAACAATGTTCGTCGCATTAGGGAATAATCGGTTCTATTTGAGCACTTTGATAAAAAGCATTCCTCCATATTTTCAACCACATATGGCATATTTATATATAAAATGTTTTCTAATACAAAGGTCAATATAATCAAACTGTTAGCGTAGCCGCCATCTTTAATAATATCATCATGCACGTCTTTATTCTTCAACTAGCTGATTTATACTGGGGGTTCCGTACACTCTAAATTATCCCACTACATCCAATTATCACACCTTTTTATTACCCTGACACCTTATTATACGCTTAACATTACACCGCGGCATACATCAAAGGATGCCGCGTTTTCCCACGACCTCCCAAATTTACCCATACCTAAGTGATCCAATCCCAGCTACTACTACTAGAAATGGCTCGATCCTTATACCCATCATATCCCAAACTAGTTCTATGGGAGAAATATCAGGGCATCTGGGCGGCTATGGCAACAGATTTAAAAGAGGCCGCGCATTATCTTGTTGAAATATGGGATCCATACCTACTAAGGTAGGGAGTACATAGGTCTCCATTACTTCCTGAAGATAAAGTTGCGGTGTTATGTTGCCCCTAAAAAGACCTACTTCTATGCACAATAGCACCCCATACCATAACGCCTACGGTTCGGTGTATATGTCGCTGAACATCAAATTGTGGTTGAAGTCTTTCTCCTCGACGTCGTCTAACGCTTCTTCGGCTACCATGTCACTCAAGCAGGATCGAGATTCATCAGAGAAGACAACCTGATTCTCATGTTGTCAGTCTCGGCACCACTGTAGTAATTGCATTGTATTCGATGCTCAGCGGTCAGAGGTAGCACAAGATGGGGTTGAAAATGCTGATGTCCAAAACGGAGGTAAATAGTTTGGACGGATGGCCTTGTTCCCCTAACAACTCATCAGCCACATTTCGAGTTGTCGAAGTCCGGTGCCTACTCTTTTCCGATTTTGGGTATTATCAAACCACGCTTGACAATATCTCATAACAGTAGTCGGATTTCTGTTCATGCGGTTAGCGATTTCTAGAAATGACAAACTCGCCTCTCGTAAACCAATAATTCGACCTCTTTCAAATTCACTTAACTGGCGATACATTCGGCATATACGTACTATAGGCATTTTAACATTCCTTAAAATCGATTTTGGATCCAATCAAACAGTTTGTTCTCTGGTAAATTTAAAAAAAAATATGCAAAAAACTCCTATATTACTTGTAAAAAAATTCACTCCTTACTTTTGCATCTATGTTTTACCAAAACGATATTAAATCTAAGCATCTCCTTGTGGGTATTGCTATTGAAATTTAAAGAAAAATATATTAAATTTTCACGAGAATTTTTGTGGAAAACTCGAGATGCTTCCGGCTATACTGCCTTCGCTATAGTAACCCTCTCGTTTGACTTAAATAACATATAATACGAATCCGAAATCGCTATCTGTGAGAAGTTCCGGATAGATTCTTAAGCTCTTAATCAGATAAAACTTCGCCAACTGGTCTTATACTGATATCCAATTAAAAACGAATCCTTGTATTCCAACAGGATTTTGCCGCACAACTTCCACATATTTTAATTATCCGAATAGCCGGATTCAAGGTCTTTCGACTTCCAACAGCACAAAAGACAAAATAATTAATTCGGTTCGTTCCTGAGCTTTTTACGTTCCTCACTTTTAACATTTACTCTTTTAGCCGTATCACATGTTCGCAACTCGTGGACAAACATGCAACGCCACGTCCTCCAGGGAAATTTAGCAAATAGACCAAATTGTTGATTTGGTGAATAATTTCATTATGACCTTGAACGCATACTGCTAGAAATTTAACGCGTTGTCAATGATAGCACGAATCGAAAACAATGAAACGGTAAATATTGCAACGCAATCCGCGTTCAATATACACAGGGAAAGCTAATTAATTGAAATTCTGAAAAACAATCTGGTGCTAAGCCAATTGCTTTTGCTGATGTTGTTCATCAACCTACACCATTTGCGCAAATACGAGACCCAATCATGCGAATAAATATATGTGCAATCAAGATGCACGTGTGCGGTCATTGGGGATTTCATATGACAAAATGCAGTGATAACTACTTCAAACTTCAATTTTGATTGATGTGGCAAACAGACTCGATGACGTAGAAATCAGAACAGGTAGTAATAATCCCTGTTTTCCAATTAGCGCACAATTGAGCACAGTGCGGCACAGTGCTAGCACTGAGTGTTCCAATTACAGCACTAGCTCGCACAAATGAGCACAAGAAATAACTGTGCCTTTGGGATGTTTTATGTAGGTTTCCAAGTAAACATAAAACTTTGTCATAAAACATGAAGTATGTTCCAATTAACGCCCGAAAATTACTGTACAGGGCGATACAAAAACACTTTGAGTTCTAATAATTGGAAAACAGCCATTACTGAATTATTCTGTAAATAATTTACGTACACATAAACGTCAATTGATAACTTATGAGTAATACACTTTTAACCTTATGGTGATCAGTGTACTCTACCGGTTGGTTTTAAAACAACTATGTTCCAATTAACGTCCTAAAAATTGCCGCACTGTGCGGCACAAAATCACTTGTGCTCTGCTAACTGGAAAACAGCCACAGTTAGTAATTAACCGACTTCCAAAAAGGAGGAGGTTATCAATTCGTCGCGTTTTTTTTTAACTTGAATGTTACCTGATTTCTTCTCCTGTGGTGCACCGTTTTGAATGAATATGGTCTTGTTTAATAGAGTATATATCCGGATTGGTGAAACTTCAAATTTTGGAAAAGAATTCTATTGGTAAAGTGATAAAATTTGTGAATGAACACATACGTGCATGGAAATCGACCAATATCCCTAATATTTTAGTCGATTTTTCCCTAACATATTGGTTGATTTTTCGAAAACTCCTTATGGATGTGTATAGTTTTTTAACGTTTAATCTGTTAAGGAAGATCCTTAGGTGATCTCATATACTTTTCTGCGACGTGCAACTTGCAGTTTTGCAGAAAATCACCGAAAATTCCAAAATTCTTATCAAAAATTTTTTCGAAATGACATAACGGACATTTCCTCATAAATATTTAAATTCCAACGTAATAGTGCGGTAATTTTAGGCACTGGAAGTTTTAATTGCGAATTTGAAAATTTTCTATGTACATTTCAAGCATATAGGTAGTAAAGCATAGTATTTTCGGCTCCTTAAATCAATGAGTACCAAGCTCGTTTTGTTTGTATACCAGGCAAATACCTATTTAAATGCAAATTTTTCGATATTGCGAAGACGGTGCTTTTGGTTTACACATTCTCCCGGCCTAATAGAAAATTCTGTGACAACATATGTCAAACTTTAAACTGCTATTTGGTACGTTTATAGACAGGGTGTTTAGTTATGGCAAACAAAATCACAAAGTAAAGTGATAGAAGGAGTTGCATTTATATGAAGATTGAAATATAGGACGGACTAGAATGATAGTGGTCCGGAGGCAGCCGTATATACAGGCTGGTTGGAATATAGGGTGGACTTGGAAAAAATGTGAAATTAAAATTATATAGGGTAACTAAAAAACAGTTATATGATGTGGACATAAGCAAATCCTATACAGGATGGTTGAAATATATGCTGCAGTTGAATTATATTTATACAGTGTGATTAAAAAAATATTTCTTTTATAGCCCATAAGAAGTTGCATAAAGTGTGGAGAGAAATTAATGTTACACAGGACGATAATGCAAAATGTAAAAAATGAACTAATTTATGGGCTAGCCCACAAGGAGTTATTACTATGGTTGAAATATAGGACGGATTTGACTTCGTAAATATGGGATAGATTCTACTCCGTCCTATAGTTTACAGAAGGCTAACAAATTTATGCTTGTCCGTGGGCAGTCGTATGTACAGGATGGTTGGTACATAGGTTGGAGTGGAATTATCTATAGTTATACAGGGTTGTCAAAAAAAGTTGAAAAAAGGTTACATGGCGTAGTCCATAAGCCATAAATATATTTTGGGCTTATTAAGTCAACGCGTACTAGTACATTTTATTCGTAAAGATTTACCTGTCAATTTAAATGAGAAAGTATCATTGTGTAATGTTGAGGCTTTCGATGTTACCTGGTTCTGTCTATTAAGGTTATACATAGAAAATAAAAAATAAAGAATGAAAACTACCTGAGTTCAAAAATACTAAAAAGTTAAAAATAAAACATTTTTTTAAAAAATATAACCGATTTCTACCTATAACTAAAAAGCTAAAAATGATTATAACAAAATACAACTCTAGCAAATAAATAATACATTCAATGTTGCTAGGTACCTACCCAGGAAGTAAAAAATGTAAACATTAAAAGGTGCTCATTCTGTACAAATTTATTACCTACCAATGTAGTATATTTTTGAAGTCGGTGCCAAGCAACAATCAAGTTTGATGATTTAGTAGATAAGTACGCAATGAAGGATTTTAGATTTGCTTCAAAATATACTAGATTGGTAGGTAATTAATTTGTACAGAATGAGCACCTTTTAATGTTTACATTTTTTACTTCCTGGCTAGGTATCTAACAACACTGAATGTGTTATTTATTTTCTAGACTTGTATTTTGTTATAATTATTTTTAGCTTTTTAGTTATAGGTAGTCGGTTATATATATTTTTTTAATGTTTTATTTATTACAATAAATTTAAGTGTGTGTATTTCTAATATTAATGTGTGTCAACGAAAAAAAATGTAAGGAATCGTACAGATATAATTCGACCAAAATTAAATTAATAACTAACTAGGAGGCTGATTTCGTTCTAAGGAATCTGATCCCATACCACCAGAAGTGGGTGACAAAGTTCCGCTAGAATTTTTGGCGGATAAATAATATTCCGCACGTATTCAATGGAATGCTCAAAGTAGTGTAAGGTTACTCTGCACTGTTTTGAAGGGTGGATCGGAACATGTGTTTCAACCTCATCTTGGGTACAGCAATCATCTTGCTTCTCATAAAGACCAACGTGATCTACAGCTATAAGCAATAGCCTTCATTCGAACTCTAACACTGTTATGTAGATGCCTTCCTACTGAAAATTGATGATAACACCTTTCACCACAAACCCTTCTCACCGTTACCCGGCCATCATGCCAATCAGAATCTGGATTCGACGCTGAAGACTAGTTCCAGTGTAGCCATTCTCTGCACCTATGCAATTTGGTTCGTCCATACTCAGAGGTGACAGGTACGACAAAATGAGGACGGTATTAAAACAATCGGAAACTACTTACGTGCCTATTAGCGGTTCACTATAAGCTTGCCATATTTTACAGTCCATTGATCTGAGATCGCCCTTGTAAAATTCTGGTGCCTCACTCTTTGAGGTCTATTGTTCTAGAATGAAGTATCGTACAAAACTTTATTATTTAATAGCCATCAGGCTTTCTGGGTATTCTAAGCATACTACACAGATGAATGAACAAACGGCTTGGAATTATAAATATTATTACTTTTTACCATGGTATCGTTGTAACATAATACATTATTGATATAAACTTAAAAATGTCATTTAGACATTTAGTATACCGGGTGTTTAGTGACGAGCTTACACTATCTGTATATTGGAAAAGACTAGAATAATTGTAAATTACAATTTATGCCGAATATAACCGTAATATTTTGACAACGTGCCACTTCCGGTCACACAGGAAGTGAAAAAAAAAGTTATTGTAAGAATAACACTGTCTATATTATTAGCTTTTGGATTATATTGTAAAATGTAATATCACTTCGTGTACAATACTAATCTATATCTTAAATGTATCGGCCAAAAAGAAAGAAAACCTTCAACTTCAACTTCGACCAAAACTCAGCCGAAGCCAAAGTTTTCTGTCGGCTCCCGAAAACCAGAACAAAGCACGGGAAATCTGGGCTGAGAACGATGGCAACGATATTTTCGTATTATATAACTTAAAAAGTATTATTTAAAATGCACAGGTAGTTGACTGATTTTTCTTGAATAAGAACATCGTATAACACATAAATGTTGTTAAGTAATTTTTATTTCCTAATTAAGAAGTATTTAAACTTCGAAATTTTTGAATTGCACAGTTTTTGTGATATTTCAGCTATACAATACATTTTAGTATCTACACTACGTCTGTTTTTTTTTCAATCATTCATAGCAGTTGTATAATTGTACAAGAAAAGTTAGAGATTTGAAACTTTGCAAACAGTTTCATTTTTGTAATTTCAGTAACTGTTCAAAAACATCACTTCATGGCAATGTTGGTACTTTTTTCGAGAGCATTTTATTTTAAAATAAATACAGACTCGCGTTTTTTATTCATACATTCATCATATCTGAGAAGCGTCCCATTGCGGGACGTTGAGTTATACGTCCTGCACTGGCAAACTGAGCCTCTATATAATCAGTACGACCTCCCATACCTGCACGTTTCAGTTGGAGTGATCCAACATCTATTTCATCCTCATTTGGAAATCGATGGCTAAACAAGCAAGTATTTCCAAACGGACATTTGGCTTTGCTTTTTCAGAAATGCCTACACCGTATTATCATAATTTTTTCGTTTTTCTCAACTACATACCGAGCTTTTTCTACGTTCTGGTAATATACCTCAGACTGATAGATGTAACGAGAAACAATACGATATTCTGGGCAGCCTCTGCGAATATTCAAAGCAAAGGCTTTATTTTGATGCAATCTTTTTATGTCTTGGAAGCAGAAACAATGATTATAATTTGGTGTTAGTTATCTCTTCCAACATATTCCACACCTTTTATCCATAGCAAATTGAATAAGACTATACCTATATCAACAAAATGTTATATTTGTAGTGTTTGTTGACGTCACACACAAGACAATAAGTCAAAAGATTTTATTTATTTTATTTAGTCTTTAGTTGAAGCACTAACAAGTCGGTCATGAATTTGCAAAGTTTACTTGACAATCTACAAAGATTTAACATTAGTTCAGTGCCAACGAGGAAAATATAGTCGAAAGATTTGACTGCAAAGCTAAAACCCAAAACTGGATGTTACATCGTACCAGACATTTTAACAACTGTGATTATCAACAGCGGGGGCACTTCCAAATTTGTGGCAATACCGTTCTGGTATTACCGACACCCAGAACACTCTTAAAATTGCGAAAATATTCTACATTTAACGGTGGGGAGTTACACGGTCTTTAAAAAATACTTAGAATATGCACGTGTTTTCCATAACGACCCTTCAGATGGAAAGGGTGAACCTGACACTGTATGGGATGATTGCCAGCTTTGTTCTGATGGAATTTCATTGGATCTGAATATGTGGTTGGATGATGGTAGCCTTAAGGTACACTTTGAGCTACGCGACCGAGACAAGCGACGGCGACAAGAGACAGGAGGTTGCGACACGCGACACGTCTGCTTTCTATGCAATTATATGAGGCACATTTGAAGCGCGAGACAGAGACGGGCGACCGCGACAGGAGACAAGAGACAACTTTGATGCGACTGCTTCCGAAGCAGTAGTGTCGCTTGTCGCGTGTGGTTTGGAGGTTAAAATGACGGATTTAAATTTCTCTTTTGATGAAGACAATCTTCTTATTAATTCAATAGAAGAAAATAAATCATTAAATGATCCTCAGAGTGCAACATATAAAGATGTAAGCGTTCGGGATAATATCTGGAGGGAGATTGCAATGAATATAAAAAAAACAGTATGTTTATATTTTATTTTTTGTATGAATGAAATTAATGTCACATAATTTTGTTTATCTGTTTATGTCTTAATTGTTTATTTGTTATAACACAAACTTTTTGGGGAGTGCGATTTATTATTCTTATATGATGTTCTCCGAAGAATCTAATATATAATATTTTTAATTAAAACTGTAACAAATAAATACATACCGTAATGTGATTGAGAATGTTTCTCGAGATGTTATACCTCCACCTCTGTTTTGAATATCTTCTTCAATTAAACTTAATACATAATTAAATTGACTTTGATTTAATCTGAAATATTGTAAAAAAAATTCTACTTTGAGTGATAAGTGATTATTAATTAATAGACAATAAAAGCCCTCTGTGTTTCCACTCTGGTACAATGGATTCATTTCACATCGCCTTTTTCTGCATAAATAATACAATAATAAATCATCATCTCCTTCTTCTTCAAGAAGTATTTGGGGTGTTTTGATGCCATTTTTAATTTACGAATACACGTATTTATGAGGGCAGAACATCTAGCCAACTGCTTGTCGCTTAATGTCAGTCGTGTTTCCCAAATAAATACGAGCGACGTTGTCTCTTGTCGCTTGTCTCGGTCGCGTAGCTCAAAGAGGTAAAGCGACAAGCGACGTTGTCGCGGTCTCGTGTCTCCTGTCTCTTGTCGCTGTCGCTTGTCTCGGTCGCATAGCTCAAAGTGTACCTTTACTATAACGTGTTCAAAGACAAGATCACAAATAGTTTTAAGTATTAACGATTCTAAAAATTCATAATTTACTATATGCTAATAAACTTATTTAAACGACTGCCTAGTTTTAATATATCCAAACTCATTATTTACTCCTTAAATAATATTAAATGCCACATTCAGCCGCTTGAAACATTAAAATTGGATAATTATACCAAAACATAAAATTCTTGATTCAAATTCATCAATAAAAATGTTTCTAAGTCTCAAAAAATATTACGCTCGGAATTCCGACAAAACCAGAGACTCGAAGGAGTTGCAGTTCTCGCGCAGGCAAGCGCTCGCTACAATAATTCAATTATTAAATGCATGGAAAAATTTTTCTAAGTCTCAAAAATTATTACGCTCGGAATTGAATCGGCCGACAAAACCAGAGACTCGAAGGAGTTGCCGTTCTTGCGCAAGTAGGCAGGCGCTCGCTTCAATCCGTCGAAAACTATAGACTTGAAGGAGTGGACGTTCTCGTGCAGGTAGGCGTTCGCTTCAATAATTAGCAAAAGATATTAAAAAATTTCAAATCAACATGACCAAAATACCACTCTCCAAATAGCCAAATTCTAGCACACAAATAGCCAAATTCTAACATCAAACAAATTATCCCAACAATGACCAAAACACGCGTGCCCAACGGACATATAATATACCTTTTCAAGTTAATATTTGTTCATGAACCGCATTAGCGCAACTCGCTGGACAACCGCCTTTGTAATCAGGCAAGTCGGGCTCGAAACCCTACGACGCATACAACACACAATACAATGTCTTTCATTTCTTCTTCTTATCCAAACAACAACTACCAACAGCTCGGCAGCAGCTCCCGACGGGAACTCGATGGCTGGTTACCTTTATGCCCACTTTCACCCCAGAACTCTCCTTATTCCTCTACTTACATGACAATTACATTGCTCCCAATTTCTGACAAATTGTTTTTTAATAATCCGAAAGAAACGTGATATTTATCACACTTTCAGCACAACACGTCTTACATTAATATTTCTTTGACTTTCCGATACCAAACTTTTATAAAAATTGTTCGAGTGGATTCCAATATAAAGATAATGTCTGCTCGGCATGAAACACCCAGTATATTTTTAAATAACTGTTTTTATTATACACATAACACACGGGAAAATGAAAAGGATGCCATCTGTAACATCTGCCATAAATGACGATCAAATAGCCAATACTTCCCCATGTGTTATTAAATCAAACAGCATCCAATCACTACTGCCTTTGTAGTTAAATTTAGATAAGTTATACATTTATTAATGTGTTAAGTTATTTTACCGTTTCTGTAATAATAAAATAATCATCATCAAGAAATTATTGCCGAAATTCTATTCAGCAGATAAGAATTGGTTAATACTAATATTCATGTTCTAAATTAATTTTTAGGTACTCAAAAGACTGAATGCAATTTTAATTTTAACGAAATTTGAAAAGAACATCTAAAAAAGAGAGAGAAATGTACTTTTGAATATTTATCATTTAGAGTTAAAATTATTACAAATTTGTAGAAAAAATTCCCACAAAAATAAAATACTTTCTAAATTGATAAGATAATATGAGCACCAATACAGTTATCCGAAAAAAAAAAAATTACGTTGGTACTCTATCCCTCTGAGAGTTTCATATTGAGTATAAAGAACGCTTCCAAAGTATGCCAATGCAAAGCCTTGCTTTTCTCAAAGAAGATCAATCAAGTTCCATATAACGGTTGCAGAAATAGTTTAAAGAGAACCGACGGCAGTTTACCAGAATCTACCTATAAACTATTTTAATATTGCAATTTAATATGAAATATTTTCCTAGTTGCATGCTCTGTCATCCAAGTTTATCAGATGCCGTTTTATGCAGTCAGTAAAATAGGTGGATCATCTTTTGGTACACTGCATTTTCCATTATAGACATCTTTTAAATTACTGTAGGTATATCAAATCTGGATATTACTTATGTATTGAAATTGTATAAAATAAAAAAAATTCAAACGACGTCAAAATATAAAACAACTTCAGTAAATAGCTAGTAATATCTTCCTGCAATAATTAAATACTAATTCTGCATTCGGTGCATTATTACAACTTTATTTATTTAATACTAGCTGTCCTGACAGACGTTCTTCTACCAGTTCCGAAAGTGGCGCAATGTTTGTATTTATCTGCAAGAACATAATTTATATAGATTTAAATTGCAATGACCTCTGATACTGCTAAGTAGTTCGCAAATTCACCATTTAGAAACCAAAACATTTAATTAATATGACATAGTATCTCCAACAATTATTCCTGTTTTTATCCGACTTCCAAAAAGGAGGAGGTTATCAATTCGGCGCGTATTTTTGTTTTTGTATGTATAGTTAACTGATTTCTTCTCCTGTGGTGAACCGTTTTGCATGAATATGGTCTTGTTTAATAGAGTATTTATTCGGATTGGTGAAACTTCAAATCTTGGAAAAGAATTATATTGGTAAAGTCATTAAATTGGGAATGAACACATGTGTGCATGGAAATCGACCAATATCCCTAACATATTGGTCGATTTTTCGAAAACTCCTAATGCATGTGTATAGTTTTTTAAAGTGTAGTGTTTTGGTTGTCACATTCTCCCGGCCTAATAGAAAATTCAGTGACAACACATGTCAAACTTTAAACTGCTATTTGGTGCGTTTATAGACAGGGTGTTTAGTTATAGCAAACAAAATCACAAAGTAAAGTGATAATATGAAATGTTAAAAATGAAATAATTTATGGGGTAGCCTACAAGGAGTTATATACTATGGTTGAAATATAGGACGAATTTGACTCCATAAATATGGGATGGATTCTACTTCGTCCTATAGCTTACAGAAGGCAGATAACAAATTTATGCTTGTCCGTGGGCAGTCGTATGTACAGGATGGTTGGTATATAGGGCGGAGTGGAATTATCTATAGTTGTACAGAGTTGCCAAAAAAAGTTGAAAAAAGGTTACATGGCGTGGTCCATAAGGCATAAATATATTTTGGGCTTATTAAGTCAACGCGTACTAGTATATTTTGTTGGTAAACATTTACCTGTTTATTTAAAATGTATCAATGTCTAATGTTGAGGCTTTCGATGTCACCTGATTCTATCTATTAAGGTTATACTTACAAAATACCTGAGTTCAGAAAAACTAAAAAGTTGAAAATAAAACATTTTAAAAAAAATATAACCGACTTCCACCTATGACTAAAAAGCTAAAAATAATTATAACAAAATACAACTCTAGCAAATAAATAACACATTCAATGTTGTTAGGTACCTTCCCAGGAAGTAAAAAATGTAAACATTAAAAGGTGTTCATTCTGTACAAATTAATTACTTACGTATCTAATATATCTATATATCGGTGCCAAGCAACAATCAAGTTTGATGAAGTGGTAGATAAGTACGCAATGAAGGATTTTAGATTTTAGAATAAGACCTGTAGCCAAACAAGCATACTAGTTTTTAATTTTAAATTTGTTAATTGTGCTTTTTTCATATAGTTTCTGAAATGCCATAGATTCTGTTGCTATTTTTTATATAAAATCAACGTAGCAGATGTGATAACAATATCCATTTAAACTGATTATGTTGAAACCTGCTAAAGTGATTTTATATATCTCATCACACGGTTGGTTGATTGCGTCCGTTAAACCACAATATATGTTGACAGACAAATATTGTTAATCCAGTTCAGATTTTTATGTTCGCCTGAAATAATAAAATATATTTCGCATGACTACTTGCTGTCCAAATAATCACTTGACGGATTTTCGAAGGGATGACTCATTTATTTTATTTACCTAAGGGTGTGTAAACAGAAAAGTGTCAATAAAATATTTGAAGACAGGATCCCCAAGATAGAGTTACCGCACATTGCAAAAATGTTCCATTGATAATCTTTGTTATATCACCAAATGTCATTTGAAGAGAGGTGTCATTAAAAATGTCTCGTCAACATTTAAAAAATATACATTATCATAACAGATATAATAATGTATATAATTTCCGAAATTGGTGTTTAACAAGAAATTGTATAAAAACTTTTACAATGCATGTTATACAGAATGCCCATTTTTAGGGTTTCGTATATACAATATACGGATACCCTTATAATATAACTCCGGATTTGTGCCTGTGTCACATCACAGCAATTTTCTCCTAAACTACTGGACGGAAGATGTTGAAATTTGTTATCAATGTATAGTTTGGTGACCCGATCAGGCGTACACATCGTAAAAAAAAATTGATTTTAGGGGTACTTCTGGGGGGAAAAACTAAAAAAACCGACCTTTCCCCCCCTGATCTCCGAAACTACTGAGCCTAAAATTTTGAAAAAAGTTGGGAAATATAGAACGTTGCCCGAAAATTACAGAATTAAATGAAAAATATAAAATTAATATTGTTTCTAACCCATCATGTTATGTATCAAATGAAAGGGCTCATTACGACGAAAATAAATATATTTTTTCATATTTTTAAAATAAATTAATTAAAAGATATTAACAAAAATATAAAAAATTACCCATCCCCCCCTATCTCCGAAACCATAAGCTGGAAGATTTTGAAAAAACAATGGAGGTATAGCCCCTTACCTGAAATTTACTGGAAAAATAAGGAAAAACCCCTAATATTTTTTTGGGGGGGCAAATTATAGAATTAAATGGAAAATATAAAATTAAAATTGTTTCTAACCCAGTATGTTATATATCAAATAAAAGGGCTCGTGATGAAGAAAACAAATATATTTTTTCCATATTTATAAAATAAATTAATTAAAAGATATTAACAAAAATATAAAAAATTTTGCCCATTCCCCTTTATCTCCGAAACCATAAGCTGAAAAATTTTGAAAAACTGGAAGTATAGCCCCTCACCTGAACTTTACTGAAAAAATAAGGAGAAACCCCTAATATTCATTTTGGGGGGCAAATCATAGGGCTCTTTATGACGAATACAAATATATTTTTTTAATTTTTTTAAAATGAATATTATAAAATATATTAAAAAAATATATTATAAAAATATTACCCATTCTCCCCATTATTCCCCAAACTCTAAGACCTCATTTTTTTGTTTATAGGAAAAATATGAAAAAAATCCCTAATTCTATTATTTGGCCCCCAAATAATAGAATTAAACGGAAAATAAATTATTAGAAAACCCCATAGTAATTTTAGGGACAAATTATACAATTAAATGGAAAATAAAGATTCAATTTTCAAACGCATCATGTAATATATCAGATAAAAGGCTCATTATGTGAATTACAAATATATCATATTTTTAAATCATTTGTATAATAGATATTAAAAAAAATATTAAACATCGACTTAATTCCCACTTTAGAAACTACACTATTTAAATTTTGAAAAATATATTTTGAATATTTTTAAATAATTTGAATTACAGATTTAATAATTTATAATTTAAACTTTGACCTATTTTGCCCTTTTTCTTCCAATCTACAGAGCCTCAAAACTCAGACAGTAGATTATAAAAGGCACCTCTGAAAGTTTATTAGTAAAATAAAACTTTAATATCATTTTTTAAGGGCCAAATTAGAAAATTAAATACATATGTATTCTGATAAAAATCAAGCGAATCCTAAAGCAGATAAAATAAAAAGTCTATGTGTGGAAAATCAAAGTGTATATTTTTTATAAATTTAAAATGCTTCCTTTAAAATATATAAGGGTAAATATCAGAAAATGCACTCATTCCCTGCTTGTCTGAAACTGGAATATTCGAATCTTGAAGGTGGTACGTAACCCTAAGTATGCGAGTCCAACTCGCACTTGACCAAATTATTTTATACAAACTTCATTTAATTCAATTCGCTTAGTTGACCATAATTGACAGAAAAATTAACTTAGTCCAAAACGAGTGTATTAACACTTAATGATTTACTGGCATGAACCTCAATATACTCGGTGACAAAGAAATTGCAACACCCAGGAGATGTTTAAATTTTATTTATTATTGAATAGGAAATACCAAGGAGATTAATTTTTTTAAAAGTTTGTTAATAATCACTTTGTCCACCGCGGTTATCTATACACTCCCCAACATGTCTTGGCATTGATTTAATAAGGTGGTTTATTTCTTCTTGAGGAATACTATACCATTTCATGTTTTAGAACCTCTAAAGTAGTGATGGGTAACAGATTTTGGACGGCTGACACCTCAACACACGCAGCACAGTGTTATAGCGCAATTGTGCCATATAGCGTAATGGAAAAATTGACAGTTGACGATTATTATAACCCAGTTTTATTACTCTCATTTGTCTTTTCAGGCACAGTATAAGTTAATAAAATATATACATTCGCGTACCTTCTCTTCTTGTCCTATTTTGTACCTTATAAACAAACAACAACGCATATTATAATTATGAGATGTCTTAGGCCTAACATTCAGTGAATCATTAATTTTATAGACCACGAGTCGTTTAAATTTAATGTTATTGGATATATTTAACTAAAGACAAAAGATTAAATCGCAAATTTAAGGTAAAAACATTTTTGAAAAAATTTGTTAATGTGAAAAGAGAGCACACAGTTTGAGTTAAACAATGCAGAGCGAGATGATGCACTTTTTTGGCACTCAGTCTCGAGTCTTACGGCTATCACAGAGCAAAGTACCATTTAGTGAGTTGCAGGCTTGCAGCACACTTTATTCAACACACGCACGTATTGGTGTTTGTGCCGCTTGCCTGAACAGGTGTCATATAACACGTAAACGAGCTGGAGTTGATGGCCATTCATATAAATCATTTTTATTCGTCGTACACACTATATGACTATACATAAACAAGAAATAAATGATTTTTTAAAATGTTTAATTTTTAAATTTATGAATAGGTTCATTATTTATTACTAAATAAAAAATATTACTAATTTAAACGGTGTCGAGCAAGAGCGAGCCGGTGTAATTTTATATTTCGTTAATGCTTACACTCGATCTCAGGCCCGGCACAAAGTGTGTCATAAAGTGTTATTTTGATCATATCAGCATCCTTTGCACATGTGAAGGTGTTGACAAAAAAGTGCGGCACGGCAAAGTGTTACACATCCCTAAATTAAAGTAAGGGAGTACATACGGCTCCACCACTTCTTGAAGATAACGTTACGCTGCCATGTTGTCTCGAACAAAGGCTAAAGGTGACCTACTTCCATCGTCAATAGCACCCCATACCATAACGCCTGTTTGGTGTATATGTTGCTCAATATCAAATTGAGGTTGACGTGTTTCTCCTTGACCATTTTGTCCATCCAAGCAGAATCGAGATTCATGAGAGAAGACGATCTGATGCCATTCCTCTGCACCACTGTAGTCGTTGCAGTCGATGCTCAGCGGTCAGAGGTAGCACAAGATGGCTATTGCTATTGTTTTTTTGGTATATAAAAAAATGTGAAAAAAAAACAATACAATATTAATGACTGCATGAAAAAACATTCACAAAGCGTTAGTAATCATTCACTGCTTACTCTAGCATCTATGTTTTACCAAAACAATATTAAATTTAAACATCTCCTTCTGGGTGTTGCAATTTCTTTATCAGTGACTATATATTGATTTCATTGGATCTTAGACTAAGGTAATAAACAACAGAATTCAGTAACAAAAAAGAGAACAAATGTGTTAGTTGGATGACTAAGGGAATTGTGGCAATACTATAGCTACTCCTTTAAGAATCTTAAGTATAGAAATAAGTAATAATGTATCGAAACTATTTTTTTCCAAGCGTTTCGTTTTTTTTTTCATCTTCCGTTGCAGCTAGCGTACGTTTCCGAATGCCCAAGGCATCATTAATAGGTTTTACCCATCAGGAAAAATTCAATAATAAATATGTTAAAAAACAATACTTTTCGTTTGACTAAAAGCAAACAATATTTTTCCCAACCATTATTTTGAAGTTGGTGCCAAGTAGAATATAAAAAATATCAGTTTATTTCCTTTAGAAGTTTCTGAAATTAATATTACTCCCCTTCGTGTATATTTTCAACATGGCTAACTTCTGATTCTTACAGAGATTACTATCCTGAAAGTAATGACTGTTCACTTCTGATAAATCACTGATTGAAAAATTATAATAAACATATCCACTTGTTAATTCATTTGACATTAGTCATCACTAGGGTAATTAAGGTGTTATGTAGTTGTATGTGCTATGGATTATAAACGTCACCCCTATATCTCGTATTTCAACTGATAAAAGCTGAAGCAGGTGTATTGGACTTATCAATACGTAATAAGAATTGATTACATGACGACTAGAATTGAGTGGGGGTACTTCACTTTACTTCGGGGTTAAAATAACTTCATAAATAACATAGTTAATTGGAATCGATGCAGAGTTGGGATCAAATAATACGATCACCTGATTGTGGATAGATTATTACAAAACGAAAATATGGACCGTTTGTATTTTAATCGAACAGCCAGATCTCAGTCAACGTTATCTTTGTGACTTTGTGATACCAATAACCTTATTTTTTTTTCTATAAGAAGCTCAAATATTGTATTGTTTTTAACCGACTTCAAACAAAAGGAGGTTCTTAATTCGTCTGTATCTATGTTTTTAATATGTTCAGCGATTACTTGAAACCGGCTGAAGGAATTTCGATCGTTTAAACAGGATTCTGTTAAGGAAGATCCCAAAGTGGTCCCATATTTTTTTCAACGACATAGCTTACCTCATTTTTTAGAAACTCGGGAAAAACTTTTTAACCGACTTTAAAAAGGCGTCACTATTGAAAAAGGAAATGTCTCTGTTCGTAAATAAATCGACTTCAAAAAACAAATTTTTGCTACAACAATTAACCAATTTTTATGAAGTAAGTGCCAAGCTAAAGTGAAACTATTTTGGGAAATAAGTTTTTTTAGAGGTATAGAACTTTGAAATGGAATAAAACAAGGATATTTTTTTACTTTATTCGAAAGAAAATCTTCTCGCATTATAATTTGAATATGGCTTCTGGCATATGACCGGCACGGCTGGATCGGACGTAGTCTAATCTGGAGGTCCAATTTTCGATGACTTTTTTCCAACATTTGTGGCTGTATATCGGCAACAACGCGGCGTATGTTGTCCTCCAAGTGGTCAATCGTTTCGGGCTTATCACGTATCTCCACCAAAAAAAGCCAAGCGGCGTTAAATCGCACGATCTTGAAGGCCAATTTACGAGTCCGAAAGTGAAACTATGCGGTTACTAAATGTTTCTTTCAATAAATCAATTGTGGCACGAGCTGTGTGACATATTGCTCCGCCTTGTTGAAACCACAGCTCGTGTGCATCATGATTGTTCAATTGATGAATGAAAAAGTTAGTAATCATGGCTCTATAGCGATCACCATTGACTGTAACGTTCTGGACAGCATCGTTTTTAAAGAAATACGGACTTATTCCACCAGCCCATAAAGCACACCAAACAGTCAGTTTTTCTGGATGTAACGTATCATGAATCCAAATACGGCAGTTTTGTCAATTGACGTATCCATTCAACCAAAAATGATATTCATCCTAAAAAAATTCGCTTATGATAATCGGGATCAACGGCAATCTTGTCTTGGGCCCATTCACCGAATGTACGCCTTGCTAGGTGATCGTGTGGCTTCAGTTCTTGCACGAGCTGAATTTTGTAAGCACGCAAACCAAAATCTTTCCGCAAAATCTTCCATAAAGTAGATGGACGCATATTCAATTCCTGTGCACGATGGCGGATAGACTGATTCGGGTTTTCCTCTACGCTACGCTCTACAGTAGCAATGAATTCTTCTGTACCCACTGTAAGACATCTCTGTGGATGCGTATTATCATTTAGAGTAAACGTGGTGTGAAAACGTTGCATAGTTAATCGAATTAATTGTTCTGATGGACAATTATGTTGACCGTAAAATGGACGTAATGCGCGATACGTATTTCGAACAGAACCATGATTTTCAAAATAAATTGGCACAATTTGGAATCGTTGTTCAAGCGTCAGTCTATTCATGATGAAATGCCAAACCTAACTAAACATAACTCACTTGACAGTTGACAAGATGGCCGCCGGTTAAATGAGTGTTGCCAACTTAAAGCTCTATACCTCTAGAAAAAAACACGCTTTACATTTATAAGTTGTACTTCGCAACTTCTTTATGTCTATATACAAACTTACACTAATGAAAATTAATAAAAACTTTATAGATTGAATTATTTAATTAATAAATGAATGTGTAATTCACATTTTAAAACTAGCAAAAAAACTTGATTGAGTAAATCTTTTTCAGTAACTATTTAACGTCTTTAGAAAACACATAAACATTTTCGTTCATTTCAAATAATAAACAAATAAACAATTTAATTTAATGTTAACTGATTTATAAATTTGTTCGGTGTGTAGGCGATTCGGTCTTCGTAAGATTTAATCACTACCTCAGGACACTTGACGTTGGCTTCTTTTGCGGACACCAATTCGAGGTAGGGGATGCCCTACCACTTCATCACGAACATCAATTGACTGCCGTCAGTTGTAGCTGCGACGATCTTCTGAGGTTCAAGTCCTTTATCAAATCCCGATTTTTTCCTGTCCCCTTCCTTAGTTGTGCCCTCTCCAGTGGAATCTGCCAACACATTAGTAGGCAATCCTTCTTGAGTGCTGTTCCCAGTGGCTTCTATGTTTTTAGGGTTTTCTTCAGTTTTCAAGTAAATAGGATGATTGGGCAAGTTCTGGCTAATCTTCTCAGGTTCAAGTCCTTTATCAAATCCAAATTCTTCCATATCCCTCTTATTATTTGTACGTACCTTCTAGCATCAAATCTGCTTCACCTTTGCTTTTTATGAAGTTTATATTTTGAGATCCCTCTTCGGCGCCCGCATCCTGCGTTATTAAGTCAGAAGGTAATTTGTTTCTGAAAAAATGAAATATAAAGGACAATATAAACCACATAAATAAATATTTAGTATATAATTTTACAGTAAGGTTTGACGAATATTATTTATCGTTTCAAGTCAAATGGATGAGGGGGATAAATACCTACGACTTTTTTAGAAAACAAAGCCCTACGTATTAGTACACAAAAGAATATCTAGGTAGTTCCAGCAGTTTTAAAAATATAATATTACGGCCAATTTGTATGATTTTTCCCGTTTGAACCGAGCGGCCGCTACACTCCTGTCTGTTTGAAAATAACTTTTTAAGAACAAGTTTTTATATGTGAACAAGAAACTTTATTTACCCAGATTAGTAGTCTGATTTCTTCTTTTTTGAAAACTTGCTGTTTACAATTTCTTTGTATTTTTGTACCCTAAGCTTAGGTATTTATCCGTTAAATAAATATAAGGAATTCTTTGAATGGCAAAATTGTTCGATTCAGTTAACGTTTTAATTTGTACCGTAAAAATGTTTGTTAACTTAGAAACTTTGTTTGAAACAAGTGTCATGAAAAAATACGACGTCCTACAGTATTGTGTTTTAGTACTTTCTTTGAATTTTTTTTCTCTCTCGGATTTATTTGTTGCTAAATGATTTGAATAAATTTTTATAATGAAAAGATTCTAAAGAACTGTCCTAGTGTACTTTGTTTTAGTATTTATTTTGATGCTTTTTACTGTCTCGGCTTTAATTGTTGCTAAATTATTTAAGCAAATTTCCGCCACACCTTTTAATAATGTCTATGTATTTTTTTTCTCAGATATACATTTGTGATATATATAGTCAACAAGTCTCTTTTAAGGGGAAATGAGATAATGCAATAAACATAAATTGCTTGATTTGTAACCTTCGAATTACAGGAACACTTTCTCGAGAGTAGAGGTTTTTGAAAGTGGCGCAATTGACAAGGGAATTTATCTAGAAAAAATGTATTGTATTTATGGAAAATCTATAAATTTTCAAAAGCGAGTAACATTAAAAAACAAAGAAATAAATGGAAAGAACAGTTGACGAAATGAAGGAAGACTGCCTACCAGTTAAAATTTGCAATTATAGCTGTGAGTAAAGGAGTATAGCTAGGTCGAGGAAAAAGACGGTTCCTTAACAATCATTATGCTTAATACCTAAAGCGAAGAAGGAGAATGAAATTTATGCACTAAAGTTATGGATATCTGACAAACCAATTCTGGTAATTTCACATATCAGTTCTCTACCTGATGGTAATTTTTAAATTACTACAGGCCAAACTATTAACTCACCTTGTTGTCAATTTTTTTATTACTTTCAAATTTCGCAATTAATTGAGGGCAATTTAAATAGTCCTCTGACTTCCAGGTATATCCTACCCTTTTCAAATAGTATTCCATTTTGTCATTTATCACCCTACTATCCAGGACTTGCTCTATAAAATATTCCTCCTGATCATTTTCGCTCTCTGCGACCTTTCTTTCTTGCATTTTAAGCTGTAAAAATCGTTTTTTATTAATATTTACTCGCAACAATAAGTAATGTTTAAGGAACGTCATATTCATATGAGTACCTAGATTATAATTTTTTTTATTACATATTTATTTTATACAAACTACGTTTGGCTCAAAAACTTGACGAAGAAGTAACTACAACGACAGATGAGTTGTACGAAACTCCAAAACAAAACTGTATGCGAGCGCTAGAAACACTGGGAACAAAAAAGGAAAGATTGTGTAACTTTTGATGGACAAAAGAACTAGTCAAAATAATAGAAGAATCTCAATTGGTTATATACCAAAAATGAAGAGGACTATAGCAAATAAATTATTAAGAAAGAAACAAAAAAATGAAAACCAGACCATGGAACAGCAAATGAGCGCAAATAAGTTCAGTGGTAGGAGAACCTAGGTTTAGACAATCTTGTAATACAATCAATAATTTAAGATAAAATACAAAGTAAGAAAGAAAAATAAAGCCTATAAAACAAGAATTATGGAAAGAATACTATAGTGATTTTTTATTAATAGAGAATAAAAAAGAAAGCTTAGACATTAGCTTAAATAATAAAGAATTAGAAGACATTACGGTAGAAGAAGTAAATATTGAATTCCAAAAAAAAAGACATAATAAAGCCGTCTGGAATGTTGTATGGAAGAATTCTTAAAGCCAGAAAAAAGAAAGAGAACAATGAAATCGAGGAACAAAGTGCACACACAACATATTTATCCTAAGACATCTAGCAGAAAAAAACATAACAAATGGTAGAGAACTCCCGAGAACTCTATATAACATTCATGCTACTAAGAAAGAAACTGGATGCAGTGTAGTATTTTCTCACCAGCAAAGGGCATGAAACGGGGTTGTTGCTTGTCCATACCCTATTTAAAATCAATTTAGAAGCAACTTTAAAAGATTGGACTAGAAAATGTAGCACAATGGAGATACCTCTGATAAATAGCCAACTACATACATTAATCAGACGACAAAGTAGTAATTGCTGAATACTAACAATATATCGAATACATGCTTACCAACTCATAGAAGAACAAAACAAATAGAGCTTAGAAGTAAATACAAGAAAACACAGTATATGGTTATAGCAGGGAGTGCACAAAATTTAGAATTGGAAAGTGCAATGATAACAAATGTAAAGCAATACGAATATCTTGGGGTTATATAAAAGCATTACATTTAATCCTGTGGAATAAACATAATAAACAATAATATGGCATGATTTCATAAATAAGTTTGTCATTATATTATATATTTTCCTAAATGGTCTATGTCTGTGGCGGATCCAGGAGTGTCATTTGAGGGCGTATTCACATTTGGGGGACTTGTCCACACTGAAGGTTGATTTAAGCAAAATAAACACTAAAAAGCGTACCACTCAGGTGATTTTCAGGGAGGCTTCCACCCGTTGCCTCCCCCCTCCAATCCCCCAGTGTTCTATGTACTGAAATACTTAACGTTATTAGTGATGCACCGGATATCCGGAGCCGTATCCGCGGATATCCGAGGAAGAAGAAAAATCCGTATCCCTTAATTTTTGGTGGATCTTTTACCTTATTAGTTTTTCATTCTTAGATAAAATTTTATTTATAGGTGATTAGATAACAATGAAAAACTGTTAAATTCCATTCAGATTATTTTTTATTTTTTTTAATCGTATTTGGCACCTTTATATTGCAAACATTTATCGTAGTGAAGTGAGTACCGTACCGATAGTACGTAACTCAAAGGTACTAAATCAACTATTTTTATAATGAGATCTATCACACATCTTGGTAATAAGCTTATTAAAATGATGATATAGTTAAACATTTATTATAGGAAGTTTATATAAAATATTATTTAAAATATCTTTATGACATAAATTGGGTTAAATCTTCGTGTTAAGCTTCATAAAATAATAAAATATTTTGAGTATTAGAGATCACTTTTACAATGAGAAAAAAACCAAAACGTAAATCTTCGTAATATTTCAAATTTTAATTAAGTAAATTAATACTTCGTGATACATAAAGTGTTGACATTAGATTCAAAACACATTGACAATCAGAGAAACTTAACAAAGTTAAAAGTCATAATTAAAATTAAGTAGTGGTAAATTGTATTTCAAAAAGAGCTCTTGGCAGCCCCAAAAGGCTGTAACGATGTGATTCATAAACAATTCCTGCTGCACTAAAAAATTGCTCACTTGGAACGCTTGTCGCCGATGATGATAAATATGTGCAAGCGGTGTGACTGCAGGGGCGGATCTAGAATTGTCCTGAGGGAGGGACGCATAATGAAAATTGTGATAATAATAAGCCACGTTACCAAGGGTTATTACTTGGACCTATACTCCTTCAGGTTAACAAGTTACTGCTTTCCTGTCTACTGTTTATCGTCATGTAACTTAACACCTTCAGTTTAGTAATCAACAGTCTAGTGTGTAGTACTATTAATATTTTTTCTATTTATACAAAGCTTCAGGGAAGGGCGCGCGCCCCGCGGCTGGATCAGCCCCTGTGTGACTGAGACCTCCAAGTGACTACTTGTCCAGTCTATAACTATCATTCATACTTTAATGTCATTGGTTATGAGAGTTAACGCTTATAATTACAACTTTTGTCCATAACAGATTGTCTCTTTCCAAAGATTTATGTGTAATATTTACCACCGCGTACTCTAAAAAAGTTAAGATCCGTATCCGCGGACCAAATATCCGTATTCAGATCCGTATTTGCGGATATATAATTTTAATGATCCGGCACATCACTAATCGTTATACACAACTTAAACTGGGTGTAGAATGGTTTTGAATATGTCAGTTTCTGCAAATCTTTAATAATGGTGCATTACTGAAATACAAAACTTAACAGGGTGTCCACTACTAATGCCGAAAAAAATCCCTCGTTTTTACTAACCAATTTCACATATTCCGTGACCAATTACATTCTTTAAAAAATATATAACAAAACATATTGTTGAAACATGCTTTAAATTTTCAAGTATTTTTCTATTAATCAAAATATTTTTTTCCAGTATTGTTGTCTCTTCACTATGCGATATTATTTAGCCAATATAAGATCTAGATAGCTTACGGTTTTTTTTTTATTTTTTTTCTTTATTCTCCGATTTTTTCAGTTCACTGTTGTAACTTTCTTATTTTTCGCTGTATCTTCACTGTATAAACTTTAATCAATGATGTCTGTGTGCTCTTCTGCAATGGATATTTCACACAAATGGAGAGTTTCCATAAAAATCATTAAGTTAAATACTTTATCCCATTAAAAAAAAAGAAAGAAGCACATCAATTACTTCGAATGCTTACAAAAACTTCTATACTTCAGCCCCTTCCTAACGATATACCACATGTATTGGAAAGTAATTATTATCATAATAATGAGATTGTAACTTTACAAGGTTAGTACTGCAAAAAACAATTGTAGAAGGTTCGCCAAACATGGAAGACGGATAGATGGGCTTATGTGCAATGTTATGTAGCCAATATCAGATCTAGATTCCTAGATTATGATTTTTTTTTTAATTTATTTTTTCTTAACTGCTTCTTGGTTTCTATTCCTATCTTGTAAACGAGTTGCTTGGTAATTCTTACGTTATCCCTTAGGATTGAAATTTTGAGACTGAGCCCCATATAAATTTAAACTTAGATAGCTTTCAAGAGGATGAAGAATTAGCAGTATTAAAGTCACTTAAGGCAAAACCTACGACTGGTTCATATCCTATCCCCGCTTTTGTAATTAAAGACTGTGCGCCTATATTGGCTCGGCCTCTAACATTAATTAATATCTGTCTCAGGTTCAGCACCATACCATCGTTATGGAAGTGCTTTAAGGTGTATCCAGTTTTCAAAAAAGGCTTTAGAACGGACATAACAAACTAAAAACCCATCTTAATTATTGCAATTTTTGTAAAATACTGGAAATATTATTACAGCAGAATATATATGAGCATGTATGTGAGTCATCTTATTTTGCATGAACATCATGGGTTTGTCAAAGGAACAGTTACAAATTTGTTTATTGTTACACCATTTATAGCAAAAAATATTGATAATTAAATTCAGACAGATGTCATGAATATGGACATGTAAAACACATTTGATAGGGTTGACCATAGCATTCTACTACGCAAACTTTCAACTATTGGCCTGTCAAATCAACTATTAACTATTCAAATCAGTCAAGTCGTATACAGTAGGTTCAGTTAAATGGATTTAGATCTAATAAATATGTAGCTAAACCCAACATATGTTGTGCAATAACTAATGTGAAAATAATTTAACCAAAATACTATTTTTGTGTTTACAAAATTATGATTTATTAAAACGTATATCCAGTAAAATAAAAAATAAATGTATTAATAATTAGAGAGTTTCTTGGTGGTCCGCATTTTCTTCCTTCTCCAATTTAGAAAAGCAGATGCTCTGGCGTCTCAAGGCCCTCTTGGGTTTTGGTTTATTTGCAACGGCGGCCTTGCGTTTTTTGCATTTTGGTGCGCCATCTGAGTCACAAGGGGACAGATCTTTGAATCTTACCTGGAAAGACACAATCCATATAAACAAAAACATTAGTTGCAATTGAACATGCAAATCGAAATTGACAGGATTTTCGGACAAAATATTCAACACAAAAATTATTCTTCACAAAAGAGTTTACCTTCTTGTTCCTCTCCTGATTATCCTCTTCCATTTCCTTTGGGGTTCCACTGGAAACAACTGATGTTGAAGCAGTTGCTGCAGTTTTAAACTTATTGTCTTTCTGATCCATTGTAATCTGTAAAAATCCTTTCTCAATAAATTTTGCATTAATAAGGAAAGATCAAGGAACGTTTTATAAGCGATTACACAAAAACTGTTCAATAATTACTGCTATTATTATTAAACTGTTTGCATAAAATGTTGCCACAACACATAGTTCAATATTTTTGAATACATAAATATTTTGTATTTTGATAAATGTTCTATATATTATATATTATATTATTGGAATACATATCGTTATACAAAATTTAAACGGGGTGTAGAATGGCCCGGTTTTGAATTTTTTGGTAACTATATACAGTACCTGCAAATCTTTAATAATGTTGAAATAGTTAAACACAAAACTTAACTGAATGTCCACTATTAAAGTCAAAAAGTCCCTCATTTTTTGTGACCATTTTCTCATATTCCCTGACAAACTACATTCATTTAAAACAAAAATAAAATATGTAATTTAACATGCAAATTAAAATGGACAGGATATTCTGACAAAAGTTTTAACACTAAAATTATTGTTCATAAAATAGTTTACCTTGTTGTTCATTTCCTGATTATCCTCATCTATTATATCCTTTGGGCTTCCACTGGAAACAACCGGTGCAGAAGCGGTTGCTGTAGTTTTCCCCTCCATGTCTTTCTGATCCATTGAAATCTGTAAAAATCCTTTCTCAATAAATTTTGCATCAATAAGGAAAGATCTAGGAACGTTTTATAAGCGATTACACAAAAACTGTTCAATAATTACTGCTATTATTATTTAACTGTTTGCATAAAATGTTGCCAAAACACATAGTTCAATATTTTTGAATACATAAATACATTTGTCATATTTTGTATTTTGATAAATGTTCTATATATTATATATTATATTATTGGAATACATATCGTTATACAAAATTTAAACGGGGTGTAGAATGGCCTGGTTTTGAATGTTTTGGTAATTATATAAAGCACCTGCAAATCTTTAATAATGTTGAAATAGTGAAACACAAAACTTAACTGAATGTCCACTATTAAAGTCACAAAGTCCCTCATTTTTTATGACCATTTTCTCATATTCCCTGACAAACTACATTCATTTAAAACAAAAATAAAATATGCAATTTAACATGCAAATTAAAATGGACAGGATTTTCTGGCAAAAGATTTAACACCAAAATTATTTTTCATAAAATAGTTTACCTTCTTGTTCATTTCGTGATTATCCTCTTCTATTATATCCTTTGGGCTTCCACTGGAACCAACCGGTGCAGAAGCGGTTGCTGTAGTTTCCCCCTCCATGTCTTTCTGATCCATTGTAATCTGTAAAAACCCTTTCTCAATAAATTTTGCATCAATAAGGAAAGATCAAGGAACGTTTTATAAGCGATTACACAAAAACTGTTCAATAATTACTGCTATTATTATTTAACTGTTTGCATAAAATGTTGCCAAAACACATAGTTCAATATTTTTGAATACATAAATACATTTGTCATATTTTGTATTTTGATAAATGTTCTATATATTATATATTATATTATTGGAATACATATCGTTATACAAAATTTAAACGGGGTGTAGAATGGCCCGGTTTTGAATGTTTTGGTAATTATATACAGTACCTGCAAATCTTTAATAATGTTGAAATAGTGAAACACAAAACTTAACTGAGTGTCCACTATTAAAGTCACAAAGTCCCTCAATTTTTATGATCATTTTCTCATATTCTCTGACAAACTACATTCATTTAAAACAAAAATAAAATATGCAAATCAAAATGGACAGGATTTTCTGGCAAAAGATTTAACACAAAAATTATTTTTTATAGAATAGTTTACCATCTTTTTCATTTCCTGATTATCCTCTTCTATTATATCCTTTGGGCTTCCACTGGAACCAACCGGTGCAGAAGCGGTTGCTGTAGTTTCCCCCTCTATGTCTTTCTGATCCATTGTAATCTGTAAAATCCTTTCTCAATAAATTTTGCATCAATAAGGAAAGATCAAGGAACGTTTTATAAGCGATTACACAAAAACTGTTCAATAATTACTGCTATTATTATTTAACTGTTTGCATAAAATGTTGCCAAAACACAGAGTTTAATATTTTTGAATACATAAATACATTTGTCATATTTTGTATTTTGATAAATGTTCTATATATTATATTATTGGAATACATACCGTTATACGAAATATAAACGGGGTGTAGAATGGCCCGGTTTTGAATGTTTTGGTAATTATATACAGTACCTGCAAATCTTTAATAATGTTGAAATAGTGAAACACAAAACTTAACTGAATGTCCACTATTAAAGTCACAAAGTCCCTCAATTTTTATGATCATTTTCTCATATTCTCTGACAAACTACATTCATTTAAAACAAAAATAAAATATGCAAATTAAAATGGACAGGATTTTCTGGCAAAAGATTTAACACAAAAATTATTTTTTTAAAAATAGTTTACCTTCTTTTTCATTTCCTGATTATCCTCTTCTATTATATCCTTTGGGCTTCCACTGGAACCAACCGGTGCAGAAGCGGTTGCTGTAGTTTCCCCCTCTATGTCTTTCTGATCCATTGTAATCTGTAAAATCCTTTCTCAATAAATTTTGCATCAATAAGGAAAGATCAAGGAACGTTTTATAAGCAATTACACAAAAACTGTTCAATAATTACTGCTATTATTATTTAACTGTTTGCATAAAATGTTGCCAAAACACAGAGTTTAATATTTTTGAATACATAAATACATTTGTCATATTTTGTATTTTGATAAATGTTCTATATATTATATATTATATTATTGGAATACATACCGTTATACAAAATTTAAACGGGGTGTAGAATGGCACGGTTTTGAATGTTTTGGTAATTATATACAGTACCTGCAAATCTTTAATAATGTTGAAATAGTGAAACACAAAACTTAACTGAATGTCCACTATTAAAGTCACAAAGTCCCTCATTTTTTATGACCATTTTCTCATATTCCCTGACAAACTACATTCATTTAAAACAAAAATAAAATATGCAATCTAATATGCAAATTAAAATGGACAGGATTTTCTGGCAAAAGATTTAACACCAAAATTATTTTTCATAAAATAGTTTACCTTCTTGTTCATTTCCTGATTATCCTCTTCTATTATATCCTTTGGGCTTCCACTGGAACCAACCGGTGCAGAAGCGGTTGCTGTAGTTTCCCCCTCCATGTCTTTCTGATCCATTGTAATCTGTAAAAACCCTTTCTCAATAAATTTTGCATCAATAAGGAAAGATCAAGGAACGTTTTATAAGCGATTACACAAAAACTGTTCAATAATTACTGCTATTATTATTTAACTGTTTGCATAAAATGTTGCCAAAACACATAGTTCAATATTTTTGAATACATAAATACATTTGTCATATTTTGTATTTTGATAAATGTTCTATATATTATATTATTGGAATACATACCGTTATACGAAATTTAAACGGGGTGTAGAATGGCCCGGTTTTGAATGTTTTGGTAATTATATACAGTACCTGCAAATCTTTAATAATGTTGAAATAGTGAAACACAAAACTTAACTGAATGTCCACTATTAAAGTCACAAAGTCCCTCAATTTTTATGATCATTTTCTCATATTCTCTGACAAACTACATTCATTTAAAACAAAAATAAAATATGCAAATTAAAATGGACAGGATTTTCTGGCAAAAGATTTAACACAAAAATTATTTTTTATAGAATAGTTTACCTTCTTTTTCATTTCCTGATTATCCTCTTCTATTATATCCTTTGGGCTTCCACTGGAACCAACCGGTGCAGAAGCGGTTGCTGTAGTTTCCCCCTCTATGTCTTTCTGATCCATTGTAATCTGTAAAATCCTTTCTCAATAAATTTTGCATCAATAAGGAAAGATCAAGGAACGTTTTATAAGCAATTACACAAAAACTGTTCAATAATTACTGCTATTATTATTTAACTGTTTGCATAAAATGTTGCCAAAACACAGAGTTTAATATTTTTGAATACATAAATACATTTGTCATATTTTGTATTTTGATAAATGTTCTATATATTATATTATTGGAATACATACCGTTATACAAAATTTAAACGGGGTGTAGAATGGCCCGGTTTTGAATGTTTTGGTAATTATATACAGTACATGCAAATCTTTAATAATGTTGAAATAGTGAAACACAAAACTTAACTGAATGTCCACTATTAAAGTCACAAAGTCCCTCATTTTTTATGACCATTTTCTCATATTCCCTGACAAACTACATTCATTTAAAACAAAAATAAAATATGCAATCTAATATGCAAATTAAAATGGACAGGATTTTCTGGCAAAAGATTTAACACCAAAATTATTTTTCATAAAATAGTTTACCTTCTTGTTCATTTCCTGATTATCCTCTTCTATTATATCCTTTGGGCTTCCACTGGAACCAACCGGTGCAGAAGCGGTTGCTGTAGTTTCCAGCTCCATGTCTTTCTGATCCATTGTAATCTGTAAAAACCCTTTCTCAATAAATTTTGCATCAATAAGGAAAGATCAAGGAACGTTTTATAAGCGATTACACAAAAACTGTTCAATAATTACTGCTATTATTATTTAACTGTTTGCATAAAATGTTGCCAAAACACATAGTTCAATATTTTTGAATACATAAATACATTTGTCATATTTTGTATTTTGATAAATGTTCTATATATTATATATTATATTATTGGAATACATATTGTTATACAAAATTTAAACGGGGTGTAGAATGGCCCGGTTTTGAATGTTTTGGTAATTATATACAGTACCTGCAAATCTTTAATAATGTTGAAATAGTGAAACACAAAACGGAACTGAATGTCCACTATTAAAGTCACAAAGTCCCTCAATTTTTATGATCATTTTCTCATATTATCTGACAAACTACATTCATTTAAAACAAAAATAAAATATGCAAATTAAAATGGACAGGATTTTCTGGCAAAAGATTTAACACCAAAATTATTTTTCATAAAATAGTTTACCTTCTTTTTCATTTCCTGATTATCCTCTTCTATTATATCCTTTGGGCTTCCACTGGAACCAACCGGTGCAGAAGCGGTTGCTGTAGTTTCCCCCTCCATGTCTTTCTGATCCATTGTAATCTGTAAAATCATTTCTCAATAAATTTTGCATCAATAAGGAAAGATCAAGGAACGTTTTATAAGCGATTACACAAAAACTGTTCGATAATTACTGCTATTATTATTTAACTGTTTGCATAAAATGTTGCCAAAACAAATAGTTTAATATTTTTGAATACATAAATACATTTGTCATATTTTGTATTTTGACAAATGTTCTATATATTATATATTATATTATTGGAATACATATCGTTATACTAAATTTAAACGGGGTGTAGAATGGCCCGGTTTTGAATGTTTTGGTAATTATATACAGTACCTGCAAATCTTTAATAATGTTGAAATAGTGAAACACAAAACTTAACTGAATGTCCACTATTAAAGTCACAAAGTCCCTCATTTTTTAAGACCATTTTCTCATATTCCCTGACAAACTACATTCATTTAAAACAAAAATAAAATACGCAATTTAACATGCAAATTAAAATGGACAGGATTTTCTGGCAAAAGATTTAACACCAAAATTATTTTTCATAAAATAGTTTACCTTCTTGTTCATTTCCTGATTATCCTCTTCTATTATATCCTTTGGGCTTCCACTGGAAACAACCGGTGCAGAAGCGGTTGCTGTAGTTTCCCCCTCCATGTCTTTCTGATCCATTGTAATCTGTAAAAACCCTTTCTCAATAAATTTTGCATCAATAAGGAAAGATCAAGAAACTATTCAATAATTACCAATTTCCCATATTTCCTGACAAACTACATTCATTTAAAATCAAAACAAAAAATATGTATTGTTGAAACGTGCTTTTAATTTTCAAGTTCTCTTATTAATCAATACTTTTTTCAGTATTGTTGTCCATTCACTATATGCAACAGTATACAGGGCTTTCATTTCAAAACTAGCCACCCAAAGTAGAAAAAGAAAAAAAAAACGGGTGGGGCACATTTTACACGTATCGGTTACCCTGCAGTTTCAGCCCCTAAGCGGGGGTGAATATCACTTCTAAAATTTTAAATACAATGGGGTATCATGTGATACCTCTTTTTAAGGGTCTCTTTTTTTCCAAGCTTTTGACACATCATTTTTTAAATCAGATTATTTTTTACAGAGTTAATACACTGTTTTAAACTTTCAAATTGAAATAATTATTATCTACACTGAATTTACATTATTAATATTCTATTAACGTTAGAATTACTTTGTAGGTTCTTAGATGTTCAAAATGTTCGCCATTGTTGGTAAGACAATGGTAACGTCGCAGCTCGAATTCCTCCCGCACTTTTTGTTGTAATCCGCTCACACTTCTTCACTATTCTACGTCTAAGTTCAGGAATATCGCGAGGTTGAATTTTTTACACTACAGTTTTTAGATGTTGCAATAAAAAAAATCAAGGGGAATTAGGTTGGGTGATCGTGTTGGCCATTCTATAGCGGCCCTTCTTCCAATCCATTTATCTGGAAATGTCTCATTAAGCCAATTTTGTACAGGCAAGACATCATGAGGAGGTGCTCCTTTCTGTTGAAAAATAGGTTTTCTACATCTAGCTACAAAGTTCCATTTTGATCTATTTGATTTTCTAAAGATTCGTTTAGAAGAGGATTTATCACATTTTCTAATAACTTCAAATACAATTCCCCAGATAAATTTTTTTACACGAATAAAGGACTAATATTTCCGAGAATTTCGGCACATACGTTTATTTTCTGAGGATATTGGTTGTGCTCTTCCCGGAAAACTTGTGGATTGGTATTGCCCAAGATCTACAATTAAGTTTATTGACAAATCCATTTAAAAAAAACCTGCTTCGTCAGAAAAGCAAATATTTGTAATAAAATTATAGGCTCTGCATTTGCCCTTTGAGTCATTAATTCGCAGAATTTTAACTTCTGTCATAATCATGCTCAGCAAGCTGTTGTAAAAGCTGTATTTTGTAGGGAATGAATTTATTTAGGCGTAACGTTTTATGCCCAGAGCCGACGGAAATAGATATATCTTAACCTGGAGACTTTTGGTATTGTTGTTTGCGAATCCATGGCAAAATGGCCTAAAATCACAACCTGGGCAGCTTCAGTTCAAACTCTAAGATTCTTGACAGTTTTATTGCACATACTTCCAGTTTCTTGAGATACTAATGTCCAATATTTATATCGGGATGTCTCTGATGAAAAACATGAGCAGTTGTTCTTCCCCATAAATAAATATTATCTCAATTCTTTCTTGTAAAGGATAAACCATTCTCGAAATTTGATGGTCAGTATACAACGAAACCACTACTAATAATAAATTGTTTACATTTACAGTCGCAAATATCTTTCCCAAAAACATTTAAGCATTTTTTTTCTGTTTATCTCCAAATTTATACTTATGCTTTTTTTCAATTACAATAAAAAAAAATCTTTTTCAAGGCTTCTAGGTCATTACCATGTAAAAAATAATCTGGTTTAAAAAAAGGCGTGTCAAAAGATTGGCAAAAAATAGACCTTTATAAAGAGGTATCACATGATACCCCTTTGTATTTAAACTATTAGAATCCCAGTTAAGGATTAAAACTGCAGGGTGACGAATACGTGTAAAGTTCCTTTGTAAATATAAATTAACATGTCTTTTGTTTTTTTCTTTTAAATATATTTTGAAAGTTAATTTGGGTGGCTAGTTTTGAACATAAAGCCCTCTATAAACACTCATAGAAATCACTTTAACAGTCACATCAGAAAGTGTAGGATAATACTGAAACAAAATACAGGAGACCCATTAAAAGAAAACAAGTAATTTAGATGAGAAAAAATAATGAAGTGATCACTCCAATCCTGAAAAGAAAACTGTATGGAAGTAATCTAATTATGAACAAAAACAATGTCATAATGAAGGGCACTCTAAACTTGAAAAAAAATTCTCAATAGTCTGGGTTAAGGGTCAGACTAGATGGTAAAATGACAACGTTTCGGCAGAGTCACATCTGCCCTCTTCAGGTCGGTTCGCATAATTCTCGTAGCTTTCTGCTTTCGCTTCTAGTTACTCGAATACTAAGATTTTCAGAAGCGCTCGCGCTGTTATATAGTCGCGGCTCGGCGCCTATTGGTTGGCACAGCAAACGGCTGCGTGTGATTGGCCCTGGGCGCTCAGTGGGCACGCCTCCCGCCTGCTGATTTTTTATCTCCGGTTGAGTTGTTATTGGACAGGTCCGGGCCGGTACGGTGTTTAATAGAATTTTCCAACAATTCGATAAGTTTTGAATTTCATTGCGTGCGTTTAGACTGTGAGGCCTCTTCGCTATTTCAATTGCCTCTCTTACGAGTCTTAATTTCGGGTGTTCTATATTTGCCAGTACTCTGGTGTTCTCAAAGTCTATTCGGTGTGAAAAAACAACATCCATTGCGGAACACGCCACCATGATGTCACACCGAATAGACTTTGAGAACACCAGAGTACTGGCAAATATAGAACACCCGAAATCAAGACTCGTAAGAGAGGCAATTGAAATAGCGAAGAGGCCTCACAGTCTAAACGCACCCAATGAAATTCAGAACTTCTAAAATTCTATTAAACACCGTACGGCCCGGACCCGTCCAATAACAACTCAACTGGATATAAAAAATCAGCAGGCGGGAGGCGTGCCCACTGAGCGCCCAGGGCCAATCACACGCAGCCGTTCGCGGTGCTAACCAATAGGCGCCGAGCGGCGACTTTATAACAGCGCGAGCGCTTCTGAAAATATTAGTATTCGAGTAACTATAATCGAAAGCAGAAGGCTACGAGAATTATGCGAACCGACCTGAAGAGGGCAGATGTGACTCTGCCGAAACGTCGTCATTTTACCATCGATCCCGGCAGGGATCAGTTATCAACTACGCGGATGAATTCCCGGAAACCACCTAAAACATATATATATAACAGTTGATTGAAATAATATTTTCAGAGTATGATTCTTATTTTGCACCCCTCAAGGCCCTCTACTTTATTACCACACTTTACAAAGTATAAAGGTCACAAAGTATAAACACAAGCTACAGAGCTTTACACAGTCTAAACATAAAGTAAATTTCTTCCAAAAGAAATAAAGACTTTTAATACTAAGAAAAAGCGATTTACACATATATCTTGCCTTTCTAAGGCTTTTCCAAGTAATCTTATTAAATACACATTGTACCTACTTATTAATTTAAATGGACTTTAGTCTTTTACCACTGATAATAAACTGCAGACCTGACAATCGCGGAGACATTACCTCAATCAAATTGAAATGGAATTGCAAGTGAATCATAAAATTTAAAAGTTAAAAGAATAGTGTATTGAGCTATTCCAAACGTAAAAGGATAACTATTATATGTTTACAAAATTATCATTAGTTGTATGAAGTAGTTAACTGGCATTTTTTTATTGTAACATCTAAACAGTTAAATTAGATTTTACTATTACTATTATTTTCAAATACCTATCTATTCCAATTATAATTGTTATGTTTCAAGAAAGGTCCTGAATTTTGTCTATCCTTTACAAAATATACGTTTTTCAAAATCTACCGTAAAAATATAATAAAATAAAGGGAGCATTGGTGATTCAATTGGAAGTCCAATTGGAAATTTGAAATAAGTTTGTTGGATGCAAGTATTTGAATCTATACTTTCAAATACGTCTATTCCTACATACGCAAAACCTTCTTAGACATTGCAAAATAATAAAAAAAATACCTACACTGTTACAACAACACAAACTAGGTTGCAATAGAGTATTTAATTTTAGATACGTACCTATAGAAAATTCTGCGAATGAAATAATTTTATCACACACGGTAACTGATCTGATTGTGAGAATGCAATACGATTGCACCTGTAAATATTAACGTTAATTCATGAACAACTTTTTTAATAGTTTCAAATTAGAAACCCGATTATTTTAACATCAACTACAACAGATTACAACACTACAGATTACTCTAACTATTACTATAAACAAAATATAAAACTTGTTTCTTACTTATTACGAAATTTCAAGACAAGCAGCAGACCTGTCTGATAGCACACCAACTAGTGAGAAACAAACAAGGTTAACAACGAATGAAAAATCGCCACTGCGCAGTTTGTTTGCTGGGTGTGTATCGGTAAGGATTGCCAACAAGGCAAATCAAAATTAACCAACCGAGAACTTGAAATTATCGTACCAGCGGTATTCAGTACTGTAAGATTAAGATAATCAATCTAAACGGTTTAAGCTTTTGCATATTTACATATTGAATCATACAGCCCTACAAAATAACAATGTTTTTGTAAACTTCTAACTAAAACACGATGTATTTTTGGACGTAGAAGCGGAAAACGAGGTCAAAAAATTGGTACATAATCAAAAATTTTGCCAGTACAAAAAACACCTCCCAAAAGGGGTGAAATGGAGAATCGTATTCCAGTCCAGTGGCAAAACTTAATGAATCGCAATTAAATGAATTGACTGATTTAAATTGATTTTGAGTCGATACTAAACGCTCGAAACTATCCAATAAATGTGAAACGCGGTATCCTTTAGGGGTGAAAAAATACCCCAAATTGTAGAAACATAATAAACAATAGTTTTAATTACCAGAAAAGGTTATAGTGTCTTACTTAAGGGAAATAATAAACCTTGGTAAGTTACTTCTTCATCTAGCAAAGAATCCCTTTGGATATAGAGAAACTACTCCTAAATTCCATTTGCGTGGAAAATTTGGATAAAAAAAATAATAGTAAAGGCAGGTTTATTTGATATACATTCATAGGTTTAAATATCGCATAGCATTGTGACCCTTATGTGAAAAATACCCCATTGAATGTATAGTTCGAATAGGGCTGTAGTGACTAGTGTTATAATTTGAAAAAATTAAGGAGTGCGAGGTTATTTACCATCTACGTTTCATTGGTACCCCTAGACTGTAAAAACTTTGCGTACACATGAAGCACATTCAACGTATCTATTTCAGCAAATAGGATTATTAAAATCTCTTTTGTTGTACTACCTATAGACTTTATTTTCAAATGATCTTCTGACAGGTTGGCCCTAATGCTTTTGTTTAGTATCTCTTTTTACGGATACGTTTTTTCTATTTTGGATATATCCTGGCTTACCTTAAATCTAAAGTATAGTTTTCGCTAGTTATAAAACCAGTCACTACAGCCATATTCGAGAACTGAATGGGGAATTTTTCACCCATATATACCCAAAGTAGGTCTCAATAATGTTGATATTACTTCAAAATTCAGATAAGAGTTGTAATGCTACTCGATATTTAAACCTAAGCATACTTATGAAATAAACATGAATTTCCTATTAATTTTTTTCTCCAATTTTTCTATGAAATTAAAATTTAGGGCTAGTTTCTCGCCACCCATAGGGATGATGACGTGACGGCCAACTTTTTCTCCTTTGTTTGTGATATATCTCTAACAAAAATTGAGATATTGAGATCAAAATTCGTACTGCAGTGAAAGCAATTTAATTTTTTATTATCAAAAGTTTCATGTGGTGCATTGTAATATATAAGTGAATAATGTAATTGTAAACAATTAGTCTTCTAAGCCTTTCAAAGAAAAGTTTAAATATTTAGATTGTGAAGATTCCCTTGTTTACACTGTTAAACCGAACATGTATTGTGCAGCAATTATTACAAAATAATTTAATCAAAATTCTATATTTTTCTTTAGAAAACTATGATATAGAAAAAATATTTCTCATGAAATAAATAAATAAATTTTACAATAATTAGAATTTATACACATAGCCAAATATTTTTCATGAGTGATGTGTTATCACACAAATGTACACCAAATTTCTATATTTTAGGTGCAGGTATTTTTAATTTAAAGATTATGTTGTATTTAATATTGATTTGTAAATCACACAACATAACATAAGGAAACAAATAGGCGGACAAGAAAGCGAGATAATAAAAACGAAGTATTTATTTAAAAATTCATAATTTAAAAGTTAGAATTCAACTTTTATGGGTTCATGAAAGAAAATTTCATTCGATTAAACTTTTTAAGGTAAAGTAAGTATTTAAGTAATAAATACACCAAGTGGCTGCCCTCGGATTGCTCGGAGCTGTGCCACAAGATTCTGCCTTCGTAAAACTTGGTCACCACTTGGGGTTTGCTTCTTTGGCAGGCACCCAATCGACGTCATCGCTGTCCTTCCATTTCATCAAGAACATCAATGGAACACTGCCGTCTGTATGTCTAATGATACTTTCAGCTTCCAATCTTTTATCAGACCCTAATTTCTTGTTCTTGTTCTTGTTCTTGTCGTTCGGCCCACTTCTGTCCTCTTTGTGCGTTGATGTCTTATCTTCATTCGAAACTGATGGCGAATTAGTTTTATTTTTGTTGTCAGACTTCTCTTCCTCATTGGTTTCATCTATAGGCTCTTTCTTTTGGGGTTTCCTTTCGTCATCAGACTTATTCTTCCTGTGGTCAGCTTTCAGTTTTTTCTGGACAAGGAAAATAAAAAATAAATTTACAGTTTTGGGCTCAAATTTGTGATTCACAACATAAAAATTGTATATAATAAATTATTTTCAAAACAAAAGGGTGAGGACAAACATCAGTCATCAAAAAATCGAAAAATACTTTTTTAAGAACCAATATTTATATATGACGAAGAAAACTCTAAACAGAGCCAAAAACCTAAGTTATTATCATTACTTTGTCCATTTTACACAACAATTCTATTTGCCATGCTAGAAACAATGAAGATTCATATTATTTCCTCATCTAAACAGTTCCATTTCATTCCTTGAAACCTTACTGCTTTAAGTTTTTGCCTTTTGGTACCCATTTAAATCTGTAAGATATTAAAATAAACTTACTTTGGTGATATTCAACTATGGTAAAAAATAATAAAGTTAGGTGTAAACTACAGGGGCGCCAGTTTCTAGCAACATTTTCTATTGTGAGGGCTATAATCTAATTCCTAACTTTACTGAATTTTATTCATTTGGAAATCTAGGAAAAAGAAATGTAACTTCATAGGAGATATGGTAGTTGTAAATTTAAATAAAGGGAATCGTAAACCCAATTTGTAGGTTACTATTTTCTCAGAAACGGTAGACAAGTATAATGAAGAGATCAAGCACAAATACGCCTTTAATATATTTTTGGACAGGAATATGCCCAAATAAAGAAAAATTAATAGTTTATAAATAAATTTAATGATAATGATGTTAAGTTTTAAAATGGTAAAACTATAATTAATAACTTACCTTCTTGTGTTTTTTATTTCTTTGCTTTTCATCCTCTGAACTTGTACTGGAATCCACTGATGCAGCAGAGACGCCTCTAGTCCTCTTTGACTAATCATTTGGCTTCCCTTTAGCTCTTGAATCCCCTTCGAATTCCTTTATCAACTGTAACTCGCTTTCTAGTTCCCACGAGTAACGCTCCCATTTCAAGTAATACTGCACTTTGCCATTAACCACCCGACGATTTAGAATTTCTGGGACCCAGAATTCCATCTCAGCCATATTGCTGTCTTCGATCTACAAAAGGTAAACAAAAACCCTTCTCTTTTGTACCATCATTGGTTGTAAATGATAAAAAATGTTTATTTTTTCTATTCTAAATTCGAAAATTATGATTATGCTAATGAGTTTCCGGCAGTACAAAGACACTCTTCAAAAGGTCAATTTAAAAGATAAAGTTTACAGGTTACAAATAAAGTTATAATACATAAGTAAATGCTTCATGAACTTCTACATGTCCTCGTTGATGTACCAGAAAATTCTTTCTTCGTAAAATTTGATCACCACTTGTGGGCAATTGACGTTGGCCTCTTTGGCGGGTACCCAATCCAGTTCATCGCTGCCATTCCACTTTATCAAGAACATCAACTGATTGGTACCATCCGAAGCCCCGATGATCTTCTCAGCTTGGAGTCCTCTATCAAACCCCGATTTAACTGCCGAAGAAGCAGCTTCTATATTGCTTTGAGAGGGCGGAATAGAAGAACCAGCTCTGGATTTCTTCTGGAAAAGAAAATCGTCATATAAACAACAATATCAATCACATTTTTTACAAGAAAAATCTAATGATTTCACCAGATATTTTTCAAGATGTCATATTTCGTGGAATCATGAAGAAAATCTCGAGGTGGCTGTTTGAATTCTAGAGTCTTCCGAGAAGTAATATACATGGAGGGCAGATAGGTGGGCTCATGTGCTATATTATGTAGCCCATATAAAGTCTAGATATCTTAACGTTTTTGTTTTTTTTTTAATTTAATTTTTTTTCTTATTTCTCAGATTTTTACATTTAAAGTAAAGTTAACTTTTTTATTTTTTACTGTATTTTCACCAAATAAACTTAAATGTAATCTATGATGTCTGTTTGCTCATCTGCATTCGATATTTGACACAAATGATTGGTTGAAAAAATTATATGAGCCCACAAATAGTGAGGTTCCATAAAAAAGTAATTAAGTTAAACACTTTATCACCTTACAAAAAAAATAAGAAGCACATCGAGAACTTCAGATGCTTACAAAAACTTCTCTACTTCAACCCCTTTCTAAGGATATGTCACACGTATTGGAAAGTAATCAGCATCATAATAAAATTTGAGTTTGTAACTTACAAGGTGAGAACTACAAAAAATAAAACATACACCAAATTGCAATAATTTGTTATAAATTTTGTTCAAACCGGCTTCTACCGCTACGGATGCAATTGCGACACGTTTTTCTGACTCCTACAGTGGTAGTCTCTAGTCGCATCTCATCCCATATTATTTCAAAAGCAACCTTTATTCTTGCTCTTAACTGCTCCTTCGTTTTTATTTCTCTCTCACAAACGAGTTGCTTAGCTCGTCCCCATACAAAAAAAATTAAAGGGTGTCAGGTCTGGAGACCTTGGAGGCCAGAGTATAGGGCTAGTTCTCTCAATCCACGCGTTTAGGAATGAATTGTCCAGGCGCTCTCTGACAGTTCGCTTATAATGTGCTGGACCGCCATCTTTTTTGAATATTTTTGGTCTGTCTTCCAATAGGACTTCATCTTATAAGATCGATAAATCATTCATTAACAATTCAAGTCATTTATGAGATAGAAATAGAAACCAAGGAGCAGTTAAGAGAAAAAATCAATGTTGGGTTCCAAATAATGTGGGATGATCGATCTATGAGATGAAATCCCATTGGAGGCAGACCAATAATATTAAAAAAAAGATGACTGACCAGCACATTATAGGCGACCTGTCAGAGAGCTCCTGGACAATGCATTCTCAAACGCGTGGATCGAGAGGTCCAAGGTCGCCAGACCTGACTACCTTTGATTTTTTTGGATGGGAACGGCCAAGCAATTCGTTTATAAAAGAAAAAAAGGAGCAGTCAAGAGCAAGAATAAATATTGATTTTGAAATAACATGGGATGAGATGCCACTAGAGACTACCACTGTAGGAGTCAGAAAAAGGTGTCGCATTTGCATTCGTAGCGATAGAAACCTGCTTGAACAAAATTTATAACAAATTATTGCAATTTGGTGTATGTTTTATTTTTTGTAGTTCTCACCTTGTAAGCTATAAACTCAAATTTTATTATGATACTGATTACTTTCCAATACGTGTGATATATCGCTGGAAAGGGGTTGAAGTAGAGAATTTTTTGTAAGGATTCGAAGTTCTCGATATGCTTCTTATTTTCTTTTGTAACGTGATAAAGTGTGTAACTTAATTACTTTTTCATGGAACCTCGCCATTTGTGGACTCATATAATTTTTTCAACCAATCATTTGTATCAAATATCGAATGCAGATAAGCAAACAAACATTATAGATTCGATTTAAATTTATTCGGTGAAGATACTGTGAAAAATAAAATAATTACAATATTTTAAAAGTAAAAATCTGAGAATTAAGAAAAAATAAATTAAATTAAGAAAAAACAAAAACCGTAAGTTATCTAGATGTTATATGGGCTATATAATATAGTACATGAGCCCATCTATCTGCCGAAGTTTCATAAAATAATGAATTTTGTGAAATAAAGGCATAGTATGCCGAAACACGTGTTGTTCTGTCAAAATAAAGTGTAAATCTCGAAGTGTATTCTTGTTTTTCTGTTTGTCATAGTGGTAATAATGAAAATAAAAAACATCTACTTGCATTTTGATGTTAGTGTTTCTGGGTAATATGTTTTAAAATTACAATTACTTTTCCTATTGGAACCAATTTACTTTTGAGCATAAGTTACAATAACTCTTTAAGATCAAGTTTTTATACGCAAATCGGAGAAAGTCGCAAAAAACTTGCCCATTTTACAAAACACATGTAGCTGTAATGAGTTGTCATAGTTTGAAAAATTAAAGGTTTAATTTCTTCATCCATTATTGCATAGTTCTACCGAACTGGCATTTGGATTCACATCAAACATAGGAATTCTTATAGAATGAATGCAAAAATCTCAATATCGAGTAAAGTTAGTGGCGCCAGTTTCAACTAATAAGTATTTGTAACTGAATTTTAATCATTTAAAAGTTCAAGGCGAGAAATGTTGACTTTGTGCTGAAATAAAAAAAAAGATATATGAAATATTTACCTTTGCACTTAAATGACAAATGATAGTCCAACAGCTAGACTTAATTGAAACATAAGTACTGTTTTATCAAATAATGAGTACAAAAAAGACATATGAACAGTTCCAATGCTAACAAGACACTGCGGGTTACAATCATTTTGAACAGTAACTTGCCCAAATGCAGGTGAACAAGTAATAACATTAAATGTCACCTTCAGTTTTAATGCTGGTAAGTTTTAAAACTAAAAACTAACAACTCACCTTTTGGCCCATTTCAATTTTCTGACAGTCATTCTCTGAACTGGTACTGGCATCCTCCGACGAAGTAGCAATTACCGTTTCGTTTTCATTTCCTTCAGCTTTTCGTTTCTTTTCGTATTCCTCTATCAATATAGGACAATTTGAATGGTCCTCCGTTGTCCACATGTAGCCATTGAATTTCACCAAATGTTTCATTTTAGCCTTCCCCGCCATTTGACTTAGGAGTTTACCACCATAGCTCCTCTCGTTTTCTTCGATCTTCTTTTCTTCCATTTAAGCTCTAAAATAGTTTGTTGATTTAATATTTAACTAATACCAACTGTTGCGAAAACACAAACTAGAATATCATTAGTAAAAATGAATATATTTCTTACTTTTCCAAAATTTCACAGTTCACCAAATAGCAAAACTTTTGTTAGGCGCGTCCACACAGTCCACACTTCGAAAAGAAGAGTATGATTGAGAGGGGACTACGGCTACAAAATGCCACAACAAAGAAATAAAAATCCCCTCTTTTGCATAGACTACGATAAAAGTTTGCAACGTTGCCAGTGGTTTGAAATTGCATCAATTCGAGTACGTATTATAAGATTATATTAGTCAATATCCGAAAAGCAAAATACGATAAACTTACTTACTTAATTTTACATTCCAAACAAAAGCTTTTATTTATGACTAAAAAATGCATAATGCATTTCCAGTAGTTTCAAGACAATCTTCAAAAAGTGTCATAAAAAAATACAAAAGTGTGAATCTGAACTTTCACTTTTATTCATATTGGATCTTAACCTCGTGAAATAAAGGACAAAAAGAGATGTTTAGCAGAGGAAAGAGGGCCTCAAATTTGTTTCTCGATTTGTTTGATTGCTGCTATGTAAAAATTACAGAGTTTAATTAAATTTAATATGTATACCAATTTTTAGAATTTTGCCATTTTCAATGCGTTGTCGATATCTTGAAAGTAACGTTGTAAATTCATTTAATTAAATTTGACTGACTCTGTATCTTCCGGAGTCTCAATCAAAGATTCCCACTAAATTTTCTATCTCCGTATTTCTCATTGTCTAAAATACAATTAATACGAAACAAACACAAACCAAATACTATAAGAATCAGACGCCGATCATATCAAAAGCAGATTGAATTCGGTATATAACTATTCTTTAGGAATCGTGAAGCTATTTGTCATAAATCTTATTGTATCTGTGCTCTCCTTCCCAATGTTCCTTGTCCAATTTTAATCATTAACCTAGAAATAGATTAGTGGATGACATGTAAGATTACCGAAAGCCTCAAAATTAATTTGTGACAAGAGTCGAAGCTGAGTACTTTACATTATAAGGCTACAGATAATGTAATTAATAAGATAAGCATTACTAGGCTTCTGGAGAGAAATTATAGTAAGCCAGAAACTTGTTTTCAGTTTATATCTAAATTTAAGTTTAGCCAAAGTATGCAAATGATGCTGGTAGGGCTTATTTGTTAATGAAATAAAGATTTAAATTAAATACAAAAATCAAAACTTTGGCAAAATTAGTAATTTATTGAAAAACGCACAAGATTCCGCAATGGTTCAAAACAACAGGTTGTTAAGGTGAATTTAAACTGATAACTAAACACACATCGTATTACCTGCGGATGGAGGTTGTTAATCTTGCATATAACGAGGACTATTTCCAGTATCAACCCAATAGTTTACAAAGGATTGCTTGATCAATGTTAAAAAAATTCCAGCCATTTTGTGACATATCACTGGCTCTTGGAGTTGTTTAGGCGTTTATCTGGTTTTGTTTCATCTGTTTAATGTGACAATGGTAACAACCTCATTAGAAAAGGTGACGGTGCAAATATTAGCCGGCACTTTGTGACGTATGTTTTTGGAAAAATTTACATTTATCGAGCAGTCCTTTATGTACTTATTATGCGGTTGGAACTATCCACATCATCAAGCTCTTTCTGAGAAATGACGGACCATTTTGTGAAATTCCTTAATAGAATCTAGTTTAAATTATTATGAATTGGGAACCTGCACATTTATTGTAGTCGGATAAAATAAAATTAGCATGGAGGTAAGGGCGAATTCATGAATAAGAAAGGAAACAGTACACTGAATCTAATCTCAATACGCAGAAAGAGCCCAAAGGCAAAAAGTCGTTAAAAACTAAGTTAATCTGCCTGAGATGGACAGTCTCAGACTAACATAACAATATTCCTTTAAAAGGTTAAAGCCTTTAACCCAGGACTATCATCAGAAAATTTAGATTAGAAGAATGAGGTCATTGCGAGGTGAGTAGGTAGGTAGGTTTGGATTGACTATGTTTGTATACTGCAGAATACTTCTCTAGTCTAAAGGGATAACACAATAATGGGTAGTTTTAAGGTGCAATATTTTGAAACTGGAACATATGCTCCTATTTCCATTGGAATTGAAGGCTTTTCACGTGAGGTTCATGAATGAAGTTACTCGATATACATAAAAACAGAAAAACAACATAACATTTGGAATTTCCCAGAATTTATTTTCCAATAGGTTTCAAAGTAATTTATGGTTCACTTGATTAAATACAGAATGAATATACAGTTTAGGGTTCTATTTTGCTGCTACTTTTGAATTGGGTGCCTAGTATTTTAGTAAAATAAATTTGAATTGTTTCCTGTTAATAATTCAATTGACCTGTTGTTGATATTTCTTGGAACCTGAAAACTTACATCAGTATATATACGAGTATTATCTATAGGACTTCTAACATAAAAATAGTGTAGAATTTACAAAAATTATTTTGGAGTATTCTACTAACTACTTGGTCAATAATAAGATTATTTAGCAACCGCAGAGTATGAATCCCTGTTGCGGTTAATTTTTTAGATTTGACCTAGTGAGGTGATAACCCCAGAAATGAGGAGGAAAATTCACAAAGCGATAGTGAAAAATTGGCGACTGACAGTACCCGAATTAGCATAATGGCCCATAAGTTGAACATGAGAAGGCTGTGTTCTAGATTGGGTCTCGATTACTCATAATGAAACAAAGACTACATCGTGAGTATTTTTTGAAGTTCGGCGTTTTGAAGTAGTAAAACCGAGCATTAGAAGCTCTAAGAAATGTGAAGACAGATCCATCTCCAGACAAGGTCATGGCGTCAGTGTTTCAGGGTAAGTTACATCGAAAAACAATAATCACATAGTCTTAATCTCAAAAAAGCACCAAATTTATCGAATAAGATAAGGTTTCTTTACTCACTACACCTCCCTCGAAAATGTAGCAATAGATTAGTTTCTGCGTCCAAACCTTGGTGAAAATCTGCAAAGCATGAAGATGGGGAATCTGCGGTTGACATCCATCACAGGAAAAATGGATCAAACCAAATGGAGACGTGCCTATTCATATTTAAAGCAGTTGTTACATATTTTGAGCAGTATATACCCCAAATGTATGCTTTCAAAGCGAGTTGTTTACAAACCATGACACTCCACTACCAAAAATAACTGTAAACACGGCACATTTTTTTTCAAACGAATATCAGTTTAGAAAATAGCAAAAGCGAACGAGGGGGAAACAGAGAAGCTTGATTGTCAACTCGAGATGTTGTTTAACGAATATCCATATCGTGAAAGGAAAGGCAGAAACTCTGAAACTCCTCTGTTAAATCTGATGTATTTTATCTTTTATCTTAGGATCAATTACCTAATAGGCTTAGTTTTCGTCGGATTTTCCGAATTTATTTCCTAGTGTCAAGGCGATATGGCTGGTAAATATTTACTAAAGTAACATTTGTTGCCAGAAAGCAGACATGTATAATACACAGTGCGACTCCTTTTGATAGGGACACAATAAACATTTTCACTTGTAGAGAGAAAGAATATTTTGATCGCAAGGAAAAATGAAACATCTTCAGGAGTAGATAATAAGATCTAACACAGTTATTCATTGGTACCCATAAATTTATTTAATAATCGAATTTTGCAACTTTTTTTCTATCAAACTCCGTTATAAAAACACGCAAAAAGTAAACACAGTTGTTAATAAAGCTACCCAAGCTAGCGTAATTATGTTGCCAACAGATCCAAACGTGGCACCCGTCTTGCATACAGCTCGTACATACAGATTGATCTGTCACATATACCCATCATTTCATTTCCCTTCTAAAACATTGTTATGCACCTTCTATATATATTCTACAATGATTTCTTCTCTAAACAAACGGTGGTATAGAGAACAGTATTTTTTAATGATAAATAGCACGATATTCTGAGAGAGTATTTAGAATAAATATAGTTTACACAATTTTTGTAAATACAACTCCTAAAGGGCCAAAAGAGAATCATTTGTATGTGCAATTTTGTAGAAATGAGAAGCCAAAGTTTGTATATAAGAAAAAATACCATACAACATTCTACATCAGTATGCTTTAAATGCAAATAAAGGTTGTAAAAGCAGCAGTCAAATGACTACAAACTAATTACTTCCGTTTTTTTCTCTATTTGTTTTGTACCATCTGGCTTCTTGTCAAATTTCATTATTATAGCTCAACGGCAAGGTCCGCGGGAGGTTTTAATGAAACGATGGTATCTTTTAATTAAGTTGATTTAGGAGCTTGAATTTTCTATACCTCCAAAGGAAGATAAACATTTATTAGTATCACTTCTACCTATTCTTGAGAAGAAGGGCCTTGACAGATGAACGAATTAACAATAAAATTGGATTGCTTCTGAAATATTATTGAAGTACTTGCATAAGTAAGATTAGCTGCATGGTTTATATAAAGTGTACAAGGAGAGATATGAGAAAGATATATCTGCAAAATGTGTTTCACTCAACATGTCTATCGAATTGTGACTAAAAGATTCTTCTATTTATTTTTCTTATTTGTTGTAGAAGGTAATTGACATTCTACCTTGCATTTTTGGGAAATTTAGTGAATTTTATTAAAAGATTTGTGAGTATATTACATACCATACAGTTTTGTTCGATTTATTGGGTAAACATGGTCTGGAAGGTGGGCGCTTGAGTAACTGTTTTGCTGATTTTTGATTTCGATGAGTTGGAGTATTTGACACGCATTAGAAATAACTAAAATTAAATTCCAGAAAATTTTCCAGAATTACGTTACAGATAAACCATTAGAATTTGAAATTGTCACGTTATCGTTGATTTAGATTAATACGCTCCCCTGTTTGTTACGTTCTAATTTGATTTGGACAAATAAATTAGTAAATATTGGTATTAATGGATTTTGCTGTTTCAATATAAATATATTTTGGTTGAGGTAATTTCAAAATCGCTTTTATGAAATAAATAACTAGCTACATTCAAATAATAACAAATGAATGATAGATTTAATTGTGATGAATTTATAGAGTATTAACTGCTTTATTTGGTATGTCTATTTAAATCCAATTATCTCCTAAATTGTAATCAAATGGGAAATGTACGTGATTCACCTCTGGTTTTCAAATTTAAAATTGAAGTTTGTTTAAAACTGTTCAATACGACCTTTATATTAGGCAAATATTTTATATTGAATTTTATTGAAGAATCAGCCCAAATACAAAGAGGACAAATTGCACAATTTGATGGTTGTCATAACCTGGAGACGGAAATAGAATGGAGTAGATCAAAAATAAGATCAAGATAATATATGCCATAATAGTCCCAGAGCTAGCTACATAAAACAGGGTCGTGCAGTTTCAGTTTATAAACTGGGGTACTCACCAAACGCCACTTCTTAAGGTCAGCACATGTCGGATATGAAAATGCCAGCCGGTTTCCCTGGACGATAAAATTGATTGAAAAACCTCATAAGTGGCGCGCGTGAAACCTTTCATAACGTATGGTTTGAACGTCAAATAAGGGCGGTGTAATAGCGCAAGAAGTTTTGCAGGCCGGAAAGCCCTCGTCAGAAATGATGGAAACTGCCGGCAAACTCATCTGAAAAACCTCATAACGTGCGAGCGTGAAACCTATCGTAACGTGTGGTTTGAACCTCAAATAAGAGCGGCGTAATAGTTCAAGAAATTTTGCAGGCCGGAAAAGCCTCGTAAGAAGTGATTGAAAGTGCCGGAAAACTGATATGAAAAACCTCATTACGTGCGCGCGCTAAATTTTTTTATTAGATTTTTGGGCTCTCCACTAAGAGTGGTCTGATAACGCAAGAAGTTTGTCAGGTCGGAAAACCTCCGAAAAAATTAAAGAAAATCGGCGTATATTTGAAAATAAATTTTTTCGCATTCGGCTTAATGGGAAATTATTTTTGACGGCTCCATTCAAAATATCTGTTTGTGCTACCCAAAATTAAAAAAAAAATCATCAGGATACGATGGAAACTCGCTAAAATATAATACATTTTATCGCGCGCGCGATTTTATATAGCGCTTACTCATTTTCCGCATATTCGAGCCGCCGCCGGCAACGTCAACGTCGCAGAAAACGGGCTTCTGATTTTTTTCTTGTAAATTCATTTACTGCGCCAATAATCAACCGATTCTGGTCAATTTTTTTTAAAGTTCTGGGAATACTTGTACTTTTTGATGCAATTACTCAGTAATGAGTACCGGCTCATGGCACCCCCAGAAACTTTGAGGAACGTCGAGAAAAGATGGTGATATTGCCGCTCGTTTCTCGCAATGCAAAAGCCCGTTTTTGCGACGTTAGCGTTGCCACCAAAAATAATTTTCCACTAAGCCGAATGCGAAACATTTCTTTTCAAATATACGACGATTTTCTTTAATTTTTTTCGGAGGTTTTCCGACCTGACAAACTTCTTGCGTTATCAGACCGCTTAGTTGAGACCCCAAAAATCTAATAAAAAAATATTCGTGCGCGCACGTTATGAGGTTTTTCAGACGAGTTTTCCGGCACTTTCGATCACTTCTTAGGAGGGTTTTCCGGCCTGCAAGACTTCTTGCACTATTACGCCGCTTTTATTTGAGGTTAGTTCAAACCAGACTTTACGAAAGGTTTCACGCACGCACGTTATGAGGATTTTCAGATGAGTTTTTCGGCACTTTCGATCACTTCTTACGAGCGCTTTCCGGCCTGCAAAACTTCTTGCGCTATTACACCGCTCTTATTTGACGCACAAACTACACGTTTCGAAAGGTTTCACGCGCGCCCCTTTTGAGGTTTTTCAGTCAATTTTTTCGTCAGGGAAAACCGGCTGACATTTTCATATCCGACCTGTGCTGACCTTAAGAAGTGGCGTTTAGTAATGTACTAAGCTGGCCCCCCCAGTTTATAAACTGAAACTGCACGCACCTTATCGACCCTGTTTTATGTAGCTAGCTCCCCGTCTATAACCTTGAAAACGTAATAAGTAGGATATTAGCAAAAACACACAGGCTCAATGCCAAGGACGTTCCCAGCTTTTGGTTTAGGCAGGGGCAAAATTAAAAAAAAATGTCCTAGAGAGGGGGTGGTGGGAATTGGAAAAAAAAGATAGGGACAATTCAGAAATTTTTTGGTCCAAGGAGGAAAGTCCTCAATTTTATGGGAAGCTTAAATGGCTCATGCCAAGGTTTTCAGGTCCAGGGGAGCAGCTGCGCCCTGCTCTCCCCTGAGACTCCATGCTCAATGCTGTACCAGGGACCCACGAAAACGCCCTAATGTCATGAGACTACAAGATCAGAAACATAGCAGATACCAAAAAGTTAAGAACATTATCGTTTGGATATCAACCACATTTAACATCTTTTAGAGTATTTATTAAATATATGAGTGTAAATATGAAATTTACGTTTTCATCTGTCATTATATTTCATTGTATATAATTAAATAGTCATGTTACCAGCAGATAGAAAATTAATAACATTATCAATTTGTGTATGTTGAGTAGTTTATGGAACCAATTTCCAAACTTTATTGTTCGAATTAATTTTGAGCAGAAAATGTTTGACAATGTCGCTATCGCAGTACTGAAACACCTGAAAATGAGTCACAGACTTCTGAGAATGTTTTGAGTGAAATTGTTTTAGTTAATTCAGAATTTTACAGTTCAGTTTGAAACAATTGTAACGAATAATTACGTTTTAATATTGAAATTTTCCTTTTAATATACCAAGTTTTACTGCAACTGTTTGATTTAACAATGACGATGATTCATTTATGTTTGACCTTATGCATCTCGTGATTTGTTTATTCGAAATTACACAATACTACATATTTTATATGAATTATTGAAGCGGCAATTATCAGAATCCCATAAAACATGTCTTGAATATTTGAAGAGCTATATGGTTTATATGTGGTGAAAAATTAAGAGACCAGTCAACATTGGACAAAAGTTTGTAACTCAAAAGGCTGGTTGACAAAGTTTGAGAGGATAGCAGTCAAATACTAATCTACTTGTTTTCGGAAAGATAATTACTATTATATAATATCATAGTTTTAGGTATATCCACCACACTAATATCAGTTAAGGGTTAATAATTATTTGTTCTCTGATTTATTATCAGTAGTCTTAGTGGAATAAAAATCGTCATTAAGTATTATTTTTATCACAATATTTTAGAGACAATTGAAATCCGGCATAAACTCTTATAACTTAACTTTGTGTAAGAAAAAAATAAAACATATATATCAATTTCTGGTATGAACGTATAATACTCAATGGAATAAATTTTTACAAATATGGTATGAATAGAGGAGCCCTTTCACCTTCGTAAGTTAGGTTAGGTGACACATTCCTAAGTACCTCACTTTCTCTATTTTTTTAACAACTTCAAAAAGAAGGAGTTTTTCATTCGTCTGTATATTTCTCTTCGGACTTGGGGTACATTGTAATAAATGTCAGTTAATCAACTTCAAAGTGAAGAGTTTCGATTAGTCTGTATACACAGTGCGTGTATTTATAAATCAAACGATTTCTTTTTATTAATAATTTTAAGAGAAAAATATATTCTTCATAAACAGATTTGCATGATTTGAAATGTACACTGTAATCATTCCATGTCACTTTTCTAACTGTAGACTAGGTTTGTCATCAAATAGGAATTTTGATTAAAAGTGAAGTATCTTTATTTTGTTTAATATCTAAAATTGGTATCAAATAGAAGTAATTAGAATTAAAAACTGCATCTACTTATGCCATTGCACAAAAATATATCAATTTTGTTTAAAAGTGGTATCTTCTGTATTTAAATTATTTACTTGTTTAACTAATTTTAAAGAAGTTGAATCAACGGTGTGATTATTTTTTAAAATTTGATGTGCAACACTAGATTTATCCGCTCTTCCGTATTTCAAATTAGCAATATCCTCTTTGAAACGAGTACTGATAGATCTGCGTGTCTGTTCATAATACTTTAAATCACAATCTCAAAATCAGCAAGTTTATGTTTAGAATTGCCCAACAATTTCTGTAGTGTTGTAGTTGTTCTATACACCTCCTCCATACCAAGTTCTTAAAAAAAAATTAAAGCCATTAGTATAATGGCTGTATGGAACAGAGACAGACTTTTGTTCTTGTGACTGATTTCGAAAAGTTGACACTTCATTCATTCGTAACCGAAGCTGTTTCTTCCTAATTAACTTATTTATAATATCTGTTGGATTACCATTGCATGCAGATATTTCTCTAATACCTTTCTTTTCATTGTCAAATCTCTCTTTGTTAAAAGGGAATGTCAACAACCGATGTACAAGGAAATTTTATGTTGTTGACAGTGAAAAGACGTATTAGGTAAATATCTATACTTGTTAGTATCCTTTCTATATACACCAAACTCTAACTTGTTATTATCATTTCTTAAAACTAATACATCCAAAAATGGTAGACTAGCCTTATTTTCCTGTTCATATGTAAATTTAATAGAAGCAAACCCATGTTAAGATGCATGACAAAATCATTAACATTTAAACTCATTAGTATTAAATATAGCAAATATGTCATCCACGTACCGTATCTATACCCTAGAAAAATACTGGGAGTCATTTTTTGCTTCGACTTCGAACCTGCCCATTAACAAATTGGCAAGGTACGGCTACAAGGGGTTTCCCATTGCCGTTCCTCCCTTCTGCTCATAAAAGCAACAATTTTGGCTCATACATGATCAGAATCCCTTTAAAAATATTTAAGCTTACAACTTCTTTAAGGGTTTTTTGGTTACCTAAAGTCCCTTATTGCTTAATCGTTTTTGGTTTCAAATATTATACAAATATATGAGTACATTTGCTTTAATCTTGAGAACAGCAATTCTAAAGGCAATGCAGATCTCATAAACAGGAAACAAAACAATTCATTATTTCTTCACTGATTTTATTTCACAGACTGCTAGTAAACTAGAAAATAATGTTGAAGCCGAGGAAATATCTGGGCTTACAAAACTTTTCGAATGACAAGATAGAAGGTTTAAATTCAGTAATTGTTTTGGGAACACATTAAAACTTTCGGCTTGTCTTTATCCCACAGCAAAACAAATTCGGTCCTTAGAAACCAGGTCGTTGATGTTAACGCGAAATCGAATCTCGACATTACGTTAGGTAGATTTTACATTGAACGCAACGATGAATACTTTAATTAGTTTGCAGTTGAAATAGTGTTACTACGATTATTTGGAATTTTGAGAAATGTTTGCTGACTTGTTTGCTGAGTTATTCTGGACACACGATGTGTTAGTTAAAGCAGGTATACTTGGGCTGGAAATATTCTACTTCCACTTTCGTTTGAGATTCTTTTTTAATACGCTTTTATTAGGTTCATGTGTACGTATCTATATAACGGAAACTTTCAACGTCATTGTCACCACTTAAAGAACACCAATTAAGTTGAAAATTGGCACACGTGTCAAGGGCCGATGACAATACAATTCTTTAAATTGAGTTTTCCCGGTTGTTGTCTTTTTGTCACTGTTCTTGCCTAAATACAAATTAGTCTATTAACTGCTGCTATCTAATTGGCAGTAGTGGAACTTGCTGTAATGAAATGGAAAGGTTAGGCAAACATGAAGTAAACTTTTTAATTATAAATCCTATAGACATTGTTATGAGACTAAAACCTTAGAAAATAATTATAGTTTAAAAAACTAAGAAAATACGCTTTAGTAGCAAACCGAACTAAAAAGTAGAAAATAATTTTTAATTATGAACAGTTTATATTACAGCAGTAGAAATTAGAACAACTATTTATAAGAGGAGAGTTATGCAAATATAGTGAAATGCACCCCACCCTTTTTACTCTGAATCGAATTATTCTGTTAATAACTTAAATTTTATTATATATTTTTATTTTTAGGTAATTAATCCTGATTGATTTTTCGACTTTCTACTGCTGCAATATAAATTGTTCATAATTAAAAATTATTTTCTGCTTTTTAGTTTGGTTTGCTACTAAAACGTATTTTTTTAGTTTTTGTAAACTATAATTATTTTTCATCGAAATGGAACTAGTATAATATTTAGGTATACTTGATAGCATTTTTTACAACTTAATAATAATAAATGTAAAATAAATACAACCGTAACTATTTGGTAATAACAAAAATAATCGATTGTTCAGAAACAAAACAAACTTAATAAATACATTAAAAAAAAATTAAAAACCTGAAGTAATTTTTGCTACAACAATTAAATACTGTTTATGACGTTGGTGCCAAGCTAAAGTGAAACTATTTTGGGAAGTACATTTATAAGTTGTACTTCGCAACTTCCTTGTTCACATGGCACCGATTTCATAAAAAGTATTTTATTATTGTAGCAAAAAATTATTTCATGCTTGTTAATTAAGTCGGTTTTTGTTTTTTAAAAATGTATTTATCGGGGACTGATTGCCTTACCATTTTTTGTAGATTTAGAAGGAGTGAACCGGATGGTTTGAAACACCCGTTACATCGCAATTGCCTTTTTTGAAATAGATTATTTGTGCCGTGGACTAACTAACGTTTGCCAGTGATGCTGAAGCACCGGATACAAAAAAAAAATCAGCTATTAAACGCATTTCCATTTGCCGATGCAATAGTTTGAGTTTTAGAGAGACTATAAATTCCATTCGAGAACTTTACAATTAATTTCATCGTTTGGAATCGAGCTTGGCGACGACAACTGTACATCTCTTTCTCTCTCCTTCCTCAATTTTCCAATTTCCAGCTTATTATCCAAAAAGGTATGGATAGCTACACTGACGAGAAAAATAATCTCCATCAAAAGAGTTTCGCAGGATATCATGATGAAAAAAAGTGGAAATATTCCAGTGAGAATTGCTCATAATTACAATTGCAATCAGAAGACACGGTAATTTCCGTTAAATTGTTCTCTCTTTAAATGAATGCAGTGAATGATAAAATTGAATATTGGAAATTATGGGGTTTTTAAATAGGAAGCTCCTAGGTTTTGAAAAGAGACAAAATCGTTTTGTTCAAAACAAGATAAAACTAGTGGCCGAGGATTAAAAATTACAAGTGGTTTTACTTCAAATTTCATATCCACTAAATTAATGTGATTATTTAGCAAGTTAGAACAAAAGGCTCTGGGATTGCTTTAGCCATTGAAATTAAGGATATAAAATAAAATAGTATGTTTACAAAAAAATATATGCAGAGCTTTCATTTCAAAACTAGCCAGTCAAAATAAGTTTTAAAATGAGTATAAATAGCGAGATAAACGAGTAAAAATCATATAATGTTTTTGCCAAAGATATTTGTGACTGAAAAAATGTAACCAATTTATTATTAATATTAGTTTTGTTGTATACTAACCAACAAGTTTCGACAATGGTTTATTTTTTACAAGAAATAATTGAACGAATATTGATTTATGGGGAAAAACAATGCTGTGTATGCAGAACTGTTCACTTTTTTCATCAGAGACATCCCGATAAAAATATATCAGTATTAATTCACGAATTTCAAGAAACTGGAAGTGTGTGCAACAAAATTGTCAAGACTTTTAACTGAAGATGCACAGGTTGAGGTTTTATGTCATTTTGCTATGTATCCTCAAACATCAATAGCAAAAGTCTCCAGGGTAAGAAATAATATCTTTCCCTACAAAATACAGCTTCTACAACAGCTTGCTGGGTGCGATTATGGCAGAAGACTAGAATTCTGCGAATTAATGACTCTCAGGACAAATACAGACCCTAATTTTATTAAAAATATTTGTTTTCCTGGCGAAGCATATTTTTTATTAATTGGATTTGTCAATAGACATAATTGCAGATACTGGGACAATACTAATTCCACAAGTTTCTCGGGAAGAGTACAACTAACATCCTAAGAAAATGAACGTATGGACCGGAATTCTCGGAAATAAAATTATTGGTCTTTTACGTGGGTCAAAATTTAACTGTGTAATTTTAGTTGAAATTATTAGAAAATGTGGTAATTCCCCTTATATCCGAATCTTCAGAAAACCAAATATGTAGATCAAAATGGAACTTTGTAGCTAGACGAAGAAAACCTATTTTTCCAACACGACGGAGCACCTCCACATTATGCCTTTCCGACAGCCTCAAGGTCCATGAGTGCAGCATTAATTGGAGAAAAATCAAGTCCGACTATTTTTAATACAATAGCTCAGAAAATACAATGTATCCAAATCCCCCAGAGAAGTCTACTCCTAGTTAGGTTAATTTCGCAAAATATAGCCCACTCTGATTCACGATATCGCCCCCTCTGAAGCTGATCTCTGGATACGCCACTGCGTTTACCTCTATTATTTTAATTTAATTTTGATGTTCATATTTAAGTGATCTGCTCACATTCTGTTGTACGTTTTATCACCTTCGTTTTTCATCCAGGTTTTGATTAATCGATTAAAACTTTGGCGTTACTTTAGTTTCGTTCTGTTCTCCTGATCAGAATATTCGAGTTTTTCAGCTTTTCAGGCACTCTTTTATTAATTTCTTGAACAGCTTTTTCATCTTTTTCTCGTCAATTCTAAGGTTCACTACGATTTCTATAATAATTATTCTGATCCCACTTCTGACACCAAATGCATATTTTGCTACAATTACCCTCAAAAGTACAATTTATATCAAAATAACTAAATAAACTATTCTGATTCAGCTGTTTACAATATTGACCATACTTATAAGGGTTATAAAGGTGCTTTGCGAGCTTTCAAAAAGTAACCAATTCGATCTAGTTTGATAATATTTGGAATTGTGACTTTGTATGAATACTTTGACGTCTATAGGGTTTTTTTTGCTGGTAGACCAATATCTCTGACAGTCAGTTCCAATACACATAATTTCTATTACCCTTTCGTCTTTCCTTTTATTGCTGTATCAAGGTACTTTGATAAATGTGTTTTCCTGTTTGGCGGTGTTTCTTGACGATGTGCGCAGGTCTCTCTTTATATTTTAGCTATCTCTCCTGATTTTAGTTGTTATCTGAGCGTTCTGTTGTTTCAGTCTTGATCTTTTCTGGTCAGAAAGGTATTAGATCATCACTCGACACTCAAACGTCTTATTCTAGTAAGTATTTTCGTCTATACGATTAGTTTCCAACCCCCATATATTATAAATCACTACAGTTATGTTAGTCCTTGGAGAATTTGGTGTGGTCATTGACTTCTTTCAACTTTTGTACTGTATTTTCTAGTGCTCAAGAAAAGGTCCTTTTACTTGCGGTACTGATTAAGTCCATTCTACAGCTCCAGTGTGTTTCGTGGAGTTTCTATTGTTATGAAACATGATATATATATATATATATATATATATATATATATATATACATATTCATTCCATATGCAGATTAGTTCTTCGGGACAAAACAGGCATAGGGAACTCGCAGGCCTAAAAAATTGATCAGTTAGTATTGGAAAAAGACACATATCTCATATAAATGGACAGATATGTATCACTTACGAATTCTTCAGCTAGTTGTTGTTTGTTCGAAGTCTATTTTGGGAATAACTCAAAGAGGATTCAATTTGTGCGGGCGGGGCTGATACCCTTTGAGAATGACGAGCGCCACTGAGGGCTACGATGTGAGGCGGCGCGTCAACGACATTGGGATCGCGCAGTCGGCATCCAAAAGCGTGTAGTTTATTCCGAGAATTGTGGATCAACGTTTGCCGGTGCGCCGGGAATTCACAATTCGACGAGGATATCAAAAACGAGTTCATTTCACCAAGAAACAGATCAAAAAAGTCATATGGTTTTGTTAAATAGTTCAATAGTGCCTCCAAACCAACGGAACACCGAGCGCGAGCCCGACACCATCTGTACCGATGTCGAGGAGAATGTACGAAGGTAAAGAATATTTTGCTAAACTGTATAAATACCCCGTATCCCTGACAATCATCCGTCACATGACCCATAAAACATGTGCCTATGCACTCCAGATATACGGTCCATATTCACACGGATCCAGTTGTCTTCACGTGGTATCTATCCCCCCACTACACAATGTCCAATAGGGGCGGAGGGGGTGCACACCTCTTTAACCGTATTGCTCTCAATTTTCTAATCTGCTAATGCAGTCAGATGACTGCGCGAGATGCACTTGCATGGCAACCACCACTGGATACACAACAGTACGATGCATTTCACTTCCCTGTGTAAACAATTAGATAAAACTTCTGTTAAAAATAGTAACACATACAAACAAATGATATGCAATTTTAATAATTACCTTTGCGCCAAACATTTTTTCTTGAATTCAAATGTCCTTTCATCACAAATCTTCCACTATTTATTCCATGATATTTGTTGAAATTGGCGCAGACTTAGTAGTAACTTTTGGAAAACTTGAAAAAACGTGAAACAAAAAAACCGTAAAACTTCAAACTATTTATGGAAAGAAAAAAGTTAACAAATCAGACTTTAATTAATAAACGCCGTTGCACTTTTTCCTAAAAAGGCACTAGACGTAATTTAAAAAAATGTTATTGCACCGTGATTCGACCGCAGCTGCGATAAATCTCAACTGAAATACTCAGTTTGCGATAGTTTGATAATGCGAGATGTCCTGTGTGCAGAAAGTGCGGCTGTCAGGCCGGACCATCGGATGCACATGCACTGATTCGCTCTACTTCAAGCACCTCCCCAATATTCACACGAATCCGATAACACATTCATTGCGTAGGTGATATATATAATGCATTTAATACAAGATTCGAGATGTCAGGTAACGTCGCATTCCCCACCTAAACATTACTGTCAAATTAATGAGCAACCGGACTTGTTATATGTATATTAACAAATGAATGTAGGTAATTGTTGACAAAAAGTGAGTTAGTTTGTTTTTATGATGCATCTTCAAGTTGATGAATAATTTATAAATTGATTGGGCCAGTAAAATGATTGTATTCGATTCATTATTACGAGATTAGTGCTTTTTTATGTCGTTTAAAATATTTCATCATTAATATAGTTGCTGACAGTATTTTTTTTTAAATAAGGTACCTGGAAAAGATCATATCCAAGGAATATCTTTATTGAATTTTAAATCAATTAAATTTTAAATAAAAATCAACCAAGATCTTGCATTGACAAGATGACAAGTTATGGGTAATAGTAGGGGCCCAAATGTTTTCGATGTTTTATAGTTTTTGCAATATTTTTGGCACTCCGCTATAGAAACAGGTGAATATTAGAGCTGTCGTAGGTAGGTTGGGTTAGGTTAGGTTTAACCATCGATAACTTGAGATTTTTAAATGGAACTCCAATTTTTTTCTCGTCTGATAACTTATTTAATTTCCTTGTGTCCCATATAAGGTACAGATACTATCTGTTCCTCACAAGTTTTTCAGAAACCAAAAAATTAAAATGATTCATGCTTTTTGTGCGATTTCTTATTATTCATAAAATATTTTTGATCTTAGAAGGCCGTGGAGTTTAATTGCCATGTTATCTAAAGTGAAATTTCTTTACCTTTCATAATAGATTATCTATATCTATTTCTAATACTTTCCTTTTAATCCTCAACCTAATATTACTATGGAGTTTTGTAAACAAATCAGAAGTAATGAATAATAAATAAAGTGTTCTATTTAAAAAGAATGTAACTTCAATATGAATATATGTATATGTGTCTGAGTTCCATTGAAAGTATTTTTAGTAGTATTTTAGTTTGGATCTCTCACTACCCCCACCTTTCTCTGGGGGCATATTTTAAAAATATATACATATCAGTATACACACTTTATATAAAGAGAAATACGAACTGCGCTAAAATCACACCAATAGACTGATTTAAAAGTGTCTCAAAGTGTAGATCGAACCCGGGGTCTCATATATTTATGTATGTATAGATTTTTCTGTGCCATGAAATTGAATTCAATACACACTCTACTATAACACCACGTTAAAACTCCAGAACTATTTGGTTCTCATAGTATATTTTCCGGACTACCATGTTATTACCATTAATTAAAAAACACTTTATTTTTCGAACTTTTAAGACTGCCACTTGGAGGAGAAGGGGTATTTAAAACAATATTGTGATAGAGCTCTTTAATCTTTGCCGAAAAGTCACCATTCAAAATTTTTCGTATCAATTTAGAAACACACTGTAGAACTTATTGTGATGGGCAAATGTGTGGAACCAAGCAAATATCTCTGGAGATATCAAAATGAAATTTGGAAGGTGGATACTGCAGTAGATTGCCATTTGTTTCCAATTTTTTTTTACAATTTTGAACTTCCTGTTTTAGTCGAAGTAATGTCGATTTTAAAATTTGCAATGAAACACCCTGTATAGTATTTTAGTTTCATTTTATTGCGAATACAAAAATATGAGGTTTGATATTATTTACTTCAATACCTACCGAGATATTAACAGAAAAGTAATTAAGGAAAGGAAAAATCTAATATCCATTAAAGAAATACATAATCATAATTATTAACTAAATCTAACTGATTTTCAAAACATTGAAACTTAACCTAACTAGACTTAATGTATTAGATGTTCAAACTGAGCACCGTTTACTTCTTGACAATAAGCAAGTCGGTTTTTAAATTCTCTAGTAACATTAGCTATTACTTCTGGTGTAATTCTCTGGATATCTTGAGTTATTCTTGCAGCTAATTCTTGCAAATTATTTGGTCTCTCAACATAAACCTTAGACTTTAAGTAACCCCACAGTAAATAGTCTAGTGGATTAAGGTGGGGACTTCGTGCAGGCCATTCATAAGTACCCCTTCTTCCAATCCATCTGTGATGAAATGTCCTATCTAAATGATCTCGCTCCATCCTGCTGAAACCAGATATTATTTGGTAATTGTCCATTTACCTCCAATGCCGGAATAACTTGTGTCTCCAAGAGCTGTAAATACCTATCTCAGTTTCTTGTAGGAAGAAGGGTCCCACGATTCTGTTGTTATAAATGCCGGCCCAAACGTTCAATTTTTGGGGATGTTGTGTATGAGCCTTTTGTACCCAATTAGGATTACTTTGCGACCAGTAGCGGCAGTTATGTCGATTAACCGTACCATTTAAACAAAATGTAGCCTCGTCTGAAAACACCACATTTCTTATAAAATTATTATCACGGTTACAAATATCCATCATCGTTTCACAAAATTGCAAACGTCTGTCGAAATCGTCTTCGGAGAGTTCTTGAACGAGGAGAATTTTGTATGGATGTTTCTTCTCGCCTTAATATCCTTTCTATTGAACGACGGCTAATTCCATGTATATTGGTGAGGTCGGTAGTGGATAAGTGAGGATTTTCTTCCAAAGATATAGCAACATTTTGAGATTTTGTATGGATGTACAGAGATTCTTCTCACAGCCTTCAACCAGTATTCCTTATCTATCACTGAACGACGGCAATAATTTCCAGCCTGAAAACAACACTAAACGATTACTCCAGACTCGGAGTTGTCTCCATACACAGATAAGTATTACACTATACAATACATTACTTATATACGGTACTGGTTGATCATTTTATGACATCTCTTTCTCTCAGAAAAACTGTGAGGAAGAATCTCTGTGTAAGGCAATTTTACGAAATTGCCACTACAGTTCTACATATACAATTTTTTAAATACTTAGCAGGAAAAAAACATGAATAGACAAAATAATTGACCTCCTCAACAATCTTTTCGAAATTACTTACACCTTCATTACTTGCACTTTTTAACCGTCCACTTTTTCGTAAATTGCTAACTGTTCCACTTGTGTCGTACCTTCGCAAAGTTTTCGTCACTACTAAACGGGATACTCGTATTTGTGTATTCGGATGAACAATGTTAAAAAGGTCACAAACTTCTTTTCCTCTTCCCATACCTAATCATCATTAATATTTCTATTCTTTGTCTTTCACTTAATTCGGCCATTTTACGATCAATTTAAAACAATACAATTTTTTTACGTTCAAATAATAAAAAACTAATAACTTATTTTGACAACTACTGTCACTTCTGCAATAAATTTCATGGACTACTAAACTTGATTCAGATTTAATTTGCGCCTGATTTAAACAAACGCAGGTGTATTCGACTATGGAACAAGCAGTGCTGTTGGCTGTGACGGTATAATACCACCGATTGACCAATAGAAATACAAATCCTTACCGGGCGGTTTGTTTATATCGGGCGTAAATTAAATGTGAACCGAGTTTAACTACCATCGAATTTTTCCTTTCCTTAGTTACTTTTCTGTTAATATCTCGGTAGGTATTGAAATAAACATTATCAAACCCGATATTTTTGTATTCACAATAAAATGTTTCATCAGAAACTAAAATACTATACCGGGTGTTTCATTGCAAATTTTAAAATCGACATTACTTTCGGTAAAATAGGAAGTTCAAAATTGTAAAAAAATTTGGAAACAAATAGGCAATCTACTGCAGTATCTACTTTCCAAATTTCATTTTGATATCTCTAATAATTCCAGAGATATTTACTTGGTTCCATCGTGACGGATGGCATACCCCGTCCTAAAAGTCACGAGCCGCCGCTGGAAACCTTCAAAACAACTGCTTGTGTACCAGCAGCTTTTAATCATGTCCATCCTCTTTTATTGTATAAATATAAATGTAGTTAGCCTATGTTTTTGAATAAACTAACATGTTTAAAGGAAATCCTCAAATACAGCCTCTTTTCATTAGACATTGAGACTGTGATATAGAAGAGTTCGAAGGCAGATAAAATTCGATTGCGAAAAGGATATGTGTCGTGTGCAGACTGTATTTTGATATTTGCACATGACATCAAGAGCATATTTGTTTGCTGAAGGAGTAATATATGTTTAGCAGGATAAGAAGACTCTCCTGATAATATTGCCTGCGTCAAAATTTTATTTAGATTGCTATGGTTACGTCCAGTTTTTTTTCAGTAGAATATAAAGCGTTTAAAATTACAATATTTGATTAATTTGAATATCGAAGAACAATAAGAGAATCTTTTATGAAGATAATCTCGCACTAACTGGATTTGTATGGCTCAATTCTCATTAAGTGAATAGCCGCACAGAAAAAGTTAAGAGTGTTCATCTACTGAAGATAGCAGATTCAACGATATCGAAACGTTGTCAAGACTAAGAAATTCGGAAAAAAGTTCGAACTAAGGTTTAAATATTTTTTTAAGAAACAAAAGAGCGGGATATATGATGAATTGTATAGTACTTTAAACATGAATTTGTTGTCAGTGTACAGGTGATTTCATCTGTTTACTGTGATAAAAAATGTGATATGTATGATTTTAATGTTCCTAAATCAGTGTTTATTAGTACTTGTGATATCTCTGTGATTGATGTGTATAATGCAATTTGTAGCTTAAAAAATCATTTGTCCACTGGACCTGATGACATACCTGTAGTATTTTTGAAAGAATGCTCATTTATTTTAGCTCATATTTTTGGTATACTCTTTTTTTTATAAGTCAATTGAAATGGGTATATATCCTGATATTTGGAAAAATCATTTGTAACACATATACAAAACTGGTGACAAGACTGAGGTTAATAATTATAGAGCAATAAGCAAAATCCCCTTTTGATAGCAAAGGTTTTTGAAATGATAGTAGAGTCAAAAATCAATCTCAAACTTGAATCCACTTTTAATGAAAACCATCACGGTTTTGTCAAAGGTAAATTCACTGTAAGCAACTTGCTCGTTTAAAAGCAGTTTCTGAGGGGTGCTGTTGAGGATGGATGCCAAATTGACTCTATTTATACAGATTTCTGTAAGGCGTTTGATCAGGTTGATCATTTTCTAACCCTAAAAACGCTCGAAAAGTATGGTATTTTTGGGAATCTATTGCACTATCTATTACAGCTATCTGACGAATAGGATCCAACAAGTAAAAATTGGCAACTTTCTTATCAAAGAATTTTTTTGTCTTCTCCGGAGTACCACAAGGTTCACATTTGGCTCCCATTTTATTTATTATATTCATAAATGATTTGACTCAATGTCTGAGATACTCTAAGTGCCTTTTATATGCTGATGATTTGAAGATATTTCTAACAATCATGACTTTGTTGACAGACTGTCTGAAGCTGCAAGAGGATCTGAATGCACTGCTTGAATGGTGTAGATTGAATGGGATGCAATTAAATAAGTGAGTGTTTTGTTGTAAGATTTTATCGCACTAAACACATCATTCATTACAATTATTCAATTCAAAATGTTCTACTTGAAAATGAAGGAATTGCCAAAGACCTAGGTATATATTTTGATAGTCATTTAAGTTTTAACTTCCATGTGAATCATATAACCAATAGGGCATTAAAATTATTAGGCTTCATTAAGAGAACTCTACAGGATTTTAGTAATATAGCTTGCTTCAAAACTCTATTCCGCTCCTATATAAGATCAGTTCTAGAATATGCATGTCAAATATGGTCTCCACATTATGCTCATTATATAGATCAAATTGAAAGGGTACAGAAAAAGTTTATTAAGTTTGTGGGCTTCAAGATGGGAATTAGAAAAGAAGAAATTTCCTATGAAGAGACTCTGAATTTAATTAACTTGTTATCTCTACAGGATAGAAGATGTTATATTGATATGAGGACCTTTTATGAAATAATAAATGTTCTAATAGATTGTCCTGAGCTGTTGTCTTTGATAAATATAAATGTTCCACAGAGAACCCTAAGAGACCACAATCTATTTGATGTCCCTTTCCATAGAACAAATTATGGTGTATCATCTTTATTAACAGGTTTTTCGGTGACTGTGAATAAACTGACAAGGGAAAGCAATATTGACTTTTTTAATGATTCATTGAATGTGTTTACCTCTAAAATAAAAAACTCTGTGCTATTTCCCTAATTTTAGTTTCAATATCTTTACTTGTAATTTACCTTGTATACATTTTATTATATTTATTGTTTCTCTTGTTATTGTAAATTTATATATCTGAATGTTAAATTTATTGTAAATGGCTGGTCCGTAAATAAACATTCATTCATTCATTCAGAATTAGCAAATAGAGTACATGAGTCAACATGAACATATTACCCTCTTAATAAAATAATATACAAATATATAGAAGTAGAAAATGATATAAAAAATATTATTTATGTTTATAATAAAACTGTAACAAAAAAAAAGAAAGTGGGAATATTTCCTACAACAGAATAATTTGTTGCGATTATCCGATTTTAATGTTCCGAACACTCGCGATCATTTTGTTTTTATATTTACCATTTTTATTTATATATTACAAAAATAGATAACTTTGAAGCGTGGAAAACTTTATTTAAATCACATACATGAACATATGATCTTTACTTAAAGCGTAAACAAATATTAAACCTATCGAGGTTTAAAAACGTAAGGTATTTATATATTTATCAAAATTATATTTATTTGTCTAAAACAAAATTCTGAAAATTTGAGGAACAAATTGGCGCTCCATCGTGTTTATGATTTATTAATTTATGTAGCCTAGGTATATTTATATATCCGCATCAATTTGATGTTAGAAATAATGTATGTACCTGTTTGTTTGTCTTTCCCGATAAGCTAGAGGCTTGAACAGGTCAGAAATGAATAAAAACTCAATATTAACTAATAAAGATTATATATATATATATATATATATATATATATATATATATATATAAATGTCATTCAAGGTTCTCGGGATTCTCGTGTGTATGGTTTACTTGTCTTAGAAAAGACAGTTTGACGTTTCGATGAGATCTCACTCATCTTCCTCGGAATAATCGATGTTGTCACCCACTAAGCATAGTACCAAATTTTGAACTACGCGAAAAAGGCGAGTAGTAATTTAAAAAAAGCATATAGCAATATTCTAGTAATTTTATGTATCATATTGAGAATGTTTATTCAATAGAAAGAATAATATTGTACCTTGATTTCTATATAAAAACTTAGCGAGTGACGTTTAATAAATTCATTAGTCCAGATTTTCAATAACTTCATATTTTTGGCACAGTAAGAGCCATAATTAACATTTTTGGGGGCTTATTAGAACATTATGTCCAGAAATGCCAAAAATTGTAATTGACATGACAGATAACTTTGGATCAAAATTATGACATAACCAACGAACGAATCTAGTTGCAATATATACAGCACGACAAGGACAGAACGCTGACTCGACTGAACGCATTATTGGTAGTAAACAATGTAAAAAATTTTGAAATTTAGAAGCGGGTTATATTTTCGAAGTACAGGGGGCAATTAAATCGAAGAACAAGAAGACAGAAAATTACAGATTTTACGGAAATGGAAGGGTATTTGGAAAAATTAAGCATTTGGGAAGTAAAATTTGAACAAGCGGATCAACATACGGAAGAATGAGGATTGGAAAGTTCTTAATTAAAAAGTTAGAAGAATTTGGTTCTATGTCAATATAAAAATTACAAATACGCGAAAGGGCATGACGTACGAAGTATTCAGATTTTAGCAGCGTTAAGGTAAACTTTGTTTGGGGTTAAAAACTGACGTTTAAACTGTCAGAAAATTTGACATACAAATAATTTTTACGAAATTCAAAATTTTTAACTGGTACTACAAATAATTGAAAAAGCAACCATCAACCAGAAGATCTTAAGGAAGAAGGTGTGCACAGAAGCTGTTAAGGTGCATTTAGTACAGAAGCAAATTTAAAAGAGAGCAGTTAAGGACATTTGGTTTACTCCTTGATGATGACAACTTAGAGTTGTTGAACTGGCGTTGAGTTTTAAATCAAAGTTTGGTGTGAGGGTGCAAAACTGTGCTTTTACATTTTTGAAACACCAAAGGATCCACCGAATTTCCATTTAAATATTTCGATATTTTGTGTTATAAAGCTTTCCTTTAATACATAAATTTTGTTCACTATTTTATTCTATCAAATATGGACACAATCTGGAGTTGTACGTCTACCAAACCTTATAACATTGTAATTGTTGAACATCAATGTAAGAATATGGTCAATTTAAAAAATCTGTCAGGACTCATGTCTGAAAACGCATTTTGTTCATGGGAATTTTTCTGAAGCCACTGTTACACTCTTTTAGGAATACTCACGCATGAGTTTACTCAACATACTAAATTATTTGGTTTATGAGAGCATAAAGTTGGGGAAGACAGCGATTATCCTGATAAAATACTACTTCCCGAACAATTAATAGAGGGAAATATTCTTTTGTAGGGTTAGTTCTTTATGTGAGTTTAACTAACAACAATATAGTCGTCATTCTCGACAACATAGCCTTTGTTTCGCCACAAAATTTACAACACATATGAAACACTGTATATAACATCCGCAGGGGATATTATTTTTTCCAACAATTTCATTCTTAGTAATTATAGAATTGCCATTTACCAGATCCCATTATCACAGTAACTATTTCAAAAATGCTATTTACTAGATAATCAGTAGCAAATTTTTACTAAATCCTGTGATTAAAATACGAAACAAACTAAGTTTACTAAAATTATGATTATACCAACGGCCTGCGACTTCTTGGTGTAATTGTTAACCCAGTAGAGTGCACATTAATATATTCACGAGCCCGCTATTTTTAGTTCCCAAATGTCAGAGTTAAAACCTCTTCGTGTTCCACTCGACTTCTCGAGTATACATGTCTCTTTCATGTGGCAACAAATTCATCTCCACTAAGTTTCACATATGAATAGAACTCTGATATAACAGGATCATCTTTTGAATATTATACGACATAATTCATTTCACCTGTTATTATTATGAGTTCAATAAAAACGATAGTTTATTTTGAAAAGTAAGCGATCGTTTTAACTCCTACGCTATCTATATACTGTTTGTTATCCCGTAAATCAATTTACTTATAATAATAATTTCCTGGCAGCAGACATATCATGATGTTCTATCATTAGCGAGAAAATTTTGATATTTCGGAAGCGCCATTGAAGTTGTTAAAAAACCTGGAGCTTACGACCGAAGAGGACAGCGAACTCGTACAAAGAATGTAGTAATCGAACGTTCAGCACTTCCTGGAGCATAAACAGTGGCGGCTTATGGGACTCCGTCACGTGGGGTTAAAACTGCACGTGTATATAAAGTAAAACTGAGTTAAATAATTATAAACTAAGTGATAGAGAAGTCGTAACAGTAATAGTAAGTTTTAATAATAGTTTCATTAATTTCTTCTTTTTTAGATAAATAACGATTAATTTTATTAGTATTATCGAAACGTTGGTTTGTGTGGTAAATACGAAAAGGATATTTTCGTACTGGTCCTTTGTAAGTTGTTCCTTCATTGATCTACTACTCCTAGAGCAGGAAAAAATGACGTCAACTATGGGAGTTTGACAGGGGATGAATAGTTGACCTGAAAATGACACGTTATCAGGCATGTTTCCATTAACGCCGAACCCGAGTACAGACTGTCATCCTAGAACAACAGGTTAAAATCGAAGCCCTTAGCATTTTGGCTTTAAAGAACAGTTTAACACCCATATGGTTGATTGCACCTCAGTAATTGGGAGAATATTCACCACAATGTGGGAGTTACAAAATGTAGTTGAAATATAAGTTGTGTCCTATATTAGGACAATTGTTGCTGTGGCCACCAAAATCTCCCGATTTGTCACATATTGGACATTATTAAAAGCATGCCCAGCCGAGTTAATAACTGCATAGAGCACCGTGGAAACTCAAATCCTTATTAATTTTGTCGGATTCCAACTATCATACTTTAATGATATACACCTAACATCAAAAATTATTACTGGATATTTTGATTGCTATGTCACTTCGTACAATATAGATTAAGTTAGTGTCCGACTTTCATGTTTTTTATCAGTTTTTGAGTGGGATTTTATTTTAAGTCGAAGGGATGTTTGGAAATTTAAATTTCTTTCTGTAACGTTTAATTCACCTAATGGAAATATATTAGTAATTGAAATTTTAAAAATCAAACATGCAAACAAAAATAGCTGAAATGTAAAGGGTTGTCTCGAAGATGAAACAAACTAAATGTATACTCACCTTGCAGCAGCTACAAATAGTATTTTAAATTCTCACAACACATTTAAAAATTCACAGTTTAAACTTGTCACATTAATGCTTTAATTTAAAAACCGCGCCAAAATCCGGAAAAACCACAATCAGCTATGACCTTGGCCGTTCATATAAATGATAAATTACAAAAAATATCCAACTAGCTTTCTTAAATATGTCATTAACAAAACAGAATATTTTTATGAACCATAAAATCAGAGAATACTTGTGTAAGTACTTCTTGGGAAATAACACTCCCAAGTCTCGAAAAATTGCTGTATATTCCAAACGTTTCGGGGTCTAGGTCAGAACCCGTTGTCAATGGTTAAAAAACTAGGATAAAAAGGCACAATTCTAAGACGTAAAATTAAAATATTTGACAATATGTATTATTTCATTTCTGACGTAACTCAGAGAATTTTATTTGTTATATACAGGGTATAACAGCTTCTAAAGATCATAGAATCATAAAGTTCCTTTCAAATTAGAAGAATTTGAAAGGGAAATCTTCAGAATTTTATGTGGCGCTCCTAGGTGCGACTTTGTTATAAGATAGTGCATTCGCCAAATATGGGACCGAAAAATTTTGTTGATTCAGTGATCCCATTAAAATCATACTTGAAAACCTAGGAAAATCTTTACGAACGATCCCGATATTGGGTTGTTCACAAGGACATGACCATTATCAATTTCTTCCTTAATCATCGGCAATCAGGAACAATTCAATTTCACGGAGGTAGTAGCGATACAATCGTTTTCGTTTATCAAAATTAAAGCAGACTCTTTTTGAAACTGTATTTTATGACCAAGGTCCCAAGCATGTTCACAAATTTTAAATTTTTCAAAATGTAATGTTTTTAATGTAATTTTTGTGTTCGTTTATTCGAACATTTAGAGGTCTAGAGGTTTCTCCAATATAGAATTTATTACATACACAACGGATTTTATAACTGCATTTTTTTTTATTTTGAGTGTGTTTTTTGGTTTAGGTTTTCCCTTATGATTTTAATGGGATCACTGAATCAACAAAATTCTTTGGTCGCATTTTTGGCGAATCTTATAACAAAGTCGCACCTAGGAGCGCCACATAAAATTCTGAAGATCACCCTCTCAAATTCTTCCAATTTGAAAGGAACTTTATGATTATATGATCTTTAGAAGTTTCTGTGCTACCCTGTATACTACAAATAAAATTCTCTTAGTCCCGTCAGAAGTCAAATAATAGATATTGTCAAACATTTCAATTTTACATTTTCTGAAAGAAAAAGAAACTATGAATAAAAAAGCACAATTCTGATTGTGCTTTTTTATTCATAGTTTCTTTACCATTGACAACGAGGTCTAATCTAGACCCCGAAACAATATACAGCCATTTTTCGTGACTTGTGGTGTTATTTCCCAAGAAGTACTTAAACATTGAAAAATATGCCACAAAAATCATTCAGAAAACAACATAGAATACTTACTTGTTCAAACTAATAGATATCTTTGAACTCTACTCGAGTTCTTTTTACTGTTGAGTTAGTGCCGTTTGAATTCTCGGTAACAGTGTTCATGCATTACTCTACAACATTTCTTTAATTTTTTCAATTCCCAAATGGCACCACAATGGATCCAATAGTTAGTGCTGACTAGTACTAATATAGTTTGTTGACGGGTACTAACCGTTAGAATTACGTTAACGCATTTGAATATTTTTTGCTGCTATTTATCCACTACATTTTTTTAAAGAATCTTTTATCTCTAATCGCACCCAATTGACCTTAGTCCTTAATGCTACGTTACAACCAGTTAATGCTATGAAACCTTTCGTTGGTGCTTAGATAACAAGGTCACTATTGTTATTTATTTTTGTGGGCAGCTCCTATTCAATATTACAGAGATACATTTATATAGCAAACATCTCGAACAACTCTGAGTTTAAGGGTTTCAGGAAACATCTCATCGCCCTAATTAAACGACTTCAAGTATTATTAGATTGTGAGAGATTAGGGTCCCTAATTTATCCCATTCACAAAGTTGTCTTTGACAAAATGATGGAACTTGTATTTGTATATTCGAAATTATTAGTTAACAAATACATTTAATGACTACGCCTTTAGCAAATGTTAAGACGTAGCTAGATATTTTCTGAATCGTTCTCTTTACTGCGTCTTAGAAAAAAAACTGGAGCTCCTGGACAGCAAATTTTAAGAAAATAGTGAAAAGCTTGCAGAAAAATAAGATGTTTTAAAAACTAACTTTTTATTGCATGTTCATAGAAATTATTCCAATTTTTAATATATGAATTTTATTAGGAGCATTTACTTAATTTACTTATCTATTCAATTCTGAAGTCCCCAAGTCGATTTGATGGAATTCCTTGACCATTAAACGTACTAGTATCATCATAAATATAAGCTACAATAATGATTACTGATAAAAAATGGCACTGACATTTGAGATGTCTGAACACAACTCAAAAAAAGAAAATATATTGGAGTAGATTATTAGTTTTAAATTAACCAAACCCAAAAATGATTCCCTCCATCTAAAAGGTTTTCCAAATAGGCTTGAATGTAATAGTAATTGTTATTCAGACATATTGGTAGGTTAGGCATTTTATGGAAATTAAACATTAGCGATTTGAAAATTTGGGCTTGAGTTTCGAGTATGTCCTATTTGGCTAAAACATTTTCAACTATCAACCACTTCGTGCCTACCGGAAGCTGACTCTAACTTTGTTATTTTAAATGAAATGACATTTTTTGGGATAAGTTCCTATAAAACTCAAAAATGTAAAGTAAGTTTCATAACCATGTTATATGTCTACGACGAACAGTGACTGAGATGATTTAAATTATTAGTACAGGGCATAGTGGCGCATTCGTTTGCAAAATTATTTTAATTCATATATATTTTTTAAATATGCGAGAGGTCTTCTTGATTATAAAAGTGTAAGATGACACTTGATATCTTTTGACGGTATTGTTTAAACAACGAAAAACTATTTAGCCTAGAAAAATGCATTTTTGCAATTAATTATTTTTTTTATATTCTTTACAATATTTCGAATGAAAAAAGTTCTCAGACCCATCATCGTATCTCCAACCCATTAATTGTAATGAATCTTTTTAAATTGGAAATCGCCGAAATTCCTAATTTTCTTGAATTAAATAATTCACCTTAAAAATTGAAATGCTATAATTTTTAGTTTTTTATCAAAAATTTCAACTATATTAAACAAAATAGCCTAAATAATAAAAATTTTTTTTAGTTCTATGTATTTTTACATTATAACAATATACTTCCTACGCGCATGCACTTTTGAGACAGGAGTATCTTTATCTCACTCTCATCTCGATGTATAAGATGAGTAAGAGAAAGGCAGACGACGCACTTGTAAAATTTTTTCGCGGTTTTTCTGCGATAATACGTTAAAAAAATATCATTACTGTTTCTCATATAATTTAAAGTAATAATTTTATATTAATGAATGAGACCAAGTAATGTTTTATTTAATATAGTTGAAATTTTTGATAAAAAACTAAAAATTATAGCATTTAAATTTTTAAGGTGCATTATTTAATTCAAGAAAATTAGGAATTTCGGCGATTTCCAATTTTTAAAAATTCATAACAATTAATGGGTTAGAAATACGATGATGGGTGTGAGGACCTTTTCCATTCAAAACATTGTAAAGAGTATAAACAAATAATTAATTGCAAAAAATGCATTTTTTCTAGGATATAGTTTTTCATTGTTTAAACAATATCTTCAAAAGATATCAAGTGTCATCTTACACTTTTATAATCAGGAAGACCTCCGCGACATTTTATAAAAAAATTATAAATTAAATCAATTTTGCAAACGAATGCGCGGCTAGCTCTGGTCTATTATAGGAAAATCATATATAAAATATAAAAAGTGATAAGTCTCAAACAAAATGAGATCAAAGAATTTTAAAATTATTACAAGTTGTAGTCGACAGTGAAGGCTCAAAATAGACTGAAATTCAGCTTGATAATTTACACAGGCTTTTCGAAACATTTCAATAATTCCAAACACATAACTTAATTTTTCAAATGGATTAACTAAGAGAAAGTGTGTCTACGGATTTGAACTATTTTTCCTGTATAATATGTTTGGTTTTTTTTTTAAGCAATTTGTTTGTTGTTTCTTTGGCTTGACTTTTCTCGCAATTCTCAATTGATTAAGTGACTTTGAAGTTTCCTTTTTGACAGGAGTTGTTGCCATTATATCGCTATCTATACAGAGCATGTCCCAATTAACAATAAAAAGTTTTTCATTGTTATATTAGAATAACACACAAAAAAAAAACAAAAGAAGATCCAAGAATGTGTCTGCTGTTGTTAAATAGTGAAAAAATTGGGTTATTTTCTGTAGAGATAGCAGTATCATGGCAACAGCTCCTGTGAAAAAGAAAACTTCAAAGTCACTAATTAATCAATTGACAATATCGAAAAAAGTCAAGCCATCGAAACTACAAATTGCTTCAAAAAACTTATCCAAACATATTATACAGGAAAAATAGTTAATCGGAGTTTTTTTCCCACAAACTGTCTTTAGGTACTACACCTCGATTTTCCATTACTTAAATCATCTGTATTTTTCAAAAATCATTGTGAGTGAAAACAGTAATTATATATACTTTGCCTTAATATTATGTCCTGTGCAAATACGCATATTTTTTTTGTTCAAATGAAGAGAATAATTCCAAATATTCTGCACTGGCTTTCGATTTTTTTAATGAATACAAATATTACAGGTTTTAGGACTTATTTTTACTATTTTTATTACAGCACTTAAGTATTTACTTTATAAATTCACAAAGCTCAAAAATTTGCAAAATAAGAAGACTAATTATCTAATTAATTTCGTGCATGTTTATCCCATTGATAAAAACATTTAAAGTAGTAATTTAAGAGTCTAGTTAATTTCAGCTGTAAATTATACAAGCTCTAAGGATAATAGAAATTTTTTCAACCCTTGCTTGGTGCCAATATTTTATATATATAACGTACTCGTGTGACACAAAAATCATGAATTTGATGCAGATTTATTGAAGCGAATCCATTGAAGGGCAGGACAGATGGAGTACCAGGTCATAGAAAATATACGAGAAGTGTATTAAATAAACAAACATAATAGCAAAATAATATGTAATAAAATAAAAAATTTGCGTTTTAGATCTAGTAAAAGAAATGTGTGCAGAGACCACCTACATTTTAATTAAATATTAAATTATACGTTAGAACTAATAGGAACAGTTTAAATTTTCTCATATTCATAACACTCCATAAGATAGAGGGGCGAGAGAAATAGGGACATCACTTTATCTCTATGCAAGGTATACCTGATACGAATCATTATCCGAAATATTAGTATATTTTTAGTGTGGCACGTGGTTATATATGGTGCCAGATTCTTCTGTAACTCCAGCTACATCCTTTTGCGACGTGAATACAAACGATATCCCACTAAAATTCTTTAAAATTCCTACCACAAGTCTATGTAAAACCTATAAACAGGAGACAAGCCCATAAAAAATATGTGTAAACTCCACAACTAGGTCAAGGTTGCTATACAGTTAATATAAATACATATGTGAAAGCTCCGGTCAATACTTCATCCTATTAAAAATTCATTCCTATTTCTGAGGGATATACATATATGAATCGTGGGTTAACCTCCTGCTGCGTTTTCATACGAGTCCCGCAATAATAAATTAATATTTTCGTCTACCACACGTATATTACATAGGTTCAAATAATGATTATTACATTAAATATTCAGAAAGTTGTTTTTATCAGGTAATAATGCTTATATAGAATTTCCAGAATTTAGCAGACGATACCCTAGGTGGCTGTTCTTTTGATGAGCTTAACCTTAACAAATACGGAGTATTGCTCAAGTATTTACATGGAAAATTATAATAACATTTGCAGAGAAATTTAAAAAAAAAACGAAGAAATAGAGATTTGAAAACTTAAACACAGTTCAAAACTGGATGACAGTGCAGAATCAACTTTGCTTGTCGACTTGACAAAGAAGGAAATATTATCGAAAAAAGAATTATAATTCTCTTTGACCTGTGTTAACATAAAGTCCATTGCATGTAACGCTAACCTAGGAGGAAATCACGAAAACATATTATTAAATTCTCTTTAACAGGCTCAATTAACCAGAAGCATTTTGTAATTATAATATAGGGATGACTATGTATCACCAGGACATGCAACGACTCCCGACTTTGAACCATTATTTGTTCTCTCAAACACCCATATTTCGAGTATAACCGTCAGCTGAAGAAACAAAATGTAGTTTAGTGAAAAACAATAGAAAATTGACGGAGAAAGAGAGAAAAAATAATTAAAATATCTATCATCTTTAAAAGGAAAAATGTGGAAGACAATACTGATGAATGGAAGGAGTAACGCAACTGTTGTTGAAAGAACTCTCAATAGTTTGATTAATGATGGGATGGGCATATTTTGCAACAGGAAATTACCTCTAAGGCTAGAAACCTGCCGATTTGCCCTCTCCTCAAATCAAAAGTCGGCTACGGCCATGTTTGCAGTGCTATAAAACTGTTAGTTACTTAGGTGAACTCTTTATGCATTAATTGTCTATCGCATGCGCATGTCTAGATAATACTTTTTAGTTTTCGTGGTATAATAAATTATCATACCATATTCACCAAAAGTTCTGCAAAGGATTAGGCTAACATGTGGAATTAAATAGCCCGCTAGGTTTTTTGCTGATCGATTCAGTACTACTTCTGAGATTTTAATATAGCCACAATCAAATCCACTTCACATCGGCAAATACGAAAATAGTTTTTGCCAAAAAAAATCGAAACGAAAGCTAAAATAGTCTGCTTTAATTTTTTTAAATGAAAACGATTCCATCGCCGATAAGAAAGAACTTAGTAATGGTCATTTCCTTGTGAACAACCCAATATCGGAATAGTTCATAAGGTTTTTCTTAGGAAAACCTCTTATGATGGGAGTACTAAATTAACAAAGTATGTAAAATTTGTAACACCCTCTAGAAAAAAATCAGAAAAGGTCGTTTTTTTAACCTTTATTCATTTACAAACTGCATGTACATCATTGTGGTTGGCAACTACTGAACTTTTTTTTTCAAAATTAAGGTACAAATTCATTGACTAAATACAGATAGAGAGTACAAAGCCGTAATTAAAGTTAAAAGATTTAGGATATATAAAATACCTAATCTGATAGTGGTAATACCAACAAGGCCATTAAATATACTCTTTATCATAAAGTGCTCAGGTTATACCGCTACGCAAAATTAGATTATTATTTTCTCACTGATGTAAGATAAAAAAATCGTATATGCGCCATTAAACAAATAACAATGGCTTGGATTACCTTCTGCTCCAGTTACAACTTACATCTAATCTCTAGCGTTGTTCATTGTGTTTTCCTAGGTGCATGATATATTATTTTAAAAATACGAATCTATTATTTAAATAGCCCTATAATATGATGACAAAAATATTGTGCCACTAGAGTGCTTTAATTAATAATAATTTCGTGTCCAAATGAGCATTTTTAAAGTTCCAAAACTCTTAATATGCAAAATCGGTCCGGGAACTATTTTAACGAATTTCGTTTCCCGTATTTTTAATAAATGAAGAGCCCTATTATTTAAAAAAATTGGCAGTATGCAATTTGTGATGTAAAGAACCGTACCGGTACTTTAAACAGATAATTTGGGCTCTTTGGTATTTATATGACAGAAAAGGTACGTTTCCTGTATTAAATCTGCTTTTTACCCTTTAAGCCAAACTTTGTTGGTAGAATTCAATTCCCCAGAAACTATACGTCACCACCTATGTTATTGGAATATTTTCCACCCTTTTATGAAACATTCATTAATTACGTAAGATGAATTGTGACGGTTTTCTGACCTCCACCCACCCCCTTTTCATTCGGTTTTTCAAAATTCTTCATTTTAAGGATAAAATAATGTACATATATAGTATGATGTAATATATCTATTATAATAATAAAGTCAGTACCTCATAATATTAATGAAATAACATACTTTGTTTATCAATATTAATTTTTTTAATATAAAATAATTTTATCGTTAAAGTATGTTAACATTATAAAAACATTAGTATATACAGGGTGTTTTCTAGACACTTCGTCAAACTTGGAGGGCAGATAGGTCGGCTGATGTGCTATATTATGTAGTCCATTTAGCATCTAGATATCTTACGGTTTTTTTTTCTTAATTTTCAGATTTTTACATTTGAACTGTTGTTGTAAACTTAAATGTAATCTATGATGTTTGTTTACTCATCTGCATTTTATATTTGACACAAAAAATTGGTTGTATAAATTATATGAGTTCACAAATGGCCAAGTTCCAATAAAAGTGGTTAAGTTAAACACTTTATCACGTTACAAAAAAAATAATAAGAAGCACATCGAGAACTTCGAATTCTTACAAATAATTCTCTACTTCGACCCTTTCCAACGATATATCACACGAATTGGAAAGTAATCAGTATCATAATAAAATTTGAGATTGTAACTTACAAGTTTAGAACTATAAAAAATAAAACATACATCAAGTTGCAATAATTTGTTATAAAATTGGTTCAAACCGGCTTCTACCTCTACCTACAATGGTAGTCACTAGTCGCATCTCATCCCATATTATTTCAAAAGCAACATTTATTCTTTCTCTAAACTGCTCTATGATTTATATTTCTCTATCATAAACGAGTTGTTTGGCCCGTCCACATACAAAAAAAAATCAAAGGAAGTCAGGTCTGGCGACCTTGGAGGCCATAGTATAGGGACAGTCCTCTCAATTCATCAGTTTGGAAATGTAATCTCCAGGAGCTCTTTGACAGTTCGCCTATAATGTGCTGAACAATAAACTTTTTTGAAGTAGAGAAGTTTTTTTGAGCATTCGAAGTTCTCAATGGGCTTCTAATTTTATTTTGTAATGTAATAAAGTGTTTAACTTAATCACTTTTTTATGGAACCTCGCCATTTGTGAACTTAAACAATTATTTGTGTTAAATATCAAATGGAGATGAGCAAACAAATATCATAGATTAGATTTAAGTTTATTTGGTGAAGATGCAGTAAAAAATAAAAAAAGTTACAACAGTTCAAATGTAAATATCTGAGAATTAAGAAAAACAAATTAAATTAAAAAAAAAATAAAAACCGTAAGATATCTAGATGTTATATGGGCTACATAATATAGCACATGAGCCCGCCTATCTGCCCTCCAAGTTTAGCGAACCTTCTACAAAACACCCTGTTTACTTATGGATACTGACTCACTTAGTTTTCCTAGAATTAGATCGTTAGAGGATTACAATATTTTTATATAGTTACATAAAGAAATTTACGATATTACTTTTTATATTATTGTAAATAAATGCATAAAATAAATAAGGGTTTGGGTATCAAATACTTAATTAATAGTTAATTTAAGCAAATAAGTCATTAGCAGTGAGAAAATAATATTTAAAAAAATTTCACGTTTAATTATTTTCCAGACACCCACGTACCCCCATGGAAGATTTCGTAAGATATTGGCAGACACCCTAAAATATCTTACGTAATTTATGGATTGCCCCATATATGGTTAGTTAAATATGTACACAAACGAAATGCAACATTTCATAAAACTCATAAATATATTCTGAAATTTTCGTACTTTCCTGAAAAAAGGTTTTACGTTATAAATATACGTTATAGTAGGTCTTAAAAATAAAATTAACGTATTAGGTTAAAACTGAAATTCAAACTTGATCCAATATACTATTTGTAACTAACTATTAAGTTTCTCAAATATTTCTCTGTTATAATAGTCAACTTAATATGTTTTGATGTTTACAAGCGTTTAAAGACATGTATATTTGAAAATATAAAAAAAATTACATACCGGAACTGATGCCACTATTCTAGCACTCAACATACTTAACGCCAAGAGCTGTACTAGCTTAACCTTTACTTCTGTTACCACCAACACAGGCACCACAGCTATGTGCATACCCTATTTCGGCGACATCTACAAAGTTTAACGCAAAATGTGAATAGAACACAGTGCCGGAATTGCCAGGCGTAACTAACATAGAAAATCATGCATACATTTTAGAAGAAAAAATGTTTTTTCATTTTTAGTAGTATTGAAGTAAATTTACAGTAGATATCTACGAATCTTCACTGGTTTAATACTTAAATAAATAATATTAAAGACATCTTGTTAGTTTCCACCCCGTTTTACGATGAAATTCTCAAAAAGAACTTTTTGATAATCTCACAAAATATGCATTTGTTTATAATAATAAATAATAATTTTTTAAACAGTACATATTTACATATAGGTACATGTTTAAATCTTATCAGTGTCATAAGTGTATGGCATCTTACGGGCAAGCGTTTACTACCTTTTGAATATACAAGTTGCAAGAAGTTCGGAGGTTTTCGTAGTTAATGATGTGCGTTAGAGCTTAAGAAAATTTATAACCGCTTAGATAAACCTTTCGTGATTTTAACGGTCGTAATAATCTGCAATAAACATTTTCAAATTTAATATGTATTTTGTTGTAATTATTAGATAAGCATTTTAATTATTCGTAGTGTTGACATTAGTGTTAGAACTTATTTTGGGAAACTTTATTGTAATATAAAATAATAGAGATTATAACAAATGCTCTTCAACAATATACCTAACACAGTCGATACCTTAGACATAATAAAGTCTATATAAATGAAAATCAGTACGCATTTTCACATCAAATTGTAATCAATCCAAGTACCTACTTGTTTGTTAATACATTGGATTCAGTGCCAAGAAATTTTATTGAATGCAATATTTACCTAAAACGCTATGCGATAATGCATTATCAATCTCATTTGTCTATTTACTCTGACAAATTGAACTTGAAACTGACGGATTTCAAACAGGTTGTGGCTTAAATTTATTTTACCAACACAAGTATAAATATAGGTAAAACATAATACCGCTATAATCAGACGAAACTTAAACTTATATTATTATAGCATTTTTTTTTGTGGATGTCCAAAAGATTTTATGTGAGATCGTTCTACTTTTTAGAGTTCTGGGATAGATATATAAATTATTATTTTCTTCAGCCAATGAAAATCAAATATAACTTAATTGAAGCTAAGAATTACAAAATTTATTAATAAAAACCTAATATTATTATATAAAATCTTTTTAAATAATTCCTACCCTCCTCAATGAATCAAGAAAATTCTTTATAATAAAACTAATTCCAGAGAAAGAGAAAATTCAATTCTAAAAAACACATCCACTAACAATTCCAAAAACAACGTCAATCTTCAAGATATTGAATACTCGAAGAACCTGAAAAATTTTATCCTGGCATTCTGGCGTAGGAGTTAAGGGAGAACAGCAATTACACGGAACGGCTCCAGATTCGGAACCTCTGTGTGCTGATTCTCTCGAAAATCCTAGATGTCGGTCTTACATCTCGCGTATTCAAATTTAACGAAATGTTTCAAATACATAAAGAAGTGTTCGAGAGGACATTCAATTGTGGGAAGCGCAACTGATGAAGGTTCCCTGACCAGAAACAATGTATATTATATATAATATATATGGTCTTGCGTACAAAGGAATGACACCTCGAAGAGAGTATAGGAAAAGATAGTTGTGCCATATCCACTCATTGCATTCAAAATTCACAGACCGTAAATAAGAAAACAGATATCCAAAATTTGAATAATATTTATTGCAACCTTTTAGAAATCGACAGAAAAATGCATTTTCAGTATTCAACAATTAAGTTACATAAGTAACAATACAATAAGCTACTCACCATAGTGTTATTTTTGATTATAATAATTTCTTGTACAATTTTGCTGTCAATGTCACTCAAAAAAAATTAGATCTAATTTATTTGTGTTTGAATCTAGCAGACGATTCGCCAAGGTGTCACTTGGCATTATCAATGCGTTGTCAGATAATAGACAGTACTTTAATTATTTACATATTCAGCTAAGAATATTTTAATAACATTTTTCAGCCTTGCATAGTAGGAGTCATCTGATGAAGTGTTAAATAAGGATTTGGTTTGGGAATTACTCAGTATGTACCATATAAGTTTTCGTTGCATAAAAGTTAACTTAGCATGCATATTATTACAATGCAATAATACATCAACTAACTTAACTTTTATAATAATCCTAATGAAATAACAAAATATCATGCAAAATGGGGAATTGCCCTTTTTTGTAGAAATAGGTTCTAGAGAATATGTATAATAATATAAATTATTAATAAAACAAGTTCAAAAATAGACTTTTTTGCAGTTTTTTCTTTATATCTTTCTTCCTGTAACTTGTAGAAAAAAAGATTTTCAATAAAAGTTGTAATAGAAAGTGAGAAAACACCACTCAGCAATAAACTTTAAACTCCTTGAATTACATACTGAATAATCAATCATTACAAAGATGCTCAGAAAATTATAGCTCTTTGAAAATCATTTAAATCTTTGAGGCAAAATTGATATTTGATAGTATATCAAGGTGTTTTTATTTACCAACTGACCTATTATAATGAAAAATTGATGCTTGACTCGAAATTCAATAAATAAAACTCACATCATCAATTGAAAGTTAATAACGAGCATTTTATCGAAACCATTGTAATCAATATAAAAAAGTTTTCAATGTATGGGGTAGTCCCGTACAATACGCAGGTTGACAAACCGTCATGAAAATGTCAATGGATTGACTCCTGTCCTTATATAGTACGAAATCTGAGAAGTTCCTCTCTTGACTAGTAACGCTAAAATAAAACTGCTACAAGTTCCATATGTTCCAGTTTAAAAACCTGTAATCAACACAAGAAAAATCCTAGAGTCAAGAATGGCCGATTTAGACTTCAGTTTTGACATTTTAGCGAAAATATCTTGGTAACTATTATATCTACATTAGAGCAGAATGGAGTTAGTCGCAATAAAATTGGCCAACAGAAGTTCGAGAAAAAAATATCAAAATTACATTTTTGAAAATTCCTTAATGGGAGCTTAAGAAAGCATTTGATGCATCTAAAAATTCAGACAGCTAAACTTTGGAGATATAAAAACAATGCAGTAATTCCTCTTTTATTAGTTTTTCGGTCTAAATTTTCAAATGTTTTAGCATGATTTTGCAATCTAGGTCTCTCCGAAAAGTGTCAATTTTTTTAAATTATTGCAGTGGAGCAGATACACTATTCTATGATTTTCTAATATTTTTTACGAATAGTGGAGCTTTCAATCTTCCGAACCCATTTTGAAAAATTCATATCGGTTAATTCAAGTGGGTATTTCAGTTACAATTTTAAGTGTATAAATTTATGAAGATTTCAGTCGTACCAAAATTGCACGAATGGAAAAGGTGTAACCTCTAAGTCCTTTTGAAAATTGGTTAATTATGATAACATTGGGCATATTTAGACCTTATGATAAACGAGTCCAGAATTAAAAAATATCGCACGCCAACCACCAAACAAAAAAATTTTGTTCGGCAAGTATAACATTTTTCTATGATGCTGATTAGCTCTAAAAAATGATTTTTGGTAAATCGAGTCCCCTTTAGAAGTTCTAGAACCTGGTAAAATAAGTGACTCAACTTTGATAACACTGTAAAATTCCGACATATAACAGGTTCTCAGTTCGACGAATTTCTATGTATGTTCGACGATTACCCAAAAGCTGCTGAACCGATTTAGATGGTTTAAATTGTATTCTATCAAGGTAGGTCCCGAAGTGGCTCCATATATTTTTCTAAAACCATCCCAATTTTTAGAAATCCGGGAAAATAAATACAAAAAATCATAAACATCATTGAAGTATCATAACTTTCCTTACGAATATCATTCCATTCCTTATTGTTGAGATTCAACGGTGCGTCATTTTTGATATTCCGTCAACATTTAAGGAATTTGCTAATTAAAACCCAATTCCTGGATATTTTTCTGATCTCTGATGTTATTGACGAATAATAATTAGTTCTCGTATAATTTTAAAGAGTTTTTGACTATTACGACAAGGAAATTGGAAAAAGCATCTGGAGTAAGTCGGCCACATCCTTCTTGGATACGACGTCTCAGATTATCCAGTGACTCTGGAGGAGTGGCTTACACGCAGATACCAGCAGCTATCTTGCATCTCTTCATCTTGCGTAAATGTTGGTTACTCCTCGGTTGAGAGGGCGTTTTTTTTGTCGTAGTGCTGTGTGACTATCATGTTAAAAGTAAAAACTGAGCATATCAAATTCTCGTGAACTCAAAAAAAAATCGATCTGATGTTTTCAGTTGTGGAGAGATTGTTTGGCTATAATTGCATGTTACTAATTCCAATTGTTTAAAGTCAAAAATGAGTTTTGTAAATATAAGAGAAAGTTAGAAAACTTCAGTGTTTTGATCAACCAATGACATCAAGAACTGATGAACACGTTTAGAAAATGAATGAAAATGTGCTAAAAGTCCCATGTTTTGGGTATATAGATGATAAATAAAGGATAGCTAACAATCAAGTGACTGGACACAACTTCAGACTTGGAATTGAAACGTCTCCACAAGAGATAAATATGCACATTACGCAATAGATGTAGTTGTACACAGGATGTCTGGTTGATTATACTGTAGACTTTTTTTCCAGAACATTGTTGGGGAAGACATTCTATAAACTGCAAGATAATCAGGGCAATTTTTCGAAATTGCCTTACGAATTTCAAAATATTCTTTATATACGTATGTAGGCTTTTACGGTTGCTATTAACGAAATAACTGCAACTGCAGCAAACATCTTCAGCGGCGCGGGCCAACCGGTGAGATGGTAGTCGCGCAATATCGCAATTCTCTACTAGGCTCGTAGTCCCCGCCCACTCACTTCCTTCTCGCCAATCAGGCCAGACTACGCTCTCACCGGTTTCCGTGAATACCAATAGGCAAGGATTTCCCAAATAGGAGGGCGTGCCCTAAGCAGTGAAATCGTCTGGCTGTCGATAGCGACTTGATGATAGCTCTGACAAACACTGAACCTAGAATCAACCAACTGGTACAGCGCATGCAACCTCTGTTTCTTGTTTGACTTTTAATTCGTTTGAAGTTTTTTTATACCTAATAATCAAAATAAAGTAAAGTCATTGAAATAAAGAATGTGCGATTTTTTCAATAAAAAAATCTAGGTGGGCATGAAATTATTATGTACAATCTCAACAAAAAAAATCGTTGGGAAACCCGGCAATAGGCAGTCCTATTGGCTTAGAGCATACAAAAAGGTATCAATTACGGTCTCGCCGCTGAAGATGTCTACCTCACTTGCAGATAAAACGTTTAGAAGAAATTCCACTAGACCATGGCAGAACAGCCCAGAAAACTAGAGTGAATCCATTTATCTGTTTCAGAAAAAAACTGAGGTGTGACAGGCTCATCAAGATTCTCAATAACAAACAGACAAGCAATAGGGACTATAAGCTGGTAAATCCGCATCGGCGTCCTAACCAAGCGGAGAGAAATGGCGAGGAAGAACAGTTCAGTAAAAGAATACCTAATGAAAACTCCACCGGGCTGCATCTGGTGCAGTTGCCTAAAGAAAATGGTCGACTGTGGACTACAAAAATTGGAAATCCTCATCGACAGAGGTCTGACCAAAAAATGCAATACCATTGAAACCTAGTCTATAAAGAGAAAATACTAAAACAAAAATATAATATAAATTATGAGCAATTCGGTCTTTTTAATAATGTTTTTCATTAAAATCTCTAGCGCCATAGTGAGGATAGTATTTAGCAAACTTGATAACGAACATAACTGTCGCATCGCACAGCGTGCAGAAAACCAATAACTTATTCTAGAACCCGCGTGTTTTAGAGTTTATGTGGACTGCATGCGGCCTTGCTGGAAACATTAGTTTTTGTTGGCCGGCTTCCGCTTATGCTTTACTACGATTAAAGCTCGACAAAGCGAAATATAATTGACGAAGACTATGGCCCCAACGATTGTGGGATCAAAGTGAATCCAGGCTAGAAGTGTAATGATAAAAAGGCGGAAGAATGTGGAGAACGTTCTACAAATTTATGTGTAGAAAGCTTATGTAAATAGGCCCATGAATATTCCTACTGTTATCACGGATGGATGAATTTATTCGTCAAATAAAAAGGTATTTGCAAGTCATCTCCAGGATATTTTTCGCGATGACAAATGAGGTTACGACATTCTATTACAATACGCAATGGTTAAGAAAAATTAGGCCAACTATTCTGCTTATAAACACTTTGCAGCGAATTGAAAAAAATAATAGAAAATTTGTGGATATTCTAAAGTGTTAAGCTTAAAGTTCCATTAGTGGGAACATTTCCACGATAGATCCGAAAATCTATAGAACTCGGAGGTAAACAATTATACTTGCGCAGTTTTTGTGATTCAAAGATTTTAATATCTGTTGTGAACAAACCTCAGGTGTCAAAACAGATTCTCTCGACCGTGGGGTGAAAGTTTTGCATTCTCATTTTTAAAAGGATTCAGACAAAAAACTTGTTGTATTAGTAATCCCGCTCTGTATAAACAAACATACACATTCATATAATATAAAATAGAATAAATGTAAGTTCTGAATTAGTGTAATGTAACTAATCTTATATTAAGAGCTTACGCTTGTGGTTAGTCACAAGACGATTTCTACAAGCGGATATATCTATTCTCGGTTTTATACTTGTCTTCTGGAACTTACGTGGTAGAGCCATCACTTGTGATGTGTTGTCTCTTCCACTTAGGACATAAGTGTTAGGACTACGATGGTCTTGGTCCTTACGACCCTATTGTCCAGACTCAAGTGATTATCACTTTCACTTCATATTATAAAACAAAGTCCTCTGCCGCGTCTGTTTGTCTGTCTGTCTGTTCGCGATAAACTCAAAAACCACCGCACCGATTTTCATGCTGTTTTCACCAGTGGATATTGTGGTTCTCGAGGAAGATTTTTTTATGTAATTTGTTAAGTTTTTATATAAATTGGCTATAACGATATTTGTCGGAACAAAACAAGCCGTCTGGGACTTTTCAACGAAAACGCTGCCTAAACCCTTTGAGATATAACAAAATAATCTATGGTGGAGGCATATGTCTATCTCTTAAGTATAACATGCTATACTCATTTTAATACTTACTTACATTAGAGGGTAGGAGTAAGAAAATTTTAGAAAATGTAAAATAAAGATACGGTAATATCAGTAGTCTATGTACTTTTCAAGGTATAAGTTATGAAACATTTTAAGGACTTTCTAAAGCAATGGGTTTGTTAGAAGGCGACTCTCATTGGTAAAGTACGCTTTCTAAAGCTGCCTTATGCTGTTCAGATAAATCAATGATATTTATTTACCAGAATGATATCCTTTAGTCCAGTTACCGACCCACATCTTCTTTGGCAAAATGATCGTGAAAGCATGGCTGAAGATTTCTCTGTATATGCATCACAGATGTCAAGAATTGTCATTAAATAATTTTGACTCAACTATTTTATCAAGCTTTGTTTGAATTGAATAAACAAGTGGAATCTCTGTCAGGAAATTCTATAAAAGTTTTTGATTCACCTTGCCAATAAATTTCAATTTAATTGCAAAATCAATACTGAGTATTTATGAGAAACTAACTATAAAAATTTGAAACTTTTACAAATCATTCAAGATAAATGACGCTTGAATGCTGAAGAAAAAATATGACCTAATATTGTCCTCAAATAATAATAGTAGAACTTAAGCACAATGTGCTTTTCGCACAGGCAATTGTATGTTGCCCTATCACGTGTTACTTCGAACCAAAATTTGTTTTTGATCAGGTTATTAATGTCGTATACAAAGAATATACTCAGAAGCAAATCTAAAATGTTTTCTGTTTTTTTTGCCTCATAAATAATTGCCTCTCAAAAAAATTATCCAAATTAATATATATATATATATATATATATATATATATATATATATATATATATATATATATATATATATATATATATATATATATATATATATATATATATATATATATATATATATATAACGAAGAAAGATGATTGATTTTTGTTTGTTACGATTTCACTCAAAAACTACTCAACCAATTTTACCGTAAGCTGCATCTCCTCGGAGTAACATAGACCTAGTGACTCTTGGGAAGTAGGCAGGTTGAGGACCCGAATTCGATCTAGACTCTGAAACTCTATTTTATTTTTTGTCTCTTGACAATGGCTACAATAGTTACTCGAATAACTAGAAGCGAAAGCAGAATGCTACGAGAATTATGCGAACCGACCTGAAGAGGGCAGATGTGACTCTGCCGAAACGTCGTCATTTTATCATCGATCCCGGCAGAGATCAGTTATCAACTACGCGGATGAATTCCCGGAAACCACTTAAAACATATATATATATATATATATATATATATATATATATATATATGTATGTATGTATATATATATATATATTTATATATATACAGGGTGTCCCATGGTTCTGGTCTCGGACGATTGCGCAGTTATGATAGAAGATAGAATTTTCAAAATTTAGGGGTATAACTTCTCGATTGGGATCAATCCAGCTAAAATATTTTCAAGCATGTACCACTTCCGGTTATAGCGGAAGTTGATACCAACTTGCTTATTTCAAATGGAACACCCTGTAAATTATTGTATTTCTGAATTCTACGAGTAATTTTAATACTAATTCATGTATAATACCCTATACATAAATTCAGCCCTTTTCGAGTTATTCCAAAATGTTTTTTGAAATTCACATTTTAAGGCCTTCAGATAATTGCAAATTATACAACAACGAAGAGGAGTTTAGAAAAACCATTCCTTGAGAGGGTAGAATAAACTTAGTGCTTCCAGAATCTGTGAAAAAAAGTATGGACATTATCTACAGAGTGTGTGCAAAAAAATCCCGAAAATTGAAATTCAAAATCTGGAAAAACTCAATTTTTTCAAATGGAAACCACTATTTTTTATATCATAATCAGATTGAGCATCGAAAATAAGAGGTACTTTGTGAATAAGTACCTATACGAAATTCTGATAGTTTTCGACTTATTAAAAAAAATAAAACATTTTCAGCATCTTTAATAAAAAGTAAGCTTAAGAACATAAGTTGGCCATGACGGTTGCTTAGGACTCTACGAAAATGTCATTTTAACAAATGTTCACTTCTAAGCACTTATTTATTCTTTTAATAAATGAATTACGAACTTTATTTAATAGTTCTGGTTCAATTATTGCAAATGCATTTCTTATTCTTTCTTTCATATTCTCTTTACTCGTTACTTCCTCTTTATACACAATATCTTTTATGTAACCCCAGAGAAAAAAATCCGTTGGGATTAAACAAGGTGAACGTGGAGGCCAAGCAACTGATCCGTTTCGTCCAATCCAACAATCACTAAACTTTCTATTTAAATATCGCCGAACTCTTCTGTCATAATGAATTGAAGAGCCGTCTAGTTAAAGCCACATTTTACTTCTTATGTTTAATAGAACGTCTTCTAATAACGGCTGTAATTGGTTTCTTAAGAAATCAAGGAATTTGGCTCCATTCATTGTCCCATCAAAAAAGAAAGGTCCAATAACGTTACTCCCAACAATACCAGCCCACACGTTTAAGGACCATTTAGTCTGAGATGTTGTTTTAAAACCTTTCGGGTTTTCATCACAATAGTAATGAAAATTGTGTCTATTTACGAAGCCATTTTTATGGAAGGTGGCTTCGTCTGAAAGCAAAACATATGTTGAAAAGTCAGCTTCAGTCTGCATTTTAACTCTAAACCAATTACAAAATTCTTCTCTTTTTTCATAATCTGTATCAAGCAATTCTTGGTGCATTTGTATTTTATAGGGGTGAAACTTGTACCTCTTTATAACCCTATGAACGGCACTTTTACTAATAGCTTATAGTTCTAACGCTACATAGTGGATTTTCCATCACAGATTGCATTATCATAAATTCGTTTTCTTCAGTAGTTACTCTATTTGGAACATTACGTTTACCATAAGAAACATTTCCAGAATCAACAAATTTTTCATAAAGTTTTGTAAATGCCTTTTCAGTTGGATGCCTTCGATCTGGATATTGCGTGTAATACACTCTTGACGCGAGCAAGCTATTACGTTGACATTCACCTAATGCAAATATCATGTCCACCATTTCTTCTTTCGTAAAATTCATTTTGTTTAAGGATAATTATTTATATCAAGGTTCTGAACTGACGTAAGAATATACTGAAATGCTTATTATAACATAATAATAATTTAACTAGTAATATTTGACATTTGTCATGATTTCATAGCACTCTTTAACATCGCAACAGAGAATCAATCCTTTGGTTAATTTTCACTTATGAGACTAAGAATAAGAAATGCATTTGCAACCATTATTTACGAACTATTAAATAAAATTTGAAATTGATTTATTAAAAGAATTTCGAACATTTGTTCAAATGACATTTTCGTAGAGTCCTTAGCAACCGTCATGGCCAACTTATGTTCTTAAGCTTACTTTTTATTAAAGATGCTGAAAATGTTTTATTTTTTTTAATAAGTCGAAAACTATCAGAATTTCGTATAGGTACTTATTCACAAAGTACCTCTTATTTTCGATGCTCAATCTGATTATGATATAAAAAATAGTGGTTTCCATTTGAAAAAATTGAGTTTTTCCAGATTTTGAATTTCAATTTTCGGGATTTTTTTGTACACACTCTGTAGATAATGTCCATACTTTTTTCACAGATTCTGGAAGCACAAAGTTTATTCTACCCTCTCAACGAATGGTTTTTCTAAATTCCTCTTTGTTGTTGTATAATTTGCAATTCTCTGAAGGCCTTAAAATGTGAATTTCAAAAAAGATTTTGGAATAACTCGAAAAGGGCTGAATTTAAGTATAGGGTATTATACATGAATTAGTATTAAAATTACTCGTAGAATTCAGAAATACAATAATTTACAGGGTGTTCCATTTGAAATAAGCAAGTTGGTATAAACTTCCGCTATAACCGGAAGTGGTACATCCTTGAAAATATTTTAGCTGGATAGATCCCAATCGAGAAGTTATACCCCTAAATTTTGAAAATTCTATCTTCTATCATAACTGCGCAATCATCCGAGACCAGAACCATGGGACACCCTGTATATATATATATATATATATATATATATATATATATATATATATTGCCTGAAGACCATATTTAAACCATTATTAAACTTTAACAGTAATTTGTAAATGGATAAATGTAATTATTTAAGTAACACAATCCAATTTAATATTATTGTGATTAATTCATTATTGAAGGCATAAAGAAGTTTATTAAATTTTTCAAACTTCATCATGTTTATCGATTTTCTTTTCAAATACCTTACGGGAAATAAAAACGTAATAGCTTTCAGCCCTACAAATACCAATTAACTTTATGTCCAATTGTTTTTTGTGCCTGACCTATAGACTCGACATATATTTGTTTTCCTGCAATCGATTTTCGATAAGGAGGAACTCACCAGGAAGTTGTTGTTCACTTCAATTGTAAGTTCAAACTCTTACTTAAATTACAAAAGTTTTATGCTTCTATCGGGAGAAAAGTTATTGGTTTGGTTATTTAAACTTAGAGGATTGTTTTCCCTACAGAAAAAAAAGAAACAATTGGCAAATAGCATTTTTCCACTCAATAACGGACTATAATTCAGGGTAGAAAATGTAGAGCTAAAGTTCAGGTCATGTCCACCAGATAAATAAAAATTATCACTTAATACTTTACTTTTGTAAGAACTATATCTACAGTAACCGTGTATTTATTTTCCATTTATTTTCGTTCTCCAGTCTTTGGCATTTTTGGGGTTCTTTGTACTAAGAGGGAATGTTTTTATGTAATCCCCAGTGCCTCATTGGGGCTACCGTAAATAATGACACCCTGATACCTAAATCCTACATATAATATAAAGTTTTGCTACACAATTTTGAAACAAATAAATCATTCATTTTTTAAATTGTGGTCTACCCTAAAACTTGTAAATAACTATATATTTTATTTTCTCGACTAAAGATGTGTGTAGAATATGAGACAATGATTTTTTTAAACAATTTTCTAAATACTAGTACAGGAACAGACAAGAACCCATGGTCACGCCAAAATCTTGTTGGCAGAAGTTATAATATAATAATAATAAGTCAATAAAATCATCAAATGTCAGTTTTTTCATTTATTTTTTAAAAATATGAATTTTGTCTAATAGTAAAGTACCCCGGTTTTGTCTATAAAGAAAATGGTTATAAAACAAAGTTAATAACAATTGTAACATGCATCCTGTAACGCCATTATATCACTACAAAAAAATTACTTTTTTAAAAAACATTACCGATTTCAATGTATAGTAACAATAATGACACTAATAAGTAAAAAACAATTGAATTGGGTATTTAATATGAAAGATATTATATGTTGTATAAAACTGCCTTTGAAGTTGGTGCCAAGCCTAAGAAATGCATATATTTTACATAGGAATATAAACAGCTTTATAAATTAAATAATTACTGTTATTAATTAATAAACGTATTTATAAGCCATGTTACACACACATTTTTCAAGCTTGGCACAAACTTTAAACGAAGTTTTATAGAATATATAATATCTTTCGTGTTAAATAACCAATTCAATTATTTTTTACTGTTTAGTGTCATTATTGTTACTACGAATTGAAGTCGGTATTTTTAGGGTTCCGTATATACAATATACGGATACTCTTATAATATCTGCCTCGGATTTCTGCCTCTGTCACATCACAGCAATTTTCTCCTAAACTACTGGACGGAAGAGGTTGAAATTTAGTATGAATGTATATTTGATGACCCGATCAGGAGTACATATCGTAAAAGCAGAAATTCTGATTTTAAGGGTACTTCTGGGGAGAAAAACTAAAAAAATTGACAGTTCCCCCCCATGATATCCGAAACTACTCAGTCTAAAATTTTTAAAAAAATAGGAAATATAGAACGTTGCCTGAAATTTACAGGAAAAATAAGCAGAAACCATTAATATAAATTTTGGGGGGCAAATTATAGAATTAAATGAAAATTTAAAAATAAAAATGTTTTCAAACGCATTATGTAATACATCAAATGAAAGGTTCCATCCTGAGGAACACGAATATATTTTTTTCATATTTTAAAAAAGATTAGTTAAAAAGAACGAAAATATACCAAAATTTACCCATCCCGTCCTCTTATCATCGAAACTACAAAACGTAAAGTTTTGGAAAAAAATAGAGGTATAGGGTCTGACCTGAAGTTTACTGGGAAAGTAAGGAGAAACCTCTACTTTTAATTTTGGGAGGCAAATTACAGAATTAAATGGAAAATATAAAATTAAAATTGTTTCTAACGCATCATGTTATATATCATTATGACGAAAACGAATATATTTTTTTCATATTTTTAAAATAAATTAATTAAAAGATATTAACAAAAATATAAAAAATCCCCCCCTTATCTCCGAAACCATTAGCTGTAAAATTTTGAAAAAAAAATAGAGGTATAGCGCCTCACCTGAACTTAACTGGAAAAATAAAGAGAAACCCTTAATATTGATTTTGGGGGGCAAATGACAGAATTAAATGAAAAATAAAAAATTAAACTTGTTTCTAACCGATCATGTAATATATCAAATTACAGGGCTCATTATGACGAATACAAATATGATTTTTTAATTTTTTTAAATGAATATTTTAAAATATATTAAAAAAATATTTAAAAAAATTACCCATTCCCCCCTTTATTCCCAACCTAGAAGACCTAAATTTTTTTCTTTTAAGAAAAAATACGAAGAAAGCCCTAATATTAATATTGGGGCCAAATTATAGAATTAAACGGAAAATAAAGAAATATTTTTTTAACGGATCATGCAATACATCAAATGAAAGGGCTCATTAAGAGAAAATATTTAAATATTTTTTTAAATTAATTGTTTACAAGATATTAACATAAAGATATAAAAAATTCTCATTTCTCGCTTTATTTCCGAAACCATACTCCCTAAAATTTTAAAAATAATTAGGGGTACTGGGGCTCACTTGAAATTTATAACAAAAAATATTAGAAAATCCCCATAAAAAAAGTTCATTATGTGAATTACAAATATATCATATATTTAATAAATCATTTGTTTAAAATATATTAACAAAAATATTAAACATGGACTTAATTCCCACTTTAGAAACTACACTATTTAAATTTTGAAAAATATATTTTATTTGTATTTTTAAATAATTTGAATAACAGATTTAATAATTTATAATTTAAAACTTGACCTATTTTGCCCTTTATCTTCCAATCGACAGAGCCTCAAAATTCAGACAGTAGATTATAAAAGGCTTCCCTGAAAGTTTATTAGTAAAATAAAACTCTAATGTTAATTTTTGGGGGCCAAATTAGAAAATTAAATACATATTGTTCTTATAAAAATCAACCGAATCCTGAAGCAGATAAAATAAAAATTCTATGTGTGGAAAATGAAAGTGTATATTTTTTATAAATTCAAAACACTTTCTTTAAAAGATATTAGTGTAAATATAAGAAAATGCGCTCATTCCCTGTTTGTCTGAAACTGGAATATTAGAATCTTGAAAGTGGTACGGAACCCTTAGTATGCGAGTCCAACTCACACTTGACTTGATTTTAAAGCTATTTATCGTACAAAATTTTAGTAATTCCATTATTGTGCCAATGGATAATTGTATTCGTTGATTTAGTAACGAATTGCGTTCTAATCGTTCTTTTACTATAGGAATTGTTTTGGTGCTAGGAACATTATTGTAGTTATAGGTTTAGAATATCAAAAATTGCTTGTGTGAAATAATATTTGTATTGTATACCTACGTAAAAATTTGTTTAATTAATGTGCAATGTTTTTAAGATGAGAATTGGCATTACCTGTAAGTGGATCTCTACAAGAAATTTGATAGTTCACTGCAAAGAGAATTTTTGGAACCGACAATTGGTCTTAAAGGAATGTTGGGTTTAGGATTCAAAAGTTTAGCATATGTTGGATGAGTGAGGACTATTAACAATTAATTTTAAATAGATAGTCCAAGGTATGTGTAAGGAAAATTTTATGTCTACTTTGAATGCATTAAACTGTAGTTTCACTAACACACCATTTGAGATCTGAGCATGCTTGCCTAATACGAGGAAATATTTGTGACTTTTATCAAACTGCTCGATTATCAACACATACATACGTAAACTAATAACCATAAAGTACAAGATTTATGATTATTGTTTCTGTGTTTCCATACCAATTGACCTTCATACAAAAAATGCATCGAACGCTATTTAAAGTCTTAATCAGAAACGCTTTTATTTAATACCTACGTTAGCCTGAAAATGGTTTTCAATTCCATGGAACCGTATCAGTGTAATTAATTTACGTTTACCTGTCGTCTACACATGGCTCCTAACGGTGAAGGTTAAGTTCCGCACAATTTCCTGCCTTTTTTATTCTGGCCAGCGAACAATTAGACACCTGGAACACGTGAAGTATTTTTTTGAACTTAATCTAAGTGAAGGTCGAAGTATATGTACACATCTGGAGAGAACCGACTGTTTGCCACAATGGTGTGACAAAGCTCTGTAATAAGGTCACAGTTTTATTTCATGAAAGCATTTGTTTATAGAGACTGCTCCAACGGATGTGGAATATCCGGAAAGTCGTTCAGTTTCAAGGAAACTGTTTGAACACTTCAATCGTATTCAATTTCGATTTGTCAGCACATGAGCATCCGCATTGTAATTGTTTAAACTGTTCGACTGGAACGATTAAGTGATACCAGAACAGCCAGTATACCGTCTCCTCCAGGAAACATTTCAGTCTATCCCAACATCAAAATACATTAATGTTTTTTTTTGCAACCACTGATTTGACATATTCTCTTCGTATATTTAGAAAATTGTTTTTTTATGGAAGTCTACCGAAATCACAACATCGGCTTAACTTATTATGATAATTTAAACAATATTAAATGATGCTCAAGAATTATTTAGAACAGATTGTGGTATTATTAAAAAGTCTGAGGCGATATTGAAAAGAGTCTAAGAGTCTAATTAATGCACTACTTTTAACGATCTGCTTATTGTGATTTCTTTCCTATCAAATTCAATTGCATTTTCTTCCAAGATTCAGTTTATTTGGTCTGATTGTTTACTGAAGGGATTAACATTTCCCTCTCGCATTTTCGCTTGCTCTGTTGGTGACGTCCCCAGGTTTGACATCACCGCTGCTTTTGATCTACTCGTTATTTTCTAATTGATCGGTATGCCATTTTGTTTATGGACTTATTGGGGATAACACCAGACTTCAAGAAGAACGAGGTTCTCAGTTTGTCTTTTTTTATGTTTGTTCAGCGATTTCACGCAAACGACTCAAGGAATTTCGACCGTTTATACTAGATCCTGTTCCGGAGGATCACGAAGTGGTCCCATATTTTCTGCAATAACATAGCTTGTACCGTTTCTTAGAAAATGAGAAAAATCATTTTACCGACTTTCGTATACAGTAAGATTTGGTGGAGTCGCTGGTATTAAATATATGAAAATGTTTCTATTCGGAACATGGATAAATTGAAAAGAAATTGGACTAGTTCCGGCATATCCCGAAGTGGTTCCGTATTTTTTTTAGAAAATTAGGACAAACATTTTTAACGACTTTCTTATACACTAAGCTTTGGTGAAGTTAATGGTATTAAAAATATGAGAATTCTGTTCGAAACTTGCGGTAAATTGTAAATAAAATGAATTTATCAAAATAAATGTCAGTTAATCAACTTCAAAATGAATATTTTCGATTAGGCTGTATATACAGTGTGTATTCATAAATCAAACGATTTCTTTTCATTAATAATTTTAAGATTTTAAGAGAAAAAGTTATTCTTCATAAACAGATTTGCATAACGTACACTGCCATAACGTACACTGTAATTACTCCATGTCACTTTTTTATCTGTAGACTAGGTTTGTTATCAAATAGGAATTTCAATTAAAAGTGATGTACCAATATTTTTTTATAATATCTTAAATTGTAATCAAACAAAGTTTACTAGAATTGAAAACTGCATCCAATTGTGCTGTATTATTGAAAATTATATTAAATTGAAAGTTCATGGGAAATAAATCTAAATAAATGTCAACTTCAAGATAGAAGCTCTCAGTTGGTTTCTATATACAGTGTGTCTTCATAAGTTGGATTCATATGGAAAACCTTCGTATGAATATTATTTAGAGAAAAAGTTATTCTTCATAAAAATATTAGCATAATCGGAAACGTATACTGTAATTATTACATGTCACTTTTTCACTTTTTCAAGTGTATACGAGGGTTGTGAGCAAATATGAATTTTACTAAAAAGTAAAATACTTTTTTTTTTCTTATCAAACAAGAGTAATAAGAATTATAAAATAAATCTAATTATGCCGCATTACTAAAAATTGTGTAATACATCTTACGCCACTTTTCCAAATTGTGTTCTAGGTTTGATAAATAATATAAATTTTGTTTAAGTTTTAAGTACCTTTATTTTTAATAATAACTCAAATTGTTATCAAACATTTTTCAACACCTGTTTTATAATAGCTCTTTTTTGGGCCAATAACCTTTTAAACGAAATATATACATGAGATACAATACTAACTGTCAAAAATGTAAATATGGCTGTTTGTAATAAATACAGTCACAAGCAAGTATTCAGACTTCCGGTTAACATGGCGGGTGTGAGGGGGAAGGATAGTGTTTAGTGATTTAAGTGAATTGATTAAATAATTTCTAATATGGCAACTTTAGGCTCGAATCATCAGCATTAATTGAATGTCAAAAAGTGAGTAATTAATTAAATACAATTAGATTCAGCTGGAAATCCAAACAGTTAATGCAGTCCTGTTGGTGTGTATAATCAATATACGATATTAACACTAGAAGCTGGGGAAGTGTGAATAGTAATTCGATGCCATACTGATCCCTAAAAGATCACCAAAGAAGAAGATGTATTGAATTGCATAAAGATGCTAAACCTAAAAATAAAGAGATAGCTACTTAGGCTGATGATTATCTTCCTGCTGGATAGGGAAATTAATTTTTATTATTTTATAAACCCCCACATCAAATAAAAAAATAAAGCGCTAGAGCATCAATGGGATAAGTAAAAGTTAGGTTTGAGATCAACAAAGACTCTCCCTTTCCAAATGACCATCGCGTGCAAGCAAAATTCAGGTCAACCAGTCAGAAAGGAGACAGAAACTCTTCAGTTAATAGTGACTCTCTTTTACTATAGCGTCTTTTTCGTCGCCTCTATCGAAACTTGGCTTCCATATCAAAATTTGAGGAGAAATATGTATACTCTTAATATCATATTTGTAACAAAAAAAATCAGTAATACAAAATATGGCCTTTTCTCTTGAAAATCGATGAAACATTAATATGTAGCCCATAACGAATTCAGTAACAACTGCAATGTACATTGGTAAACAACTTTCTAAAATGACACTGAAAAACTTTCAGTTTTGTAGATGTATGTTCGTGACGCACGTATTTAAATGATGTAAAAAACATGATGCAAAATATAGAAAATCAATAAAGATAAACGGAGGATAATTACGGTGTACGGCCAGGTGCCAGGACAAGAGAATGTAAAATAAATTATTATTCAGTCCTTTATACATGTGATTTCGTTGTAAAAAAATATAGTTTTAGCAACGTATTAATATTAGTATATGACTTAACTTCTCCTGCAGCAATTATGTAAGATATTTTGTGAAGGAATATTATAGTAAACTGTTGCACTAGTGAAGAAGTTAAAATTTAAAACTATGAAATTATTGGATGTTCAAATTTATTGTAGCAAAATAATTAAAATTTCGTAATTTGTTGTTATTATTTACTTCATAATTTAGTGAATTTACAGTGTTTAAAACCTTACTGTAACAAGTGCCAGATAAATAATCCACACAGTATGGGAAAAGTATGTGATCCGCAGGCCACAGACTGGCCCACCCTTTTAAATGTTTTGGTTTTGGTTCCCTAACATGGAATATATATTTTCTTACTAATTAAAATGAATTAAACCACATTTTTAATTATTTTAACAGGAAATCTCTAAACAAAAATTATTTGAACAACCTAACTAATGTGACAGAAAGTATGGAATTAATTATTGACGCCATGCATCCATTCATTAGTTGTAAAATGTATTTAAAAATTCGAGCATTAAATATTAATATTAAAGAAAAAACTACTAGGAAGAGATTAATCGTATGTTTAGTTAACAGTGGTTCCCAGGTACCTCACTTATAAATTCTAAATATAACTCTTTCAAGTTCTTCCAAATTGAAAGCTGTTTAACTGTAATACATGATCTTTAGATTTTTTTGTGCTACCTGTATATCTAGAAACCACAAAACTTAACTTAACTTAAGGGTCATATATCAAACTTTCATTTTGCATTTTATATGTTTAAAACCATTGAAAACGAGGTTAGAATCTACCTTTAAACGTTTGTTTTTTTTTAATATACACATGGTTTTTGTTTCGATTGTGGTGTTATTTCCCAAGAACACATAAAATTAATCAACAATATGCAACAAATATCATTTAGAAGACAATTAATGTTTATGTTTTTAGAGTTTTATAAAATATATATATATAATTTTGATAATATAAATCGGTTTATTGTCTTATTTTTCCTTCACAGTTGTCCCATTTTATGTAAATAATAATAAGTATCTAGTTTTATAATAAACGTACCCCGACAGGGTTGTGTTACTGTTACTCTATTGGTAACGATACGTCGATGATGTCATTGCGTGTTTTACGGGAACACATCGACAATTACAGTTACTACACAACTACTTAAACCAAACACACCCCAACATAAAATTCACATTTGAAACAGAAACAGATAAAAAACTAAATTTCCTAGACCTAACAATTCAAAGACAAGACAATAAACACACATTCTCCATTTATCATAAACCATCACACTCTGACCTTACCATCCACAAAAGTTCATATCACCCCCATCACGCCATACAACATAAACTTGCTGCATATCAGTCTATGTTACACAGACTCGTGACAATACCAGTTAAAAACAGCGACTTTGATAAGGAACTTGAAAGTATCAAACTCATGACTGTCAACAATATTTACACCATTCAACTTATTGACAACTTATTAAACAGAAAATTAAAGAAAATTGCTATAAAAGAAGTCTATGCCACTGACCCCAACCCCATACATAAATTGTACCATACTCTCACATTCAATGGGACCCCCTCACAAAAAATCTCTCAATTTTTACAGAACAGGAACAAGTATACAGCCTTGACAACAAACAAGAATTTATCTAGACATATAAAAAATATCAATGACAAAACGAAAAAAAATTCTAACTCGGGTGTCTATAGGTTGAACAATTTCTATATTGGTCACACTGGAAGATCTTTCAGTTCCAGATGGCGTGAACACATTAAAATTTTTGAAAATCAACAACAAAATACATTTGCTGACCACTTATTAAAAGAAAACCTTATACTTCCAAATACATTTAAACTATTACATTGACATCACAATAGTAAAAAGTTACATCTTCTTGAATCCCTCGAAATTAAACAAAAACAAAAGTTCTCTTAAACCAAACTGATGCCAATTCATCTCCTTTACTTAATCTCAACATCCATTTCTAAATAATATTATATTATTAATATGTGTTGTAAACAGTGTTTCATAAATGTATAATTTACCTGTCTTACACCCTGCCCACTTCCTGGAAAATTCTCCAGAATTAAGACCTTGAATTATTTTATTACGTTAACTGTAGCTTCTTTTTAAGTAATATAAACTTAGGATTCCTGGTAATTCCAATTTCTGATGAAGCCAAACTTGGGGAAACATATGTTAAATTAAAAGAAATAAAAAAGTGAAAATTAAACCAAGTGTTTGCTGTATATACAGATATATATCCACATACTTAGAACTATATCATTCAACGTATAACAGCCGTTTCGAACCAGGAGTCCTCGTCAGATACGCTTCCTTGAATGACAAGTTCTAAACTGAAATACTTGGATGTAATACACATCAGTAAGACAACAGTCAGTGTATTGAACCTAATTGATGCCGGTGACATCTACCGTCTAGTGAGTAATTTTAGTATATGAAGGCATACTATGCTATAACATATATATGTATGCCTGTGTATTACATCCAAGTAGTTCACTTTAGAACTTGTCATTCAAGGAAGCGTATCTGACGAGAACTCCTGGTTCGAAACGGCTGTTATACGTTGAATGATATAGTTCTAAGTATGTGGATATATATCTGTATATATATTTACTTTTGTGTTTTTATATAAAACACTCGAACCATCTGTCAAGAGTATGGTATATGTTACAGCATAGTATGCCTTCATATACTTAAATTACTCACTAGACGGTAGATGTCGCCGGCATCTATTAGGTTCAACACACTGACAAATGTTTGTTGTTTCTAAGTAGTTTTAAAAATAAATTTTCATCAATTGAAGACTGAAACAATCACCAAAATTAGTATATAATATTTTTGAACATTCTAACAACTCTTATCGTTAAACATACTTTAAAAAATTTTCTACAGTGATCTAATATTAATAAAGTGCTGTAAACATACAATTGGCAAATGTTCGCATATAACTGTCGAATAAGCATTTTGTCACCATTCGTCTATACAATTTTCCAACATTCCTTACATTTATTACTATTTAAAATTCCATTGTCAATCCTAATAACAGCCGTTCTTTTGTTTGAAAACTATTCATAAAACACGCCACGGCAAGGTATAGCTTTTCAGAAAGCAATCAATATAGTCTGTAACGTCTTACTGATAAAACATACAATACTGCAACTCCTTCCTGGCACGGAAAGCTGAAATGAAATTCTGGAATAGACTCCAGATTTTGTTATCCGGATTTTCGTCTATAGACTTCTTGGACGTCGTAATGACGTTAACAACTTAGCCGATCCTTTGAATAAAATACTTGTAACAAAGTTGAAGTGGTTTTATTGTAGGCTTTTGCCCAGATTATTGGGGACGGCCTTAAGTATTCGGAGGCCGAGAATTTTTGGTATTTTCCCACAAATAAGCTTTTAGAGTATGCAATCCAATTATGGATACGAGTATAATGAAATCAAATTGATTTCAGTATTGTCATAATTCCTGGAGCTAAACTGAAAATATGATTCCTAAATAAATGAATAACTGAAAAAGAAACGTTTTGTTCAAATCAGGGGCGCATCCAAAAACGTGCTTCCGGGGGGTGGTCATGCTTCAGGGGGGGGCGATCCTGTATTCAATTTAATAAAATAGAGTTTTAACCCATATTTCTTGGACTATACATTAAAATTACTCGTTATGTAGTTTAAACCCATAGAAGTGACCTTCTTCTAGGCTCTTTGAGTTAAGATTTGTTTAAATCCTTTGGCCGCAAACACAGCAGACAGAGTAATATAAGTATGAAACAAACTACGTTGAATTTGATAATGGCAGTTGTATAGAATATTTCCCTTGAATATTAAGAACCATATAAACATTATTTAAAGTTGGTGCGGGAATCTGTTTAAATAATTTGACCCCAAATAAAGCAGAGACGGTGAAAAAGTATCAAAGTACTACAACAAAGTAGGCTAGGACGTCGAATTTGGTCATTGTAATTGTTTAGAATCTTTCTGTTAAATCTAAGGAACCAAATAAACATTATTTGAAGATGGTGCGGGAATCTGTTAAATACTTTGGCCCAAATAAAGCAGGGAGTGTAAAAAAGTATCAAACAAAGTTCTACAATAAAATACTCTAGGAAGTTGAATCTGGTCACGTCAGTTATTTAGAATATTTCCATTAAATCTAAGGCACCATATAAACATTATTTAAAGTTGGCGCGGAAGAAATTTGTTTAAATCCGTTAGACACGAATAAAGCAAAGAGAGTAAAAAACAAGAAGCAAAATACTAAAACAAAGTAGTCTAGGACGTCAAATTTGATTATGGCAGTTCTATAGAGTCTTTCCATTAAATCTAAGGAACCATAGAAAGATTATTTAAAGTTGGTGCGGAAATCTGTTTAAATACTTTAGCCCCAAATAAAGCAAAGAAGGTAAAAAAGTATCAAACAAAGTACTCCAAGAAAGTAGTCTAGGAAGTCGAATTTGGTCATTGTATTGTTTTGAATCTTTCTATTAAATCTAAGGAACCATATAAACATTATTTAAAGTTGGTGCGAAAATTTGTTTAAACACTTTGGCCGCAAATAAAGCACAGAGAGCAAAAAACAAGAAGCAAAGTACTAAAACAAAGTAGTCTGGAACGTCGAATTTGGTCATTGCAGTTGTTTAGAATCTTTCTATTAAATCTAAGGAACCATATAAACATTATTTATACTTGGTGCAGGAATCTGTTTAAATACTTTGGCCGAAGTAAAGCAGAGAGTGTAAAGAAGTATCAAACAAAGTACTACAACAAAGTAGTCTAGGACGTCGAATTTGGTCATGGCAATTGTTTAGAATATTTCCAATAAATCTAAGACACCATATAAACATTATTTAAAGTTGGTGCGGAAATTTGTTTAAATCCGTTAACCACAAATAAAGCAGAGATAGTAAAAAACAAGAAGAAAAGTACTAAAACAAAGTAGTCTGGAACGTCGAAACATTATTTAAAGTTGGTGCGAAAATTTGTTTAAATACTTTGGCCGCAAATAAAGAACCTCCAAGGTCCTTGGGGGCTTGGGTAACCTTCTAACCATAATATCCCCAATGTTCTATGGGTGAAAGATCGGGGATCTAGGCGGCCATGGCAACAGATTCACATTGGTATGAAACTAACGTTTGACCAAAGAAAACAGACAAATGCTGTTGTTGCAGTTTTGAGGCAACAGAAGAACATAAACGTCCAGGCTCTAATTAGAATGTTTTAATTAGGTTTACTGCAAGGCTGGGAAATATGACTAAATGAAAAGAAGTTGGGCATATATCCCGCCGGATTCACCAAAACAATGAATTTATTACCGTCATGTGACTAAAGCAATTATTAAAAGCTCAGAATATCTCAAGAAGTCCATAAAGAAAAATCTAGGGGATATCTACGGAAAAGTACAAGCATCTAACTGAGAGACGGTCTCTTGAATAGAAATTTCTATTAAATTTTGATTATAATTTGATTAAATAAAATGAGGAATAATAACAAATAAAAGTTGAAAAATGCAGTTTTTTCTTTATATCTTCTGTATCCTGAAGGAAAAAAGTTTCTTATTAAAAGTTATTTAGAATCAAATTTTGTACTCTACACGACATGGAATTTTGTAAAATGCCAAGATTTTCTCGAATAATGGAATAATTTAGAAAATATGTGAAAATTTTAAATTGAATATTTGATTTACTCCAATTTTGTTGAAACTCCGGAATATGGCTGATTTTTTATAGTAGTTACTCTTCTGCTGACTGGGTCTGAATCGGTGCATTATGAGACCAATAATTTTAGTGCCAGTTAAAAAAAAGAAAATTGCTAGTGCTGCCAAATTTGAAATGAGATATGCAAATGATTGAAATTGTTTGTGGATATAAAGGTAGAACACCTATATAATGTATTAAAGTTAAAACTAGATTTTTTATATTACAGCTTTTGTTTTTCTCATTTCAAAATTAAAAACTCTGTAAACCAATTTCATGTACTAGTTAAGTTTTCAATGCATTCTAGCCCTATAAAATGAAAAAGAAATATCTTTCCTAGAACTTCAAATTCTGCTTTAAAAATCCATTTTATAGAATTAAATAATTTCAAAATGAACCCAGAAAATTAAAAATGTTTTTAGGGATGTTAATTGTGACATATGCACAAAAAAAATTAAACATTTTGATTCCTTATTTATTTTGGACGCAAAGAACTAATTCCTGCTCAGCCGATAACAACGAAGAAAAACTGAAAATGGGGGATTTTTTATGTCTAGTACTTTATTTATTATTCAACATGATTTTGTTTTGATCAGAAAATCATAAATATGAATTTGATAGTATTTTACCGTCGACGTTGTATATTACAGCATAAGTATTCATGGATTATGAATAACTGATAGAAATATACCCAAAATGTCAGTGAATTTCGTTTTTCTAACTAACTAAATGTAAAAATTTCTATAGAGTCGTCTCATAATTCAAAGTTTATCTTTTATAAATAAATTCTATTGTATAATTCATCAAATTATGCTGCAATTATACCCCAATATTGATTGGTAGAAAAGAATAATAGACTAATGTTAAACTTTGTTTTATTCTAAGACTATTGTAAAAAATGTTATTTTAATTCTACTGTTAATAAATTGTAAAGATTGTTAAAATCAAGAGAGAAAATACCGTAAATGTCTGTGTATGATTATCAAAGTCCTACAATTTATTATTTGTTTATTTTAAGAATTTAAAGAAATTTATTAGGAAAGTATTTTGAATGTTTCATTTTGGTGTCAGTACTGTGGCCGTGAAATTTCTAATTTTTGTTCTAGTTTCTTTTATATTGAAGTTGTAATAGAACTACGTTACACGCTTAATTTTGAGCATGATAATAACACCTAGAACATAAGTTTTAAAGCATTTTTTATTTAAAAAATGTTGATTTGCAAAAATCAGAGTTATCTAAGAATCACCCAAATATCGATTTTTAAATCTCTAATTGTTAATGAATAACTTTCCACAACTTTATGGCATGGCGCAAATATATATACTTATTATGGATATTATATAGAATCCATTTCTACAAAAAAAAACAGATCTATCCCCATTTTGCAAAAGACTCGCTTAATTTGATCTAATCCATTTGGAGAATATGTTTAAGTTTAATTTCTATCCTTTGGACATAAGCACACTAATAATTTTTATTATTTCCATTTCTTTCCCTACTCCTACAAATGCTTTCTGCATTTGTACATTTACACATCAACAAAAAAAGGAGTGTTATACATTAAATAATGGCTTTTTCTCTTTGTTTTAGTCTAGATGGAAAAACTGCCTTGCTGTATTGTGTTTCAAATGCAAAAAAATACATCTGTATCTCATTTATCTCACGGCAAAAGTTTCTCCTTTCCGCTAATGTTTGATCCAGAGAAAAATTCAAAACCCTAATTGAGCTCATTACATTCAACTAAAAATCGTGTAAGCATGTTTGTGTGGTCTGCTTCACACAAAAACTCATTAACGTCGTTTCCTTCATTTTTGTTGAGAGCTTGCTTTTCGTAGAACCAACAAGCCGGTGTCGGAAACAAGATGTTTTTGTTGCTGAATATTGTACAGTAGATGGAACTTCGCAAATACTGGTTGCTGTTTCTGCACTAATGAGATTGTTATGTAGAATGTACGCGTATATTATAAAACAAATTAGTTGGAACTATGAAGTATCGTATTTATTACATACCGGACGATATTTCAACGCGAACATAAGGTACACTTTGAAAAATAAACAGATACATATATAAGTAAAGTTATATTTTTTGTTTTACGGGAGTATTGATGCACCAACTGCTTCTTTGTACGCCAAAAAACGATTGCTACGTAATGTATTTTTGTTGTGAGTGAATAAAAAAATCATTGGCTACCAAATCAAGACCATTATATTATGTCAGATAATCAGTTGTTTGAGTCAATTCCATCGAAGTCTTTTGCCAGGCAAATGTTGGTTAACCATTTAAAACTGACTGTTCTATGTGCCTATAAAGGGTACAATTGTGACATATTTTCACAGAAACAAAGGAACATTTTTTTAGAAGTGTTTAATGAGTGAACATTTTTTTTGGATTTGGCTGCCTCTAGAAAAGTGCCCTAAACTGATTTTGTAGATGTGTTTTAATCGTATTTCCTGAACATTTTTAACCGACTTCAAAAAGAAGGAGGTTCTCAATTCGTCTGTATCTATGTTGGTATTAAAAATGTTTCTGTTAGGACTTGGGGTAAAATGTAAATAAATTGAATTAATCAAAATAAATGTCAGTTAATCAACTTCAAGGTGAATATTTTCGATTAGTCTGTATATACAGTGTGTATTCATCAATCAAACGATTTCTTTTTATTAATAATTTTAATAGAAAAAGTTATTCTTCATGAACAAATTTGCATAGTCTAAAACGTGCATTCTAATCATTTCATGAACTTTTTTAACTGTAGACAAAGTTTGTCGTCAAATATGAATTTTGAATAAAAGTGAAATATCTTTATTTTTCATAATATATAAAATTCTTATCAAACAAGAGTAATAAGAATTATAAAATGCATCTTATTATGCCACATCACTAAAAATTGTATAATAAATTTGCATGTCTCTTTTCCAAATTGTGTACTAGGTTTGATAAAGAATATAAATTTTGTTTAAGTTAAGTACCTTTATTTTTAATAATAACTCAAATTGTTATTAGACAAAGTTTATTAGAACTGAAAACTACGTCCTATTCTGCTATATCAATTAAAACTTTATAACGATTTGTTATAAGATTCCGCGGAGAGGAGACTATTAACTGAATGCCAGAATAATTAACAGACCTAAAGAATGATGCTACTCAGAACGTCTACAATATAGCGGATCCACCTAAGTTAGAATTAAATGCAAAATTTTCTTAATACATATACATATTTAGAAAACAAATTATTCTGTTGAACAGTAAACGAGGTTGGTCAAACTAATAAATAATTCTTTAAAGTAAAAATACTTTATTTTAGGCAATAACGAATAGATTAATTAGATTTTTAGACTGCATCCAATTAAGCCATTGCATCACTCAAAATTGTAAAATAAATACATTAAAAAAAAACAGAAACCGACTTCAAAAAATGACTTAACTAAAAAGCATGAAATATATTTTTTGCTACAACAATTAAATACTTTTTCTGGAGTCGATGCCAATTTGAATAGCGAAGTTGCGAAGTACAATTTCCTAAAATATTTTCACTTTAGCTTGGCACCGACTTCATAAAGCGTATTTAACTGTTGTAGCACAAAAATTATTTCATGCATTTAAGTTTTTTTTGAAATAAGTTTTTTTTTAATGTATTAATGTCGCACCAACCTTTTGAAGAGAAAGTTTCTTTACGGAGACCCCCTTAATGTAACATCAGAATTTTCATCAAATGTTAACTGACAATGTCATACCCCGACCTCTACTTCTCGAATGGATATTCGAGGGTCGAGATAAAGTTAGTTTAGGCGTTACGAGCCCATAGAGTATAGGTAAGCAGGAACCAATGGTGTATAGAATGGCTTTTTATAGTAAAAAACTAATAATTATTTGGTTTAAATTGTGAATTGAAAAACAAACAAAACGGAAATTATTAGACGCGAGATACAAAGACGACATCTAAGATCTAGAGCCGTCACATGTAATTGCTAGGTTAGAATGTCACGTAATCTAGTCGAGAAGTGAATTTCCTGAAAAAAACAGTTCTAGTAATCTTCAGAATTTAATTCTGAAAATGTGGAATTCTTGATTTTTTTGCCATTAAAAATTTCAATTGTTATTAATAAAAAACGAAAAGAAAAAAATGTTGTCTCCGTTTTTTAGCAATAACTATGAAACTATTAAAGGTAGCTTCAATATTAAAAAAGATCCTAAAAGAGAAGAAAATTTCATAACAATAAGTCCCGATCCCCGGAGTTGTAGCACCATTATTTATAATTTTAATTCCACGTTGAAAATAGCGCTCCCCGCGGCCATTCCGGCGCTGTCGCGTCGCCGTTAAGCAAAGTATGCGTTACAAAATATTTTTTTTATAATATTTAATACAAATTTAAAAATTTAAATAAATTATTGTTTTATCTAGACACTTGAAGAAGTATAATCCCGATACAAAAATATTTTTAAGTTGATTTTTGGTAAAGTTATTCAATTGTTAATTAACTAATTTTTTCCGCACTTCAGTTAAAATTAAATCTCTTATAAAAGTTTAAATAATGTACTTAAAAATATTTATCCTGAGGGAGCCTTTTTTTATTTATATAATAAACAAGATTCCGTTGTAAAAGTTAACTTAAGTTTTTTATTTGTTTATAATGATTTTTCAAACTTAACAAAAAATGAAAAATCGGGAAAATGTTATTCAACTTTTTTTTTTCGGAATTTATCATTTTAACTGTATTTGCTTCTATTAATTACATTCAGAAGTTTAACTAAGAAATTTTTTACGTAATTTGTTTATAAATTTTTAATAAACAATTAATAGACAAGTTTAATATTAAAATATCATTATATTGTCCCGGTAAAATGATGATTTAAAAAAAAATTTTTTCTTAAAACCATTTTTTTGTTGTTTATAATCTTTTTTTATTTATCCGACCTTTCAGTTATCAATTAAGGAATCTTTTTTTTCTAACAACCAGAATTCGTCATTTTAAATAAATGTATATAAAAAAATTTTCATTAATATTTTCACTGTTTATTTAATAATTAGTTAATATATTCAATTTACTTTAACCGGATCATTATCTACAACGGTTGTATTTTTATAACCATTTGTTGTCTAAAAGATCGTCCTGAATGTCTAAGACGGTATTATCAATAGTTAAGAAGTTATAGCAGTTTATAAGTTGATAAAACCGGTGACCCCTTCAACTTTCATGTGGTGAAATATTTAAAAATTGAATAAAAAGTAGAGAAATTTTTTTTCATTAATTTAATACATATTTTTGTATTTGTAATTTTTCAAAGTAACAGAAAGAAAAATATATGTTACTCAGAATTTGTTTATAACAAATTGTTTATTAAATAAAAAATTAAAATATAAATGAAAAAAATATATAAAGCTATTTCAAAGGATGAATTAGGATTTTTAGAAAAAATAACGATTCCTTAATTGAAAGGTCGGATACATAAAAAAAAGATTATATACAATAAAAGAATGTTTTTAAGAATTTTTTTTAAATCATCATTTTACCGGGACAATATAATGGTATTTTTTTTAAATCTTAAACTTGTCTCTTTGTTTATTAAAACTTTATAAACAAATTCCGTAAAAAATTGTTAGTTAAACTTCTGAATGTAATTAATAGATGCAAAAACAGTTAAAATGAAAAAAAAATCGAAAAAAAATTTTTTTGAATAACATTATCCCGATTTTTCATTTTTTGTTAAGTTTGAAAAATCAATAAACAAATAAAAAAACTTAAGTTAACTTTTACAAAATAAAAAAGGCTCCCTAAGGATAAATACTTTTAAGTACATTATTTAAACTTTTAGAAGAGATTTAATGTTAATTGAAGTACGGAAAAAATTGGTTAATTAACAATTGAATGACTTTAACAAAAATTAACTTAACTATTTTTGTATGGAAATTATATTCCTTCAAGTGTCTAGATAAGACTATAATTTATTCAGATTTTCAAATTTATATTAAATATTATAAAAAAAATATTTTGTAACGTATACTTTGCTCGGCGGCGACCCGTCAGCACCAGAACGTCCGCGCGGAACGCTTTTTTCAACTTGGAATTAAAATTATAAATAATGGAGATACAACTTTCGGGATCAGGACTTATTGTTATGAAATTTTATCCACTTTTAGGATCTTTTTTAATATTGAAGCTGTCTTTAATAGTTTCATAGTTATTGCTAAAAAACGGAGACCACCTTTTTTCTATTCGTTTTTTATTAATAAAAATTGAAATTTTTAATTGCAAAAAAATCACAAATTCCACATTTTCAGAATCAAATTCTGAATCGAATAAACCAAACCCCATGTTTTTAAGACTACTAGAACTATTTTTTTCAGGAAATTCACTTCCAGATTAGACTAACTATAAAATTTTGAGGTTAACTTCACCTGTCAGAGATATGGAAATTATCCGGTATTTTTTCATATAGAAATGAATAATATAAATAATCAGTTGACATGGAATATGCATAAGGAACGAAAAATATAAAAGAACAGTTCACCAATTTCATTCGACCATATAACTTATTATCCTGACTTACTATACATATTACTGCGAATTGCAGTCGTTAATGTCAGTTTCGTTTTATAACATATAAATATTAATGAAGGTTTTTTTAGAAAACAAAAATATTCTGATGGTAACAAATTGTATGTAGATGCAGGTTAAATAATTCAAAAGTCAAGTAAAATTATATCAAGTTCGCCATCAGTAATTGTTTAAATAGAGAATTTTAACAGACGTCACCAATGAAATTGTAGAAAGCAATATGTCCATCATCATATGACCTTAGGTAATATTCCTCATCATCATATAGAAAAAAAAAGGAAGACGGTATTCATTATATAAATTAAAAAGAATGAGTGTAAAAATATCGTAGTAAAAGTAAACAAAAGCATAGAAACGCATAGAAAAAATCTACACAACAACTACATATCAGAAAATCCAGATGAAAAACAACATTTCAGGGCTAAAGTTAAGTTAGAAAGATCAATTCAAGCTACCAGTTTTAAAAAATACCAATCAGTTCGGTTATTAGGCACTTTGTGTAGTCATAATATATGCTAATAAAAAAATTACGCTTTTGGTTTGGCAATTAATAAACAAGGTCTTATATATAAATTTCTTTTAAAAAATTGTTTAGGCTTACAGCAAATCAATATAACAAAAGTAATATTATCGAATACTTTTTAAAATTTATACAGAGTACCTAAAGTGAATGATCAAGATAATCACTTATGCATGATTTTTGCATGAAATAGCAATAATACCTTTTTTTAACACACAGAAAGGATTAACAACCGATACGAGAATATGTATAGATTTTAAAAAATATCTAATAAATAATTTGGTCAAGTGCGAGTTGGACTCGCATACTAATGGTTCCGTAGCTCCTTCAAGATATATAGTTTCAGACAAGCAGGGAATGAGGGCATTTTCTTATATTTACCCTAATATATTTCAAAGGAAGCATTTTAAATTTATAAAATATATTCACTTTTATTTCCACACAGACTTTTTATTTTATCTGCTACATGATTCCATTGATATTTATAAAAATACATATGTATTTAATTTTCTTATTTGGCTCCCAAAATTAACATTAGAGTTTTATTTTAGTAATAAACTTTCAGGGAAGCCTTTTATAATCTACTGTCTGAATTTTGAGGCTCTGTAGATTGGAAGATAAACAGCAATGCAGGTGAAGTTTTAAATTATAAATTATTAAATCTGTTAGACAAGTTATTTAAAAATACAAATAAAACATATTTTTCAAAATTTTAGATAGTGTACTTTCTAACGTGGGTATTATGTCGATGTTCAATATTTTGGTAATAACTTTTAAACAAATGATTTAAAAATATGATATATTTGCAATTCACATAATGAACCTTTTATTTATTACATAATGCATTTGAAAATTGAATTTTTATTTTCCATTTTATTCTATAATTTCTCTCCAAAATTAATATTGGGGTTTTCTACTAATTTTTCATAAACATTTCAAGTGAGCCCCAGTTACCCCTAATCATTTTCAATATTTTAGGTTTTGTTAATATCTTGTAAAGAATTAATTAAAATATATGAACAATATATATTTGTATTCCTCATAATGAGCCTTTTCATTTGATGTATTGCATGATGCATTAAATTTTTTTTCCATTTAATTTTATAATTTGGCCCCCAAAATTAATATTAGGGATTTCTTTGTATTTTTCCTGTAAACCAAAAAATTAAGGTCTTATAGTTTGGGGAATAAAGGGGGGAATGGGTAATAATTTAAAATATTTTTGTTAAAATATGTTAAAATATTCATTTTAAAAATGAAAAAAAAATATATTTTTATTCGTCATAATGAGCCCTTTGATTTGGTATATTACATAATGCGTTAGAAATAATTTTAATTTTATGTTTTCCATTTAATGCTATAATTTGCCCCTAAAATTAATTTTAGGTAAGGTCCTATAGCCCCATTTTTTTTAAAAAATTGCGGCTTGTAGTTTCAGAGATTGGGTACGGGGAATGGGTAAAAATGTTTATATTTTTGTTAATAATTTAAAAAAATATATTTTAAAAATTTGAAAAAAATATATTTGTTTTCGCCATAAGGAGCCCTTTCATTTGATTTAATAATGTGTTAGAAACAATTTCAATTTTATATTTTCCATTTATTTCTGTAATTCGCCCCCCAACATCAATAGTAGATTTCTCTTTATTTTTCAGGCAGAATTCAGATAACGCCTTCGGAAATAAGGGAAGGAACGGTCGTTTTTTTAGTTTTTCCCCCAGAAGTACCCCCAAAATCTAAATTTCTTCACTAACAAAATCTGCTCGTCATCGGGTCACCAAACTACACACTGATACCAAATTTCAATCTTTTGCGTTCAGTAGTTTAGGAGAAAATTGCTGTGATGTGAGAGAGGGTAAAATCCGGAGTGACATTATAAGGGTTTCCGTATATTAAATATACGGAACCCTAAAAAGAATATTTGAAATGATTTTTGACAGAATAATTCTTAATCGGAAAAAGTAGACTTTAAACTTTATTTGTAAGTCTCATATAATAGAGATTCAAAGAAATTTTATTATATATTTTTTGAAATTGTGTGTCCATGGGAAAGAGGGAAAATACATTTCGTACTAAGCTGAGTGCCACTCTAACTTATGAACTTATTTCAAATATATAGAATTCAAGGGTGCACAGCTTTTTTTCCAAACTTTAATACAGAATGTATGCAAGGCCTAAAAAATCTCATGACAAGTAACTTCGGAAACTTGCTTTATCAGTTGAAACACGTTATCGATGTTGTTTGGTTTAATAATTGATTTTGGAGAGATTTGATTTTTGATGGCACTTCATCTTAAAAAATCGAGTTAAGCTCATCTATGCATTACTACATTTCAAAGTTGGATTAAACGTTAAAGACAATTTGTAATTATAAAAACAATTATCTCAAAAGTTTTGCTAAAAATTATGTAGAAATCAAAATAAGTTCGAATAAGTTTCATAAAATCTATTATTTTCTGTCTACTTGATTTAAACTGAAATTGATCAATAACCATCAGTTAATTTCATATATTTTATGTGATTACCTTTTCTTCGTATTAGAAAACGTAAATGAAATAAAACCTCTACATACCAATGTCAAAGATTGAAAATATTCAGATTGTAATGGTTTTGTTGATTATTTGTTAGCTCTTTATGCACCTTATTGATTAGAGCACAATTACGTGGCATAGATTGTTGATGAAATATTCAATGCATAAAATCATTCTTACAATGGGAAACTGGATAATGATTTGAAGAGGTTTTGATTGACAATATAAAAGCGTTAATTTTCTTGTCCGTTTCTTACTTGCTGTAATAAAAATATATAGATTTTAATTCTGACTGGAAGTGTGTGCCATTGGTTTTTTTATGTCTATAACAATTAAGTACCTAAACCTACAGTTATGACGATATAGATATAGGGTTTAAATTTTTCAATCGTTTTCAATTTTATTGTAATTTTGTTCCGAGTCATCAAGCGTTCTAGAAACATAATTCGAAAGCTTATAGGAACGTAGGATAAATTACGTATAATATTAACAGTACTTGCATCACTTGTCAAAAGAAAAGATGGCCAAAAAGCGTGATATTGTAATCAAGGCTCGAACTTCCCTAGCATTTAATAAATTGAAGGGTTTGTTCAATTTTGGTACTTTCAGATAAGAAATTACTTAGTAGTATACAGATTCTTTCAGACTGACTTCTTTTGTTTTTAGGTGACCACGTTGTGTATCTATAAAGTGAGGTTGACCCAATAACGTCGTCCAGATAGCGAAGACAAAAATCGTTTTGCAACATTTTCAATATACAGGGCTTTCATTTCAAAACCAGTCACCCAAAATATCTTTAAAAGAAAAATACAAAAAACCGTTAATTTATATTTACGGGGGGTGAATATCTCTTCAAAAAGTTTAAATACAAAGGGGTATAATATGATACCTGTTTTTAAAGGTCCCTTTTTTGCCAATCTGTTGACACATCATTTTTTAAAATCAGATTATTTTTACAAAGTAATGACCTAGAAACCATTAACAATATTTGGGTCTCTGATCATGAATCAGGTTAGCAAAATTCAAAATGGCGGATCCAAGATGGCGGATGATTTTTTAAAAATCAACCGATGTAGGCCAAAATTGGTATATAGAGGTTTTGGGGTCTCGAATCATGAGTCCAGAATTTACAAAATTTAAGATGGATGAAGATGGATGGACTCATGAGCAGAGACCTCAAAACCCCTATATATCAGTTTTTTGTTATTAAAGTTGAAGGTTCACTAGCCATATAAAATACATTAGAACATTGTTTACATAATTTGAGGATTTCAAGTAGAATGCTTATCACAAATTGTAATTAAAAGAGTTTTTATCTATGAAATAAAGTTTTTTATTTATTTATTTAAAGAGTAGGGCCACCCTACAGACAGTCGCAGCTGCCCTATTACAGGGTGGCACAAGTTAACAAAAATTGTAACACGAGATCGAGCAAGTACATTAATTAAATTATAAAAGGGGAAAAAGGATAAAGTAAGGTACAATTTCAAAAGTAACAGACCGATCATTGACTTATGTGTTTCCTGAAAATCGGGTAACTTTAGGAGAAAATGTCATAACTGGTACTCCTCTTATTTTTATCATCGATCATATTGTACGATCGGTAACACCATGGCAGCGGCGAGTTAAAATAATAATTGGAGTTAGAGCATTCAGTTGCAAATATTTCTCTATTTCTGAGGGTGTAAGGCCTAGCATTGATTGAAAAATGATTACTTAAATATTTGGAATCAAGGAGATTATTAATTATCTTATATAAGAAAAATATATCACAACATTGCCTTCTGAATTCTAGAGATACCATCTTATAAAATTTTAAATTTTAAAGTTCATTCTTTTTCACTAAAAGAGATAACTAAAATTAGTTTTGTGAAAGTTAAAACTGTTAATTTGTCTAATTTATTTCAAATTTGGGCAGAAGCTAAGTCTGCTGTCGCAAGTTTCGGGTATTTTAGAATTTTGTTTTGCAATAATTATACCTGCATATTATTTGTACTTAGATTTTGATTTCAATTATCCTAGACGCCCAATACAATACTATTGGTAAGTCTAGTTTTGAATTTATAATATTTGAGTGAAACTTTAATATATAAAACTACAGAGTTTCTTTGTTTAATTTCGTTAAATATTGGAATCACTTACCAAATCAGTCAGATATTACTCCTCGATTCTGCTCGATCACTTACGAAATTTTTGTTTCTAAAAAATATTTAAAAAACCACTGGGATTATGAACTGCAATCTAACCGATTTCAAACACAAAGTGCAACTGAATCACGTCTGTTGTTTTGTAAGGTATAGGCTAGAATAAATACAATCTTTGTTACAAATACCTGAAACAAATTGTTAATTTTACACTGTTGATTACAACAATCAGGTCTGCATAATGCAATCTGCAGCATAGGTATAATATAAACATTTCCTTATTCGTAAGGGCATGGATATAATACGTTCCTTCATTTTGTAGTATGGTATATATAATTCTAGAATGCTATCGGGCAACAGCCAATATATAAAAGTATACTCTTTTAACTATATTTTGAGAGCTTTCGAAATTGTTTATTTCTTCATCAGTCAAAAACTACAATTAACACAAAAGTTGAATTATAATATTAAGTTAATATGTAATAAAAACTTACGTTAGTTGAGATTGAATTTAGAATTAACTGTACAGCACAAATTGAACATTGGAAAGGTTATCAAGTATAAGATAATATACATTTGAAATGTATAGGAAAATGATAATGTCAAATTGAAATTTACAGAGAAGTTGATTACAATAGAAATTATTGAAAAAGAAAGCTGCAAATTGTTGGACAAAACATGTTTAATACCAAGTTAGTGAAAATGAATTAACCAAGATTAGAATTAGAGTGATAAGATTTTGAAATTTTGTTATCGATTTCTAGCAAATTGCAATATATTACGTTAAGGTTTAACAGATCCGTTTTTTTTATTTATATTATCGTCAAAGCTATTAATATATACCATCTCCAAAAAAAATCTTTTAAATGAATTTCGCTCTATTGCAAGGATGCTGGCGTTGTCAAAGTTTGCTGTATAGCAATTATCAATGCAATGACTAGTTAAAGCGAAGAATCTTTGTTCAATCTTATATCGCTTTTGTGAGAAGTAATTCGATCTTTAAGTATTCTTGAAGTTTGGCCAATATAAGTGGCTGGAGAATTGTTACAACCAATTTTATGTATTACATTCGATTGGAGAAATTTTGGGATGTTATCTTTACCTTTACTAAACAAATCATTAACAGTTTTAAGAGACTTGTGAGAAAATATTAATATTATAATATTAATTAATATTAATTAATTTATAATTAATATTAGGTTGATTATTGAAAATTTTCAAGATCTTGGGGGTGATCTCTTTAAGGTAAGGAAGGGACACATATACATAATTGGAATTCTGTAAATTTGTATCAGATTAATTGGTATCTGATTTTTATGTGTAAATCTTTCGACGGCTAGAATTTGTGGATTATTGAATAATAATTTATTTAGCAATTAATAACTTTGAAGATAATATAAATAAAAAAACTGATCTGTAAAACCTTAACGTTATATATTGCAATTTGCTTGAAATCGATAACAAAATTTCGAAATCTTATCACTCTAATTCTAATCTTGGTTAATTCATTTTCACTAACTTGGTATTAAACATTTTTTTGTAAAACAATTTGCAACTTTCTTTTTCAATAAGTTTTATAGTAATCAACTTCTCCGTAAATTTCAATTTGACATTGTCATTTCCTATAACAAATGTAAAAATATTATCTTTTACTTGATAACCTTTCCAATGTTCAATTTGTGCTGTTCAGTTAATTCTAAATTCAATCTCAACTAACGTAAGTTTTTATTACATATTAACTTTATATTATAATTAAACTTTTGTGTTAATTTATTTTAGATTTTCTTGGGAATAATACCACATCAGAGTTAAACTTGTGTATATTTTAAAACCAAACGTTTCAAAATCGGATTTCGTTTTCAATGGATATAAATTATATAACTTCAATTATTTTGACAAATATGTTTACGTTACTATAGAATTCACAGGGTGCACAAGAAATTCCAAAGATCATTAAAATCAAATCAAGTTGGAAGAACATTGTCTTCAGAATTTATTTGTGGCGTTCCTAGGGACGACTTTCTTTTTAAGATAGTGCATTTTGCGATCAAAGAATTCTGATAATTCAGTGATATAAAGTCATTTCATGAAATGATATAGGGTTGTTCAAAAGGAATGCCCATTGTTATTTCATCTTTAATTTCGGCAACCAGACTGACTGAAATCTACGGAAGTAGAAGCGATGCCTAACAGAATTCCATCGGGATGTGAGGTTTTTTTCTAGGTTTTCCTTATCTTTAATGGGATCACTGAATTATCAGAATTCTTTGATCGCATTTTTGGCAAATGCACTATCTTAAAAAGAAAGTCGTCCCTGCCACAAATAAATTCTGCAATTTTTCAAGTTCTTCTTGAAAAATTTGTTTGATTTTAATGATCTTTGGAATTTCTTGTGCACCCTGTATATTTAAAATAATAGTCTACATATGTCAATCTCATACTAACGTAACGTTTGGTTTTATAGTTTGAACTCTGATGTGGTATTATTTCTAAAATACTTATAACATTCAGAAAACTTTTGTGTTAATTGTTAACTCTCAGTTACCTAGTGACTCTTGGGGAAGTAGGCAGGTTGAGGCCCCGAGTTCGATCTAGACTCTGAAACTCTATTTTATTTTTTGTCTCTTGATAATGGCTCCAAAGCAGGATTCGAAACGTCGACTATTTAATAAATTCCGACGCGGTTCTCACCCGGAACCTAGCTTAGTTCATATATATATATATATATATATATATATATATATATATATATATCTCTGTTTTCCGAAAAAATTGCAAGGTAATAGGCTATTTTTACCGTTGGTGGCTGTACTAATACTTTACGACGTATTCTCATACCTATCAAATATATATAAAATAAAAGATATATATATATATATATATATATATATATATATATATATATGTTTTAGGTGGTTTCCGGGAATTCATCTGTATTCTGTAACTAGAAGCGAAAGCAGAAGGCTACGAGAATTATGCGAACCGACCTGAAGAGGGCAGATATGACCCTGCCGAAACGTCGTCATTTTACCATCGATCCCGGCAGGGATCAGTTATCAACTACGCGGATGAATTCCCGGAATTCCCCTAGAAGCGAAAGCAGAGGGCTACGAGAATTATGCGAACCGACCTGAAGAGGGCAGATGTGAGTCTGCCGAAATTTCGTCATTTTACCATCGATCCCGGCAGGGATCAGTTATCAACTACGCGGATGAATTCCCGGAAACCACCTAAAACATTTAGTGCCCGCGAAAACTTAAAAACAAATATATATATATATATATATATATATATATGTTTTAGGTGGTTTCCGGGAATTCATCCGCGTAGTTGGTAACTGATCCCTGCCGGGATCGATGGTAAAATGACGACGTTTCGGCAGAGTCACATCTGCCCTCTTCAGGTCGGTTCGCATAATTCTCGTAGCCCTCTGCTTTCGCTTCTAGTTACTCGAATACAGTATTCGAGTAACTAGAAGCGAAAGCAGAGGGCTACGAGAATTATGCCTAAAACATATATATATATATATATATATATATATATATATATATATATATATGTTAGGCGTAAATATCATGCACGTGTAAGATACAAAGTATCATATTTCGCTGACCAGTTTCCTGCTTCACTATGTAAACGTGGGAACGCATCGACTTGACCGTTCTTTTGACTAGTCAGCTTTTTAATGTTATAAATCAGAGCGACGCGGTCCCACGGTCGTCATTTATCTAGTATACTTGTACCATTTAGTCATTTCATTTAATTTTCAATTTACTGTTTCATTTAAAGTTTTAATTTCAATAAATAATTTTTTTTAAAAACTCTAAAGTGATTTACAACATATAAAATTGGCGCAGTCAGTAGGATTGTCCAACACAGCTAGAACACGTGTACACTCACTAGTTGTGTCGATTTCCAAATCCTTGTGGACAAGAACTTCCAGACCGAGACAACAACTGTGGCAGCGAGAACCTGGAACACGCAACCTAACAGCTAACCAGTCCTCAGCTTCTCCAGAACAGTCTCATGCCTAGGGTACTAATAACGTATGTAGAAACATCTCGTTTTTCATTCAATTATTTACCAATTGAAACGATTTTTATATTTATTTTTATATTATTATTATCAGTTCTCTCGTTTAAAATTTCCATATATTTCTTATTCCTTTGAATTACGTTTTAAGCTATTGAATAATTTTTGAAACGCATTTACTATTATTCTGCATTATTTTACCACGCTTTATTTTATTTTATGTTCGCAAACTGTTGAATTTATTTAACCAATTTACTCATACCTAAATTTTGAATTTTTATAAATTATTTTGTGTTACTTTGCTTACTTCCATTTTACTATCTTATTAAATTTTTATTTTCTTTTTCGTTACACTTGAATATTTGAAATGGCAACTACAAGACAAGGTGCTGCGACTCCTAATGTAGAGCCATACAAAATATCAGAAATTTTCGCAATAATTCCGGAATATGACGGAAACCCTATATTCTTAAACACTTTCATTTCTTCATGCCAAACTGCACATAGTATGGCAACCGACTATCAACAAGTGCTTTTAATATTGCACATAAAAAATAAACTTCGCGGCAGAGCTGCCGAACTAATAAATTCTCGCAACCCGACTCAACTAACAGAAATTCTTAGAGAACCACTTTGGAGATCCTAGAGATCTCTCAGCCTTGATACAAGATCTTCAAAGAATGAGGCAATTAAATTCCGAATCCCCCTTAACATTTTCAGCCAGACTACAAACCCACCAAGCAAAAATGCTTGCTGCGGTTAACAAACAAAACTTGACTCAAAAAGAGAAACAGGCACAAATCGACTTGATCGAATCCATGGCACTAAATAGCCTCCTAACAGGTTTAGAGCCAAAGATAGGACAACTAGTTCGTGCTAGCGATCCTAAAGACATTCTCACCGCCGTTTCATGCATAAAACGTGAACTCCAACTCCATCACTTAGAATCTCAAAAATTTTCAAATTTTAGAAACCCAGGTCCACCTCCTCGAAAGCCCAACCAGTTTCCAGTACAAAAACAATGTTCATTCTGTAAAAGAATGGGGCATACTGTTAACGAATGTCTCACCAAATCGAGACAAATGCAACAAAACCAAAATTACGGACAAAACTTTTCGAACATACGTCCTAACCCATTTTCTCAACAACCAGGCCAATTCCAGAATAGGCCACAATTCCAACCCAATACTCAGAGTTTCCAGCAGAACAGAAACTTTCAACAACCTCGTCCTTCAACCAATACACAACCCCAAAGTTCAGGTCAATATAAACCTAATCAAAACTTTTTCCGGCAACAACGAACACATCACTTAAACAATTCTTATAATTATGGGTACGATCAACCCAATACTAACGTATACGAAAATCAATACCAAAATACCGATTTTGAAAGTTACGACCAAGACTATTGCGACTCGACACATACCGATTACGACTATTACTCAAAAACAGATAACGCAGAATGTGACAACTATGTTGAAAATGAACACGAATTTTCATCCGTAAATTTTCAGAATCTCCCTTTCCAAACGGAACCCCGGAAATCACAGAACTTCAGACCCAAATTCAAACACTAAATCTAGACAGTTTCGACCCGAATTTGAACTTCCCCGAACAGAGCTTTCTATAAGACCGCTTCTGACCGTAAATTCTAAAAATTTATACTACATCACAGATTCTTCTAACACATATAAACTCTTGATAGACACCGGTGCTGGTCTTTCTATTTTCAAACCAGACACTTGCACACGGTTCAGAGAAAGATTTCAGGAAAACGTAGTAATTCAGGGAATTACCAATCAGAAAATCCTTATAAACGAATCGACCCTCGTCCCTTTTAATATAAAAGATCCGCACAAGGTTTACATCTGCAACCTTGATATAGAATTCGACGGTTTGTTAGGCTCTGACTTTCTCGAGCACTACAACTGCATTATAGATTTTGACAAAAAACAACTAATAACGAACTTTAAGACACTTCCTCTGTATAAAGTGACAGACGATACAATCAATGCCACTGAATCTATACAATGTCCCCCTTCTTATACGTCCATTAATACAATTTCGATTGAACCCCGTACCGAACAAATCTTTAAACTTAGCTGTGAACTAAGAAACACCGAAGCCCTTCTAACCGGTAAAATTGAAAAAGTTCATCTCCCCAATGCTGTTGTTACAGTAGACAGCAAAGGCCAATTTCTCACATCTATTCTAAATGCGAATGCCATCCCTAAAATAGTAAATTTTTCAAATCTAAAACTCGAACCGTTACAAAACTTTTCTGTGAATTCTCTCTCGCAAACTACTCCTTTGAACTATAACGAACCCGGCAGACAAGAAGAAATTGTTAAACAACTCCGACTAGAACATTTAAACGACGAAGAGTCAGACTCAATTTTACAATTATGCCTCGACTTTTCAGACATATTCTACCTCGAAGGCGATCACTTATCATTCACAAACGAAATCAAACATAGTATTGATACCAACAACGCGAAACCCGTTTATACAAAATCATACCGTTATCCCCAAGTACACAAACAAGAAGTTAAGTCCCAGGTAGCAAAAATGCTCGATGAAGGCATTATACGATCCTCTAATTCGCCTTGGTCCCCTCCCGTCTGGGTGGTACCAAAGAAATTAGACGCCTCTGGAAAACAGAAGTGGCGTGTTGTAGTAGACTACCGCAAACTTAACGAACTTACAATCAATGACAAGTACCCCCTACCTAACATCTCAGACTTACTAGACCAACTAGGCAAATGCCAGTACTTTACGACTCTTGACCTCGCCTCTGGTTTCCACCAGATAGAAATAGACCCAAAAGACATCGCGAAAACTGCATTCACTGTCGAGAACGGACATTTTGAATTCGTCCGGATGCCCTTCGGATTGAAGAATGCTCCTTCTACCTTTCAAAGGGTGATGGATAACATTCTTATGGGAATCCAGAATGAAAGATGTCTGGTTTACATGGATGACATAATCATTTACTCGCCTACAATACATGACCATCTATCACGACTGACAGACGTATTTAAAAGACTCAGAAAGGCTAACCTTAAAATACAGCCTGACAAATGCGAATTTCTCCGCAAGGAGGTCGCTTACTTAGGACATCTTATAACTAAAGACGGTGTAAAACCCAATCCATCAAAAGTAGACTGTATTTTAAACTTTCCACAACCAAAGAACCCTAAAGACATAAAATCCTTTTTAGGCCTTGCTGGTTACTATCGTAGGTTCATTTCTAACTTTGCAAAGATCTCCAAACCACTGACAAAACTATTACAAAAAGACCAACCGTTCAATTTTAACGAAGAGTGCGTAAAATCCTTCAATGAACTAAAACGAACATTGACTTCCACCCCTATACTCATTTACCCAAATTTTGACGAACCGTTTATACTGACTACAGACGCCAGCGCTTTTGCCATCGGCGCCGTATTATCTCAAGGGCCAATAGGTAAGGATTTACCGATTGGATATGCTACTAGGACCCTTTGTAAAGCCGAAACTCGGTACTCCACCATTGAGCGAGAGCTCTTAGCCATTGTCTGGGCGGTTAAGCATTTTCGTCCGATAATCTATGGCCGTAAGTTCCTACTACTGACCGATCATCACCCGTTAACCTGGCTATTTTCTATAAAAGATCCCGGTAGTAGACTTGCCCGATGGAGACTCAAACTAGAAGAATACGACTATGAAATTATTTACAAGCCTGGTAAAGTTAATAAGAACGCTGATGCTTTATCACGGATTAAAATTAACCATCTTGACGAATGTTCATCATTTCAGTCAAAATCGAAACTAACACCCTTCAAAGTCCTACCCCTAAAGGACGAATCCGAAGACGACAGTCCTGAACCCGAACAAAATGAAATATCTCTTGAAACTATGTCCGAAGAATTTAAAACCTTTATAGAACGTTACAAAACCACTTCTTTAATTGACTACAGCAAAATTGAATTCTCCAACTGCCAACTACTAGACAAAACAAATAAAAACATTTTAATTTTCCCCCAATCATCCAATCTTCAGGAGTTTCATCATGACATCTTCGAAGATATTTTCGAAGAAGTCGCTGACTTCGAAACCTTTAAAATTAATGTATTCGCCAGTAAAACCGTAAGCAGAAGGCAATATTTCATAATCCCACTTCCAAACGATCCTGAAATTGTCAATGAAGTTCTTTTTGCATCAATATATAAACATCAAGATACTTTATCTCCATCTAAAACATACTGTGTCGAAAACAATCTCGATCTTCCGATTCTAGAGATGCTCTCTTTCATTTTCGCTGAAAAGGAAATCAAATGGAAAATTTGCCAAAACGTTACAAAAACCCCCGAAAAAGACGAAATACCGCTGATCCTTGAACGATATCATAACGGGAAAAATAACTTACACCGCGGCATTAACGAAACCGTCCGCCGTATTAAAGAAATGTACACCTGGCCAAGTTTCACAAAAGACATTGAAAATTTCGTTAAGAACTGCGAAATTTGTCAAAAAACTAAAGCGTGTCGCAAAAACTTAGACAATCCCCTCGTCATTACGGAAACGCCTAAAACACCGTTTGAGCCAATTAATATTGACATACTAGAAATACCTAACAGAAACTATATCTTATCTGTAAGAGACGAACTGACAAAATACTCTCAAGCTTATGCTTTGGCAGACAAATCAACCAAATCAGTTGTCAGTACTATGATGTTATACTTCCAACATTTTGGTACGCCATTGCGTATCCATTGTGACTATGGTAGGGAATTTGACAACGCCATATTCAAAGACTTGTGTAAACTGTACGACATTAAACTAACTTATTCAAGCGTAGGACATCCGCAAACAAATGGCTCTGTAGAACGATTTCATTCTACTCTGTTAGAAATGATTCGAATCCATAAAGCCGAAAACCCAGATGAACATCCCCTAAATGTAGTCCCGTATGCGGTTATTGCTTACAATAACTCGACAAACAAAACCCATGGCTTTTCGCCTTACGAACTAGTGTTTGGACATACGTCCAGCAGACCACCAGAAACCACCTACAACCATAAGGAACTGATTAGTAAATATATCCGAGACTTGAACAATCGCATTTCCTATTACTACAAAGTAGCCCGCGAAAAAACTGACTTACAAAAGCAAAAGGCTAAAGAACGTTTTGATAAACACGTTTCGGACAAACTTCCCGAATTTAAAATTGGTGATAAAGTTTACGTCAAAGAATCCCAAATTAAAGACAAACTTCATAACAAATTCAACGGTCCATTCCAAATTTTAGACATTCATAATAATTCAGCCACACTTTTAAATCTCAAAACAAACCAACGAACAAAAGTTAACTTTGACAGAATGAAACTCTATTCTGAAAACTAACTTTCTTTTCAGGTTACTACTGCTGCTCGGTTCAGCAGTCTCACAGTTCAACATCAAACCAATAAACAACACTCTTGTTATTTACTATCACGACGAAACTAGAATAGTCATCTCCAACTATAAATGGACATTACTAGTTCATCGTAACTTGACGATACTTAAAGAAATTTTTGAAAACAACAGAATCCTCAAAACATTAGAAAACACTGTCGATCCCATCCCAGGTTTCAAATTTCATGACACAAGTGCATCCCGAATTGATGTACAAACTCACATCAGTCTCTTATCCCAAATTTCAGATTCAATTAAAACTAAATTTTCAGAAATATTCATGGACACTAAAAGATCCAAACGAGGACTAATTAACGGCGTAGGAACTATCTTTAAAGCCATCACTGGAAATCTTGACGCAACCGATGGCGCATTTTTCACAGATAGTATCAACAAACTTAATCAGGGACAATTACAAATAGAGAATCTCCTAAAAATTCAAATAAGCGTAACTACTTCTATTATCAAAACTTTCAATGAAACCATTCAGAAACTCCAAATTGACGAAGCAAACTTTAACGAAAACATTGACGCAATCAATTTGGCAATACATACTCTAAACGACAAAATAGCCCTTATCCAAGCAAAACAGTCATTTTTGGGAATATGCGAAAAATTAATGGCAAGCTATTTATTTCTTGAGGATAACCTCAATGATATTTTAAATTCCATAACATTTGCTCGATTAAAAATAATTCATTCCTCAATAATCACACCTGATCATTTGATAAAGTCACTACAGGAAATTTCGCAAAATCTTGTCAAAAACAATCTACCGTTACCTGTCAGATATTCAAGTGTCGCCCAATATTTGGAAGTAATCGAATTAGAAGCGTTTCAAACTAATTCAGATTTAGTCTTTATTTTAAAAATTCCTCTTGTAGAGCAACAACTCTACACCGCCTACCACTTATATCCTATCCCAATTTTAGATGACAGAACTGGTTTTCATCATATTCTTTCATTCACCCAAAAATATATTGCGCGAAACGATGATTCTCTAATGTACATACCCATTAAGGACTTGAGTGTATGCAAGCCACTAACTCCACAACAAAAACTGTGTTCTGAGTTATATGCCTACCCCATCGACTCCAATGCACCCTGCGAAGCTCAACTTCTGAAGAACATCCGTAGTGTACCGGAGAGTTGCCAAAGCTCCGTTGTATTCAGTGAAGGATACAATGTCCAAAGACTAGAAACTAACACGTGGATTGTTATAGTGTCCGAGCCCTTACATGTGACAATTAATTGTGCGGGAATAGATACTAAGACAATAGTTTTAACAAACAATACCATTATTCGCTTACAATCAGACTGCAGTGCTTTTGTGGGAATCACAAAAATACAAGCGGAACCTCAAAAACTTATAAACATTTCCGACAATTCATACCCTGTATTAATCCCTTACAACTGTTGCAGTTCTCACCCCGAAAAACTAGATATTCCAGAACTTAAACCCCTTAAACTGGACGATTTAAACATGGAAGAACTATCCATAGCCAACCACAAGTTGGACCAGTATTCAAGGGATCTTGAGGATCTCATCAACCAACCCTTCGTTAATAAAAACATTTCCTGGTTCACATATGCTACAATAATTATCATTGTAACAATTGTTATTGTATACAGCTCCTTGAAAATTATAAGGCACGTTAAGAGACCTCCGAAAAACGACATCTCTAATCCAGAGAGTCTGAGACCCTTGGCAAAACCGTTCTCCAGGCTCATACCAAAGCTGAGGCCCCACATCGGAGAGGAACCAGAACCAGTAAATTCCAAAAGTTGATGTTACAGCATCAACTTTTCTTGGTAAAGGGGAGCTGTTAGGCGTAAATATCATGCACGTGTAAGATACAAAGTATCATATTTCGCTGACCAGTTTCCTGCTTCACTATGTAAACGTGGGAACGCATCGACTTGACCGTTCTTTTGACTAGTCAGCTTTTTAATGTTATAAATCAGAGCGACGCGGTCCCACGGTCGTCATTTATCTAGTATACTTGTACCATTTAGTCATTTCATTTAATTTTCAATTTACTGTTTCATTTAAAGTTTTAATTTCAATAAATAATTTTTTTTAAAAACTCTAAAGTGATTTACAACATATAAAATATATATATATATATATATATATATATATATATATATATAATACAACTCTAGCAAATAAATAACACATTCAATGTTGTTAGGTACCTACCCAGGAAGTAAAAAATGTAAACATTCTGTTCAAATTAATTACCTACCAATCTAGTATATTTTTGAAGTTGTTGCAAAGCAACAAGCAAATTTGATGAAGTAGTAGATAAGTGCGCAATGAAGGATTTTAGATTTGCTTGGCACCGACTTCAAACATATACTAGATTGGTAGGTAATTAATTTGTACAGAAAGAGCACCTTTTAATGTTTAAATTTTTTACTTCCTGGGTAGGTACCTAACAACATTGAATGTGTTATTTATTTGCTAGAGTTGCATTTTGTTATAATTATTTTTAGCTTTTTAGTTATAGGTGGAAGTCGGTTATATTTAAAAAAAATGTTTTATTTTAAACTTTTTAGTTTTTAGGTAGTTTTCATTCTTTATTTTTTATTTTGTATGTATAACCTTAATAGACAGGACCAGGTAACATCGAAAGCCTCAACTTTACACAATGATACATTTTCATTTAAATTGACAGGTAAATGTTTACGAACAAAATGTAATAGTACTTAATAAGGACAAAATATATTTATGCCTTATGGATCACGCCATGTAACCTTTTTTTCAACTTTTTTGACAACTCTGTATAACTATAGATAATTCCACTCCTCCCTATGTACCAACCATCCTGTACATACGACCCACGGACAAGCATACATTTGTTAGATGCCTTCTATAAACTATAGGAGGGAGTAGAATCCATCCCATATTTACGGAGTCAAAGCAGTCCTATTTTTCAACCATAGTATATAACTCTTTGTGGGCTACCCCATAAATTATTTCATTTTTAACATTTTATATTATCGCCCTGTGTAACATTAATTCCTTTCCACACTTTATGCAACTTCTTATGTGCTATAAAATAAATAATTTTTTAATAACACTGTATAAATATAATTAAACTCCAGCATATATTTCAACCATCCTGTATATGATTTGTTTACGTCCACATCATATAACAGTTATTTAATCACCCTTTATAATTTTAATCTCACATTTTTATACCACCAAACGTCCACTCCACCCTATATTCCAACTATCCTGTATATACGGCTGCCTATGGACCGCTATCATTCTACTCCGTCCTATATTTTAATCATTATATAAATGCAACTCATTCTATCACTTGACTTTGTGATTTTGTTTGCTATAACTAAACACCCTGTGTATAAACGCACCACATAGCAGTTTATAGTTTGACATATGTTGTCACTGAATTTTGTATTAGGCCGGGAGAATGTGACAACCAAAAGCACCGTCTTTGTAAAATGGAAAAATTTTCATTTAAATAGGTATTTGCCTGGTATACAAACAAAACGAGCTTGGTACTCAGTGATTTAAGGAGCCGAAAATACTATGCTTTACTACCTATATGCTTGAGATGTACATAGCAAATTTTCAAATTCGCAATTAAAACTTCCATTGCCTAAAATTCTCGCACTATTACGTTGAAATTAAAATATTTATGATGAAATGTCCTTTATGTAATTTCGATGAAATTTTTGACAAAAATTTTGGGATTTTCGGCGATTTTCTGCAAAACTGCAAGTTGCACGTTGCAGAAAATTATATGAGATCACCTAGGGATCTTCCTTAATAGATTAAACGTTAAAAAACTATACACATCCATAAGGAGTTTTCGAAAAATCGACCAATATGCTAGGGATATTGGTCGATTTCCATGCACGCATGTGTTCATTCACAAATTTCAGGGCTATACCAATAGAATTCTTTTCCAAGATTTGAAGTTTCACCAATCCGGATATATATTCTATTAAACAAGACCATGTTCATTCAAAATGGTTCACCACAGGAGAAGAAATCCTTTTTGGAAGTCGGTTAAAAATTCATAAAAATTGGTCGAGCCTTTTCGGAGGCTTTCAAACACTAACGCCAAGGCTATCATGTAAGCGTCAGAACGGTTTACCGTCGTTCAAGGTCTTTTGGATAGGAGCATTATCGACATCATCTTGTCCTACCTCTGACTATTGAGCATCGACGGTAACGACTACAGTGGCGCAGTAGTAGAGGAGTACTCCTTGATGATGACAACTTAGAGTTGTTGAAACGGCGTTGAGTGTTTAAAATAAGGGTTTGGTGTTAGGGTGCAAAACTGTGTTTTTATATTTGTGACACATCAAAGGTTCCACAGCATTTCGATAAGAAGAAATATACCACCTTATTGAATCAATGCCAAGACGTGTTGGGGAGTGATAAATAACCGCGGTGGACAAACACATTATTAATAAACTAAATAATGAAAAAAAAAACTTCGTAGTATTTTTTATTCAAATTTTAATCATTTACTCCTTAATATAGAATCTATGTTTTACCGAAACAATATTAAATTTAGACATGTCCTTCTGGGTTTTGCGATTTCTTTCTCAGTTAGTAGATATATATATATATATATATATATATATATATATATTTCACGTGGTTTAATCATTTTAGGATAGGCGGATTTCGTATTAGTGAACACATCTGTAATAAAAGACGTGTCCAATTCGGTTGTTATGCGACTACCAATGCTCTAGCGGTGCATCCCATCATGTTTCACGCAGCGATATTTTGCGCTAGCAACGTTCCACGGAAACCGTCCCAACAGTTGCCGCCGAATCGGATATATGAATGGAAAATAAGTTCAAGGAAGTGCAATGTTTATTCAAATGTATGTGTATCTAGTAGTTGTGATGTTGTGCTCAATGTAAATGTGACTACCAATCACAATGAAACTTTATCCACATGGGACAAGAGGAATCATACAAAATAACTTCAGCTTCTAAGTGGGCATTTATGGATGGATGTTAGTTCAGTTGCAAAGTTAACCTCGTAGATACAGAATAAAACATGATCATAGTCCTTCTCATCATAATTGCTGTGGTTTATCTATATTCGGCATTTTTTCCACGTAATCGTATGATTGATCGGAGAAATAATGCATGACTCCCTAGAAGACGCTAAATGGCTTTTTTTCAGCGGGTGAGTTTTTGATATTTTTTTACAAAGTTATCGAGTAATAGGGATAGATAAACTTGTTAAATTATTAAATCTTAAAACCCGTAATCATTCATCAACTTAAAGAAACATGCATGTATGTAATTCCGTACACATCCAAACCAAATTAATTATAATTATATTTAGTTAGTATTAAATTAAATGGCTCTAAGTGGTGACCGGTTAGTGTGTTAATGGTTGCAAACCACCACCAATTCATTCTTTCATATTTTTGGTTGCATGGTAAAAATTATCATTACTAGCTTTTCTGTAGGCTTCTGCTTTTGGCCTGTATAACTATTTTTCTCCATCTCTTGAATGGGTCAAAATATGTTTTGATGCCTAACTAGAACTCTGATTTGTTGAAAAATTATGGAAATTTAAAAATATATTAGCTAATGATCTTTTGTTGATATAGCATGGCAATAGTTTAATCTATAACGTACTGACATTTGCAGCGATATTTTTTAATGACCCCACCATATTTTTGGCAATTTATATACGAAGTGGTTGAAACAATAAATAACTGTGACTTTCTTTGAAATTTAAACTTTATTTATAAAATTATACGATTAAACTCCTTAGTAACAATTTTAAACTACACTACTACTGTTTATCTCCCATAAAATTAAATCACAAACATAATCAATTCAATGAAATATTTTTTTTAATTCGAGTCCCTGCGTTTCCAAGTACAAACTAAAAAAATAAAAAAAATAATGACAAAAAAAACAAATATTAATTCTAAACTAAAACATGAAAACCATATGATATTTTCGTTTTGAATCAATTATTTTTCTTTTATCTTAGAAACTGTCTGTTGCATAAAGTTTGCAAGCTACTGGTCGTCAGAGCTAGCAGATCAGGAATAAACGTTATTGTAGTAAGTTATTCTTATTAAATTATTTTGAATATCTCTTTTTGATTTAATCTTTGTAATTCTCTCAAGAGCTTTATCAAATTGCCTTACACAATTTGGGCAGGGTTGATGACGGGTCATGACTTCTATAAGCCTCCTCGGACCGCCTCTGTATAACGGCACTTGCTTCCGTGACTCTCTAAACTGATGAGACTGCACTATTATTACATTTCTTTTTCGGTTTTTATACCTAGGTGAAGTTGAGGTTCCTGAATGGTGTGGAAGCCGCTATGATCACCATATTTTGTTGTACAGCTTATTGATGATCTAGTCGTTTCTTATTTTTTGCGGAGTTCAGCTCTAACTTAAGCCGATAACGACGTTGCTGTTCCGCAGGTGTCATAGTAATGTATTCTAGAAGCTTCTTTCTACAAAACAGGACGTAATTTAACCATAGTACTATACATTTAATAATTTTAAAAATATATCTGAAGTAACTGCGTTACCAATACAACTGTGTTAATTTTTTATAGTAACGCAGTGTAGCAATAACTCAGTAGTAAATATTTTATTATTTTATAAATGTGTACTGAAAGGAAAAACATAAAGAAATATTGTGAGTCTCCAAATCTATACCTAAACATCTGTGTATAAGAATAATAATAATACAAATATCTTTATTACTTACCTGTCGACAGCGGTAACTCAGCGGTCACGCAATAAAAACACGTTCCTCCTCAGATGACTGTCAAGCGACTTATTCGTCTAGGTTATTTATCCCGCGCAAAGGGCCCTGTTCGCTTTAATAGTTACTACTAGTCGAACGAAATGAGGTACATCAATTTTTAATACACTTATTTTAACAATTGTTTAAAATAGTAACGCATGGTTGTTAAGATTTTATTCTTTGTTAAGGACACAATGTAAAATAATTTTTATTTTATTAAACACTTAAAAATTACAACTAGAATCCTAATAAAATTCTAAACCTATACCTTTGACAACCATATTCAAGTACAGCGCCATCGATGAAAAAGTACTAGAGATAGGCCTTTATAACATACTAGCCGTTACCCGCGGTTTCACCCGCGTACGGACTTTACAAGTCTTTGCAAAAAGAAATAAGTTAGGAAACATATGAGTTATCCTATATAACAACAGCTGTTTATGGTACACCTACTATAACTTTTTTTAGATTTTTTAAATCCATGTCATTCTACTCCGCACTATATACAGAACACCCTGTAAAATTACGGTTGATATATAAGTTGATTTCTTTTAAATCGAAACATGTTACATTGGCATATTTCGAATTTTTAATAAAGGCTAAGCAGATTCAAGTATCTAAATTGTGTTATCCAACATGGTAGAAGTTTTTTCGCTATATCTACCGTTTCTGTCAATTTAGGGAGATAAAATATGTACCAGATTTTATGTCAAACTATAAGCTTTGCAACAAAAAAATTTCAGCAAAACAAACAAACAGACAATCTTACAGTTTTATAATAGTATAGAAATAGAAGACTCATGCACCGGGACAGCAATATTTTGTATGCAAAACAACTGCGTTACTAAAAAAGACAACATTGTTACCTGAATTTGCTTAAAAATGACATACAATTTTGATTATATTTTATTTTTTTGTATAGTAAAATAGTGTTACGTTTATAAATAAGTTAATTATTTTACAAATTTCTACTGTTTTCGCATGAAAAAAAAAAGATATATGTCATTTTAGGTCCGTGACATGTCGAGTTCCGTTTTAAATGTGTCCGGTTTTCCTGTTTTGCGTCGGATAGTTATATTAGAAATTTTGTATGGAATACCTAATGTTTCCCACCATTGAACTTGCGTCTGATATCGCATGACTTGATGTTATGGGCCGAGTATAGTACTAATTAATGGCAATCCTGTGGCTACAACACACCGAAATTGGCAACGATAGTTGTGGACACTGGGCTTCTAAGCAGGTTTTCATATTTTATGTTTTTAATTCGTAGGGCATGTGCAAAGGTGTAACTGAAGTTTGTAAATCAACTGTAAAAAAAATGTTGGGATCTAATGTTGGAGTCCTACAATGATAATAATTAAAATTTGCAAGAACATTTAAGTACAGATGCAACAAATGCTGAAAAAGCAGAGTTGTGAAGGAAAGACTCAAAGGCTCAATCAGTAATAGACCAGGGGCAAACAGTTGCAAATAATAAAACAATAACAGTAAATCAGCAAAAAGGATACTACAAAACTAACTTTGCAAGGTCTAGTTCATTTACATAATTGTTAAACTGTAGAAAAGATAGTTGAAAACTAACAGACGACTATGAAAAGTTTGACAGCATTATACGAGAGCTGAAAGAAGAATACTGAACGTGATCACGTGTCATTTGTTTTTGACATTAGCAACTCTAGAAAGGACAAGGATTCAAAATTACAATAACAAGATGAGGAACAGGACGCTGAGATAAGTTTCGAAGTTACTGCGACAGCAATAAGTAGCAAAGGATGATTTGGCTATGGAAGCACAAAGCATTGGCTAGCAGAATGTCCTAAAAATGTATAAAAATTGGTCACATTATCGATGCACAAGAAGTCGACGTTATAATAATACAGAGACAGCTAATAAAGCACATGAAAACAAGCAAGATACTGAAATAAAAATATATGCTGCCAATTTGTGTGATAATCAAAATAATCAAATGAGTTTCGTTTTGGATTCTGGAGGTAGCAATAACTTGTGATGATGAATGATGATAATGATGAATTAGAAAAATACATAACAGAAGTGAAAACTTACCAGAATATGTTACAATACAGATAACAAATGGAGAAAACTTAAAAACCACTAAGGAGGGAACTCTAAGTTTGCAATGCTAAGGATAAAATGTATAAATTGAAGCTCTAATAGTACCAAAATAACATGCAATTTTTTATGCTAAATGGTGATCTTTAAAGGAGATATAGAATACTAAGTCATCCATGAAAACAAATAGTTAGGGCCTAGGGCTTCACACTAGCGTAGGGGAGAGTATCTCCTGCGTCTCGTTTGAGTTTATATAATGATAATAAACATTATATAAACTCAATAATAATTAACAATTTTTTAAAGCTGTATTTATTACGCTATTATAAAACAAGTACATAAATGTTTTTATTTTTCAAACACTTAATTTTATTTTTATATAAATTAATGTTTAATAAAACTATTAACCTACACGACTACTTACTTAATAAGTTATATACGACAATATAAAACAGCTTATAGAAAAAATTAAGATTTCGAGCTAATATAGTAAAATTAGAATTTTTAATTGTATATTTAAATTACTCGATGACCAAGAATTTAAACATAATAACTCTTGCATCACATCATCTTTCAGTAATGTACCCAAAATTGACAAAAACTGTCAATTTTCGGTCACGCACTTTAACATAAACTTTATCTCCACAGGATACTTGAAACATTTTTTGCATCTAAGTTTGTTACCAAATACTTAAGTATTTGGCCATTTCTATTATTTTTTCTTCCACAGATGTATAAAATAATTGTTCACAACTTTAGTACAAGAAATGGAAGAAAAAACAAAAAAAATATCCAGATGTGAAAATAGACACAAAATTTGCAAAACGTCAGTATATAGAGGCAATAAAAGTTGCCCCTTAAGTATTGAGTTTATAATGGGATCAGTCGTGTATAAGAAAAGATTACTGTTCTGCTGTAAATAAGCGGATCTGCCAGGTAAAAAATTACGAGCCAAAGAAACCCCTTTTAATAGTATATGTATATATGTTTATTACTCTCCAGTTTAGTATAGAAACATATACTCAACGCAGAGTAAGGTAACCTATCCATCTGTTAAAAAAACATTCAGACTTAAAATATAAAAATCTGTTAGGATAAATATTTATGATAAGAGATACGGTACTGTAAGAAGCGTTAACAAGTTAAAGTAAAAAATGTGAAAATTTTATTTAGTTATTGAGTCTTTTTTAAATTGACAATAAAATATTTCACAGGTGGTCACCAGATTTTATATATTGTAAAATATATTGTATTTTATGTATACCTTTTCTAAATTTTTGAATAAAAACTTCGTAAAAGAAATTTAACGAGACCAAAAACGAGACTCTCGAGTTGCACTGTATGTGATCTCGGTATCGCCCATAATATTTTCCAAAACGTCACGTCTCTCGATTCCGAGACGAGAACAAGACGAGACGAGAAAAATCTTGCTCTCGTGTGAAGCCCTATCCAAAAGGTCTCGTCTCGCTCTCGTCTCGTTTTGGCGCGACGAGGACGAGACGAGACGAGAAAAATCTCGCTCTCGTGTGAAGCTTCAGTCTCGTCTTGTCTCGTTTTTGCGAGACGATGACGAGACGAGAAAAATCTTGCTCTGTTTGAAGTCCTACAAATAGTTATTTAAAAATAGTAAGTAATGGATACTGTAGAATTTTTCGAAAAATAAGTGCTAGTATTATTTAAATGAATACTGATCACGTGTCTGGGCAAGGAAATTTGGATTAAGTTAACTCCACCAACGAAAGTTTTGTGTATTAAGAAAAAATTATATCTAAGTTCAGAAACCATTTTTAACATTATTAAACATTTTATTATACGATTGAAACTAACAAACTTTTGATATTGAAAAACAGACACAAACAATCTAATGGTCAGTTATTAAAATAAAGATACTTGTTAATTCGTAAAATATAAACGAAAACAAAAAAATTCCATTCAACTAATTAATTGTCTCTATGAAAATCATTGACTTTTTAGCGGAATATTGTTCCTTTAGGTACCTAGATAATATAATAATTTAAAAAATAATTAATATTTAACGTAATATAAAGTGGATATAACAACTAATTTTATAGAACATTTTTGCTTACTTAAGATATTGTTCCTACATTTGGCTAAAATTAAACCCCCCCCCTTTTTAATTTTTTGATTGTTAGTAACTTGTGCTATTGTTTATTTGCACGAATGAGGGCTAGTATTTTGACTTGCAGTTACAAGCATTAACACCCTTTTGTATTTGTGAACAGATCCACAATTTTTTATATGTTTGTAAAGGCACTTATATTCATTCGTTTTTCAGTTCTGGTCTTGTCGTTAACACTGTGTTATTTTTTTACTGACCTACATTGTATACAGATACTCGATTAACAAAACTTTGGTTGTCATCAAGTGAAGGACTCCTTTACAGCCTTTTTTGTGGCGAAGCACCCTTGTAGAACGAACGTATTGATTTTCCTCGATACAAAAACACAGTTCTCGAAGGGAATGATGACCCGCGAAAGAAAATTCTCATTATCTTCATGTATCGATAACATTTACTTGGCAGTGAACTTTTTCATAGGGGGAATATGTTGAACGGTTTCCTTACGGAGTTATTTTTCCGAGAATTAAATAACTCATCTAAATTACAAGACTTTAATTTTCTTCTACACTTCACATCGCAATGTTTATGTAGATTTGAAATTGTGGTGTAACTCTTTTTTTTTTGAAAAACTATTTGCAATTGTTAACTCAGCCAAAACCGAAACAACAACACCCACGGATGAAAGAAAAACAGTCGTCAAGAAGGTAAAAATATTGACAAACCACTCGCAGTTTTTTATTATAACGAATCAAAGGGTTTTATGGATTTATTAGATCAGATAAAGGCATATTCTCATTATCTGACACTGTAAGCTGGAGCTGTAACTGACATCAAATGCTAGCGATGGGACTTTTGTTTGGTTCTGTAATAATAATAATAATAATAACATCACATCTCAGCAGTGCCTGGACAGTCTACGACAAAAGCTCTCCGTCTACACAAGCCGATTGAGAAGGTACAAAACCAGTAACCAACGGAAACTAGACAACACACTTTTCCGACAATCAGAAAAAGGGTTTTATAAAAAACTTAACAACACCAATAATAATGAAGCCCCTAGTTATCCCAGTAAAACAGACATCGAGGAATTCTGGAAAACATAGCTTTCCACAACAATCTCTTATAACTCCAGAGCCAGCTGGATTAATGAGGAGGAGGCTGCATTTCAGAACTGTGATGCCATGCAACACCAACCATTTACAACGGAAGACACATCCAACATAATGAAGCACCTCCATAACTGGAAAGCACCAGGACCAGATGGTGCATAAAATTACTGGATAAAGAAACTGTACGCAACCCACGAAACACTAACAGCCCTTATAAATGACGTAATTACCCACCCACACAAGATGTCTAGTTTCCTTACGCATTGTGCTACATACCTCTTACCAAAGGACAACCTATGTGCACAGGACCCAGCAAAGTGCCGACCAATCACATGCCTTCCGACCTTACACAAACTCATAACATCGTGCATTAATCATCGCATTTTTAAACATTGTGAGCTGAACGACATAATTACTAAACAACAAAAGGGATGCGCGAAAAATCGATGGGCTGCAAAGAACAACTGATAATTGATTCCGTTGTCTGCAATCAAGCCCACGCCAAACGACGAAATCTCTACACGGGATATGTGGACTACAAAAAGGCATTTGATTCAGTTCCACATGATTGGCTCATTAAGGCACTGAAACTCTATAAAGTGAATAATTGTATTATTAACTTTTTAGAGTATGCCATGTCCACCTGGCAAACCAAAATCTCACTGAATGAAGCCAACTGTTCGATACAAACAGACCCCATTCCAATCAGAAGGGGTATAATCCAGGGAGACTCTCTTAGCCCGCTGTGGTTCTGCCTTGCTATGAACCCTCTCTCAAACAAACTGAAATAGACTAATTTTGGGTTCAGTCTCAAACACAACAACGTACAAGCATTAAAGATATACCATTTGTTATACATGGACGACTTAAAGTTGATGGCAGCTATGAAACAACAGCTGCATGATATGCTTAAAATAGTAGAAGGGTTCTCTAGTGACATCCATATGAAATTTGGCTTTGCCGAATTATTAATATAGTTAAAGGCAAAATACAGCAGGGGCACTTCGAAATGGGAGATGGCACCGCAATTGAATCTATGGGGGAAGGTCATACTTATAAATACCTTTGAATAAAGCAGGCTCAACATATTGATCACATGACTATGAAAAAGCACCTAACAGCAGAGTTTTATAGAAGGGTAAGACGACTGTTGAAAACTAAATTAAACAGTAAAAATTTGTTTCAGGCTATTAACACCTATGCCTGTTCAGTGCTCAGTTACTCTTTCGGTATAGTTAATTGGTGCAAGACTGACATTGAACAATTACAAGGAAAAGTTCGAGTTTTACTAACAAAATCTCAAAATCACCACCCAAAGAGCTCTGTCGAACGTACAACTTTGCCACGGTATGAAGGAGAAGGAGGATTGACAGATCTAAGCAAACTATTAGATCAACAAATTTCCATTTTGCGTAGTCATTTCCAGAAACTCGTAGAATTTTCTGATCTACACACGTCATGTCATGTGCCTGGTAGATGACTCAACACCACTGCGACTGACACAACAACATGTCCAGTTACACCACCAGATCACAGATCAGAAACTGCTGAAATGGAAAGAGAAGCCCCTTCATGGAAGACATATAAATGACGTCAGTAGATAAGCAAAGCGGTTTCTGGAGCGGAAGTGGGCATAAAGGTAACCAGTCATCGAGTTCTCGCCGGGAGCTGCTGCCGAGCTGTTGGTAGTTGTTGTTTGGATAAAAAGAAGAAGACATTGGGAAGAAGAAGACATTGGGGGTGGACGTTCTCGCGCATGCAGGCTTAAGCAAAAGATTTGAAATTTTTTTACAGACAACAAAATACCAAGATTTTAAATTTTTTTACAGACAACAATATACCATATCCCCCCATCCAGCCCCCAAATATCCAACCGAACAACGCCCAAAAACACGCGCCCGCGCAACGAGCATGTACTATACCTTTTCAAATAAACATTTCTCGATTAACCGCATTAGCGCAGCTCGGTGGACACCTGACTTTGTAATCAGGCAAGCCGCGTTCGATACCCGGTTTAGCTTTTTTCTCTCTAACCACCACAACCAACAACAGATGGCGTGCACCCTGCAACACACGCAACCCACAATACAATTGCTTTCATTTATTAACAACAGATGGAGCGCACCTCTACGACATACCCAAATGTCTTTCGCGCACCCCTACGACCACCCCCAATGTCTTCTTCTTCCCTTGTTGTTTGGATAAGAAGAAAAAGACATTGGGAAGAAGAAGACATTTGGGGTGGACGTTCTCGCGCATGCAGGCTTAAGCAAAAGATTTTAAATTTTTTTACAGACAACAAAATACCAAGAACTCGATGACTGGTTACCTATATGCCCACTTCCGCTCCAGAAACCGCTTTGCTTATCTACTGACGTCAACCAAGATTATGCCGACAGTGCAGCGTCGAATTAGTGGTTGATCTCTAGTCATATGTTTCCTGTAACGGAAGGCTTTATATTGGCAATCCAAGATCAACTAATTTCAACTAAGAACTACCTAAAGTTCATCGTTAAAGATCCTTCTATTAACAACCACAAATGCAGGTACGGTTGCCAAACATCTGAATCTATCCAGCATATCACAGGAGGTTGTCAAGCGTTCGCTGCACCTGAATACAAAGAATGACACGATGCTGTGGCAAACATACTTCACCAGGAACTAGCAAATTTGAATTATCACAGTCGGTAAGATTACCATACTATAAATACAAACCAGAATCTGTTTTAGAAAATAACAACTACAAGCTGTAGTGGGACCGCACGATATTGACCGATGGGACAGTTGCTCACAATAGACCAGATATAGTTTTGGAGGACAAAGTCTCTCGGAAAACAACTTTAATTGACATAGCAATTCCTAACAACAAAAATATAAATATCAAGCAAGCTGAGAAAATAACCAAATATAGAGATTTGGAATTTCAAATAAAGACTCAGTGGGACATGAACAACACACGAACTGTACCAATTGTTATGTCAACGACAGGACTAGTCCCAAAACATCTATTAAACAATTTAAAATACTTCCGTCTGGACGAACATCTTTACAAACCAATGCAAAAAGCCGTGCTGTTAGGAACGGCCCGGACGGTCAGGAAATTCATGGGAAACTGCCGCCGGGACTCCAACCACGGACCTGAAAACCTGACAAGGGCTCCCACAGAGCTAAACCCCTTTGATATCTAGGATATTTGGGGTTTAGTCAATTTTCCCTTAAAGGCACTTATAGCGTGCCTTACAGGGAGTGTGATACCATATATTGTATGGTCAAGTCGGGGATATGACTTTATTTTTATTTTCCCGGCGAAGTCTAGTACTGTGTACTACTCTGTAATGGTCTTTAAAAGGAAGTTATCTAAGCATAAATACATTTAAAAAACAAAAATTAACTAAACAGCATGAAATAATTTTTTGCTACAACCGACTTCAGAAAAAGTATTTAATTGTTGTAGTAAAAAATATTTCATACTTTTTAGTTATTTTTTTTGGATGAGGTTTTTGTTTTTTTTTAATGTTTTTATTTTACAAGTTTTAGTGATGCTATGACTTAATTAGATGCAGTTTTCAAATGTAATTAACTTTTTCGATATTGCCTAAAATAGGGTATTTTACTTTTAACGATCATTTATTCGTTTGACAAACCTCGTTTACTATTAAGAAATTTTGGATATGATTCCAACTTAGGTAGACCGTCTGAGTATCATCATTCTTTAGGTCTGTTAATTATACTGACATTCATTTAATAGTATCCTCTTCGCGGAATCTTATAATAAATCGTTATACACTTTTAATTGATGTAGCATAATATGACGTAGTTTTCAGTTCTAATAAACTTTGTCTAATAACAATTTGAGTTATTATTAAAAAAATTACTTAACATAAACAAAATTTATATTCTTTATCAAACGTAGTACACAATTTGGAAAAGTGCCATGAAGATCTATTATACAATTTTTAGAGGTGTGGCATAATTAGATGCATTTTATAATTCTTATTACACCTAGTTAATAAGAATTTTATATATTATGAAAAATAAAGGTATTTTACTTTTTAAAATTCACATTTGCTGACAAACCTCGTATACAGTTGAAAAAGTAACATAATTACATTCTGACCATGCAAATATTTTTATGAAAAATAGCTTTTTCTCTAACAATATTCATACGAACGTTTTCCGTTTGAATCTACCTTATAAAGACACACTGTATATAGAAACCAATTGAAAACCTCCATCTTGAAGTTGATTAACTGACATTTATTTCGATTAATTTCCAACCATCTTTCAAATTATTACAATTTTTAATAATACAACACGATTAGACGCAGTTTTAAATTCTAATATACTTTGTTAGATTACAATTTGAGATATTATAGAAAATAAAAGTACCTCACTTTTAAACATCATTGATATATTTTTTGAAACCTAGTATATAGTTGAAAAACTTACGTAAATACTTATTATATAATTTTTAGTGCAATGGCATAAGTAGGTGCAGTTTTTAATTCTAATTACTTCTATTTTATAACAATTTTTGATATTAACAAAAATAAAGATACTTCACTTTTAATCAAAATTCCTATTTGATGACAAACCTCATCTATAGTGAAAAAAGTGACATGAAATGATTACAGTGTACGTTTTAAAATGCAAATGCAAATCTGTTTATGAAGGATAACTTTGTCTCTTAAAATTATTAATAAAAAGAAGTCGGTTGATTTATGAATACACACTGTATACACAGACTGATCAAAAATCTTAACTTTTAAGTTGATTACCTGACATTTATTTTGATTAAGAACAGAAATATTTTAATATATATTTTTTTTAATATCAGCAACTCCATCAAAGCTTACTGTATAAGAATGTCGGTAAAAAGTTTTCCCCCATTTTCTACGAAACCTTACAAGCTATGTATGATACTGAAAAAAATATGGAACCACTTCGGGATCTCCCGAAACTAATACAATTTCTTTTTAATTTATTATACCCTATGTTCCGAACAGAAATGTTTTCTATATTTTAAATACGGTATAAGAAAGTCGGTAAAAAATTTTTTCCCGATTTTCTAAGAAACGGTACAAGCTGTTATTAAAAAAATATATGGAACCACTTCGGGATATCTCTTAACTAATCCAATTTCTTTTTAATTTATCCCATGTTCTGAAAAGAACAAATTCCATATTTTTAATACCAGCGACTCCACGAAAGCTTACTGTATAAGAATGTCGGTAAAAAAGTTTTCCCCCATTTTCTACGAAACGGTACAAGCTATGTTATTGAAAAAAATATGGGACCACTTCGCGATCCCCCGGTACAGGATCCAGTATAAACGGTGCAAATTCCTTGAGCCGTTTGCGAGTAATCGCAGAACAAACATAAAAAAACATAAATAGAAACGAATTGAGAACCTCCTTCTTTTTGAACTCGGTTAAAAAGACAAAAATAAATTCCACCCTTACTAAGCTTAAAAGACCAATACATTTTATTTTCAACTACTTAAGCTATTTTTGTGTCGTGTGTTGATGAATTTTTTAATTAAGTTTTATTGTTCACTATTGCCGTTCAGGAACTCTACATTTAGAGTTGAGAACTTCTACATTATGTATCAGATACGACTGTCGTAACTCCACCCTTAATCAAACGATCCCCTCTTATGTGTAAGTGGCTTCAAAACGGGTCATTCAAGTTTTGTATATATCTTGTTGAGTGTCGGAGGGTTTATTGTGGCCAATTGTTGGAGAAACAACACACTGTGTAATTCAGCCCTGTAGAGAATGACATAGTCCCAAGTTCTCATAGTTTTATGCATTCATTAAGTTTAACAAAGTGCGGCGTTCAGCAACAAGAAGCAAACACTTCAAAGCTATAGAGAATATGAAGGGGTTAAGGATAATGAATTTGTTTTCATAGGATGCCGTTTGAACTCCAAAGTAATGTAGATAAAGTCAACAACTCTCGTAAGGTAAACGATTTTTCTACGCCTAGGTGATAAAATTTAGAAATTTTATGCCTGCCTTATTAATGTCCTAGGTAAAGTTGAATGTTCTTTAGAGGTCTGCTTATTAATGTCAGAACAGTGTCCTTTAGGATATACAGAATTTCTATGAAAATGAACAATTATTGCTCATATTACCCTTTCAGTGTAGGTCACCTTCTGATCACTTACGTCTATAAAATAGATAAGCATGAGGAAATTTCGTGAGATAGTCATCAATACATTGAATGAAAATACGAATACTTATGTTGTATGGATTCACTAGGTAACTGAACAGTTGCCTAGTGACTCTTGGGGAGTAGGCAGATTAAGACCCCGAGTTCGATATAGAAACTATAGGAAACTCTTTTTTTTATTTTTGTCTCTTGATAATGGCTCCGAAATAGAAGTGGAAAAAACGAGTATTTAATAACTGTAGACGCGGTTCTCATCCAAAACCTATCCTAGTTCATATATATATATATATATATATATATATATATTTGTTTTTAAGTTTTCGCGGGCACTAAATGTTTTAGGTGGTTTCCGGGAATTCATCCGCGTAGTTGATAACTGATCCTTGCCGGGTTCGATGGTAAAATGACGACGTTTCGGCAGAGTCACATCTGCCCTCTTCAGGTCGGTTCGCATAATTCTCGTAGCTTTCTGCTTTCGCTTCTAGTTACTCGAATACTAAGATTTTTAGAAGCGCTCGCGCTGTTATATAGTCGCGGCTCGGCGCCTATTGGTTGGCACCGTGAACGGCTGCTTGTGATTGGCCCTATACGCTCAGTGGGCACGCCTCCCGCCTCCTGATTTATTATTTCCGGTTGAGTTGTTATTGGACGGGTCCGGGCCGGTACGGTGTTTAATAGAATTTTCCAACAATTGGATAAGTTCTGAATTTCATTGCGTGCGTTTAGACTATGAGGCCTCTTCGCTAAGTCAATTGCCTCACTTACGAGTCTTGATTTCGGGTGTTCTATATTTGCCAGTACTCTGGTGTTCTCAAAGTCTATTCGGTGTGACATCGTGGTGGCGTGTTCCGCAATGGATGTTGTTTTTTCCTGCTTTCTTACAGCGTTCTGGTGTTCATCATGTCTAGCTAGACACACACACACACATATATATATATATATATATATATATATATATATATATATATATATATATATGTATATATATATATATATATATATATATATATATATATATATATATATATATATATATATATATATATACATATATTTGTTTTTAAGTTTTCGCGGGCACTAAATGTTTTAGGTGGTTTCCGGGAATTCATCCGCGTAGTTGATAACTGATCCCTGCCGGGATCAATGGTAACATGACGACGTTTCGGCAGAGTCACATTTGCCCTCTTCAGGTCGGTTCGCATAATTCTCGTAGCCTTCTGCTTTCGCTTCTAGTTACTCGAATACTAAGATTTTCTGAAGCGAGCGCGCTGTTATATAGTCGCGGTTCGGCGCCTATCGGTTGACACCGTGAACGGCTGCGTGTGATTGGCCCTTGGCGCTCAGTGGGCACGGCTCCATCCTGCTGATTTGTTGTTATTTCCGGTTGAGTTGTTATTGGACGGGTCCGGGCCGGTACGGTGTTTAATAGGATTTTCCAACAATTCGATAAGTTTTGAATTTCATTGCGTGCGTTTAGACTGTGAGGTCTCTTCGCTATTTCAATTGCCTCTCTTACGAGTCTTGATTTCGGGTGTTCTATATTTGCCAGTACTCTGGTGTTCTCAAAGTCCATTCGGTGTGACATCGTGGTGGCGTGTTCAGCAATGGATGTTGTTTTTTCCTGCTTTCTTACAGCGTTCTGGTGTTCATCACGTCTAGCTTGAATTCTTGTATTAGTTTGCCCCACATAGGTTTTATGACAGTCTGCACATGGAATCTCGTACACTCCCTGTTGTTCTAAAGGGATCCTCGTCTTCGGAGTCCTCAACACCGTGCTTATTTTTCTGTCTGTATTGAAAATAGTATCGATATTGTGTCTCCGTAGAATTCTTGCAATACTGTCCGTGGTCCCCTTGACATATGGTAAATAAGCCTTGGTTATTGGTGTCTCATGCTCCTCGTCTGTTTGTCTCGGTTTTGACTTTAGGGCTCTTTGTATATTTCGGTCTGTAAATCCGTTTTGTTTCAGAGCTGTTTTTAAACTGCCCATTTCCTGTTTGATGTTGTCCTGGTCAGCTAGCCTTTGTGATCTGGTTACTAAAGTCTTGACGACGGCTTGTAGTTGGGCTGGGTGGTGATGAGAATTAGCATGAAGGTATCTGTTGATGTGAGTTGCTTTCCTATATACTGCATGGCCAAAGGTTCCATTTTGCTTCCTATTTATGAGAACATCAAGGAATGGCAGTTGATTGTTGGCTTCAATCTCCATGGTAAATTTTATTTTGTGATGGATGCCATTAAGGTGATCTAAAAAAGTATTGAGGTGTTCCCTCCCATGAGGCCAAATCACAAATGTATCATCTACATATCGCAACCACAAACTGGGTTTAAGAGTTGTTGTTCTTAGTGCCAACTCCTCAAAGTTCTCCATAAAAAGGTTCGCTATAACTGGTGAGAGTGGCGATCCCATTGGAGCTCCTTCCACTTGTTTGTATCGTTGGTTCTCGTAAACAAAATAGGTGTTCATCAGACAGTGCCTTGTTAAGTCTACAAGGTGTTGAGGTGGTTTGTATTTTTCTATTATGATATCCAAGGCTTCGTCGATAGGGATGTTGGTGATAAGGGACACTACGTCAAAACTTACAAGAAGACACTCTGGTTGTAAGACCGTTTTTCTAAGAATTTCGATGAAATGTGTCGAATTTTTTACATATGAGTCTGCCCCCTCTGCAAACGGTTGAAGTTGTTGTGCTAGGTATTTGGCTAGGTGTTGTGTTGGGGATCCAATTGAGCATACTATTGGCCTCAAAGGTGCACCTTCTTTATGTACTTTGGCAACCCATAGAATTTCGGACATCTCGATGACTTTTCACGCGGAATGAGTTGCAGTTGGAGATTTTTGTCGATCCTACTTGCTTGGATTTTGGCCTTGGTTGTTTTCTCTAGATAAGTTGTTGGGTCAGTAGTAATTTGTTTATATGCTGGATCTTGTAGCAATATTTGAATTTTGTTTGAATAATCCGCTGTATCTAAAATTACAGTCGCATTTCCTTTATCAGCAGGTAGAATGACAATGTCCTTGTTGAGGTATAGTTGATTCAAGGCCTCATTTTCTTCTATAGATAGGTTCCTTTTGAGTGGTTTAGACTTTCTTAGAACATGTGACACATCTTGTCTAATTATTTCAGCGGTGTTCGCATCTAATTTTGAAACTGCTGTTTCCACGCCACATATTATGCTCTCTCATGGTATGTTACCTAAAACATATATATATATATATATATATATATATATATATATATATGTATATATATATATGTATATATTAGATGGTTTCCGGGAATTCATCCGCGTAGTTGATAACTGATCCCTGCCGGGATCGATGGTAAAATGACGAACGTTTCGGCAGAGTCACATTTGCCCTCTTCAGGTCGGTTCGCATAATTCTCGTAGCCTTCTGCTTTCGCTTCTAGTTACTCGAATACCAAGATTTTCTGAAGCGAGCGCGCTGTTATATAGTCGCGGTTCGGCGCCTATCGGTTGACACCGTGAACGGCTGCGTGTGATTGGCCCTTGGCGCTCAGTGGGCACGGCTCCATCCTGCTGATTTGTTGTTATTTCCGGTTGAGTTGTTATTGGACGGGTCCGGGCCGGTACGGTGTTTAATAGGATTTTCCAACAATTCGATAAGTTTTGAATTTCATTGCGTGCGTTTAGACTGTGAGGTCTCTTCGCTATTTCAATTGCCTCTCTTACGAGTCTTGATTTCGGGTGTTCTATATTTGCCAGTACTCTGGTGTTCTCAAAGTCCATTCGGTGTGACATCGTGGTGGCGTGTTCAGCAATGGATGTTGTTTTTTCCTGCTTTCTTACAGCGTTCTGGTGTTCATCACGTCTAGCTTGAATTCTTGTATTAGTTTGCCCCACATAGGTTTTATGACAGTCTGCACATGGAATCTCGTACACTCCCTGTTGTTCTAAAGGGATCCTCGTCTTCGGAGTCCTCAACACCGTGCTTATTATCATGCTCCTCGTCTGTTTGTCTCGGTTTTGACTTTAGGGCTCTTTGTATATTTCGGTCTGTAAATCCGTTTTGTTTCAGAGCTGTTTTTAAACTGCCCATTTCCTGTTTGATGTTGTCCTGGTCAGCTAGCCTTTGTGATCTGGTTACTAAAGTCTTGACGACGGCTTGTAGATGGGCTGGGTGGTGATGAGAATTAGCATGAAGATATCTGTTGATGTGAGTTGCTTTCCTATATACTGCATGGCCAAGGGTTCCATCTTGCTTCCTATTTATGAGAACATCAAGGAATGGCAGTTGACTGTTGGCTTCAATCTCCATGGTAAATTTTATTTTGTGATGGATGCCATTAAGGTGATCTAAAAAAGTATTGAGGTGTTCCCTCCCATGAGGCCAAATCACAAATGTATCATCTAAATATCGCAACCACAAACTGGGTTTAAGAGTTGTTGTTCTTAGTGCCAACTCCTCAAAGTTCTCCATAAAAATGTTCGCTATAACTGGTGAGAGTTGCGATCCCATTGGAGCTCCTTCCACTTGTTTGTATCGTTGGTTCTCGTAAACAAAATAGGTGTTCATCAGACAGTGCCTTATTAAGTCTACAAGGTGTTGAGGTGGTTTGTATTTTTCTATTATGATATCCAAGGCTTCGTCCATAGGGATGTTGGTGAAAAGGGACACTACGTCAAAACTTACAAGAAGACACTCTGGTTGTAAGACCGTTTTTCTAAGAATTTCGATGAAATGTGTCGAATTTTTTACATATGAGTCTGCCCTCTCTGCAAACGGTTGAAGTTGTTGTGCTAGGTATTTGGCTAGGTGTTGTGTTGGGGATCCAATTGAGCTTACTATTGGCCTCAAAGGTGCACCTTCTTTATGTACTTTTGGCAACCCATAGAATTTCGGACATTTCGATGACTTTTCACGCGGAATGAGTTGCAGAAGGAGATTTTTGTCGATCCTACTTGCTTGGATTTTGGCCTTGGTTGTTTTCTCTAGATAAGTTGTTGGGTTAGTAGTAATTTGTTTATATGCTGGATCTTGTAGCAATATTTGAATTTTGTTTGAATAATCCGCTGTATCTAAAATTACAGTCGCATTTCCTTTATCAGCAGGTAGAATGGCAATGTCCTTGTTGAGGCGCAGTTGTTTCAAGGCCTCATTTTCTTCTATAGATAGGTTCCTTTTGAGTGGTTTAGACTTTCTTAGAACATGTGACACATCTTGTCTAATTATTTCAGCGGTGTTCGCATCTAATTTTGAAACTGCTGTTTCCACGCCACATATTATGCTCTCTCATGGTATGTTACCTAAAACATATATATATATATATATATATATATATATATATATATATATATATATATATATATATATATATATAGATGGTTTCCGGGAATTCATCCGCGTAGTTGATAACTGATCCCTACCGGGATCGATGGTAAAATGACGACGTTTCGGCAGAGTCACATCTGCCCTCTTCAGGTCGGTTCGCATAATTCTCGTAGCCTTTTGCTTTCGCTTCTAGTTACTCGAATACTGTATTACTGGAGTATTTCGGATAAATAAAAAAAAGATCATAAACAACAAAAAAATGTTTTTAAGAAAAAAATTTTTTTAAATCATCATTTTACCGGGACAATATAATGGTACAATATTAAACTTGTCTATTTGTTTATTAAAAATTTATAAACAAATTACGTAAAAAATTTCTTAGTTAAATTTCTGAATGTAATTAATAAATGCAAGAACAGTTAAAAGGAAAAATTTCGAAAATAAAATTTTGAATAACATTTTTCCTATTTTTCATTTTTTGTTAAGTTTGAAAAATCATTATAAACAAATAAAAAAACTTTGGTTAACTTTTACAACCGAATCTTGCTTGTTATATAAATAAAAAAAGGTTCCAAAACGGATAAATATTTTTAAGTACATTACTTAAACTTTTAGAACAGATTTAATGTTAACTGAAGTACGGAAAAAATATTTTTATATCGGGATTATATTCCTTCAAGTATCTAGATTAGACCATAATTTATTAGATTTTTAAATTTATGTTAAATTTTATAAAAAAAATATTTTGTAACGCATACTTTGCTTTGATTATAAACAATTCTGTCCTATATAAACCCTAAGAGACCAAATATGCTGTTACCAGAAAAATCATTCAGATATAATAACGCAAAAAAGACTTGAATAGAGTCTCATCTCTTGACATAATCAAACCCATATCAAGTGGGGAAGTTACAAGACACCACCAAGAAAAAATCAAATTTCCCAGTTCATTCATTCATAATTTCATGTAAGAGTTCAATTCAAATTATCGGGGAATCACTGAAATCCTTTGTCGAAAAGGAAACCTCGTTGAAGAGCACTTCAGCCCTGTTGTTGACCTAACCATTATTTATCTCTCGTAGCCTTAACAAAATGAACCCTTGTTCTTCTTTGTGATGGCCACATCGTACATTTTAACCTTGGATGAACTTGTGCTATAAAAAACGATCCTTAAAAAATCGATCATATCGCAGGATATTCGCTACAAGCGCATGTTTTTCTTTTTTTATTATTTTATCTGTTGTCCTACGAAATTGATCACGCACCCTCGCGTTTATCACCAGCAATATTTTTATGACAATACCGAACAAAAATTAAGTCCTGCAGCAAAGGGTGAAATTTTATTTCAAATATTACTTTAATGAAAATATTCGCGTGTTCGGAGCAGATCGATGTTTAGTCGAAATTAAAAGCATTTCGATAAATCAAAACGAAATGACTTCAAAGATATTTTCTAGAATGTAAATGTGTATGAGTCATGCCGATGTTTGAAGGTACTGATTATTCGGAGACACAGCAATATATTTTTTAATAATTTTTGTTTAGGATTCAAAGTTACTGCTGACTGAAAAAAGATGTTACTACATGTTTCAAAATCTCATTAAATTTCCAAATCTGTTCAGTTAAATTAACTAATACTTGATATTCGAGCTTTGGTAGCTGTTCTCGTTGTTTTTGTACTAGGACTTCACATGAGACGATAGTAGGCGAGAGTGTCAAAAATCTCGTCTCGGTTTCGTCGATTCCTAAAAAATTAAGTCTCGTCTCGGTCTCCTCTCGTTACCAGTTGTCTCGTCTCATCTCGTGTGGCTTAATTTTATATAATGATCATAAATATTTCATAAAGTATATAATCGATAATTTTTTAAAACTATATTTATTACGCTATTATACAAAATTATTTTAACAAGTACATAATTGTGTTTATTTTAAAAACTCTAAAGGGTCCCACTCACCTCGTTCTTTTCTGAGGTTTTGACCTGATGGTTAAAAACGTTCCGGTAAAAATGTCATAAAAACGAGGTGTATGGGCAAGAACGTCGTTTTTGCATGTCGTTCCAAAATTTCAGGGGAAGTCTGAATTTTAACAGTTATCGTGCCAACCGTTAGGGCGTCAACAGTTAAATTGGTCGGACATTTTTCTGAGACAGTGACGTTCAGTATTCTCACTTTTTTTATTGTTTTGTTGTTTATTGGTTACAAAATTTTCTGATATTAGACACAGGACTAGAGACTTTCCATTACTATTTATTGAACTTTATCAATCATTTCCTTGCGTCCGGAATTATTTTTTTCTTTTTCTTTCCTTACAAAATCGCTGCCACTGCTAAAAACCGGTCCATCGTGATTAACTGGCGCAAATCAAAACTGTTGTGTGTGGACTTATCAGTCAACGTGCTTCCTTCCAACAGTTTCAACCGTCGGTTAAAAACGGCAGAGAAGAACGAGGTAAGTGGGGCCCTTAACTTTATCTTTTAAACTACTCGATGATCAAGAATTTAAACATCATAACGCTTACATCACATCATCTTTCAATGATGTACCTGTTTTTGTCAGTTTAACATACATTTTATCTCCACAGAATAATTGAAATATTTTTTTGTTACCAAATACTTGCGTATTTGACCAGTACTATTATATATACTTCCACAGATGTATACAATAATTCTTCACATCATTACTACAAGAAATACAAGAAATAACAAAAAAATTCTCCAGATAGCAACAAAATTGTCAAAACATGGGTATTTAGAGGTAATAAAAGTTGATCCTTAAGTATTGAATTTATAATGTTTACTGTATGTCTGCTGTAAATAAGACGATCTTCCAGGTAGAAAATCTCGAGCAAAAGAATCCCTGTTAATAGTATTTACGTTTATTGCTCTGAAGTTTAATGTAGACACATATACTCAACCGAGAGTAAGGTAAGCCACCTTTAAAAAAAATCATTCAAACTTAAAATATATAAATCGGCCAGGTTAAATATTTATGATAAGAGATACGTTACTACAAGAAGCGTTAACAAGTTAAAGTAAAAATGTGAAAAATCATACTTGGTTATTGAGTCTTTTTTAAATTTACAATAAAATATTTCACAGATGGTCACAAGATTTTATATATTGTAAAATATATTGTTTTCTATGTAGATCGCTTCTACCAAATACGAGATTCTCGGGTTGCGCTGTATGTCGTCTCGGTATCGCAAATAATATTTTCCAAAACGAAATCTCACTCTCGTGTGAAGCCCTATTTTGTACAGAGAGTAACACAAAGCAAATTCAAAGATCACCTTTTTAATACCGTATTGTTATTTTATTTGTGGCTTATCTAGGGCATCTAGGCCCACTTTTTGTGTTTGGGGTGGCGGATTTATCTAAACCGCAATAAAAAAAAATAACAAGTTTTGGTAATTCCATCAAAGTCCTGATAAAAAAACAAAGAAAAACGTTATGTAATATCCAGGTAAAACATTGATTCCCCAATTTGCTCTTAAGTTATCGCTAACCAAGACCAGCACATGGTTTTGGGATTTTTATTTACTACTTAGATCAGGATTTACAAAGAAGCAGCTATACCAAAACTGTTTAAGTTTGACTTTTTATTTAATATTATTTTTATTAAGTAATTCAGAGTTTAAATGGAACTGTAAGGACACATTCAAATTCTATCAAATACACATTTAAAGTAACAAAAAATCAACACTTAGAATAGAAAAGTTTTTTCAATAAGAATAGCACCAATTTGTAAAAAACTGTTTTGAAGACGTTTATATATAAATACGAGTATAAGTATTATTCAGTTCTCTAGATGTACAACAATATAATACTATTATCACTGTCACAATTTGACAGACAAGTTATAAGTGACAATAAATTTGAGTGTTACAAACTGTTATTACTTGATTTTCTTAGACCAATGGTGAGGAAAGATACACAATCAGATAAATAAAGAGCCCCCTTTAGTATAATTGTACAGTACAGTTAGAAAAAGAAGCATTATATTTCCATATGATGGGACTCCTGTCCGTTTTGTCGACAAGCCGAAAAATATCTTAATCCTATCCTAATAGATGGATAGGACGTGGATGGTCACCGAGCCACCCAGATATTTGTGAGGCCATAGTAAAAGCTAAGTTTACGAATCACAAGTTAATATGAAAGCTAAACTGTGGTAAGTACCTATTATTGATGTGCTCCAGCAACTAAAACCTGGGGGTATTAACAGCGGTCTGATTAATCGCATTTGTGTATAAATGTTGAAGATTGTCACACAAAAGATAGTTCAGTTGTTTTTGTATTCAATTTCGTTGGTACCTTGTTTTTTTGTAAATAGTAATTTAATAGCTGTTGCCCTACTTTCTTGGATGTTCATACACAATTTTGTGGTCAGGAATATTAGATTGTAGAGTACGTCAGTATAATAAGATCCACGTTTGTTTTATGTGCTCGCAGATGTTGCACACATCGTGCGGTTCACTCGACTTCCGTCTCATTTCACACTTATCCCAAACCATTCATTTCCTTAGAAAAATAGTATAACTTGAACGGCTTAATGAAATTTTTTTGTAAAAAACGGTTATTGTCCTTCGGGAATCTAAAGCTTCGTTTTGGTTAACTGTGGAAAGAAAGCTTCATGTAACATTAATTTACGAAATGGCGTCTGACGAAGGGTGACATTTCTAGTCATGTTTCAGAACGGATTTGCATGTTTGCCTCGTAGCACTGAAGAAATCTACTGTGGAGGTAGCAATCGCGAAATGTCACTCTTCATTTCTCTCGGAGATAGAGAAAGTTGCGTGTTTCGTTTTTTTTTGCTGCGTCATACGTTAAAATGATTGAACGCCTAAGTGACAATTCGACAAATTTGATATCGGTAATATGGTTTCAACGCAAAACAGATGACTAATTGGTTTAGAAATCAAACGTGCTGTTGGGTTGATCCGTGTAATGTTTGAAGGTAATTCATTATCTTCTCTTTCACATTAATGTACTTTTAATCATGTAATGGGCTATAAGAAAACAAATATGTACAAGCTTTATACAAATTTCAAATAGTAAACAAACAATAGCTTGAGACCTTGACCTGTAATTTTAACTCACAATCGATATCTTATGATAGTTAATAAATAAACAAAACTAATTCCTTCGTTTTGTATTAGTGAGAAGCTAAACACACTACATTGGTGAAATAATAAGAAACTAATAGCTGTCAAAGAGGTGATTTAAAATGAATTATAATTTAAATAAATACATTTTTAAAGAAACAAAATACCGACTTCAAACAAAAATTAACTAAAAAGCATGAAATAATTTTTTGCTACAACAATTAAATACTTTTTATGAAGTCGGTGCCAAGCCAAAGTGAAACTATTTTGTTAAGTTCATTTATAATGTTACGAGAATTCATCCGACAGCTAGTGCAATCGGCCATCTACCAATTCGTGGAATAGACGTTATTTGGACACTTCTGGGAATGCGAAATGTTTTGTCTCTCAACAGGCCTACCGCTGCCGTTACTGGGAATTCCCTTAAAGCTTCCAGAACATGAAAGAGTTTCCCGATGGTTCGTGGACTTACCAGACAATTCGAAAATATATGTATATATATATATATATATATATATATATGGACAGCTGGCGATAGGAGGCATTCAGTTTTACGACGGTCGTATTGTATAGTAGATAAATGTAAATAGTTCTTGTGAATATAAAGTGTGTTAAAGTAGTGGAAATAAATGAGAGTGAGTTGGACTGTATTTTTAAATAAATCCATGAACTGAACCCGAGTGTGAAAATAAAAACATTACAGTGGTTTCAGTGGTGTGAGGTGTATCTGTTGAACTTTTGAAGTGATAAATAAATAGACTAACAATGTTCAAAGCGGAGTGAATTGAAAATGACGGACTTAAAAAAAGAACTTGAGGAAAGGGATTTAGAAATTAGTGGGAAGAAAAGTGAATTAACACGGCTACAAGATGCCCTAATAAATGAAAGTAAAGATCCCGATACATATTTGTTTGAAGTTTCTGGTAATGGGGACATGAGTATGCTATTAAAGAAAATGAAAGAAAATTCAAAGCCTTTAGAAGATAAGTTACAATTGTTACAAAAAAACTCTAAAACCGTAGAAGACAAATTGCTAGAAAATTCTAAAACTCTAGAAGAGAAATTGCTAGAGAATTCTAAAAAGTTTAAAGAGGCGTTAGGAGATAAATTTGCAGAAAATTCTAAATCTCTAGAAGAAAATTTGAAAAGCATTGTACAGAAAAATTCAGCAAAGCTGGATGAGAAAATATCCGAGAATGAGGCTCAAATGGAGGAGCTAAAGCAAATAAATAGTCGAAGAGTCAGTCAAAAATGAAAAGCGGGTAGAAGAGCTAAAACAGACAATGGATGGACTTCGGGACCAAGAAGCCAAACAAGCATTGACCCTAGCTCGACCGACTCAATTAGTACATGCACTGGCTCGAGCTCTGGAATTCAAGGCTGCGAAAAATTCCTGCAGAGGTCAAGCCAGAGTCCGAATCGTTGATGGAGAATCCGATGATGGCGGAAACGATGAAGCCTCTGTAAGAAAGATAATAGAAGAAGTCCTTACCGAAAAAAGACTAGTGAGATGTCGGAAATGTCGTAAGGTAGGACATGTTCAGAGTCGTTGCAAAGAGAACAACGGAGTACATACTTCCTCGCCGGGGAAACTAAAGAAGGTCAATGTAAAGGGACCAGCGTCGACCTGTAACCAACAGGTCCCAACTACCAACGCATATGTCGCTTCACTACGCAACCATGTTAACAGTGTCTTCGTAGACGGCCTTATTAATAGGAAGCAATTTGCAATGCTGTTGGATACCGGTGCGCCGAAAACAGTAATAAGGCCCAACATTGTTTTAGAGACAATGATAAAACTAACAAAATGGCAACTGCGAACAGCGACAGGAGAAGCAGCGAAAGTCCATGGTGAAATAGAGATTGAAATGACCTTGGGAAACACAACCTTCCTACATCGAGCATTAGTGGCAGACATCGAAGACGAAGTAATCATTGGAATTGATGTTATGAGCTCCAAGGGATTCCAGTTAAACTTCAAAGATGGAATCCTGAGAGAGAATGACGAAGAAGTGATGCTTCATGGAAAAGATGACATAATGCTGCGAGCCATCTTAGCAGATGATGTCAATGTTCCGGAAAAAGCTGAAATCATTATAGATGCTTGCTTAGATGGAAAAGCTAAAGCTGGAACAGTAATGAGTGGGTACCAGAGACATCTTTTATTTGGTAAAGAAAACATTCTCGCAGGACAAGCCAACATATAGCGATCTTTGGAAGACTCTGGTAGAATTGAGGAATCTGATGGTGGAGAGAGATGAAATTGGCGGTCCCAAAGATAGCCTGCGGCTTGGATGGACTAAATTGGAGAGTGGTGAGAAGTATGATGGAAACGATCTTTCGATTCAGTGGCGTCGACATCCTGGTATGCTGTCTCAATACTCGCAGCCCAGATTCGAAGACCGTTGACTGTCTTAAGGAGGGGGCAATGTTACGAGAATTTATCCGACAGCTGGTGCAATCGGCCATCAACCAATTCGTGGAAGGGACGTTATTCCGACACTTCTGGGAATGCGAAATGTTTTGTCTTTCAACAGGCCGACAGCTGCCGTTACTGGGAATTCCCTTAAAGCTTCCAGAACATGAAAGAGTTTCCCGATGGTTCGTGGACTTACCAGACAATTCGAAGAGAAATATATAAATCTGGACAGCTGGCGATAGGAGGCATTTAGTTTTTGACGGTCGTATTGTATAGTAGATAAATGTAAATAGTTCTTGTAAATATAAAGTGTGTTAAAGTAGTGGAAATAAATAAGAGTGAGTTGGACTGAGTTTTTAAATAAATCCATGAATTGAACTCGAGTGTGAAAATAAAAACATTACAATAAGTTGTACTTCGCAGCTTCGCTCTTTAAATTTGCACTGACTTCAGAAAAAGTATTTAATTCTTGTAGCATGCTTTTTAGTTAATTTTTTTTGAAGTCGGTTTTTATTTTTTTGAGTGTATTTATGTTACAATTTTTAGGTGTCTAAGTGTTTATTGGGAAATAACACCACACTTTAAAGGAAATTGCTGTATATTCCAAACGTTTCGGGGTCTAGATCAGACCCCGTTGTCAATGGCTAAGAAACTACGGATTAAAAAGGTACAATTCCAAGATGTAAATTTAAATATTTGACAATATTTATTATTTGGTTTTTGACGTAACTAAGAGAATTTTATTTGTAATATACAGGGTAGCACAGAAGTTTCTAAAGATCATATAATCATAAAGTTCCTTTCAAATTGGAAGAATTTGAAAGGGAGATCTTCAGAACTTTATGTGGCGCTCCTAGGTCGACTTTCTTATAAGATAGTGCATTCGCCAAAAATGCGACCAAAGAAATTTGTTGATTCAGTGATCCCATTAAAATCATAAGGGAAAACCTAGGAAAAACCTTATGAACTATCCCGATATTGGGTTGTTCACAAGGACATTACCATTAGCAATTTCTTCCTTAATCATCGGCAACCAGGAACGACTGAATTCTACGGAGGTAGTAGCGATACAATCGTTTTCATTTTCATTGTCGTTTTTTTATGTAATTTTTGTGTTCGTTTATTCGAACATTCAGAGGTCTAGAGGTTTCTCCAATATAGAATTTATTAAATTCACACGGGATTTTATAAATGCAATTTTTTGTATTTTGAGTTGTGTTATTTGGTTTGGTTTCTGATATAATTGATTTTAGTGTATTTCTTGTTTTAAATGATGTTTTGATATTATATCTGTTTCCCACTCGTTTTAGTCTTTCTGATAGACCCTGTATGTATGGTATAGTTATTGTATTAATGTGATTATCTTGGGAGTCAGTGTTGCTTGGTGAAGTTTGATGTTGGTTGTTAGGGATTGTTTGGTATTCCATTTTGTTTAACTCGTTATTAATAAATTTATTTGGGTAATGATTGGATGAAAGTATATTTTTTATAAACGTTTTTTCTTCATTGAATTTATTGATATTAGAACAGTTGGTTTTTGCTCTGTCATATAGAGATTTAATGATACCTCTTTTTACTGAACTTGGATGATTAGACTTAAAGTTGAGATACCTGTTAGTATGAGTTGGTTTTCTGTAAACTTCTGTTTCAAATGTCGATTGTGTTTTGGTTATTAAAATGTCTAAGAATGGTAATTTGTTATTCTGTTTAAGCTCTAGTGTAAACTGAATAGTTGGTTCTGTGTTGTTTATGTCGTTAAGTAATGCATGTAAATCCACAAGATTGTGTTCCCAAATAACGAATATGTCATCAACATAACGCCACCAAACCAAAGGTTTAATCTGTTTTGAGAAAATTGTTTCTTCTTCAAATTTTACCATAAAAATGTTGCAAAAACCAACTGTTCTAATATCAATAAATTCAATGAAGAAAAAACGTTTATAAAAAATATACTTTCATCCAATCATTACCCAAATAAATTTATTAATAACGAGTTAAACAAAATGGAATACCAAACAATCCCTAACAACCAACATCAAACTTCACCAAGCAACACTGACTCCCAAGATAATCACATTAATACAATAACTATACCATACATACAGGGTCTATCAGAAAGACTAAAAAGAGTGGGAAACAGATATAATATCAAAACATCATTTAAAACAAGAAATACACTAAAATCAATTATATCAAAAACCAAACCAAATAACACAACTCAAAATACAAAAAATTGCATTTATAAAATCCCGGTGAATGTAATAAATTCTATATTGGAGAAACCTCTAGACCTCTGAATGTTCGAATAAACGAACACAAAAATTACATAAAAAAACGACAATTTGAAAAATCCAAAATTTGTGAACATGCTTGGGACCTTGGTCATAAAATACAGTTTCAAAATTCAGTTATATTACACAAAGAAGAACACAACACCAAAAGAAAACTAAAAGAGTCTGCTTTAATTTTGTTAAATGAAAACGATTGTATCGCTACTACCTCCTTAGAATTCAGTTGTTCCTGGTTGCCGATGATTAAGGAAGAAATTGCTAATGGTCATGTCCTTGTGAACAACCCAATATCGAGATAGTTCATAAGGTTTTTCCTAGGTTTTCCCTTATGATTTTAATGGGATCACTGAATCAACAATTTTCTTTGGTCGCATTTTTGGCGAATGCACTATCTTATAAGAAAGTCGCACCTAGGAGCGCCACATAAAGTTCTGAAGATCTCCCTTTCAAATTCTTCCAATTTGAAAGGAACTTGATGATTATATGATCTTTAGAAATTTCTGTGCTACCCTGTATATTACAAATAAACTTCTCTTAGTTACGTCAAAAATCAAATAATAAACATTGTCAAATATTTAAATTTACATCTTGGAATTGTACCTTTTTAATCCGTAGTTTCTTAGCCATTGACAACGGGGTCTGATCTAGACCCCGAAACGTTTGGAATATACAGCAATTTCCTTTAAAGTGTGGTGTTATTTCCCAATAAACACTTAGACATTGAAAAAGATGCCACAAGTATCGTTCAGAAAACAACAATTTTTAGGCTTTATTGGATACCGTTTTCAAATCTCATAAGCTTTTTCGATATTGCATTAGATAGGGTATATACTAGCATCATTTATTAGCTTGACCAACCTCGTTTACTGTTGAATAGAATAACTTGTTTTCTAAATATGTATATGTATTATGAAAACTTTGTATATGATTCTAACTTAGGTGGATCCATTATATTGTAGACGATCTGGGTATTATCATTTTTTAGGTCTGTTAATTATACTGACATTCAATTAATAGTATCTTCTCCGCGGAATCTTATAATAAATCGTGTTACAGTTTTAATTGATATAGGATAATGGCATGCAGTTTTCAATTACAATTTTTAGATATTATCAAAATAACGCCGAACAAACATAAAAAACATAGATGTAGACGAGTTGAGAAACTTCTTCTTTTTGAAGTCGGTTAAAAACTAAAAGTAAATATTTAATAGCAAACCGAATTTAAAAATAATTTTTAACTATTACAATTTTGTTCAACAGCGATAGAAAGTCCATTAATACAATACAATTTAAAATATTTAAATAAGTTAAGTAAAAATCAAATGATTACCAAACCTTTATTTTACTGTAAATCAGCGTGGGGTGTTTGATATCATTATTATAAAAATTTTACTGTTAGTTATTAGTATTTAAAAGTATATTAAAAAGCACCATGTATTTTTTAAATAAATTTGCTCATACCGAAATGCAGAGAAAAATTTTTTATACGTTGAATAACTGTTAAACAAAATTTATTCAAACTTTTTAAACATTCATACATTGTGAAGAACATTAATAAATACTTAGTTGGTCAAACGTCGGATAATAGATTTATAAACTTTTAATAAACCTTATTTGATTCAAATAAGTTGTTCTATCAGCGTACATTAGTCCTGATATGCTTCACATCAATATTTGATCAAAATGTCAGTTTAGATGTCAGGTCATAAATTTAAATCTCGTGATTATTTCGCAAATGGAAAATCAGTCAAAAAGAATGAAAACATAACTGAAGCTTCTAATTGCGTCTAAAGTCTAGCATGCTGTTCGTGTAATTAGTGTAATCATCTTCTTTAAGGGGTGAAACAAAAAGAGAATGAAAAATAGCGTCATCGATTTTTATGCAGATTTCTAACCGGATTTATAACGGATTAGTGTTCCTTTCTTGTTAATTTCTTAATATCATACAATTATTCTTTTTTTTGTGAAATTGGCATAAACACCAACCCCACTACAGAACAAAAGTTATATGCACTTTTACATGTGACATATGGTTTTTGCTGTATTTTTGCCTTCTGAATTCGAATCAAAGGTGAATTTTGCTCCATCAACCCACAGTTTAAAATTCGCCATTTTTCTGAAGGCTTTCAGCGATTTGCCGTTTGCTGAAGGGTGATGGACCAAAACTAACTATAGATTCGAGTTTGGGAGGCACAAATACATGGACAACCATATGTCACACCTAAGGCTTTTTTATTGGTGGCTATTGTAAGCAATGAAATCAATCGATTTATTTATACAAATTTCTTTTTCTGTATTAACTTTCGATATATCATAGTATGCTGTCATCCATCAATGTTACATTTAGTTTTTGTCGGTAATTGTTTCGAATCTTTTATACGTTAGCTTTTAAATTACTAATTTGACTCAGACGAGACTTCAGTCGGCTTGAGTTTCTCATGTTTCTTAAATTGCTAATTTTATACAAGTATTATTTGCTCAGCCTGATACATCTAATTTTAATTCGAGATTATTTTTTCACAAGACCACGTCTCCCTGATGCCTGTAGAATTTAATCCGTTATATTTGCACAAATCCGAATGCTTCAATCCTGCTACAACACTTTTCCACGATATTTTGTATTTCTGGAAACGGGAAGTAAGCTGCTTTACAATCTAAGCACTTAATCTAGTCCATTGTTGTTTCTGATTTAGATGGCGCTCATATCACCTTGCCCTAAAATTTTTAAGTGTTCCTTTTATATCATCTCAACACGGCACTAAAAGTAAATCGGATTATTCTTCTCAAAAAATTACACGGTAAGTAAGGACAACGACCATTACGGTGTGATTCGTTTTGGCAGTGCAGAGTGTGTTTCAAGCGATCGATATTAAGTCAGACAGAGAGTCTGATAATATGACGTACGTAGAGAGATAAGCTCTTTAAATGTATTGTAAAGTTCTATGTTCACTTTTATTGCTTTGACTATAAATGTTGAGAACGGCTTACAGTTACTTTAATGACGAATATTAAAAAAAAAAACGTTTTCAATATTGTTTTCGTTGGAAATTTAAAAATGTGACACATGTTAAAAATTCTGAAAATATCCTGAGTGTTATAAAGCATATTGAATACTTTGATTTAGTTTTCATTATAATTTTCATCAATATTAAGACACTCATCGTATTATACAAGCAGCTTCTCAGTTCCTTATAGAAATCTGTTGTATGATTTGGATACTGACTGTTAGAGGCCGCAACCGTCCTGGTGCCGAACTCCAATATTATTTTTAAAATGCAACTGGTATTTACCAAGTTTTAATTTGGGATTCCATAGCAGAGTCTTACAATTATTATCCCTTCACTAAAAAATATTAATTAATGTTAAGAAAATTCTTTATTCTTTATAATATAAAATTAACGAAAAGTTATTAAATTCAGTATTTAGCTAATGCAAAATCATAAGTATACTTCTAACAATTATAACAAAACCTTGGGCAAGACAGTCCAATAAACTTATTCAAAAAATTTATTTTATAATAAAAAATGTAAAAAATGGCATTAAGCTGTAAACAAATTTTCCTCTAATGTAACTATTTGGAAATTTGTACGTACATTTATAATATTGCATCTACATTCTAATGACAAAGCTGAGGAATATATTTTTCAGTCTCTAAAATCATATTATTCTACTTAATAATAGCTAATTTTTTAGTCTAGATGAAAATTACCTCTAAACTTAATCCTAATACAAAATCTACATTTATAATAGGTTATCTTAATTCAAAATCAAAGCAAAAGAACCTCTCAAAATAAAAAAATATATATTCACATATTTTTTTATACTCTTTTAACATAAGCCAACATAAACATATTGTACGTTTTACCTTGTCAACTTTGTCTATTAATTTTTGATTTTAGTGTCTCAGGAATGTCTGCAAGTGATCCCTAACAACAAAACTTTCTGGAGCCTTGTATTTTTCTTCTCTGCTCCAGCCTTTCTTTCTTATGTTGTTATTCTCAATAAACTTGGAACCGATTGTCAACTTTGAAAAGGGCACTCGTAACAAATAAACCAATCGAAAAAGATTTGTATTAAGAAAGTGTTCTTTTGAAACCATAATAATTTGAAAAGTAATTTTTGCAAAAACTAAAAAAGAAGAATAATCTTGTGCGTCTCATATTGGATCCCTTGCTGAAGCTTCCAAAAAGTATTTCAACGTTTTCTTCTAAACCCATATTTTTAGCTTAAAATATGGGTACACCAACTTTGGATTCCTGCTACTTAATTAGGCATACGATTGTATATTTAAAAACATACTCGGATCCAGTGGCTATAATATTAAAAACTGCTTGCAGTTGGTAACAAACTGACCTCACAAGCTCGTTTTTTAGCTACGGATTGGACTCTTCTGAATACCATCCCTAAATATAAAGTAATGTAAGATTCTGTCTGTTGCAGGTAAACCGGACGAGATGGCAGCGAAAGCGGGAAAGTGAGTATTCAATTACCTTTTTCTAGGGAAACTGAATTTATTGGCCCCTAGAAAAATACTAAATATGAAACATTTTCAAATTGTGATTTGCTGTGCCCCAAATAATTCTTACAATTTCGTAGCTTTAATATGTTTTACGCACGTTAATTAATTAATTATTTCATTATTTTATTAAAATTACGTATTAGAACTCGAAAACTAAATATTAAGCAAGTCTAGCAAATTTCCAATTGTGGTTCGCTGTACCTCATAATTTTTAGAATTTCGTAGTTTCAACATTCTCACATTTAATTAATTCCATTTATTATGTGGTATATCGTAACAACTATGTTATCTATTAGCACTCGAAAATACATGGTGCTAGTAACATGGATATATTGCTCAACTGATGTGTTCTAAACAATGTTAGGCCACTGGCAGTTTTACGTTTAAATATGGAAACTCTGGGGCACGATATTTAAATGTGATCGGATAGATTTTTGGGTGATGTATATACCAGTAGTTGGTTATCAAACACGGATATTCTATTACAATACTCACCAATTAAAAAATTAAACATAGAAATTTTCGCTGGTTAACATGTACCAAAACAAGCAAATATATATAAAACAACAATGGGATAGAATTTGAATAAAATCTGAAAATAACAAAAGCATTTGTTTATTAGAATAATGCATTAACGTACATATATGCTGCGCAAAATACTCCAATGGAAATTCGGGAATGAATCAGAATATGTCAGGTATGTTAACAAAATACCAACACCCGATATTAAAAGAAATATATATATATCACCATATTGAGCTATATTCTACCACTAATGCATACATTATTAATTTTCAAGCGCTTCTGTTTCTAGCATTTTAAGACAAGCATTTGATATCAAAGGCCCATATTTATTTGTGTGTTTGTTTGGTCTTTCAGGCCAGATGCAACTTCAGGGATTCACAAACATAGGTTTGTACTGATAGAATATAAGGATAAAATACTTATTCTTAAGATGGGCTGGTATTCTAGTCTTGAAAACTAGTTTGTTCCTTGTGAGTGCTATCTGTGAAAGTTTGATACTTCCGTTTATTTCTGGTAGTAATATTGTTGGTCATATTTTACCCTTTCTGCTATGTAGATTGCTTTAGTTTCAAACTCTTGCCTGAATTAGTTCACAAGTATTGTTGTCCAGGGTGTAAGTAAAAAAATGTACAAATAACAAGGGTTTATGTTAACGAAAATATGATGTTCGATTCCCTCAGTTAAAATCTAATTTTTAGATCAAAACTTTTAATTTTTTTTCTTTTATTTTTAATTTTTACATAACAAAAAGCTAACTTATTTTAGCGACTTGGTAAAATGTATGTAGAACATTATTATCCCTCGACTTGAGGCAGGACACTCATAGCCTTCCTTTAAGGGAAAATTCACTAAACCCCAGATATCCTAGATATCAAAAGGGTTTAGCTCTGTGGGAGCCCTTGCCAGATTATCAGGTTGGAGTCGTGGCAGTTTCTCATGAATTTTGTGATCGTCAGGGCTGTTCCTAACAGAATGGCTTTTTGCATTAGTTGATAAAGATGGTCGTCAAGATCGAGGTATTTTTTTAAATGATTTAGTAGAAGTTTTGGGACTACTCCTGTTGTTGACATAAAAATTGGTACAGTTCGTGTGTTATTCATGTCCCACTGTGTCATTATTTGAAATTCCAAATCCCTGTATTTGGCTATTTCTTCAGCCTGCTTAATATTTATATTATTGGTGTTAGGGACTGCTATGTCAATTAAGATTGTTTTTCTAGAGACTTTATCTACTAAAAATATATCTGGTCTATTGTGAGCAACAGTCCGATCGGTCAGTATCGTGCGGTCCAAGTACAGCTGCTAGTTGTTTTTTTTTCTAAAACAGACTGTGGTTTGTATACATAGTATGGCACTCTTACCGACTCCAACAGTTCAAGTTTCAGTGCTAGTTGCTCGTGCAGTATTTTTGCCACAGTATCGTCTCGTTCTTTGTATTCAGTTGCAGCGAATGCTTGACAAACTCCTGTGACATGCTGGATAGATTCAGTTGTTTGGCAACCGTATCTGTATCTGCCGTTGTTAATAGAAGAGTCTTTAACGATGTACTTTAGGGAATTCTTTTTTGGAAATACTTCCGTTTCAGAAAACATATGACGTCATTTATATGGCTTACATGAAGGGGCTTCTCTTTCTATTTGAGCAGTTTCTGATCAGTTGACTGGTGAGGCAATTGGACTTGACAGTCGCAGTGGTGTTGAGGCATCAACTTGCCATATGACTCTGTCAGAAAATTCTGCGAGCTTTTGGAAGTGAGTACACAAATTATGTAGAAATTTGTTGATCTAGTAGTTTGCTTATATCGGCCAATCCTCTTCTTCCTTCATACCGTGGCAAAGTTGTACGTTCGACAGAGTTCTGTGGATGTTTTTGAGCTTTTGTTAGTAGAACTCGAACTTTCCGTTGTAACTGTTCAATGTCAGTCTTGCACCAATTAACTATACCGAAAGAGTAACTAAGCACTGAACAAGCGTAGGTGTTAATAGCCTGGAACAGATTTTTACTAATAAGTTTGGTTTTCAACAGTCGTCTTACTCTTCAATAGAACTCTGTTGTTAAGTCATTTTTCATGGTGGAGTGATCAATACGTTAAGCCTGCTGTATTCCAAGGTATTTATAAGTATGACTTTCCACAAAAGATTCAATTGAGGTGCCATCTCCCATTTCGTAGTGTCCCTGCTGTATTTTGCCTTTCACTATATTAATAAATAGGCACTTGACTAGACCAAATTGCATCTGGATAGAGAACCCTTCTACTATTTCAAGCATATCATGCAGCTGTTGTTTCGTAGCTGCTATTAACTTTAAGTCGTACATGTATAACAAATTCTTTATCTTAAATGCTTGAATGTTGTTGTCTTTGAGACTGAACCCAAAGTTAGTCGAGTTCAGTTTGTTTGAGAGAGGGTTCATGGCAAGGAAGAACCACAACGGGCTAAGAGGAATATAACATTATTATTATTTTTAACGTAGTAAAAAAACTTTGTTAATTTCAAATCTTGGGTTTGTATTTTTCTGAAATTTTAAATGAAAGCTATTGTATCACTTGTACTTCTGTAGAATTCTGCCGTTCCTGGTTACCAATAAACAAGGATGACATTGATAATGGTTATGTCCTGTATGGGCAAGGTTCATAAGTTTTTTCTTAAGTTTTTGTTTGTGAATTTAACGGGTTCTCTGAAGCATGAGAATTTCTTTATTATTAAGTCGTACACATGAAATTCTGAAGATAACTCTTTCAAATTGTTCCAATCTCAAGAACGCTTTGTTATTTCACATGACCTTTAGAATTTTTATTGCTACTCTGAAATGTTTGGACTATTTGAAATATACAGACTTTCCAGCAATTATGGTGTTATTCCCAAAAAAATCAGAAAAAAATACAAGTTTGGGTTACGTTGTTCATGAACTATAGCAGTGTGTTTATCCGATAACCCTAAACATTTTAACTTTTTAATTTTGAATACTTCACTTCTATAATACCCTTTATTATATAACTAAATTAAAGTGAGAGCTTTTAAATAAATTAATTAAATGAAATATATATTTTAATTGTATTTTGTCATTGAATTTTTAATGATAAACATCATATTTTGAAACACGTTAGAATATGAATGTATGTATAAAGGAAATTATTAGTTCAGAAAATAAACGTTTTCTAGAGTAAGAAGCCCTTAACAAATTTGTGATTTATGGTGGAGAGATACATTTATTTTGGTGAGATCTTGATTAGAAAGACCTTTGCTACCCCATTTTCTCTTTAGGTGTAAGTCTCGGAATAGAATAGGAAGTAGCTCGAAGCATCTAACATTATTATATTAAATTTCTAATTATGTGTTTTTCAGACTGCAAAGATATCTTCAGTTTCAGTGTCAAGTTTGCCATCTTCGTTTCTTATTTTTTTATTGTGTATCCTTGTCATAGGGTTTCAGTTTCGTTGTTCCTTTTTTAAATGTTTCTATGTTTCATTTTGACTATATTTTCCTTCATATCTCTGGAAATTTTTTTGTACCTGTTCTTTTCGAGAGTTTTTGTATTTTTAACCGACTTCCAAAAAGGAGGAGGTTATCAATTCGTCGCGTATTTTTTTTCGCTTTTTTTTTGTATGTATGTTACCTGATTTCTTCTCCTGTGGTGCACCGTATTGAACGAATATGGTCTTGTTTAATAGAGTATATATCCGGATTGGTGAAACTTCAAATTTTGGAAAAGAATTATATTGGTAAAGTGATAAAATTTGTGAATGAACACATGCGTGCATCGAAATCGACCAATATCCCTAATATTTTAGTCAATTTTTCGATAACTCCTTATGGATGTGTATAGTTTTTTAACGTTTAATCTATTAAGGAAGATCCTTAGGTGATCTCATATACTTTTCTGTGACGTGCAACTTGCAGTTTTACAGAAAATCGCCAAAAAATCCAAAATTCTTATCAAAAATTTCATCGAAATGACAAAACGGACATTTCCTCATAAATATTTTAATTCCAACGTAATAGTGCGGTAATTTTAGGCACTGGAAGTTTTAATTGCGAATTTGAAAATTTTCTATGTACATCTCAAGCTTATAGGTAGTAAAGCATAGTATTTTCGGCTCCTTAAATTAATGAGTACCAAGCTCGTTTTGTTTGTATATCAGGTAAATACCTATTTAAATGCAAATTTTTCCATTTTGCGAAGACGGTACTTTTGGTTGTTACATTCTCCCGGCCTAATAGAAAATTCAGTGACAACACATGTCAAACTTTAAACTGTTACTTGGTGGCTTATAGACAGGGTGTTTAGTTATAGCAAACAAAATCACAAAGTAAAGTTTTAGAAGGAGTTTCATTTATATGATGGTTGGAATGTAGGGTGGACTGGACGTTTGGTGGTATAAAAATGTTGAAAAAAATGTGAAATTAAAATTATATAGGGTTATTAAAAAACTGTTATATGATGTGAACATAAGCAAATCATATACAGGATGGTTGAAATATATGCTGGAGTTGAATTATATTTATACAGTGTGATTAATTTTTTTTTTCTTTTTTTCTTTTATAGCCCATAAGAAGTTGAATAAAGTGTGGAGAGGAATTAATGTTACACAGGGCGATAACATAAAATATTAAAAAGGAAATAATTTATGGAGTAGCCCACAAGGAGTTATATATTATGGTTGAAATATAGCACGGATTTGACTCCGTAAATATACGATGGATTCTACTCCGTCCTATAGTTTACAGAAGGCAGCTAACAAATTTATGCTTGTCCGTGGGCAGTCGTATGTAGAGGCTGGTTGGTACATAGGTTGGAGGAATTATCTAGTTATACAGGGTTGTCAAAAAAAGTTGAAAAAAGGTTACATGGCGTAGTCCATAAGGCATAAATATATTTTGGGCTTATTAAGTCAACGCGTACTAGTACATTTTGTTCGTAAAGATTTACCTGTCAATTTAAATGATAAAGTATCATTGTGTTATATTGAGGCTTTCGATGTTACCTGGTTCTGTCTATTAAGGTTATACATACAAAATAAAAAATAAAGAATGAAAACTACCTGAGTTAAAAAAAACTAAAAAGTTGAAAATAAAACATTTTTTAAAAAAATATAACCGACTTCTACCTACAACTAAAAAGCTAAAAATAATTATAACAAAATACAACTCTAGCAAATAAATAACACATTCAATGTTGTAAGGTACCTACCCAGGAAGTAAAAAATGTAAACATTAAAAGGTGCTCATTCTATACAAATTAATTACCTACCAATCTAGTATATTTTTGAAGTCGGTGCCAATCAAATCTAAAATCCTTCATTGCGTACTTATCTACTAATTCATCAAACTTGATTGTTGCTTGGCACCGACTTCAAACATATACTAGATTGCTAGGTAATTAATTTGTATAGAATGAGCACCTTTTAATGTTTACATTTTTTACTTCCTGGGTAGGTACCTTACAACATTGAATGTGTTATTTATTTGCTAGAGTTGTATTTTGTTATAATTATTTTTAGCTTTTTAGTTGTAGGTAGAAGTCGGTTATATTTTTTTTAAAAATGTTTTATTTTTATAACCGTTTAGATTGCAACATCACATTCTATAACAAAATAAATAAATATCGATAGTATCTTAAGCATCGCAACTGGTATTGTTAGCTGTAACTTTTTTACTGAAAATACCAAAACATGGTTGTTTCATTTATAAACTTAATGTCATTCATGTAATTCCTAGTAACGCTACTTTATACAAAATACAAGTTTATCTCACCCTCATAATCTTTTGCCAAAGCCTATTCTTCACATCAACCTTAATGTTGTATCATAATATGCGATCTTGTGTCTAATTAACTGACTGTTTATAGAAGTTTCGCATAAATGGTTTTTGTATACCAGCCGCCCTTGCGTATACATTGTAATGGAAAATTAGTCCAGGGAAAATCGTTAATTTCGCACAGAAACTTAATTAACTTCGTTATGCGCCTACGATAATTTTCAAATTATTTGTCAGTTGTCCATATTTTCAGGGCATTTGAAACAAATTGATACAAATTGCTGAAACTTTACAATGTCTGTCGAATATTTAAGCACGAAATGAATTGTGACATGAGTCTCAGGGTAGCTGACGGTTAATCGGTTTTGTTCACCTAATGAGTTTTAAACATTTAAATTTAACTGAAAGATTTTGTATTCTGGGCTATTAAGCCGTGGAGTTTTGATATATCTTCTAAGGTAACGGTGTGGCAGTTGTATAAGTGATCAATAGTTAGTTAGTCATGTCGTTATTGGCCGAGCTAATTTTTTACAAATTTCCTACTTTTAGTCCATGTTTCGATATTTATTCCCTAATCTGTTTTCTATGTTGTATGTTTCCCTGAGCTGTTCGGTCCTCGAAGTCATCAATACGCAAGCTCCGAATATGTATACCTTGGGTAGGGGGCGTGACCTGAATGGTGCGCTCTGATTAGCTGAAGACTCTTCGCTCTTTGCATCTTATGTTTTTCAACCCAATCTTCCAGACTCTGCTGAGATTCATTGTTTCTTCTTTTCTGATGAAATTTATAGGTTATTTTTGTATGTCAATTGCTTCTCTATAAATCCTGGGATAGAAATGGTTAACTGATGCTAAAACTTCGTTATCTTCGAACCAGATAGATTGTTCCGCTTGGCTTAGTGTATATTTGGCGACCGCTGACTTATCGGTCTGATCCATTCTGCAACTGCGTTTCTCTTTAGATAAATGTGTTGATACTTCTATTTGTGGTATTGATGTATACTTCATTACAACTATATTAGGTATATTCCCAGAGCTGTTAGGGGCTCTCGAGCATCCTTGACTGACCTTAGGGATTGTTGAATAGTTTTCGTTGGTTTGGTCTTATTTAGTGTATTATGATCCACGGCCTTTGGCCTGCCTGTCGCTAGTCTTTGAGCTCTCTTGATTTCCTCGAGTGAATAGCCGTTGTTCCTTAACAAGTTATTCAGATGGGTGATTTCTACCGGTAGATATTGGGTTTCAAATATGAGTTCCGCGCTATGGTGGGTTTTTTAGTTTTTCCATATAACAAAATTATGTTCCTCATTGCGATACCAACAGGTTCAAACTTCCCACAGAGGCCTTGCACCTGCCCGTGTTAATACAATTGAGTCAAAGTGCAAGAACTTTAAGCTTTCATCTTCATCCTTCGGCTCGAAAACACGAGGCCGTCAGTGAAATTGTTCTTCATTAAACGCTTACCTTGAATTTGTATTATTCCTCTTTGGTGAACAGTTTTAATACTCATTGATAAATCTCTATTAGAGCTAGCAAAACTAGATATCATATCTTTATTTCCCTATAGTTGTTAGAAACATCACGACCCATAGTGACAGCTTTATAATATGCTCTATTTATAGGAAACAATTGGAATCAACATTGACGCTTGCAAAACAAATGACTATCATTACTGCTTAGCGCCATCTTGTGGTTAGTTCTGAACCGTTTACGATCTGTTTTCCCATTAATTTTTGAGGTTTTTGAATGTCAAATAGCAGCTATAATATAATCATACCACTAAAAATATAAAAATTTTATGGTATGAGTTCCTGGTATATAATATAATTTCTTCACTGTAACACACTGAATATTTTACAATCATATTTTAAAGCAACATGAGCTATTGCCAAAGACGAAGTAGCAAGTATATTACGCCAGGATCCGACAAAACTTATTACTTATTCCATAAATATTAATGAAATGTCTCTTGGACCGCGTTTCTACCGGTCGGATATTATAGATGGGCAAAACGTTCTGTTCGCAATTGATTTGTTTGGTATAAAATTGTATTTTCGAAAGTTTTCCAACAATATTATAGTCCTGAGGGATATTTATTATTTGATGAACGTAGCGTTCATAATTAGGTACCTACCTAAGCGATGAATATGTATTTGAAAACAAATATATTTTTGTTTAAGATTGACATATTTTCCCTAAGAAAAAACGGGATTAGTTAAAATAATGTTGAAGGTTACTTCACTAAGTAAGTATCTAAGTAATATTATTTTTATTAATAAGTGCACAGTAAGCAACAACCGATACTAGCTTCCCCACAACCCGCACAACAAATTATACAAATAAGACAATCAATCAGTACTGACTTTTTTTGTGTCTTCGCTGAACCAATTTACATGCTTGTAGTTCCTAAATATCCTGTATCCCGTTGGCTTGGTAAGTTTCTATGTGCCGGGTAGGCCCAGTCAATTACTTATATCTTCTGAATGATAGAACTCAGCTGCGAATTTCTATTTATTCGCATATTCATGACAAACGGCCTTATTTTTCTAAATATAGCCGGTTGGTATTCAAGACTAATTCTCATATCAGTTTTGTCAGTTAAAAGGTATGTTTCCAAATCCGGGCTATTAAAACAGTCTGGCATCATTAAATAAATTCACTTTTGTTTTTTTATTGCCTTGCCCATTTCCCTAAATATACCCGACGAAAAGCTGTCGTTCGCCAATGCAAGCTAATCAAGGTAGGTCATTGATTTGAAGATATTTCTGTATTTATTATTATTACCTTTTGGAGCCTAGGATAAACTGTTTTTTTATTACTTTATACAGGCACTAACAATACCAGTGCTCTGTGATAGCTTGGTCAACAAAGTTATATGGTGAAATCTGCAAAAAAGTCATGCATGTAGTGGTGACAGGTTGCCACCAAAGTGAGCCTCTAACATCAAAACATGTCAAGCCCGGAAATTACCTCAGTAAAAGATGATACTATATCTCGCAGATACTTCACACTGTATATAAAATTTTAATTGGAAGAAATAAAACGCCCGTTTTGGGGATTTTTTCTTTTAATTAAACTGACAAATGTGTTCCTCAGAAATTAACACAAATGGCCACAAAACTTCTGATATTATAGAACTAGGACATACATAATTGTCAATAGCTATCGAAAAAAAAGCAGAGAAAATGGAACAACGAAAATAACAGAAACTATTAATATATCTGAAACGGAACGCTTTTTAAAGTAAGTTATATAACAGAAATAACCTTAGTTCCTGAACATGCTCACAAACAGAACCATAAAAATAAAGTATTACTGTATCTAAATATCATTTTACTTCTTCCTTTGTTTAGTTGCATTTTAGAATGTTAAAATGTTAATGTAACAGATTTTGGTGAAAATAGAAACTCCTTTGTGAAAAACATTTACGATGTTTTAAAATAAATAAGACACGTAAACCATTAATGGAAGCTATAAATTAACAATTCCGTCGGACTTATCGATCGTTGCCTTATGCTGAGAAATATGAATATGTTTACTCGAAAACTGTTAAGATATGTCGGGCCTGTTCATATTTAATTTAAGAGAATCCTACTCTCAATAAAACATAACGCATTTTAAGAAATTCAGAAAATACTTGTTATTTTTAATATGAATTTCATTTTGATTGGCCCACCGGTGTCTGGCCTGACATGTAGAAGCTACAAACAAATCATCATGGGATTACCGAGGGTGGGGCAGAGGAGGACTGCTGCCACCCCCTGAACCTAAAAAACCTGGGGTAAGCTTCCCATAAATTTACTGACCCCCCTCCGCCTTATAGTCCAAAAAGCTGGGTACGCCCTTGCAAATCACCGAAGTAAATTAAAAACTTTCAATCCGATTTACGCACAAATATTGCATTTGTGTTATAATTATAATTTTTTTAGTGTGGTAAAATTTAGTTATTTTTATGTAACATGTACAGTGACGTTTTAAAGTAGAATTAAGCAAATAGCCTACTTACAGGGGTAACTGCCTCTCTGTGGAGTTTGGTACATATTAATTTGTAGTAAATGTATAAAACTTATACTAGTTAAATAAATAAACAAATAAATAACACTTAAATATAATTTAAAATTAATTTAATTTAATAATATTTTTATATTTTTTGATTTTTTAGTTTTTGGTCACTTGTCATAATTTTGTAAATTATAGTAGTATTAAAGTCTCCACTGTTCGAAATAATTTTTCTGTCCAACCTAAATTATAAAAGAAAATTGCAAAAAAATTTCACATGAAAAATCTGCAAAAAAACAAAATTTTCAGAGGAATATGAAATAATTAGTATAATAAAGGAGTTTTTATTGTAAATTTCTTCCTCTTTAAGATTCAATATTTAAAATGTCTTAAATATTAATAGTTTTCTAGTTATTTGAACAGAAGTAAACTATTATGGTACTATCACCAGAAAAATGTTAGGACCACTTTGTTATTGTGTGTAGACGGTATTTTTAGAAATATTCCATGTTTTTTACTACATTTATTTTAAAATGTTGCAATATAAAATAATTTATGTGTTACCGAATAGTTGAGAAATAAACTATGTACATTAATTTTTAAATGTAATAAAACTTAACAGTGCAATATAAATTTTGATATGTGAACATTTACTTTCAATTTAACTCCAGGAGTGAGTGCAGAGCCTTAATAATAAGAAAACACTTGCAATATCAATCATTCACACCGAATGTGGTACAATTTTTCTTTTCTTTCTCCACACCATCGTTATAAAGCTATCTATCAATCCTCCTTCGAGCTCCGGATAATTTACTAACAATGTGGAATGTTAGAGATAATTCCTAAAGATAATAAATTATCTATATAAAGTTTTATCAGTTTTTTCCGTGCATCAATATCTCGTTCTGTAATTTACGCAATGTCAGAGAATTGCGTAAAGTTTTACGTTTCCTTGTCGTTCTCATAAATTTGCTAAGATTTATTGAAAGTATTCCATCATTTGAGCTCAAAGACATTACGGCTCAAATATATGCAGTGAGCATCGTATGGACAGAGCAAGTAAACATATACATAGAGCCCAACAGAAATAAAATTCGACATACGTATAAAGTGAAGAAGGATTCAACTATATTAAAGGTAACCAAGAAAAAAATATGAAATGGAGTTATACTAACGATTTAATCACAACGAAAATTAATCACAAGAGATCAATAAAAATGAAGAAAATCTAAGAAGAGCTTTTACTCAAGCTGATGAAAGGACAAAGGCCAATACACATAAAGACCACAAACATATTTGCACAAACTAAAAGAAAATAAATGAACGGTACACATTGTTTACACAAGGAAAATATGCAACACAGAAATAGACACAAGCAAGAAAAGAAACAAGAAAACTGATATTAAAATATCTTACCCAAACACACTGACTAAAGTGCAGAGAATGGTGTACAAATACATTAATTATGGGAATGCCCCAGAAGAAAAGAGCCCCAAAATAATTGTTAAAAAAAATTAAAGAAATGGAAACAATATCATATTCAACAAATAACACACAAAGACCTATATGATTCCACAGTACAGTAACTCCTGGAATATACAGATAGAAGAATTGTAAAGGTAATTTCAGACGATGATACATATATAACTCATGGAGACATTAGGTACTTAGGGCTTAAAATTAAAGGTGTATGATGAAGCTCCTGGAGAAAATGAAATGGTGAAAGTAGCCCAATACATAGCAATTCCAAACAACATGGCTTGAGATGAAGCAAGAACACTGGGCAACAGGAACACTGAAGTCCTTAGGTCACTGTACTAAAACTATGATACAAACACTATAGTCATATTAGTAAGCTTTTCGAACGGTGCAATTTGTTGAGGAATATCACAGTTTTTGTTAAATTTGTAGGTACAGTGTTAATTCCTGTACAGAAATGTTCTGTACAATATCATATGTTCATTTTTACAATAAATGTGAATTTTCCAGAAAAAAAACACAATTGATTAACAATGTCCCTCCCAAGAAATCGACTGGAGAATAAAACAAATTTCATTCATTTTCAGTTACAAAAATAGCTAAAAATAGTGCAATATCACTTTGTCATTTAGGGTTTGCTGAATTTAGAAACATCGATTTAAAAATATCTAGGAGAAGATGGCAAGGGCGTTGTGTAAAACTCTTATGAGGTTTTCAAGTAAATAAACGTCAAGGCACGTAAGTCGATAATGAAACCAATAGATTAACTCTCGACCTACTCGTTATTGATCGTTGAAAAGTATACAGAAAATTTGAATGAGTTTATTTGAAAGCAGTCAGAAATGCCTTTGTCAAGTTTTACAAAATACTTCTATTAGTATTTTGTTAAACTTGTTAACGGCATTGTATGTCGAAACACGTGTTGTTGTGTGAAAAAATAATATTGAAAACTGGTAGAATCTGCAACTCAAAATCTAAAGTTATAAGAACGCTAATCAAACAATAATAACAATAAAAAAAGTCCCCAAATTTTTTGAAATAACAACATAATCTGGTGGTAATAAGGAAAAAAGGCATGCAAAGAAATGCAATACGAAAATTAATGTTGAATTATAGCCAAATGCGAAAATGATGATAATGATGAGGTAATACTGATATCAATATTGTATGCATAAACATAGAATCTTCAGCATTCGAGTTTACTACAGTCACATGGTCTTTATCAAATACATGTGTTAAGTCATACAATTGGAGGAGAAAATTTTGAGGATTTAGCTGAGACACATATTGAAGACCTTTATGGGGAGGATTTAGTAAGCTTGATTATTGAAAAAAAAAGATCGTGGTATTATCCAGGAATGTCTAAGTACTTCTTTGGAAATAACACCACAGTTAAGAAAATTGCTATATATTCCAAACGTTTCGGGGTCTAGGTCAGACCCCGTTGTCAATGGTTAAGAAACTTGGATAAAAAAGGCACAATTCTAAGATGTAAATTAAAATATTTGACCACATGTATTATTTGATTTCTGACGTAACTTTTATTACCCAGGAATTTGAACGAGTTGGGTTAACACTAAAACATTATTATAACTTATCCGTAAGCACAATATTGTTGGAAAAAGTCTGGAAGTTTTTCAGAAAAAACTTATTTAACTGTTTCTGCATTCAGTTTTTAAATTTACTTCTCTGAATATATATTTATAGTAATTCTTTTTTCGATTGGTATTTTTCAGGTTTGGAAAGTAATATTAGTCAAGGTTGCCATGTCGGGAGAATTAAGGTAAGACCCTAAGTAACCTGCGATTCTGCAACTTGTAAGTAAATGCAGCACTGGAATAAACTGGTACGTTTTCATGGTGTTGAAGATTTTTTCGTTCAACAAACCTGAATATTTACCAACATTTAAGGGAACACATTTTAAATACTACAACTAAGTCACGTCGGTTCTTTCGTCCTATGGTTAAATCCTTAGGAATCCTGTCTCTAAATTAGTCAATAAATTTAGGTATGCATTTACTTTATAAGTTACATATTTACCATATTTTGACATCTGAGATTAATGTATTCAATTAATCAATGGAACTCTTGCTGGTATGGAGAATGGACGTGAATGGCTAATTGTACTTACAAATTTTTAAAACAACGCAATAATGGATTTCAGAAAGACAATATTTAATAAAGGCTGCTTGTAACCAATAACTAAATTATTTGTTAATCATATCAAGAAAAGTGATTGAATTGTGAGATTTAAAACTTAGCCAATAAACTTAGGTACTTAATTATTTCATAAGTTTAAATATTTAACAAAATTTTTTAGCATTTAAGTGACACTAAAATATGGAGTTAAAGTTGGTCTTGAGAGTTTTACACAATCTGGAAGCAATTTAGAAAAATGATAATATTTTATAAAACCTATTTCTATCCATCTGATAAAATAACTGTGAAATCAGTAGTTATTGTCGGTAGATTTTTTTTTTGCAATAACGATAATAATATTACAATAAAAAATAATTATAATCGGAATTTAATCACGCAAAGTTGTAAAACTCCATTAAAAATTAATACGTTACCAATTCGTAAAATGGATATAACCATTGGACAGAGAAACTGTATACACTTGGCTTCAAAAATATATAACAACCAGACACAGCTTATCAAGAAGTCATTCTATTGCCAGATTTAAATATATAATCAGGAAATAGATAATTGAAACCAGTAGAATATACACATAAAGTTTAGAGAGTAAACCAAATTAAATTAATACAAGAGTATTAGTTTTATCTAGTGGTTGTTAAATGTAATGTAACTCAAATATTGTACCCATATAATCATAATAATTAAGCTATATCTGTAATCTCTTGTCAAATATTTAGGGATCATAACAGATTCACTTCCCAAATGGGATCTCCATGTCTCTTACTTAGTCAAAAAACTTAGGTATGTTTTTAATTAATAAGGATAAAGCAACTTTTTTTTTCATAAAATGAATGCAACCATAGGACAGAGTAGCTGTATGGACTTGGCTTCAAAAATATATAACAAAGAGACAGAGCTTATCAAGAAAAGTCATTCTATTGCCAGATTTGAAGGAAATAGATAATTGAAACCAGTAGAATAAACACAACTAGTTTAGAGAGTAAACCAGGTTAACTTAATACAAGAGTATAAGTTTAATCTAATGGTTGTTAAATGTAAGGTAACTCAAATATTGTACCCATGTAATAATAATAATTAAGATATATCTGTGCTGTTGTCCAGTAGTCAAATATTTAGGAATCATAACAGATTCACTTCCAAAATTGGATCTCTATGTCCCTCACTTAGTCAAAAAACTTAGGTGGGTGAGTCTTGTATAACTGTGATTTTAACAAATCAACATTTTTTGAAATCAAAAATGCTTTAAAACTTGTATTTGCTATTGGTCTTTTATTATGCTCAAAATTAAGCCTGCAACGTAGTTCTACTACAACTTTAATAGAAAAGAAAGTAGGACAAAAATCAGAAAGTTCACGGCCACAGTACTGACACCAAAACGAAATATTCAAAATACTTGCCTAATAAATCTTTTGAAATTCTTATTATAATTAAACTAATGTAAATTATGGGACTTTGATAATCATACAGAGACATTAACGATATTTCCTTTCTCAATTCTAACAATCTTTAAAATTTATTAACAGTAGAATTAAAATAACAATTTTTATAATAATAATAAAACAAAGTCTATCATTAGTTAAATCTATTACTTCCCTCTGCCAATCAATATTGTGGTATAATTACAGCATAATTTGATGAATTATACAATAGATTTTAGTTCTAAAGGTTAACTTTAGATTTTAAGACGACCGTATAGAAATTTTTACATTTAGTTTGAAAAACGAAAATCTGGCATGCCACGGTACTGACATTCTCGGCATATTTCGGTAAGTTATTCATGATCCCTGAAAACTTAAGCTGTAATTTACAATGCCGATGGTAAAATACTATCAAATTTATCATATTTATAATTTTCTGATCAAAAAATATCAGGTTGAATAATAAATAAAGTACTAGACATAAAAAATCACAGCTATCTGAGAATCACCCAGGTATGTGTATAATTAAGAAGCATAAAGCAACATTTTTTTGATAACTAAATGATATTTATAAAATTAATGCCGAGATTATTGCTTTTGGTGAGGGGGGAGATAACTGACTATCGATTTTACAAATGAAGAAGCAATGCCGAAAAATGATAATATATAACAAATGTTATTTTTATCCAACTGAAATACTAGCTCTGTAATCAGGATTGATGGATATTAGATATTTTTTTGCAGTAATAATAAATGCATTTGGATAAAAACTAATTATATACGAAATTTAATAAAGCAGAGTTATTTAAAATTAATAAGATCCCAATTCTTAAAATTGTAGAACCATAGGGTAGAAAAGTTTTATGCACCTCATTTAAAAAAATATCTGTATGGGATCAGGCCATTCCTTTGTCAGATTAAGGTAAATTTAAAAGAAGAGAATAGATAATTGCCACCTGTAGATTAAATGCAAAGAATTTAGAAAGCAGAGCAAATTTAACTTAATAATTAAGCTATATCTGTACTCTCTTGTCCAGTAGTCAAATATTTAGGAATCCAAAATGGGATCTCCATGTCTCTTGCTTAGTAAAAAAACGTATGTATGTTTTTAATTAATAAGCATAAGGGAACATTTTTTGATAACTAAGTGATATTTATTAAAATTAATGCTGAGATTATTGCTTCTGGTGAGGGGGAGATAAGTGACTATCGATTTTACAAATGAAGAAGCCATGCAGAAAAATTATAATATTTAACAAATGTTGTTTCTATCCAACTGATAAAATAGCTCTGTAATCAGCATTTATGGATATTAGATAATTTTTTGCTGTAATAAAAAATGCATTTGGATGAAAACTAATTATATTCGCAATTTTATAAAGCAGAGTTATTTAAAATTAATAAGATTCCAATTCTTAAAATTGTAGAACTATAGGGTAGATAAGTGTCATGCACCTCATTTAAAAAAATATATGTATGGGATCAGGTCATTCCTTTGGCAGATTAAGGTAAATTTAAAGGAAGAGAATAGATAATTGCCATCTGTTGAGTAAATGCAAATAATTTAGAAAGCAGAGCAAATTTAACTTAGTACCAGAGTATCAGTTTTATCTAATGGTTGCTAAATGTAAGGTAACTCAGATATTGTACCCATGTAACCATAATAATTAAGCTATATCTGTACTCTCTTGTACAGTAGTCAAATATTTAGGAATCCAAAATGGGATCTCCATGTCTCTTGCTTAGTCAAAAAACTTATGTATGTTTTTAATTAATAAGCATAAGGCAACATTTTTTGAAAACTAAGTGATATTTATTAAAATTAATGGTGAGCTTATTCCTTCTGGTGAGGGGGGAGATAAGTGACTATCGATTTTACAAATGAAGAAGCCATGCAGAAAAATTATAATATTTAACAAAAGTTGTTTATATCCAACTGATAAAATAGCTCTGTAATCAGCAGTACCAGAGTATCAGTTTTATCTAATGGTTGCTAAATGTAAGGTAACTCAGATATTGTACCCATGTAACCATAATAATTAAGCTATATCTGTACTCTCTTGTACAGTAGTCAAATATTTAGGAATCCAAAATGGGATCTCCATGTCTCTTGCTTAGTCAAAAAACTTATGTATGTTTTTAATTAATAAGCATAAGGCAACATTTTTTGAAAACTAAGTGATATTTATTAAAATTAATGGTGAGCTTATTCCTTCTGGTGAGGGGGGAGATAAGTGACTATCGATTTTACAAATGAAGAAGCCATGCAGAAAAATTATAATATTTAACAAAAGTTGTTTATATCCAACTGATAAAATAGCTCTGTAATCAGCATTTATGGATATTAGATAATTTTTTGCTGTAATAATAAATGCATTTGGATGAAAACTAATTATATTCGCAATTTAATAAAGCAGAGTTATTTACAATTAATATGACCTCATTTAAAAAATATATTTGCAAGGCATCAGGCGATTCCATTGTCAGATATAGGTAAATTCAAAAGAAGATAATGGATAATTGCAACCTGTAGAATAAATGCAAATAATTTCGAAAGCAGAGAAAATTTAACCAGAGTATCAGGTTTATGTCATTGTTGGCATTATATAATGTTCCGTGAACCATTCATAACATCTTCGTAAGTATGTATGCATTACCTTTTTTCGTCTTATTGATAATTGTGAATATATATATATATATATATATGGCCATCTTAGTCAACGAACAGGTATTTCAAATATATACGAAATTTTTTTGGCATCTAAGAATCATGTATTTGATTAAATTATACAGTTATTGCTGGGGTAGATGAGTTTTACAAATTCTAGGAAGAATATATAGAAATGCATTTTAAAAATTATAACATTTAATAAAAGATAGCGCTATGCATATGCATGTGACAAAATAGCTATGGAATCAGGAATTGTAGAAATTCGATATATTTAAAATTAATAAGTGGCCAAATTCTAATGGATAAATCACAGGGTAACGAAGTTCTATGTATCTCTCTCTATCTGTGAAGAGCGTCAAATGTATGTAATTCTTAGTAATATACAATGTAACCCATATGTATTAGCAATCATTATGACATTGTATCTTTCTTAGGTTTAGTTGATAATCTTTAAACTAAATATTTCAAAGTTCAAAGTTTATTAGCATTATAATCTTAGGGCATATTAGGTATAATTAAGTTTTATGTATGATAATTAAACCTAGGTTTTAACTCTGACATCTACATGTATAGTTTTGAGTACGACAGTATACTAATTAAATACAGAAGAGTTTTATGTAATAAATTTGCTTCTGTAGCCACCAGAGCCAATTTTCAGATTTTAAGAATAATTGCAAATTATATGTTAAGTTTCTGTACAGAAAGAGTAACTTTATGGTTAAGTTTAAATAAATTTTATTAGCATCTAAAAACAATAAAAATGAGATATTATTGTAAAAAGCAACACTTAAACAATGTTTAATAAATATTTTTCTTCCATGTTTGTATTAGCCCATTTACCACCATGTTCACGTTAGCCTGCACCTGAGAGCGTCATGTTATTGTGTTTATGAAATTGTTTCCCTAGCTAGTTTCAGTGAGCTTTTTGTAATTCTCCATTCTGATTCCTTCAGAAGATATCATGAGTTACAGCTAATTACGGTAATTAATTTATCATTTGACTAAAGAATCACAAGTTGTCTTCATCAAGGAGTAAATCAAACTAAATTTAAATTACGGTTTTCTCTAATTTATACCTACCACTAAACTATTATCAATTTACAGTAATCAGTACAAAGAGTAAATCCCAAGTACCTGAATTCTATATAACAGATTTCATAGATTATTCAAAGATTTTGTATAATGAAATTATGTAAATTAGGATAATGCTTAATTACCTACCTTTACCCTACATTAGAAAGTAATGACATTTTAATTCCTATATTATGGATTCTTACAATGTAAACTAAACAATGAGCTGTATGGGATAGGAACCTTGTCCGAATTCATTAGTTTGTTATTTTTATAAATCATTATGCTTTCGTAAGTCGTGAGTCCAGTTTCCTAAAATTATTTACTTGTTTAACTAATTTTAAGGAAGTTGAATCTATGGAGTGGTTATCTTCTAAAACATCATGTGCAACACTAGATTTATCCGCTCTTCCGAATTTCAAATGGGCAATATGCTCTTTGACACGAGTACTGATAGATCTGCGTGTCTGTCCATAATACTTTAAATCACAATCGTTAAATTTGATTTCATAAATACCGGACTTCTTGAAATCAGCAAATTTGTCTTAAAGATTACCCAACAATTTCTGTAGTGTTGTAGTTGTTCTATACACCGTCTTTATACCAAGTTCTTTAAAAAATTCCTTTTTTTTGTGTTCCGTACAGTCTATACACTAGGGGCTTTAAGAAAAATTTTAAAGAACTTGGTTTGAAGGCGGTGTATAGAACAATTACAACACTACAAAAATTGTTGGGTAATCCTAAAGATAAACTTGCTGATTTCGAGAAGTTGGATATTTATGAAATCAAATGTAACGATTATGATTTAAAGTATTATGAACAGACACCCTGATGTATCAGTACTCGTGTCAAAAAGCATATTGCCCATTTGAAATACCGAAGAGCGGATAAATCTAGTGTTGCACATGATGTTTTAGAAGATAACCCCTCCATAGATTCAACTTCCTTAAAATTAGTTAAACAAGTAAATAATTTTAGGAAACTGGGCTCTTACGAAAGCATGATTTATAAAAATAATAAACTAATGAATTCGGACAAGTTTCCTATCCCATACTCATTGTATAGTTTACTTTGTAAGAATCCATAAAACAGGTATTAAAATGTCATTACTCAATAATGTAGGGCAAAAGTGGGTAGGTAATTAAGGATTATCCTAAGTTATATAATTTCATTATACAAAATCTTTGCATTATCTGTGAAATCTGTTATTTAGAATTCAGATACTTGGGATTTACCCTTTGTACTGCTTACTATAAGTTGCTAATAGTTTACTGGTAGGTATAAATGAGAGAAAAATGTAATTTAGGTTTAGTTTGGTTGCTCCTTGATGATGAGAACTTAGAGTTGTTGAAACGGCGTTGAGTGTTTAAAATAAAGCTTTGTTGTTAGCATGCAAAACTGTGTTTTTACATATGTGACACACCAAAGGTTCCACAGCATTTCCGTTATCATAGATATATAGACAACTCTTCATTTCAGCATAATATTCGACCAGTATTTTTTTCGATTGTAGCTAGTTTTAAAAAAATCCCTCTTTACTTTAAATATTTACGAAATCTATAGACTCAAGGTACTATAAAATTTGACAGTCAATATTTCAAAGTCAAAAATGTTCAGAAATCTGCTCCCTTAATTACCTATGATAATAATTTGCATTACTGATACTAACCACCCTCATTTAGCTCTGTGTTTTGCAAATACTTCAGGTCTTTTTGATGAGGCACTGACAATTAACAACCCCCCATAATGTTATTATGGGTTATAATTCCAAACCAATTTGACTGCTACAACGTAATGATTTGCTCAATGATGTAAAAAAGAGTGAGCATTACCTGCATGAGAGGATGTTTAAGTACCCATTATAATAGTAATGCTAGCTAATAGAATTAAAGAACGCATTTAACCATGCTGAATAGAACACAAACGTAAAACATAGTAAAATAAAGTGCTTTATTGCCAGTTCGTCGTTTTGAGAAACATTAAAACCTCTTACGTTTACGTTACATGTAAATTTATAATAAAATATTGGTCGAAGTTAAGTTTTTATAACCTCATTAAGCTGTGTTTATCGAATGGCCTAGTAAATATTCTAACTGCGGCTGGGTTTGCAACTTCAACTCGTAATAGTTTAAATGGTTTTGGTCAGCGAGATAAATCTGGAAATCAAATTGATATAAAACAATTTTCAAGAAAATCGTAAAAGTAAAGTGTGTTGGTTTTATGTTCCACAAGCCAATTAAATTAGCTAAAGCAGTGGAAAAATAATTGGTTCACTCAATTTTCAGAATTACTACTAAGAGGAACTGAATAAAACAATTTCACATACCTACCTATGCTAATAAGAACTATGAAGACAAAATTAGAATAATTTGATTTTCTATCATTATTATTTTACGAAGTTTGTTTATTACAATGTTAACTTATACGCAAGGAACATTTAAAGGAGGATTGGCGTCGTTGAATAAAAAATTCGGGAGGCAATAGCAAAATAACTCTTATTTACCAAAAACAAAAACTGTTAAGTGATAAAAACAAATTAAGTAAATGTTAAAACCCTGAAAACAATTTTTAGTGTCTTATCTCTAGCTGAATGTTTATTAAAATTAGGAACTAAAATCCGTAATACTCTCTTCTATGTTTCATTCCCTAATCAATGTATAAAAACTCAAATAACACAACGCCCTATGATGATGCCGTTAAACTGGTCTTTACAGCGAGTTGAATACGTTCGATCTTAAGGCCGGTCCACACACTACGACTAATATATAAGTCGTTCGACAAAACGTAATATTTATGGCGCGGCTATACAGTTACATCTTCTCGTTCAAACCTCAGTTCAAATTTCGTGCGAGTTTCAGTTTCGCGACGATCACCATCAAAGAAGTTATGCCATATGTATATCAAGAAAATCTTTTAATAAATCTTTTAAAGAGGTCCAAATTTTCTCATGTTAGATTATTAAACGAACGTCATAGTGAACCTGATTATTGGCGCAATTACTTGAGAGTGGATATGAAAACAAATGAGCACTTGTTAAATTTAGTAACACCATATATACAAAAACAAGATACTTGCATGAGCAAAGCTATCTCACCTCACGAAATATTAAGTACCACTTAGAATCAAGCATTATGCGAGATTATATCAGAGACCTGTGAAGCCATTTACAAAGTTTTAAAGAAGCAATATTTAAGGCATTTTTCTATTCCGATCACTATAATGTCGGCTTCAGACTTTCCACGAACAAGGAAAACTATAATACAAGTCTATAAACTCAACCAAAAATTCGCGCGACAGCATTGATGGATATCAGATATTATTTTGAAAAAAACAAACTACTCATCAGTTCTCGTAAAATGATGCCCCGATCTTCAGTCTTTCGATTCAATGTCCAACCTCTTTCCGTTTCGACAAAACTGACGTTTGCGGTCCACACATTCCAGTTTACTTGATACGTTTTGTCTCATGTCGTACAATTAGTCGTAGTGTGTGGACCGGCTCTTAGTTTGAAGTTGAAATGGATGACAACATCTGAGAGAAAACGTACACCTCTTATAACACGTAATTAATCTGTTTTAGATATTTTTGTACCACCGATATTCAGAAAAACAAAAATTTGACAGTAATTGTCGGTAAGTTTAAATTTCTAGAATTTTATAATTCACAATTATTTGAGAATACGTGTTCGATATGGGATATTGTCTATATGCCTTAGTAGTTAATTAGCAAATGCATTTTTAAGCAATAAATTTTTTAAATATTTTTCGATTCTTCCAATCATAAAAATTTTCTGTTATTATCGGATTTGTTTATAAGAATTTTTTAAACAATAGAAGTACAAAATTAAAAAAAAACATATTTTCAGGTGACGCTTAATGATAAAAAAAACGAAATAATTAAGATTTTGAAAAAAAATTGCAAACGCTTTATTATTATTCATTTTTCAATGCAGTACATTGTTGATAAGTGGAAAAATCACAAATTTTCAATTTTTTCACCTCTTTAGAGCAACTGTACGAAGCAAAAAAATGGAGCTTTTTAGTTTAATAATTACTAACGTTTTTGTGTTAACTTTGCATTTCAAAAATGTCGTTAATTACCAAATGCATAAAGTAGGCAAAAAATTTAAAAAAAAATTGTTTATTAACCTATTCCAAAGGTAAGTAATTTTTTCATTCCTTAATACTCATATTTAATATGTATAAATAATTTTTTTGTTTACCCTGTCTTGGCAATAAATTTAGGACTCTGTTAAAATTATTAATATTGGAGATAAAGTTTCGGGAGTTGGGACTTCTGTTATAAAATTTCCTCATCTTTTCAGATCTTTTTTCCAATTTCCAAAATCTTTTATCGTTTTTGAGATTTTTCAAAAAACCGAAGCATTCGTTTGTTTCACTATATTGTTTATAACTATTGCAATTTGTATAGGCCAAATTTCAACTTTTTCAAGACGTCAATACGAATCGAATGACACCAAAACTATAATTCTCGGTGAACTCTATCAGGATTTCACCAAAATAGCTTTGGTAGATTATATTATATTTTATTTCATTGTACATCTTTTCGTCAGTTGCAAATTTGTTAAATATATTAACATTTCTCCAAAATCTGATTTGGCACTTTCTAAGGGTATCCATTGGTGGACTCATAGGCCAGCTCTTAACAGCCAACATACCTAAATATGGCCGTGTGAAAAAACGTTTTTCTCTAATTCATGAGATATTATATTATATGTATAATAATATCTTATGAATTGGAGAAAAATGTCTTTTTTCATCTGTATAAGACATATTAGTTTTATTTCAGATTGTCATCAATAGCAAGGTTATTCTGATTGCTTGCCAGAATAATGTATTTCTGTTTCCCAGATAATAAATCTAACCAGTAATAAAACATTTTATTAAAAATATACCGTACGTTACTTATAGATATTGGACTAACGAGAATAGTCAGTGTATTGAACCTAATAGATGTCGGTGACATCTACCGTCTAGTGAGTAATTTAAGTATATGAAGGCATACTATGCTAGCTTTATTCGCGGTAACAATTCGTTATCGATTCATTACTGATCGCATGCGCAGTTGCAATAAAAGCATTCGCGGTACAGAAATTACTGAACTGACAGTAACAATTCTGTGTTCGCGGTGAAGGAAAATTCGATTCATTATTGATTCGTAACCAGATTATCAGTTCTTGAATTATAGCTAGGATTCCTCGTTCTGACATGCGCGTTTGAATAATTTTTACTCTTTAGTAAATTGTTATTTTGTGTTGCCTACATCGGGAAATTTACTTATTGTTTATTGTGTTTACGTTTGGACTTTAAAATTGTTTAGAATATTTGTTGACATGGACCACTTAATTTCAAGTGACGGGGTTTTGGAAGAACTTTTGGAAACTGTGAGTGTTTCAAACACAATTGATTATTTTGAACATATTGTGCCACAATTTAATAATCATCAGTTTCATTTTCGGATTAGTCGTGAAAGTGTGGAAGCAAATCGTTTCGCCCTGTCAGAATATTCAAACCTCTACCATAAATAGCAGTAGCAGAATGTAGACTGACTCATTTAATTGACACATACGTATTTATATAATTTGACAGCATGAAAGAGTAGGTATACGAGATTTCTAGGGTACTGAATTAGTTGCAATGGCATTCGCGGTATACAAGTATCTTTTACTAGTTCTGAATCAGGCATGCGCTCTTGAGTAGAACTGAATTAATAACGAATTGGTTCAGAATTGTGTTCCGCGAATAAAGCTGCTATAACATATACCATACGCTTGACAGATGGTTCGAGTGTTTTATATAAAAACACATAAGTAAATATATATACAGATATATATGTATATATTTAGAACTATATCATTCAACGTATGACATATCATACGTTGAATGATATAGTTCTAAATACCTATGTGCATATATATCTGTATATATATTTACTAACGAGAATACTAAAAAAAATTCCCACTTTTTACATTAGTCCCTATTATAAGATTTATTAGTGTTTCTGACCCAATCGTTATCGCATTTTTTTAATCAGGCGTTGTATGTGGTCTCTGACATTGTTGACCAATTATTATGCAGTGATAATAAGAAAATAAAATAATGAATGAGACACGTATAGGGAATATACAAAAGAAAAAGTGGAACATGTCATGTTAAAGTTATTAATGTCCTTTTTAACAATGCTCCTACATTCATCGAAATTTAAATGATTTATCCATATAAAAGAAACACTAACTACTCATTTATAGAACCTGGAGAGCAATTATAGAGTTTTCCTTCCATACATTATTCCAATAATTCCTTCTGGCATAATAATAAACAACCGCCGACATTAAAACAACAATCATCGACGTGACATTCACGAAAAAGGCCTTAGGGACACAAGCAATAAATTTCCGTGACTTATCTATCCATGCTAACGGTACAATTCTATGCATAATGTAAATTTTATGGAGAACCTTTTCAAAAGGTGCTCTACTCAGCTATAATTATATGCTAAAATGAAGGGCGGACAAATAAAAAGGAAAATTTCTGTAACTGAATTTATTGTATTGTCTTTTGAATCTTGTATTATTTTCGAAAATATCTGAAACAAATTTTCCAATCTGCAAACTTCAGGTTTCTAATTATACATGGTACGATAAGAAACATGAAGGATGTTTCATATAACTTGCTATTGGTAACTATGTCCAGTGTTGCGAATTTAGGGACTTTGTCAATAGTTTCTAAATGATTGAGGAGGCAAATAGTTATTTTGGATGTTTATGAGGGTTTTCAGTCCTCACAATGGTTTGTGAAAAAACATAGATAAGTAGGGGAGAGTGGGTCACAGTAAATCACAGGGTACAGTGGATTATTGAGTATAATTCACTTTGTATTACACATAAAAAACGCGTGGCTCCCGCTTTTCCATATCATTCTGCACTGTACTAATCGTCAACCAGATATCAAAGAGAGAAGACGTGCAGTTGTAACCTAGTCTGTCAGTAATTACTGAAACTATTTTGTTTTAAAATTTGTTGTATCCCAAACTGAATGAGAAATGCAAATGTTTATATACTTTTTTGTGATTTTTATTTCTTAAATTCGTGCCAATGGGTCGCAGTTGATCATTTCATTTTGGGTCACAGTGTAACCCCAGAAATAAAAATTCATTTTTGTTTTTTTTTTCCTAGGTAGAATTGTATCACAATCGTGTAAGGAAAACTACTATCGGGCTTCACACTAAAAAACAAATGAGAAAAGCTCTCAAAACTTATATCAAATCGCTCTTGCTCTACTAATTCTTTTATAATGATGAATTGCTTTTTGTGAGCAACAATAGCACATACGCTATCAGCAGCTGTAGCTGGTAGTTCCTCTAAAAATAATGAAGAGTCCATTCCAATTTCGTAGGCTACCTAAAACGGGTCCGCATGAAGTTAATAGAGCAAGGGGAAAGAGAACCACCTAATAAAAAAGAAATTGAAGTGGAAGAAGAAGAAAAGAAACTCAAACACATAATGGCGAAAACAAAGAATAGAAAAATTTTACAAGAGAGTTCTAGTGAAGACGAACATCAAATACCTAAGTGTTTATTCTGAAGCAACAACAGTGATAGATGATGAAGAAGATGACTACGTAACAGTGGATTCCAACAATTTTTTGCACCCAAAGTTAGTTTTCTCAGAAGATATGACAAGAACCAATATAATTTTTATATACCACATGTGCCTGATATTGCCAGGGTTGCGTTGCACGACATTAAGATGATTTTACCATAGCCTAAGTTTATTGGCAACACAAAGAGAAAACAGGGAATGTACCACTTTGATATTAAGTTTTCTAACATTAATTTATGTTAATCTAATTTTTGATCTCAAACTAAACTCTTAAATAATTATTCTTATTTTACTTTAACTTTACTTTAATTATTTTAAAGAAGTAACTATTTTTGTTCTTAATCATTGTTTTGTTGACAATGTTTCTGTCTAAAACGTTATATTTCAACTGAAAGCTTAAGGCTGTATATGTAGGTACGTTAAAATCAACTTTAATGTTTGTTGATTGGGCCCAATAAACCTTCTGCCTGCGGAAAAACATATACCGGTGAAACATCAAGACCTCTCCAAATTAGAACAAAAGAACACCAATACAACGTCTCAAGAAGACATATAGACAGATCAAGATTGGCAAACAATGTACTCACCGATAATGGTATACAAAAAATGGAATGGAATAAGACAAAAATATTACTTAAAGAAGAGCACACCCAAAAAAAATAATCAAAGAACGTGTCTGCATGATGTTGAATAATGAAGAAATTGGAACACCCTCTGAAGAGATACCGGTGTCATGGCAACGACTCCTAGCAAATGAACATCAAAAAGGAAACTTCAAACTCAATTATTCAACCAATTGATATTGCCAAAAATTCCAGCTATAATATTGTGTAAATTATTTCAAACTACATTGCTCGACAACGATTCCTGAGGAAGGAATCGAAACGTCACTTCAGATAAATATCACACAAAACACATCCCAATATATTATACAGAAAAACTAGTTGACAAATCCCTAGACCTACTTTTTCAGAGCTAATTCTGCGAGAGTTTTTCTATAAGAGGGCAACTAGTGTTCCGGGCAGTTTCCACAAACTGCTCTTGGATACTATACTTTGATTTTCAATTACTTTACTTATCTGTGTTTTTTCAGAAACCATTGTGAGGAGTGAAAACCCACATGAACATCCAAAATAAGGGACTTTGTCGCTGAAAATGTTTTTTTTTAATCTTAGCGACAAAAGTACTGATTTAGCGATTTATCTGACGACTGTTAGAGAACAAATCAAAATTATTAAACCTGATACTCTCAAGTATTTAAGTATGTACCTACGACAATGACTCTAGAGTAAGAATACTTTAACTCGAGAATAACGCATGACCTACTAGTGTGTTAGCGTTTTTTATATGTATAGTGTTGCACATGAAGGGTTATTATAATTAATTAACTACCAACCAATTTGAATTTTTTTTCCAGTGCCTGCCCCGTTTTAGACTGCCACTGGCCTTTTTGCCACACCCAGAACAAAATCCTAAATCCTCCTTTGGCAGAATCTTTTGAAGTTGGAAAACCTGCCCCTGTGATAAATATTTTGGTATACGCAATATGTTTTCGACTCACCAAAATTAGGGACAAAGTTACTAGTTAATTTAAGATTTGATTCTCATTAATTAATTTTTAGCCAATTCATTTGTTTTAGTAATTAGCGCCATCATTTGTTGGATTCGTTTTTTTTTTCATATTTTCTTCTAATTAATTTCCTTGGTGCAACTATAACTTTCAATGGCAATATGATAAAATGGCATACAAAGAAATAACAAATAAGATCTCAGCTAATTCTTAAGTCATTTTGAACAGACTGTGGAAATAAATTTCTTTACCTGAATATTCAGATTCTTAGTTAAATGGGACTGGACAAAATAAGTTGGGGTTTTGAGTTATATATATATTTCGAAATGTTAAATTTTCGATTCAGTGACACATCTTCATCAAGAATTATGTACCCTTCTGTACCTTTTTTATACAATTACCTGTAATCTGTGTCATCATTATACAGTTTCGTTTCCAATACGAAATTTAATTTGTTCTCGTGAAACAAACATTAGCACCTATCAATAAAATTTGTATTTAGGAAATGATTTTATCTGCATTGTTCATTAATCATTTTTAGAGTGTAGAAAAAGTAACTAAAGGTGAATCAGCTATTATATCAAGGAAATTAACTAAAAAGTTGTTTACTCTTGACATGATAAATGTGCCAACTTGATAAATGGCCACTAAAGATCCAATTTCGAAAGCTTCACATTATTGCTCAGTTGTATACAATTATTAGATGGGCTTCATAAAAAAAGGACTCGATAGGCGACGAAATTATTTTGAATAAATAGATATCTATAGTCTAGTCAAAAGTTAATAGGTGTTAACTACACTTAAAGCGTTTTAATATTAGGTCGAGGGTTAATTCTGTTCGGGATAATGCCTAAAGAACCGCACAGAAGCTTCATTCCCAAAGTAAAGTTATTATAAGTACCTGCAAAGGCTCATGACAGGCACAATAGTTTGTAAGACAGGCATAAACCGTAGATACTGTTACGAGAATTCATCCGACACCTGGTGCAATCGGCCATCAACCAATTCGTGAAAGGGACGTTATTCCGACACTTCTGGCAATGCGAAATGTTTCGTCTCTCAACAAGCCGACCGCTGCTGTTACTGGAATTCCATTAAAGCTTCCAGAACATGAAAGAGTTTTCCGATGGTTCGTGGACTTACCAGACACTTCGAAGAGAAATATAAAAATATGAACAGCTGGCGATGGGAGGCACTCAGTTTTCGTCGGTCGTATTGTATAGTTAAGATAAAATGTAAATAGTTTCTTGTGAATATAAATTGTGTTAAAGTAGTGGAAATAAATTAGAGTGAGTTGGACTGTGTTTTTAAATAAATTCAAGAACTGAACTGAACCCGAGTGTGAAAATAAAAACATTACAGTGGTGTCAGGTGTGGGGTATTTGTGGAACTTTAGAAGTGGAAAATAAATAGACTGAAAATGTTTAAAACAGTGAATTTGGACCAATTGAAAGTGACCGACTTAAAAAAGAACTTGAGGAAAGGGATTTAGAAATTAGTGGAAAGAAAAGTGAATTAATACAACGGTTACGAGATGCCCTAATAAATGAAGGTAATGATCCCGATACTTATTTGTTTGAAGTTTCTGGTAATGGAGATATGAGTATGCTATTAAAAAAATGGAAGAAAATTTAGAAAGTAACCTACAAACATTACAAGATAATTCTAAAATCATGAAAGAGGCTCTAGAAGATAAATTGTTAGAAAATGCTAAGTCCTTAGAAGATAAATTGCTAGAAAATTCTAAGACCCTAGAAGATAAGCTACAAACATTACAAAAAAATTCTAAAACCCTGGAAGACAAATTATTAGAAAATTCTAAATCCTTAGAAGAAAATTTGAAAAACATGGTACAGAAAAACTCAGAAATGCTGGAAGAGAAAATATTCGAGAATGAGGCTCGCATGGAAGAGCTAAAACAAAAAATGGCGCAGAGTCTGTCAAAAATGAAACGCGGATAAAAGAGCTAAAGCAAACAAAGGTCGAAGAGCTGATACAGACGACAGACAAAAATGAAACGCGGATAGAGGAGCTAAAGCATATAACGTAGGGTGAGATCAGCAAAATAAAAGAACAGGTAGCCACAATGCAAAGAGGAGAAACACAATCAAAAACCGAAAGCAGAAGCAGTACAGAGGTAGTGGATTCAAAAATTGGCCTCTAGGGGACAAGACACAAAATGAAACCTCCCCAATTTGATGGAAAATCATCATGTACTAATTATCGTCGCCAATTCGAGGCTGCAGCTAAGCTAAACGGATGGTCGGTAGAGGAGAAGGCAATCGCATTAACCCTAGCCTTAAGAGGGGATGCTACACATATCTAACAAACATTGAATACCTCGGAGCAAGAAGACTACGAACAACTGGTCAAATATTTAGAACTGAGGTATGCTCAGACACATTTGGAGCACGTCTACCACTCCCAATTGAAAAATCGCCACCAGAGATCAACTGAATCCCTACAAGACTATGAAGCTGACATTGCCCGTCTGGTTCGCTATGCCTATCCAGCCACACCGGAAATGTAATAGAAAGGTTAGCAGTGCAAGCGTTCTTGGATGGACTGCGGGACAACGAAGCCAGACAAGCATTGACACTAGCTCGACCGACTCAGTTAGTGGATGCATTTGCTCGAGCGCTAGAATTCGAGGCTGCGAAAAATACCTGCAGAGGTCAAGCCGGGGTCCGAATCATTGACGGAGAATCAGAAGATGACGGAACTGATGAAGCCTCTGTAAGAAAGATAATAGAAGAAGACCTTACCAAAAAAAGACTAGTTAGGTGTCGGAAGTGTCCTAAGGTAGGACATGTCCAGAGTCGTTGCAAGGTGAGCAACGGAGTACAGACTTCCTCGTCGGGGAAACTAAAGAAGGTCAATATAAAGGGATCATCGCCGACCTGTAACCAACAAGTCCCAAATACCAACGCATATGTCGTTTCGCTACGCAACTACGTTAACAGTGTCTTGTAGATGGCCTTATTAATACGAAGCAATTTACAATGCTGCTGGATACTGGTGCGACGAAAACAGTAATTAGGCCCAACATTGTTTTAGAGACAATGATTAAACCAACAAAATGGCAACTGCGAACAGCGACAGGCGAAACAGTGAAAGTCCATGGTGAAATAAAGGTTGAATTGACCTTGGGAAACACAACCTTCCTACACCGGGCATTAGTGGCAGACATCGAAGACGAAGTAACATTGGAATGGATGTCATGAGCTCCAAGGGATTCCAGTTAAACTTCAAAAATGGAATTCTGCGAGTGAATGACGAAGAAGTGGTGCTTCATGGAAAAAATGACATAGTGCTTCGAGCCATCTTAGCAGAGGATGTCAATGTTCCGGAAATAGCTGAAATCTTTATAGATGCTTACTTAGATAGGAAAGCTAAAGCTGGAACAGTGATGATGTTTGATCCCGAACTTAACGACGGAAATGTAGGCAGAGGAGTCGCACTGGGGAAGACTCTGTTTCGTGCCAGGGAGATTGTGCCAGTAAGAGTAATGAACCTGAATCATTACTTGGTTGTGCTAAAGAAAGGAACAACTTTGGGCCATTGTTCAACAGTTTCCTCTGTAGTCAGAAGCACACAGCATGCAGAAATGCCACCAGATAAACTATCTGAGGAACTGGAAAGACTCATCACCGATTCGTCTAAGAATTTGAAACCAAACCAGAAAGCAAAATTGAGGGACATCGTTAGAAACTACCAGGATATCTTCGATGTAGGGAATGGCAACAGAGGACGAACTGATCTGGTGGAACATAAAATTAATACTGGGGACGCTCAACCTATTCGACAGTCGGCGAGAAGACTACCCCTAGCTAAAAGAGAAGAAGCAAACAGGTTAGTCCGCGAGATGGAGGAAGAAGGTGTTATTGAACCATCCAATAGCCCTTGGGCTTCTCCAGTTGTCTTGGTTAAAAAGAAAGATGGTTCGACCCGATTTTGCGGGGACTATCGGCAATTAAACCACGCTACAAAGAAAGACAGCTATCCCCTTCCAAGAATAGACGATACCCTCGATACGTTGGCTGTATCGAAGATGTTTTCCACCCTTGACTGAAGGTCAATAAAATACGACGACGACAGCATTACACCCGCAGTTCGATGGAATGGTAGAACCGATGAATAGAACCATTAATCGCCATTTTTCAAAGGTAGTCTCTGACCACCAAAGAGAGTGGGACCAGTATCTTCACTTGTTTCTAATGGCATATCGTTCATCTGTGCACGAGTCCACGGGTCAGACCCCGGCAAGCGTTATTGTGGTACAAGGGTTACGACTACCATGCGATTTGAAGTTTGGATGTCCCCCAGGAGAAGAGACTGCAGGTGAAGACTATGTCAGCCAGTTACGTCGAAAGATGGACGACATACACCAACAAATCCGATTAAATATCGAGAATGCCAGTGCCCGAATGAAGGAAGCCTATAACATCAGAGCCGAAGGCGGGGAATTCCAAGCTGATGATCTTGTATGGTTGTATCACCCGCAATGTCGTCGTGGATATTCGCCCAAGATCTTGGGAGGGGCCTTACCAAATTGTAAAGAAGATCAACGATGTCGTCTACAGAATAAAGAAGCTATCTCAAGGAAAACCAAAGGTGGTACATTTCAACAGGTTAGCACCTTATGCCGGAAGTCATGACAGCGAAGTTGACCAAGCCCAAGTCCGCAGCATCCAACCACCCGATGACGAGATGACCTTCGAGCAGTTTGTGGCACTGTAGTCTGATGGGCAGAAAGTGCAGCACGACGTAACGAGAGAGGAACCCCGAGACCGGTTTGAGGTGCCCTTACAATATACCGTGGCTTATTGTGTCGCTCGATATCTCCGGATGTCTAGAGGAATAGCCAAGGTGTTTGCCAAACAGTACAGCCGGTTCCAGAAGCTACAGAAGCAAGATCCAGCGGTAGGGAAGGTCCTTCATCTCGAACATAAACAACCAATGGGTACCAGAGACATCTTTTATTTGATAACGAAAACATTCTCGCAGGACAAGCCAACATACAGCGATCTTTGGAAGACTCTGGTGGAATTGAGGAATGTGATGATGGAGAAGAATCTGATGAAATTGGCGATCCCAAAGATAGTCTGCGGGTTGGATGGACTGAATTGCAGGGTGGTGAGAAGTATGATGGAAACAATCTTTCGATTCAGTGGCATCGACATCCTGGTATGCTGTCTCAGTATTCGCAGCCCAGATTCGAAGACCGTTGACTGTTACTTCCACCAAACTTCCCGATGTCGAAATGGAGAGTTCTGCAAATATCGTCACACCAGGAAGGATTCTAGGACATTCCGGGACGAAATGGTCTTAAGGAGGGTGCAATGTTACGAGAATTCATCCGACAGCTGGTGCAATCGGCCATCAACCAATTCGTGGAAGGGACGTTATTCCGACACTTCTGGGAATGCGAAATGTTTCGTCTCTCAACAAGCCGACCGCTGCCGTTACTGGGAATTCCCTTAAGGCTTCCAGAACATGAAAGAGTTTCCCGATGGATCGTGGACTTACCCGACAATTCGAAGAGAAATATATAAATATGAACAGCTGGCGATAGGAGGCATTCAGTTTTCGTCGGTCGTATTGTATAGTTAAGATAAAATGTAAATAGTTTCTTGTGAATATAAATTGTGTGAAAGTAGTGGAAATAAAGTAGAGTGAGTTGGACTGTGTTTTTAAATAAATCCAAGAACTGAACTGGACCCGAGTGTGAAAATAAAAACATTACAATACTTTGGCCACGTACGAGACACTTGCAGATTTAGCCATCCTAAAGTTCTAGTTAATACTAAATGAAGCGTTTTGCTCGATTTTCAAGAAAATACTCATAACAGTTTCTGAAGAACAAATGGCACCCAAGCAAAGTACATTCTTTTCAGCAACTTACATGGGTGATGTTGAGTACAGCTTATAATTTTGCGAGATAATGAGGTATAGATGCAATGCCATCTGGTACTTTTTAAGAAAGAGTATTACGACGACGCAATATTTTCGACACCAGAAAATCCACACTGGAGTATGGAAAGTCCTACACGATTCCCACCGAAAGAAAATGGATGGGCTGGAATTGCGGAAACCTTTTCCTTTGAGGGAATACTAAACTATGAAAATTATGATACTAGAAGTGTTTCTTTTCGATACTACTGTTTATTATACTACACAATTACATAAAACTGTGTTTAATTGCACTTTACCGGAATGGGAAAACCTTAATATATCATATTCCAACAGGAAGGCGCTCTCCGATACAACTCGATAGTAGTACATACAAGATTGCCTTCAACTAAAAGTATTAAAAAGTAAAGTTTCGTTGATTGGCCAGCTCGGTATCAGGACCAGAAAAATATTGAAGAATAGAATTCGAGCCCAAATCCAGTTACAAACGTTAAATCAAATATTACAAGAATCTGAAGTTTGACTTGTCTATTGTTAACAATTTAAACATTTGATTTGTTGTTATTTTTTTAAACTAAATCTGTCCTTTTCGGACAAAAAAAGAATTTACTGTAAAGCGTTTTTCAAAAAACATATCCTCACTCTATATGGTTTTCTCCGATTATTTTTAACCAGCTGCCCACCCCGACTTAGGATGGGCGCATTGTAATAAATGTAAATAAAAATAATAATAATCTTTATTTACCCAACAGGACAGACTCACAATTACAGAGTTGTATGAAGTACATATGAATTAACTTTTATTCTTACAAAGCTAAGCAAAATAGAACAATAACAGAAAAAAACATACTATTAAGATTGACAACAATAAATAATTCAATCAAACGAAATTAATTATGTTAAACCATAAATAAATATCAACTAGTTAAGTTAATTTATTCGCCTTAACACTATTAGGCCACTGAGAGAACATTCATTAATATCACATAAGTTAGAAATCTTATTAAAACAGTATATGAAAACAAATTTTACCTAACAAAAAGGGACAATCAATTTTACCATTAACAAGATAATACAGAAATTTTATACAAGAAAGATCTTATCTGAGCTGTAAGCTGTCGATGCTAAACATGCTTAAAAGAAGGGTATGTTCAAAACCACGCTCAGTTTTTAGGGCAATAATATTAGTGAAAGACCTGCAATTTCGTATGATAAAGCCCAACATTTGCAAAGCTTGGCTAGAAATCTTAATGAAATTGTTAGAAAACATTAGCTTTGAATCTTTCACAATTTCATAGCGTTCTAGAATATTGTGATTTATCAAATAATCATGCACAATTTTTAATTTTCTTTTTGCATTTTTTAACATTTAGGACCAAGTTGTTATATTCACACCACCGAGCAACCCGGTTTAAATTAAGTTAGAGACTTAAACAATCAGTCATCGTTTGAATTTTGTTATATAATTTAAGATCGTCAGCAGCATACATTACATCCTCACAGTCCAATATTTCACTTAGATTGTCGATATATAAGAGAAAAACTAGTGGACCAAGGTGCACCTGATGTTGCCTTGATATGTGACAAGTAAAGGATACATATTGCTTTCTGTGCAGACCTAAAGAAGCAAATTAAACTTTGTAAGAGAGCTCTTGATCTACACGTCAGTATAAATAACATCAACCTGCCCTTGACCCTCAATGATTTCTGAGGTATACTGCTTGAAAACAGCTAAATTTGACACGGTGGAACCGCTTTGTACAAAACCATGTTGACTAGGCGCTATAAGAGATTTGATAGTGGGATTTATTTTATTGTACAAGACTATCTCTCAATTTTCGCAAAATTACACATTATTCATAGAGATAGTTGGTAATCTAGCTGTCACCATTCTTATGAATGGGGCAGGTTTTAGTCATTTTCATTTCATTATAGTTTAATTTGTTGGTCCGTGTGGAGTGATTAACATTACTATTATGATTAGACATGTTGCAAAATGTATTTAAATACAATGTTTACAATGTTTAGCTGTTTTTTCATGAGACAATACAAACATGTTCTTTAGAACTTACTCTAAAAAACATATCACATACAACGAATTAAATAACAGTAAAAAGTACTTCCATTGTTTATGTCGATACTGAATTTGGTTGATATGCCATGCTCTCTGATGTAACGATTGCCCAGTGAGTCTAGCAGCGACGTGTTAATTGAAAATTAAACAAATTAATACAAAACCATATGAACTATCTATATATAAATAGGCAAAGACAAAACGGTTAGGTACCATTTTCTCCTCTGTCCCTCAACCGATTCATTTGATTTTTGTTTTGTTTAATGGCTATTGACGAATGCCAAAATATATTTATAATATTGATTCATTCATTAAATAAAATAAATTAAAAAATTCATAATTTACGTCCACAGTGCCGCCAGATTGCGTGGAGAGAAAATCGGAAAAAGACGGATTGACGCGAATGAGAAAAAACTAAATTAAACGAAAAACTAACAAATTTTGTTTGGTTCTGAAAGTTATTCTACACTATCATGCTATTAAGAACTCAAACTGCTCTTGAAAAAAATTTCCAATACAAATTGATGTGTAGAATCTTATAAGGATTTTGTCGCTATTTAATATTGTTTAAAGTAAAAATTGCTGCTTAGGCGATTTTTGGAAGGGTAAAAAGTTATGTGTTCTCATGTTCTAAATTGACTGAGATATATGGCGTTGTATATTAGAATTACATAGGGCGATTCCAGATATGTTAGAAATCATTTTTTTCGTGGGTGGCACACAAGCAGTTGCATATATAGGATGTTTAAAATATAGAGTAGAGTGCAATTATAACTAATAAAATAAATATATAGAGAAGCCCATTAACGGTTGAATTTACAGGATTCTTGGAATAGAGGGCGCTATAGAATTACAGTTATACAGGGTGGTGCAAAAAATATAATACAGGGTGGCGGAAATGGAAATCCAACATTTCGTAATCTATAAGCAGTAGTATATATAGGGTAGATGAAATATAGGAATTATAGATATACAGGATGATTATAAAAAATGTTAGAAATGGAAATAATTTATAGAGTAGCCCACGATGAGTTCCACATATATAAACATAAAGAGTAAATATGGTGGCTTATAGGCAGTCGCATATACAGAATGGTTTACCGGGTGGTTCAAAAATGTTAAAAAATATTATGCGTGGTCCATGAACATTTGCATATACAGGGTGGTGGAAATATATAATGAGATGGAATTATTATAATGAGTATTTATATATAAATGTTAGAGAATTGAGTGCAATTATAGTTATACAGGGTGGTTAGAAAAACTAATTATATAGGGTAGTCCATTAGCAGTAGAATTGTTGTTATATTAAATTAAGAATTACTAATTTGAACACAAATAAATTCCTAATAATTATATCTGAAAAAGAACTTGAATTTCGTTACTTATTTGTAGAAGCGAGACATAAGAACGACATCTAGGATTTTCGAGGAAACTATCACACAGAGGTTCCGAATTTGGATCCGTTCCGTGTAATTGCTGATCTCCCTTAAGTCCTAGGATAGAATGTCACGATAAAATTTTCAGGGTACTTCACCTGCCAGAGATATTGACACAATTGGTCGAATTTCGACCACTGGGCGACAGCTAATACGTATAAATCTTCCTCTTGACTCACTCTATCTATTGATGAAAACCGTATTAAAGTCATTTGCATAGTTTAAGTTATCTAAGCGTACAAAGAGACAAACGGTGGAAAAGCAATAAATAAAAAATACATGCAGTAACTCGATCATGATATTGCTAAACCGAAAAACGTGTCCTTTTTCATCATACTTAATAAAGAACAGTTTTCCATTGTATTTCACCTTAAAATTTGATTGGAGTCGTACAAACAAAGTCCTTTCAGAACAAGTGTTGACCCAGTAACGAGAACATTCCTAGTACACTTACAATTAAACGGTTTGTATGTACTCGAAAAATGCAACCGAGTGCTTAGGCTACGGCTTCGTTACGGAGATTGGAAGTATTTCTGCGAACCCTTTTGTTAAAATCCGTTCCTTTGGAACGTGCAACAACGTGAATAATTGTACAGGAGCTATGCACGTACTTCAAAATGTGGATGTAAATTTCTCTATCACGGTGCGAAACGAACCGAAGTAAAATCTAATTGTTTGAAAGAGATTAGCTTCGATTAAGGTTAAATATCACGACGTGAGAGCGCGAATGCGAATTCTTCATGCAATATTAATATTACAACGGTGCTAATTCAATCTAGTTGAATTTCTAGAAATACCGCCAGAGTTGAAATGAAGTTAGAGCCCGGAACTCTTGCAGAACTGTTAAATGATTAATAGGAAAGATTCAAGTATGCTTCATTAAATTTAATCATTTCTCGAGTAGAAGATCTCAAATTCCGCTTAATTCATCTGACGAGTAGTTCTAAGGGGAAACTAGATGAAAATATTCGGCACAATCTGAAAATTTCATCTAGAAAAATATATTTATGAAGCAGACTCAACAACTGCTGTTGTATGCCGTCGGGTAGATACAGCTACTATAATTAAATGAATTAATTTCTCATCAAATAGGAAGATAGATCCAAAAAGGTGCTTAGATGAAGTATAATTTCTGTAATAGAGTAAATTTAAATTCCTTTCGAAACTGTGTAGAAACCAGCGCTGTGTTCTTGGAATTTTCGACTAAACGAAGTAAAATTGCAGACCACTGTTATTTAGAAGCGTCAGCATAAATAAGTACTAAATAAAAAACTGTTTATTTTAAAACTTACTAGATATGAAACATTTTCAAACGTTTGCTTACCTATTAATCTTTTTCAAGTTTTTGATGGGATAGTGAAGATACTATGGTGTTTTCTAAACAGCCTGGAATACCGGGAGCTACTATTTCAAAACTTCAACGTGCTAATGATGCATAGATAACAATTCTCAAATCACCTCGATAACCTAATTCTAAGGTCAGTAAAGTTAGCACCGCCATTTTACAGAAACTCAAATTAAAATATATGGGAATTACGAGCTATTTAGAAGCTCTTGATTTTTACCTAAACTCATTTTTAAGCTCACTATTTACTATGCAAAAAGTGCAAAAAACTATTGGCGGTGCTAACTTTACCTAAAGTCACCTCAGAAAAACAAACAAATGAATTAAAACTTAAAATCAAGTTAGGAGCTTTTAATTGACGCATTGAACGTCAACCCCTAAATCTATCTAACGGGTAAAAACCACCCCCGAAAAAATATTGAATTTTAATTTTAAATTTAAAACCTGCTAAATCTACCTACGAATAACGAGCTCTTTACTAATGTAATTATTCAGTTTTTTCAAATTTAATGATTTATAAATTTTAAAAAATACCAGTGTAATCTACGATTTACGAGCTTTTCAACGGTTCAAGTTGATTTTTTTATTTTCAAAACTACCATCCCCATTTACGATTTATGAGCTCTTCAACGGTTTCTGACGTGACTACTTTCAAATTATTGTAAGGGGTGTAAACAACCCCCCAACAATATGCAATATTTTCAAAATACTGTGATTTTTTAATTTTCAGAACTGCTATCCAAATTTACGATTTACGAGCCCTTCAACGGTATATTACACGACTACTTTCAAATTATTGTAAAGAGTGCAAACAAATAATGCAGTTTTATCCACTAGTTACCTTTTAGGTTATAACTACAAATTTGTAAAAAACTGCCTAATTTTGTAGGTTGTTTGCACCCGTTATAAATCAGGATGGTGGTTTAAAATCCAGAAATCACAAAATTTGAAGAAAATGCATTTGGGGGTTACAATGACTTGAAAGTACTGGTGTTATATACAATTGAAGATTTGAAAATTCGAAAATCATAAAATCTGAAAAATCTGGATAATTCGTGGGGTTGTTTGTACCCCTTACTATAATTTGAAAGTAGTCCCCATAATATGCCGTTAAGGAGCTCGTAAATCGTAGATGAGGATGGCAGGATTGAAAATGAAAAAATCAGGAAGTTTGCAAAAACTGAAAAATATGGGGGGTTGTTTGCACCACTTCAGTAATTTCAATGTAGTCGTGTAATACACCGTTGAAAAGTTCGTAACTCGTAGATTATGCTGGTATTTTTAAAAATTTATAAATCATTAAATTAAAAAAAAACTGCATAATTTGGGGGTGGTTTTTATCCCTTGAATATAATTTCATCTGCATTACACCAGGAAAGAGCTCGTAATTCGTAGGTAATTTTAGCAGGTTTTAAATTTAAAATTAATATTCAATATTTGTTCGAAGGTGGTTTTTACCCCTTAGACAAATTTAATGGTTGACGTTCAATACGGCAATTAAAAGCTCGTAAATAGCTCCAAATTTGAGACGCTTTACACATTTTTTTTTATTTGTTTTATTGAGATGGCGGTGCTAATTTTAGGTAAAGCACCGCCAATAGTTTTTTGCATTTTTTTCATAATAAATATTGAGCTCAAAAATCAGGAGTAAAAATCAAGAGCTCCTAAATAGCTCGTAATTCCCATATGTTTTAATTTGAGTTTCTGCAAAATGGCGGTGCTAACTTTACTAACCTCTAATTCTATCCGGAGATATAGCTGTGGTTATGCCAATTTTGTCAATATTTCTCGGAAGGGGTTGGAGCAATTAATAATAAATTGTGAGGTAAGTCCTAACTGCCTGTTATAAACCCCTAGAAAAAATAGTACAAGGAATATTTAAATAATTGTGAACGAATCCCAAATTTTGCTTATATAGTGATATGAGATCATTATTCTGCCTAATTCTTCAGCTATTTCCACGTGAATCCGATGAGTTTCGTTTGTTTTATTTAACCAATTGCTGAGTTTTGTGTTAATCAAAATAATGGGAAAAATATCGTATAAGCTTAGCAAAGGCTTGAAAAGTGTTACCGGGAAAATTGCTCATCAAAAACAATTATTTGTCGATGGTCATTTTAAACGTGATCAGACAATCACTCAAGATGCGGAGTGCCCGGGGTCCTAATTCTTGAAATCATGCGATGCGACAACAATGATCTCATACGAACCAGCAATAGTACCCGAAGTTAGGTGTACTGTAAGCCAAATTGGTTCTATCTTATACGACTTTCGAGAATACTGCGTAGACATCATGTATGCCAGTTTTTATTCGACTGACATCATTCGAATGGTAGAGAGTCCGCATGTTTTGCAGGTTGTCCATTTGAGGTGGTTACTGCCAAAAGCATCCAAAAAATATAAAATTCTTCTCGTAAAGTGAAGATGAAAAATATGTCTGACTTCCTAAGGATTTCAAAAGGGACTGTGGTCAAAATTGTGCATGAAAATTTGTATATGAAACAACTTTATTCCCAATGGGTGCTGAGTTTGCGCACACTGCGACAAAAACATGATGAAACATGGATTGATCACTATACACTGAGGTGGAAAAGAGCTCCAACTGAGTGAAGTGAGTCCCAAGCTGGCCAAAGCGCCCGATGAAATAATAGTCAGTAAGCAAAGGAAAAACCCCAAGTCCATGAAGACGACGATGAAATGGAAATATTTACAATTTGAACTGCTTCCACACCTCCTACATTCACTATACCTGGCCACATCTGACTTCTACCTGCTCGCAAACCTTCAAATCATAATAGGGAAAGAGATTTGGCTCCAGTGATGATGTTAGAACCGCAACTGAAGCTTTGTATTTTTGATTATTTAGTTCCGAGACTAAATGATCCATATGTTAAATATAAAAAGGTGCCTGTTATGTACAAATTTATTATATACATTTTCATTATTCTTAAGAAAATTGGTGAACATGTAAACATACAGTAAGCTGTAACAAACACGCGGAATATAGTACCTCCTGTATTGAGAACCCCCACATTTATTTAAATCGGTTAAAAATTCGTTAGTTAACATTTGTTTTCAAGTAAGTTCTTCTGCTCATTTTTCGAATCCGGTGAAAAAAATTAAAAATTGACCGTCATATTTAAAGTTATGTAGATGGTATAGGTATCCTACTTTTATGAGCACAAAATATTTAAATGATTTTTATAAATTATTGGCAGCTCTTGAATTTTCAACCCCTTTGTAAGCAAAAAATTCGTAGTTCACCGCTACCATAAGCCTGGCGGACATATTAACTACTACTATAGAGTAACCTCATTTACAGAGTTTGGATAAAATTGAATATAAATTTTTCGCACCGAACCTTAACTACAAAAATGTTATGGTTGTAAATTCACCTAACCTGCATGGCATAAACTCATGGAAGCAAGAGATAACAACACTTGCAACAAAGTAAACAGTTCAATGGCGATTCATCCACACATGAATAACAGTCATAAAAAGCAACGTTGAGATCATCATTATGAACTCACCGAGGCGTAATCTCGCTATAAAGGTAATAAACACAACAAAATAAGTTTATTAAGTGAATGCAAAAGCAGTGATTTTATTTTCCTGATGTGAGAGACAAATATATTTTAAAGTAGGTATCAATACGTCTTATTTATCAAATTTAAACTAGAAGAAATAAATTGTCTTTATTTATTCATTTACACACAAAGTCGCAATAAATTCACCCCAAAAGAAACTATTTGTAATAAATATTTACAGTGGAAGATCAACGAAGTCTTATACTTCCAGATCACTTGTTCCACTACTTCGCTATCTACTGAACTCTACTCTGCTGTACGTCGAATTTTGAAAAATATCTTAGACTCTCTCGAACATTCTCGTAGTGATATTATCTTTCTAACGTGTATAATTTCTTCTTTTCTCGAGCAGCAGGATTTTCCATTCTTTTATCAGCAATCTTATCTTATTAATCATCCTCTCCACGGGAGTCGATCCAAATGAACCACCTTCATCTTAGCCCTCGAATTTAGAGATTTGCCTTTGCTTCAAACCTCATCTCCCTTTTGTAATACTACCGAATTTGTCTTGAAATCGTAACGAGTTTTCAACCAATCGCTGGTTGTCAACATGTGTGTCCCGGCCAGTTCGTGTGTGCCAGGAATAGAGGAATATGCTCATTCCAATCAGCTGGTTATTTCTGAGCACCTCGGATAGACATTGCTCCACGGTCCTGTTGAATCTCTCCTTCATTCCGTCTGATTGTGAATGCAAGGGTGTGGTTCTCGTTTTCTTGGTGCCTAAGATCGTACAAATCTACTGGAATACATTAGACCTGAGTAGTTGTTGAATGCAACTCGAACGATACCTCAAACTCGCTGAATAGTTGTTCCACTAGGGCCGTTGCCTTCTGATTGCGTATGGCATATGCTTCAGGCCATTCACTAAAATAATCTGTCGCTACCAGAATAAATTTGGTACCCTTTTCGGACTCCGGGAATGAATTTGCTGCATTCTGTCCTTGGTACAAGTTTTCGGGCCCTTACTGGCGGCGCATCAGGCTCTGACTTCTTCCAAGAAATTTATACAGTAGTATCGTTGACAAATCTATTGTCTTATGTTTGCCCAGATAACCTCCAGTTAGGACTTGGTTTCTCAGCCCTCATTCTCTTCAACAATCCATTCTTACAGTTAAGGACCACAATGACTTCAGAACGCCCGAGTTGTTAGCTACCTCTGTCCATCGTGGCCTGGGTGCCCTTCCCTTCTTGAGTGAAAGGACTGGTGCAGTATCTGGGCCGGATATTTGTTCATGTATGCATCGTTTTCTTGTTCACTGTTCGGTCACCTGTACGCGAACCAGTAGGATGTGTACTATCCTGAGCGCTGGAGGAAGGTTAGTCAGCCTATACTTCTGATACCGTTTGACTGAATGTTCCTGGTGGTGGTCTGATTACGATGATCAACTCTGACTAGTGATGAGTTTTGATAGCTTAACTCTACAGTCACGTTGGAAACGCTCTGTACGTTTACAACGATATTATTCGACCCTGGGTTCAACAACAGTTTGATTGGCTTTATTCCATAGCTTGGCCGCACATTGCATATTCAGCTACCAATAAATACTACAAAAATCTAATGACTCACTTATTTTTAGTTTCTTTTTTCTATTTCAGCGTCCCTTCAACTGCCTTTAAAGATTTCGCGCAAATTTTTGTTTAATTGAAGCCCTTAAATAAATATCAAAGGTTCTTACATTCCAATAGAACTGAATCAATGTGATTCAGTATTTAAAAATTTCTACGTACAATGAAGTTTAAAAAACTGAAAACATGCTGTATTCAAATAACTTACTTAAATAAATATTTTTTTAATAATAAATATGTCTTTTTTAATACCTCTAAGAATATGTCTACAAACTTTCATGATTTTCAGTTTAGTAGTTTTGGCGTGAAAGCATAACAAACAAACTTACATTCACATCTATAATATTAGTAGGGAAAAAATATTTTTTGTAAATAAAAAGTATCCTATGTCCTTTCTAATACCTCTAAGAAGATGTCTACAAACTTTCATGATTTTCAGTTGAGTAGTTTTGGCGTGAAAGCGTAACAAACAAACTTACATTCACATCTATAATATTAGTAGGGAAAAATATTTTTTGTAAATAAAAAGTATCCTATGTCCTTTCTAATACCTCTAAGAAGATGTCTACAAACTTTCATGATTTTCAGTTGAGTAGTTTTGGCGTGAAAGCGTAACAAACAAACTTACATTCACATCTATAATATTAGTAGGGAAAAAATATTTTTTGTAAATAAAAAGTATCCTATGTCCTTTCTAATACCTCTAAGAAGATGTCTACAAACTTTCATGATTTTCAGTTGAGTAGTTTTGGCGTGAAAGCGTAAGAAACAAACTTACATTCATATCTATAATATTAGTAGGGAAAAAATATTTTTTGTAAATAAAAAATATCCTATGTCCTTTTCTAATACCTCTAAGAATAAACTTTTATGATTTTCAGTTGAGTAGTTTTGACACAAAGCGTAACAAACAAACTTACATTTACATTTATAATATTAGCAAGGACTTATTTAATAAAAAGTATCCTATGTCCTTTCTAATACCTCTAAGAATATGTGTACAAAGTTTCAATTTTCAGTTAAGTAGTTTTGGCGTGAAAGCGTAACAAATAAACTTACATTCACATTTATAATATTAGTAAGGATTTTTTTAAATAAAAAGTATCCTATGTTCTTCCTAATACCTCTAAGAATATGTGTACAACGTTTCATGATAATCAGTTGAGGAGTTTTGGAATGAATGCATAATAAACTTACGTTCACATTTATAAATTAGTAGGGATTTCCTCCGTCTGAATTTGGGATCATCAAAGTGAAAACACCAACAGTCATCAGAATTTTGAGCTCACACTAAATAAATTGTGAGCCATTGAGATTTATGAGATCTGTGACTTCCATCTGTGTCAGTGTAAGGTTACTTTTTGTTATCCCTTCTTTCAGTTACATCTAAACACGTTCCGTATTGAAATAAAATATCCTCTAAAGTTATATCTTAGGGATTTGTTTCGTTTTTTTTTGTGAGAATCCAAGTACAATACTCCTTGTCGTCGCGAAAGCCTGATAAAAGAATAAAAGTGAAAATAAAAAAAAATTGTAGAGATTACTTCGGAATCATCCATCTTCCGTCGGATGCTAACCTCTCTGTCCAATACCTCTCCGAATTTATATCTTTGTATGCTGAGGTAGGTGGACGTACAAATATAAATTTGATTAGAAAAATTCTGAAGAGAAAACCAGATAACTATAATTATTTTCCATTTCTCGTAAAACAGAAAAGTTGTAATCGTCTGACTTTCCTACATTTTGTAAGAGCTTAAGGGGTTTACAATGCTTGCCATAAAACGCGCAAAAGTTAATTTTAATCAATTTACACTTTTAACATACTGGAGGTATTTCTCAACTTGCAAAATGACTCTTTATATTCACGTCTGAGAGACTTGAACATCTGCATTGCGTATTCGTTTCTTGCGCGTCAGCACATAATTTTCGTTTTAAAGAATTTTCGATCCAGGGAGCACACTGTTCGTTCTGTGACCGCAGAGCACAGTAAATCAATTCAAACAATAGTTGTGAAATGTATTCTTAATGGGACTTCTAACAGTCACTTCTATTTTTGTGGCAGACCGGGAAGTATATGTGTTTTAAGAATATCTGCGGTATAAACAATCAGGTGTCAATTTGAAAAGAAAATTGTATAAGTTTTATAACAAAACTACGTTTTGTTTTTCATTTTCGATATAATTAATAAGACTGAATTTAATTTTAACCCCAGTACAGTGTAACGTTACAAAGTTAAGCTCTGTTGTTTATTCCATGTGGGCTTATAATTCAGCCATCATGTATATAGCAATACGCAATGTATAACTGTATAACTGTAATTCTATTTCGCCCTATATTTAAATTATCCAATATGTGTTTTTTAAATAAATGTTAACCACCCTGTTAACTATAATTCTACTCCACCCTATATTTCAACCCCACTGTAGGTGAAGTTACGTATAATACATGATATACAAAATTTTTTGAACCAGCCTGTATAACTTTAGGGTCAGGCTAGTACTATCATTAGGCACCATCCAATTTGTGGCCTGACCTAACAAAACTGGCCCAACCACCTGACCAGATCAGGTCAAATGTAGGACCCCTTTACTTTCCTGTTGCCCAGCCCATAGTAAAGCTTGATTTAAAAACTAAAAAACACTCCCAAGGCAAACCTTGTTCCGCCAATACTTTAATTAAAATCAATCACAAACAATGAATATTACGTAATATAGCTATTCATACAAAAATCCAGGCTAATTGAGAACCACCTGAGTTTTTGAAGTCTCCTAAATAGGGACTTACTTGTATAGCAACACAATCCATTTGTCACTGACAATAGTGAAATTTGGTTCGTGCGGTTGAAGCCAGCAGAATCTATGACGTTTTTTGCTATACCTCCAGTTTCTGCCACTATATTGATTACAAGATTTTAAGTCTTGCTATAGGCTTTCCAACAAAAAATGTTTCAGCAAAATCAGTTTAGGAGTTTTTTCGTGATGCCTGGACTGTCAAACAAATAAAGATACAAACAAACAGACAATTACATGTAAAAAATTGTCGTTATTGTTCCATACCATTATGCACGAGAGCTACAAATACACCTCCCCAAAAAAGTGTATCGCCATCCTCTGAAATATTCGATAAATTCAGTTGGTGATTGTCATTTAGACAAATTTGATTATTATTGGTTTGATTAATTAAGAACAGCTAGGATCTCCAACAAGTTTAAAAACAGAACATAACATATTGTCGGTAGAGAACTGATTGGACTGAGACAAAGAAATGAACCTTTTATAGGTATATATAGTTTCAAACAGTTTCAAAAGCAACGAATGTAACACAAGTAAGATTGTACTAAAGAATTATAATATTTTACTGCTAAATTAATTTCGACATCTAGAAGTTTAAGGAAAGACTAGCCCACAGAGACGCCAAATCGTACTGTGTGTAATTCAGTTACATGTGCTAACCACATAAATAATTATTCAAGCTATTAATAATTTGAGGGGAGCACAACTGATGAGGTCATCAATATCTTGGGTTCAATGTATTGAAAAATCCAAAAGATTGTGTAATAATAATCTCAACGGTTAACTGTGGGTTACAGACAATGCCAAAGAAAGTTGAGAATAATCTAAATGAAAAAGTAAAATGAAATAAATATTCTTTAGTAGATAAGAACGCCAAGAACTAGATGAATATGACAGAAAGAAAGGAAGTTTTACTACAATATTATAATGCAACGCCATGTTCATCGAATTAGCTTACAAAAAAGTGGTGCAAGTGTACAAACTTTACCGTTTATCTTATATATCATACTTACATTATTTTCAATTCTCACCACTTCAAAATTAACTTTCCTATTTGTCTCGAATATAAGATTTAGTAAGAGCTATTTTAATTTTAAAATACTCCATAATTGATTTACTCTATTTAAAAACTTTTTACTACTAAACAATAAGTTCCTCAACTTATTGCAGAAATTTAAAAAGTTCGTGTTTACCCTGCAAGCTCCTTTCTCGAAATAGGTAAACTTTCATAACTTCAGTTCGTGTTGCTCCATTATTTTTTCATTATCCTCAATAAACATCCGGTGCCGACGACAGATAGCATGCTCGTAAAATTTTTATCCAGAATAAATAACTTACTCTTTTCGCTATCACTAAAACTGCACAAATATTTAATTTCTTCGTTTCAAATTAATTGCTTAACTCTAAATGAAAAGTTCACTGAGAAAATTCGATAGAAAGAAGAAATTCAAAAATAAACAAGAACTTCAAAAATGTAATGGTTTTCTGAGTTTTTTTAAGAATTACAACCACATTTTAATAAGAAGTTTGAGCATTTCAAATACCAACGTCTAAATCACACCTTGATAACAATGGAATCAAAACGAAAAATTTTTTTCCTTTGCTTTTACCTTTTATCTGTTATGTTGTTACACTACAATTATTTTCGACACAAAAAGTGCACTAGACTGCATTTTCCCAGCCCATCTGTATGGCCTTTTTATAGAGCGTATATTTGCAAATTTATCGCAACCAAATATATTTGAGTGATGTTAGTCACTGCTGGTAGACGATGTTAGTCGTTCCTCGAACTATTGTTGGACTTCCATCGTCTTGAAGTAGTTGGTCTCACAACGTTTCAATGGCTTTGGATCTGCTATTGTCATCAGGTGAATGATGGGAGACCTCTCCTCGAGCCACTGCCGCCACTCATCACCGACAACCAATGACCAGCGACTCATGAAAGGTTAAGGGTATAAATACGAGGGAAATTCCAAAAAAGGGGACCCTAACCATTTCTATTAAACAGTAGGTATCCATTATTTATATACAGAAAATAATATCCCCAGACAAACCTCAATTGTGGTGGCAGCTGGAGGTATAAAAAACGAGAAAAAAGTGCTTCTTACCCGGAACAAACAAAGTGCAAGTACCTTGTACCTTCGACTTGTATTTTGATGGAAAAATAGTGGCAGACATTGTATATTGGAAGTTTTTCACAAATTTTACATACAAATTTCAAAATTGGACAAACATTTGTAAAATGACCCAAAATGGATGAAGTTTGGAATACATGTTTGCCCTGAGTAAATAAATTAAATAATTAAACGGTCCGTTCTACTGGCAGACATTTCCTCACCTTTTCCCCCAAAAGCGCCTGCAAAGAAAAAGAAGTCATCTGCAAATATACTTACAAATGACTTTTGGAGCTGCTGTGGTGGAGGAAGAGAGGAGGAAATGTCTATCAGTAGTACGGTTGAGCCCTAAAGGTACTAAGATACTTGCCTACTATACAGCAGCCATTTTTTTGAAAGTTTACCCATATTGGGGCATTTTGCAAGTTTTGGTCCAACTTTAAAAATGTTGAAGTAAAATTTCAGAAAAATGGACAATCTGCAATATCTGCCACTATTTTTCCGGCAAAGTACAAGTCGAAACAAGGAAATTGCACTTTGTTAGTTCGGGTTAAGATTCTTTTTTCACAGTTTTTATACCCTCCCCCCTTTTTCAAATTACCCCTCCCATTCTGTCTGAGAAACAGTAACTTGGCCGTACATGTATAATATGAAAGAAAATTATTTACCACACGGTAGAAAATTAGGGTTCCTGGATTTCTGGATACGCTCTATCCTAGATTATGTATATTTATCTGCTGTTAAAATAGTTTTACAGTTGTTTTTAATACTTCGTTTGTTAATATCTTTCGCAACTGTTTATATTAAACTTGTGAATAATACTAAGTAAAAAAGAATGGAATTTTTCTGAGCTAAGTAGCGAATCATATGCATTTTTTATTGTCAAAAGCAGACAATAGAAATCGTAACTATATAAAAATTTAGCTCGCGAAAACTGTAATACAGGCATGTCGGTTTGCCATTACGAACTGTAAAAAATAAATAAAAACGTGCGCTGCTAAAAGTAATGAGTCTACATAAACGTTCTGAAAACGCGACAGTAATTCCCAAAGCTCATTTTTGATATGCTTCATACTTTTAGTACATCTGATACTTAGCTAAAAGACTCTCGTATTTATGTATTTACCGCACCTAGAATTCAAAATGCATTTACGCTTTTCACATCGAAAAGGCTTAGAACGTTTAAATCATTCTACAAACATGGTAAAATCCTTTGAACTTAGCACTTGTGGTTTATTGAGAACATTTGTGAATAATGAAAGAGCTCAAGGGAACTATTTTCATATGTAGCACAGCAATTCCGTAGTATTTAGAATTGTCGTAGATAAGCTTGAAATAGGAATGTATAACGGTTTTATGTAACAGAAAAGCCGTACAAAACAGAAATGCCGTAATGGCAGCTGTGTCGATTAGTTCAGTTTTTACATGTAAAGGCAGGTAATGTCTGGATATACTGACTATGCATATGATCGTCAGGTTCGTGTTTGAATTTTAAACTCAATCTAAAACTACGTGGTTGCTTTCTATAGGATGCCGTTTATAAATTACAAGATACGTCGCCTTATGCTGTCGGTTTTAGACAGCAGGTGATACATTGCCACTTATCTCACTGTTTCAGATTGTCAATCTGGAACAGTTTAATTGGATGAATTTCTAAAAACCATCAATTTCAAGCCCTCGACAAAAATTTATTGGTTTATTGGGAAATGTTTTCCTGGCATTCTTACATACAATAATATTGAAGAAATATTTCTTAACGGAGGCCCACACTTACACATTAAACTACAATTTTCGTCAAATTACATTATCAAATATTTTTTTGCAGAGAAAGATGAAACTGAAACAGACGATAGTAATGCTCTCGCATACTAAGGGTTCCGTACCACCTTCGAGATTCTAATATTTCAGTTCCAGAAAAGCAGGGAATGAGTGCATTTTCTTATATTTACCCTAATATCTTTTAAAGCAAGCGTTTTAAATTTATAAAAATATACACTTTCATTTTCCACATATAGACTTTTTATTTTATCTGCTTCAGGATTAGCTTGATTTTTATAAGAATAAATATGTATTTAATTTTCTAATTTGGCCCCAAAAATTAGCATTAGAGTTTTATTTTACTAATAAACTTTCAGGGAAGCCTTTTATAATCTACTGTCTGAATTTTGAGGCTCTGTAGATTGGAAGATAAAGGGCAGAATAGGTTTTAAATTATAAATTATTAAATCTCTTATTCAAATTATTTAAAAATCCAAATAAAGTATATTTTTCAAAATTTAAATAGTGTAGTTTCTAAAGTGGGAATTAAGTCCATGTTTAATATTTTTGTTAATATATTTTAAACAAATGATTTAAAAATATGATATATTTTTAATCCACATAATCAGCCTTTTATCTGATATATTACATGATGCGTTTGAAAATTGAATTTTTATTTTCCATTTAATTGTATAATTTGTCCCTAAAATTACTATGAGGGTTTTCTAATAATTTTTCTTATAAATATCAAGTGAGCCCCAGTACTCCTTATTATTTTCAAAGTTTTAGGTAGTATGGTTTCCGAAATAAAGCGAGAAATGAGAATTTTTTATATCTTTATGTTAATGATGTATTGCATGATGCGTTAAAAATATTTTTTTATTTTCCGCTTAATTCTATAATTTGGCCCCCAATATTAATATTAGGGATTTCTTCGTATTTTTCCCTGTAAACAAAAAAAAAGGTGTTATAGTTTGGGAAATAAAGGAGGGAATGGGTAATTTTTTTAAATATTTATTTTATATATTTTAAAATATTCATTTAAAAAAAAATTACAAAAATATATTTGTATTCGACATAATGAGCCCTGTGATCCGTTAGAAACAATTTTAATTTTTTAATACTCATTTAATTCTTTCATTTGCCCCCCAAAATCAATATTAGTTTCTCCTTATTTTTCAGTAAAGTTCATGTGAGGGGCTACACCTCTATTTTTTTCAAATTTTTGCGTCTTATAGTTTTGGAGATAAGCGGGGAATGGGTAAATTTTTTAATATCTTTTAAATAATTTATTTTAAAAATATTAAAAAGTTAATTTGTATTCGTCATAATGAGCCCTTTGAGTTGATATAATACTTGATCCGTTACATACAATTATAATTTTTTATTTTCCATTTAATTCTATAATTTGCCCTCCAAAATTAATATTAGGGGGTATTCCTTATTTTTTCAGTAAAGTTCAGGTGAGGCGCTATACCTCTATTTTTTTTTCAAAATTTTACAGCTTATGGTTTCGGAGATAAGGGGGGGAATGAGTAATTTTTTTAATATTTTTGTTAATATCTTTTAATTAATTTATTTTATAAATATGAAAAAAATATATTTGTTTTCGTCATAATGAGCCCTTTCATTTGATATATGACATGATGCGTTAGAAACAATTTTAAATTTATATTTGCCATTTTATTCTGTAATTTGTTCCCCAAAATTAAAAGTAGAGGTTTGTCCTTATTTTTCCATTAAACTTCAGGTCAGACCCTATACCCCTAATTTTTTTCAAAACTTTACGTTTTGTAGTTTCGGAGGGGGGAATGGGTAAATTTTGGTATGTATTTTGATTAATTTTTTTTATCTGAAAAAAATATATATATATTTGTGTTCCTCAGATGTGACCTTTCATTTGATGTATTACATGATAATATTTTTAAATTTTCATTTAATTCTATTATTTGCCCCTCAAAATTAATGTTAGTGGTTTCTCCTTATTTTTCCTGTAAAGTTCGGGCAACGTTCTATATTTCCTATTTTTTTCAAAATTTTAGGCTCTGTAGTTTCAGGGATCAGGGGGGAACCGTTGATTTTTTTTAGTTTTCCCCCCCAGAAGTACCCCTAAAATCAAAATGTCTTCTGTTACGATAAGTACTCGTGATTAGATCACCAAACTATACATTCATACCAAATTTCAACCTTTTCCGTCCAGTAGTTTAGGAGAAAATTGCTGTGATGTGACAGAGGCAGAAATCCGGAGTGATATTATAAGGGTATCCGTATATTGTATATACGGAACCCTAAAAAATGGGACAATATAATGGTTATGTTTTTCGAGTTTATTTATGTATATTTCTTTGACACACTCTGTGGACTAAAGGGTTTGATGATTTTTTTATTCATGTTTGAATATTGCAGACATTTCGCCACTAGCGAATCCAGAGGAGGGCTAAGGAGCTCAAGACCCCTCAGCGGTATCAGGCCTCCCTCTCTCCTCAGAGGAGGACATACATAAACTTTATAGAAAGGTTAATAAGAACAGTAATTGTCGTTCTTTTCAAGTCAAGTAAGTTTGTCAAAACATTGGAGCTTTCATATTTACATTGTACACCGACTTTAATAACATTAGCTTTAACAATGAAGGCTGATTAATGATTAGAATTTGAAACATTTGGATAATGTCAAGAAAATTGTGAAAAGTTCTCAAGCTTTCAATTTCAAATTTATATTTTTAAAACATACAGCCTTTTTTCCTGAATAAAAAGAGCTTCAGCAAATAATATGTTAAGATTAATAAAGTATTTTCTTGCTATATCAGATGGAGGGAGACATAGAAATGCTTGATAATCCCTTCAAGTTCTGACAAAAAATATTTTCTAAACGCTTGATTGATGACAAAAATAATTACCGAAAATTTCATACTATTCGAGAAAAAGCAATTATATAGATGAAAAAACAGGATCACTACGGGAACGTTCGAGAGCAATGTGTTAATATCTAAAAGACTGACGTACAGCAGCAGTGCAAATTAGTAGATAACGATGAAAAGTAATTAGTGAAATTTAGTTCTGAATTTCTAAGTAAATAAAGACGATTCATTTTCTGGAGTAAATTTGTTGTGTTAGAATTCACATCGAATCTATTATGTCTGGTCAGGAAATTTCATCACTTGTGCTTACCACAAGAGAATGCCTTCGCGAATTATTCTTTATGTATTTGATATATCCATATTTTTGAATATGTTGACATATTCAAAAATAGAAATGATGAACACTGTTTCTGAGTTTGTTTTTTGTTAACATGTGACATTTATTTAATGCGGGATAGGAAAGATTTTTCATATAACGGCATCGTCCTTCATTAAACATTTTTGTAGAATCTTCTCAAATATAGCTAAAACAATTTTTTTGAGGAAATATGAGAAAAACACCGCGGCGGAAATTCTTTGAGGAAAGCATTATTTGATTAAGACAAACTCATTAAAGAAACAAACAATGAAAGAATCAGAGAATATTAATTGAATAAGCTTTGATTCTGCTGTTCTTGCAATTTTCTGCTGTTCGGGATTACGAGTACGCTAGGTTCAATTAAAATCTTTTCTTTTGAATTAAAACGTTTGAACATTTCCATTACATTTAACAGCTTAATTAATGACATAAAAAAGTTGTTTGCACAACATAATGTGTTGTCAGTCTTTACTAATAATACCAATCGACAGTAAATATAAAGTAGGTATTGCTTTTTATTCCATCTCAAACGAGCCACCTTCAATATCTTGGTTATTTTCAAAACCATTGCAATGCAATAAGAAAAAAACAGAAATTTTTTGGAGTGAATTAGCGCTTGCGCTCATTCAATTCGACCTTGAGATTTGAGATAGGGAAAATAGGTGTTGTCGTATATCATTTGAAAGCCCTTTTTACGGACTATACCGTTATAATAATTTTTTTATTGCAATTTCTGGTCATGTAACAGAAAACTAACGGACCTAGTAGTAAAACCGGATTATTAAATTAAAAGTTTTTACTGCATGGAAAAGTATTAAAAATGAGTTCTTTTATAGTACGCTCTTAAACCATCCTGTTTCACGGCCGCACCCTGTAATAACACACAATACAAGAAAAACATTAAATGTAAACATTCATTTATTTTACATTATTTTTTGCTGATATTTACAGCAAGTTTGTTCATCTGTTCTGACCTTTATTCGATTATTTGAAGCATTGTACATTTATCTGTCAAGTTATTACTTTATTGATTTGTTGAAAATTAAATGATAATTATGGTATACACATTGCAGGAACGTGTTGGGCTGGTAAGTCTTTATTACCAAAATCAAAATTGTGCTCGATCTGCTGCAAGGGTTTTTAACCAAAACCATACCGAACGTAACGTTCGTCATAAATACGTATTGGAGTTGATTTTAAAATTTGTTGAGACGGGCTCAGTAATGAATAAAAAAAGAGGTCCCATTGGAATTGTAAATCATGAAGGGGTAGCTGTGGCTACATTGGGCCATGTCCAACTGATACCAAACACGCAGTCTGTCCAGCAAATCTCTGCAGCTTCCGGTAATAGCAAAAATATCGTTTTTAGAATTTTGCATAAGTTAAGTTTAAATTTTTTAAATTTCTTGTTCATTTTGTGTTAATACCATTGAAAACGGAGTGTGATATAGACCTTGAAACGTTTGGACTTTGGAAATATACAGACTTTCAAGTTTATGTGGTTTTATTCCCAAAGAACTCAGAAAAAATAAACAATTAAAGTTGAAGAGAACATTTGTACAAAAATAATTATAAAAAACATTATAACTTGCACTAAATTATCTTCGGTTTCATTATTTCATGATTGATAACAACATATTTTCTTAAAAACAGTTTTTAGTATCATATCATATCATCTGCAGATGCAGGAAAATCTTGAATAGAAAATATCCAACCTAATAAGTTTCAAGTTGTTAAGTGTAAATCATGCACCACCAAGCAACTATATTCTAATAAGAACTAGACCATTGTATTCCGGGTTTATTCAGTCAAAAATTTGAAATGCGTGTTTCCCAGCAACGCTTTTCAATAGATTTTGAAATATTCCTGTGAATAAAATATCTCGATAAAGAATGTGTTTCGTAGAAAACGATTCTTAAGAATAATGTTGTTTTCTATTTTCTCGATTTGAAACGTGGTTTCATTATCCCGCATTGCTTCGAAAGAAATTTTTCCTCGGAAAAGTATTGTTGGCGTCTCGAGATAACCAGATCTACCGAGAAACATTTTATTGATATTTATTTGAATGTTACATTATCCTTCCTGGTATTTGGAATGTAACTCTATACTCTATTGAGATACAGTCGTAGCTGCAAAACTTCCCATACATACTTCCGAGATACATACTAAATGCTTATTATTTGTTGTAAATAAAGGCCAGATTTCTGTTAAGGCAGGGTCACTTCTTGTTATAAATCGTCTTCATGGGAAGTGAAATACAACAAAACATGAAATATATTGAATTTATTAGTTCTTGCATTTGTACGAGTATGTATGTGGCAGCAGAAATATTCCCAGGAATATGAAATAATAATTCTGTTTGAAAAAGTTGAAAGAAGTTGTTCAAGCATTGAGAAGAGGATCGAATTTCGGAAACGTAATATCTTCATGTTCTTATCATTTTGCTTCTCATTTCTTAAGCTCTTCTTATGTTCATCTGAAAACCTTTTATTTACTTAGGCAGGTTTGTAAATAATCTGGTAGCTGTACATTAACTGGAGTTGATCAGTTAAAAAAAGAAATTTACGTCCCAAAGTTATTAGTCTGAAGTGCTGGACTTCCAAGGATTTCATGTTACACGGTTGAACACGTAGTTTAATCCTTTCAACGAGTATTGGAGACATAGGTTACGGGCAAATCTTTACCCACTTGCCTATAACAAAAGAACATTTGTTGGTTAAAAGAATGACTGGCTGTTCAAACCGCCTCACAGTGGGGCAACAGACCATAGAATTTTGCATAATATTGTAAGTAAAAGAAACGGGTATAAGAAGTATGCCCAAAAATGTAATGAAATAGGTAAATATAATTTTATTAAAAATAATTTAAATAAACCTGAAAAGATTAATTAAGTTTCTTAAATCAAATCCCTGGGAAAACTTTTTATATATTTTTTTGTTCTAGAGGTCTTTTGCATGTTATGACGAGATCCAAACTTACTGAAAACATATTCAAAATATCTTGCTTTGATTTTTCATGAATACATTTTCTTGAATAATGCCCGCTATAATTTTAATCTTTATTGTAGGCTTCTTGTACTTCTCTGCTAATTGGCCAATAGGTAGTAACGCATAAGATATTATTTCTGGTCCGTGTTTTTAGCAATACCCTTTTCAATTTTTATTTCATGTCCATATGCTACCAAAACTAATATCATATGCATTCTTTTAATTAAATTTGTATGAACTTTTGTGACATTGGCAGATAAATCAGAATCACTGTTACTCAAACCGCTTTTCTCTCTACAGAGTTTTTGTATATTATTATTTGTTCCAGCAACAATTTATTTAAGTAGTTTCTAAATGATTGAGGAGGTAAATGATTATTTTGAATGTTCATCTGGAATTTTCTCTCCTCGCAATGGTTTCTGAAAAATACAGATAAGTTAAGTACTTGAATATCAAGGTGTAGTATCTAAGAGCAGTTTGTGGAAACTGCCCGGAACACTAGTTGCCCTCTTATAGAAAAAACTCTCCCGCAGGATTAACTGTGAGAAAGTAGCTCTACAGATTTGTCAACTAGAATTCCAGTATAATATGTTGTGTATTTTGTGTTGTACTTATCTGTTTTTTTGTGACGTTTCGATTTCTTATCAGGAATCGTTGTCGAACAATGTTTGTTTGAATGTTTTGCACTATATTCGCTTGACTTTTTTTGGTAATGTCAATTGACTGATTAATTGACTTTGAAGTTTCCTTTTTGATGTTCATTCGTCAGAAGTTGTTGCCATGCAACCGGTATCTCTACAGAGGGTGTCCCGATTTCTTCATTATTCAACAACATGCAGACACTTCTTTGATTTTTCTTTTTTTGGTATGTTCTTCTTTAAGTAGTATTTTTGTCTTATTCCAGTCCATTTTGTGTTTACCATTATCCGTGAGTACATGACTTTTTGTCGAAGTAGTTTCTGTAAGAGCATTACATATGTTACCATCTACCAGTGCGAAAATATACACAAACTAATAAAATAGCTTCACAGAATTTTTTTATTTGGTAGACTACATTGATTTTCCTTTTTTTGATACTTTGATGGATTCTTGGTATCTCCATAAGTCTACTATTAAGGAGAAGACGGTGGACGATTTTTCCAAACACTTTGGAATTATAAACAAGACGAATTGAAAGAATAGAAGGAATGAAAACAGCTGCATCACTAGCTTCACATCCATGAAACACCAGTTTGTAGAAACTGTGACCTGAGAAACCATCAAAACTCCATTTTGTAAATAAACGTAAATGATTTATGTAATCTTTGTACAACATCAAAAAAATGAACTGTTCAAAGTTACAAGTGAAATATGAAAATAATTTAAAAAATGATAATCGAGCTGATTTTTGATGTCGTTAAGTCATCTTTAAATTACATCATGAATGTTTTTTCGATAATTGATGACAGATTCTCTACTCTCTTCGAGGTGTCATTCCTTTGTCGGTGTTACATCTCGCGTCTTCAAACAGATTGTCTACTTGAAAAACTTAAAAATGCTTAAAATAATTTTTATTCCCCAAGAAACACTTCATATAACAACGTACCTACATAATTCAATGTTTTAGCAATTCCGCTTATAAACCCTGATTAAGAAAAAAACGGCACATTGGGGCAGCTAATACAATATTTTATGATTTAGATTACATTTTAACATTTAGGTTATATACATTTTGTTTTTATATTTCTGATAAATTAATTTCAATGCAGTTATTTTTTCTCAATTGAACGAAATGTATTTAAAACTTGTTATTTACCTGATGTACAACATTTGATATCAAAATAAAAATCGTGGAATAAAAATTTCTTATCAAAAATGATATTCAAAAAATTGGAATGTAACAAGTTATTGGCACACTATTTACCATATGAATCATTCTAGTTTTGAAAACTCTTGGTGACCCTATAAGAAGCCCGAAAGAAAAACTTTTTGCGTTGTTAGATAGGCGGGAACATAAACTACACATATACAGAGAGTCCCTATATAAAATTGAATTTTATTTTTTGATTTTTTGCCACATATTGAAACATCTTGCCCCACTGTGAGTATTTAGTATCCAGCTAAGCCTAAAAGATTTTTGGTTGAGGAAGAAACTCGGATTGTTCGGTTAAATCTTCGAATTAGCTTTTCGCAAGCGTTTCACAGCGGGTCATGTGCTCGTGGATAGTTAAAGGTTAACGGTGTTATGGTCTTAACGAATTCAAAATGGCCATTGTAGGTTATGAAAGCAGTTTTTTAAATATCCTTAATAACGATTCCTATAAGATAAAACCCTGAAGCGAGCTCGAATTTGGTGGTGTATTAGTTGGTCAAAGGTTACTGCTGTGGTCTGCAAATTTAAGCTACAGCCATTGTTTCTCGGGATGGGTAAGAGATAAAAAAATTATTTTCAGTGCAACAAATTAGCAACAAATATAGATTTTCGCACACCATGTCAAGTCCACCCGTTGACATTTCGATATTTCCATGCGCAATCGTGTTCTTTCGTCATTATTTTTCGACCCCGTACGTGTCACGTTGGTAGCATAAAATAGCCTGAAATTTATGTAATCTCAACTTGACATATCCTAAATGTCTATGAAGAAAAGTTTGCGAATGGGAGCAAAACAAACAAAACACAGCGATGTAAATTATTTCTTGTAATGAACTGCTAACTCTCTGACAACGAATTCTTTATTTTTCCTTACATCCTAATTGAGAGTTGCGATGGAAAACAGTTTTGCTGGAATGCGAAAAAATAACTGCGTTCCCAGTATTTCGGAGGAAAACAGGCGACACTTAATAGAGGCGCGGTATAATTACTGTCAAGAAAATAATTAATTGTAGGGCAGGAAATTCTTGTTAGAAAATATTTGAGGATAAAATGGGCATTTTGTGAACAGAGGTAATATCATTGAATGTGTATGGATGAGGTATTTATAGCCTTCAAAATGGAAAAAATATTTATAAGATAACACACATATCTCCTCAAAATTATATAATATATGAGACATACTTCTAGGGAGATTTAATATATCTTTATGTAGAAAAATTATTTTATACGTTGTTTGTCTCCTAAATTATTGAACCGATTTTAACGAAATTTGGCACACTGTGTGTAGCTTGGTACAACTTCCAGGAGAGGATAGTTCATATATAAATGCGACTTTTGACGATAAATAGTTTATAAAACGAACCTTCATCAGTTGTGCTACCCTCAAAAGACTGAAATTTCGACAAATGAATAATGAAATCTTGAAGTTTGAGAGAAACGAACTAAATGTAAACGCTAGTTTAGGTTTATTAACTTTCGAATTTTTATCGCGTAATGTCTTACCTAGAAATACAGCATTTGACTAACTCGACATCCGATTAGGGAGTCTGTGGTACTTGTTTATTAAAAAAAAATTACTAATGTCTATGAATTTATCAAAATCACTACGTACTTTACAGAAACTTCAAGAGTATGATTACTTATTAAGGAACACTGGCAATACAATAATTTGACAACATCGTCCTAATGGACGATCAGGATTTAAATAACTAATTTCTAGCGATTTATGGAAATCTTTCAATATAATTTTCACCACCTTCAAAACGTATAAATAATTTGGAAATTTGCACATATATTAAGGGTCGTCAATAATTTGATAATTTTGTCTTAATGTCCAGACCAGGACCATCAAGATTAAAATTTCCTAATTTCTATCAGTGTATAACTTTGCTTACGTATAAAGAACAATTACAAAACAATAATTGTCTTAACGCTCTGACCAAGATAATCTGGATTTAAAAAACAACCTATAAATTTAGCGAAATCTTTAAATCTTATTTTCTTCTACTTCAAAACATCTTATAAATCTTAAAAATTTGCACACTTCTTTGATAATAAAACAATATTTTGATAACGTGGTCTTGATTTCCTGACAAGGATCTTTAGGATAAACAAATTTCTAATTTCTCTCAATTTGTAGAACGAATGCCACCCATAGTTCGGTCAAGTTAGCCCAAAAATAGTATGAAGGTACAAAAATTCAAATAGATCTAAACATTAGGTATGAATGTTCGGGACACAATTGTCAATGAATGGCTAATAAGTCTCCATCGATCCCGTATCTAGAAAGAAAATTATTCACGGTCAAATGTTTGACTTTTTCAGCTAAACGGTAAATTTTATCATAAAACCGTTTCTGAAATATAACGATTTTAAAAGTTGAAAAACTTTTAATCTTCATAATATACATAAGTACGGGATAGTGCTCTAATATCGACCTTTTCCGGAATAAAGGAAAAACCTATAACAATTTTAAAGTTTTTATTTCACCAGAACTTTCTGTGATGTATTTTCTTCGAACAAACATATTATAACAACAATTATAAAAAATATTAACTTATTCTAGACAAAAATAAAAACAATTTCTTTTTTCGATATTACTCGTCCTTGTGGGAAATCTCGTCCAGTAAAGGAAGTAATTCTAAATTATATTTTCAACACATTTAACCCGTATATTAAATTATTCTGCACTCTGAAATTATGTGCATGCAGAATAGGACCTTGAAAAGTATCCACCACATCTCCACCTTACTTCGTTTTTCTCAAAATCACAAATATCCTCAATTTTTAATTGCTATAGCTTGGACCATCAGTTTTCTTAATAGCAGCCATATATTTTGACATTTTAAATTCGTTTTCTTTTAATTCTTGTTCAAATGTAGATGAGGTAACAATTTTAGATTGCTGATTCTTCCTATTGCTACTTCTTAACATTTTTTGTAAAGGCCTTGTTTTAGAACTTTATGGACTTATATTTGTCATCTGTTGCCTTGAGATCAAAAATGGTTTTAAGCTGAGAATCGAAGTCATGAGAATGAAGATTTCTGTGCTTGTCTAGGAAAGCTTTCCAAACCTCACCAGTCTTGTTCACTTTTCGCCATATATCATTCGGATAAGTGTTAGCTATCGAGCAATTCTGGAGTGATATTATCATTCTCAGAGATAAAAAAGAAAATGCTAAACAAAATCTACAAAAACGGGTAATGTTGATCACCTGTGGGAAATATATTGCCCGCCTTATCAAAACCAAAGACATCATAAACAAATTCAGAGAACACCTTGGTATTTTAGGCATTTGTTTTTACAGATATATTCCTCTACTATGTAGACAACATTGTCTAGTAAATGAAGTAAAAGATATAAAGCTAGTTAGACAAACCTTCTTAAATATGTTAAACATTTTATAAGAAATTCTCACAAAACTAGACTTACCCCACATAACTTTTAAATGGTGGAAATTTAACTAAAAGATACGAAAACTTTTTGCCGATGTTTCACTATTCTTGTTTTTCTAATAATTAGGTGATCGATCTTACCCGATTGATCGATATTATACTCCGCTCCCCTCGCCACCTATGTACACCATCGAAGCTGTAATATAACTAAAAATAGTGCCGAACAAGTCCAAGTGAAAATTATAATTTGACATTAACATACACAATTTTTAATCTATTTCATAACTGCTAGGAGCCTCCTTTAGTTCGGGCGCAGCAGTCGCATACACGGCGAATACGATGAAACATTTTTTGTATACATGATATTTTTCGATATTATATCATCATCTATGGCACAAATATGAATCTTCTAGATGATACTTTGGAAAAATGGGTAAAAGTAAACTTTACTCTAAATTGCTTTCTATTATATATGTAGCAGTAAAAATATGTTTAGGTTATCAATTAATAGGTAAACAAAACTAATTTTTCCTGAATAAATTATGGATATTACATGTTAATCGTAAAGATTTTTTTCTTTACAGATGTCGTTAAATGTACTTTTATATTGAGACTTTTTCAAATTTTCACTTGTTACATCGATGGTGCGATTTTTAAGATAGAAATCGAGAAATGCTGTGTTGTGCTGCAAATAATAATTTCCACCGAATATAAAAATATATTGGCTCCATCTATTTCCCTTGGATGAATGTTGATATTTTTTATCAAAGTTGAATAAGTATATTGTTCTCAGTTCTTTAATCTATTTAATTTTACATAACCCTAACTACTATTTTCTGTAATTACTATTCGAAAAGTTTATATTGAAGAGCTGAACTCGAAAAATTATACTTTATAAAAAATATCCTTGAAATTCTGGCTTAACGAGATTAAATTCCAGATTTTGGGTGCATGTGACGTTAAGTTGACATAGAAAACATTCATAATTAAAAGAAGTGAAATTTTAGAGGCCAAGAAGCAGTTTGGCGGTAAACTTCTGGTGACAAGTGTCGCTTTAATCATCAATGACGTAGGCCTTCCTGCGAATTCAACAATTCAGAGAAAAAAATTTCAATTCCCAATATTTATTAACAAATGATTAATTCATACTTGAAGAAGAGCCCAAATAGTAAACATACCGTAAATGTGAGAGATGGATCCAAAATTGCTGACGAGTATTTCTATGTTTTTAGTATGGAGGGTCGAGTTAAGGAGCATCCCCTCTATGTATAAAACAGTGTCCGTCAAAATGCATTAAATTAGGGTGGCGCAAATGTGGCAACAAGGGGAATTTTAAACAGAGCCCGAAAAGCTATTAGCTCATAGATATTTAAGGGAAAAAATATTTTTCCCATATCCTTATTATTTTATACTACTAATTCACATCATACCCTCTGTGTACATCAGCAGCATTCTCGTCACCTGTTGAACTTGTTTTTTAATGGTTTCGACTGCACACTTTTTCAGTTTGATCCTCTAAGTTTGTCATCCTTGTCTCTACCATCCATAGTTTTTATTACCCTAGATATGACGCTTGAAATTTAGCATTTATACTGAACTATATTATCAATTAAATCTATAATATAGGATTCAAACATTCACGATCTGTCCAATCTTTGCACAATTTGTATTTAAATTGAAAGTAGTTTTCCAATAATCAGTATGTATGTTATATGACCACATAGCAATAATATCAGAAATAAAAACTTACATAACATTGTCTTTAAAGCTTCATTACGGGCCCATTCAAAAAATGTCCACTTATTTGTCACAACACACAACACATTCCATATTATAAACACATTTTTTTAAATTACCGATGAATTCTTATATAAATGTATGGCATCAATTAAATTTAGCTCTTTCAAAAATTTAAATAAACACTGAAAAGCATAGAACGTACAATTCTCAAAGCGCGACATAATTTAGAAGCCAGGCAACTTGATCCTGAATTCAAATTTATTGTTCTGTGAATCTAAATTACCCTTCAAAAATGCTTAATTTTCTATAAAAAATTATAACTAACAACACAAAAGACGTCTTGAAATTATAATGGCAAATTACTTGCATATTAGTAGACATTTATTTCTACACAAATTTAAATTTTATGACCTATTTATTTGTCTTGTAATTATAATATTAGTGGAACTGAGGACAGGGCCGAACTATACAAATTTAATTAGAAGTATGAAGACGCGAGATGTAAGACCGACATCTAGGATTTTCGAGAGAATCAGTACACAGAGGTTCCGAATCTGGAACCGTTCCGTGTAATTGCTGTTCTCTCTCAACTCCTAGGACAGAATGTCACGATAAAATTTTTTCAGGTTACTTCACCTGTCAGAGATATTGAATACTCTCTTCGAGGTGTCATTCCTTTGTACGCAAGACAATATATATTATATATCAATATAATACATATTGTTTCTGGTTAGGGAACCTTCATCAGTTGCGCTTCCCACAATTGAATGTCCTCTCGAACACTTCTTTATGCATTTGATGCATTTCGTTAAATATGAAGACGCGAGATGTAAGACCGACATCTAGGATTTTCGAGAGAATCAGTACACAGAGGTTCCGAATCTGGAGCCGTTCCGTGTAATTGCTGTTCTCTCTCAACTCCTAGGACAGAATGTCACGATAAAATTTTTTCAGGTTACTTCACCTGTCAGAGATATTGAATACTCTCTTCGAGGTGTCATTCCTTTGTACGCAAGACAATATATATTATATATCAATATAATACATATTGTTTCTGGTTAGGGAACCTTCATCAGTTGCGCTTCCCACAATTGAATATCCTCTCGAACACTTCTTTATGCATTTGATGCATTTCGTTAAATATGAAGACGCGAGATGTAAGACCGACATCTAGGATTTTCGAGAGAATCAGTACACAGAGGTTCCGAATCTGGAGCCGTTCCGTGTAATTGCTGTTCTCTCTCAACTCCTAGGACAGAATGTCACGATAAAATTTTTTCAGGTTACTTCACCTGTCAGAGATATTGAATACTCTCTTCGAGGTGTCATTCCTTTGTACGCAAGACAATATATATTATATATCAATATAATACATATTGTTTCTGGTTAGGGAACCTTCATCAGTTGCGCTTCCCACAATTGAATGTCCTCTCGAACACTTCTTTATGCATTTGATGCATTTCGTTAAATATGAAGACGCGAGATGTAAGACCGACATCTAGGATTTTCGAGAGAATCAGTACACAGAGGTTCCGAATCTGGAGCCGTTCCGTGTAATTGCTGTTCTCTCTCAACTCCTAGGACAGAATGTCACGATAAAATTTTTTCAGGTTACTTCACCTGTCAGAGATATTGAATACTCTCTTCGAGGTGTCATTCCTTTGTACGCAAGACAATATATATTATATATCAATATAATACATATTGTTTCTGGTTAGGGAACCTTCATCAGTTGCGCTTCCCACAATTGAATGTCCTCTCGAACACTTCTTTATGCATTTGATGCATTTCGTTAAATATGAAGACGCGAGATGTAAGACCGACATCTAGGATTTTCGAGAGAATCAGTACACAGAGGTTCCGAATCTGGAGCCGTTCCGTGTAATTGCTGTTCTCTCTCAACTCCTAGGACAGAATGTCACGATAAAATTTTTTCAGGTTACTTCACCTGTCAGAGATATTGAATACTCTCTTCGAGGTGTCATTCCTTTGTACGCAAGACAATATATATTATATATCAATATAATACATATTGTTTCTGGTTAGGGAACCTTCATCAGTTGCGCTTCCCACAATTGAATGTCCTCTCGAACACTTCTTTATGCATTTGATGCATTTCGTTAAATATGAAGACGCGAGATGTAAGACCGACATCTAGGATTTTCGAGAGAATCAGTACACAGAGGTTCCGAATCTGGAGCCGTTCCGTGTAATTGCTGTTCTCTCTCAACTCCTAGGACAGAATGTCACGATAAAATTTTTTCAGGTTACTTCACCTGTCAGAGATATTGAATACTCTCTTCGAGGTGTCATTCCTCTGTGTACTGATTCTCTCGAAAATCCTAGATGTCGGTCTTACATCTCGCGTCTTCATATTTAACGAAATGCATCAAATGCATAAAGAAGTGTTCGAGAGGACATTCAATTGTGGGAAGCGCAACTGATGAAGGTTCCCTAACCAGAAACAATATGTATTATATTGATATATAATATATATTGTCTTGCGTACAAAGGAATGACACCTCGAAGAGAGTATTCAATATCTCTGACAGGTGAAGTAACCTGAAAAAATTTTATCGTGACATTCTGTCCTAGGAGTTGAGAGAGAACAGCAATTACACGGAACGGCTCCAGATTCGGAACCTCTGTGTACTGATTCTCTCGAAAATCCTAGATGTCGGTCTTACATCTCGCGTCTTCATATTTAACGAAATGCATCAAATGCATAAAGAAGTGTTCGAGAGGACATTCAATTGTGGGAAGCGCAACTGATGAAGGTTCCCTAACCAGAAACAATATGTATTATATTGATATATAATATATATTGTCTTGCGTACAAAGGAATGACACCTCGAAGAGAGTATTCAATATCTCTGACAGGTGAAGTAACCTGAAAAAATTTTATCGTGACATTCTGTCCTAGGAGTTGAGAGAGAACAGCAATTACACGGAACGGCTCCAGATTCGGAACCTCTGTGTACTGATTCTCTCGAAAATCCTAGATGTCGGTCTTACATCTCGCGTCTTCATATTTAACGAAATGCATCAAATGCATAAAGAAGTGTTCGAGAGGACATTCAATTGTGGGAAGCGCAACTGATGAAGGTTCCCTAACCAGAAACAATATGTATTATATTGATATATAATATATATTGTCTTGCGTACAAAGGAATGACACCTCGAAGAGAGTATTCAATATCTCTGACAGGTGAAGTAACCTGAAAAAATTTTATCGTGACATTCTGTCCTAGGAGTTGAGAGAGAACAGCAATTACACGGAACGGCTCCAGATTCGGAACCTCTGTGTACTGATTCTCTCGAAAATCCTAGATGTCGGTCTTACATCTCGCGTCTTCATATTTAACGAAATGCATCAAATGCATAAAGAAGTGTTCGAGAGGACATTCAATTGTGGGAAGCGCAACTGATGAAGGTTCCCTAACCAGAAACAATATGTATTATATTGATATATAATATATATTGTCTTGCGTACAAAGGAATGACACCTCGAAGAGAGTATTCAATATCTCTGACAGGTGAAGTAACCTGAAAAAATTTTATCGTGACATTCTGTCCTAGGAGTTGAGAGAGAACAGCAATTACACGGAACGGCTCCAGATTCGGAACCTCTGTGTACTGATTCTCTCGAAAATCCTAGATGTCGGTCTTACATCTCGCGTCTTCATATTTAACGAAATGCATCAAATGCATAAAGAAGTGTTCGAGAGGACATTCAATTGTGGGAAGCGCAACTGATGAAGGTTCCCTAACCAGAAACAATATGTATTATATTGATATATAATATATATTGTCTTGCGTACAAAGGAATGACACCTCGAAGAGAGTATTCAATATCTCTGACAGGTGAAGTAACCTGAAAAAATTTTATCGTGACATTCTGTCCTAGGAGTTGAGAGAGAACAGCAATTACACGGAACGGCTCCAGATTCGGAACCTCTGTGTACTGATTCTCTCGAAAATCCTAGATGTCGGTCTTACATCTCGCGTCTTCATATTTAACGAAATGCATCAAATGCATAAAGAAGTGTTCGAGAGGACATTCAATTGTGGGAAGCGCAACTGATGAAGGTTCCCTAACCAGAAACAATATGTATTATATTGATATATAATATATATTGTCTTGCGTACAAAGGAATGACACCTCGAAGAGAGTATTCAATATCTCTGACAGGTGAAGTAACCTGAAAAAATTTTATCGTGACATTCTGTCCTAGGAGTTGAGAGAGAACAGCAATTACACGGAACGGCTCCAGATTCGGAACCTCTGTGTACTGATTCTCTCGAAAATCCTAGATGTCGGTCTTACATCTCGCGTCTTCATATTTAACGAAATGCATCAAATGCATAAAGAAGTGTTCGAGAGGACATTCAATTGTGGGAAGCGCAACTGATGAAGGTTCCCTAACCAGAAACAATATGTATTATATTGATATATAATATATATTGTCTTGCGTACAAAGGAATGACACCTCGAAGAGAGTATTCAATATCTCTGACAGGTGAAGTAACCTGAAAAAATTTTATCGTGACATTCTGTCCTAGGAGTTGAGAGAGAACAGCAATTACACGGAACGGCTCCAGATTCGGAACCTCTGTGTACTGATTCTCTCGAAAATCCTAGATGTCGGTCTTACATCTCGCGTCTTCATATTTAACGAAATGCATCAAATGCATAAAGAAGTGTTCGAGAGGACATTCAATTGTGGGAAGCGCAACTGATGAAGGTTCCCTAACCAGAAACAATATGTATTATATTGATATATAATATATATTGTCTTGCGTACAAAGGAATGACACCTCGAAGAGAGTATTCAATATCTCTGACAGGTGAAGTAACCTGAAAAAATTTTATCGTGACATTCTGTCCTAGGAGTTGAGAGAGAACAGCAATTACACGGAACGGCTCCAGATTCGGAACCTCTGTGTACTGATTCTCTCGAAAATCCTAGATGTCGGTCTTACATCTCGCGTCTTCATATTTAACGAAATGCATCAAATGCATAAAGAAGTGTTCGAGAGGACATTCAATTGTGGGAAGCGCAACTGATGAAGGTTCCCTAACCAGAAACAATATGTATTATATTGATATATAATATATATTGTCTTGCGTACAAAGGAATGACACCTCGAAGAGAGTATTCAATATCTCTGACAGGTGAAGTAACCTGAAAAAATTTTATCGTGACATTCTGTCCTAGGAGTTGAGAGAGAACAGCAATTACACGGAACGGCTCCAGATTCGGAACCTCTGTGTACTGATTCTCTCGAAAATCCTAGATGTCGGTCTTACATCTCGCGTCTTCATATTTAACGAAATGCATCAAATGCATAAAGAAGTGTTCGAGAGGACATTCAATTGTGGGAAGCGCAACTGATGAAGGTTCCCTAACCAGAAACAATATGTATTATATTGATATATAATATATATTGTCTTGCGTACAAAGGAATGACACCTCGAAGAGAGTATTCAATATCTCTGACAGGTGAAGTAACCTGAAAAAATTTTATCGTGATATTCTGTCCTAGGAGTTGAGAGAGAACAGCAATTACACGGAACGGCTCCAGATTCGGAACCTCTGTGTACTGATTCTCTCGAAAATCCTAGATGTCGGTCTTACATCTCGCGTCTTCATATTTAACGAAATGCATCAAATGCATAAAGAAGTGTTCGAGAGGACATTCAATTGTGGGAAGCGCAACTGATGAAGGTTCCCTAACCAGAAACAATATGTATTATATTGATATATAATATATATTGTCTTGCGTACAAAGGAATGACACCTCGAAGAGAGTATTCAATATCTCTGACAGGTGAAGTAACCTGAAAAAATTTTATCGTGACATTCTGTCCTAGGAGTTGAGAGAGAACAGCAATTACACGGAACGGCTCCAGATTCGGAACCTCTGTGTACTGATTCTCTCGAAAATCCTAGATGTCGGTCTTACATCTCGCGTCTTCATATTTAACGAAATGCATCAAATGCATAAAGAAGTGTTCGAGAGGACATTCAATTGTGGGAAGCGCAACTGATGAAGGTTCCCTAACCAGAAACAATATGTATTATATTGATATATAATATATATTGTCTTGCGTACAAAGGAATGACACCTCGAAGAGAGTATTAATTAGAAGTGTACAGAAAATTAACCGTCTATGTTTTACTTTAATTAACAAAACGTATTAACAATTTGATATTCATTTATGAATGTTAATCTTAACAGATATAATTCCGAGTTTTATAACTTGTTTAAATAAAATCTGTAGCAAAATGAAAATTCGTCTTAAAAAAATAAATAAGTGTTTAATGAAAATACACACAGTTTAGTCATTTTATTTAAAAGTTGTTCGTTCATTTTAAGAAACTTTATTGGTATATTTTTAGAATTTTTTGGAGATAACACCACCGTTACTGGAATGTCTGTATATTACATATATTTCCTGTAATTGTGGTGTTATTCCCAAGAAATTCTAAAAATAAAAACTAGAGATGCTAAACCTATCGTCAACAAAACAACAAAATAAGTATATTCAACAGTAATAACTGAGTTCTACATAAATAATTAAGGACTTTGTTTACCTATATCCAAATATTTTAGAAGAGCTCAGGGACATAATACATGACAAAAGGCCGTGTGAATAAAGATTAAAAGACACAAAGAAAATTGTGATAATAGTCATGTTTTAAATTGTGCACAGTTTTTAAATGTATTTGTTCAAGTTTTACATACATGTTTTGATTGTTAAACGATGCCAGGCTAGGCAGGTTAGGGGATCCAATTAGATGTACACTAAATTTCCAACGAATAAAACATAAACCTCGTATGTTCAGAACCCTGAAGAAGGAGAATGCAATCTCCGAAAGCTAGAAGAAGCATGGAATAAAGAATTATATAAAGCTAATACAATTAGTCAATATCCCTTAACCAAAAAAACAGTAAATATATATACAGGGTGTCCCAAAAGTCCCGGAACGGCATTTTATCTCGGCGGGAACGCATTTTAGAGAAAAATGTTTCAAACAAAACTAATAGGATTCGTAACTGGCTATCGAATTGTGATCTTGACCTTGACCTTCAAGGTCATTTCAAGGTCAAGTCGATTTTTTCAAATAGGACAACATATTTCTGACCTCGGAAATGGATGCGTAGCTCGTCAAATATGGGTTTAAAATTTTTTTTTTCAAGAACTAAGGTTTAGGATTTTTCCACGGCACTGCGATGCTTAGTATGGCTACGCAACGAAGTTGTTCTTGACCTTGACTTGACCTTTACTGACCACTAGAGGTCAAGTTTTAAAAATGGTCAAGGACATATTTGGAAGTAAAATTTTCCGATCTTTCCATTTCCGAGGTCAGAAATATGTTGTCCCATTTGAAAAAATCGACTTGACCTTGAAAGTCAAGGTCAAGATCAAATTCAAAGTCACAATTCGATAGCCAGGGACGAATCCTATAAGTTTTGTTTAAAACAATTTTCTCTAAAATGCGTTCCCGCCGAGATAAAATGCGGGACTTTTGGGACACCCTGTATATATATATATATATATATATATATATATATATATATATATATAAGTCTAGTAATAGCCGCGACTATATAACAGCGCGCTCGCTTCAGAGAAAAACCACCTAAAACATTTAGTGCCCGCGAAAACTTAAAAACAAATATAATATATATATATATATATATATATATATATATATATATATGTTTTAGGTGGATTCCGGGAATTCATCCGCGTAGTTGATAACTGATCCCTGCCGGGATCGATGGTAAAATGACGACGTTTCGGCAGAGTCACATCTGCCCTCTTCAGGTCGGTTCACATAATTCTCGTAGCCTTCTGCTTTCGCTTCTAGTTACTCGAATACTAACATTTTCTGAAGCGAGCGCGCTGTTATATAGTCGCGGCTCGGCGCCTATCGGTTGACACCGTGAACGGCTGCGTGTGATTGGCCCTTGGCGCTCAGTGGGCACGGCTCCATCCTGCTGTTTTGTTATTTCCGGTTGAGTTGTGATTGGACGGGTACGGGCCGGTACGGTGTTTAATAGGATTTTCCAACAATTCGATAAGTTCTGAATTTCATTGCGTGCGTTTAGACTGTGAGGTCTCTTCGCTATTTCAATTGCCTCTCTTACGAGTCTTGATTTCGGGTGTTTCTATAATTGCCAGTACTCTGGTGTTCTCAAAGTCTATTCGGTGTGACATCGTGGTGGCGTGTTCCGCAATGGATGTTGTTTTTTCCTGCTTTCTTACAGCGTTCTGGTGTTCATCACGTCTAGCTTGAATTCTTCTATTAGTTTGCCCCACATAGGTTTTATGACAGTCTGCACATGGAATCTCGTACACTTCCTGTTGTTCTAAAGGGATCCTCGTCTTCGGAGTTCTCAACACCGTGCTTTATTTTCTGTCTGTATTGAAAATAATATCGATATTGTGTCTCCGTAGAATTCTTGCAATACTGTCCGTGGTCCACTTGACATACGGTAAATAAGCCTTGGTTATTGGTGTCTCACGCTCCTCGTCTGTTTGTCTCGGTTTTGACTTTAGGGCTCTTTGAATATTTCGGTCTGTAAATCCGTTTTGTCTCAGAGCTGTTTTCAAACTGTCCATTTCCTATCCTGGTCAGCTAGCCTTTGTGATCTGGTTACTAAAGTCTTGACGACGGCTTGTAGTTGGGCTGGGTGGTGATGAGAATTAGCATGAAGGTATCTGTTGGTGTGAGTTGCTTTCCTATATACTGTACGGCCAAGGGTTCCATCTTGCTTCCTATTTATGAGAACATCAAGGAATGGCAGTTGATTGTTGGCTTCAACCTCCATGGTAAATTTTATTTTGTGATGAATGCCATTAAGGTGAACACCTCAATACTTTTTAGATCACCTATATATATATATATATATATATATATATATATATATATATATACACTTCTACTAAGTGAAATCCATTCATTTACCATATACCTCCGTTGGCTGTCGTAATCTTATGACTTCTTATTGGACCTCTCCAGTTGACTTGACATTTTTTTTGTTTCCCTTTGTTCTGGAGATTGCTATGGTTTTCCATGTTATTCTTTAGCTGCTCCTCTGTCCTCTGATGTAACTGCTCGGGCTTGCAACAGACGTAGACGTAGCAAGAGTCTTTAGGAACAGATTTTACAAGCCCTGTTAAGTCACAAATTTATTATATTTCGTGAGAGTTTCTAGAAGTGGCTAATAGTAAGGATAATAGTGTGATATTAATTAAACCCTTACAACTAGACATTAAAAAGACAAAGAGCTCTAAAGCTATAAAAATATTTATGTTAATTACCAACTATGAAATATAAAATTAATTACGAATCTCGATAAAATGATTTAATGATAAAAGAAATATTTACAAGCGCATTTTATGGAATTTCACTGCCTCAGTTTTCCGCAGTAGTATTTTCATTGTCACTTTAGAGAGAACTATATTTTTCATGATGCGGGTTTAAGTTTTAACAAAGGATTTCAGGTGTTGTCGTGACTTTTGGCATTATTTAGATATTATTCCTAACATAGTAGCAGCATTAAAGACTTTAGTAATAGGTATAAAAGCGTTGAACATTTTGGAATTAGAAATTCATAAAGGTCAACTACGCATATATATTTTTATTATTTCAACTATGTTGATCTGGCTATACATTCGGAACAACCCAACATTCATTGGCAGTTAGTCACCAGCGGAGGGATAATAAAACACACTACAGAAGATTTGTGGTTGTTTGAATTTGAACTATATTTCCATTATATTTGTTTGACTATTTCATATACCCGAAAATATATTTTGTACTGTATTTTCAAATTTAATTAACCTATACTACGTGATATAGAAACCAGAACACCCAGTAATAATTAGTTTATTACGATTAATACTTACTTACATGTGTATTATTTTAAAACAACATAACAATGAAGAACGTGTTGTTGCTCAAATAATTTTGTGAGAGTTTCATAATTACATTTCAATATTTTAAATAATTATCTGAGACAAGTGCAAGATTAAATTTATAAAGAAAATATATGACCCAAGTTGCAGACAAAGTTAACTCCAAGTACGGCCCTGTAGAATCCCCACGACAGGTTGTTCACCCCCTCTGGTGAAAAATAATATCAACCGTATTCATTTTTTACTTGTATTAACAACAAACAAATTATGAGGTTTGTTTGTGTGTGTGTGAGTCTCAGTGAAACTGTTTTTAAAATAATACAAAATATATTTTGGTTCATAGGTAAGTGCTGTACAATTTCTATGTGTTATTTTCACAATGTGATAGGAAGATGTCGAAAATATTTGCGAAAATGTTAAAATGTACCACAAAGAATATAGAGATTGCAAGATGAAATATAGGGCAAATGTAAGTTCATTTTATAGTTATATTTCAAATGGCTGGTTTGTTAAACAAAATATTAAGATTAGGAATCATCTAAAATATTTGGAAATTATTTCTTTTTTCGTGTCTTAAGTTGATTTCGTCTTATCATCAGTTGGATTTCAAAATTAAATAAGGTATTTCATGAAAGCATATTTTAACTTCTTAGGCATTTAATTTCCATTTATAAACTTCAAAACTATTGGAAAGGTGGTATAAACTTTCTACAAAGCGCAGTTCCTTGAAAGCTGCAGCAGAGCTTTATCCTTCACCAGCATTATTAAGGTTAAGAGAAATGATTAACTTACAGTTTGGAATTTAATATTTAGGCAGTCATTCATCATGTCTTATCAAAGAGAATTATTTTGAACTATTAGAGTAAGTCCATAATTCCGCAATTAAATATATATATATATATATATATATATATATATATATATATATATATATATATATATGGTTTCCGGTGTTGTATTCGGTGTACATTCGTTTCTTGGGTTGTGCTCTAAAAAGAACCGTTAACCTGACGAGATATATGCTAGGTTATACCATACCAAAGTGTGGACTTATTGTATTCATTATCAAATTTTCCGTCACGCAGCCCATTTTCCTTTACCCAAACCTTCGTTTTCGGACTTATAGTCATTGAGAGTGTTAAGTTCATTTGGCATATGATTGCATCTCCTAATAGTTACATGTGTACTGTTCTTGTTAATTATTCTTTAAGTTGATACTCTCTTAAGGAGGGTTAGTGGTATATCAATGCTTAAAGAACAAATTGTTGTTTAATGTTTAGGTGAAGTTATTCGTTAACACATTATTTTTAATAATTATTTTTAATAGTCGATTTTGAATATTCTGTAGGAATGATATAGTAGGTATTTTGGTCTACTCCAGCCCAGGCAATGTTGCTATATGTTGCAATACTATGAAAGGAAGCATAATATAGTAAAAGTAATGTTTTAGAATTCACAGTTTAAAAAAAATATATATACCTAATACCTAGTTTTGTCTCTTATATGCTCAATATGTTTCGACCATTTTATATTGTAATCAGAGATCACCCCAAGATATTTAACATTCTCCACTCTAGTCAGTACCCTATCGTTTACTTTGATTTCGCACATATGAGGTACGCTGATGTTATGTAAACTGACGTTTTACATATTTAAAACTAATATATTTACTAGTAGCCATGTTGAGATATCTTTGAGCAATGTATTCGTTTTTGATATTGCTTCAGGTCATGTCTTAGCTGTAGCAGTATTATCTGCACAAATTACTACGGTTTCATCTTTCAAGTTGCCGAGAAGATCATTGACGAATAACATAAAGAGTAGCGGACCAAGAATTGTTCCTTGTGGTAAACCAGTTTTAACTAAGTTAAATTCGTTAACTTTTATTCTGACTCGTTGTTTTCTATTGTTAAGATTTTTATTAGCTTTTTTAAATCTAAAAATGTAACAACCGTTGGCATGCTTTTCGCCAAACTGTTATCCATCGTATTTGTAATATTGTTAAGTACGTCTTTTGGCCCTAGGTTTTTAAGAAATCGATATTGATGCCTAGAAGTCATTTGATCTGGAACAAGGAAGTCTAGGAATTGTTTAACATTATTGTCTTACAATATTTTGGCTATGTTAGATATTAGAGAAATCGATCGGTAATTATTAAGGATATGTTCCTCACCAGATTTATGTTTACACAACACCAGCATTTTTTAATATAGTTGGCCAGATAGCTTTCTCATGCGTTGAATACCTATAGATGCTAAAGGAAGAGCAGTATGATTAGCCAAGACTTTTGGTGTTCTAGTGTTAATTTTGTCAATACTATTAGCATTTGTCTACATGTTGAAAATTATAATCTTAATTTCCAATTCATTTGTTGGTACCAAATAGACAGTTTTAGAATCCGCAATTAGAAAATTATTTAAAAAATTTCTGATATTTCCGTTATCCTTCGGATAGTTACTTGATGTACTTATTTTACTCCCTATTTCACAGAAATAATTGTTAAATGTATTCGCTATGTCACTAGTGTTATAATTTTTTGTTTTGGTTGTGTTACCAAACTTGTTTTTAATGATTATCCACAATTTTTTGCTATTTCCAGAGTTACTTCAAATAAGATCGGTATCATTGTTTATTTTAGCATCTAATATTACTTTATTATGTATCTTGACATATCTTTTGTATTCATATTTTACCTTTAAGTTACCTTTATCTAGATTCCAAATTTTATAGAGTTGTTTTTTGGTATAGCATGATTTAATTATGAAGGGTGTTATCCATTTTATCCGGGGAATGGAACCTTTATTACGCTGTTGATAATTGAGTGTACATAATAATTTCATTGGCGTGGTCAGATTTAGTCAGACTTTGAAACGGTTGGATTTTTAAATTTTATGCTCTTTTTCTCAAATGTTATTTGTTTCATGTTTTTTGAGACGTTATATCGTCTCTATTATAGATTTTCTTTACCAAAAGTTATATTTTTAACTCTTAAGAAGTTTTTGCATTTTTCTACGCATATCATTTCATCACCTTCTACTCCCTTTTCTTTTCTTCGTCATTTAATATCTACATCAATTTATTAGTATATAACTGGTCAGACCATATTATTTGCAACCGATGAACTAATTTTCAAATGGACTATTTTATTTCACAAGTACCAATATAATTTTTATAGTCCACTGTTCGCATTCGAAAACTTTACCGAATATATAAAACCGCTAACATCGATAAACTGAATTTTTCATTACTAAAATGTATGTAGTAAAATCTTTTGATTTTCCTAAGTGGTCATTAAATTATTTTTATAATCCTTTAGGATATAAATCATGAGTTATGAGTGGGTATAAATTTATTTTTAAATACTGTTTTTCTAAATGAATGGTAATTGTTCAGAATTATCTGAAGTTACCCACTAAAGAACATAATAAATAAAGAGTTTTAAAATGAGCCTTTACTGTGATATTGATAGCATCTTTCTAGACTACCAAACTTTGCTGCACAACATAGGACCAAAATCTTGTGTCTGAAACCCCATGCAGTCACTTCGTGTGAGTTCTATGGATGCAATTCTTTGTTTTGATGTGAAGAACTTTGAAGATGAGCTTGCCGATTTTCAAAAATGCCAACGTTTTCCTGTTACTCCCCAAATTACGTGATGTATTGAAAGATACACGTTTCAGTATGTAACTGTATGCTTATTTATTAGTAAATGTTTCTATTCATATCCCTTGGGACCCGACGGCTGTCGTTAATGAGTCGAGCTTCCGGTACTTCGAACACCTACCGTATTCTTCAAGTTTGTCCCCCAGTAACTAGATGTTTTAAAATTCGTTATATGATGATTCACCTTTTGCGTGAATATAGTCTTCAGTTGCGGCTATAATATTTTCCCCTGGAGCATCTTATTAAAATACGGCAACAGGAAGAAGTCAGATGGGGTGGTCGTGGGTCCTGGAAACAATTGGTAAGGTAAATAGTTCTATTTCATCATCGTTTTCATCGTCGTGTACATTGCAATGCGAGGCTTTTCCTGTGTCATCTAATCGATCCAAGTTTCGATATCGTAGTCACGACCCAGTCAACGATTAAACTGAATGTCATGAAATTTTTCAAGGTTGGGACTACCGAAAAACAAACTCGACATTGCCTTGGAAGCGCCATCTATGTTTTCGGGACCATGTGATAAGTTTTAAACTTTGAAAACATCGTATTGTTGACTATTTTGGTATACAATCCTTATGTTGCTACGAAGGCGATATATACAGTTTATTTTACAAACTACACGTCCTGTGTAGACAACTTTTATCATCAGCTCATAATTATTTTACATCTAGTGTTACCAACAGAACAACTAGAAATTACTACGGTATAAAAACAAAATCAGAATTAAATTCAAATTAGGGGAAGCTCATAAGGAAGAATACAATTTATTTCGCTCTAATAAGAATAGCAGAAAATCAGGCAGGTCCGTAGGAATTTATAAGATTTTTTGAGGAGATAACTCTGCTATTGGTAAAGAGCACGCATAATGGTCTGTTTTGAGTAATCAAAAATTCACATTAGTAACTGGAGTAATACTTTCAGAATTGAGAACTTGTTTGGTAAATTGATAGTGACCGCAATTTTAACATGTATTTCATGATGGATGCGACATTTTTGAAAGTATTGCTTATGTGTTAACGTGGCGAAATAGTTCTTATGCACACTTTTATCTTGGTCACCTCACGTAGTAAGGCAGTAGATTTCTGGTCTCTCTACATCATATTTATCAAGACAAATTCATTCAATCGACCTAACGCCTTTCTAAAATTTATAGGTTTTAAAAATATATTGCGTCTCTAGATTTTATAGCGGCAAACGCACACTTTCGCTTTATTATCCATTGGAAAAAGTGTATTGGGTTATAAACTGCTCATCGAAAATGCAGATTGCTTGGATGTCTCCAGACTGCTTTGTTTCTGTGACTCGCCTTGCTTTAAGCTATTAAAATGGAAATTAACTATATAATGCTATTAGCTAAGTGAGAATTTGATTTCAATAGACCTATTCGAAATGACAGTACAGAGTCTGGACGGTGCCAAAAGGCGATAATAATAAATAAACTAATTTCATTAATTTTTATATACTTGAGCTACTAAACCCTATTTCTTTAAAAAATTGCTTTGGGTCTAGACTGCGTATTTTCATCTATCCCTTATCTATAGCTCAGTTACTCCCATTTTGAAGTAGTGTATTTTCACTCACTTGAGTTAAAACATAAAGGTTTGGTGTTAGGTGTAAATTTCGTGTTTATACGTCTGTGTCACACCAAAGGTTCTACAGTTTTCCCACTAATTGTCTACTTTAGCCTGGCGGGAAAAACAGCAGCTCACTTGGACTGAAAAAATTAAGGTTGGTGTTAGGGTACAAAGCTTTGTGTTAGACAATTACGTGCAATTTCTTATGGACAAACTGCCAATGCTTTTAGTGGATGTCACACTAGTTTACTTTTTTAGATTTTCAATCAAACAAAAACCGACATATTATTTCTTGCTTTTTAGTTAAGTTATTTATGCGTTTTTTAGTGTTTTTGGTAGTGTTAATAATTTCATTTACTATCTTTAGTAACTCGTAGACCTCCTAAGTGGATTTCCGTACAATATTCTATGCATTTTATTAAGATGAGGTAAAAAAAATAACTTCAGCAAACACTAGATTAATTTAATTAAATAGCAAGAAATATTTTATTTATTTTACCATATTTAGCATAATTGGTAGACCTACTAAGCATGTTTTACGTACGAAGAAATCACTGCTAGATAAAAGAAAAAGTCAAAAATATTAACAGACTTATTAGTGATAGTCTATATATACCGGGCGCGGTGACTGAAAAAACTGAACAATTTTTTCAAGGCTGCCTTTGATAGGAGACATACTTACAGCCGCAAGTCGTAGATAAGTATACTTTAGAATCATCGAAACCTACAAACTCATATTTAAACAATGAGTTTATTTTGCATTTAAAAATGACTTTTCGGCACAACGATCTATAGTTTGCCATTTATTGAAATACAAGGCAGGATTGTGTGATTCATAAAATCTCATTGGCAGACGATTAATTCGAGTACAAGGGTGAAATATAATAATTTTAGTTTGCAAAAACAATCGTGTAACTAAAACCAATTTTTTCCAGTAGCATTGTAGTCTGTCCTTAGCCTAAAATTGATCGGCAGTCGATTTGCAGTGACATAAACATCACTAACATATTTGACAATTACCATTTTTGTTACAATAACTCGGAACAATTTTTTCAAGTCTGCCTCTTGAATAATTATAAACTTTGACAATAAATATTCCATATAAAGCTATTGGCATACGTATTCATATATATTGAAGTGTAGGCAGATGCACTTCAACTTGCAAAATAGTAATGTTTAGTACAATTTTTTTAAAGTCTTCCAATTACACTGTAGTCTATTCGTAGCCTGAAATTAACGAAACATCACACAAGGCAGCTGGTTTGCATTGATATAAATATTATTAACTTATTTGTCAATTAGCAATTTTTGAGGATTTTTTAGGGATTTTAGATCAATTCTAAGAACTTTTGTCCTTTTAGGACGTAATGGGATAATACACTAAGCCTGCAAATAAGGTCGCTCTAAAAATAAGTAAAATATCCAATACATCTTTTTATTTGTTTAGCTCCAACTCAAAATCGTCCTTTGGATTTTGCCGTCGAATTGAGAAATATTAAGTATAAAGAGTCACTTGTCAAGTTTTTGATTGAACACTGGTGTAGCGACGAGATCGCTGAAATATTTGGCGTAAAAGAAAAAAAAAGACCATAAAAAATTCATTTCATTTGTCACAAACGGTCAGGATTTAATTTTTGAAACAAAAAAGTTTTATGCATAATATTGACACTTGTTTAATCATTCAACGTCTGCTATTCAATATTTAGTCTATTTAATATATGAATAATACAAGGAAAACATGGCAGGTTGGAAAAAATTGTTCCGAGTTATAAAAAAATTGCTAATTGACAAATACGTTAATAATATTTATATCAATGCAAACCGGCTGCCTTGTGATGTTTTTATATGATATTTTTATCCAAACAACAGTTTACAGGAAGGCTACCCACACAGGACTGTATCTACATTACAATTCTAACCACCCATCAACAACGAAAACTGGCATCATCAACACTCTAATCCATAGAGTCAAAAATATGTGTAGTACGCCAGAAGTCCTCAAAGAAGAACAACTGAAACTTAGAAAAGACCTTTTGGCGAATGGATACCCGGAAACCATCATTAACAAGGCGTTTGAAGAACTGGACAAACCACCTAGGCAGGAAGAGGAAACAACGATAGCAACACTATCATTACCGTATACTAAAGGCTTGTCGGAGAAACTTAGACGAACTGCACACAGATATGGAATCAGAATGATCTTCAAAAGCAGCAACACTCTAAGGAGCATGATCACAAGAACGAGGCCGGACGCTCCAGCAATACCAAATAACTGTATGTACAGTATACCTTGTGAATGTGGCAATCTTTACATTGGAGAGACAAAGCGACCGCTGGACACCAGGGTTAAGGAACACCGCACAGCTACTCAAAGGGCGGAGCTGACGAAGTCTGGGCTAGCTAACCACGCGTGGACCGAACACCACAACATCAGCTGGGACCAGGCCAGGTTAATTCACAAGGAGGAGCATTGGTATAAAAGAAAATTTATAGAGACAGCATATATAATCTCGAACGAGAATATAATTAGCGAGCCCAGCGTCCAAATTAAAAACATTTCGAAACCCCTTCTTCGGCCACCGTCGCTGATTGGACCGGTATAAATACCACGGACAAACTGAATTTCCCATCATTCACCTGATGACGATAGCAGATACAAAGCTATTGAAACGTTGTGAGATCAACCTTTTCAAGACGATGGAAGTCCAAGGACATTGTCCACCAGATTCAGACTAACATGACAAATACGTTAGTGATGTTTATATCACTGCAAATCGACTGTCTTGTGATGTTTCGTCAATTTTAGGCTAAGGATAGACTACAATGTCATTGGCAGACTTGAAAAAATTGGTTTTAGTTAAATGACTGTTATTGCAAACTAATATTATTATATTTTACCCTTGTACTCGAGTAAATCGTCTGCCAATGAGATTTTATGAATCACACAATCCTGCCTTGTATTTCAATAAATGGCAGACAATAAAACGTTGTTCCGAAAAGCCATTTTTAAATGCAAAATAAATTCATTGTTTAAATATGAGTTTGTAGGTTTCGATGATTCTAAAGTATACTTATCTACGACTTCGGCTGTAAAAAATTGTCCAGATTATTCTGTCACCAGCGCCCGGTCTAACAGGATTATAGAGATAAGTTTTTGGGTTTGAAAGCTTATGCGTTAAATAAAACACTTTACTTTGAATAGTGATAATTTATCAAATGGAGCAAATGAATACCATGCTTAATTCGTGAGCAATTGTCCCATGAATCAGAAGACTTTCGGGTTATATCATCTAGCAGGTACAAAAGAAATTAAAAGATCGGAACATGGAGCTATACTGAGCAGAATTACTTACGTTGTAGCACTTTGACCTCTCATACTTTCTGAAAGCAACAATTTAAATCCAGCAAATAAGGTCGATTACATTTTAGGTTTTGAGACGAGGTCTGAAGTTCTGCATATATGTCTCTAATTGATAGATTCTCTGTATATACGGAGGAATTGAGGACCCCCAAATTATTAGGTTCGTTAGGATGTATTTGAAAATCTGGTCAACACATATTGACAAACTTTGTGAAGAGTTAAGGGGAAACTGTTACGGCATTAGGTAGTTGAAAAATCACTGCAATAGGGCTGTTCTGCTTTCTGTGTATTATCCCAATTTTCATTCCCATTTCCGTTACGGGATCTTGCTGTGGGGTCAATGTTCCCAAATAAAAAAATTTTTGTTGCAAAAACAAGTAATACGATCTATCTGGGGTCTTTTATTTCCTGAAACATGTAAAGAAGCTTGAAGCTCTTGAAAATCTTTATTCTACTAGGTTTAGGGATGTTCTTGTGCCCGATCAGCATTCAACATCTTTATGCCAAAAAGTGTCATCTTCAGTAGTTACAAAATATACAATCTCTTACCAAGTGATATCAAGGAAGCCAAAAGTTTTTTCATCTTTACAAAAACATTGAAAACATTTCTCTTGGCAAAAAATTATTATTGCTGAATTTTTTTGTTCATAACCTACGTGTTTTGTCTTTGTATATTTATATTTTTATTTATATTTGTTTGTCTTTTGTACTGTACGTGACCTTCTATTTGCAATGCAATAGACATTTAATGTATAATGGACGCACTTATCATTCAGCAATGGATATATTTTACAATTTTTAATTTGAATGCATCTTTTGTTTGTTTGTGAATAAAGCTATTGAATTGAATTGAATTGACAATAATATTCATAGGCATTTACTATGGATCAAATAAAATATAGAAATATACAAACATTGTCAAATGTTTCATAAATAGCCCACGATAACAACGCGTTAAATTAATTTTGCGTCACAAAATAGTTTATTAAGTTGTTGCTAAAGGTTGTATAATATACATATTTTCCTGGAATTAATGTTAACAAAAATTTAATTCCCGTGGCCTATAGGTACTGCGCATTGAAATTTATGCTCCCGAAAAATATGTTCATTAACTTAATTTTTGCAGACCATATCGACTGCGGCAAAACAAGTTAACTGTCTAATAAATAATGCTAATAACTGTAAAATATACTAATCGAACGCTTATTTTGAGTCTGTTGATGTACTGAAATAAACGTCCTTCATGATTATGCTGAATTAGATGTAAACACGGATTTGGCTTACGTTAGAAATCTGCTCAAGTCAAATATTTCGCTTTGACAGATTTGTTTTGACCAATCACTATATTTACGTTTGCATAGAATTTTATTTATTTGAAAACAAATCACCATTGATGTTCTTGATTTTAATTCAAGAGATGCAAATGCAAACAAATTGTGATTCCAAGTCAAATGTTTTTTTTTTATTTTTAACAAAAATATTTTTATAACATTTTCGATAATAGTAGAATTCGTAGATTGCGATGCCAATGATCATATTATTTAAGTCGTTGTCGGTTGTCTGTATCAACAATCTTGTTGAAACGTTTAGTGCTGAGTCTGAATCGAGGTTTATTAATGTGGTATGGAAATATTAATGTTGTTAACAGCAAGTTTGTTATTGATTGGCACATTTGAAGTCTTATTCATGTCATTTGATGACAGTTTCATAGACGATACTGTGGGATATTTAGATTTTTCAGTTGATTTTCAATTATATAAAATTAGTTAAACGAGTTTTTCTAGTTGATCAAACTTCCTCTTGATACATTTATTATGCTAGCAGGTAGTATCGATATTTTACGTTTTCTTAAACAGTTACAAGCCTAATACCACCAATCAGGCGAGGCCTAAGTTTTCCACAGCAGGTCATACTCGTATTTGTGAATTATCAAGTTCATTTCACAAATCACGCTACTAGTTTCAACTGAGATGTATTATAAATGCGGCCGCACGGCAGGAGTAGGAGTAGTGGAACAGCTAATTTACTTTTGAAGCATCTCGAGTATTCTAAGAAAAGAGTGTTGTTAATTGTGAATTTTTGCTGTGGAAATAAACAAGATTTATTTTCGGCGTAAAGATTGTTTGGAACCCATAGAAAATTACAACAGTATTGTCGGAAGTGGAATTAAGTGGATTTAAAAATATCAATTTATTATTTATGTAGCTGGACGAAATATGCAGCAATATATAGGGAGGGAAATATCAGAATACGGAAGTGGTAAAGATAAAACCACACTCACTTTTGATGGTAGTTCATCTTTGCCTATGTACAAACTGCAACTCTGGGCTTTGGAAGTAGAAACCGTCATAAACATGTCCAAACCGAGGGAATGAGTAGTTTTCTTCAGCGAGGTGGAATCAGAGTCACCCCTTCAGACGTTTTTGTCAGGTAGGAACAACTCGAACGGTCACAAAGAACTAAAACCAGAGGAGCATGTTACCGTTCTGGAAGGACAGAACATTTCCCACTTGAATGCAGAGTGAGGCTATCTGAACGATTACCAACCATAAGTAGCCACCAAAACAATCTCACAAACCAGGGATACTACGAACAGTCAGAATAAGGAGGCGAAAACTGACTAACCCTCCACCAGCCCCCAGGACAGTGTCCATCCGTGGATGCTGACAAGTATAAAGTACTGAAGCAAGTATATCCTGAAGCCGGTATTTCTAGCAAGGCCTTGAGTATCATGAACACTTTCATCCATTACATTTTCGAACGTTTGTATTTTTCTGTTTTTTTTTTGTGAATAAAACAATTGCTGCAGTCTGTATATTTCAGCCGTTTCTGAGATTAGCCTTTAGAGAGTACTGACAAATAGGATGGTAGACAGGCGCGGCGTAGGAGATAAATTTATAAATCGGTTAATAGTTTTGTTAGTTTTATATAGAAACTAATTATAATTAAGAAATTTATTGATATTTAAACAATAAGTATCATTTCCGCTGAGCAATGTTTTTGTAAGGTTTGCACTTTTCGGTCCGGATGTCCGTGACCTAATATTTGCCACTACTATTACATGACCCAAAGAGACAAAAGGGACTGTATATTTTTTCGGTGTAATATAATTTATTAAATTTATTCCTCATCCATAAATTTCCCATGAAACCCAAAATCCAACGAATATGAGGCCATCGATTTTGCTGGACAGTACAAAACAAATATAACGTTTTAGAATGGAATATGATAATTCTTTCGTTTGAGAATCCCTGGAGTGGAAAAGATTTCTATTATGCAGCAGTTCATGTTTCACATGTTGGATTAAATATGAAAAAGCGTGGAGCTAAAAACCAATTCCTCCAGAGTCATAAAACGAAATTTAGTTTGGAAATGTATTTAATTCAGTTGTTTATTGTGCCCCTTAAAAGAAAGTGGAATTTATTCGTGTATAATAATTTTCCAGAAAAATCATGAGCTGAATAATGTGTTCGTCTTCCGATTGTTTAACGAAAGTATTTGTTTACGTAGTCAGTAAATAAATATACGGGGCTTTCATTTCAAAACTAGCCACCCAAAATAACTTTTAAAATACATTTAAAAGATAAAGACATAAAACACGTTAATGTAGATTTACGTGGGGACACATTTTACATATTATCGGTCACGCTAGTTCCAACCTTCTAAAAGTTTAAAATCATTATTTATATTGTAATTACGGTATTAATTTTGTATTACCGTTAGAATTACCTTGTACTTTAATTATATGTTCCAAATGTCCGCCATTGTTGGTAAGACAATGGTAAAGTCACAGCTCGAATTCCTCCCGCACTTTTTGAAGCATCTCTGGTGTAATCCGCTCACACTTCTCTAAAAAAGGCAAGGGGCGTTAGGTCGGGTGATCTTGCTCGCCATTCTATAGCGCCCCTACTTCCTCTTAATTTCTCATTAAACCAATTTCGTATAGCCAAGGCATAATGTAGAGGTGCCCCGTCCTATTGGTCAATTTGGTGTTCTAAGGATTTAGTTATAAGGGGATTTATCACATTTTCCAACAAGTCCAAATACAATTCCCCAGTTAAATTTTCGTCTACGAATGAAGGACCAATAATTCTGATTTTCTGGGTATGTTGGTTGTGCTCTTCCCGAAAAACTTGTGGATTGGTATTGTCCCAGTATCTACAATTATGTTTATTGACAAATCGATTTAAAAAAATCCTGCTTCCTCAGAAAAACAAATATTTTTAATTAAATTAGGATCTGCATTTGACTTTTGAGTCATTAATTCTCAGAATTTTAACCTTATATCATAATCGTGCTCAGCAGTCTGTTGTAATAGCTGTATTATGTAGGAAAATAATTTATTTAAGCGTAACGGTTTATGCACAGAGTGTAAGTTAATCTGGAGGGTTTTGGTATTGATGTTTGAGGATCCATGGCAAAATGACCTAAAATCTCACCACCACCCAACCCAACTACAAGCCGTCGTCAAGACTTTAGTAACCAGATCACAAAGGCTAGCTGACCAGGATAACATCAAACAGGAAATGGACAGTTTGAAAACAGCTCTGAGACAAAACGGATTTACAGACCGAAATATTCAAAGAGCCCTAAAGTCAAAACCGAGACAAACAGACGAGGAGCATGAGACACCAATAACCAAGGCTTATTTACCGTATGTCAAGGGGACCACGGACAGTATTGCAAGAATTCTACGGAGACACAATATCGATACTATTTTCAATACAGACAGAAAAATAAGCACGGTGTTAAGAACTCCGAAGACAAGGATCCCTTTAGAACAACAGGGAGTGTACGAGATTCCATGTGCAGACTGTCATAAAACGTATGTGGGGCAAACTAATAGAAGAATTCAAGCTAGACGTGATGAACACCAGAACGCTGTAAGAAAGCAGGAAAAAACAACATCCATTGCGGAACACGCCACCACGATGTCACACCGAATAGACTTTGAGAACACCAGAGTACTGGCAAATATAGAACACCCAAAATCAAGACTCGTAAGAGAGGCGATTGAAATAGCGAAGAGACCTCACAGTCTAAACGCACGCAATGAAATTCAGAACTTATCCAATTGTTGGAAAATCCTATTAAACACCGTACCGGCCCGTACCTGTCCAATAACAACTCAACCGGAGATAACAAATCAGCAGGGTGGAGCCGTGCCCATTGAGCGCCAAAGGCCAATCACACGCAGTCGTTCACGGTGTCAACCGATAGGCGCCGAGCCGCGACTATATAACAGCGCGCTCGCTTTAGAAAATGTTAGTATTCGAGTAACTAGAAGCGAAAGCAGAAGGCTACGAGAATTATGCGAACCGACCTAAAGAGGGTAGATCTGACTCTGTCGAAACGTCGTCATTTTCATTATATATATATATATATATATATATATATATATTAGATGGTTTCCGGGAATTCATCCCCGTAGTTGATAACTGATCCCTGCCGGGATCGATGGTAAAATGACGACTTTCGGCAGAGTCACATCTGCCCTCTTCAGGTCGGTTCGCATAATTCTCGTAGTTTTCTGCTTTCGCTTCTAGTTACTCGAATACTGATATATATATATATATATATATATATATATATATATATATATATATGAATAAATCTAGGTTCTGGGTGAGAACGGCGTCTGAATTTATTATATACTCTCACCCGGAACCTAGCCTTGTTCATAGTAATGACCGCGGAAGCCTCTCAGAATATATATATATATATATATATATATATATATATATATATATAGATCTTGCTATCATTTTCGATCCTCACAGAAAATCATACAATTCTGAACCATAGTTAAATATTAATGCTATGTTGCTTGTCATTGTCTTAGTGAGATATAAATAACGTTTAAGATACTATTTGTTGTATATACTTTTGAATTAAAGAGAACTTGAGAGTTTGTATATGAGAAAAAATTGCTCTTCATTCATACATTTCTGAACCACTGTATTATTCATGCATTCTTGAGCCCCAATACACAAGTTTATGTATCGGAGCGAACAAAACTAAGCCGCTGCAATGTTGCCAAAGTTTTTGGATTTTTAACAGCTATTAAAATTGTGAAAATATAATAATTAAATTCAGTTTGCGAAATATCTGAAGCAAATAGACCCTTTAGCATTTTGTAAATATTCAATAACCTGATTTGGACAGCATGTTAGTTGTATTTAGAGATTCACTCTCTCAAGCACCAGATGTGATTCCTACATAAGAAATAATGATTGCTTGCATTAAATGAATAGAAACGTGTTTCATCAATTTGCCAAAATTTACTTATATGATGGAGGGTAATATGGACTGTTTTTATATGAACTCTCGGCAATCGAGGGTCATAGGTATGTTGACTACTTTACTTAATACAGATACTTCATAATTTAGAGACATTTAAAATATTGAAGCATTATAAGAAAAATTACTCTATATAATTTTTTTTATTTATTTTCGCAGAAGTTGGGGGAAAACTAGTTGAAAACAATATATATTTTTTGAAAGCCTTTATTATAAGTTGTAACAAATTAAATAAACATGAATCCTTAAGCTACTAACTGCTATTTTTAAAAATAAAAATACATTGTAATAACAGACAAAATTTAAGAAACAAACTAAAATTAAGGAACACAACTTAATAGTTTAATTTACCGGTATACATGTTATATACAATTGCTTTAATTGATGTCCATTTTTTACCTTCAAATAAGTCTGGATAAGTGTTTATAAATTCAGTTATTTCTCGTTGCTTAGGAGGTTTTTTACGTTCAATATGATGTGAAAAATACTCTGCTATTAACTTTTTATGGGTTGCTGTCCATATCTGTCTGTGTTCAATTTGGTTTCGTTTCCTTTTTACATTAAGCTCATTTTTTCTTGTTGTTTCATAATGAGACAGCTGTTCATTTTGAGACACTGGTTCCTCTTGATCAACATCAATGTTATCTATTAAAGTTTCATCATAAATAGGATTTAAATCAATGTCTATTTCATCTAACGTTTTTCCTCTGAATTGTTCTGCTCCTCCTTCCATCATTAGCAGTAGAAGTTTTGAAACTTTGGCCGTCTGATAAATTTTATCTGACATTCGGTACACACCACAGTGAGTTTTTAATGTATGCCCCATAAATTTGCTCAATTGCTCCATATCATTGTCAGAAAACTGGAGAAGTTGAGTTATTGTTGCCAAATGTCTTGTGGCTGTTATAGTGGCAGGTCTTTCAATATTGCATTTTTTAACATACTTACGAAGAACTTTAGTGCCGTCAACAAAACCTTTACCGCTAGTGTGAAAAACAAATTCATTATCTGATACAAAATTAGTTCGCACCTCCAAAAGAAGGTCAAAGCATTTTTTCATGTCTGGTGACAGTAAAACTGGTACACCTCTTCCACGTTTTCCTCTAATTACAAATCTATGGTAGGTATTAAGCAGTATTTTTTCTGTTTGTGTTAAACATTTCTCAAATTCATTATTATCAACATTTTCTAAATTAATAGACTTAAATGTTTGGACTTTTAACTGGGCAACTTCGGCTGGTCGTCTTCTATTAAGAAGAATGATCTGAGCATACAAGATATCTTTGAGGGTATTATAAGCCCAACTATTATTTTGATTAGCTTTTAAATCTTGAAATACTTTCTGGGAAGTTTTTTGTAAAAATAAATTCAGCTTTTTCAAATCACTGGTAAGCGGCAAAAGTTCATCTTTATTCCACTTATTTTGACTTAGATTTGAACTTGCTAGTGCAGATACTTCATCCGCCCATTGAGACTCCACCAGCGTTTTTAGAATTTTCAGACCTTTCCTTCTCTGATTTGTGTTTTCAATTTGCAATAAATCAACATATGCTAAGTCACAACATTTTTTTATCAGAGTGCCAAAATTGATAGCTAACGTCGGTGACTCATAATTTTCTGTTTATGTGTTATATTTAGCGATATTATTAACACCAGCAACAATTAATTGAAAATAATGAGGTTGAAACAGATCTATTAAATGTTTTATTTCAGAATGTTTTTTTTGTGCATATTGCAAAAGTTTTGCTAACCTTCTCATGTTTTGTCGAACCAAATCAAAATTTCCTTTACTTTGTCGGCCTTTTATGTATGAAAAACCATATTTACAAATTAATGAATCTTGTTTAACGATTAGACCTATTTCGTCGGCGCGCATTCTTGGAAATATCTTCGATTTAAGCAAATCATCATATTTATTAAAGGAATTTAACAGGAGCGTAGTTTGTCCATCACTCTGAGAAGTTTGCCTTTTTTGGATATCTCCTTGATCATAATTAAATGGACATTTCTTTGTATGCCTATATAAACTTTTCTTCATATAAAAACCTAAGCAATATTTACATGGAAGGAAAGCATCTGATGAAATAAATTGTTTTTGTGTTGGAAGTCTTTTAACAGGTCTCAGCTTAGTACAAGATCTATTTCTTACAAAATTTCCTTTCTTTTTTAATGCAGCTAAAGCTTGGCGCCTTTCAGTGGAATTTTTTTTTAAAGATATGATTTTTACTACATCAAACTCAGTTTCATGCCATTTATATACATGTCTTGCAAAATGTGTTACATCCTTTTCACAAAAAATGCAAAAATCCTTTCTATCTGTATAATTTTTTCTTAATATGCTCTCCACCATTGTCTGAAACAAAGTTTTAAAGTAGTTGTAGGAAAGTTCTAATGATGAAATATATTTGAGTTTAAGATAACAACATTACAGATAAATGAATGATAAAATAAAAGAAAATAAGTTAGTATTTTTGTAAAAAACATACAAAACAAAAAATATTATATTTCAAGAAAAGAAAAAAAATTTTGGAGTAAAAGCAATCCAAATTGATATATGGCTTTTCTGGACATGAGTTATGAAATGCGGGTACACAAACATTCTTTTCTGATTTGTGTGGTCAGGAACCAGAGTGATAATAAATATAGATTTATTCTTAATACTAATAATACTACATTAAAAAACAAATACTTTTCTTAAAATTAAAACATCAAATGCACTTTACAACAAACTGTCTTTCAATTCATTGCTTTACTTTTGCAAAGAAATATCCATCAAAATAACTTATCTACTATTCAGTAAGATTCTAACCAGTATAGTCAAGCCTTTCAATTAACTGTGATTAAATATGACTGTAGTGCTCTTTTTATTGTTATTACCTTGTCATTTAGTCTTGAAGAATCCAGTTTCTCAATTGTATAATTTTCTTTCAAACTATCAACAGAAGCAATAGCTGGTATATTGGAATCAGATCTCTTCAACTAAAATTATTAAAATATATAATGTTAAAAAGCAGTTTTTTTGTTACAATGCTCTTAAATATGTAACAATTTTCTCTTTACTGTTTTTATTTCTCAAATCAACACTTTACTTTGACAAAAAGTGTCAACTAAACTGTACATAAATAAATTAAGATAAAAAATTTAATTATTTCCAGTTCATAAGACTTAAAGACATTTTTACATTTTTTTCATGTAAGCAAATATTACAAACATTTGAATTTTAAACACACTTACTTTAAATTTATTGGCTGTTGTCGAAGACCTTACAACTATAGGTGATATAGCCTTTATTTCAATGGAATGTGTAGATGAAGCTGAAGTACACTGCAATAAATAATGCAATTGGAAAATCATTTAATATTTTAACTGGAAAGGAATAAGTTTAGGGCTAAGAGCAAACATTATAACAAAGTAATTAAGTAAATATGGTAATTAAAGTTGGTATAAAATATGGCAAAGGGTAAATTTTATTGCAGAAAGATAAATTTGATGATTTACAATTAAACTTCTATAAATAAATATTTGAAATACCAGTTCATGTGTGAGTATGCAAGAGAAATAACCAAATTTTATTTGTATTCCAGGAATACAACTAATATTTCTGTAACTTCTACTGAAATCTTAAAGAATGAAGAAGAAAAATATGCTTTAAATCTTGAAATCATGTTCTTATTAAGAATATAATAATTAATAAACTTTACAATTAATAGTTTCTAGGGAGCAAGAAATTTATTGAATATCTGACTATTTATATGCAACTATTTCAAACATTTTATTTTATTAAAAATTATGCTAATGGCAATTCTCAAACCCTACTTGTGTTTTGTGGAATAAAATTGTGCGGAGGTTCATAATAAAAATAATTAGAGTAATTTGATGCTTAACTCAAAACCATTTGTTAGCACAGATTAGACTAAGAATTTAATATTTACATCATTATGAATTTAAAAACCCAACTATGAAAAATAATCTTGTAAAATTGTATGCACAGACAGATTCGATTAACTGCACTGTCAGAATCAAGTCAAAACTTTATATATATGTAAAGAAGTGTATATAATGAAATATTTTACTTACATTATTCATTGCATCATCATTAGGGTAGTAATCTGGATCCAACAAAGAATCATCACTATCTAGATCTGATTGTTTAATTTCATCTTTTTCTTTACTACTGGATGAAATTTCTTCATATGTGGTATTTTTACTACTTCCAGATATTTCTTTAAAATGTTCAAAATTTTCCGCGTTATTGGGCAAATTCTCTTTGGGATGAATTAAATAATCATGATCTTTGTCAAAGCTAGTTTTAATAATGGGTACATCTATAGTTTCCTTTGAGTTTAATATTGGTTTCACATCTAAAAGCCAATCTTCAATAATTTGGACACGATTTAGATGTCCGTAGTTGCAAATTGAATGAACTTCTTCTGGCAAAACACTTGTGGAAGTCGTAGCATAAATGGAATACTTTTCTTCATTCAATTTAGGTGCTGGTGAACATATTCCTTAAATAAATAAGATCATTAAAAAATATTCCATTATTAAGTCATATTTTAATTATATATGATTTGTAATTATAATAAAGTAAAATAATTCCTAAAATATCCCAAACAGGCGAAATCACTAACTCGATTATTGAAAACAAAAGTTTTGAAATATTCTTACCTTCATTTTGTACTAAAGACAAAATTTTTTGACACCTTTGAGACATCTTATTAGTTCACAAACTGTTTATACACAATAAACTATTAAATTTAATTTATATCTATAGCACTTATAATTCACAACGTTATAATATTCAGACTTCTTCTTCTTCTTCTTCTTCAAGCCGCCTTACGGCCTTTTTAGCACAAGGCTAATGGTCCTGGTCTTTTCGACCTTAATGACCAGACACAAGTGAGTAAAATGTAAAAAATATTCTTATAATCTTTTTTTAACCTTCACCTTATGTACAAATTTTGAATTTAGATGAAAAATAAAATGAGATTCTTGAAATAAATTAACTTTTCTTTCCAATCCATATCTATTTACACGGCGAGATAGCTCTTGAATTCCGGCATCCTAATCTATATCTTTAGTCACTTATTTTGAAAATTACAACTATTTTAATCATTGATTTAGCGTCTATCACTTTATAAGCGTTTATCGTGGGTATAATTTATATTTATAACCCGACAAAACTCACAACACGGTTGTCAAATGTCATGGCTCAGAACTGACAGAAATTAAATATTTGTATATATATTCTTTGTATATCCATCGACGAAACTCGCTTCGTTAGTGGCAAAACACGGAACTAAAATTTTGAAGCTTCATACAATTTCAAGCCACAATACTATGGGTATTATTTAGTTTTTGAGTAAATATTGTCACTCTTTGATTCTAAGATATATGTTACGATGGGACCTAAAATATTTTACTACTACACAGGACATGATAATAGTTTGTTTCTTGCTAAATGTAAGGCAAAACAATTCCGAGCCCGTATATTGGCTTAGGTTTGTCAACCCGGATCGGAATTGTACATAAGTTTTACTATCACTGGATTCAGATTGTACTATTGCTGAATATATATATATATATATATATATATATATATATATATATATATGAACTAGGCTAGGTTCCGGGTGAGAACCGCGTCTGAATTTATTGAATACTCGACGTTTCGACTCCTGCTTTGGAGCCATTATCAAGAGACAAAAGTGAAAAAGAGTTTCAGAGTCTAGATCGAACTCGGGGCCTCAATCTGCCTACTCCCCAAGAGTCACTAGGTAACTGAACTGAATTTGAGTCCGCTCTGCTTCTTTAGCGCTGGGTTAGAAGAAGATGTCACGTGATGAGGCTGTGTTGTGATTGGTTGGGTATTGGTGGGCGTGTCTGCTTTGTTTATATATATATATATATATATATAAAAGAACAAGAGCGAAATAACGTAATCTATACCACACACTACACCCGTAATTGGTATTTGAAAACGATTACAGTGTGTAGAATGTACCGGACTCTTAGAAAGAATCACCAATTTTTACATGGACATATATAAAGCCTCCGACACCTTGAAATAAATATAATGATAGGAGGCAAACCTGAAATACTCCTGAGAGAAGTGGCGTCAGTACTCAAGAAAAATTTAAATGACAGGTAATGATGGAGTAAGTGCTGAACTTCTGAAAGTGCTGGTAAAGAAATTTGGAGATGCTTATGTACACACTCTCTGCCAACCAGACATAAACCAGATCAACTGTATAACTCACTCCTCGTATTAATGTACAAGGTAGTATAGAAAATATTAAATTCCTGTAACTCTTCTGCAGGTAGTGTAGACAATCTTTACTAAAATCATTCAAAACAGAACACTAAACACACTAGAGTCCCCTAATTATGACAGCAAGCCGGATTCCGCAGTGACTTCATCACAACTGATCACCTACATACCCTAAGGGAAGTTATCAGTCGGGCCAAAACATATCAATTACAACTGGCTTTTGCCTTCATAGGGTTTAGAACAGGGTTCTACACGAGATATCCGAAGGCAGTAATCAGCATTTCTAGTGAACAAAATATTTTGTATTAACAGAGGTGTCACGCAATAGGTTAATGAGCTGAAAAATGCTCAAAATTCTGAGTTAAATAGAATTTAAATCACAGCAATTTTTAGCGGATTTTATTAGTTGTTGTTACTTACTATTAAAATATAAATAAATAAAGCTTCATTAATAATGCAGATAAAAACGATCAAATTTCAAAGCAGTCACATCTGGGCTTTTGTAAGACATATACATTTTTTACTTTTTCTATGAAATCAGTAATGTTCAAAAATGTTAGATTTCAAGGTTAGTCTCCTTTAGTTTTTCAACCGAATAGCCCACAGGGCGGTGGGGTGTATGAATAAATAGCAATTCCCCTATTGAAGTACAGCTCATAACTGTAACCTTAAAATATATAGTGACAATTTTGGTTGTAAATGTCATAAACATATCTGACCATGAGAAATCTCGTTAAAGCTCTAAGCTCTTGCAATGTGTTGGATTAATTGGATGTTTGGCAACCTCCTTGTTGTTTATTGACGAATCTTCAATGTTACTTCAGATAGTTCTTTTTAGGAATTACTCTATCTTTGATTGTCGTCCATTATTATTATATTTTTCAGATACTTGAATATTATTGTTAGGATTTTAAAAAGTTGGTCTTGGGGAACAATACCTGCGACCTTTAATTGATGGTTATTTGAATTAGCATGTTTTCTAGCTAAATATTGTCGAAAATCTGGGAGCACACTGATCCTTTGTTTTGTTGTTTTGTCTTCTATTTAACATTAGTAAGTACGAAGTTTACCTTCAATCGAGTTCCGTTTGTGAAAACCCAGCATTTTTTGTACAGATTGTGTTCTTGTGTGTATACACTGTACAGCGGAAATGGAAATCTTTTTCCTGGTTCTGTTTAATCAATACATTGTCATGAAATCTCCCCTTTCATTTTCTTAACTATCAAGTGTGTTCTTTATTATGTACCACAACCTATAACTGGAAGTAGTTTACTCATAAATTTGTTATATGTATATTTTTATAAAGTCTCTGAATTATACCAAAAACTGTAAATTTTTAATGATATAATCTATACAAGTTCTGAATATGGTGGCTTGAAATAAGTTGAGAGTGCGCGTGTTCGGTCGGATTTTTAGTGTATGCCATGCCTCCTATCGTGAACCATCTTAGAGTTTAGTATGTGGGTTTTTACAGCAGGACAAATGAGTGCTGAGGATGTTTGTTCATAGTCAACTTGAAGTGTAACATTGACGTAACTGACTGGAAAGTGAGGATGTGGACTCACCAAGAAGATAACGCAACCACATTGTGATGAGAGGTTTTAAAATTGAGCAACACACAGAATAAACACCAAGTGTCTTCAAATAGTTCACTCTCTCCAACGTTTATGGTTTAATGTGGCTTTGTGGTAAGAGGGATACCCATTCTTTGAAAAGCTAGGTATCATATAAAAGCGCCACATCATGTGAAAATAGTAGTTTTGTGTTCAGACTTTTGGTAGCAAGTAATACTATTCAAGCTACCCCTTGTGAAAAGCTGTGAAAACTTGATACACTGCGTAAGAAAAGTATACCCAAAAATAAATAGGTAATTAACTTACACCGTTTAACAGTTTGACATTATTTTTGGTTGGTACGTGAGCAGGAAGGTAATATTCCATTTTCCTGATGTATTGCGCTATCAGATTTTGTGTTTTTAGAAATGTATTATTTGAATTGTCCTTTATGAGTTGCAAAATTGTAAAAGCTGTGACAGTGGCACGTAATAAAAGGTTTTTAAATGAAATGTACCACAACTTTAATAAAACCTGCTGTTTTAATTATTCAACAATGCATCAGTTGAATTTGTATTTAAAGTTTAATAATTCATTTATTTCTATTTCCAGGTATTGATGGATGTATGTCCTGTGGCTAGTAGGTTTCCACATGCACCTCAAAGGTGAGTAAATTTTCAATAATTGAATATTGTTTTTCCATACAATTTGTTTTGATTAAATTTTTCATCAAATACATTTGAATTACTATGTTGTCAAATAATGGAATTGTTTAAAAACTATTAAAGTTGTCTATCATTAGAATCAAATGAATGTAGGTTTTCAGAACCGAAAAATTCTGATGATGTAGGCGTGTTTGGAAATGTTACTGGCAATTTTGAGATCTTTTTTGGATCATCGCTCGGGTAATTTTTCATCCTCATATTGAGGTATTTTCTATTAATTGAAATCTTTATCTGAGTTTTAGTTACTATTTTTTAATTTATAACCCACGATCAGTAATACGCAACACTTGCTTCTATCTTTGATCTACGAGTTTATGGCACAAGTCCAGTTTTATATTGCACCAACAACACATTTTTTTATTATAACGTAGGAAACTAAACAGCAAGAAATAATATATAATGTATGCAGTTAAATAGTCAATAGAAAAACCTCATCTTAGAACGTTTAACATTTTGTATAATCACATCAAACTTTAACACTTCAAGAATTGCATCGTTGGGGTCGATACTTGATGAAAATCCATCCTACACTAAATAACAAACTAAAAAGTTCAGATTTTTTCACATAAAAAATGTTTTACACTATACGTGTTTCGCCATATTCTCGTGGAAAAAGTATGTAAGAAAATTTTTAAAACGTCTATAATGGTGTAATTTTTATTAATTGCCTACTGTATGCGGCGCTTGATCAGGGGCTAAGCATATTATTTTTCATTTTTAATTCAAGAAAAGCGTCTATTTCCAAAGGTTTTTTTAATGCATTTTACAATTTTTAGCATCAGACTTTATTTAACAACTTGTCTTACTACTTTCCTTGTTCCAATCGATCTATTTGGATATCAGTACGATTTTGTTCTCCACTATATTTGGGTATAAAATAAAGATGCGGTCCTCCTCTCAATTGTTAATCAGATACATTCTTGATAACTTTTGATAAGTATGTGTAATAAGTTTGTGAATTGTGAATTTTGAGGGCCAACTTAGCTATTTGATAGTTTTCGCTTAACTTTTACGAGTAATTTTACAACTTATTTTCTTTATTACTCTACATTAAGCGATTTTTTATAAAATTTTATTACCAATGTAAATTAAAAGTTTAAGGAGACCAATTTTCAGATACGCCTATTCTCAAAACATGGTTTAGGACCCACTAAAAAATAATTACTCAGTTATAAATAACATCAAAAATCTTTATTTCAAATACTCGATGCAATTTTATGAGCAAATTGTTTTACAAACTTCATAAATTCTCGTGTAGTGCTCATTTTGTCTCAAATTAAAGCACTTATATACCATACAAATTTCCGAAGTGCTTTTCGGACATAAAAACAAATATTTCCAATCTACAATGATTTTTAATGCATCAATAAAAACTCATAAGGGTCACCTATACCTCGTTTTTGAACCCTGACATTAAAAAGCTGTCTGCTATTATGACGATATTGATTGTTTTATTTTCGATCAATAAAAACCTCTCAGAATAACAGAAGTAGTTGGTATTATATTAACTAATTTGGATGAAAATGTTCACTTAGATCTGATTCTCTATATCATTTCCAAGTTAAAGAAGTTCAACGATTTAAATTGTATAAAGCGCTTAGAAAAGTTCTTATAGGAAAAATATGGGGAAATGTAAGTTTTCTAGGTCGACTTCCTATCTGAGGAGGAAGACACGTTTCCGATCTGCGAAAGGAAATTTCGTCCGATAATAGACGTTTAAATTTTTGGTCTTTTGTCGTCCCACTTAAGTGTTCTACATTTCATCGTGTTGACATACAATTAAAACTGTTCGCTACAATTATTTTTCCTTTCTATGGATGTATTCTATTTTGGCTTAACACTTTAATTTCTATACATTTCATTGATACCCAATTATCAGTGACGGAAACTTAATAAAATATTTTACATATAATGAGCTGAGTTGGACCTGCTGAGCTCAAGATCAATTCAGATTCATTTTAAATAAATTTATTAAACATAAGTAAGTACCTTTATTCAATTCAAATCTTCCTGCAAAACTCCACTCTTTTTATTCATTCAGTAAGTCTGTCACTCTAGAAATGGTATCATTTGATTATTAAAATTTTCGACCCAATCGTTTAAATCCAATGATAAATAATTGAGAACAAACAGGAAAAAAAAATTGTTATAAACTTGTATTAAATGAAGCTGTTGAATAATAATAATAATTTTACGCAGTTCATTTTGCCATTTCAAACCTCAGTAGATAAAATTTGTAAAGACAAACAGTGACGGGTCAATTGTGGAAAATTGTCTGAAATCAATCCACCAGCCTGCGCCATTTAACTTTTGAAAAATGTATTAATATTTTTTACGAGGGGAAATTAAATGGAGCAGTTAGGATTATAGAATGGTTTCTGCTTATTGGATGTGAACATTAATTTCCAGAAAAGAATTTGAGAATAGATGCAAAAACATTTCAATAGAACTAATTTTGTTTTTTATCTTTTCAAACATTTTCGGACAGACATAATATTCAAGCCGTCCTTATGGTAATTTGATCCAAAAATATCCAATTATAGCTTCTCATAGTTCTATTTTTATATATAGAAGTTTGAATTCCTTATCTAATGTGAAACTCGATCATCGTATCTTTCACTTTAGACTGACAAATTGATTAGGCGTTCCAAGATATAGGTAGTTGATTCTCGTTTTAGACATTAAGAAATGAGAGCTTTGGATCAAGAAGTAAATAGGTACCAGAGTTCACAAATGCAGACAATTTGGCCGGTCCATCAACAATCCATAAGAATTGTGCGGGAATCAATTGGAGTTTTTATTCGAATTCATTTTAAAATATGTACCATTCCATTAAAAAAACAGAGTCAACTTCTGGTGCAATCCACACACAAATATTTTCAAATTTCTAACATGTTTAGTTTCCCTAACATCGCGTTTGAAGAACCTTATATAAATAATACAATGTAATCTCTATTGAACTAATTTGAAGGTTAGAAATGTAGCTTAGTTCTGTTTAGTCAAACACAACTTACTTAAATAATTTTCATTCTGTTATTATTGATATAATTCCACCAATTTAAGACATTCAAGGGGTTGCGCATGAGTGTATAATGATATGTATTCGTCAGTGTTTAATAAACATAATTGTTTCATTATAATGTGATACTTACAGTAAGATTAATGGATCTATATTCTACATTTTAGTACATAGTTTAATTTTAAAGCAAATAAACAAATTAAACGAACCGATATTAAATTAGTCAACCTATGTTATTTAACTACTAATTATTTAGTGTCTAGGATATACACTCTCATGTTTCAGTCAATAACATCATGAATAATTTGTCTGTCCACTTGTCTGATATAATTCTTTATTATTTTTTTGATAAAAGTAAGGGAACTAATTGTTAGCAAATAAGTTTTGTACATGTCTGCTAGTGAGTTATAGATCGTATGGCTTAAATATATGTAGACCAATGGATTTTTGAGTAAATGGTGTGTGCACTATTAGTTTTTCTTTACCTCTTGTATTGTACTTGTGACTTTGTTTTTTCAAGGATGTGTTTCTAATTGTCTTCTAAACGTTATTTGTGGCATATTCTTGATTATTTTTATGTTTTTTTGGGCAATAACACCACAATTGAAATAAAACGACGTATATTGATGGAAAACCAAACGTTTCAAAGTATATTCTGACTTCGTTGTCAATGGCTTTATATTTATTGATTTAAATCAAATTTTCATTTTGCAATTTGAATCGATAAATATAAAGCCATTGACATCGAAGTGAGAATAGACTTTGAAACGTTTGATTTTCGATCAGTATACGTCGTTTTATCTCAATTGTGGTGTTATTGCCCAAAAAACATAAAAATATGTGTTTCTATTTCTATATGTGAATATATATATATTGTAAGTACATAATTGCCTAAGATCTAGGAGGCTCCCTTCTATCTATAGTTGGTTAGTGTCATGCAATATACATTTTCTGTAAATTATCTTTAATACCCTGTTTTGTAGCGCCTGCAATTTTTGGGTTCCGTATATACAATATTCGGATACCCTTATAATATCACTCCGCCTCTGTCACATCACAGCAATTTTCTCCTGAACTACTGGACGGAAGAGGTTGAAATTTGTATCAATGTATAGTTTGGTGACCCGATCAGGAGTACATATCGTAAATGAAGAAATTTTGATTTTAGGGGTACTGGGGGAAAAACTAAAAAAATCGACGAAAATACTGAGCCTAAAATTTTGAAACAAATAGGAAATATAGATCGTTGCGCGAACTTTACAGGAAAAATAAGGAGAAATAATTTATATGAATTTTGGGGGGCAAATTATAGAATTAAATGAAAATCTAAAAATAAAATTTTTTTCAAACGCATCATGTATATATCAAATGAAAAGTCCCACTCTGAGCAACACATATATATATTTTTTTTATATTTAAAAAAATAATAATCAAAAAGAGATTAACGAAAATATACCAAAATTTACCCATCCCCCCTTATCTCCGAAATTATAAAACGTAAAAGTTTGAAAAAAATTAGAGGTATAGGGTCTGACCTGAAGTTTACTGGAAAAATAAGGAGAAACCTCTACTTTTAATTTTGGGGGGCAAATTACAGAATTAAATGGAAAATATAAAATTAAAATTGTTTCTAACCCATCATGTCATATATCAAATGAAAGGGCTCATTATGACGAAAACAAACATATTGGTTCCATATTTTTTAAATAAATAAATTAAAAACCATAAACTGTAAAATTGTGAAAAAAATACAGGTATAGAGGCTCATCTGAACTTTACTGGAAAAATAAGGAGAACCCCCTAATATTCATTTTGGGGGGCAAATTCTAGAATTAAATGGAAAATAAAAAATTATAATTGTTTCTAACGGAGCAAGAAATATATCAAATCAAAGGGCTCATTATGACGAATACTAATATATTTTATATTTTTTTAAATAAATATTTTAAAATATATTAAAAAAAAAATATTTAAAAAATTACCCATTCCCTCTTTATTCCCTAAACTATAAGACCTAATTTTTTTTGTTTGCAAGAAAAATACGAAGAAATCCCTAATATTAATATTGGGGGCCTAATTATATAATTAAACGGTAAATAGAAAAATATTTTTTAACGCATCATGCAATACATCAAATGAAAGGGTTTATTATGAGGAATACAAATATATATTTTTCATATTTTTAAAATTAATTTTTTACTAGATATTAACATAAAGATATAAAAAATTCTCATTTCTCGCTTTCTTTCCGAAACCATACTATCTAAAATTTTGAAAATAATTAGGGGTACTGGTGCTCACTTGAAATTTATAAGAAAAATTATTAGAAACCCCCATAGTAATTTTAGGGACAAATTACACAAATAAGTGGAAAATAAAAATTCAATTTTCAAACGCATCATATCAGATAAACGGCTCATTATGTGAATTACAAATATATCATATTTTTAAATCATTTGTTTAAAAGATTTTAACAAAAATATTAAACATCGACTTAATTCCCACTTTAGAAACTACACTATTTAAAGTTTGAAATATATATTTTATTTGTATTTTTAAATAATTTGAATAATAGATTTAATAATTTATAATTTAAAACTTGACCTATTTTGCATTATATCTTCCAATCTACAGAGCTTCAAAATGCAAACAGTTGATTATAAAAGGCTTCCCTGAAACTTTATTAGTAAAATAAAACCCTAATATTAACTTTTGGGGACCAAATTAGAAAATTAAATACATATGTATTCTTATAAAAATCAAACGGATCCTGAAGCAGATGGAAAACGGAAAGTGTATATTTTTTATAAATTTAAAACGCTTCCTTTAAAAGATAGTCCAACTCGCACTTGTCCAAATTATTTTAAATGGCTTTTAGTAGTTCCACCCCAAGCAAGAAATCCATATTGTAATCTACTCTCGATTAGAGCAAAATACAAAGTTTTTAGTTTGCTTAGTGTCAGTATGTTTTTTAGAAATCTAAACTTGTATATTAGATGTCTTAATGTATTGCTGACATTTTTTGCATGTTCGTCCCAACGTAGATGAGAATCGATCGTTATTCCTCAATATTTAATACTATTTTGTTTTTTTTATTTCGTGTGCAGATACTCCATCATTTATAAGCAGACTTTGGGAATCTGGAAAATTGTTTTTGTAGCTAGTTAAGGGTTCATAATGGTGTTTTTTAAAGTTTATTGTGAGGCGTTTGTATTGGAACCAGTCAGTAAATTTTTTTATATCATGTTCTAGCATGTTTTTTAGCGACAGCCATGAATCATCCGTGTATACAAGACTGAATCATCAGCAACACTGAAGATCTTTCCCGAAGTATTTATGGTGAACAAATTATTTATGTAAAACGAGAATAGAAGGAGACCTAGTATTATGCCTTGGGGTATTCCCATTTTCATTTTTCTCCAGCCGCTTGTGCTAGTTTGTAATCTTGTAAGCTTGTTGTTTGCTACTTAAGTAATTTTGAAATAGTTTGTGCGCCCTACCTCTTATTCCTGCATCTTCTAGAAACTACGGTAGTTGTTTATGTGGAACTGAGTCAAATGCCTTTGTAAAATCTAGGAAAACACATATACAGGGTTTATTTTCATCAATAGGTTTGTAAATCTTATTAATTAATTACAATATAGTGTCACAATTTTCATTTTTTTATTCTCGTAAAATATATGACCAGTTATGTAGTAATTCACATGCCTTACAAATGAAGAGTATTGTAGGAGAATGTTTTTCACTGTTCTGTCACTGATCAAAGTGGTAAATTAACAAGCCAATAAAGAGCCAATTTATGTACACTGTAAATGCTTAACACATGGTGTCACATGTAATAATTTTCCCACTAACGACGACGACCAAATAGATCTCCCCATGTAGCCGTATTTTATTCACATGCGGCGAACGCTCCAACTTCATGCATCCTCTTCAACCACAAATAACCGCAGAGGTAATATGGGGCACAAATACAAAGCAAAGTAAAAGGGCTTGTGTTGTTTTGCCAGACGCATTCAGACGTTGGGACCGCGTAATGGAATTAGGAGATATGACTTTATCAACTAGCATTAGTTATGAATTCCGTTAGTTTCTTTCGGGAATTTATTCGCCAAAAGCTGGCAATTTAACAGAACACGACAAATTGTAGCAGTTTTTTTTTCAGCTAATCTGGTGTCCATTTTAAAGTAATAAATATGGATTTTCTTCCGTAATTTCAACTGCTCTTCATTCACTCATTAATCTTTGGTCACAATTTGGGTGTAGGATTGAAGATACGAGGAATCCTAAAAATTTCAATCAGTAGAACAATATTTTTAGAGATGCGGGATACAAGTAGAAAATGTACCAACGTTTGTTCATCGCTGAACCATTTTGAGATTGAAAGTATCAGTTATTGACTCTGCTTCAGATGTCTAATTTCATATTCAGCTATATTCTGCCAGTATTTCATGGTGAAGCCTCCTGTTCATATAACCTTCTCACCTCTTTCTATGTGCTTCTGTTCTTGTTGGGACCAGGTTGTGCAGATTATTTTCCTGTTTTTATAATTTTATACTAGTGCGTTGTCTTTCTCCTTTTTCTCCGCTGCCATACCATTGAGTCATTTTGTCTTCTTGTCAATTGGCCCGCCTTTTATCATTAGTGGATGACATCAATCATCTTGGTCAGGTTTCTTCCAAATGCTTTTTTTTTGATTTAAGATGCAAGTTTGGATTCCTTTCTCTTTATGTCATTTAAAATTATGGCAGCATTGTATTCACCATAATAAACACGAATAGGTATTACCTGGAAAAATGTTCTTTACAAACACATATGCTGCTCCTTGAAAATCATTTGTAAATACTTTTTTGTTCTACTTTTAGTCTTTTTGCAACACTAAAGACCGTTTTTTAATGTTAATTAGCTACTGTCCAACGCCAAACCATATTAATTTTTAAAATGTATTCCAAAAAATATTTACAGTATGCAACCCACAACGCAGTAATCCATATATACATATACAGGGTTATTCACTTTATACGACACGGAATATTATGACTGAAATACTCATTTTTTTAAATTGAACGCCCTCTATATTATTACATTTTCCGTATCTAGGATTAAAATCATTAGGTGTTTCATAAAAGTTTACTATACCTAAACCCCATAGTTTCTGTATTATTCACTATTTTATCAAAATGTAGTGATCATTTAAAGGGTTAGTCTCTCAGCATACTCTTTTCTTGTTTCCAACCAAATTCCGACTGGGGTCCCCTGAAGAATAATATTTTGTGTTGCACTTGTGGAATAATGGGTCGTTATTTAAGTGATCCCTATTTCTTTGAAGAACATTTAAATGGATTAACATATTTAGACTTCCTAACAAGTGAATTTCCAATTCTTTTAGATAATATTCCATTAAACATAAGAGCAAAAATGTAGGTACAAATGGATGGGGTTCCCGCACATTTTCATCGTAAGGTACGCCATTTTCTAAATGCATATTCTCAAAATCGTTGGATTGTGTGAAATGGTTTTCAGAATTGGCCTCCACGATCCCCTGACTTGACCTCACCGGATTTCTTTTTATGGTGATACGTAAAAGAAATCGTCTATAACACGGCTCCAACAACACCGGATGATATGAGGGACCGCATTAGAGGAGTTTTCCAAAGCATACGCGTCGATATGTTGGCAAATGTTGCTAAAAGTTTTGAAAAAAGAATACATTTATGTTTAGAGTCAGGCGGACGACATATCGAACATTTATTATTAGCCGATATTATCGATTAAACCCACCATTACTTCATGAATTACCCAGCAACTAATGTTAATAAAATGCTTTGGCATCAAACCTGTCATTTGTTTGTTTTCCTGAAAATAAATAGTTCACATCATATGTAGAAAAGTATAAATGAAAACTGTCAAATTCTCATAGCTATCTTGTTAAATATAAAATAAGTTAAAATTCGTCTGTATTCTGTGAATGTGCGTTTTTTATGGGAACGTGAATAGTTATGTTAAGAGAAATGTTATACTTTCGCATAGAGAATAAAATTCTACTACTGTTAGTGACATAAAATACAGGGTGTTTCATTAAACTTAAAGAAGTAATTGTCATTTGAAATTTTGGTCAATTAATTGGTATTTATTTCATACCTTGTATACAATATTGGATTTTCCACAAGTGCAACACCAAACATGATAAATGATCACTGCATCTTGATAAAATAGTGAATATTACAGAAACTATAAGGTTTAGGTATAGTAAACTTTTCTGAAACACCTTAATATTTTAATTGTAGATACCGAAAATGTAGTAATATACTTGATACTTTTAACATTTCTGGGACACCCTGTATAAAACTAATATTGTTTTCAAATGTTCTATATATCAAATATCAAAATGATAGTTTAAAATGAGTATTTCAGTCATAATATTCCGTGTCGTATAACGTGAATCACCCTATAAACTTAAAACTTATATATATATATATATATATATATATATATATATATATATATATATATATATATATATATATATGTTTGTGTTTACTGTTTCACGGATGGAAATATGTGGTTGATGAATTATTCCGGTGTACCGTTCGTCTGTATTCGTTTGAAAAATCACTTGACGTTTCGCCAAAATCATATTTGGCTTTCTCAAAAGTTACTTAGAATCTTTTGAGAAAGCCAAATATGATTTTGGCGAAACGTCAAGTGATTTTTCAAACGAATACAGACGAACGGATGTACACCGGAATAATTCATCAACCATATATATATATATATATATATATATATATATATATGTTAAGTGGGTTCCGGAAATTGATCCTCGTGATTGATAAGTGATCCCTGCCGGGAACGATGGTAACATGACGACGTTTCGGCAGAATCACATGTGCCCTCTTCAGGTCGGTTCGCTTAAATTTTGTAGCCTTCTGCTTACGCTCCTAGTTAGTCGAAGTTTACTGCCGTATAAGGTCTTTGGACTGCAGCATTATAGACTCCATCTTGTGCTACCTCTGACCGCTGAGCATTGACGACAGTGACTGCAGTGGTGCGGAGATCGACAAAGATCGAAGGTGGAATTGCATCAGGTCGTCTTCTCTGATGAATCTCGATTCTACTTGGATGGACATGATGGCCAAAGAAGGGTTAGATCTCAATTTGATTTTGAGCGACATGTACACCGAATAGTAGCAGTTATGGCATGGGGTGCTATTGCACATGGAAGTAGAAGAAGTAATTAGCAAGAAATTAGCAACAAATTCTGAGATATATATTTTTAATTTCTGCCGAATTGACACTGGCACTGGATCTTCATTCACCTTTAGTCTTGTTCAAGGCAACATGACCTTAATCGGCTCATAGATTCCATATTTCAACAAGATGATGCTCGGCTTCATGTTGCTCGAGTTAGTTTTTTTGAAGAGATCCATGTGTATCTGTTGCCATGGCCGCCCAGATCCGCCGATCTTTCGCCCATAGAACATGTTTGGGACATTATGGGTAGAAGACATGAAATAGCTTGGGATAATATTCCTCAAAATTGAAATTGACCACCTTATTGAATCAATGCCAAGACGTATTGGGGAGTGTATAGATAACCGCGTTGGACAAATACATTATTAACAAACCTAATAAAAAAAATTCTTGGCATTTTTTATTCAAATTTTAATCATTTACTCCTTACTATAGCATCTATGGTCTACCAAAACATTATTAAATTTAAACATCTCCATCTTGGTTTGTGAATTCTTTGTCAGTGAGTATATATCAGTAAGAAAGAATGAAATGTTTATTAGAACGAAAAACAAATTTTGTACAGGTATTCTGTATTAATTGGTTGTTATACTTGTTTACTTCCTATAATTTATTGATTTTCTATAAAAGAAGAGACCTGAGTTGATTGGGTATAAGTATTTCAAGATGCAAATTCAAGTTATTCATCTATTTTAATACATTTAAGTGAGTGCCTTCATTAAGAAGCTTTCACTTTTATTAATAATCGGTTTAATAATGTCCAGTCCATACCTGCCTGTATGTTTAAGTGAATTTCAATGTTAGTGTGAATACTTTATTTACTCAAATTATCTCACAATTCCAATGAACCGTGTATCTGGCAGATTGAAACCAGTAGGAAATTGTTCAACGAAATGGTATCAACCCTGGAGCTGTATGCGGTGTCGGTCAATAGACACACTAAACAGACACGTTTAATGAGCATGTCAGTCGCTTGTAAATCAGATTCAAGTTTACTAGTTCATTAACGAAAGCTTGTCGTTATCACAATTGTCCCTGGTATATGCGACATTATCAGAATTTCCTTTGTTGGAGTATATTATTTGATTTATCTATGTGTGAACTACCCCTGGGAATTCACATGCTATTAATCCAAGGTGGAATCAGGTAGTGATTACTGCTGAATGTGATTCTGAAATTAATGCACATGTTGCGATCTTGTTTGGAATATTAATTTGGTATTTTTATCCTAAAGTTAGTCGGCCGAGACTCGATGGAAATTCGTTGTCACGTATAATTGTCAATATATAGTTAATGGTGGTTTTAACAATCGAGAATTTTTCAACAGATATTTACTTTTTATATACATCTAAACAGTATGCTGTACAATTCTGAACATTTTTGGTATGTAAATTGCTACGTGATATTTATCATAACGAAGAAAATTACAATAAATCTTCATCAGCGGCAAACATTATTCCCCGTCACGAAAGTAATCAATTTTGAGGAAACGTAGTAACTGCAAAACTGTATTCAAATTTCGAAAAAACGAGATGCTTAGTGGCAGTCTGATTTCAAAGTAAAATTGAAACGCAACAAAACGCTTACCTGAAAATTTCAATTCTTTCGCATACGGGGTTCCCGAGATATGGAACGCCCAAATTGTTTTTTTTTTTTGTTGTGCGTATCGTGTGTGTGTTTGTTCGCCAGTTTTCTATTTTCTCCACTATTTTGACTTTTGCAAATAAAGTTCTCTGCTACTAAAATAACTCTTATTTCTATACTAAGGAAAGGTTTTCAATTTATGACACCACTTGGAAACCTGTAGAATAGTTCAGGCAAGCGTGTCGGAACTAGAATTTTAAACTGATACAGACTGCCTGTAATTTCACATTTATTTTCGTGAATGTATTGACATTCATTTAATATACAATTTATAGTTGATAAGGTGGTGGAATATCTCACAACTCGGTGTTGCTGGTGTTGGTGTCTAGAACGACCTTACGATACTGTGTAGTGAACACGAGAATTGGACGGGAGGAAATAACCGTTTCATATTTTAAAGGTAAAAGTCTCTTTTTCGGTGGTCTATAGATGTAGAAGTTTGTCTCTCGGTACTCGCCAATCAGGAGTAGCTTCTATCGTATACTCAAACGAAGTGGCGCAAAAAATTTAACTCTTTCTAAAACATGGAAAATTTCTTGGTATTGTGTCACAAGTTGTCATCTTTAATAACGCATAATATTCGCTGTGATTCTGCAAGTAGTCGCCGAATGTGTTTCCCAGGCCAATCCGCTCAATTCCATAATCGACCAATCTCTAAAACCTAGCGGGAGCTTGAAACAATCCTGGTGGAAAACGCTGTCGTTTCACTGTCATGGAGCCCAACCTGCCAACATCAAACTCCTTAGGTCTAGCATGTAGAGCTAACGGGAACCTGCTAGGGCGTGGTGTCAGTTGAAGCTAGTGATTAGCTGTCCTTCTAGATCGACAGGAGCAGACCATGGGCAGATGTTTTCCTCAAGTGCTTGCTATTGTTTCAATGGTAGTCGCCTAGGTGGGTTGAGCCTTTCCAGTATCTAGTCCGTGTTGGATGACGTTCGTACGACTAGTACTACGATTTTGACCATTGAAAATTTGCCACTGAATGAAGATAATGTGTTTGACGTAATGCTGTTTATCTGGTGTAAGGTGTCTCTAAGTGGTCGGTAAACTGTTTCATAAATTCTTCACTAGGACCTGTCCCCTTCATTGTTGACGTAGAAGATTTTTCGTAATTGATTATGATCTCTATTGGTTCGAAACAAACTATTTCTTTGCCAGAGGTAATTCAGACGTCACAGAGTGACATATTCATTACTTGAATAGGTATGTGTCGTCGAGTTTTAACTATAGCCCCGTCTAAGTAAGTAATGCAGCTCCCAAGATATCGTTCTATTTTTATAAACTACTGGTTGAAGTTCAACATATATCTGGCGTTAGAATGCAAACCATAGAAGCTTTCCAAGAAGATTTCTTGGAAATGTTGATAATTATATCACTTGTAAAAACTACGGGTTGAAGTTCACCTAAATATCAAGCGTTAGGATTCAGCCCACAGAAGCTTTGAAAATAATCGTAAATGTTGATTATACTATTTTTTTAATATATGGTTGGAATTTGACTTTAGAATTCAACCCATAGAAGTGAATGAATTAGGTGGAAATGTCAACGGAATCAAAAATTTAGTAGTGATTAAAGAAGTTGGAAATACTATCATTAAATTAGATAGTCGTTTTTTTCCAGAACAAAAGTTACAGACCATACCTAATATAATAGCGTGCAATCAACAACTTTTAATTATTCAGGTTATTGATCGGGGCGTACTCATTGTTCCATTTTCCCTTCGCTTTTTGATGGTGCATCGTTGAAGACTTTTACTCGCGTGCCTCCGGTCGAGACTCTAATAAGTTTTAATTCAAAAAAAAATGTCGCCCACGCATTTCGTTAAAGGTCGCGATATTTAGAAAGTGTTTGAAAAATACGGGAATGACGTCTCATGCTAATTTTAGGTTATTTCACTTTTTGCTGAACTATAATTAGAAGTAAATTGACTCCCTTTTATCTGAACAAAATTATCAAAATAACTAAGAGCAGGGATAATTTTGCAAAGGGGTTAATGAGTTCATTTGAATTATTCAACGAGAAAGAAGTCTCGCAGAATAATTAGTTGATTACATGACTTTCAGCAGGAGCATATGTGTTTTCAGTGTCTATTTATTCTTCTGTAAAAGTCGAAAGAACTGTATTTACAGTGACTTGTTAAAATCCTAATTTTTGCTAAAAGATCAAACGCTATCTATACTCTTAGAATACACGATTTAGAATCCATAATCGCAAATTTTGCATCACTCAAAATTACTAGGTGGCTTTTGATAACATTCAGTGGGGAGGTACTTTAGTATCTCATGTCCCTTCGACAAATAGAGAGAACAATGCTGTCTGTCAGCCTGAACATACATCAGGCAAGCCTCACCAAGCATGCATCAAAAACTGCAGGACAGATTGTGCTAAATTTGTTGTGGTAGTACATTAGCACCTGTGTTAATTAATATTACGGCGAGAAAATACCTCGTTTATATTCTTATAAAAAGGGAATTTTTAGACAATAGGTAAAAATACCAATATAAAAAAGAGAAAGTCGTATGGAATCAAGAACCGACATAAGCAACACTTTTTCAACTTTCAACCAACAATTGGGTGTGAAAAAAAAATTATATGAAAAATCACACATAGCTAAAGCATTTTTTGTAAATTGGACTAAAGAGGTGAAGAAGGCTGTAAAATTATTAGGAGCAGTTTTTATGTAGATATAAGTAATTTTAGGTGTTAGCTAAATTTAGTTTTCGTGTATTTTCACATAATTATCTTCATTATCCTAATTTATAATGGACACTTAAATATATAGGACTGCCTGCACTAATATATAGAGTTAAATATTGATTTTTTATTTGTGTGTATGTAAAATGCAAAAAAATGTCAAAATGCCGAGAATTTCGAAAAAGTCGGAAAGGTTCAAATCATTGAAATGGTCGAAAACGTCAAACTTGAAAAATTTAAAATATCCCCTTCGAAGGGGGGCAGGCCAGCTAGTAATTGTAGAAACATAATTATAAAAATAATAACACTATTCGAAGTCTGTTAAAATTAAACAGTCTGTTTTAGAGTGATATGCTTGGATTTGTCAGTCTTGAGGTATCTGTGAAATGATTATTTTAACCAATTTAGAATAAGTAGGTACGAATTCGACCAATATGTATATAATATTGTTGCGATTGTACAATATTCGTATATGTTAATGTATGTAAGTAGAACATACGAACCTAAGTCGACCTTCACCGAGCTGATAATAGAATGAAACATATTTTATAATAATTTCATTTTTTTAAAAAATGGGTTGCCTAAAAAAATTTTGGACTGACTATTTTTAATTATTTTTTAAAAGATTTTTAATTAAATGTTGCATCCTCAAGATAAGAAAATTTTATCCTGAGTAAAAGTATAAAACATATAGAATGTGCAGCCGTTGTGTTGCACTATTTACCTGGACGAACTACTGGGTTGACAGGTATAAACCGGTATGTTGATGCCAGTTGATAATATAAATAAAAATATCAATTACCCGTTTTGAAATTATTTTGCTCTTTATTCTGGAAAAAATTAAAAAGAAACAACATGGAAAGACGAAAATTCTAATAAAAATATAAAAAAAAACATTCACTAAAGATTTTGTATTATGTAAAAAAATATTATTATTGAAAAATAAATTTTAATAAATATTTTCTATTTAATATCTGTTTGAGCTCCGATAAAACGTGCTGGGTTTAAAAAATCATCTAAATGCTAACTGTAGTTTTCAGGGTTTAACTTCGTACATATTTAAGCCACATAGAAAATATCAATAGAAATATCAGTGGTTTCCCAAGAAACCAAGGATTATGTTGATATGATTTTTATTTCTATTATCCAATCAAGTGAAAGCAACTGGCATGGACACACCTATTTATACCTGTCAACCTAGTAGTTCATCCAGATAAATAATAGGCAACCCAAGGGCTACACAATCAATAATTTTCTTTTATTTATTATCCTGATGATAAAACATTTAATTATAATTCTTTTTTTTTAATAATTAAAAATAGTCTGTCCAGGATTTTTTTAGGCAACCCATGTTTAATACATTTTCTAATATACTAAATTTGTTATAAAATATGTTTCAATCTATTATCAGCTCTGTGAAGGTCGGCTTAGGTTCGGATCTTAGAGTACGTGGGCTTCTTAACGGGTGCTGCAAATTTAATAGAAAAAGCTGTTCAGTGGTAGATATGGACTTTTAAATGTGTACCAATCATTGAATAAATCCGAAAAATATTGTTACCATCTTAATTCTACTCTAGTGTTGTTATTATCTATGAATGCAGTCGTTTAACTGTTAAGCGTGTATCAATCACAAAATAAGAATTGCATCGCAATGGGGTCTAAAATCGCGGAAAAAGATGGGCATAAGGATTCATATCTACATTTTTGAGAAATGTATTATTATTCACCTAGATTATAACAAATTTGAAAGGTACCACCGTTCAAAGTACAACTCGCACTTTACCAAATTATGTATATATTTATTTCATTAATTTATATTGTCTATTTGATAAGTATGTATACTATGTAGTTTTCTCAAGGATAGTTGTGGGCATGTCTGGTTTTTATATTTTCTCAGTTCTTTGGGAATAACACCACATATATTTGAAAGTCCGTATATTTCAAATAATCCAAACGTTTCAAGGTCTAAATCAGACCCCGTTTTCAATCGTATAACTTAAACACAAATGAACAAGAAAAATTAAAAATTAGAAGAATTCGTTATGACAAATTTAACAAATCACAATTTTCATGTGTGTTAAGTTATACCATTGAAAAAATGGTCTGATATAGACCTTGAAACGTTTGGACTATTTGAAATATACTTTCATGTATATGTGGTGTTCACAAAGAAATCCGAAAATGTATACTATTAGTGTAATAATTGACAATAGTGGTAATACATGTTTTATTTAAAATTTAACTAAATCTATCAACTCTAAAGTTGTCAAAGTTATGATTTATGCCTAATAGAGAAATAGAAGGATCCTAGAAAAGAATATTAATTTGTTTTCCTAACTTTTATTTGACTTATAGGTTTGGACTTGATCCAAGCAAGGTTTGTTATAATTCCTAAAAACAATGTAACTGGATACATTGTTAACTACAATAGGATACAACAGTAATACTCTAATATCTATACATATTCATAAATATCAGCGATTTCATCACCACTATTCGAATTTGGTAAATCCACAAGTGGTGCTTCTACACTTTGTGGTGTGATTAGTGTCCCCCAGGAGCGTGCTCAAACTTCAATATTGAATCTTTACCGTGTACGCTTTCACCTGCTATAATCTTTTTATTCGCTCATAAATGCATATAAAAATCGTGTTTTGAAAAAAACAGTGTTTACCAGCATTCGAATCTAGGCATTTCATTTTGATATACAGGAAATCCGTTGGTAGTTACACACCTATTTTGATAAACCAAATGTTATGTATATTTGTTGATTCTTATAGGTACTCTCATTGTCGACAGAATCACATATTATAAGGAACCGGATATTCAGTGGTTGACAACCTTTACAGTCCATCCTTACAATATTAAATAAATTCATAATTCATATTCGCTAAATAAAGAATCTTAATCTTCATTTTAATGTTTTTTTTCAGATTATAATATAGTATATAAGGGTGGTATATAGCTGCAGGTGTTGTCATCTTTGTTTGAGTTCTATTCAAACAAAGATGATGATACTATTTTTTCAATTTCAAGACATTCCTTGCGTTAATTTCAAAATTGTACCACAAGTAACTACTAGGTGAGTAAAAATATAATAAATGCTCATGGAAATTTATTATTTTTACCAAAAACATACAGGAGAATGTATATTATTTTAAGTCATTATTTTTTCATGGCATTATTAGTTTTTGGCGATAGGATGAGAATAGAGCAAGAGGTGTTCCCATGATCTGCTCCTAGGTCGTCAACACATTTCACACCTAACCTAACCTATTTCACAATCTACGGTAACCTAAATTGAGCAAAAATACATAGAAGGACGTGTGAGAGATGCAAAGCAAAACTAATGCTAATATAAGGAAATACGTAGTTTGCTCGTAACTAAAAAATCCACAGTGTATAGTGTCTGTATTACATATAGATTTTGATATTGGAAACACGTAAAAATCGAAAATTTTCATAATAGCAAAGTATGACTGTGAATTTTACGATATGGAACAATTGAGTTCTTTTGATATTTGGCAAAATTTTATATCAAGCACATCAATAAAGACCAATCAATGTTTGAGTGGTATTATTTAATTTTTACCCGTAGATATTAAAAAAAAATGAAATCCTTTCCCCTTTAGGGATTTTTGGAAATTACCTTGTCACTTGCAGCTTGTTGTATATTCCATTATTATTTGAAAAAACTAAAAAAAAACAACAAAATCGACCTGTTTTGGGAATTTTCCTTAACATTATTTGGGTGATTCTTAAATGACTGTGATTTTAACAAATCAACATTTTTTTAAATCAAAAATTCTTCAAAAGTTGTGTTTTGGGTCTTTTGTTATGTTCAAAATTAAACTTGTAACGTAGTTCTAATACAACTTTAATAGAAAAGAAACTAGAACAAAAATTAGACATTCCATGGTACTGACACCGAAATGAAATATTCAAAATATTTGCCTAATAAATCTCTTTAAATTCTTAAAATAATTAAACAAATGATAAATTTTAGGACTTTGATTTTCATACAGAGACATTTACGGTATTTTCTTTGTTAGTTTTATTAATTTGTAAAATGTATTAACAGTTAAATTAAAATAACAATTTTTATAATAGTCTTAGAATAAAACAAAGTTTAACAGTAGTTGAATCTATTATTTCTTTCTACCAATCAATATTAGAGTATAATTGCAGCATAATTTGATGTATTGTACAATATATTTTAGTTATAGAAGCTAAACTTTAGATCATAAGACGACTCTATAGAAATTTTTACATTTAGTTTGAAAAAAGAAAATCAGGCATTCCACGGTACTGACATTTTGGGTATATTTCTGTAAGTTATTCATGATCCATGAATACTTTAATATACAATGTCGACGGTAAAATACTATCATATTTATAATATACTGATCGAAAAAAAAATCATGTTGAATAATAAATGAAGTGCTAGACATAAAAAATCACAGTTATCTAAGAATCACCCATTTATTTAGTTAGTAATCTATTTATAGAATTATAGACTAAAAAGAACCCCCAGTCTAGGTGATGTTAAACTTTAAACTTAATAATTTGAAGTGAGAATTAGGTACTCCCTTTGATCCCTCAAACTCGCTTAATTGATGCAAATTTGCGTTACTTCTCATTCAAGTCATAATTACCAGTTGAATGAACAACTTAAAAATGATGTGTTTGTCTTTGAATCAAAACCAGGGGCGGGTACAGAGAGAGGCTATGGGGACGTTCGGTCCCTCCGAAAGCCTCAACCTCAGGTAATTTGACTAGAAATCGAAAAAAATCTTACAACCAAGAGCTTAAAATAAAGTAATTTATATGATTTTAAATGAGGAAATTTTATGAACCCAACGCCATAGAAAAGTCCACCCCTACTTAATTTCTTACAAGATCCCACCTCTGACTCATGAGATGGTTCCCTCTGTAACTGGTCTTCGGAGTCACCCCTGGCACAATAATTGTTTTTGTGTAAACTAAACACACATTAATACATAATATTATAGAAATAAACTTTCTATTACTGGATGTGTTGAATATTATATCACTCTGTATACGTTTTTATGTTTCTGTTTATTGCAGTAAGAAATTAGGTTAGTCACTTCTTTTTGCCATGTATAATGTGCATTGTTTGCTGCTTCTCAGACGTTCACAGTTCAAATTATTACACCTTTAGTTACGTCTTCTGACTTTAGAAACTTGACATGTAAAGTAGTTTTATGCGTTGTTCTAGTCGCTCGTGGCTTTTTATTTGTATGTCGTTTAGTTGCGTGACTTCGTCGACGGTTGGAAAGTTAAATATGAGGAAATGACAGCTAATTCGTTCCACAAACGGATATTTATTTTACATTTATATTAATGAAGTAATTTACAAATTGAATATTTAACTGTTTTTACTGCAGGCGAGTTTTTTCTTACATACAAAAAAAGAGTATTCCTGGTATTTGCTCAATTCTTAAAAATCAAATTTCACACTATTTATTACTTTACTGGTTTTGTTGTTCGATTCTGGTCCAGTATTGTATGCTGTCTACACCAATTTTTTCAGGCATCCATTAGCTACTGATAACTAGCTAAGTAATGATATTGCTAAGTTAGCCCAAGGGTATAGTGATAGAATAACAAAAACCATCATTACTCTATTTATTCGAATAGGTTCAGTTATTACCCAAATAGAGCTGAGATTAATTAGTTATGACGACTGCCCAAATTCCTAAAATAACAAAAAAGCCAACTCTATCACAGGCCTAATTTCTCTGTTTTTTTTTTAAATATGTCTCCTACTTTACCAAGTAAAATATATAACTCCTACGTGCAACGCTAGAATTGTTTTGCGATACATTCGTTTGAACAGACTCAACGTAGGATCTCGAAATGTTGCCCTGCTTATCGTAAGTGTATATACGAGCCAATCTATATGTGCTTTGTAGACTACATTACGACCTTTGATAGCATTCTGTGGGATTAACTGTGGTCTGTCCTGGTAGACATGGGAACTCCGAAACATCTAATCTCCCTGCAAACTGATTAACTCATTAACCTGGATGAGCACTTGTCGGGACCTTTCAAAATACAAAAAGATGTTAGACAGGGATGTATTTTCTCGCCATTACTTTTTACTGAAAATATATTATGAGGAAAACATTGGATAACTAGGAAGGCAACATAATTATTGGAGGAGAAACAATAAACAGCCTAATATATGCAGATGACACTGAACCCCTATTGAACAATCAAGAAGAGCTAGAAAAACTCATGAAGAAACTGAAAAAAGACAGCCTGAACTATAGACTAAAAATCAATCACATCAAAGCAAAAATATTGATTGTTGATAGAAAAGTCACAATCGATCAGGCATAACGAAACTGGGTGAAGTTGTAAATCAATTTGTATACCTGTGAGCATTGATAGCAAACGAAGGACACACCATAAATTAGACGTCGAGGTAAATTGCAAAAAAAAAAAAACGCAATGAGAATGCTACACAAAACATGGAAAGATAAATCCATCACCTTGAACACAAAAAAGACCTTGACATTTTCAATGGCTCTGTATGGTGCCGATTCATGGACTAATTAAGTCCCAAGAAGAGGAAAGAATTGATGCCCTAGAAATGTACTGTTGGAGGCGACTGCTGCGTGTATCCTGGACAGCAAGAGTAACCAATCGATGGGTTCTCGATGAAATAGCTGAACGTCAGAAACTGTCTCAGATAGTAAATCAACGTATAGTAAAATATTTTGGACATGTCCCAAGTCGAGATAGCGATAATCATCGACAGATTGTATACGACAAGGTTGAGGGTTCGAGAGCTAGAGGACTCTCCCCGAGAAGGTGGACGGACCATATTAAACAGATCACCAGCAGCAATCTGCAAACAAGCCAGCCGCGATGCCAACAAGAGACAAAGGTGGAGGGACATCATCCAGAAGAGGCACCACGTTGCAGTGAAACATAAAGAGCAGGCCCTTTCCGCTAAGAAGGATACGCCTAGAATAGTAGAGAATAGTAGGAAATCCAGTATTGTGGTTTGGGGGGAGCTTGATCCCACTGAGGGTAGATTATACCACAATAAACACTAAAAAAGCGTATAACTCAGATGATTTAGGGGGAGGCTTGAACCCCTTAGTTCTACCAACTTTATCCGCGAATGGTTGGGAATGACTTTCCTGACAGACAATAAGATGTGGTAATCTTATTGAAACCTACAAGATTCTGCATGGTTATTATTCTACGAAATAAAATGTATTTTCAATTAATTTGAGTAGTCAACTAAAAGGTCTGAACTTCAAATTGTGCCCGGAAAGGTTTTATAAGTTATATGAGGACAATTTCTCATATCCAACCAAAATGTACGTTCATGGAGTTATTGGCCTTCTGAAACAGTGAGTGCTACTTCCATTAACTTAACTTATTCCACTAATACGTTCATTATATACTCTGCTTGTAGAACTATGTATAATAAATATATTTATGGGCGCCATATCAGAAAGTTGTGAATTTTTAAATAATAATTAAAAGATGACAATTTCCTTGTAGTAAGTAGAATTAAGTTTGATTTAAAAGGTTTATTCCAATTTTATTAAAACTCTGTAAAATACATTTTATAGTAGTTAATCTTACCCCAACCCTGTGTGTATCGGTCCACTATTAAAGAAACAATTTGTCCATTAAATAAAAACTGAAAATTACAAAAGCTGCCAAATTTAAATTAATGGATGCAATTATTTGACTACCTTTATAATAAACTAAGTTTATAGGAGGATTTTTTTTTATATTTTGGCTCAGCTTTACAGCATTTTTTCATTTCACAAGATCCTAAAGAATAAATTTTACTGTAGCCGGCAATTGTTAATTTATTTTAACTTTTACTAAGGATATCGTCATTGTTTATTGACTTTTAGGATTTATTCAACGCTTAATTGAAAGTTTAAAGTCTAGTTGTGGATCAAGTCTCAAAAATATTTCCGAAAACATTGGGTTGATATCCTTTATAAAAGTTTACGTATTACATCGAGTACGAAAATTTAGGGGACCAATCTTGCCACTACAGGGAACGCGTGTTATTTCTCACTGTAGGCTATCGTGTGGAGAGTTTGAACTAAACTAGTAATATTTTTAATAGCATTTTCAACTTTGTTTTTGTCGATATAACATGAATTTTACCTCGATAAACCTGCAGATCTATTTTTGAATGACTTAACTTTTTTATTTTAGTTTGAAACTAAAGATGTTTAAAAAATATATGAATATATTCTGTTATATGAAGTAGAAGAATTTTTCTATGGAAATAAAGTGAATAACACATTTTTCTAACCTTACACGTTTTCTGTTGTAGTCGACATCAGATATTTGCCACAAAATTTTCTAAAAATTGCCTTTATTAGGTACTGACTGGCATATACAGAAAATCGTCACCACAATTTTACGACGATTATGATGATCATCTTTATTTAATTAATTGAACTCAGTGTAGGGTGCATTGCTCCCTCCGTCACCTTTCAACTAAACAATAATCCGCTCATATTGTTGCACAATTTCTGTGGAAATTTCCATATACGTCAAAGCTGGAGACCAATCTGGTCAAACCACAGATAATTCAACATTAGCTTTATTTTGGTTATGCTTTTCGGTATTACAGAGTAGTAATACCGTTCTCAACTTTGGTGAGTTTATTTGCCAGACCTCATATAAGGCTTTACGTTCACCATATAATGTTTACATCTGTTCGCAATTTTATGACATCCCAAACTTGTTACTCTGATTGTTCTGCCAAACTGATACATGTAAGAACATAAATGGATTTCTGCGTTTAATCGACTAGCCAAAGAACCTTTCGAAAGAAAGTAATCGATTCCCTGTCACAAACAAGAGATATTTATCACAAAAATCAATCTTTGCTGTACAGTTTTTGTCGGTATTCTGCTCTGAGGGAAACGTTTCTCGTTTTGATGTTTACTTGCAGCAATATCATTTCTGAGGTACACATGAAAGTCTAGAATCAAATAAAATATCTAGTCAGTATAAATTCGCCGTATATGGTATGGAGTATAAAGGCAAAATATTTTATATAAAAAGAATGCACTTCAAAGGGCAAGTGCAACGATAAAACGAAATAAGTACGATTGGAATCTAATATGAGCGTACGCTTTGGCTCTATTCAATACACATACGTTGTTAGAATTGTCAAGATCACAAGACATTGTTATGTATACATGACGACATTCTTATAAAGAGTTCTGAAAAGAATCTCATGTTTATAAAACTCTGTTACGTAGGGATATGAGTTGCGACACTTGGAAAAAAGGATTTTAAGCATGCACATAAAGTGTGACAAATGAAATTGCCAAAAATGCCTAATATACAATTTAATATCAAGAAATCTTTACGTGATATTCGAAAAATTCCCTTTAGTTATTTTTGATAAAACTTTCGATTGTAACCGGTAGTGCAAAAGTGCTCAATGAGTATAATGAGGGCTGATAGCATATTCCTATTCTTTGAGTTAGTGTGCATGCAAATGGGTACTTTATATAAACCCATGTTACGGAGCTAGACGTCCATAGATTTAGATTGTGTTAGACCTAGCAAGCTATCAACCACCATTCTAAACTTTCTTCTGTTCAAAACCTTCTCTTCTATGTCGACATTCATTTCTATTTTCAACATTCATTCTATTGTAGAATGTGAGTATATTTATTAACTTGTGTACCATTTCTTTAATGACTTATATTGTCACTGTGGCTGAGTGGTTATTTACTAAGTCTTCAAAATCATCTATTTGGTAATAATTTAATAAAATATGTTTGTATATAAATACATAATTAAGATCAGGTAATTTGTGGGGCTCTGCTGCCCGATAATCCTGTTAGAAGTTAGGAAGTATTTTCACCTTCGTTGACAGACTTTAGGAGCTTCTTATTTTTTCTGTGGTTAACCTAGATACCTTAGTATGTATTCATAGAAATGAAATCTTGCTTCTAAGATAAATTTCGTGCCTAAATTAGAAAAAAATTGTTTATATTATTCTTTTTATAGCATGTCTATCCGGACAATAAATCCTTACCACTTTCACTGAGTATCTCGAACCTGCTTGTTGTGAATATGGCTGATGACAACTGAATTTTTCTGAAGTCTAGCTAGATTCCCCAAAGTTTCTTTACTTATCATTGAAACGTCTCATATTTTATGATTATTAAGATATTTTCTTTAAGTGCTTCTTTGTAATCAAACATACAACTACAATTCCTCGCTTTAGAACCATCGTGACAACTATCTGAAGACTAAGGAGTCTGCTGGGGTTCCCTACCTACTAGTCTTATGTGAATAATTTCGTTTTTGTAGGTATGACATTCAGGTCGTTCTAAGCGCTGTCGAAGTTTATTTAATATAATTATTCTACGTCTCTGTTTAGGGACACGAGTTTAATCACTTTAATTGGCGAGTAGATTTTGCAATTTGACCCTTTTGGTTATTAGCTCTGGGTCAATAATTGTACACATCTATAAAATTAATTGATAAAAGATAATAAGAATTTGTTAACTGTGAACCTGTTTAAGCTTCAAGAAACAACCACGTACAATTATGCAGCAACCAAATTCGAATTTGCTACACATTTTTAGCATTTCGTTCCAATCTGGTTGGTTTGCTTGTTATGTAATAAATCTTTGTCATGAGGGAGTCATGTGATAAATACTATTATTATAAAATTGTAGTTGTCTGTTTGCTTGTTTGTTACCTCATCACGTAATAACTAGTCAACTGTTAGCAGTTGCATATTAGTGGACCTGAAATATGGGGTGAAGTCAAGTTATCGTTACACAGTGTGATTAAAACATGTTAGAAAAAGTTGCGTATAAGGAGTGGTTGACATATAAGGTAGAAACAAGTTATATTTTCCAGGATGGTTAAAAAATATCTCAAAAATGCGTATTTAGCGTAGTCCATAAGCAGTTGCATAGATAAGATAGTTGAAATATAGAGTGGATCAGAGTTATAGTTAAGTGTTTAAAAAATATATTATATTATACATATACATAAATAACAAATTATTATAGTAACGAATTATCATAATATGACATAGAAACATAATAATCTAAAGAAATCCATCTCCAATACTGAATTGTAGCTGAGAAAACACAAAAACGAAAAATACACTTCGAGATTTACACTTTATTTTGATAAAACGAGACGTGTTTCGGCATACACTGCCTTTATCAAATTTGACAAACTACGAAAACTATTATTCTAAATACACCAGTATTGCAATATTGCTATATTGCAATATAGTCCGTGGGTTCAATTTAAAATTATAAAACTAATATTCACTTTCACTTTTCTAGAACTTTATTCACATTAAAACAGCTGATTCAAATATGACAATAACATTCCCAGCATTGTGGCTTGCTTCCTTTATAAGCCCAACATAGAAAATTCTCGTAAAAATCATCATCACTCCTACAGCTGCCGAGTCTTTTCGAGAACCATTTTTTATCTCAAAGCGTTTGTTGTCGTACTGAAATGAAACAGGGTCGGCTTTGGGTAAATTTCGTAACACTGCCCCCCCTTTAATTCTGATCGTCCCGATCAGAAACATCCCCTCCATGGTAGGGAGCGAGTCGATCTAAATGAACCATCTTCAATTTAGCCTTGGGTTTTCGACGGATACGGTAGACGACGTCATTAAGCCTCTTGATCACCTCGTATGGACCATCCCAGGCGGGTGTAAGCTTTGGGGATTTACCCTTGCCCCGTTGGGGGTTGTACAGCCAGACTTTGTCCCTCTCCTGGAACCCGACTGAATTGGCCTTGAGGTCGTATCGCGTCTTCATCCGGTCACTGGTTGCCAACATCTGCGTTCGGGCTAATTCGTGTATTGCCAGCATGTTATGTCGAGCTGGTCGGCATAATCGTCGATGTCTTGGGGAGGTTCTTCGGGGGAGCCAAATGCCAAATCGCCGAATAGGACCCTGGCTGGGGTCAGGCCTGTACTATTATGTACGGCAGAGCGATGTGCCAACAGGAATAGGGGAATATGCTCATCCCAATCACGCTGGTTATTGCTGACGACCTTGGTGTTGTTCCAAGGTCCTGTTGAATATTTCCACCATTCCGTCTGACTGTGGGTGTAATGGTGTTGTTCTCGTTTTCCTGATCCCCAACATCATGCAGACCTTCTGGAATACATTCGATTCGAAGTTACGCCCCTGGTCTGAATGTAATTCCATCGGGACGCCAAACCTGCTGAATAGTTGTTCTACTAGCACCGTCGCTACCGTGGTTGCCTCTTGGTTGGGTATCGCATATGCCTCAGGCCATTTGCTTAAGTAATCCATTCCTACCAGAATGTATTTGTTCCCCCTCTCAGACTCGGGAAACGGACCGGCGACATCGATGGCAATTCTTTCAAATGGGACGCCCACATTGTACTGCTGCATTCTGCCTTTGGTCCGGGTCTTCGGGCCCTTACTGGCTGCACAGGTAGCACATTTGCGGCACCAAGCTCTGACGTCTTCGAAGTAATTCACCCAGTAGTACCGCTGGCGAACTTTGTCAAGGGTATTATTCATGCCCAGGTGGCCTCCGGTAATCCCATCATGTACTTCGGTCAGGATGGCTGGTACCTTTCTCTTCGGAACTACCAGTTGGGACTTGGTGTCTCGTCCATCAGCGCTTTCCCAGATCGCTTGAGCATTCCATTGTCTACTCTTAGAGAGTCCCATTGAGCCGATAACGATTTCAGCACGCCTGAGTATCTAGCTATCTCGTCCCATCGTGGCCTGGGTGCCCCTCTCATTTTGAGTGACAAGATTGGTTCGATGTCTGGATCAGCCATTTGGTCCTGGATGCACTGTTCCGTTGTCCAGTCTTCAATGGCCTGCACTCGGATCTGCCTGATGGAGATACTCTCGCTGTTCCGTCTTCAAACAATGTCCGCATTCCGCTCTACAGGGTCTTCTGGATAGGGCATCGGCATTATTGTGCAAACAGCCGGCACGGTGTCCCACCTTTAAGTCGTATTGCTGTAATTTCTCCATCCATCTGGCCAGTTGTTCTTCCGGTGTCTTCATGTCCAGCAGCCATTTGAGCCCGGCATGATCTGTTCGGATTAAGAAATGACGACCATAGAGGTATTTGTGGAAATGGTCTACAGCCCTTATTATTGCAAGAAGTTCTTTTCTGGTGACGCAATAATTTCTTTCCGGTTTCGAGAATCCACGGCTGTAATACTCGATCACCCTCTCGTCACCATCTTGCACCTCGGATAGGACGGCCCCCAAACCTGTGTTGCTGGCGACAGTGTCTAAGATGAACTTGCCGGACTGTGTAGGAAAGGCTAGGATTGGGCTGGAACATAGTGCTGCCTTCAGTCGCCTGAATGATGTTTCGCAATCCTGATCCCAATGGAAGGTCTCTTTCTCAGTGGTCTGCCGATGTAGAGGGGCGGCAATGGTGACAAATCCCTCAACAAAACGCCAGTAGTATGAACAGAGGCCCAAGAAGCTTCGGAGTTAATGCTTGTCTCTTGGAACTGGCCAATCACGGATGGCTTCTATCTTGTCTTCGTTGGTGCGGATTCGTGACTCGGATACTACGTGGCCCAAAAATACTTCTTTTTGGAACAAGGAACACTTCTTCGGATTAAGTCTCAGGTTGGCGTTATTAATTCTGGAAATACTTCGCCCAGGTTCCTCAGATGATCGTCGAATGTCTGGCCCATGACTAGAATGTCGTCGAGGTATACTAAGCACGTCCTCCATGTTAACCCGCTCAGTACATACTTCATTAGCCTCTCAAATGTAGCGGGTGCATTACATAACCCAAAGGGCATGACCGTGAACTGAAATAGCCCTTTACTGGTGGAGAACGCTGTCTTCTGTCAACCTGCCAATATCCACTTTTTAGGTCTAGTGTGGAGAACCAACGGGAGCCTGCTAGTGTGGTCAAAGTGTCATCGATTCGGGGTAGTGGATAGCTGTCTTTCTTCGTGACGTCATTCAGCTTTCTGTAATCCACACAAAATCGGGTGGTTCCATCCTTCTTTTTAACTAGCACGACGGGAGCAGACCATGGGCTGATGGATGGCTCAATAATTTTGTAACATGGACTTAATGTTTTCCTCGACTGCCTGTTGTTGCCCGAATGGTAGTCGTCTAGGTGGTATTGTGATGGGTAGAGCCTTTCCGGTATCTATTCGATGCTGGATGATGTTGGTGCGACCGGTGGTTCCATTTTTACAGTTAAGAATTTGTCAGTGCTTTGTGATAAATTGCTTGGCTTTCTTCTGGTTCTCTGGTGTCAGTTGTGTCAAATGGTCAGCAAACTGTTGTAGGAACTCTTTACTGGGCCCTGTCTCCTTCACCGACGTCTGGTACTCTTCTTCGCAATTGATGATGGTCTCTACTGACTCGAAACAAGCTATCTCTAGACCATTGGCAATTCTGATATCGTTGTTGGACAAATTCAGGACTCTGATTGGTATATCTCGTCCGGTTTTAATTATAGCCCGTCCAACTAAGTAGTCATGAGCTGAGTTTACGGGCTCCACCATTCCAACGCAGCTCCCAGGATTGCTGTCTAGCTGCCCATGTATAATCTGTTCCGTTCGACCGGGAATTCTAGCTGAAGACTTTGCCACACTTTTTATGGGGGTGACTGATGTGTTGACGGGCCGTGTCAATACAAATTCCTCATTTAGGAACCGTAGAACATCATATCTCGGGTCGAACATAAATCCATGCTGGCTAATTAGGTTCATTCCCAGTATAAAATCGTCCTCAATATTCGCTACCAGGACCCTATGCCGGAACATGTTGTCCCCTATCTGTAGCACGACATCTGCCTCAGCATGTATTGACATGGACTCGCCGGTGACTGTTCTGAGCTGGATGTTATTGCTAACTGGCCGAATTTCTGATGCTCTCAAAACCCTGAATTTGGCAATGGACACAGCGGCACCGGTATCGTTGGTGATGGTAACTGCTCGCCCATTTATGGTGCCTCTGATGACTAGACTGCCGTTATCTCGGCCAAATCCCCGGATGGATAACGTTTTGGGAGCTGTTGGAGGGTCAGTCAGCATTCGCCCCCTTATGCTGACTGGCTGGCGGTCCCTGGACATGTGGCTGTTCTGTTGGTTACCCCTGGTCGGTGATCGTTCCCGTAGCCTTACTCGGCAGTCACGTTGGAAGTGTCCTGTCCGTCCGCAGCGGTAACATGCCCCTCTGGTGCCAGTTCTTTGTGACCGTTCTAATATTTTATTCAGACGGCCTCTACTTCCAAAGCTCGAAGTAGAACTTCATTACTTTTCTTGACGCCACTTAGTCTTAAATTTCGCTGTACTTCCACATCTCTGATGCCGTTTATGAAACTCTGTGTGGCCAACTGGTCTTTAGTTTCCTCTGGCAGGTCTGGGTAGGACAAGTGAACTAACCGTCTAATTTCTGCTTCGAATTCTTGGAGGCTTTCACCGGATTTTTGCGTTTTTCCACTCAGTTGGACTTGGTATACCTGGCCCACGGATGGATTGTCGTAACGCTTGTCCAGGATGGCGATGATCTTGTCGAAAGTGCTTTGTTCCTCGACTGGAATGCTTTGGAGGAGTTCTAGGGCCGGACCTCTTAACGAAATTACCAGAGAAGTAGATTTTTCTTGATTATCCCATCCATTAGCTGTAGCCACAGCCTCAAATTGCCGTTTATACATGGGCCAAGATGAACTGCCGTCGAATGTGGGTGGTTTACTAAAGGAACCTTTGGTACTCACGGTGTTCTGGTATTTTCCTCGCTGTAAGTCCTGTTGCATTTTTTTAATTTCTGTTTCTAGTCTATTTTGAAAATTTCACCTGGCTCTGTATGGAATCGATGTCATCTACTTTGGTTTCAAGGGCCTCCACATTATTTTTTAGGATTTTTATGTCGTCGTTTATCTCTTTTATATCTGATTCTACTATTTGCATTCTTTCATTATCTATTTCGTTTACTTGTGATACTATTTGCATTAGTTGTTCAAATTGCATTTTTTCTTTTCAGTTATTTTAAATTCATTTTGTCGTTCAATATGCATTTCGGTCTCCGGTCAAGGCGGTCACGTTTTTACAGCGCTTCTTAAAACCCTCTGATAAAATCTGTTATACCCAAAGTTTCGAAAATAGAAAAAAAAGTCAAATGAACAAATAAAAAAAAACAATGATTAAGTGAAAGTGTATGTGAAAAGAAAACGATACAGTTACATAAAAGACAATAATTAATTAAAAGTCCAGCGTCTATACATGAACAAACCGGCTCCGTAATACTGTAAATATTACCAAGTTGTGTTAAAAAATCGACAAAAGGGTCAAGAAGTCTGAAGCTTGGAGGTACTTTAACACACGTGCAACACATCTGTTACAATCCGGGAATTACAAGTAAACTGAAGACAAATAAATTTGTGTGAATCCACCAAATAAACGGTCGGTATTAACACCCCGGCAAAAAATTATATTGAAACATAAAACACAATAAAAAGTGATGGGCGAAAATGCGAACATTTGCACAATTTTAAAGGAAATGGAGAGGTTTAAGCATGACATAATACTACTGTTGGAGAGAAATAAAGAAGAATTAATTAGTCAAATACAAGCCACTGAAGAGAGGCTGTGTTTATCAAACATAGAGTTGAAACAGAAAGTAGACAGCCTCGAGGAGGAAAATTCCTTTCTACGCACCCAAGTACAGAAATTCGAAAAACAACTAACTAACAACAATATCGTAATATTTGGCCTAAACCGAGAACCGGAAAATATACCAGTGCCATTCATTATCGGAGAACTAAATAAGTATCTTGGAACAGACTTAAAAACTAGTGACGTGAATAACGTATACAGTCTGGGAAAATTAAAAGGATCTCCCTTAAAATAAGAGCTTGTTTCTTTTTTAAAGAAAAAAGAAATTTTACGTAACCGTAAGAAATTAAAAAATACGGGAATATCTATAGTGCACGACCTAACGCCAACTGAGCAACAAGACCAAAAAATATTAAAAAGACACCTCAAACTAAACAGACATAACAAACCGCAAGAATTAAGCTATATCAAGGGAAACAAACTGTACCTAAATAACAAATGTTATACCGTGAAACAACTGATAGAATTCGAAAAAATAGAAGAAGAGAAAAGGAAGGTGAATAGTGAATTTCAAACACAAACGGAAACGCAAACTAAATCTCCGGCGTTTCCAAAAATTACAGGCAACCAAAAGAAAACTAATAATAATACCGATCAAACACCAAAAAGCACGGGAGGAATAGCAAAAAAGAATAAAGGCATACAAAATCCGCCTAAAAGTACAGGACATTCAAAAAATAGTAAAGAACCAGACAGAAAAGGAACAAGCGGAGTCAAAACCAGGTCAAACCCGATTGCTGACGACGTTAAATAGAATCAATATAGAGAAAATAGATTAGTAAGTTTTATATTAAATAAATTAGTTAATTATATATTATAATCTTAGTAAATATTAAATTACGGAATTAAATCAGCTTTCCTCTGAATTTACAAGTGCATAGAGATATTTATTATATAATATTCAAATAACTATCTACCACTTTTTTACAATATGGCGGGAAACATTGATGAAGCGTTTCATATATTAGATAATTAAAAAATGTGATGTGTGAAGATTTTAAGGAGGTAAATAGGGGTATTTGTTTAATGGACGAATTTCACAACCTTACTATTTTGCATTATAATATTAGGAGTTTAAGAGCTAAATTTGATGAGCTATGTATAACCATTAATGAAATTAACAAAAAAAATAATATCGCCATTATAGTACTATCGGAAACCTGGTGTATAGAAAATATAACAGATTTTAACATCGATGGATTCTCAATTTTTTACAATGAGTCTTCTTTTAATAAATGTGATGGAGTTGTAATGTATGTTAAAGAAAATCTCGTTACAGGAGTTAAGAAAATTCCATTAACAGAGATATGCTTGCTTGAGTGCAAATTAGTGTTTAATAAGACAAAAATAAATATAATAGGTATCTATAGGCCAAACCCAACAAATGAACGTATCTTTATTCACGACTTTGACGACTACCTGTCCGCACTATCTAAAGGTGCCGATACACACATCTCTCGTCCGTAGGATGCCAGGTATAATTCGGGGATACTTTACAACCTTCCACTTACAGAAAAAATGTATTGCGCGCACCATCTTTAACACACTCAAACAGATGTCTATACGTCCGTCGTCCGAAAAGACGATTAGGATTCAATCTACCAGTGACAAGAGCAAATTTAAGGGCAATTCAATATACAAATTTTAACAGTTAAGTGTTATATCACTTAAAAACCTCCAGTAACTGAACTATGTCGTAAGCTTTCTTTCTTTCGGCATTTGCAGATTTACATTTTATTACTTTTTATTGCACTCTGAATATTTTGGCAGTTAAAATTTTCTACTAGGAAACGACCCGAAACCATCGATCCCTTGCATCGAGCCGCGCATTTGTAGTTACCGACCTTTGGGGGATAGGACTGACGGATCGAAAAACACCTGCATGAATAAAATTAACACCGAAGTCAAGCAAAAAAAGGCTACAAATTGGTCGAAATATCTTTCATCTTAGCAAAATGTTTGGGTAGTTCAGGGAGTAGAATGAATATATCCATTCATAAAAAAACGCATTTTAAAGAAGGGTACGAACCCAACGTGGGTGGTCATATCTGGCGGACGAGAGACGTGTGTATCGGCACCTTAATGGTGCTTTTTTTATGAATGGAAATATTCATTCTACTCCCTGAACTAACCAAAAATTTTGCTAAGATGAAAGATATTTCGACCAATTTGTACCCTTTTTTGCTTGCCTTCGGTGTTAATTTTATTCATGCAGGTGTTTTTCGATCCGTCAGTCCTATCCCCCAAAGGTCGGTAACTACAAATGCGCGGCTCGATGCAAGGGATCGATGGTTTCGGATCGTTTCCTAGTAGGAAATTTCAATAACTGCCAGGCCAAAATATTCAGAGTGCCATAAAAAGTAATAAAATGTAAATCTGCAAATGCCGAAAGAAAGAAAGCTTACGACATAGTTCAGTTACTGGAGGTTTTTAAGTGATATAACACTTAACAACTGTTAAAATTTGTATATTGAAGTGCCCTTAAATTTGCTCTTGTCACTGGTAGATTGAATCCTAATCGTCTTTTCGGACGACGGACGTATAGAGATCTGTTTGAGTGTGTTAAAGATGGTGCTCGCGATACATTTTTTATGTAAGTGGAAGATTGTAAAGTATCCCCGAATTATACCTGGCATCCTACGGACAAGAGACCTGTGTACCGGCAACATAAGGATGAAATAACAATTGCGGTTGGGGATGTGAATATTGACATCAACCCAAACAACGTACTAACTTTGTCTTCAATTATCTATTTAAATATGTTGGCTAAGAATGGATTTGTCCCACAAATAAATATACCAACACGGGTAGATAATACCTGTTCTACAACAATAGATCACATATCCACATACATAAATAATCAAACAAAAAATAAAGTGCAAGTTAATGCCCTAGTTCTTAATAATAGTTTAACAGATCACTATCCCTTAATTTATAATATTCGATTTCAAAACGAAAAGCGTCCAGAAATTAAAAAACGGAAGCTCATCAAAAAGCTGAAAGAAGGACTTATATTGGATAAAATAAAAAATGCAAATTGGACTCAAGTATACGCTGCACAAGAACCCCAATCTACCGTAAATATGTTTTACGAGCAGTTTACTGCCATTATTAACCAATCAACAACAGAAGTAAAAATAACTGGAAAGGAACAAAAATTAAAACCATGGATGACCTGTGGAATATTAACGGCCATTAGAAAGAGAGACATGCTTAAACAGAAAATCTTAAAAAATAAACAGAATAAAACATTAGAAGAAGAATATAAGAAGTATAGAAACTTTCTAGGTACGTTAATAAGAACTTAAAAAAATGACTATTATGAAAATAAATTAAAGCAATGTAACTCAAACTATAAAACAACTTGGGAAGTAATAAATGAAGTTACAAATGTTCCACCAAACAAAAGCACCATAAACAAAATCAGTATCGATAACAAAATCAGTATCGATAACAAAATAATCAGCAATCCAAAACAAATAGCAAATCATTTCAATGACTTCTTTGTAGAAATTGGGGAGAAAATCGCAAACAAAATTAGTAAAAACAATATAGAAATAAAAAAATTAAAGCTAAGCAATATATCAACGCTATGTTTTTGACGCCAACCGACTATTTAGAAATTGAAGACATAATATCGGTGCTAAAAAACTCTGCATCTCCAGAACCTGACAAATTAAGTATAAAAATAATTAAATTAACAAAACAGAATATCTCTAAACCGCTTACTCACATAATTAACCTAATTTTTCAGACATCAAGCATCCCATATCAATTTAAAGAAGGTCTTGTGGTGCCTATTTATAAATCAGATAGAAAAGATCTAATGACAAATTACCGACCCATTTCACTAATTAATAACTTTGGGAAAATTTTTGAAAAATGCTTGAACAGAAGAATATGGTTCTTTCTAGACAAGAATAAAATAATATCCACAAATCAATATGGGTTTCAAAAAGGTGTAGGGATATATCAACCTTTACAAAAACTAACGACAAGTATACTGAATAATTTTAATGAAAATAAAAAAAATTGCAGTATTTCTTGATCTCCAAAAAGCCTTCGATACGGTATCACATAAAATTTTATTAAGAAAACTAAATGAGATTGGTATACGGGGACCCACTCTTCAACTTTTTAACAATTACTTGTCAGAAAGATGGCAACAAGTACGAATAGGAGATGACATTAGTAATAAAAGATTTGTGAAAACCGGAATCCCGCAAGGCACAGTCTTAGGTCCTACATTATTTTTAATTTTTGTTAATAATTTGCTATCTTATGAAGAATGTAGTGTAGTTTCTTATGCCGATGATACGGTACTAATATGTAATGGGACAACATGGGAAGAAGCCTGGAACAAAGCGCAAAATGCAATCTCAGATGTCAAAAATTGGTAAGATGAAAACAGCCTGAATCTAAACGTATCTAAAACTAAATATATAGGATTTACACCAACAAAGGCAGGAAGCGCTGCTCTATCACCTCTAACTATTAATGGAGCCCTGGAAAGCGTGAAACAAGTATAATCAATACAATATTTAGGTATGTTGATTGATGAAAACTTAAAGTGGAAAACACATATCGAACACCTTGTGAATTAAAAAGCTTACCTATAAATTCTACACTCTCCGTAATTTACTACATGAAAAGGTTTTACTTATAATGTACAATAGTCTAGTCGATTTCATAATAAGGTATGGTATATGCGCTTGGGGTGTAGCTTATAAAACACACTTAAAAAAATAGAGGTAAGTCAAAATTACTTACTTAGAATAATCTTTAGATTAAATAATAGTCAAAGCGTCAGGCATATTTATATTACACGGGCAATATTGAACGTGCGAGGTCTTTACATTAATGAATTGTTAAAGACAATACATTCAGCGAACAACCTCATTAAAACAAATCATCCACATAACACCAGACAAAAGGATAAACAGTTGCTCCTATCTGATCGAAGGAATAAAACTGTATGTCAAAAATGCCTATTATATAACGGTATTAAATGATACAACGTGATTCCATTAAGTTACAAAAAACTAACCAGGAAACAATTCAAGACAAAAAATAAAATATATATTGCCCTGAACTATGATAGCTTATTAGCCCCTCTAGTATAATGAAAACACCAAAAATAAATTAATCTATTTATAGAATAATACCCCTATTTGCATACCTCTATTTCTATTCATGTTAAGTTATATTTTATGTACCTAGTTATATTTTGTTGTTTTGTATATACTTGAATGTTCTCTTGGACACAACACAAGCTTAAGCTTAGGTGTCCATTTTCCATTCGAACATATAATATTGTTAGTTTTACTTATTACTATTTCGTTAGTAATAATATTAATGATAATCTAATTGTAAAAACCATAATTGTATTTTTTTTGCTAATAAATTGAAATTGAATTGATGTACAAATTCAGTTTGATCTTGTTTCTCTTCAAATACTTTAAAATCATTTTGTCTGGTTAATTCCAATTTCGAGAACAATCCTTCCAATAAATTATGTTGTTTTTCTTCCATCGTGGAAACAAGATTTTGTTGTTCGCTTTTCATCGTGGAAACCAGATTTTCTAATTCTATTTTACGTTTTTCATCGATATTAGTGACAAGATTTCCTAACTCAACTTTAAGTTTGTCATCAAAAGATTTCACTAACCTTTATTGAATTTCTTCATGATGTTGTTTCTCCTTCTTGTCACATTTTTCTAGAATCTGTGCTATTTTTTCGTCTAGTCCCTCCGTAACGTGCTTGACTATTTTTTTGGTAGTTTCGTCAATTTTTTCCATACTACGAGTTTCCATAAATCAAATTACGAATTTCACTGCACTTAATCCTTCACTTCTAACACCAAATTGCAATATAGTCCGTGGGTTCAATTTAAAATTATAAAACTAATATTCACTTTCACTTTTCTAGAACTTTATTTACATTAAAACAGCTGATTCAAATATGACAATAACATTCTCATATACGCTAGTCGTCGCGGTATAACTGAACTCTCCATCGTGGCTTTCTTCCTTTATAAGCCCAGCATAGAAAATTCTCGTAAAATCATCATCACTTCTACAGGTGCCGAGTCTTTTCGAGAACCATTTTTTATCTCAAAGCATTTGTTGTCGTACTGAAATGAAACAGGGTCGGCTTTGGGTAAATTTCGTAACAATATATACATTGTACTTTACCAAACTGATTATACAGGGCCATTAAAAAGATTTAAAAGTGGAGATGGATTAAGATCTAACTGATTATTTAATAGTCTACCTAAGTATTAAATCTGTTAATGACTAGGGATACTAATAAACTAATTCTACTGGGATTACTTTCTGAATGTAAAACTTTTACATTATCGTTAAGCTGATGATTATTCTCTACTAATCATAAGTTACCCTCTACTAATCATCAGTTTTACCATAAAAAGTAAAAGTTTTACATTTAGAAAGTAATTCCAGTAAAATCAATTGATTAGAATCCCTAGAAATTAACAGATGTAAATACTTAGGTAGACTATTAAATAATCAGTTGGATTTTAATCCATCTCCACTTTTAAATCTTTTTGATGGCTCTTTATAATCAGTTTGGTAAAGTACAATGTATATATATAGTGGTGTTTTTAGAATAAAATAGTTTTAGTATTTTGTGAAACTTGATAATGGCATTGTATGCCGAAACAGGTGTAGTTCTATCAAAATAAAGTGTAAATCTCAGTATTTTTCGTTTTTATGTTTTCTCATCATGGATTTACATCAAGTATCAGCTACTACAATTCAATATTGGGGATTGGTCAATTTAGTTATATTTGGTGGCCTATAAGTAGTTGTATAAATAAAGTGGTTGTGATCAAGGGGGGGCTATATGGAATACATGAAATATGGGGCGAAGCAAAATTATATTTATATATTGTGGTTAACACAATGTTAGAAGAAGTTGCATATTAAAGGCCGGTTAAAATTATTGTTTACGAAGTGGCTCAAAAAATATCAGATATGATTTTTAAATAGCGTATAGTGTGGGGTTAGGTAATTAAAAAATGTTATATTGGGTGACAAATAAACAGCAGCATATACAGGATGGTTGCATTTTAGAGTGAAGCAGAGTTGCAGTTATACAAGGTGGTTCCAAAAAATGTTGAATAAAATATAATGTGGCCCACAAACACTTGCTGTTTGGGTGAAATGTATTCGGGATTGGTAGATTTATAGTTATATTGGGTTGTTCAACAAAGTTAGAATAAATTGTTATATTGGATAGCTCATATGTATCATCAGATACTTCTTATTGCAAAGAATTATACACTTCATTTCCCGGTTAACCTACAGGTAACGGCAGGTGATAAATAAAATTATAAAACACGGGGCAGGGTTCCTCACTCACCTTGAATGGTAATTTATTTCTAGACGCTGTTGGTGGTTGTATTTTTTATAATACCAATAAGTTCTGCTTAATGAAATTCATATAGTTTGATACAGAACTGATTTATGAGTTTTAACATGGACCGAATCTCTGCCTTTGATACGAAACAAATATTTATCGCTAATATTTTTTAAATAATTTAATTTTGTTACAGAAATAATGGGTCCCTAAACCTTAGGGCTCAATAGGATGAGTAGTCAAGATGAGACAGCGAGCCTACTGGTAGGCCAGCCATCTCTTACAAGTGCCTCGTCACCGGTGAACTGTTCGAAGCCGGTGCTGATGCGCCAAGAATGCACAACGTTCTTGGTGTCATCGCATCATCCTCAACTGTCGGTTTTTTCTGATAGCGAGGAAGATGGGTCCTTGTGTTTGGAAGAGAACAGCACAAGGTCGGTGCCAGACATAGAACTACACTGCAGGTATGTCAAAAATTTAATCGTTTTTATTAAAATTGAAAGTGTGTAAACTCTCTAAGAATCTAAGCCCGTTTTTTTGTGATTAATTTACATAAATTTACAACTGCAATATTTGTAAATAGATTCCGCCTTCACTTTGGGAATAATTACTTATTAGTAAAATAACAAATTTTCAAGATTTCAATTGGACGCCACCAGAATTGAATCCTTCAACTAGTAAATGAGAGTTGCCTATCGGGCTGAATGGAAATAAGATGAATGAACTGTCGGATATTTGTGCCGAACATCTACTGGTAACACAAAAATATGAGTGAGGCCTCTACGGGCCTATCGCAATATATTTCGGTGTCTTGGAGGTCAAGTTCTTCTTTACCACTTGACCCAAAATTTATTTGCAGTCAAGCCTACTTTTTGACGTTCATTTCTCTGATTCTATTTTTTGACAACACAAAAAAAATCGGATGCAATTTTTTGAGGTTTTAGAAACATTTTTAGTTGTGTTAGCCTCATAGGATTGATATCTTTGAATACTATTTATATATTTCAAGCATATGGTTGACCAATCTTCATCTTATTAGGCTTATTGTCTGTTACGGTACCCATCTTCGGCCTACATATGCATCTTCTTCCCTTAACTACTTCGATAACTGCATATTTGACTGCTAGACAGACTCATTCTGCTCAAAATGTTGGTGCCATTTATTCCCTTGTTTCTTGTTTCGCTTATTCAATCCAACTTATTTCAGTTTGTTTCTATTGTCTTCATTTTTTATTCGTTCTGCTTTGCAGCAACCCTTTATTTTCCTTAAAACGTAAATGCTTATGTTTTATACCTTGTTTGACCCTTTTTGTCGTTACCTATGTTGTGGTTCTGTACCTGATTGTAGATAAAGCAATAGTGTTGTGAAATTTGAGTAAGGGATCTTTTCTCCATTAATTTTTAAGGCTTAGTTTGGTTACTGCTCTACATATCCGGGAAAATTTATTACTTCTTTGAGTTGGTCTTTTGCCGATTTGTACATTAAAATCTCCTGTTAAAATGATTTGGTCAGCAGTGTTATAATTTTTGAGAGCACTTGTAACTTCTTGTAAATGCTTCTATTTCTTGACTGTTTTCTTCTTCAACAGTTCTTCTAATTAGGTTTACCCGGGTTAAGACTATTCTGTAAACTAGGATACTCACAATACCGATGAACTAAGTGCCATAGAAGATATTGATGTTATAGCAACAGCCATGACGCTATTAAATCCTAGAACAAGCTGGATGGAGGCCAGTTTTTAATAATATTTAAGAAAGGGACCTCCACCAGTAAATTCGTGGCCCTCCTATTCTAGGACTTTACAGTGTCTAAACTCATCGAGAACAGTAAACGTTGTTTTAAATTAAACGAGAAAATTATAAAGTGACATCGAGGAGTCTTGGGAAAACAAGCCATCAGACGCTCCAGGCCGAATATAGTGCAGCTGGTATTGCTATCACAAAGTGATTCGCTTAAGAAATTGGTAGGTTCTCTGGTCTCCAAAGCAACAGGCAGTATTTTGTGTCTTGACGTGATCTCTCTTCGGCCTTACAGGATCCATGTCTGGAAACATCATTTTAGTGAAATATATCGTTAAACACGAAGTTTATAAAGCTAAATCTGGCAGATTTGCTCCAAGAATCACAGAGTGATACCGTTAAACTCTCATTTCGAGTGACTGTTTTGTCAGACATAGGCACGAGATAAACAAATCCAAGAGAGCTGAAGTGTAGTTAGTTCACTAATAAACCTTTCGCAAAATATAATTGAACTAGCGGTAGATTGTTGGCTAAATACTACGGCAAACACTAAATAATTTTCCAAATTCCATCAATAAAAAGATTAACGAGTCTGTGGGTGTTAGTCTGAAGCACTGAAGCTGGTAGATAATGTATCTCGTACCTCGAAGTTTCCTTGGAGTTCCATCGTCTTGAAATGATTGATCTCACAAAAGCTTTGGATTTGCTATCGTCATCAGGTGAATATAGGTATTTGTAGAGGCGTCTACAGAACCATTATCGACGCACGTGGTGAGAAGAAAGGGTAGGGATAAAATTCGAAATATCATGGAAAATGGAAGTAGGAAGTATTGGCTGTGACCGACGGGGTGCCCTGTTAATGGATTCCAGAGCTGCCCAAATAATTTTTTTTACTGCATCGCCATATCGTCATTAAGAATAGAGTTTTGTAATTGTACTCACTATGCAGCCTCTAATGTTAAACAGTTCGCCTGTGAACAGTATAGTTAATATAACTTATCTATAGATTCTGTAAAAAAAACGAACTAGTCCTTAATCTCCGTAGCTTTTGTTGGACTATTGGTTAATTAATGGGATATTAATCGAATTGAATTTAATATCAGTTTGCAGAATTATATTTATGAAAATTTTCGGAACACTGTATATCGTAATTTGCAAATTCAACAAACATTATTTTTCGCATTAATCTAGAAGTCATTACCAGGAATGTTGTATTGTCAACAAAATTGGTTTCAATAAGTCAATGAAAATTTATTAGTCCCTAGTATGTGTTTACATCGCACCGAAATGTAGTTACCAGTATGCATGGGATAAAATTAATCTCTGGATTATCCCAAGCGATTTGTTCCAGAGATGACATTATGATGAAATACACATATTCCATTATATATTCAGCAACGTTTCATGTCATTCGAATGATCCCTCTAATAAGTGTGAAAGACTCGATGAATATAGTTCAATGTCAAACGGTCGTCGGAGATCTTATTTATCTTATAAATTGGTAAAATACGGATGTACAATACTGACAACTCTAGCATGCCATCTACTACAAATTAACAGAAATCTGTATTAGCTCAACGGTTTGTTCAATTTAGGGAAGAACTGAACAAGACTGGTGTATTTTAGATAAACCTAATGGTGTATATAATTACAGGCGTATATTGAACAAACAGTTCGTCAAATAAAGTTAGTGGATTTTTTATAATAGCGGTGTAAAAGTAAGTAATTTTTAATAGCCGATCTGATGCACTAAATACGGAAGACAGAGCCGTGAAACTAAACCAAAAATTGTGGAACATTCCGGACCAAAGCAAAAGCAAAGAAATTCAGCATTCTCTGTAAAACGTCAGGTCAAATAATAAAATCTAATTACTTACCTCCGTGCAAGAGCAACAAAAAAAAACAGTGAAATTCAGAATTTTTCAAGACCCAGTAGTTTAAAAAGTTGTTAAACCACATGTAATCTGGCGAAAACTTGCGGCAAATTTTGCCCACCAATGAAGGATTTATATTAACAAGATCTACCATCAGCTTCAGTGAGAATTTACTCAAGTAAAAAAAAGTACTTTTCTTGACAACATTGAACATTTTTCTCGTAAACCATAAACTTTTTGACATTTGTTATATAAGACTTGTTTATTTATACTGATCAGTTCTATCATCTACCAAGAAATCTGCACTGCATTATGTTACACCCTTTGTATACATATAAACACTAACACGTAATCAATACATATGACTGGCTTTATGAAGACATTTATTTGTCTTTGTTAGCTATTATAAAAGAGAGCAGGAAGTTCAACCAAGATTTTTAGTGGAATAAAGATAATGTGATAATGAAGTCGAAATTCTGTTAAGCACTCCGAAAACTGTTTCCTGAAAGATTGAGCACATTCTCTTTGGTCAAGCTGGGGCATTGTTTCGTCGAGATGCATTTCAGTTTCTTAACTTCAAAATGGAATTTAAATCCTTTTGTTCTTTCAAAGGATTTAAATGTTTTCATTGTTCTCTTTGATATAGGTGAAGTTTTCTTGGGATTTTTGAACGTTCTTTCCGTAATTTAGTTCTCTATAGATCCATTTCGTGATTTCTACGGATTTAGTACAGAGATGAATGCCGCAGAAAGGGATTATCAGCTTTATTTTTATTTCGTATCATTTTCTTATTTATAATGTTCATCCTTGTAGTGAAACTTTTTATAAAATTTTAAAATCAACAAATATAACATACATTAGACGTGCATAGGGCATAAGTTTTAAATTCATGAAAGATGAAATCTGTCAAGCAAAATTACATTTATTTCACAGAAAGTCTAAGATTAAAGTTCATGTTCCACAGGTCCGCCTTCTTGTCTTAATTCACTTTTTACCACAACAGTTGTTAAACCCCTTCTTATTGCATTTGATGTTTCAAAACGTCAACACATGTGACTGGATTAGGTTCGTTGTAAACCGAACTCTTCATATGTCCCCAGATATAAAAATCCATGGGGGTCACGTCTGAATTTCTAGCTGGTCATGGTATAGGTCCACCTCTCCCTATCCAATCACATGTGTTGGAGTTTTGAAACAGAAAATAATCAATGGGGTAAATTAAATATGAAGGGGTTTAACCACTGGTGTATTAAAAAGTGGACATCGATTGAGAGTATGTGCGCGAAACAGACTCGGACATCTGAAACATGAACTGTAATGTTAGACTTTATGTACAATAGTTATAAATGTCATTTTGTACCTATTTGGATTGTTTTATTTTATTTTTTGACCCAAGTGATAAATTTGGTCTTCGAGTACCTGGGAGCCTATCATAATAGTTTTTTTTAAGAATTCTGATACTACCCTAACGTAGACATTTTAAATCACATTTGCAGCTGTCATAGACTTTTTCCTAAATATTTCAGAATGAAAAAAATATTTTTTTGGATTTAGTTCAATGTATAAAGTATTAACGGTCTACTGCGACCCAGTCGGTACAGTTAACTGCAGTTTTAGTGTTGAGAATAATAAAGCAAGGTTTCTACTAGACAAAAATCGCAAATACAAATAAATGAGAGGAAAATTCCCAAAAATAGGCCAATAGACAAAAAAGTGCATTTAAAAAAACTTCCAAGTTCAATTTCTTGAAAACGATTAAGTTTGAGATACGGTGTTTCATGTTCAAATCAGTCAAGAATGATGTAAACTACAACCTTTTAAAGGATGTAAGGCGACTTAACCTCTAAGATAATTAAAAGGGATAATAGTTTCATAAGGAGATAAATGATAACTGTTGTTATCACACAAAGTATTGTGCACTTACTCTACGTACGTTGCTATCTCAAAACGATATATTAACCAAAATGGTAGAATGCACTTTCGGTAAAAGATATCTATATCAATTACTCTAACAGACAGTTCGTCACCCTCTTATGTCCGTTTTTATTGCAGATTGGATGTGAAAGGATGCAAGCAAAACCTCTCCTCTAACAATCCAACGAGGAACAGAAGTTCGTCGAATGCTTTTCAGCTTGCGCCTTATACGTCATCAGCGTCACCGCGAGGTGTCTTGGAGCGACGAACTTCGCAGACTTTGGCATCGACCTTGAAAATCGTCCGTTCCGTGTCAAAAGAAAGCGTGCGGTCTATCCATCATTGTACATGTCCGTGCCTCAATGCACCGGTAAGCTGCATGCCACAGTTTTTTGATTACAATTTCTGGGAAATGCTATAAATCTCCTTTCAAAGTAATTCATCTCAAATGTATAACATATATATCCACCGATGAACTAGTTAATGTACTACTCGGAACGACTGAATTCTTATATAAAGTATAGTACACTGCTCAAAACTATTAAAGAATATGTAATTATTTATTCAAATGCATTTTTTCTTCCTTCTTTGCGGATCTTATCGTCTTTGACCGCTTTGTGATACCCGAATGATCCCCGAGAAGCTATATAGCCTTTATGAGGGCAGGAGCAGGGGTCTGCCCGTTATGTTTCTTATAAAGTGTGTCTCATTCTAAGACAGTAAGGAATAAGATGCTCAAACAGAACAGTTATCCTGAAAGTATATTAGTTTGCCGAATTGTATCCTTAAATTAATCTAAAGCTCTGGAAAAAAACCAGATGGTATATTTTGTACAGAAATGCATAGCTGATGCAAAGAACACAGTGAAAAGAAAGAACTCTAAATAAATATCTGTATGACTCAGCTTAACTATTTATACCGATTCTGACAATAAAGTACCCTCTTACTGTTTTTCAAGAAAACTGACGAATATTTTAAATTGTTTGTTGTCAATAGATAGATCTTGTTTAGTTCTTCGATGCACTGATCTCTCATCTTCTTCCGTTCATAGTCTTTTTCTGCTGTAACTACCAATACTCTAGATTCTTTAGCCGTATGAGATTCAAGATTAACCCCAATTGGTAAAATCATACATCCTTGAAATGGTTACATCTTGGGGGTTTATATATCCTTGGTCCTGCCTAAAGTTTTGGTTATTACTAGGAAGGCTGTTCTCCAATTTGCTATGTCCATCTTAAAACTAATAACTATACTTGTTTCGTTACGTGTTGGTATCTGAATCATTCATTCAAAATAACATTCAGCTTGTGGATTATTTCTTATTTCCAGAAGAGAGAAAACATCCATGTTACATTTCGTGAATTCTTGTGATACCCTTGTTTTCCTTCCCTGAAATTCTCTTTGCCTGGAAAATATTTTTTTCCTTCTTTTTAGAATGTGTTTCTGACATTAATGTAGTATGATGAGGTGGGAGTGTTACTTCCTTGCAGCCCTTTCAGCTGGCTACGTGTGTTTCCTGACTGTTGGCTTATTTGAGATCTTTTATTACCATGCGTTCAGATGCAATATAGGCTGTTCACCTTACTTCCTGATTGTAGTTTCTCTGTCTGTACATCCGATACATCAACTGTCGAATTTCAGTATCAAAACGGGCCTAGTCTCAAGTTCGATGATCTGGTTTTCGTAAGTAGATCTGGAGTGTATGTCATGTATAATCCGAAGCCTTGAGTTTATTAGTGCGTTTTCTGTTGTCTTTCTAATGTTAAATATTCTAACATCCTTGATATGAAAATGTGTCTATGGAAGTGATCTTATTTTTCATGAAAACACATTATTTGGGGGTTGATGTGGTTTAACATCAGTGTTTAAGAACATCAAATGATGTTCTCACATAGCTTGAATGTCCCAAAATACCTACATTTTTGTCTGCAGTTAATATTTCCCACAAGGTTTTCTTTTCCTTTTCTAACGTTCCAGTTGGTCTGCCCTGCGTTCGTTCCGATAATATCTTCATATTGAATTACATTTGTTCCATCTCGTGCTACACCCAAATGTATCGCAACGGTTTCATCGCATTTCTATTTCTATAACAATGATTTTACAGTAAAGTTCAGGTGAGGGGCTATGCCTCCATTTTTTTCAAAATTTTCCAGGGTACGGTTTCAGTGATAGGAGGGGGGGGATGGGTAATTTTTTTTGATCTATGAGTGTAATAATGATAATTCGGTAGAAAGAATGAGAGTATTAGATTTTGTCTTCTAAACGTTGTTTGTGGCATATTCTTGATTACTTTTATGTTTTTTTGGGCAATAACACCACAATCGAAATAAAACGACGTATATTGCTCAAACAAATCTAAATGTGTTAATAAATATTGCTGATATTTCTAATGCATATATTTGTTATATATACAACATTAATTGCTTATTTTGAGCATATATGATTTATTTTTGGTATTGTAATGATATTATTTCGTTCTTATGCGAAATAACAAAAACATTATAGATATACATAGCCAGATATATTTCCCTCACATTTACATTACATGAACATTAGATATTACTGTTCATATTATTTACATTATAGTTAAATTGGTGCTGTCAGATCAGTATAAAGACTGACGTTCTTAGAGGCAATGTTTGCATTTATAAATAACACACAGCAGTACTTAATTGACGTATTGGTCAAATTTGAGATGAACTACTCCACTTTGATAAATCTGTTACCAAATATATATTTATATCGATTGTTTCCCCTAACAAGATTCTAGATATCTATATGTTCTGCTTGCTGTAGTGCTCTTTTTCTGCTTCTTGTTTCATGTAGAAAGCCTGGCAACGCTTAGTTTATTTTAGCTGTATATAAGGCAGAGAAATGGTTAAAAATGTATTAAATATTTTCAAAAAATACTATAAACTATCGGCAAATATTACGCATCAATGTTTTTTCTTAATAATACAAGAACAATAATGACTTTAATTTATTGTTTATTCATCGTGTCTATAAACTAATATTTATTATGAAGACAAACTTTATGATATTTTACTGTAGCTTTAACCATATTTCTAAGACAAATATCGATTTTCGTTATTATAATTGTCTAAATTACCACAACAATAATTCTTTCGACTTGCCTTGAAATAATTTATTGATAAAGTATTTCTACTAAATTATATATACCATAAGAAATGTAAAATAATTTCAAAATAAATTTGCACAAATAAAGTTTAAAAACAGGATTATCAGCAGTTTTCAACGTTATTTTACTGTTGGATGCTGATCCTTGTGCAGCTATTACTTCATATTGTGACTTGGTGGGAAGGCTCCTGTTTTTAATAGAAACCAAGAGTGCTTTTTTATACTCAGTACTTGGCTTGACTTATTCTGTCATGTCAATGCCAGGTTGTTTTTGACACAAAACAGTACTAGGGACGTTATCACCTTCAGAATATCTCTTTTTCTGTAGCTATATTACCTTGTGACTTTTTGTCAAAGATTTTACCTTTAATTAGTCTTTATTTCATTTCTATGTCTATGTTTCTACAATTGCATCCGGTAATACGCCAGATGCAGTCTGCTAAAAAATAAAGAGTTTAGTGCATACAAAATAGGAGATAAAAAAATTCGGACGTTTAATTATAATTTTGTATCATTTGCTATAAATCGTTCCTTTTATACACTAGGACCGTCGACATTTTTACAAAATTTCGGGTTTTCAATTCGATCTAAATATATTAATAAAAAAACAATAAGTCAGTCTAAAAATGAGTTAAACATTATATTAAGCAAACAGATTTATTAATTATTAATCAAAAGACCAAATGTTTGTAAGAATATTTTACAACAAGGATTTTAAAAAATCTGTGTTTTGAAATATCTGCCTTTTGCCAACTGCGACAATTAGACATTAGAAGACTAATTATTAACGCAATTTGTTCAGATAATACAAATGAGTCGAAGAGTTTGCTACAGAGTACCGACGGTGGCACTTTCCTTTCCTAACTAGTTAAATTAAATGAACTGAACTAAATAAACAAGTGCTTATCTCAACAATAGCATTACTCTCAACTTCGGTTATACCCAGACTCGCAATCCTAAAATATAATTTTTTCTTGTTAGTTTTTGGTGCTGTATTATGCTGTTATAAAATTCATTTTTACGCCACCAATGTAAAAATGAAGAAACCTTCTAAATTAATCATGCCGACCAAAACCAAACGTAAGCATAGCCGGCTGAAGTAATAAAAAATGAACCACCCGAAGGTCGACTCGAAAATTCTGGTAACAACAAAGGAATAATCCTGACATTCTAGTCTGTTCTGGGGCAGTAATAAATACGATATTTTGCACATGTTGAGCAGTTAGTTTTGCTTTATATTTACGTGTTGATTATTTGTATAGAAATGGCCTTATTTCTGGGTAAATAAAGTTCTCGAACTTCTTCATTACTTTTGTGCCTATTATATTTTGTTATGTTCCGAATGGTTCTCCTCTGGATACATAAATATTAAAGACGAAAATGATCATTTACAATGATATAAATTAAATACTCTTTTCGATAATACAGTTTAAATTATTTTATCAAAAAAAATATAATCTTGCTTTACAAACTGTTGAGCATTAATTTATAGACGTCAATATGGAACTATCGATTTATCGTTTTAAAAAGTATCAGTCACAAATATGTAATTACATACATATATATTTCAAATTTGAGCTCTGAACGTTTAACATTTTATTAAGTTTCGGTCTAACAAAAACGCGAAATAATTTGCTGGATCTGGTGTACTCTCAACTACATGTTTGGGAACATTTCTCCTTTCAATTGAACTCAGAGTAAGGAGTTTTCTTAGAAATGTGAACTTTTATAAAATATTAAGTCGTCATTGCACAGAAAGGAACTTCAACAAAATATAATGTTATAAAGATTTTTCATTTCAACTCAACTCAGTAAGTAAATAGTTTTCTTAGAAATGTAAAGTTTGATGAAACATTTATTAACTAAAAGGAAACTTGAACAAAATATATGGAGCTCACAATATGTGGTGAACCAATCTTAAGTTTGTAATTCCTTGAACTAATAACACATCTAATCTATCATAATCTTAAAGAATAATGAAATAAATTAAAACAGAATAATAAAATAATAATAAATCTTCTAGAGGAACAATTTTCTTAGTTATATATACTTTAGGAAATATTAGGACGATTTGGAATTTTTCGTTTTTGAAGTTCGCAGATCTAACCATTCATTTTGTGAAGAAATCGTTAATGATTAGACAAATTACATATTATCGGAATATTATTGATCACAAAAACTTTAACAATTGCATGGTTCTTATAAATGGGTTATGTCATCTCGTATTAAGGAATCTGTACCTATTTTTAAGACTTTTAATCCAAAATTATGTTAAGTCCTTAATACTCTTTTTTATATGCCAATGTCACCTTTTTAAAGGGGTGGTGTTATAAATGAAACTTTATATCAATAGAATTATTAAATCTTTTAAAGGAACCAGAAACAGTTATTTCATAAATTATGTACAATTTAATGTAAGGCCATCAAAAATATTGACATACATAAAAATGTATCACCCGTTATCATATGGTCCCAAGATAGAGTTCCGTAAGATTCAACGATGTAATCAATCATTACGAATCAACCAGATTTGATTCAACATGAAAATAATAACTCAAAATCATACATACTGCCACTTTTTCTCCAGTTTTTCATTTGTTCAGTAATTTTATTATTTGAATTCTACTCCACCTTACTCTGTTGATTTTACATCGCGATTACTATTTATATTAAACATAACATATATCTCATTCTTTGGTCTTAGGTCAGATGCGTTTTCATTTTTTATTAATATTTGAAGAAGAGGTTCATTTCGTAGACAGTTACCTTTCATCTGTTTCATCAGAGCTCAATTTCCCTACCTATTCTTCATTTTCCTGTTCTTTTTTTTCTTATTTTTTAATTGAAGTTTAACATTATCAAAATGTTTGTATATTTCCTTTTAATAATTTCACCTGTATCTATTATTGTTAGTGCACCATCCTGTGGCATTTTAGTGACAATGCAATTTTGTTTCATTGTCATTAACCGAAGGAGGAGGAGGAGCTTCTCAATTCGATTTTCTTTAAATTTTTTTTTAGACTTTGTCACCTCAGTATTCGGGCAGCTATGAACCGATCATTCTTTTTTCATTTTTTAGAATATACTTCCAGATTGGTCCCATATTGTTTTGACATGGAATGGTCCATTTTGCAAAAAATCTCAAAAATCTTGTAACCCTCTCTCGAGGACTCGGGGAATGGACCGGCGACATCAATGGCAATTCTTTCAAATGGGACGCCTACATTGTACTGCTGCATTCTGTCCTTGGTCCAGATCCTCGGGCCCTTACTGGCTGCGCAGGTGTCACATTTCCGGCACCAAGCTCTGATGCCTTCGAAGTAGTTTACCCAGTAGTACCGTTGGCGAATTTTATCCAAGGTTTTATTCATGTCCAGATGACCTCTGGTAATCCCATCATGTACTTCGGCCAGGATAGCTGGTACCTTTTTCTTTGGGACTTGGTTTCTCGCCGTCAGTGCTTTGTCAAATTCTCTTTAGCATTTCTTTCTCTGCTCTTAAAGAGTTCTGTCTTTTTAGATGACAGGATTAGTTCAATGTCTGGATCAGCCATTTGGTCCTGAATGCACTGTTACGTTGTCCAGTCTTCATTGGTCTGCACTCTGATCTGTCGCTGTTCCGTCTTCTGACGGTGTCCGCATTCTACTCTACAGGGTCTTCTTGACAGAGCTACGGCATTATTAAGCATACGGCCGGCCCGGTGTTCGACCTTGAAATCTTATTGCTGTAATTTCTTAATCCACCTGGCCAATTGTCCTTCCGGTGTCTTCATGTCCAGCAGCCCTTTTGAAGGCGGATTAGGAAATGACGACCATAGAGGTATTTGTGGAAATGGTCTACAGCCCTTATTATTTTCGCTGATATATGACATTATCTTTCTATTAACGATCAATCCTGTACCATGTTGGCTTTCGTTTTCTGCTGTATTATAAAAGTATATGACCGAATTTGAGTTGTGTAATACATTCTACGTCCTTACATCTTAATCTAGTCCGATGATGTATCATCAATCAATTACTGTGTACTTCTTCAAATTCGTTGAGACAGTCTTCACTGTTGTTAACTAAAGTTTGTTATTTATTCTCTTACTTATCAGTGACTATTCTAGACTCTGACGTGGTGAAACACACGCACAATTCAAAAATTAATTTTCTAAGTGAGTCGTAATCACATTTCCTCGTATAGAAAAATTTTCAGGAATCAACCCGTGAGCAGAATACCTTATTTTAAAATAGAAGTCAACAAATTTGATGAGCTCGCAAACAACAGCTCGAAGGCGTAAAAATATCAATAAATTGTACTGAACAATGTAAAGACTGACATTAAACCAATTTTATAACTGAGACTCCCCGAACGGAGACGTTTTTCTCGGCACGATATGCTTGTGAATATCTTTGTTAGCCTGTCCGAATGAGCACCATGGGGTGTAACTGAGCAGTTCTTATTGCATAATTCAGCAGTTAGTAGTCTGATGTCAGGAGCACTCCCGAAATGTTATTTAAATGTGTAAAATAGAATAGTAAATTGTCCGAGAAGCGGAATACTTGAATGCTGAGGGTGTATTTGTTTCCGGAAAAGATATAAAGGCTTGCGTTTTGTAAGTAAAGTGGTTTCATTATCTGCAGTTCAAAGAATGGACGATAAAGACTCATTTTTTATATCAAGCTATATCGAAAGCTATAAAAGAATTTTAAGCAAGTAAGGTAAACATCATACGCATAATAATAGCTAGTAAACTAAATTTATATCCACAGGTGATGCTACAAAACTCCGTAATTTCTAATTTATATAGAGTTTTGATATGATAACTGTTATTTCATGTTGCCTGTTTTAGGTAAAGCTAGTAAACGTTATTTCAAAACAGGATCTGCTATGGTCATTAGGTGCATGATGGGAAATTCAGATTGTATGTCGTAATTATACCCTTACCCGGTCATGCTCATTGGGTCGCTTAATCCCCTGTCTCGTCCAAACAACGTCGCAGTACCTGGCGATTGGTTGTCGGTGATGCGTAGGGGCAGTGGCTCAAGAAGTTCTCCAAACGTTTTTAATTTGGACCCTGGACTCGCTGATTATATTCTCATTAGAGATTATGTATGCCGTCTCGATGAATTTTCTTTTATACTAGTGCTCTTCCCTGGGAATTAACCTTGCCTGGTCTCAGTTGATGTTATGGTGTTCGGTCTATGTGTGATTAGCTAACCCTCGTGTGCAGTGGTCGTTTAGTCTCACCAATGTAGAGATTGCCACATTCACAGGGTATGCTGTATATACAATTTTTTGCTACTTCAGAATTATCCAGGTTTGTTTTTATGATAATACTCCTCAAGGTGTTGTTACTCTTGAATACCATTTTGATTCGATATCCATGTTCAATACGTCTAAGTTTTTCCGACAACCCTTTAGTATATGGTAGTAATACGGTTGCTATCGTGGTTTCCTCTTTCTGCCTAGGTGGTTTCTCCAGTTATTCAAATGCCTTCTTAATGATGGTTTTCGCATCTGTCAAAAGGTCTTCTCTAAGTTGCATTCGAGGACCTCTGGTGAGCTGCAAATGTTTTTGGCTCTATGGACGAGTTATATTGTCTACCAAGTTCAGACTAATATTGGGTCTAATATGATAATGGGGAGAACAGGAATGAATGAAATAATTCACGTTTTCTTCATTATCAAATCTCAAGATTCGAACTTGTGTTCCTAAGCTCATCCAATTGTAGTTGCAAACCTTGTTCCTTCTTAATTTTACACCTGAGCAGTAAAATCAGCTTTTTTGTATCTTCTTATTTAAATGGAAATATAACATGCGTTTATCACATACTCCATAACATATCAAGAATAAATTGTATAAAATCTGTTATGGGCCATGGTACGGAATTTCATCTTATGAAAAATAGGTAAAAGCACTTGTAATCGTCAGAAAATACAAAATTTTATAAAATTTATAGGTTGCGTATTGTCACAATAAAATAAATAATTTGGGAATAAAGAAAATATATATTGTCGAGGTTAATATGTCTTTATTTTGTTGATATAAGTAAACGACAATGACGGTATGATCTACCTACATGTGATTTCATTCAAATATCACAAGGAACATCATAAAAGATTCCAACCAATTACTTAATAACGAGACATAGTTTTCACGTGGCAGATCTAACTCCAATTCTGACAACTAGAGTCGCAATGAACGGAGGCTTTGATAATTGCTTTAGCACTCCTTACCACCAACAAGACAGGACTAAAGCGTTGGTCAGGAAAATTACTGTGAGATAAACCACTATAATCAATAAATACGAGCGACACCGTTGTACCCAGAAACGACAAATTGCACATAAACGGTATTCAGTTGAACTATAATTAAATGTTAATATACCCCGGTTCAACAAAATTGTAGCAAAAAGTTGCAGAATTTTCAAATTTTGCCAGGTCTCTACACTAGAGGTGTTTTATACACTTGTTTATGTAAAGTTCTTAAACAATTCTTCACTATAGCGCCGTTCTATTAAACAATGATAAAGTTGACACTTCATTCTGACGAATTTACTTGTTCTGTTGACATTGAAAAATATGTTAGGTTCCTACAACTAGTACATTCATCCACTGAAGATTTCTAAGTAAATTTCATAACTTTTTCCTCAACCTGATACTCCATGATGATGGAAATCGAGTTGTTGAAACGTAGTAAGAAATAAAGGATGGTCGAGTACAAAAAATTGTTTTAATTTATTTATGAATACGATTGTAAAAAAGTATTGCCAGAAGAATGCTTATATCTTATGGAATTATAACGAAAGTCATTAATATTAACAATCTACAACTTCTCTTTCTTTTTTGTAGAAAATAGCGGTTTCAGTATACAGTGAGTGGGTAAATTATGGAATAAATTCAGTAAAACTGAAATAATTTGCCTTTGAACAAACTCCGGTACATGTTGATTTCAAGAATTGAATCGTTGAGACCGAAAATTCATCCTACACTGAATAACAAACTAAATAGTTCAGAAATTTTCACATAACAAATGTTTTACACTGCACGAGTTTCTCCATATTATGGCTTCGTTAGATGTACATTATATATTAAATAACTATTTTTGTACGCCAAAATTATTCTATTTATAGTAATCTCATACAGAACCATTAAAGAAGAGGGGAGGAATTTGTATCTAGTTGGTCATTTCACAAAAGGCCTGAATATTTAAGGTTATTAATTTCTAAAGTTTCTAAATAATTCAATTTTAAACACTTGTTTTCTGTATGCAAAATTTCGAAATCTTCGTTAAATTGATGATTTTCAGAAGCTAAATGTACGCCAAGGTTAGATTTTTCATCATTTGTCTCATAACTCCTTTTATGCTCAGAAATGGGTTTTTTTAATTCCTAAATGTGCGACAGATGTAGGTTTTGGGACATGTACCACAATTCAGTTTATATGCCCCTGATTTACTATTTTTATCTGTATTTGCTTTAATGTAAATTTAATAAAGCAAATACATTTTTAATTAATTATCAGTTGCATTTCGGTCTCCGGTCAAGGCGGTCACGTTTTACAGCGCTAAGAACCCTGTGATAAAAATTGGTTATACCTAAAGTTTCGAGAATAAAAAAAAAATTAAATGAACAAATAAAAAAAAACAGTGATAAGTGAAAGTACATGTGAAAAAAAAAAACGTCACAGTTATATAAAAGACAATAATTAATTAAAACTCTAGCATTTCTAGCCGAACAAACGGGCTCCGTAATACATTCAATATTACCAAAATCGACAAAAGGTCAAGAAGTCTGAAGCTCGGAGGTACTTTAACACACGTGCAACCCATCTGTTACAATCAGGGATTTACAAGTAAATTGAAGGCAAATAAACTTGTGTATCCAAACAAATAAACGGTTGGTAACATCACCCCGGCAAAAAATATAATATTGAAACGTTAAACATAATAAAAAGTGATGGGCGAAAATGCAAACATCTGCACGATTTTAAAGGAAATGGAGAGGTTTAAGCATGACATAATACTGCTGTTGGAGAGAAATAAAGAAGAATTAATAAGTCAAATACAAGCCACTGAAGAGAGGCTGTGTTTAACTAACAAAGAATTGAAGCAAAAAGTCGAGAGCCTTGAGCAGGAAAATACCTTTCTACGCTCCCAAGTACAGAAATTAGAAAAACAACTAACTAACAACAATATCGTAATATTTGGCCTAAACCCAGAACCGGAAAATATACCAGTACAACTCATTATAGGAGAACTAAATAGACATCTTGGAACAGACGTAAAAACGAGTGACGTGAATAACGTGTACAGTCTGGGGAAATCAAAGGGATCTCCCTTAAAATTAGAGTTTTTATCCTTTTTAAGAAAAAAAGAAATTTTACGTAACGTTAAGAAATTAAAAAATACGGGAATATCTATAGCGAACGACCTAACGCCAACTGAACAACAAGACCAAAAAATATTAAAAAGACATCTCAAACTAAACAGACATAATAAACCTGAAGAAACAAGCTACATCAAGGGAAACAAACTGTACATAAATAACAAAAGCTATACCGTCAAACAACTAATAGAAATTGAAAAAATAGAAGAAGAGAAAAGGAAGGTGGATAGTGAATTTCAAGCACAAACGGAAACGCAAACTAAATCTCCGGCGTTTCCAAAAATCACAGGACACCACAAGAAAACGAACAATTATACGGATCAAACACCAAAAAGTACGGAAGGAATAGCAAAAAAGCATAAAGGCATACAAAATCCGTCTAAAAGTACAGGAGATCCAAAAAGTAGTAAAGAACCAGACATAAAAGGAACAAGCAGAGTCAAAACCAGATCAAACCCGAGTGCTGACGACGTTAAATAGAATCACTTTACAGAAAATTGATTAGTAAGTTTTGTATTAAATAAATTAGTTAATTGTACACTATAATTTTAGTAAAAATTGAATTACGAAATTGAATCAGCTTTCCTTTGCATATATATACAAGTCTATATTTACCACTTTTTTATAGTGTAAGATTTTAGAGACTTACAATATGGCGGGAAATATTAATGAAGCGTTTCATATATTAGATAATTTTAGTGAATTAAAAAATGTGATGTGTGAAGATTTTAGGGAGGTGAATAGGGGTATTTGTTTAATGGATGAATTTCACAACTATTTTGCATTATAATATTAGGAGTCTCAGAGCTAACTTTGATGAGCTATGTATAACTATTAATGAAATCAACAGAAAAAATAATATCGCCATTATAGTACTATCGGAAACCTGGTGTATAGAAAATATATCAGATTTTAACATTGATGGTTTCTCAATTTTTTACAATGAAGCTTCTTTTAATAAATGTGATGGAGTTGTAATGTATGTTAAAGAAAATCTCGTTACAGAAGTTAAGAAAATTCCATTAACAGAGGTCTGCTTGCTTGAGTGCAAATTAGTGTTTAATAAGACAAAAATAAATATAATAGGTATATATAGGCCAAACCCAACAAATAAACGTATCTTTGTTCAGGACTTTGATGACTACCTGTCCGCACTATCTAAGGATGAAATAACAATTGCGGTTGGGGATGTGAATATTGACATCAACCCAAACAATGTACTAACTTTGTCTTCGATTATCTATTTAAATATGTTGGCTAAGAATGGATTTGTCCCACAAATAAATATACCAACAAGGGTAGATAACAACTCTTCTACAACAATAGATCATATATCCACATACATAAATAAACAAACAAAACATAAAGTGCAAGTTAATGCTCTAGTTCTTAATAATAGTTTAACTGATCACTATCCCCTAATTTATAATATTAGATTTCAAAAAGAAAAGCGTCAAGAAATTCAAAAACCGAAACTCATCAAAAAACTGAATGAAAGACTTTTATTGGATAAAATAAAATATGCAAATTGGAATCAGGTATACGCTGCACAAGAACCTCAATCCGCCGTAAATATATTTTACGAGCAGTTTACTGCCATTATTAGCCAATCAACAACAGAAATAAAAATAACTGCAAGGGAACAAAAATTAAAACCATGGATGACATGTGGAATACTAACGGCCATTAGAAAGCGAGATATCCTTAAACAGAAACTCTTAAAAAATAAACACAATAAAACATTAGAAGAAGAATATAAGAAGTATAGAAACTTCCTCGGTACATTAATAAAAACTTTAAAAAATGACTATTATGAAAATAAATTACAGCAATGTAACTCAAACTATAAGAAAACTTGGGAAGTCATAAATGATGTCACAAATGTTCCATCAAACAAAAGCACTATAAACAAAATCAGTATCGATAACAAAATAATTAGCAACCCAAAACAAATAGCAAATCATTTCAATGACTTCTTTGTAGAAATTGGGGAGAAAATAGCAAACAAAATTAGTAAAAACAATATAGAAATAAAAACAATGAAGACTAAGCAATATACCAACGCGATGTTTTTGACTCCAACCGACTATTTAGAAATTGAAGACATAATATCGACGCTAAAAAACTTTGCATCTCCAGGGCCTGACAAATTGAGTATAAAAATAATTAAATTAACAAAACTGAATATCTCTAAACCGCTTACTCACATAATTAACCTAATTTTTCAGACATCAAGCATTCCATATCAATTTAAAGAAGGTCTTGTAGTGCCTATATATAAATCAGATAGAAAAGATCTAATGACAAATTACCGACCCATTTCCCTAATTAACAACTTTGGAAAAATCTTTGAAAAATGCCTGAACAAAAGAATATGGTCTTTCCTAGACAAAAATAAAATAATATCCACAAATCAATATGGATTTCAAAAAGGTGTAGGGATAGAGCAACCTTTACAAAAACTAACGACAAGTATACTGAAGAATTTTAATGAAAATAAAAAAACAATTGCAGTATTTCTTGATCTCCAAAAAGCCTTCGATACGGTATCACATAAAATTTTATTAAGCAAACTAAATGAGATTGACATACGCGGACCCATACTGCAACTTTTTAATAATTACTTGTCAGAAAGATCGCAACAAGTACGAATAGGAGATGACATTAGTAATAAAAGATTTGTGAAAACCGGAATCCCACAAGGCACAGTCTTAGGTCCTACATTATTTTTAATTTTTGTTAATAATTTGCTATCTTATGAAAGATGTAGTATAGTCTCTTATGCCGATGATACTGTACTAATATGTAATGGGACAACATGGGAAGAAGCCTGGAATAAAGCGCAAAATGCAATCTCAGATGTCAAAAATTGGTTAGATGTAAACAGCCTGAATTTAAACGTATCTAAAACTAAATATGTAGGATTTACACCAACAAAGGTAGGAAGAGCGGCTCTATCACCTCTAACAATTAATGGAGCCCTGGAAAGCGTTAAACAAGTATCATCAATAAAATACTTAGGTATGTTGATTGATGAAAACTTAAAGTGGAAAACACATATCGAACACCTTGTCAAAAGAGTTAAAAAGCTTACCTATAAATTCTACACTCTCCGTAATTTACTAAATAAAAAGCTTTTACTTATAGTGTATAATAGTCTAGTCGATTCCATAATAAGGTATGGTATATGCGTTTGGGGTGCGGCATATAACACGCACTTAAAAAAAATAGAAGTATGTCAAAATTACATACTTAGAATAATCTTTAGGTTAAATAATCGTCAAAGTGTCAAACATATTTATATTACACAGACAATATTGAACGTGCGAGGTCTTTACATTAATGAATTGCTAAAGACGATACATTCAGAGAATAACCTCATTAAAACAAACCATCCACATAACACCAGACAAAAGGATAAACAGTTGCTCAAATCTGAGCGAATGAATAAAACTGTATGTCAAAAATGCATACTATATAACGGTATAAAAGTATACAATGTGATTCCATTAATTTTCAAAAAACTAACCAAGAAACAGTTCAATAAAAAAATTAAATTATACATAGCCCAGAACTATGATAGCTTATTAGCCCTTCTGGTATAATCAAAACACTAAAAATAAATTACTTTATTTAAAGAACAATACCCGTATTTACATATCTCTATTTCTAATTCATGATTAGTATGATTAGTTATACTTTATGTAGTTATATTTTAGTTATATTTTGTTGTTTTGTATTATTGTAATTATTTTATTCTCAGTGACTAGTAAAATAGAATATTATAAATATGTATTATTTAAGGGTATGTATCAGTGACCAGTAAAATGGAATATGATAAATATATATTAATTAAGGGTATGTATGGGTTAGTATAAGTATATCTGTCTGTGTGTATATATGAGTATATGTTTATGTATATAGGTACGAGTATATATGAATGTCTTGGTTAGTAAAGTAGCATATATTAATTGTAATGAATTTAGCACTAACTTAAACATACTTGAATGTTCTCTTGGACACAACACAAGCTCATGCTTAGGTGTTCATTTTTTTTTCTCTCTTATTTACCATTCTAACATTAATGTTTGATATTTTTACTTATTACTGTTACCTTGGTAATAATGTTAGTGACAATCTTATTGTAACAACTATAATTGTATTTTTTTGCTAATAAATTGAAATTGAATTGAAAAAAAAAAAAATTTTCTGGACCAAACAGTTACAAAAGGCATTTAATTTACCCGTTCAAAAAAGAACGTGAGGAAATCTATAAATATATAATAATGTATATTGGTAAACCAAGTCATAAAATTATCTTAAGTAAACAGGATTTAAACGTTGCGTTCAAAACTTCTAACAATTTAGGAAAGTTTATCAAAAGTAATAAACAAAATACAGATGAAAATAGGAAATCGGGGGTATATAAACTGAATTCTGGTACATGTCCCAAAACCTACATCGCTCACGAATATAGAAATTAAAAAAAAAACGCATGTCTGAGCATAGAAGGAGTTATGAGACAAAAGATCAAAAATCTAACTGTGTCGGGCATTTAGCTTCTGAAAATCGTCAATTTAACGAAGATTTCAAAATTTTGCATACAGAAAACAAAAGTTTAAAACTGAATTATTTAGAAACTTTAGAAATTCATAACCTTAAATATTCAGGACGTTTGTTAAATGACCAACTAGATACAAATCCCTCCCCTCTCCTTAATCTCTTTAATGTTTCTGTATGAGATTACTATAAATAGAATAATTTTGGCGTACAACAGTAGTTGTTTAAAATACATTGTATACCAGACGAAAAGCCATAATTTGGCCAAACACGTGTAGTGTAAAACATTTTTTATGTGCAAATTTCTAAACTATTTAGTTCGTTATTTTTTGTTGATTTTAATTTATTTTTGAGGTTTTTCGCGTGAATCAGATTTCTGAAGGGGATTCTGCGAAACTGTAAGAAAAACTATTATTATAGATTTTGATAGAATGTTTTTGCAGGAATACAGTACTTACAGACATTGGTGGAAAATTTTTTGTAATAGAGAAGATATTTGAATAGACAGAAAGCACGGAAAATATATTAAAGTGAGAACAAATGAATAGCAGTTGTAAATTAAATTAAACATTATTCTCTTCCATAATTTAATTCTTAATCTTACGGAGCCCTGAATTTGTAAATCGTTTAAATCACCGAGTTTCCATAAATCTCGTTTCGAATTCACTCATTGTAGTTTAGTTAATATATTTGCTTGAATACTTTCCGTTAAACAAATTAAATACCTATTGCAATGTTTTCCATTTTCATCTCCGTATACGACAATAATTACGTTGGATTTGATTTAAATAAACCATAGTCTACTAACCAATAGAAACTTGAAATAAGTAAGTATCTCGACCAATAACCAAATGTCGCAAACTAAAGGAAGCAGTTAAAACACGTTAAATCAAGTGAACTGAGGGAGGGTTTAAGAAAAAAGCGATTACAAGCCCATCAACAGAGGAATCCAGAGATGTTTGATTTCTGTGGAAATAGTACCAAAACTCATTGCTTTTTCTGGAATTTTGGTCGTCCAGAGCTTTTGTGTTGCCTCCAGGTGCACATTATTGACTAGACGAGTTTACAAACGTTTTCTCATATCTCTCATTATTTTCGTGCATCTGTTTTGAATATATATCGCCTTGTAAATCTTTTACAGTAGCCTCTTGTATTGCCTTTATTTACCGCTCTTTAACATACTATTAAATTACTAAAAACAATATTGTAAGACGAATTTAAAGGAAATTTTAAACAAAACGTTATTGTAATAATCACACAGTTTACATGTTCCACTTAGTTCTCATCATTTACATTTTATAACATCTTTCGACTTCTGGTAGCTACAAATTCTTCCTCTTCATTAACGAAGTGAGGTGAAGTCAAGCTGGCATACGTTTTCACCCTATTTTATTGAATTTTACTCTCTGCCTGGGGAGTAGAAGTCTCAGAAGGAAAATTGCGCTGAATTATTTACTTGTAAAAACCAGACGAATTCTAATCGAAAATGCACTCTACATTAAGAACCACCGCACAAGGGCACAATGCATTCACATTTAATGAAGAGAAATACCCACCGTCAATCTAGAACAAACTAACATATTTTTTTAGTTTTTGGACTTTGGTAAATGGATTTAATAAATTTCGGTAATATGTATTTCGTTGTTAATGTGATTACCTGCTATCTTATGCAATAACCTTGATAACTGAGGATCAGTTGGATATTTAGTGGAAAACTGTTACTCACATACAAGTTAAACGTAATTTTCAAATGCAAAAAGTATTAACAACAATAATAAATTAAAAAATAATCTTAAAAAAACTGTGTCATACACGCTAGTAAAGCATCTTTGACAACAGGTATTTGTGCCATCTCGTTTTTGGAACTCTGGTTCTGTCAAAACCGTAATTTGTGTTTGCTGAGTTATAGATTAAAAATTAGTTATTCCATAAAATGGAAGGAAAAACATCAAACCGAAATTACGGTGTAGTTGATTGTGAAAATATATCAAGGAAAAATTAAAAATTGATTGACTGATTGATTTCTATGTGTGTCAGAACTAAAGTTCCACGTTTTTAGTCATTACTAAATACATAAAATTCATCACAGTTGTTGTTCTGTTAATGGAAAAGCTGTGGAACCTTTGGTGTGTCACAAATGTAAAAACACAGTTTTGCACCCTAACACCAAACCTTTATTTTAAAAACTCAATGCCGTTTCAAAAACTCTAAGTTGTCATCGTCAAGAAGTAAACTAAACTCAGTGTTTAAAATAAAGGTTTGGTGTTAGGGTGCAAAACTGTGTTTTTACAGTTGTTCTATTATCAAAAATAATATTCAGTAACTTTTGTAATCACAAAAATTTATCATGTAAATACTTTTAGTTAGAAAATAAACTGGAATTGAAGTGTTTAAGTACTTTTTGGGAAATACCACCACAAGTCACGAAAATTACTGTATATTCCAAACGTTTCGGGGTCTAGGTCAGAGCCCGTTGTCAATCGTTAAGAAACTATGATTAAAAAAGCCACAATTCTAAAATGTAAACATAATTCTTAATTTTTTAATTAATACTATTTTTTCAAGAATAAAGAAAAAAACAAGTTTTTAGTTACAGTATGGATGAATAGCCATGGCAACCAGGAACAAATTCAAGGATTTGCTGTGCTCATTTTGTTGGACGAGAAAAATCAAACAATGTAGATACATAACAAAGTTTGTTACAATTTCTTTAAGAGCGGTTCTTTATTATTAGCTAATACAAAAACTATAAATATTATATCATCACTATTCATTTCTTTGTGAATTAACATGAACATTTGTCTGTTGATGCTTCATTATCATTGCTCCAACTTCAATACCAATAAGTTATATATATTCAATAAAGCTAATTTGTTTTTTTTATATATATTTATTTACTATTGTTAACCTCAATTAGAGCTTCATCGACTCCTGAAGATGCAATTTTTTCTTGTCGTAGGTAATTGTAATCTTTCAGCCCACAAACCAGGATGAAGAGAATATATATGTTATATCACACTTCCGAAATTTCACTTTTTAAAAAAGACTTTATTTATACTTGCACAATTAATAAAACTTTTAATATAAACTTGAATATAATGAAAATAATAATAAAACTTTATAACAATAAAAAAGGAAAAAAAATGAGTGTTAAACTAACTAGACAAATATGTAAGTAACAATGAATACAGACATAAGGCAATTGAACAATTTATAACATTAGAATGCTGACTAAGCTGTCGCAGCGTTTGCTGTTCTCACGGATGTACGTCGTCGAAGGTAACCTGAGACGACACGTGGATGCTGATTCAGCTTGGGAACTGTTGCTAGATGGTTTCACATAAGTCGATGGAATAACTTATATAACAACTCCCATCCATATAAAAAAGTTGATGCTACAGCATCGACTTTTAAGGGAGGTTCTGCAATTCCATATCCCGACAGGACTAAGGAGGCTATGGAGTTTTACCCTGGGCTTGATGGTTGATGGACCTGGTGGTGGTGCTGGATCGGCAGGAGGGCTGATCGTTGGAGGCTTCTGGAATTTCTTCCTGATGATGTTCATGGAAAGGAGGGCAACCACAATTGCGGTTGTTGCCATTGTGATGATTGTAAACCAGGAGGTGTGTTTCTCCAAGAATGGTTGGTCTAGGAGCTTTTCCAATTCCCTGGAGTATTGTCTAAGCTTATGGTTAGCGATATTCAGGTCTCTGGCATCCAATTCTTGTAGTCTCATGGGTTTCAACTTTGGAAGCTGACTGATGGTTGGCAGGTTGTCGCAACAGTTGTAGGGGATGTTGACTGGGTGACTCTTAAGTGTGATGTTGTCAACGTTGCTGGTGGTCCTTCTGGCATGGACCCTGGTGTTTCCGATGAAGGCATTGCAACTGGGTTGGATGGTCAGTAGAGAATTTGTCGATATGGATTGGGTAACGACATCTTCTCCCTTGCACTTGATGTTGATGGGCAACTGTCCGGAAATCGAGATTAACCAAAGGTTCAGGTCAATCTCTTGAATATTATACTCTTCGGCATATAATATTAAAGGCTTGCAAGTTGGAGGAAGGGCTGCTGGCTGTCTAAGAAGCTGTGCTTCGCAGAGGGCTTCTTTGTCTATGGTGTGTGGAATAACTTTGGAACAGATCTTATGTTCTTTAGATAATGGCTTACAGTCACTCAAGTCTTCGAAAGATGCGTACAATAGCGAATCGTCATCTCTCGCGATATATTTTAATTTTGTTGGAAGAATATGGTGAAATCCTGTTCGATAATCCAAAACTGGGATAGGGTACAAGCGGTATAGTGTATAAGTTTCAGGATTGACTAAGGGGATTTTTAGTACAAAAACAATTTTAGTATTGATTTGAAAAGCTTCCAATTCTATTAGATCGATGTATCTAGCAACATTTGAACTATAGGTTGGAAGTGGTAAGTTATTTTCATGAAGTGACTGTGATATTTTCTGAAGGGAGTCGACCAAATCTACTGGGTTTATAATTGAGCTATGTAAGATTTTTAGACGGGCGAAAGAGACTGCAGTTAATACATCGTTGAGGGTATCTTCAATGTATACGTAACTTTCCATTAAGCTTTCACACAAATCCAAGACATTGGCTTGAAGTTCATAAAAAGCAAGATCGTCTGTAATGAACACAATTGACTTCCTAATTGCTTCGATATTTTCCGAAAATATTCTCTCTTCGGACTGAAATTTTTGTATTGTGGTGTTAAGGTTCTTAATGACCGAAGTTGTTACGGATAATTGTCGTTTCATTAAGTTTTCAATTTGATGTTGGTCTTTAGTTATTTTATTTATAGAGTCACTAAAGTATTGTCCGTCTGTTGCATCTAAGTTACCGGAAATAGATTTCCAAATTGATCCCAGTCCATTAATTAGTCCGCGTTTCTTTCTGTTGGTACTGTAAGTCTCAGTGTCAGCGAAAATTTCTGTATATTTGATGTTAACAGATTTTGATATTTGTTTCAGGAGGCTTACGTGAGTCTGTACTTTTGATTTGAAGATTTTAATGTTAGTTTTGTTGTCGTTAATAGTTTCTAAAAGTCTGTTCAGTATATTGTCATTGTTAGAAATAGCGTCTCGAAAGGGGTTTAGATCTTTGTAAACAAGGAGTGTCCATTTCTCATTAGAAATTTTAAGGGTGCCTTCTTGATGGAAGAAAACTCCTATAGTATTGTTAACAGGCGTAATGGAGTACTGTTGAAGGTTCACGACTGAAAACAGTCCACAGAATCTGAAAAAAGGGATTTATTCAAAATAGGGTTTTAGTCTGTCAAAGTTAACTTTAGTTATTTGGTTTGTTTGTAAATTTATGACGGTGGCAGAGTTTTTTCGTATTGCGGTAATTTCGAAGGGGCCGTTGAATTTGTTTTCGGCTTTATTTTTAATTTGGGACTCTTTTACGTAGACTTTGTCGCCTACTTTGTAATCGGGTTGTTTAGTAGAAACGTGTTGGTCAAATCGCACTTTAGATTTTTCTTTCTGTCTTTCGGTTTTAGCACGGGCGAGTCTGTAATAATAGTCCATTCTGTTATTTAGGTCTCTTACGTATTTCGAAATAAGTTTTTCCTGGTTGTAAAGGGTTTCGGGAGGCCTACTAGAAGTGTGCCCAAATATAAGTTCGTAGGGCGTGAAACCGGTGGTTTTATTTTTCGTGTTATTATAACAGATGATGGCATAAGGGAGGACATTAAATGGATGTTCGTTTGGATGTTCCGCTGTATTTGCCCTTATCATTTCTGCTAAGGTCGCGTGAAATCTTTCAATAGAACCGTTTGACTCGGGATGTTGAACGCTGGAGAATGTCAGTTTTATGTCGTATAGTTGGCATAAATCCCGCATTAAAGTGTTGTCAAATTCACGTCCATAGTCACAATGGATGCGAAGTGGAGTGCCGTAATGTTGGAAGAAAATCAAAAGGGTGTTTACGACAGTTGAAGCTGTTTTGTCGTTTATGGGGTAGGCTTGTGTAAATTTCGTTAGTTCATCCCTAATAGTCAGTGCATGATTTCTAGATGGATACTCGAAGATGTCAATGTTAATACGTTCGAAAGGAGTCTTGGGTGTTTCCGTAATAACAAAAGGTGCACTTAGGTTTTTCCTACAGAACTTTACTTTTTGGCAAGTTTCGCAGGATTTGATGAATTGTTCTACAGTTTTAATTAAGCCGGTCCAATTGTATTTTTCCCTAATACGTCTGATAGTTTCGTTAATGCCACGATGGAGGTTGTTTTTACCAGAGTGGTATTGTTGTATTATTATAGGAATTTCGTCTTCGGTAGGAGTTGTAACAATGTTTTGGCAGATTTTCAGTTTGATTTCTTTGTCGGAGAGAATGAAAGATAAAATTTCAAGAATGGGAAGTTCTATGTTATTTTCTATGCAGTATGTTTCGGAGTCGTTGAATTGATCTTGGTTGTTATAAATAATTTTGAAAAGATGTGAGACGACAGTTTCAGGGTCATAGGGCAAAGGTACAACTAAGTATTTTCTATGCCTGACAGATTTACTGGCCATGATGTTAAGAGTGTCATTACTGAAATTAGGTTCTTCTTCGAAAAAGTCATCAATAATTTTGTCGTGTAAGTCGTTAGTTTTGTTTTGCCAAAAGAATGTAACTATGCGTTTGTGGGACTTGTCTAGAAGTTGAGAATTGGATATCTCAATTTTAGAGTAATCGATTATTGACTCAGTTTTGTAGAGTTGAACAAATCGATTAAACTCAGCGATAATTCTTTCGTCATGTTCGTCGTCATTGTCAGAGTTTTCAGGTTGTTCGGAGTCAGTTTCGTTGTTAGCGAAAATTTTGATTTTGGAAAGGAAATCAGCACATTGCTTGAAATGGTTGATTTTGATGCGAGAAAGAGCATCTGCGTTTTGGTTTACCTTGCCGGGCTTGTACTCAATCTTATAATTGTATTCCTCTAGCTTAAGGCGCCATCTGGCTAGACGACTGCCAGGATCTTTGATGGAAAAGAGCCAAGTAAGCGGACGGTGGTCACACAGGAGTGTAAACCTTCTCCCAAAAAGATACGGTCTGTAGTGCTTAACAGCCCAAACTATGGCCAACAATTCTCGTTCGATGGTGGAATATCGTGTCTCTGCAGCACAGAGGGTGCGAGAAGCGTATGCAACAGGGAGATCTTTTCCCAAAGGGCCTTGAGAAAGAACCGCTCCAATAGCAAAAGCACTAGCATCAGTAGTGAGCAGGAAGGGTTCTTCAAAGTTTGGATATATCAGGATTGGGTCAGATACAAGGGCTTGCTTCAGTTCATCGAAGGAAGACTTGCAATCTGCGTCAAAGATGAATTTGACGTCTTTTTGGAGTAGTTTAGTCAGAGGTTTAGAGATCTTCGCAAAATTTGGTATGAAGCGTCTGTAATACCCAGCGAGACCAAGAAAAGATTTGATGTCTTTCGGAGTTTGGGGTTGCGGAAAGTTCTGAATACATTCAACCTTTGAAGGGTTTGGTTTTACACCTTCTTGTGTGATAAGATGGCCAAGATAAGCCACTTCTTTACGAAGAAATTCGCACTTATCAGGTTGAATTTTGAGGTTAGACTTCCGAAGTCGTTTAAAAACTTCTGTTAACCGGGAAATATGTTCATGGATGGTCGGAGAGTAGACGATGATATCATCCATATAGACGAGACAACGTTCATTCTGTATACCCAGAAGAATATTGTCCATGACCCTCTGAAAAGTAGAAGGTGCATTTTTTAAACCAAATGGCATACGAACGAATTCATAATGACCATTTTCGACAGAAAAGCCAGTCTTAGGAATATCTTCCTCTTGGATTTCCAACTGGTGGAACCCGGAAGCGAGATCCAGTGTCGAAAAATATTGACACTTTCCAAGTTGGTCGAGAAGATCAGAGATATTTATCATCTACAGTCAATTCATTTAATTTCCTGTAATCGATAACTACTCGCCACTTTTGTTTACCAGAAGCATCGAGCTTCTTGGGGACGACCCATACAGGGGAGGACCAAGGGGATGAGGAGTGCCTAATGATACCTTGTTCAAGCATTTTTCCAATTTGGGTTTTCACTTCCTCTTTATGTACTTGAGGATATCTATAGGATTTAGTGAAAACAGGCTTTGCGTTATTCGTATCAATCGAATGTTTAACCTCGTTAGTGAAAGTCAAGACGTCACCTTCAAGATAGAAAATGTCTTGAAATTCCAAACAAAGATCAGTGATTTGTTCGCGTTCTTCGTCATTTAGATGTTCAGTTCTAATTTGTTGTCTAATAGTCGAGTTTCTGTCTATGTATTGGGATTCATGATAATCGTCTGTATTGAAATTCAGAAGAGGGTGAGTTTTGTCAAGTGGTTCCAGTTTTAAATCAGAAAAAGTTACTGTTTTGGGCATCGCGTTAGCGTTTATTATAGACGTTAGAAATTCACCATTTGCGTTAATATGTACGAGTGCGTTTGGAAGTCGTACTCTGTCAATTTCTTGAGTTGGTAAGATGGCGTCGATGTTAGAAAGATCGCATTTAAGTTTAAAGATCTTTTCTGTTCGTGCCTCAATAGTTATTTTGTTTTGTGTGGGTGTTTGTGAAGTAATATTTGGCTTAACATTGGGTGTGTCGGGTACATCAGTCAAGGGTTGATCGTTATCGGGAACTTTGTGTAAAGGGATGGTTTTAAAATTTGTTATCAGCTGTTTAGATTTTAAGTCAACTATGCATTCATAGTGTTCGAGAAAATCTAAACCTAGTATGCCGTCAAACTCAATGTCCAAATCGTATATGAAAACTTTATGTGGGTTACGTGGAGCGAATGGAATTAGGGTAGATTGTGAGATAGGGATTTTTTCATGGGTAATACCTTGAATCGTTACCCTTTCAGGATATCTTTGGGTGAAATTCTTTACGGTATTTTCCTTGAAGATAGAGATACCAGCTCCGGTATCAATAAGTAATTTGAATTTAGAAGAAGCGTCAAGAATGTAATAAAGGTTTTTAGAATTAACGGTAAGAAGTGGGCTTAAAGAAATAGTTGCTCCGGGAAGTTCAAGTTGGGGTTCAGATTGTCGAGATTCAAGCTTTGAATCTGCGTTTCGACTTCGCACAAAGTTGTTGTCGAATCGGGAGGTTGGTCTAGGCTCGGAAGCGCTAGAAAATCCTGATAATCGTGACAATTAAAAGGCTCGACAGGGGTATCGTCAAAAGTTTCTTCGAAGCCTGAATAATTTTGACTATCATCCTCGTAGTCATAAGTATTGTAATTATCGGTATAATAATCCGAATATTGTGAGTAACCATCATTTTGATGTTGATTGAAATGATGTGTCCTTTCAGGACGGTTATTCGGGTTATTCTGTACAACCGAAGGACGAGAATAATTTGGGTTCATTTGAGACCTAAAAGGGGGTCTTTGAAAGTTTTGTGGACGAAACTGTTGTCCTTGTTGAACAGGGGGTGTGTTTGAGGGGAAATTTGGCCTTGTTGGTTGGTTAGGTCCAACAGGATTTGGCCTATGGTTTTGGTTGAATTGTTGAGAACCATTTTGATTTTTCAATCGGCAATTTGCGGCTATGTGGCCTAATCGACCACAATGAAGACACTTAAGAGATTGTGTCGGCTTTCGTGTTTGAAAGTTGGGTTTGAGAGGAACAGATTTGTTCGTTTTTTGGTCCTCGAAATAAGAAAGTTGAAGCTCTCTCCTAATCCGGGAGTGTGCCTCTAGAAGGTCTTTTGGGTTACTGGCACGAATTACCTGACCTAAACGGGGTTCTAATCCCGTAAGAAGGGTATTCATCACCATTGTATCCACTAGAGTGGTCTGGGCGTCTTTTTGTTCTGGACTAAGCCCAGCGGTTTTGTGGATACAGGAGTGCATTTTCGCACTCAAAACTTGGAGTCGATTATAAAATGTCAGTGGGGACTCATTTGAAAGTTGTTTCAGACGTTGTAGGTCATGAATCAGGGAAGAGAGATCACGAGAATCTCCAAAGTGTAGGGTCAAGAGTTGTTTAATTTCAAGGTATGATCCGGGATTCCTTGAATTTATCAACTGCGCCGCTTTCCCTTTGAGTTTATTTTTGATATGGATCACTAACAAATATTTTTGATCCGCCGTGGACATATTATATGCGCAATTACACGCATCTATAAAGGTTCCCAAAGAAATTTGGTCGCCTTCAAATTCGGGTATAACGGAAAATATTTCCGTTAACCGATATCTTTCTGTTTCAGGGGTACCTGAATTTGGTGAAGCTTGTGCCATGTTTATCGATATAAATGAATTGGAATATAAGGTTTATAGAATAAAATGTTAAAAGGTGTAGAAAATTAATGAACTGTAGAATACGTTAGTGGGAATTAACGATTGTTTGAACAATAGAACAGTATGGTATAAAAAAATGTAAAGCAATTAAACACGATAGATGAAAATATCAATTCAAATAAATCAATTATTCAGATAATAAATCAATAAAATAAGTAAATCAAATATATAAAATGTCAATAAAAGAAATAAAATAAATATATCAAATAAATCAAGTAATGAAATAGATCAATATTTCATTCAAATCAAATATATAAAAATCAAATAATAAAATCAATAAAAATCAATGAAATCAAATGTATTAAATCAAATTATTAAAAATCAATGCTCAATCAAATAATATTTACTTAAAACGAATGACGATTCACCATTACTTACATCAACAGGAACATTGAAAGCGCCGTGTTCTACGTTTGATTGCAGTGAGGACTTCTTTCAGGTTCGTTGTTCCGTTGAGGGATAGGAATCCGCCGCTACCAGTTAGAGTACTCGTGTTCTAGTAACGTTAGACGGATCCTACTGACTGCGCCAATTTGTTATATCACACTTCCAAAATTTCACTTTTTAAAAAAGACTTTATTTATACTTGCACAATTAATAAAACTTTTAATATAAACTTGAATATAATGAAAATAATAATAAAACTTTATAACAATAAAAAAGGAAAAAAAATGAGTGTTAAACTAACTAGACAAATATGTAAGTAACAATGAATACAGACATAAGGCAATTGAACAATTTATAACATTAGAATGCTGACTAAGCTGTCGCAGCGTTTGCTGTTCTCACGGATGTACGTCGTCGAAGGTAACCTGAGACGACACGTGGATGCTGATTCAGCTTGGGAACTGTTGCTAGATGGTTTCACATAAGTCGATGGAATAACTTATATAACATATATATATGTTATATGCAAAATATATCAGCACTTAGTTCACACAGTCGAGAAGTCAACGGAATTTAAAGCGTACGTGACTTCTCAGGGATATCAAATTACTTCTTGAATTATATGCAAACAACTTCCCGGAAACCTACACGAGTCCGTTTAACCAGTAAAAACGCTGACTTGCATCAGCACTTTTGGCAATGTTATAAAAGCAACTGGAAACGTTCTCGTGTTGTCATTCAAATATTATCACTTATAGTATTAAGTATTTCAAGTAATTAATTGTTTAAATTTTGATTTTGTATGTTTTAAATAAATAATATTTTTTAAAAAGTGATTTGAATCAAAGTGAATATATATATATATATATATATATATATATATATATATATATATATATATATATATATATTCTCCCCAACAATATGACCACTGCAAATCATTGAATTTGTTTCTGGTTGAGATGTATTGCTCCACTACTGTAATTAAAAAATTGGTTGATAACACTTTTGTTAATAGAACAACAATTATGATTAATTTTGTGCATGCAATAATGACTAAAAACGTGGAAATCAAATTTATTTACCCGTGCTGTCGAACTGCTGCAATCTATTTTTTCTTCATCTTTAATTGATATGGAAATCCAGGAAATAGTGGAATAATTGTAATTTTGGGTTTTGTCTTGGTGTGTTTTCACAATCAACTACACCGCACTTTCGGTTTGATGCCTTTCTTTCCATTTTATAAAATAACTAATCTTTATTCTAATATACCACAAACGTAAATTACAACCACTGATACAACCAAAAATAAAACACGAGATGGAGCAAAGGGTGTAGTGTCAAAGATACTTTACTAGCGTATACGGAGATATCGTCTTATACATCTCATGTTCAAAAAAATGGTTTTATTAACAGGCATGGATTTTGATAATTATTAGTTTTGATGATCTGATGAAAAGTCTTGCAGACGTTTGTGATTTGGTTATCAATTTACTTCCAGATCTTAATTTCTAGCTCTGTTGGTGGCCAAACTTTAAGGAGGTATTATAATTTGAATGTAAATTTGCCACATTTGCCTAGCGAACGAAAACCACATATAATGAAACAATTGCTCAAACTGTTGAAACATTTGAATTGGAATAATCTCCACAATTGTCAACAACATCGCGCGTATTAAACCAATGTGTAAGTTCCATAGCACGAATATTGTATGAAGAAAAATATTATCCGTATACAGTGTAATTATTGCAAGAATTATCAAAATTATTACGACCGTAGTGTGTAGTTTTGCGAAACACTGATGGAACTATGTGTTTTTCAAAAGTTATAAATAATAATAAAAGAATCAATGTGTGGGCTAAATTTTTTTGAATACGTTTTATTGGACAGTTTTTCGTAAACGAAACGTTAATATGACCAAACAATATTTTGATATATAGCTGATTCTTCTTTTTCCGGATTTGGATCGCGTCATTTTTTCGAATTAATTTATTTATATATGTGAACTAACATATACACAAAGTTTTCCAACGTTTCGCCCACACTTATAAGGGGCTTTTTCAAGAATGAGAAATACAAATATTACTTACCTTGCGGCGACTACATTCGTTTAGCGTTTTTCTCACAAATACACTTTGAAACTTCACTTTATTAAATTTCCCACAGTGAAGCACACATTGTAAATGACTAACACTTTCGATCCAGAAGTTTGAATGTAATATTCATTTTAAAAAAGAAAATAAGTAGATGTAAGACATTTTTTGATCAAGGTGAGTAAATCCAAGGTTCTCGTCACCAAAATCCCCTCCTAAGAAAGAACTGTTACCTAGTCAATCAGTAGCATATTTGCTATATATCAGCAAGGTTACGTATAGGATTGGGAACCTTCTCCATAAGCACGAGGTGAAAAGAGTTTACAAATCATTATCCAAAATCTTACAAGTGTTACCCTCTCTAAAGGATAAACAAAATCCTCTGTCATCCAAGGGTGTTTATTCCATTCCATGCTCGTTTGGGGCAGTATACATCGGTGAAACAGGTCGATCTATAAATACCCGTCTATGTGAGTTCAAACGTTGTTTGAAATCGGGCCTCCTTTTAAACTCCGCTGTAGCTGAACATCATCACGAAACAGGCCACCAAATCCTCTTCGACAGCCCCTCTGTCGTGGCCAAATCTCCGTATTATTTCACCAGAAAATTCTGTGATGCCGTAGAAATCGCCAAAAATCCCATGGATTTCCACCGATACAAAGGTTTTGAACTTTCGCCCACCTAGCAACCCTGCATCTATATTTCAACACAAATCTCATCAACAAATAAATCACTTACATACATTACCTACTAATAAAATTTGAGAAACGTATTCAAAAATATCATCACAACCATAAAACAATCCAAAATAATTCCATTAAATACCTCCTACCCTTCTTTTACCTGAAATTGGTGGGAGGGGAAATATTATTTTATCTTTGGCTAGATCCAAATCCAAATCCGGAAAAATCAGAATCAGCAATGTTTGTCCTCTTATACAGAACCGTGAACACTTTCGAATGTCTGGTTTCAGTACTATGAACGTAAAGTTCCCAAATCAGTGAATTGGACGTAGGGAGTTTATTGAACGGCCCGCTCGGTCGCCTGTTTTTAACCCATTAGACTTTTCTCTGGGGTCATCTAAATTCGCTCATGAAGAAGCGTTAGCAAATACCAGTGGAGAATTTGTTCACAGACATGAACAAGTGAACGGCAGTCATTTTGCAGAACTTAATTCTTATGTTTTTATACCTTTTTATTCTTTATATTTTCGTTATATTGTAATATGTTGCTTTTATTCTCCTATTATTTTTGGTGGGTTAAATATCTCTGTGGAAATTCAATAGAACCACTGAATTGCTAAATAAAAACTTCATGGAAATTACTATCAATATACAATGTATTAAGGCACATATAAAATACAATATAATTTCTAAAAATATATAGGGTGTTTAATTTAAAATAAAAATTCATCCCCACCAGATTTCTAAACAAAGCCCATTCAAATTCATCATGTTCGGCCCTCTAAAATAATTGTGCACAAATTCACACAAATAAAAAATTTAATGTAAGCTTAACTTGCCCTCTAGAGACTAATGTGTGTGGTTTCTAAAAAACGGAGCGGTCTGTCAACAACAACTGTATTTTAATTTTCGAATATCAAAGCCATTACACATTTCCATAGCAAATATGTTAACAACGAAAACAAACTTCACAAGTAAAGAAGCCCTCATTTGAATTTGGAATAATGGGGTGAAGAAAAACAGTGCGAACATCAGTTTAAACATGTGTTTGATAGCACTAGTTTATTATATACGTCTGGTTCTAATTTAGTCTGAGCACTCACCAGCCAGTTGTTCAGTATATCAACCAGAAAATTAAAGTCGCTAACAAGACGGTCGCAATACTTTAATGGAATAAACTAAGCTTCAGACTTTTTTAAAGCAATGTTCATAAAAAAGGCAGACATCTATGAGCACATTCGATTTTGAGGCGTTGATTTTATTATTCAGTAATTTTTAGGAAATTATCCCCCACATCGCACAACACGATACATCTTATCCTCCCATTTAACTGGTTGGCAGTATAATTCAATTTATGGCTTGTTATGTAGAAAAATCACAATAAACGTTGTTTCTTTTCAACAAATAACGGCCATAATAAACTTCAATTAGAAACTGAATCCAACTAAAATTTATTAAATGTTTTGGATTTCCGAATTTACGACATTGAATTAAGTTCCAAATTACGTGATGCGTTGAAAGAAAATTGCATAAAGATCTGCCGTTCCATCAACCTTGAGGTATGAGGCTTCAACTAGGCGAAACATCCGCCATGGCCCTTGGCTGCTATAGTGTTTTCCCAAAAATAAAATAAAATTTGCCGGGACAAAAATGTAAGTAAACACAGAATTGCGGAACAAGGCGAAGATGATGAGGCAGTAAACACTTTGCCCAATTTATTCACAAATGTTTTAGACTCATTTTTCATTATTATTTGTTATACAATATTAATAAACAAGCTGATTTTAAATATGTTAAGAATGTGTTACCTTGAAGAAGGTTTTCCGATTTTCACAATACTATAGACATTCTGAAATATTTTCCGACACTCACAACCATAAAACATCCATTGACTAATGCGTTTAAAGACGAGATTTTAATGACATAAAGCGGCTCATTGTAGTAGTGAAACCTCATAAGTTAGTTAAAGTTGTATTTCCGAAGCAAACATTTGTCTGTAAGATAGATTTCGCGTAATGCCACGTTCTCCCAAGCTGAAATATTTACGGGTAAGCTCTCTTACTAATATTTTACTATTCCCAAGGTATATATGCTTTATTCACGGTACCATTTAAGTTAGAGATATATCGAATTATCATTTGGCAAGTGCTCGTATTTATGCTTTCAAACAAATTATCTTGTTTTGTACATATAATACCATATTTATATCAAACTGCAATCAGAAATATATAAAATAACCAGAGTATCGTCTTCATATAAATGTTTTATACTTACAAGTATTGTAAATTGTAACATATTAGGATGGGCGTACCTACCTATGTGAGGTAGGGGGAGGCAGCTGCCCCGCCCCTGGACCTGAAAAACCTGATATGATCCTTTAAAACTTCCCATAAGAAAGGTTTATGGAAAAAGGACTTTTGCCAAATTTTTTGAAGAAATACCCAGTTAGTCTAGTTCCTTGACAAAGACATTGTCGAAATGCGTCGGACAGTTTTTAATAAAACGTAAACTGTGGAAATTGAGATTGTATTATTATCACTTAATTGTGACTCATTAATAGTAAAAATAATTTATGCTCGCTCTAGCTATATATCACGCAGTATATTATATGAAGTATGACCAAGAATTTATTACTTGAATGAATTGTGCAATAACATCTTCTTGCGTTTTCAATGTAGTAATACAAAAATGATTTATTCCAAAAAACACGTATTTTTGCAATACCCTATAATCCACTAAATTTAATGGCAATTGTTTTGTGAAATATTGATGTCCAATAATGTACAAGTTGCGATTTCTCCAATAACCGGAAATAAAACACGTCTACCATGAGAAAAATCGCCATTATTGATATTTAACACTCTGCATGTCAAAAACTAGTCATAGAATCTGTTTGAGCTCATGGATTCTTTTTGTTAGAATATCAAGTTCTACAACATACCAGTATTTCAAATAATTTGACGGAAGTCCATTTTTCCATTTGCCTGGTCCTTTGCTGACTTGCCCCTCCCTAGACCATAAAATTGTCTGATCTTCCTCTTCTCTAGAACATTTTTTTCTGAGTTGCCCTCTCTCTAAAACTCAAGCTGGGTACGCCTCTGCATCTTGGCAACGTTTGCCTTCTTTACTATTTCTTTTTCATTTAACGACCCTGAGCAACAAGTTGTAGGTACTTAAACGAATGGCATGCTGATTTTGAAATATTCCTCCTGATTTAAATGAATTCCAAAATAGGTAAACTGGAAAATATTTACTGGAAATCTCCACAGCGTTCAAATTAGTGCAACTGTATTATAAATTCTGCTTCAAACTAATAATCGGAAATGTCTTACGATTGGCCTGAGTTGACATTGTTTGTAGGTATTGATTCCAAAGAAAAACAAGGATTTAACTTTTAAAACTTGGAATAACTGTCCCCATCAGCGTCCTAATTATCAGTTAATTGATTTGCAAATCACTCTCAAGCAAATAAACTGTTCGTTGACGTTAGTTGGGCTTGTTATCATAATATTTGTGATTCCATTTATGGTTCTACCATTTTGAGTATTTCTCCACTATTTAAATAATTGACAGAATGACTCTCCCATCTATTGATTAAGTACACACTCATTAATGAACTTCTATTTTTATCAACAAATCACTTGCAAGTGACTCTGATTTTCCAGTTTTCGTTTTCAAATCGTTTCATTGGTGACAATGTGACGGCATTTTTTCATAATTGAAAAAAAGAGGTATAATTATATTCCCAATAATTTTTTGCTTTTAAGTTAACTGACATTTGTGTTTTTTGAAGATGTTCTCTTTTAAAAATTTATTTTAAAACTTTTAGTATTCATTATTAACTTTCTTCAGTTTCTTTAGTTATTCAAGGGCCAATTCTTCAACCTCTAGTCTTGAGTTCCCCGATAAAAAATTGCCAAAAAATATGTTCTTCTTCTCAGTCCTTCGAGCCAGTTCTTCAGTTATTCAGTCCTATACTTCTTCTTAATTTCAGTTAGTCAAAAAGACCATTTGTCCACTAGGGTGACCGCAAAAAATCCATGTCGGAATTTTGTTCGTCTGGACTCCACTAAACGATTCTCCTTTCCAGATATTGAGATAGCCGAAATACAGTTTCTGAGGCTATAGGCTGTTGTAACTTAAAATAACAACAATTTTGTATAGAATATAAATTTTGAAGAAAAACATTAGCTTTCTTTTGAGATATTAAGAGTGTTTCTATTATTTGCCGTTCTGGAGTTATGGCTCCATATATCAGCTTTTTGGTCAAAAATTTGGATTTTTGTTCCAGACGAACAAGATTCCGACCTTTAGTATTTTATTAGTTCATATTAAATTATTTTGAAGTGATATTTTGAAACTTATTCTCGTAGAAACGCGAAGACTAATAACAATAACAAAAATATAACATCTGTATACTCTGTAAGCAACTCCAGAGTATTTCAGTATTTTATGTAGGCTTTATTTAACCAAACAACTAAACTAACTTTTAACTACGTAAATTGTTCTTGTCTGCGAACGCTAGTAATATATAAGCTAACAAAACAGTATTTTTCTAAAGCGTGTCACATTATTTTACTGAACTGAAACGTTAAACTTTGTTGCCCGTCGGCTATGCTCGGTCCAAAAGTTTACAACATGCAACTGTTATTGAAATGACCATCGTTTATTCAATTTAAAAATTGACCTCAAAATGTATAATGCAATAACTAAATTTCAGTAATTACTGCAACATATTGTAACAGCTGAAAAGTTAACCAAACTCCCAACTCCTTTATATTTCTCTCCAAATGATACTAGTTATACAATTATTGCCCACCTGCCATGGAATCCAATTTATCTCATGTTCGTAGTTTCCTCATTGTGCATTAGCATACGTATTTATTTAAGCTGTTGTAGACAAACCGCAGCTTCCTCTGAACGGCAGCTTTTTAGTTAGTGATATGAAAGCTAACCTTAAAGCTGACCTCGAGCTTAGAGCATGAACGCTGCTGTTGAATTTCTAATGTTTTTCAGTTATACTTTGCTATTCAACGGAGTTTCCACAAATATGCCGAGGAAGTTATGGAGGTCAACAATGGATACATTTATCTCCAGCTGCGAAAGCGGATAACACAACTCTAGACAAAATAATTAACTTTGTCATTCTGGTGATTTCATGAAAAATCTTCATATCACCTTTATTTAAAGTTTGATGTTGTAGTATTGGTACTAAATTTTAGAGTTGTCATAGAAAGAGTAATAATTTTGTTTATTTAAACATAGCACGAGAAGATTGTTTATAGCGTTACAGACCCTTGGGTGCCGTACCTGCCTATTTAGATCAGAGCATAGCGGCGCATTCGTTTGCAAAATTGTTTTAATTAATAATGTTTTTTTAAATCTCCGGAAGGTCTTTTTGATTATAAAAGTGTAAGATGACACTTATTGTTTAAACAAGGAAGCAATTAATTATTTTTTTAATATTCTTTACAATATTTCGAATGAAAAAAGTTCTTACGCCCATCATCGCATCTCCAACCCATTAATTTTTATGAACTTTTTAAAATTGGTAATCCCGGAAATTCCTAATTCTCTTGAATTAAATAATATACCTTAAAAATTGAAATCCTATAATTTTTAATTCTTTATCAAAAAATTCAACTATATTAAACAAAATAGCCTAAACAGATTTTAAAAATTTTGTTTAGGTCTATGTTCTTTTACATTATAACAATATGATTCCTACGCTCATGCACTTTTGAGAGAGGAGTATCTTTATCTCACTCTCATCTCGATGTAAAAGATGAGTTAGAGAAAGGTAGACGACGCACTTGTAAAATTTTTTCGCGATTTTTCAGCGGTAATACGTTAAAAAAATAATATTACTGTTTCTCATATAATTACATGTGCGCCCTATGCCTTTCTTTTACTCATCTTATACATGGAGATAAGAGTGAGATAAAAATACTCCTCTCTCAAAAGTGCAATGGCTGTAGGAAGCATATTGTTATAATGTAAAAAAAACATAGAACTAAACAAAATTTTTAAAATCTATTTAGGCTATTTTGTTTAATATAGTTGAAAGTTTTGATAGAAAATTAATAATTATAGCTTTTCAATTTTTAAGGCATATTATTTAATTCAAAAAAATTAGGAATTTCGGCGATTTCCAATTTTTAAAAAATCATAACAATTAATGGGTTGGACATACGATGATGGGTGTGAGAACATTTTTTCATTCGAAATATTTTAAAGAATATAAAAAAATAATTAATTCAAAAAAATGCATTTTTTCTAAGTCATATAGTTTTTCATTGTTTAAACAATACCATCAAAAGATATCAAGTGTCATCTTACACTTTTATAATCAAGAAGACCTCCCGGGCATAAAATATGAACAATTTTGCAAACGAATGCGCCACTATGCCCTGCACTAATTCAGTCATTGTTAGCTACATTTTTTTCTAAGACTATTTTAGGGAGACATTCTCCACCCATTCTGCTCACGTGTTCTTACCGTATCAGTTGTTGCTTTTCTATATCTTCTACTAACATTCTTTCTACATTCATGTGTTTCCTTATTTCTTCGTTTCTTATACGTTTAAGTGTAGATCTCCTTGCTGCTCTTCCCAAAAAGTCCATTCCAACCGCACGTAAGTCCATTTCAAAACAACAAAAGGGATGCATATGGCTACTCTATCGGAGTCGCTTCAACGAAAGTGTTGATAACTATACAGATACTCAATCTTAGTCTGAAGCTGGTAGGCAGTGTAACTGGTTCCTCGAAGTTTCCTTGGACTTCCATGGTCTTGAAATGGTTGATCTTACAACGTTTCAATAGTTTGGATTTGCTCTCGTCATCCGGTGAATGATACGAAATTCAGATTGTATGTCGTATTTATACCCTTACCCGGTCATGCTCATTGTGTCTTCAAATGTTTTTAATTTGGACGCTGGGCTCGCTGATTATATTCTCATTAGGGATTAGGTATGACGTCTCGATGAATTTTCTCTTATACCAATGCTCCTTGTGAACTACCCTTGCCTCGTCTAAGTTGATGTTGTGGTGCTCGGTCCATGCGTGATTAGCTAATCCAGATTTTGTTTGACTCTCCCCTTTGAGTAGCTATGCGGTGCTTTTTGACCCTGGGGTCTAGTGGTGGCTTAGTCTCCCCAATGTAGAGATTTCCACATTCACAAGGTAAGCGTATATACAGTTCTTTGGTACTGTAGATAATATAATAATCCTGCAGTATTAAAGAACTGTATATACAGCATACCCTGTGAATGTGGAAATCTCTACATTGGGGATACTAAGCGACCACTGGACACCAGGGTTAAGGAGCGCCGCATGACTACTCAAAGGGGAGAGTCAACAAAATCTGGATTAGCTAATCACGCATGGACCGAGCACCATAACATCAACTGGGACGCGGCAAGAGTAGTTAACAAGGAGGAGCATTGGTATAAAAGAAAATTCATGAAGACGGCATACATAATCTTTAATGAGAATATAATAAGCGATTCCAGCGTTCAAATTTGGAGACCTCTTCTCATGCCACTGCCGCTATCAATCGCCAAGTGCGGCCACGCTGACTGGACGAGACAGGGGATTAAGCGACCCAATGAGCATGACCGGTTTAGGGTATAAATACCACATACAATCTGAATTTCCCATCATTCACCTGATGACGATGGAAGTCCAAGGAAACTTAGAGATACTTTGTAGCAGTAGGATTACATGTGTTGTTATAAGAGCTTGTTGCCTCTCTTTTGGATTCCTTGATGTTTTCTTTAATGCATAATTTTTTTTTAAGTACAGTATTTTCATATTCTTTACTTCGAAACGTACCTATCCTTGGCCATATCCCTGGATATATAGATCAGATTAGGACAGTGCATACAATTTTGTGCATCGTGTTTTTAGAAGATTTCCTTATTAATTGTTTTAAAGATATTAAATAACACGCGACGTCTCAGCGTTAATAGCCACCAGTAAGCTCAAAAATCGCATTCAGTAAATGTTATAAGAAGTTGACTGAAGGTTTGAGACTGAGATTGCTAAAATGATGAATATTGCTGCAAATAAACTCGCTGAAGTTTAAAATTGGCTCAAGTTAAAGCTTTATTTCAACTTCAATCCTTTAATTATAGCACAATTTGTCGGGTAGATGCACCCAGTCGGATTGAGAAATCTGAAATTAGCACAAAGAAAAAAATAATGGGAGTTTTCTTTAAGACTTATTTGCTTTGCAGACTAAAGTAATTAAATACTAAAATTTAGCCTTTCGGTAATTCAAGTGCAAAATTTTTCTTTGAGAACAAAATGAAATATTAAATTTCGTGAATTGAATTTTAATATTAATCCAGTTGACCAGTAGAATAACTAAGCATTCTAAATAATGTAGGTTGTGAGAAAATAATTGAAAATTTGTAAACATTCGTTTGTAAAGATCTTAATATTACATTCTATGGGTGCGGCATACAGAAAAAGAATGACCATCAGTTTTGTTTTGAATTTTTTAATCTATATCTTCTCGTCAGTTAGTTAAATAGTTTCCATAATAGATATCTACCACGTGATGGAATCCCGAGAGATTCTTTTGTGTAAGATTTATCTGTCTCTGCTTTAATGCTATCGGCCGGAGCGGGGGCGAGGTCTTGTTCGCATTAACCAATCAGAGCTCTCGCCTTTTGACAGATCCGTTAGTCATTGCGCTATTCGCGTTATTTGACTTTTTTCTGGAGATTTGATTTTAATATAGCGGTCTGTTAGTGCTGCTCTCCACGTGGGTGGGTGGCGTTGCGCATATTTGTGGCTTATAGCATCGAGAACAGATAACTAATTGTTGTATTTCCTTTTCCAATTCCGCTTTTAATTTTAAGTTCTTACATCGGTTGTTATTTTTGTTCCTAAATAGATATATTCATGGCAGGCGTCTATTTCTACACCATTTGTTACTGTTGACTTTTCTCACTCTCCGCCCAGACATATATTTAGTCTTCTTTTTAGTCTTCTTAAAATTTACTGAGCCATCAGTTTTCACATTTGTCAAAAAGGAAGTGTGTGTAGTGCAATCTCATTTGTGGGCTGTATTCGCATTCATTGGCACGATCATCTCCATCTCTATAATGTTTCATTCAGAAAAACTATTTATGTCTGCTTATTGGGACAGTGTCATAAGCTGCCTTTTTCTCGTTTGTTTAATTTATAATAAAGATGTTATTTACACACAATCTTCCAGTTGTTCGGTTTAATTGTGTGCCTTCATATTTTGCCATATTCGTCTGCTGATATCTTTTTGGATTGGTTCTTTGCATATGTCCATTTTTCTATTTTATTTCAGACCATAATTTTCCTGTTTGATGTTATCCTAATTAGTTAGTTCCTGTGATTTGGTTACCAAAGTCTTTTCCACGATTTGTAGTGGAACTCAGTGATGATAATAGTCAGCTTGGAGAGTTGGTAAGAGTTGTTTTCTGTATGGTCGAAGACTTGTTTTTCTTCCGTCGTTACGAAATCTATCGTTTGTTTCTATATCCATGGCAGATTTTATTTTGTGATCGGTACTATTGATCAGATCTGAAAATGAGTTAGTGACTCTCTAGCTTAAGGCCACCAAACAAAGGTGTTATCCACATATCCTAACTACAGAACTTGTTTTCGGTTGATTTTCTTTAGTGTGTACTGCTCAAAAGTCTTTATGAGAAGTTTTGTTATTACCAGCAACATTACTGATCCCCTAAAAGTTCCTTTTACTTGTTTGTTGTATTGATAAGGTAAATATTCACTGTTAAATCCACAAGGTGTTGTTGAGTATTTGGATTTGTCTTCTATGATATCGAAGGCCTAGCCAATAGAGTTATATACACAATCATCTTCTATACTATTATAAAATTGTAAGTTTGTTTGTTTGTTTGTTTGTTTGTTCGGGCATCACGTAAGAACTACTTAACTGATTTTGCTGAATATTTTTTTGTTGCGAAGCCTATATAAAATCTGGTAGACATTTTATCTCTCTAAATAGACAGAAACGGTAGATATAAGGTTCGTTCCTTCAACCGATTCTCTACCGATTGGCAATTGGTTAACATCGGTACATGAACCGTTTATTGCGCAACTCGATGCATGTACCAGTCGGTGGCTGCACCACCGATTCTACCCATAAGCCGGTGCTCGAAATTACCGTACATTAACTGGTTGACTATCAATCACCCTGTTACCTGGAACACGAAACTCAACCGTTCACTAAACGGTTATTGTTTTGAAGTAACGCTATTTTTCTTGTGCGCAGGTACGCGACCGTTGTGTATCGGTTATCTAGGCTGAAGGAACGAACCTATAGCGAAAAAACTTCAACCGTGTGGGGTAATTCAATTACTCAATTGGTTCCACCGCACGCACAAAATATTAGATACTGGCATCAGCTTAGCTGTTATTCAAAATTCGGAATGTGCAAATGTAACATGTTTCGATTTAACAAAAATCAACATATATCAAGCGTAATTTTACAGGGTGTTCTGTATATAGGAAACTTAGAGCGGAGTAGAATTACATGGATTTAAAAAATCTAAAAAAAGTCATATTTGGTGTCCTACAAGCAGCTGGATATATCCGATGTGGTGGAAATAAGGAGGAGTAGAATAAGTTATACGGGGTGGTCCAAAAAAGTTATATTGTGTGGGCCATAAACAGTTCCATATACCAATTGGTTGAAAAAGGGTAGAATATTTATACAGTGAATAAAAAAACTTAAAAAAATACGTTAGGTAAGCAGTTAGGATCTTTGAATTATGTTCATAAGATATTATAGTTATGAAATGGGTTGAAGAAATGTTAGAAGCAGTTGTTTATGCAGGGTGTTTGAAATATAAGATGGAGTGGAATTATAGTTTATGTTGTGGTTAAAAACTTGTTTTATATCCACAAGTAGTTACATATATAGGATGGTTGAAATATGTAGCGGAGTATAATTACAGCTATACAGGTGGGTTTAAAATATTTTAAAGTAATGGTATGAACTATAAGCTGTTTCATTTACCGGATGATTGAAATGTAAGGTGGGGTAAGGTTCTAAGGATACAGGGTCGTACAAAAATGTTATATTTAGTGGCAAATAAGTAGTTGTATATAAAAGGTTTTTGAAATATAGGGTGGCTTAGAGTTAGAATTATACAGCGTGAGTAAAGAAATGCTAGAAAAATTTTGTTATATAGCACTTGCATATATAGAGTTATAGTTATACAGTGTCATTCAAACAAGGTTAGAAAAAGTTGTAAATGAAGGGTGGAGAGAAATTAAACTGTAATATATCTTGAAAAACTATAAGAATAAAATGTGAAATAGTGTAGTTGATAATAAGTATCAAAGATATGATAGTTGAAACATAGGGTGAAGAAGTGTTATGATAATTATGTAAAAAATGTTATATTGGTTGACAAATAAGCAGTAGTGTATACAGGGTAGTTGTAATATATACAAGATGATTCAAAAACATTTTGAACAAAATTGTTATTTTCGGTGCCCCATAAGCAGTTGCGGATTTGGTGAAATATATTTGGCATTGATGGATTTATAGTTATACAGGGTGGTAGAACAAATGTTATACTGTTTGGCCGATAAGTAGTTGCAAATAGCGGGTGGAGTAGATTTATAGTCAAATAGGTTGGATAATTTTTTTTTTGTAGGATAGAACATGAGCTGTTGCACATATGCAATATCTGAAACTGGGATCGAAGTAAAACTATAGTTCATACAGTGTGATTAGAAGTATTTAAACATTTTATATATGGTTGCACATACAGGGTGGTTGAAATATTTTCTAGAGTAAAATTATGGTTATACAGGGTGGTTCAAAAATAGGTTGTTATGTTTGGCAAAATGGCGGCGGTGTATACAGGATGGTTTTAATGTAGATGGAAGTAGAGTTAGTCATACAAATCGGTTAATTTTTTTTATATAAAATTGTTATATAAGGCTGCTAATAAACAGTTGCAATTTGGGTGAGGGTTTAAATAAAAGTTTGGTGTTAGGATGCAAAACTGTGTTTTATATTTGTGACTCACAAAGGGTTCCACATCATTTCCATTAGGATGGATCAAAAAAGTTAAAACAAAAATTGTTATATAGGGTGGACCATAAACAGTTGCATTCTACTATATGGAATATCTGAAATATGGGGAGAAGGAAGATTATAGTTTTGGAGTGTGTTTAACAAAATGTTAGAAAAAGCTGCATATAAAGGTTGATTAAATTATAGAGTAAAGAGAACTTTTACTTTAAACGGTCGTTCAAAAATATCAGAAATAATTGTATACAGCGTAGACCATAAGCAGTTGCATAACTGAAATATAGGGTAGAGAAGAGTTATAGTCAGGTGTTCAAAAAGTTATACTGGGTGATAAATAAACAGCAGCATACAGGGTGGTTGCAATATAGGGTGAAGTTACAGTTATTCAATGTAATTCAAAAAAATGTCGAATAAAATTGTTATATTGGGTGGCCCATAAGTACTTGCAGTTTGGGTAAAATATATTCGGGATTGGGGGATTAATGGTTAAGTAGGGTGGTTCAAACAAGTTAGAAAATTTTTTATATAGGATAACCTATATGTTTCAAAAGTTATTTCTTTTTGCGAAGGCTTGAACATTCCGTACGCGGGTGAAACCGTGGATAACGGCTAGTTGTCAATAAATTCGTTTGATATGAACGGTTGTGGTATATGCTGTCGTTCGATAGATGGCGCTGTTTTTCCGCATACATTGAATTTTAAGAACTGCATTTTTTGTATTAAATCAATCCACTTAATTAATTGTTATACTTGAACTCAAATCAAGCTCTATGCAATCCTTATATTATGGAATTGCCCTGCATAGAATTAAATTATATTTTCAGACAAAAGCCCTTAGAAAGTTATTGCGTTGATTGGCATGTGGATTCAGAAGAATCGTGTAGGCATCTACTTACAGTTAATTAGTTAAATAAATTATAGTTTTGATAGTGTGTCTCCCTTCTTGCATTAATACTTCACTCTAAGGGAACTCTATAATTCAATATGGCTTGCACTAAATGGTGTTTCTTGTCTAAAGTAGCCTTCAAAATCATGTGAGTAGCAACTGTAAACACCATCAGTAGCTTGTGCATTGTTGCAACTAACGTAATTATAAATCTGTTATACAACTAAGTTTGTAACAAACAAACTTCGTAATTTCATTGATACCAAAACTTCTAAATAGTTTATACATGAAGGGAGTTCTTAACATAAACACCGCGGCTGCCAATTACAATGCATCCGTTACATTAGTGTCGGGAGTTGCTCAATTGAAGGATGCACCAAGTCAAACTCAATAATAATTATCAGTAATAGAACCAGAACGGCAAGTAACTAATAACGCGAATCTAGAATTTTCTCTCTGGTTGATGGCAGTTTGTATGAATGTGATCAAAGCACGCAATTAAAGCATAAATTTAGCAGTTAAAAGCTCAGCAGTTTTTCTAATTCCGTACCAACAAGTTACATTCATTATTTAAGTTTGTCTCCCTTAGATTTCTCATATTTTAAATTGTGCCTAATGGGGATCAAAATACCTTTTAATGCCTAACTTGAACTGTGATTTGTTGAAAAACTATGGAAATTTAAAAATATATTTGTTAATGACTTTTGTTGATATAGCATGGTAATAGTTTTATATATAACTTACTGACATTTGCAGCGATGTTTTTAACGACCCCACCATATTTTTGGCAATTTATGCACGAAGTGGTCAAAAAATTAAACAACCGTGACTTTGTAACTAAATGACAAACATAATCCGTTCAATGAAATATTTTTTATTGTTCGAGTCACTGCGTTTCCAAAGTCAAACTAACAAAAAATAACTGATGTTTTCCTTTGGAATCAATTGTTTTTCTTTTACCTTAGAAACTGATTATTGGATAAAGTTCGCAAGGTACTCGTCGTCGAAGTAGGCAGACCAGGAATAAACCTTATTGTAGTAAGTTATTCTTGATATGGCTAGGAGCGGTACCGTCAAAAAATGTTGGAGGAGTTACGCATTTCTCAAAATTATTTTGAATAACTGTTTTTGAATTCACTTTTGTAATTCTCTCAGGAGCTTTATCAAATTGTCTTGTACAATTTGTGCAGGGGGAGGAAGGGTCATGAGTCATGACCTCTATGAGCCCTCTCGGACCGTCTTTGTATAATGGCACTTGCTTCCGTGACTCTCCAAACTGATCAGACTGCACTTTGTTTAACTTGTTAGATTTTTTATATCTCTTTTTGTAATTATTACATTTCTTTTTCGGTTTCTAGACATAGGTGAAGTGGAGGTTCCTGAATGTGGTGTGGAAGCTGGTATGATCACCATAATTCGTTGGGCAGCTTATTGACGATCTCGTTTACGAAAGAAAAGTCTAATTTACCAAAAGAGACAAGTTTTTTGGCATCAAAAAAGATTTTAGCCCATATACTACTTCACTTAACTTTTACCTTGTAGGGCTTTGGTTCTTAAAGTCCACTTTTTTGCTATACTTTTGAAATTTTGTAATAGGTATTTTCATCGCATACATGGGTTTTTTATTGCTGAGTTCTCTAATAAAAGATATCTTTAGTTGTAAACTACTAAGCAGAAGTGATAAATAGTGGTGCTACATAATTATAATATAATAGCCTTTTCGTGCTTCCCAAGGATAAAAGTTATTTCAGCTAAAGCAGTTTTTCTGGAATGGTTTTCGATGATTTTCCTTTGATTTGTAAATTATTGACTCTATTTCAGTTATCTATATAATAGTACAGTCTTCTCTGGTGTAACATGCAACAATCAGGGAAATCCCCATTTGTCCCCCACTGAGGCAGCGTGGTAAGGTATGCCTTATATCCCCTGTAAAATTCTAAAAAATATTCTTCATCTTTTATGTCTTCCAGCCAGTTCTTCAAGTTCTTCTGCAATCTTTCTATTCTTCAGGGAGGTTACACCATGAAAAATTGATTGAATATAGCTCTATATGATGATGATGATGTAAATATCACGCTATAAAGTACAGTAAACTATAATATAAAAATATTGTGTTTTAATATAAAATCTTGCATTGCACTTGCCTACTTTTGAGGTAGTTATGACTAATATTTATGTATATACTATTTTCGCGTACAACCAACAATTTTGTCACGTCGATGAAAGTACCGTTATTAACATTTTCAACTAATAACTTATGTAAGTTCGAGAGATTCAAATTTTACCCCTTTAAATATCGGTAGAGACTTAGCTGGTTTCTGTACTATTTTGATATAGTTGTTTTATTTATTATAATAAAAGTCATTTCTAAATATCAAACTGTGAAAAACAAAGTCTATGGAAAAGAATAGTGCCATACACTACCAAGAATAGTAAACGTTTGTTCAATAGGTATGGTTACAGCATTTGTTTTATGGAAACCAAAATAAGGATGAAACATCAAATATCAAGCACTTAAGTGTTCTAAGACATATCATACAGTTCTTAGGCCACGCAATTAGAAGAGTTGGAATGGAAAAATTAATGATAAAGGACACAATAGAAACAATGGAAGGTCCCCAAATCCCTTCACGGACCAAACCAAATCACTAACATGTCTCAGAATATCTGGAATCATTATTGAGGATAGTGATATCTGGAGGACTGTCACTGCAAAACTCCCATGAAGGTCTCGACGCTCGGAGATGAACTATGATCTTATTGGGGTACTTATACAATTAAATCGACGTCCTCGATTTCCTCTTCCTAGCATCTAAAAGTTTTCTATTGCAAATTCGTTCCCAAGCTTTAATTTATGGCAATGCAATTACTAATCATCACTCTTGATACTATACTAAAAATAGCTTTTCTGTAACCCAATACTTTGTTGTTTCTAAAATCTTTGGCTGTTTTTTTTGTTTAACAGCTTAGTAAATGTTTTGCCTGATAAATACTTCAGCAAGTATTTGTGCTCTATTTCAACGATTTTATAGTTGTTAACGATAAACAAACTATTAAACGTTTTCCCTCTGTAATTCTAGATTTTACAAGTTCACTAATTCCGCCTATATAAATACTTGTTCTAACTAAAACCCTTTTATTTTCCTGTTTATTTGGAAACTATTTTAATGGACCGTTCTCTCTATACACCATTAGGTTTTCACTGCTGATGCACTTGGTCGTAACTTCCTAGGTATTTGGGGTTTATTACATAGCGCAAAGCTAACTTTTTATTCATGGTCGTTACCAGTAAATTACTGTATTTGAATTTATTCTTCTTAAATATTTAATGGTTTGCATATTCAAAAATTTATGTGAAAAATATACACGCTTCAAATTTACTGAAAATGGTGATAAGTCTCAAACACATAAAGAAACATAATATTTTCTGCCTTGCACTAAACTTTTATCTTTCACACTGAACGCAATTTCGACAACTAGTTGGAGTTTTCTTGGAGTAAAGATAAACAAAGACAGAATTAGTTTACTCCAACAAAGTCCCCACTTAGTTATTGATAAGGCGTTAAAGGTAAAAAAAAATAAAGTTTGTATTTAATGTACAACCCTTTTGGTCTGTCGCTCAGCAGTTTACCACAACACAGAACTGACTTCAGTCAGAGTACTATTTGGAAATGAGCTGAGAATACCATGTTCTGTGACTCACCAGAAGAACTGTCCTACGAAATTAATGATTGTGTTAACCAACTCCGACAAAGTTGCTGGCCACACAAGAACTAGCTCGGACGAAGATGTTGGCAACCAGTGATGGAATGAAGACATGCTACGATCTCAAGTATCCTCTTGAATAAATTCATTTCAACCTTCATGTAGTTTTTGATAGTGATCTTTCAAATGTTCCCTACGAATGTGATCAAAATTGTTTTTTTTTCTCTCAAATTTATTTTCACACGGATTACTATCTTTCAAGTTTGCGCTCTTTCTAGAACTTCTCAACTGAATTTTCACTTCTTGGATCCTTTTGTTCCAGAAATGGTTCATACAGTGTGGAACAGCCAAATGGAATAAATTCGATAACGAATAAAGGAGATCGTGTTGGGAAAAACGCTTGGACGATTTGTATTTTCAAATGCGCATTTTTTTAACAAAAAAAAAGTTGAGTGTGTCATGTGACAGTGGCCAATAATAACTTTCTTAATTTAAAGCAAGCTACTGTGTATTATTTATTTTTTGGATTCTCCAGAAAATTTTAGACATAATTCATGTACAGTGTCCTACACCTATCTTCAACTGTTTCGGAAATATTAAGTGTTTTCAGAATTATTACAAAAATTAACATTAAAAAAAGAAAATTATTTTATTTCACAAATTCTCTACATTACACTAAAAACCGAATAAGTAATACTGATTATTTCTTAATAATATAAAAAAACAAAAAGCAATTAATGTCAGTGTAGGAAATGTTCATAATGCTCGCCGCGAACGTCTTGGCAACATGCTAATCTGGTATAGAAATGTCTACTAACGTTAATCAACATCCCAGGTGTGACTGATCTAATCGCAAGCGTGATTCGTCTTTTTATGTCATCAAACTTCAGGGGTTTAGTTTTGTATACAGTACTTTTGACATGTCCCCACAAAAAGTGGGTGACATGGTGGCAAAGCAGGAGATCGTGGTGGCCATTCTATCGATCCGCGCCTCCCAATCCACCGATTAGGACAAAATTGGTTCAGGTACTGCCGGTCATTAATTTCGTAATAGGGCGGTGCTCCATCTTGCTGAAACAATATTGTATTGGCAGGAACTTGTGGGTTTATTGGATCAGGATATAAGTTTGTCAAAGTTGGCACGACAATGTTTTGGAGCAGTTCTAAATATTTATCTCCATTCAAGTTGCCATCAATGAAAAAGGGACCTACGATATGATTTCCAACAATTCCTGCCCAAACATTAATTTTTTCAATATATTGCGAATGTTTCTCTGTCATTCAGTGAGGATTTTCATTAAACCAATAGCGGCAATTTTAACAATTAACAAGACCGTGAAGTGTAAATGTTCACTCATCAGAAAACAAAACATCTTCTAATTGGATCACATTGTTATCTAACCTTACCATCATTTGTTCACAGAAATACGTTCTCCTATCGAAATCGTCTTCCATGAGCTTCTGTGTCGACATGATTTTATAGGGATGCATTTTACTTTCCTTTAATACTCGAAAAATTGATGTGTGGCTAACGTTGAACAGTGGGGCTGCTTTTCGACCAGAATTATGTGGGTTTTCTTGAGACTCAAGCATAATATCCAATTTCGTATTAGTATCACTTAGCATTGGCAGCTACTTTTTTTACCTGTCTTACATGACCAAACTCGCTAAACTGATTTTTTATTGTGCTGATTGTTCCTTGGGATACAGACGGCAAATTTGGAAAATTTTCTTGAATTTGTGTTATCTCCATAACCAATCATTTGTAGAGTGATTATTTTGTGCATTTCTGTTAAACGAACCATTTTTCTGATATTATTACGTACAGTTCACGAAATTCAAACGACAGTAGCACTGAAACTGATCACCACTGTCATGCAGGTAGACAACAAGATAAAATCAGTAAAAAGCAACGCAGGAATGGTTTTTGTGAAATAGAATAAGTTTATTTAATGTTAATTTTTGTAATAAATCTGAAATCATTTAATATTTCCGAAACAGCTGAAGATAGGTGTAGGATATAGTACACTAATTATGTCTAGAATTTTCTGGAGAACCCAAAAATAAAACAATATACAAGGGCTTGCATTTAAAAGAAGAAAGATGGTATTGGTCACTGTCACATGACACCCCTTATACAATTTTTTTTGTTGAAAAAATGCTCATTTTAAAATACAAATCGATGTGCCCAAGCATTTTCCTCCTCTTTTATTCGTTATCAAATTTATTCCATTTGGCTGCTCCAGACTGTAGATTTTTTAACCGTTTTTTGACCAATCGATCTTACCTTTGCTAGTTTTGCCGGTCTCCGAGATCTTTGATCGAAAGCCATTTTAAATAAAGTTGTCGTTTATTCTCGACCGTGACTACGATATCATTCTTCTGCAAATATTTTTATGTTGAATTATTTCTCGATGTATCGGTGGTCTCAAGAGCTTCCTATAAAGTCTTATGTAAAATTTCTTTTAGCGCTTCATAAGTTGCAACATAAATAAAATATTGGTTTGTTTACCTGCCATCGACTAGCATGTCGGCAACAATTGCTTCAAATTCTTCACAAACCCTAAGTGGGCTTAGACGAATTTTGTTTTTTAATGTTTGAAAATAAAACATAGGTAACAGGCTCTCAAAAGCTGCTTTCGTTCAATACCCATGATTCAGTTTTCCGCATCTTTTCGCTATAATGAAAATTCGTTCGTGTTGCATTAAGTTTGCGTACTCTATGTCTTCCCTGGTGAAGGGGTAAGTAACACTGAACTCCGTGGAAAGGATCTCTTAACATGCAACTGCAATGACTCTTCTTTCTGTGTAGTATCATGATAATGAACTGTCGTTTCGTCTGAAGTGACAAGTCGGTTGAAAATTTAATCTAGTTAGTCTCCACATTATCCCAAGACTTGTTCACACCTCTCCAACCGAACAAGTAGCTGAAAGGAATATATCATTGTATAATTAAGAATACATAGGGCAAATATAAAACTTCCATACCTCGGTATATAATAAACACAGAAGACAAAGCTTTGGACGGAAGATTACACTTTGCCAACAATTCACCAATATATCCAAAATATTTTCTGCAACATGGCATAATTGCACCAATAGACATACAGCGTTAATTTTTATTCCCTAAATTGGAGTGGATATTTGTGATGGACTATTTTGTAATATGACATAAAAACGTAGGTCGTAGGGGAAGATGGGCGAGCGCCTTCGTATAATCTATCTAAGGCACATCCGCAGTAACAACAACCACTGTCCGCTATAATAGTTTCAATTAAAATTAAGGACAGTTATAAATTACCTACTACCTTTACAATTAACACCAATTAAATTCTCACATGTAAATTACATCAACAGAAGGTACAAATACTCATAAAACTAAAACGCACTCTATATTTTAACTGTTTACACAAATGAGAACAACTTTGGTTCAATTTTTAACTGAAATCCGAACTACCAACTGGACAAAAATATTGATAACATCAATAAAATTAAAGAATGAAACAAAATTAATCTTTTTTTTAATTTTAACAAATGGGATCAACTAACTTTAATTTCAAGGTAAATTAGAATTAAAACCTCCATTCCATAATGCCATTATGTCATGAAAAATTATAAAATAAATAAATTTAAAAAAAGACTAAGTAACTTAAATAAAAAACAAGAAATAATTAACATAATAACACAAAAAATTACACAAATATTCAATTAGTTTGACTTTGGGGTTTTTTAATTTTTGTATGAAGTGGTCGGATCTTTATTATCTGAATTAGTCATTCCAACGAGAAATTTTTAAAAGTTCAGTTAGATATCTGCCAATATTGTTGGTTGGTGGTTTGATAGCAGTCTTGATGGGCCGATGGTGGTTGTAGGGTTTATGTATTTTCGGTAAATCATATAGCCTCGGTGGTGTGGTGATTAATTTATTAATTGTTCCTGGTCTTCCACGGGTAATGATGACGGACATGCCAGCGGAAATCCATTGATAGTGATCAGAAATGTAAAAGGCCAGAACACCTGAGAGTAACATCACAAATAAGGAACGTTTGGGATTGTGAAATCCCCTGAAACACAAAAGGATCATCATTCTGTCATATCATGGATTTTCTTGTTATACTCTTCAGTGTTCATTACCGTTGTAACATTTCCGCTGTCTGCTGACAGGGTGATGATCTCTCCGGACAATTCCCAATGCCAACTGTTTCCTATTTGTTATGTTGGTCTTAGGTGTTTTGGCCTTTTGCAAATTTTGATGACTCCCGACAGTTTTCCTCAGCAACGCTTGTCATCACTATACGTTGAAAATCAGAGAACAATCAATAAATCAGAGGTCAGACCACCAAGGCTATTTGGTGTACCTGAAATACATAAACTTAGCAACCCGCTATATCCTACTTTTATTTTTTTTTTGGGCAATAACACCACAATCGAAATAAAACGAGGTATATTGAAGGAAAACCAAACGTTTCAAAGTCTATTCTGACTTCGTTGTCAATGGCTTTATATATCCTATCGTGACTGCCATCAACTCTACGTCCTGCAATATTGGCAGGTATCTAACAGAACTTTCAAAACCTCCAATGGTAATAAAAACCCTCAAGGTTAAACCTGAAGACAGTCTGTACATCATGGTCCCGGTGAATTCAGTACCTGCAAAAAATCTTCCCTAATCACATTTCTGATCTATTTCGCCACGTCCTTAGTTCAAGCTAATTTCAGTGGAGTTCAGAATGTTATGAGCAGGTTGATGACGCAGCCATGGGAAGTCCTCTTAGTCCGATCACTCCAATTTTTATAAGAAGAACTTGGATACACAAGCATTAAACACTACTTATTGCAACGCTTTGTGTAAGAGAACCAATAGAAACACCTGACACCTTTATTAGTGGAATTCACACTACATTTGAGAGCATACATTCACGGATTCTGTTAATTTACAATGGAGAAAGAAATAAATGGACAACTGTTGTTTTTAGTGGCTCTAGTCACGAAAAATGGTGATGGTACCATTGGCCACAACATATAAAATTCTTGAGGGCCACGCAAACACAACCTACAAACCACGTCATCTATAAGACAAATTAGTCTATTTAGACGGTCTATTCGAGGCGAATGCTTACTCGTGGCATCACGTAAGAATCCAAGATGACAATCTACCCACATAAAAGACCAACCGCCATCTCAGAACTTGGGAACAAAAATTAAGCACATCAATACTGACTGGAAATTAAAATTCGTGAAGATGAACTTATATACTCACATTAATGTCATAACATTTACTTGTATGTCAAAAAAGGCTTAAAATGTACCACTATGTAAATATTTTCACTATTTGGTCTCGGCAAGTACTATCCAAAATATTGGACGAAAGTTGGCATTTTTCTTACTGTCTGGCCATGGGAAATGTTTTAAACTCTATTTTTCTCTAAATGAAAACACTATGTTGCGTTAATAACACAAGTCTGCATGTGATATCTCTCAACTGAAACTATTGCTTGTAATTTGTTTACAGTATTGTTTTTAGTTCTTCTTCATTTTACCCTAAGGGACTCAATCAGATTTAAAGAACTTAGTCATACTTAGAGTATTATTTGGCACAGAGGTTTCGAAGCTAGTAAAATGTTTTAGGTAACTCTTAATCCGTGAAATGAAGAGATAGATGTATACATTACCAGTGTAGTGTGTGTTTTGTTCCGAAGAAGAATTTCAACGGTTTGGACAATTCTACAGTTGTGAAGATTAAACACTAATTAAGAAAGAAACCTATGTAACAAATTCCCTACTAAGGCTTACTGTGCTTATTTTAAGATGAGTTAGATACCAGAGAGGTTATCATATAGAGGGGTTGAAACTGTGGTATGAAAAGAACTCAAAATCCGCTTGCACAACATTAGTGTTTCTAAAGATTCTATAGCATTATTTTTTTCCCAGTTTAACACGTTTTTAACTCGCTGCTGTGTCTGTGTGTTTGTTAGGTTAGAATTTTGCATTCAAGTATAAAGTAAATTCCCTATGGGCTAGAATATTGATACCTAACACACAGTTCACAACTATCTAACAGTACATTATTTTAATTTTTCGAGATGATTTCGCTTTAGTAGGGTAAAAACATAAAAAAATCAAAGTTGAAGCAGAAATGATAAAATTCTATTTGACAGATTCTGTTAAACCCAAAATTTTTCATTGAATTCTAACTTAGGAAAGTAATGGAAGCAGAATATAAGATCTGGCGTCATCACATAATTCTACATTAAGAATTACAGTGTGACAACAACTAATGATAACACAGTGAATGAAATTTAAAACTAAGTTCTTCATGCACTGTTCTGCTTAATCGAAATTTTAATTTCAAACTTTAGTCTGCGTTATTAGTAGAGCTTTTATTAATGAAGCTTCGACCTCGGTTAGTTAATTTTGTTGAATGGGTCTTGCATTGGATACGGTGCTACACAAAGAAACAACTGACAGTCGTGTTCACCAAAAATTGACGATACAATATACGCTACCAATAGAGAATTAAATTATGTACAGTTACAAATATGAAAGATTTTGCTGCTTGTTATGCTTAACTAGTTTTACCCAATGAGTTCAACTGAGAAGCATTCACGAAGATACAGATACTTTGAACACAAGTACCAAGTTGCAAGTCCAGAAATCACTAACCTGTGGTGACGTTATTGTACAAACAAGAACAGCATGAGTTCATGAAGATGCCTTGTTTTGAATATGAACTCACACGGAATATTGAAAACTAAAATTCCTTCAATGTGGAAACTAATAAACATGAAGATTTTGAGAAAACAATGAAATAACGAAACTGTTGAAATGGAGTCTTACATTTCAATTACAGGACATATCATGTTGAAAATTAGATTCGGTGTCCATGAGACTATAATAGAAAGCCAATTTAAGATCGGAAAGTTTCACCAGAGCATTGTCGTAAAGAGCTGCTGATAAAGACAAATGAGTAAGAAAGTCTAAGAAACGAAGATTTGGAAATTAATAGAACGGTATTAGCATCATTTTAGAGTAGTCACAAATATAATTTAGAGGCATTTTTGACAATATTATGAAAATTATTTGGTAGAATAAAATTTGTGTTTCCTATGTTTTACATATTTGAGCATTCAGCATTTTTATTAAATATCAGACGTGGTAGACGTAAGTGGAAGATATTTCCAGGTACTAAGAAAATAAGTTGTTTCAGAACTTTGTAGTTTTCAGAACTCATCTGTTTATATGTTCTATAATGTAAAACTGTATTAACCAAAATGGTTTATTATTCTAAAACTCCAAAAAACACCAACATATTGCATAATAAATAGTGATCTAAAGTAGCATGGCTAGGTATATAGGACACCGTAGGCTAGTGAATAAAGATAAAAAGGTATTCATACTTTTATTTTAGATATGAAATGTATATGTTAAGGAAATCCTCCTTCTTTTAGTACCCTTTATGTATTGCTAATAATTATGTTGTGAACCTGTCACCTTGACACTTGTGCCCTTCAGTTTGTATCGTCTGTTCTCTATGTAGTGTCCACTTTTTTCTCTGTGTGTGTGTTTGTGTCTCACTTTTGCACTTTCCTTTTCTATCTCCTTCACGCTGATCTCTGCTCTAACCAATTCCACGAAACGAAATTGGTGTAGTTGTGTTCAAAATCCAATAAACTAAACTAGTGTTTTGACTGCACTTGGTTGGTGTGATTTACAGGTATCGTGCAGTTCATGTCCGGTTGCCACCCCATCCGTTGTGACAACATTGCCAGGATCGAGGATAATTAGGCAAAGCTCCCAACCGGAATCTTCGGTGCCGTATTGTGGAGCTAGTTGCGTGCACGGAACAGCACCTTCTACATCATTACGACAACTGAGAGACCATGGCGATGGAATCGCTGGCATTGCTGCCGATTCGCTACGAATCAACGGTGCTATGCGACATTTTCGACAGGTATGAGGTCCGGTCGACGAGCTGGTCGTGGACATTACGGTTAAACGAATCCGTCAATTATATTCTTTTATAGCTTTGCAGGGCTCAATCCGAAACCATATAAAAAACATATGAATCAGTATTCAACAGAAATAATGAGTTTGAACAACTTACCTTATTTAATGCATAGCTATTAAATAGTAAAACAAAGTATTATAAATTGTGAATTGTTCTCAAGTTCGATAACAGTGAGTTTAGGAGAATTTAACATAACTTCATGAAACATATTAAGAAGAGTTTATTTTCAAGAATTTTTGGGAAATAATTTTATATTTAGAATTGAATATTTAAAAATACCAAACGTTTCGAGATCTGGGCCTGACCTCATTGATAGTTGGTGATAAAATGTAAATTTAAGGTTGAACGTTTGAGGTTTTGCAATGACATAACGACTAAAAATCTATAGTTTTTAAAGATAAACGGTACGGAAAAAATTCAAAGATTATGTGAGTATAATAGCGTAGGGAAGACTTTCTTATAGATTTTTGCCAACAATTTGTTAAAAAATGTTCCTGTTTCAGTGATCCGATTTAAAATGTGTGGGGAAAACCTAGGCAAACCTTTGTAAACCATCCCGATATGGGATTGTTCAAAAAGAAATTACAACTACGTTCTTCCTGTTATTATTTGTACTTAATCCGTTTATAAAATGTAAAAAACGTTATAGTGGGTAAACATCTATGTACGCATAAATGAACATAAAAAATACGCAGACAGGACAATTTAAAAAGTCTGAAATTTATGAACATAACTAGGTAATACAATACAAGTTGATAATTCAACATTATAGCACAGAAAACACAACACAAATCACTAATTTAAAAAAGTCTGCCTTAGTTTTATTAAATGAAGAGATTTGAAACGCTTGTGGTTCCGTAGAATTCAATCAATGCTAGTTGCCGATAATTAGAGATGAAATCAGTAATGATCTCCTTCGAACAACCCTATTTAGGGATAATATTTATGATTTTTATTTGGTTTTCCTTTATGTTTTCATTAGGATAACTAATTGGACTCATTATAACAAAATCGCTTATAGGAGCGCCACAAATAAATTCTAAACTCTTTCAAATTAAAAACAGCTTGACTGTTATGCTTACATGACCTTTGTAATTTTTTTAGTTAACCTATATATTGAAAAATAATAAATTAGTTAGTTATCTCATTGCAAGACTCTCAAACATTCAACTTAAAATTTACATTTTATTATCATTCTATTTACAATGGCGTCCAACACAGACCTTGAAACTATTGGTGTTTCCAATTATACTTTATCTTCATTTCAAGTGTGGTATTGTTTCCCAAAAATCTGTAACAATAAACTAGTAGAGTCACAAATAACCTTCAGAGAACATATTAGGAAGAGTTTGAAGAGAATGAGTAAACTCTAACATGGTCTAGGGAAACGGCCATTTTGCATTTAATAATATCGAGTAAGATAAGGGAGTAAAATCGATTTTTAAACCACGAGGAGAAACTTAAATTGTGAATTAAATTAGCTCAAAACAAAAGACAAGGATTCATCCACTTTTTTTTTATCTTCACATTTTCTGAATATATCAATCTTGAAATTAAACTTAATGCAACTGTCCAATCTCACAAGTTTTTGGAATAATTTCGTTAAACCACTCAAAAACATACATACTGCTGGTTTATGGTGAACTGGAATAGCTTTTTTTCATTTATTACAAGCAATAACCACCGAACAGCTTGCAATTTTCTAAAATGTGGCTCTACAATATCTCTGCTAATACAAAAAACGTCAAACTTCCAAGCAATGTTTGGTAAATCTCGAAATTCTTTTGTAACAAGGGCCAGAAGTGCCAGATAATTTTACCTAGTTTTGTTCACTTCATGGTATCGAGACGCTAGAAAAACTGCTAAGTAATTCTGGTTTATGTATGTATTACTTTCTAACGAATTTTTGTGTCAATAAAATTTAAAAATATATATATGAAATGTTGACTTAGACCTACTAGAAGAATCCAATTTAAATACATTAAACAAAGCAATTGTCATTATCAACCATCGACAAATGATATATGTCAGGTTTTGAATTCAGTTTTGTAGATTTTCAAAAACCTATAAAGTTTGCATATTTTAGTTTAAATTCATTTCCAAAACTGTTTTACCGTGGGTCATTTTATTCTCTACAACGTATGTATACGTCAATTTCGTCAGCATCTAATGGCAGTGAGAGCCATTAGATGCTAACCCATTTTGATTGGAAGAATTAACTGCGTGCAAATGTAATTTATGACTTACTATCCATCGTACAAATAGTGTTGGGTATCAACAATTTCATTTATAATGCCAGAATTGTGATATAATCAACATAGGAGACTTTTATTTAGAACACTCAACGTAGTTTCGGCAACTATAAATTGCCATCTTCATGGAGTGAACCAAACAGCGTATTTCTACATTCGTGACACCAAAGGTTCCACAGCATTTCCAATAGGAGACTTGTAAAGTCACAGTTTTAGGATCCCAAGGATTTGTATTTAATTAATCCTTGTTTAGACTAGATTATACAAAAGTTGATTTACATTTAAAGTTTAATGTTATATTATCATTCGTCACACTCGTTTTAGTAGTTCAAGATAGATATTTTGTCAATTCTTCGCAGTATTTGCAATCTCTGGCCCTGGCTATTTTATTTTTCATGGTGTATCATCAAACAACTAACCCCATCTAGGATTTTCGAGAGAATTAGCACACAGAGGTTCCGAATCTGCAGCCGTTCCGTGTAATTGCTGTTCTCCCTTAACCCCTAGAACAGAATGTCACGATAAAATTTTCAGGTTACTTCACCTGTCAGAGATATTGAATACTCTCTTCGAGGTGTCATTCCTTTGTACGCAAGACAATATACATTATATATAACATATATTGTTTCTGGTCAGGGACCCTTCATCAGTTGCGCTTCCCACAATTGAATGTCCTCTCGAACACTTCTTTATGTATTTGATACATTTTGTTAAATTTGAAGACACGAGATTTAAGACCGACATATAGGATTTTCGAGAGAATTAGCACCTGTCAGAGATATTGAATACTCTCTTCGAGGTGTCATTCCTTTGTGCGCAAAATCCTAGATGTCGGTCTTACATCTCGCGTCTTCAAATTTAACAAAATGTATCAAATACATAAAGAAGTGTTCGAAAGGACATTCAATTGTGGGAAGCGCAACTGATGAAGGTTCCCTAACTAGAAACAATATATGTTATGTATAATATATAATGTACATTGTCTTGCGTACAAAGGAATGACACCTCGAAGAGAGTATTCAATATCTCTGACAGGTGAAGTAACCTGAAAATTTTATCGTGACATTCTGTCCTAGGAGGTAAGGGAGAACAGCAATTACACGGAACGGCTCCAGAGTCGGAACCTCTGTGTGCTAATTCTCTCGAAAATCCTAGATGTCGGTTTTACATCTCGCGTCTTCGATAGATTTTTAACACGAAATTATTTCTTATACTGATACTTTAATAGCAGTTTTTTTACTCTAAAAACTCCTTGATTGATCCCAGTAGTGTTTCCACTATTTATCTTTCACTGTGAACCTACAAAACCTAACTGCTTTTTCATGATATAAATTCTGGAAGTACATTACCAGTTACCAGACGATTTCACCGATGTGCTTAAATAACGAAACAATCAACAATAAATTTGAAGTACAAAACCTTCCCATATTTGCATACTTTACCGGGGAAAAACACAGTACTTCACCAAATTCAACGTTTTTATGACAATATATTCTGCAGAGCTGCTGAGCATAGGATCGTAAAAACTTTGACGACTGCATTTTTAACAATGGGGAAGGCAAACACTAGCGGATTTACTGGTCGCATAACATCACCGGAATATTTCTAGAACTTACTGTTTAAGTAAACAATTAACTTCAGATTGTTTATAAAGTGGGATATTCTAGTGTAAACATTTTGCAGTATATTTGACAAAAACTTGAAACTAGGGGAAGTCGATGACAGCTATTCCTGCAAAATGGAATATTTCACATTCAGTTATTTCAGATCGCAAAACTGACAGCGGAAATTCATATAAATATTAATATTTGTCTGCTTTTCTAACGCTATGTACAAGACGTTAAGGTCTGCGTATTCGTACAAGGACTCGGATATCCCCATAAACATATTTCGATTTATCTTGTCTACCTTCTACTCCTGGATATTGCCTGTACTCTGTCAAATCCTTGTCTTTGGCGTAACCCAAAACATACGTCAGAGTTCCTCGGTCTAAATGAGATTCCAAATATGAACTGAAATTATATGAGAATATTTTATATCACCGTTGTATGTCACTTTATACAGTGTGGAACCGCCAAATGGAATATTTTCGATAATTAATAAAGGAGGGCGTGTTGGAAAAAACGACTGGACAGGTCGATTTGTATTTTTAAATGTGCATTTTTTCAACAAAAAAAATATATAGGGTGTATCATGTGACAGTGGCCAATACCAACTTTCTTATTTTAAATGCAAGCTCCTGTATATTATTTATTTTTTGGATTATCCAGAAAATTCTAGACATAATTCATGTACAATGTCCTACACCTATCTTCAGCTGTTTCGGAAATATTAAATGTTTCAGATTTATTACAAAACTTAACATTAAAAGAAGAAAATCATTTTATTTCACAAATTCGCTACATTACCCTAAAAACCTAATAAGTATTACTGATTATTTCTTAATAATTTAAAACAACTAAAAATTATTAATGTCAATGTAGGAAATGTTCAAAATGCTCGCCGCGAACGTCTTGGCAACATGATAATCTCGTTTAGAAATGTCTTCTAACGTTACTCAACATCTCAGGCGTTACTGATCTATTGGCAAGCGTCATTAATCTTTTTATGTCATCTAACTTGAGGGGTTTAGTTTTGTATACAGTACTTTTGTGATATCCCCAGAAAAAGTAGTCCAATGGCGTCAAATCAGAAGGTCGTGCTGGCCATTCTATCGATCAGCGTCTCCCAATCCACCAATTTGAAAAAAATTGGTTCAGGTACTGCCGCTCATTGATTTCGTAATGGGGCGGTGCTCCATCTTGCTGAAACCATATTGCATTGGCAGGAACTTGTGGGTTTACTGGATCAGGATATAAGTTTGTCAAAGTTGGCAAGACATTATTTTGGAGCAGTTCTAATTATTTATCTCCTTCAAGTGCCATCAATGAATAAGGGACCTACGATATTATTTCCAACAATTCCTGCCCAAACATTAACTTTTTCAAGATATTGCGTATGTTTCTCTGTCATCCAGGGAGGATTCTCATTAAACCAATAACGGCAATTTTGACCATTAACATTACCGTGGAGTGTACATGTGCACTCATCAGAAAACAAAACATTTTCTAATTGGATCACATTGTTATCTAACCTTACCATCATTTCTTCACAGAAATACGTTCTCCTATCTAAATCGTCTTCCATGAGCTTCTGAGTCGGCATTATTTTATAGGGATGTATTTTACTTTCCTTTAATACCTGAAAAAATGATGTGTGGCTAACGTTGAACAGTGGGGCTGCTTTTCGACCGGAATTATGTGCGTTTTCTTGAAACTCAAGCATAATATCTAATTTCGTATTATCAGTTAGAGCATTGGCAGCTACTTTTTTTATCTGTCTTACATGACCCAGCTCGCGAAACTGCTTTCCCATTTTGCTAATTGTTCCTTGGGACACAAGCGGCAAGTTTGGAAAATTTTCTAAAATAAGCCAAAAACTTCCATTTGTGTCCGTGTGTTGTCTCCATAACCAATCATTTGTAGAATGATTATTTTGTGCATTTCTGTTAAATGAACAATTTTTCTGAAATTATTACGTACAGTTAACGGAATTCAAACGACAATAGCACTGACACTGATCACCACTGTCATGCAGGAAGACAAAAAGGCTATGACGACTTTTCTGGAGAATTTAAAAAATAAATAATATGCAGGGGCTTGCATTTAAAATAAGAAAGTTGATATTGCCCACTGTCATATTACACACCCTATATTTTTTTTGAAAAATGCTCATTTAAAAATACAAATTGACGTGTCCAAGAGTTTTCCCCAACACGCCTTTCTTTATTCGTTATCGAATTTATTCCATTTGGCTGTTCCACACTGTATACAAGGACTCCTTAGACGAATGTCGCGTGTAAATTTTCAACATTTTAATTCAAGACCCTAGCGTTTCACTACATGGTATAATACAAAGACATAGCAAATGTTGATACCAGGTCTTAATCAATCACAATTTTCGAAGATATACACAAGAGGCTTTCACGGTTATAATTATGACTTAAGCTAGCCTCGCAATATGATCTAGGTCGAACTCTGGGCCTTAATCATCCTACTCCCAAAACCTTACTAGGATATTATTAAATAAGTTTTAGGGTCTAGGTCGAACCCTGTCTATGTCCAAAATGTCACTAGATTACTAATAAGTTGTTCAGATTCACGTACTGGAAACAAGTCAGGTCCGAAACATAGTAACCAGACTTTGTACAACTTTGTGGTAGAATCGGATTTTACTTTCAAAAATACAAGTACCTTTACCAGGGTAGAAAATAGCTACCTTCAATGTTAGTCTGAAGCTGGTAGACAATGTAACTCGTTCTTCGAAGTTCCCTTGGACCTCCATCGTCTTCAAATGGTTGATCTCACTACGTTTCAATAGCTTTGTATCTGCTATTTCGAGGAGATACTTTCAATTTTAAGCTTTAGTAAAATTTCTTAAGTCAAGCCAAAAGTTTTCTTTAACTTCCTTTTTTCACCATAAGTTGTGACACAATATTTCCTAAAATAACCCCAGTGGAATTATTTTAATCTTTCTCTTCCATCTGCGACATTAGATATTTCAAATGAACATTACGTCTGTATAAACATTCCATTTTCTTGTACTATCATTTCCATGGAATCCACACATATTCATCTATTTTAATGTTTACCGCTTAAATTGCTAAAGTTTGAAACAATTTAGGATGAAGCTCAAACTCGACATGCATATCTCAGTAATTAATAAGCGCGATGTGGATTATAACCAACATTAATAACAATTTGGCAGCTTCTATGAATACGAAATTTAATCAAAATTTATTGTCGGAAACCTATCTGGCTTACCTGGATTTCAATATTTTTTTGACAAAAAACAAGTTATAATAAATAATTGCTTTGATTATAATTGCCATATGGTGAAATTGTTGTATTTTTTTTAAAGTTATCAACATTTAGTTATTCAATGCTTCTAACTAAAACTCAATGTGTATTTATAAAAAATTATAAATGTTTGGTTGAGTTCAAATAATTTGTTTTGCCTTTATTGGAACAAAATAAACCACAATATTCTTATCAACAACTACCAGTAACTCTGAACAGGCGATCAATGCGTTGCCATCCACTCAACTTCAACTTCGCCTATCAAACAATTGCATTTATATACCCTCACCAGGTCGCTGTCACTTCTACTACGCCAACGTGTATAGTTTCCATTTCCAACTGAACTCGAAAGATTTTTTATCATCAGTTTTACTTTCTGGAATCCCTTTCTTGCCAGCAATGTTTATTTCACTGGCTTTTGTCGTTTATTCGCAAGTTTGGTTTTTATTTAGGATGATTAATTTCTCGAAGGTTTCTTATTTTGGCAGCACATGAAATGTTATAACACTGCCTTCCCTTTAATTCTGATCGTCCCGATCGGAATCATCCTGTCCATTAGTATTCTTTTTATGTATATATATATATATATATATATATATATATATATATATATATATACGTATGGAACAATATGAAAAAATATCTATCCTGGAATACATCCGTTCGTTAGTATGAATCAAGTTTGAAACTTGCAGACGTTTGGCCAAGGTCTCACTTGGCATTCTCAATGCGTTGTCTTAGTGAACTGAGAAGTATTTTATTTGGCATATATATTTATCTGGGTCCGTCGGAGGTCGTAGTGCGTCTGATTGTTCGATGTTGACACCCCCCCTTCCCTTCGCTGTCGTGTGGCTTGTTGACGGGTTTGTTTTGTGTGTGGCTAATTCTGTTTTACTTAGTTGTTGAATAACAGTCTTTTATGTACTGGGGAGGTGCAGGACGTCATCTTTTTTGTTTAGTTGTCCACGTTTCTCGATTTCAATAACTTCTCGCGTTCGTCTTGTTTTGTAATGGATTATTTGTGCCGATGTCGTTTGTTTGTTTTTGACAGCTAATGTGTGTTCATCTAAACGGGCTGAAATTTTCCTGTTCGTTGGTCCGACGTATACTTCGTCGCTCATTTCGCAAGTTATACTATAACCTCTCGCTTAGGTTTTGTTTTACGATTTTTTAGACTTCTTCCAATAGTCTGGTACGGTTTTTGTGCCGTCGTTTTATCATGTTTTCGAAGAATTTGGCCAATTCTGCCCATTGTTCCTTTGACTGTTTTTGATTTTCGAGTAAGGATGTCTATTGATTTTGGTTCTAGGTGTTGTTGATGCATTGCGTTTTTGCGTGTGGTTTGCCTGTTTTGTCGTAGAGCAACAGTTATCTGTTTTAATTCATGTTTTTTTTAATAACATCTGTCCTTCGTATAGATCTGGAAACAAACCTATTGGCAATTCCCTGTGTTTAAGAAAGGTAATGATGGGCTTCGTAATTTACGTATCTATACGTGGGTGTCGCCTTTCAGTATGTGGTGTGGCCCAGGTACCCATTCTGTTTTTTTTTCTTAGTAGGACGTCAAGGAAATGCAGCTGGTTGTTTTCTTCAAGTTTGCTGCTCCGTCGGTTTGTTAATATATGAGAATGTCAGATTTAATGCCTCCTAAGGCAGTGTTGTGATAACTCTATTATGAATGGCTGGAGGTCTTCATTCTCACATATATATATATATATATATATATATATATATATATATATATATATATTTTATATCTTCACAAACACAAATGCTTTTTTAAAAAAAAATTATTTTTATTTAAAACACAAATTAAATATTTTACTTCAAAAATTACGTTAAACAATATAAATGAGATAATTGAATGCGATACACTTAATGACGCTCACAGCCATCGCATGTGCATTTATAAGCTACGTCTTGCATTGTCAGCATCAGCAGTTTTACACGTGCGATGGGCATTTGCGTATTTCCTGGGAATTGCTATATCGTGTAATATGACACCATGTGAACGACTCATTTGACCGGTTACACGGTGTTGTCATATTATTATTCTAAGTATTGTATACGACGTATATAACAACTCCCCTCACAAAGAAAAAGTTGCTGTTTTACAGGAACTTTTCTGAAAATAGAATTTGAAAAATAATAAAATATAAAGGTTGTATACATATAAAATTTGTAGAAAGCAAAAGTGAATAAAATAGCGTAAATTGTATAAATGTATAAAATGAAATATAATTAGCATTAAGGTCACTAATAATAAAACCTAAAATAATACAGTTTTTAGCAATAAAAGTTTTACAAAACAATTTTTTTTTAATTATTTTGGGGTACTTAGCTCGATGTCTTCAGTTTCGTTCGGTCGAAGGTTCGGTCTTAATCTTGGCAACAATTTTGAAATTCTGGTTGTGGGTGATGGACTTTCGCTGGTTGTATTGCGTTTACGCCAAAGCGTTTGGAGGGCAAATACAGCGACAATTATTATTATGGAAAATATTGTCACGTAGGTGAACCAAGAAATGTTCTTTTTGACGAATGGCTGATTTATTAATTCGTCTAGGTCCTTTGAATAGTCGTTGAGTTTGTGGTTTGCGACGTTTAACTCCTCGAAATTCAATTCATGGAGTTTCAAAGGTTTAAGTTCGGGAACGACAATTTTTTCTGGTATGGTATCGCAGCAGTTGAAAGGGATGAGAACTGGTTGATAGTTGTCAAGGGTGTTGCTGCTTTTTGTGGCTTCTGCTTCGATTTTGGTTATTCCAATGAAGGCACTGCAATCTTTCTGAAGTTTTAATAAAGAGTTAACATTGAGTGTTAAGGGTTTTGTATTGATGTCGGTACAGGTGATGGTAATGCTAAGAGGCTCGGTAACCATAATTAACCACACGTTGGTTTCGAGTTTTTGAACGTGGTACCCTTGAGCAGAGATCACGGCACTGTGACAATTGTCCGGCACTTTTTTAAATTTTCTTAAAAGTTGGGCCTCGCACAAAGCATTTGAGTCTATCGGATATGCATAGAGTTCGGAACACAATTTATTTTGATTGTTCAACGGTTTGCACGCACTAAGGTCTTTTATCGGAATATACAGTAAGGAATCGTCGTTTTTTGCTATATATTTATGAGTGAATGAGAGTACATGGTATAACCCAGTTCTATCATCATAGATGGGGATTGGGTATAAGCGGAGAGCAGTAAATGATTGCTGTTCAATAAGTGGAATTCTGAGTATAAATACAAGGTCGGAATCTGTTTGAAAAGCTTCTAATTCTGTAATTTCCAAGTATCGTGCAATACTTGAATATTTGACGGGCAAAGGTAAATTATTTTTCACGAGATTCTGTGATATTTCCTGTAAGGCGGCAATGAAATGTTCGGGAGTTAAAATTGAAGTATGGATAATTTTTAGACGGGCAAAAGTTATGGAATTAAGAACATCATTTAAGTTGTCTTCTAGAAAGAGATAATTTTCCATCAGTTTTTCCGTCATTTCTAGAAATGAGAGTTTTGTTTCCACGTACGCCATTTTGTCGTTTACTTTACGAATCATATTTTCCATTTTTCGAATATTTTCGTTAAATATTTTCTCGTCGACCTGAATGCGTTGAATAGTTTCGTTAAAGTTCTTTATAACTGAGGTGGTTACGCTGATTTGGTTTTTCAAAAGGTTTTCGATCTGCAGTTGTCCTTTGTTTAAACTATTTATACTGCTGGTGAAGTACTCGCCGTCGGCGGCGTCTAAGTTACCAGTTATGGCTTTGAAAATTGATCCGGCGCCATCGATTAGTCCACGTTTGTACCTTCGAGTGTCCATGTGGATTTCAGTGAATTTGTTTTTGACAGAGTTTGAGATTTGGTTAAGTAAGTTGATGTGTGATTGAACGTCAGCACGGAATACGTTGGTTGGGTGGACATTAGTTTTTAGTGATAAAGTTAGTGCATCGAGAATTCTGTCGTTGGTAGCGAAAGCTTGTTCTAGAGCGGAGAGATTTCTATGAACTAGAAGAGTCCATTTGTGATTTGACACGGCTATACGTGATTCTTCATGATAATAAATCCCTAGGGTGTTATTGATTGGCTTTATTTCAAATTGGGATGCTGCCGATCCGAACAGCAGGATGACCCTGTAAAGAAATCAGTCTTCTGTGAAAGGTTTCATACGGTCAAAGTTTACTTTGGTTTTTTGGTTAGTACGAGAATTAAGTAAAGTAGCTGAGTTTGTATGTAGTTCTACTATTTGAAATGGTCCGTTAAATTTGTTTTGTAGTTTATCTTTGAACTGAGATTCGCGTACGTAAACCTTGTCACCTACTTGATAATTTGGGGTTTTGTCCGAAACATGTTTATCGAATCGAATTTTGGCTTTTTGTTTTTGAGTATCGGTTCTTTCGCGTGCTATTTTGTAGTACTGTGAAATGCGGTTATTTAAGTCTCTGATGTATTTAGAAATCAAGTCCTTTTCATTATAGAGGGTTTCAGGGGGTCGGCTAGATGTGTGCCCGAAAACGAGTTCATAGGGTGTGAACCCATGGGTTTTGTTAGCGGAGTTGTTGTAGGTAATAATTGCGTATGGCAGAATATTGAAGGGGTGTTCGTCAGGGTGCTCGGCCTTATGAATACGGATCATATCTAACAATGTTGAATGAAAACGCTCTAATGAACCGTTAGATTGGGGGTGTCCTACACTAGAGTAGGAAAGTTTAATATCGAACAATTTGCAAAGGTCTTTGAGGAGTGCATTGTCGAATTCACGACCGTAGTCGCAGTGTATTCTCAGAGGCGTTCCGAAGTGTTGGAAAAACACCAAGAGTGTACTAACGACGGTTTTGGCGGACTTGTCGCTAATCGGGTAGGCCTGGGAATATTTAGTTAATTCGTCTCGGATAGTGAGGGCGTAATTTCTGCTAGGAACTTCGAGAATGTCGATGTTTATTCTTTCGAAAGGGGTTCTTGGAGTTTCTGTTACTACTAATGGGTTGTCAAGGTTTTTACGGAAAGCTTTAGTTGTCTGACAGATTTGACAGTTTCTAATGAAGTTTTCTACGTCTTTTGTAATACCTTGCCAGTTATACTTTTCTTTAATTCGTCTAATAGTTTCGTTGATCCCTCTGTGTATGTTGTTTTTACCGTTATGGAATTGATCTAGTATTATTGGCACTTGATCTCTTCCTACTGTTTTTGTTATGTTCTGACAGACTTTCCACTTTATGTCTGTTTCTGCAAATATAAACGAAAGCATTTCGAGTATAGGTAGGTCTAAGTTATTTTCAACGCAGTATAGTTCAGAGTCAGTTAGAAGGTCTTTGCTCTTGTAAATTGAGGCAAATAATATCTCGTTCACAGTGTCGAAATCAGTTGGTAGGGGAATAATGTAATATCGTCTTTTTCGAACGCTTTTACTATTGAAAATGTTAATTTTGAATTGCTCGAAGTCGGCGTTCTCTTCGAAGATATCCTCAAGAATTTGGTTATGAAAATCTTTTAAATTGCCGGATTGAAAGAAAACTAAGATATTTTTGTTTTCTCTATCAAGGAGTTGACAGTTGGAGTACTGAATTTTACTATAGTCGATAAGTGAGACGGTCTTATACCGTTCTACGAATGTCCGAAATTCTGTAAAAATTGAGTTGTCTTCGTCGTCAGTTTCAAGTTGTTCTGTCTCACTGTTTTCGTTTTCGTTTAAGGGAGTTATCGTGTAGTGTTGAAGTTTGGTGTTCGATTGGAAAGTCATACATTCATCAAAATGGTTGATTCGAATGCGTGAAAGGGCGTCTGCGTTCTTATTTACTTTTCCCGGTTTGTATATAATTTCATAATCGTACTCCTCGAGTTTGAGGCGCCATCTGGCAAGTCGACTACCTGGATCTTTAATAGAAAAGAGCCACGTTAACGGGCGGTGGTCGGTCAGGAGTAGAAACTTACGTCCAAAAATTAGCGGTCTATAGTGCTTAACAGCCCACACTATAGCAAGAAGTTCTCTTTCGATGGTAGAGTACTTAGTCTCAGCCTTGCAAAGGGTTCTCGAGGCATAGGCTATGGGCAAATCCTTACCTATAGGACCTTGAGAGAGAACTGCGCCGATAGCAAAAGAACTGGCGTCAGTTGTGAGAATAAATGGTTCCTCGAAATTAGGGTATATGAGAATTGGGGTAGATGTAAGAGCAATTTTTAATTGTTCAAAAGATTTAACGCATTCTGAGTCAAATTGAAAGGGGACATCTTTTTGAAGTAATTTTGTTAGTGGCTTGGAAATTTTAGCGAAGTTTGGAATGAACCGCCTATAATAGCCAGCTAAACCTAGAAATGATTTAATGTCTTTTTGGTTTTTTGGCTGGGGAAAGTTGAGAATGCAATCGACTTTTGAGGGATTTGGCTTTACGCCTTCAGGAGTTATAAGATGGCCTAGATAAGCGACTTCTTTGCGAAGGAACTCGCACTTGTCGGGTTGTATTTTCAGATTGGCTTTTCGAAGTCTTTTTGAAAACATCGGTGAGACGGGCTATATGCTCATGAATTGTCGGGGAATATACGATGATGTCGTCCATGTAGACTAAACATCTTTCGTTTTGGATTCCGAGAAGAATGTTATCCATAACCCGTTGAAACGTCGATGGAGCATTCTTCAGGCCAAAAGGCATCCTAACAAATTCATAGTGACCATTGTCGACTGTAAAAGCAGTTTTGGGAATGTCTTTGGAGTCGATTTCAATTTGATGAAATCCAGAAGCCAAGTCGAGGGTGGTGAAATACTGGCACTTGCCGAGTTGGTCGAGTAAGTCAGATATATTCGGAAGAGGGTACTTGTCGTCTACGGTCAGTTCGTTTAGTTTCCGGTAGTCAACGACGACACGCCATTTTTGTGTTCCGGAAGCGTCCAATTTTTTAGGAACTACCCATACAGGGGATGACCATGGGGAGTTAGAAGGGCGTATGATCCCTTGATCTAGCATTTTTGATATTTGGCTTTTCACCTCTTGTTTGTGGATTTGGGGGTATCGATATGATTTTGTGAAAGATGGTTTCGCATTGTTGGTATCTATAGAGTGTTTAATTTCATTCGTAAAGGTCAGTTGGTCGCCTTCTAAATAGAAGATATCGGAGTATTCAAGACAAAGTTCTGAAATGAATTCACATTCTTCCTCGTTGAGATGTTCTAAACGAAGCTGGTTCATTATCGTCATTTGTCTGTCATTCTCGGTTAGGTTACGTGTTTCGTTTTCAGAGAAGGTGTTTATTGTGAAATTCTGTATTGGATCTAAATCGAGTTTGTCAAAATTGATGGTTTTGGGAATGGCATTAGCGTTCAAAACGGAAGTTAGGAATTCACCATTTTCATTGATTTTGACTATGGCATTCGGGAGACGAACTTTCTCAATTTCCATTGAAGCGAGAATAGCATCTGTATTCTTGAGGTTACATTTCAATTTACAGATTTGCTCAGTTCGGGAGTCCAAGGTAATTGTGTTGACCGGAGTATGTTTAGTTGAAGATGTAGAATTATTATTACGCATGATCGTATCATCCGCAACTTTGAATAGTGGCAGAGTTTTGAAATTTGTAACGAGTTGTTTCTTATTGAAATCTATGATGCAGTTATAGTGTTCTAGGAAGTCTGAACCTAATAGGCCATCGAATTCGATGTCTAGATCGCATATGTAGACTTTGTGTGGATCTGTTAGATCGAACGGGACTAAAGTGGATTCGTTTATGAGAATTTTTTGGTTAGTGATACCTTGTATCACAACGTTTTCAGGAGATCGGTTGGGAAATTTTTCACAAGTTTTGGGCTTGAAGATTGATAAGCCTGCTCCTGTATCGATTAACAATTTGTAAGTGTTAGAAGCGTCATTGATGTAAAAGAGGTTCTTTGAGTTAACTGAAAGTGCGGGGCTTATAGGAAAGCGTTTTCCGGGAAGTTGAGGTTTGGATTGAAGCTGTCTTTGAAAGTCATTGTCTCGAATTGGGACTGAAGATTGAGGATTTGAGTGTCCGGTGGTTTGTCTACGGTGAGAGCCGTTTGAAAATTTCGCTGAGAATTATCGGGTATATCAGAGCAGAATTCAGGATAAACATGTTCATAAGTGTCGTAATTTTCATAATTGTGAACCTGAGAGTAATATAAAACGTTACTTTGTGGTTCAGTATCCAAATGTGAGTATTCATCTTGTTGAGGGTAATCAGAGTCATAGAAATTGCTTGACTGATCATTAGTGTAATTGGGAGTGTTATAGAAATTTGACTGGTTAAAGTGATGGGCCCTTTGTTGCTGATTTCTGAAAAAGTTTGGATTGGGTCGAAAACTGTTAGGACTTTGATTTTGTCCGCTAGTTGAGGGTCGATTTTGTTGGAATTGTTGTCTATTCTGGTCAAAGTTGGGTCTCATTTGGTTTGTGGGTTGAGAAAATTGATTAGGTCGAAATTGTTGGAAATTATTATTGTTAAAATTCGAGTTTGGCTGTTGTTGCCTTTGTCTAGTTAAGCATTCGTTAAACGAATGCCCTGTTCGTTTGCAAAACGAGCATTGCTTTATGAAAGTTGTAGCGTTTGGTCGTTTTTGTTGTTGTAGGTTACGGGTAACTAGAAACTTTTGATTTTCTAAGTGACACAGTTGTATCTCCCGTTTTATTCTAGAAACAGCAGTTATAATGTCGTCAGGGTTGCTAGCACGTATAATTTGCCCTATTTTCGGCTCAAGACCTGTTAAAAGGCTGTTCAGAGCCATAGAGTCAATGAGAGAAATTTGTGCGTCTTTTTCTTTTGTAGTTATGTTTTGTTTATTGACGGCCGCGTGCATTTTGGCTTCGTGTGTTTGAAGGCGGGCCGCGAAAGTTAATGGGGACTCATTGGGAAGTTGCCGCATTCTCTGAAGATCTTGAATTAATGCAGACAGATCGCGTGAATCACCGAAGTGTGTTTCAAGGAGCGTTTTGATGTCGTCCCAAGTTGATGGGTTTCGGGAATTTACAAGTTCGGCGGCACGGCCTCTCAACTTGTTTTTTATATGAAGGATTAATAAGGCTATTTGATTAGAAACAGCCATGTTGTGTGCTGTTGTGCAAGAGCTAATAAAAGTGTTAAGGAAAATGGGATTCCCGTCGTATTCAGGAATAATCGCAAATATCTCTGAAATTTTGTAAGGTTCTACCGTTGGGGTTGTGGCACCTTGTCTTGTAGTGGTCATAGTCAAAGTATTTGCACAATATTAAAAATTTAAATCGATTATATTGTCGAATTGACAATGGTAAAACGTATAAATCAATGTTTAAATAAATAAATGTGAAAATAGATAGATATTAAAATAATTAGATCAAGTTATTATAAGTTGTCGTTCAAAATAATGGTATAAATTTAATGTGTAATTATCAATATGTACCAAAATTGGTCAAAAATATTTCTTACCTTGCAATTTTACTCAAAATAAATGAACTGAATATATCAAGGGTAGTGATGTAATATGTTTAAAATATTTAAGGAATATTAAGGATTTATCTTTGATGATAGAAATGGTGATTAAGTGTATCAATAAATGGAAATAATAAAATAATAATAACGTAATCCTTACAATATAATTCCTGGCATGGACTGTTCTGTAAGTTGACTGCACTGGTTAGCCGTTGCGTGTTCCTGGTGCTAGCTCGCTTCCAGTTGTGTCTCCAGCAAGAGGTTGATTGTCCCACGAAGGTTTGGAAACCACCACGACTAGTTAGAATTCTCGTGTTCTAGTCGTTTTGGAACAATCCTACTGACTGCGCCAATTTTATATCTTCACAAACACTAATGCTTTTTTAAAAAAAATTATTTTTATTTAAAACACAAATTAAATATTTTACTTCAAAAATTACGTTAAACAATATAAATGAGATAATTGAATGCGATACACTTAATGACGCTCACAGCCATCGCATGTGCATTTATAAGCTACGTCTTGCATTGTCAGCATCAGCAGTTTTACACGTGCGATGGGCATTTGCGTATTTCCTGGGAATTGCTATATCGTGTAATATGACACCATGTGAACGACTCATTTGACCGGTTACACGGTGTTGTCATATTATTATTCTAAGTATTGTATACGACGTATATAACATATATATATATATATATATATATATATATATATATATATATATATATATATATATGTTAGATGAGAATATTATGCACGTGTACGTTATCAAGTATCGTATTTCGCTAACAGCTTCCTTCGAATCCGTTGAATTCGTTGAAACCGTGGGAATGCAATTCAGCAAAGTAAATGTTATAAATGCGAGACTTGCCATCCCACGGCGTTCATTAAGATAGTTCATTTCATTCAAGTAACTTTATATTTTGTATTTTTCAACTATTGTTTCGTGTATTAATTAAATCAATTTTTTTAAAAAGTGACTTGTGTTTTAAATAATATAAAATATATATATATATATATATATATGTATATATATATATATATATATATATATATATATATATATATATATATGTATTATATGTATTATATGTATTAGATGGTTTCCGGGAATTCATCCGCGTAGTTGATAACTGATCCCTGCCGAGATCGATGGTAAAATGACGACGTTTCGGCAGAGTCACATCTGCCCTCTTCAGGTGGTTCGCATAATTCTCGTAGACTTCTGCTTTCGCTTCTAGTTACTCGAATACTAAGATTTTCAGAAGCGCTCGCGCTGTTATATAGTCGCGGCTCGGCGCCTATTGGTTGGCACTGTGTACGGCTGCGTGTGATTGGCCCTTGGCGCTCAGTGGGCACTCCTCCCGCCTGCTGATTTGTTATTTCCGGTTGAGTTGTCATTGGACGGGTCCGGGCCGGTAAGGTGTTTAATAGAATTTTCCAACACTTCAGCAGGCGGGAGGCAGGCACACGCAGCCGTTTACTGTGCCAACCAATAGGCCCCGAGTCGCGACTATATAACAGCGCGCGCGCTTCTGAAAATCTTAATATTCGAGTAACTAGAAGCGAAAGGAGAAGGCTACGAGAATTATGCGAACCGACCGGAAGAGGGCAGATGTGACTCTGCCAAAACGTCGTCAGTTTACCATCGATCCCTGCAGGGATCAGTTATCAACTACGCGGATGAATTCCCGGAAACCACCTAAAACATATATATATATATATATATATATATATATATAAAACTAACTAACTAACAGTTAGATAATAGATTTTGAAAATGCCAGATAAGATTTTGGCGAAACGTCAAGCGGGAGTTCAGTTGAATTCAACAGACGAACGGATGTACACCGGAAGAAAACTTCGACCACATGTTACTAGTTATTGTTATTTAACAGGTCAGTTTTGTTCACAGTTTACAAAACGTGCATAAAAAAGATTCACCTCACCAAGCTACAAACTACTGTAAACTGTGCCAGGCTTAATGAATCACTGAAATAGAACATACTACTAAATTCAACTCACCTTCTAGTAAATACTCTCTATGCAAATGAACATCAACATGCATTCAATTTTTAAACCGATATTTAGTCATAAGCGAAATCATACGTGCAACCCTAAAACTTGTTACGGTAGACGGGAACGCGATTTGCTTTAATTGTAAACCAGAGTAAATATGTTGTACCTTGACAATCTTAAGTAGGCATTACGGCGCTCTGTGAACAAGATTCTCATTAAGGAAAGTGTCTTCTTGTAGTAACTCTTGCTGAGAGTTCCACTAAGGATTCGATGAAATTTTAATACTATTGTGAATACAGTATGTTACAGATTTTGCAGAATCTATTGTTCGAGATGCCTTATCCTGGGACGAAGTTCGGGATGAGTTTGAATTAGTATTCAGGGTTCCGGATTATGAGCTTTGGAAATTAAGTACTAGATAAATGTTTTATGTGACGCTTGGAAAATTATTTGTTCAACGATATTTGATTACGCCGCGGTTTGAATATTAATTGTGAAATGCTTTATTTGAATGAGACGATAATTGCTTGATACAATTTTTACGACATCGATTTAAAGATGCGAAAATTCAAAATCCGTTTTCCGAATTAAGAAAAATTAGAAAGAAGAAACTATTATAGAAGCAATAGGTTACATATTTGCTCCGGCTAGACTCTACGTCAATGTTGGAGGTGTCGGGGTTCTACTACTTATTTTCTTTTAGTTGTGGTGGTCTGATGTTTTAATCTGTATCTAAATCTCAATACAATCTTAGTATCAACTCAATCTTAGAATCGACTCAATCTTCCCTGAAAAAAAAAACAGAGATGTTATGTTAAACCAAAAGTCACTTCTGACGTTTAAAAGTGCATTTATTGACACTTGCGACCTACTAAACATGAAAAAGTGTGAAAGACCGTCAAGTCATAATTAATTTTATGAGTTATTTTATCCCCCTTTTTTGTGGAATTGAATACCTCGTATCATCCTATCTTGTTGAAAAACAGCCAAGCAAAGTTATTAAAATGACTTACAATAAAAATATTTTCCCAAATTATTCAGCACGTGAAAATAGATGTATATTAATACAAAAAAAAAAACAAAATTCGACTTCAATATCTCAATTAAAAAGCAAAAAAAAGCGGATGCTTATGTGAACAGCGAAGATCCAAAGTACAACTCACAAATGCACTTCCCAAATTATGTTCACTTTAAATTGGCACCACCTTCAGATAAAGTATTTAATTGTTGCAGGAAAAAATATATATTTGCTTTTCAGTTAAGTTACTGATTTTTTAAGTTGTTTTTTAAATGTATTTATGTTACAATTTTTAGTGAAGTAATGGCTTAATTGGATGCAGTTTTCAGACCTTATTAACTTTTCTGTTGCCAAAAATAAGGTAAAATTTTCAACTTGCCCGCCAGTTTCGTTAGTGAAAAAAAATCATTGGGTGGTTTAATAAAAACACGATGCAGTTGAAACTTTTTTCCGATTGTAGGCATTTACCTTAAAACATTGAAAAATTATTCGATATATCGAATGGACCGGATATAAATTAAAATACTTCATCAAATATGTATATGAAATCAGTTAAAATAAATTCAAGCACTCAAAATTAAAATTAATATATAAAAAACAATATGCATCATCTGAAAGTTCTAATAATTCTAATAAAATCGCTATAAAAATTAAATCAACTAACCAAGAGCCTGTTTCCTTTCCCTATAAGCACAAACTCTCTGGACATTCTATATCTAACAGTCTAAGTTCCTGGGATATTTTCGCAGTATATTGGCCTTGGCTGCGCTGCCTAGCGCCTTACACTTTACCCTTACTCGATCGACGGCTGTAATGCGACATGCGATAGACGGACTAAAAAATTTTAGGCGATGGAATTAAAGTTTCACTTTTAAACAAAATTTTACATTATTAATTTTCTACTTTAGGGCACCATAACTTTTTAAAAGAAATTACTTTTGGACTAAGGTGTATGTGATTTAATAGCTCTTTTTGACGTCAGAAAACTGTTATTAAGCTACGTCACATTATTTTCCAGGCACACTGTATTTTTGGAAAAACTCTACGTTTACAAAATTCTACCTATGTAATATTTATGTTGCTGTGGAGCTGAAATAGTTTAATGAATGTGTCACATAACCTATTTTTGAGGTTAGGACGAAATTTTAGCAACAGTGTTAAAAACTAGAGTGAAACAAGAATATTATCACGTTGGTACTTACCGCAATAAAGTTGCAGTTCCAAATAATGTTTAGTTACGTAGAGCCGAGTAAAAATAATGCCATTTGTTTGTCATTATCACGTATCGAATATAATGTAAAAAAGTGTATTTTAAGGCCAATATTATTATTCTTAGTGTTTGGGATCAGTAGATCAACAGGGCAAACATTAAAGACTGCAAATTTTAAATACCTACTAAGAAACATGAATGTCCAGTTTTCTCATAAGTTTTGATATGTTTATACAATCCCCTGATATCAATAAATTATCTTCTAAAATACGCCCAGTATTTGTGTTTGTTAATTACGTAAAGGCATTTAAATGGATCAACAATCCCAAGGTTGAAAAAGATAAAATAGATTGCTATCCAAAACAATTAAAACTGTTTACAATTTTGCAAATTCTCATCTATCTCTTGTAAATTATAACGTTGGATAAAAGCTTTTCAATTGCAAATCAAGTGCATAGGAACACAATAAAGGTAATTTGATATGCCCGTCCAGGATTTGCCGATCACATTTTTTTCGGTGTCTCGATACAGATTTCTGTTCGTCATGAATTCTGTGAATTTCAAAATGAACCCATAACATTCCTGAACACTCTTCAGTTTGGCGTAGTGAATTTTTATCCGGCAGTTTTGACGACTTCACAGATTTTGATGAAACACTACATTCTAGTGGTGTGCCGATTCGATTATTTCAGTAATCGATTAATCGATTATGCATATAACAGTAATCGGTCTGTAATCGATTACTAGCCGATTATTACTCGATTAAAATCTACTATGATTTATGAAGGTAGTCGCATTTTGGTGCAAAATATTTTTGAGAAACTACCTAAAACGTTATCGTAAATCGCAATTCTCATTCAATAAAATTATTATTGAAGTTTTAAACAGTTCTTCATAAAAATAAATAACTTATGAAATTGAGGTTTATTACAAGTAGTATTTACATTAATATAAAGTTAAGAACATTAATGTAATGTAATAATAATACAATTTACCATAATGTTCATCTCGTGCCGCCACCTCAAGAGAATTTTAGATCCTTCCATGAGTCTCGACATCTATTGTCAGCGCACCGCTGGCTGGCTGTCGCATATTCGTACATTTAATGTAATATTTACTATTGTTTTAAACCAATTTCCCAGGATTATAGCCAAAATCCAAGATAGAGGTGGAAGTTGAGGTGGAATTTATGAACTTTCAAAATATCTTTAGTACTTTGCGATCGGAGTAGTTTCGTTAATACGATGGGATGTGCAAAATATTTATCTAAATTATTTAAATTTCAATTCTTCAAAAACTACTTATTCAATAGTATCCATTGTGAGCCCATATAAACTTAACATCATAAACCATCGTTTTGACGATGATTAATATTCCAGTGTTAGTTACCAGTAAGTCATCCAATCTATTTTTGACCAGTTTTTCTAATTTTCTCAATAAAAAATGTATAAACGCTCTTTAAGAATGATTACTGATTCTCTAGAACTTTTTTCTTGGCGGCATTACGATTCCTTCATTACTTTCATTATATAAGCAGAAATTCGTATTTTTTGCTGTTTTTTTTTTACATTTAAATGGTTTACTACAAGTTTGCTGTTCAAATCGTAGCAATTATTCTCTAAAAAGTGATACTTACATGATGCTATAAACGAAATGCTGTTTTATGTCCAAAAATGAGTTCAATTTTTCTCCATAAATTTGAATTAAGAAATATAGAATATAAGTGCTTTGGGGGTAGTCGGTTTCTTTTTCGTCCAACAACGAACTTAATGGAGCGATTTATACTGTTCATAGATAATATCAAGGAATATGCCTGCCTTTTTTCAATTACAGGGTTGCCAAACTAAACCACGATGAACAAAAAATAATTTGGTCAAGTGCGAGTTGGACTCGCATACTAAAGGTTTCGTACCACCTTCAAGATTCTAATATTCCAGTTTCAGACAAGCAGGGAATGAGTGCATTTTCTTATATTTGCCCTAATGTCTTTTAAAGGAAGCGTTTTAAATTTATTAAAAATGTACACTTTCATTTTCCACACATAGACTTTTTATTTTATCTGCTTAATGATTCGTTTGATTTTTATAAAAATACATATGTATTTTCTAATTTGGCCCCCAAAATTTTTATTTTATTAACAAACTTTCAAGGAAGCCTTTTATAATTGTCTGAATTTTGAGGCTCTGTAGATTGGAAGATAAAGGGGAAAATAGGTCAAGTTTTAAATAATAAATTATTAAATCTGTTAGAAAAATTATTTAAAAATACAAATAAAATATATTTTTCAAAAGTTTAGATAGTGTAGTTTCTAAATTGGAAATAAAGTTGATGTTTAATATTTTTGTTAATATCTTTTAAACAAATGATTTAAAAATATGATATATTTGTAATTCACATAATGAGCCTTTTATTTGATATATTACATGATGTGTTTGAAAATTGAATTTTTAGTTTCCATTTAATTCAATAATAATGAGAATTTTTTATATCTTTTTGTTAATATATTGTAAAAAATTAATTTTAAAAATATTAAAAGTATATATTTGTATTCCTCATAATGAGCCATTTCATTTGATGTATTGCATGATGCGTTAAAAAAATATTTTTTATATGCCGTTTAATTCTATAATTTGACCCCCAATATTAATATTAGGGATTTCTTCGTATTTTATCGATTATTGATAATCAATCGATTTCGCACATCACTACAGTACATTATATTCTAAACGAATTAGCCAATGACAATAATTAACACCGCGCTAGACAGCAAATTTTTAAAATATTGATTAGTTTATACAGAAATAAGCTGTTTTCTTAGTAGGTAGTTAATTTTGTTACGCCGATGACTATACTTGTTTTTCGTTAGTGATGTGCAATATATCCGAATTAATGCTAAAAATATACATGCGTATTACTTTACCTTGAAAAAATATCGAATACCTTTTTTATCTTTGGAAATGTTACTACTTCATGCCGTATAGTTGAAATTACTGTCTGGAAGGAACAAAATTCTCTTGTATGTCTGTATGCATCACAATTCTAGAACTCGTTATTTCGGTGTGGTGAAATTGTTTGGCAACATTTCTCCAAAATTAACAACTCAATTTCTCTGCACATTCTCGTTTTATTACATAATCACATATTCATTGCAATATCTGGGAAACCAGACAGACCTAACACAAGAAATTCCCTATGACAAGAAAGTTGCTATGTTAATACAAAACGTACAAGGGTAGTTTCCAAAGTCAAATGGTTTGCAATGATTTTATCTGGCCTGTGATAGTTTGTGACTGGGTTTCTTTATATTCTATATTTATAAGAAAATGCAAGAAAATCAAATAGAAATTTTATTTGATGTCTATCAATTTTTTTAAATGCATTCATTAAGGTTTGGAAATTGCTTCTATAAACTTTTTACCTGGAAATAAACGCAATCATCAAACAAAAGAGGTTTTATTAAATCTTTATGTGATAAAGCATAGAAAAGTGTTCGAATGTCAGTACATTTTACCAAATATATAATAGATAGCGAGTTTTTACAACCCTTCTAGTCGTTTCTCGCATCGCTTTCTCCATTTTCATTTATAAATCCAGTCACCTTTTTCCAGGCTTCTCTCTCCCATATTTTTTCCATTCTTTTTTTCCATCTTGTTCTTGGTCTTCCCCACTTCTTTGTTCCTTGGAGAAACCAGTTCCAAATGCATTCTTTGTTCTACTTTATACAGTGACGACGCGTGGCTAGGAACAAATTTATTTAAAATACAGGTGTTGTTTTTTTGGAAAAACGCTCGGACACGTCGGTTTTTTTTTGGACTGCGGTTTTTGGTGATGATATACTCTTTTTTACAGGGTGTGCCAGAAATAAATTGCGACCATCAACTTTATTTTGTCAAATGAAACATTTGTTTTTTATTTTATTTTTGAATTCTACATTGAATTATAAGTATTTTTCATCTACAATGTCCTATACCGAAAATTAACAGTTATTAAAAAAATTATATTTCTTTCTAAAGTTAAAAAACCAATGGTAAAAATAAGACATTTGTTGGTTTGAACCTATTTATTTACATCTGGTTTTTATGATTGCTGGCTTAATTATAGTCGCATGAATGGAAACCTTTTTTTTAATGCTGGAGTTTTTAACACTTGTTTATTTCTATAGAAACTGTTTTATAATTTTACTTCAAAAAAGTAGTTGTCAAGTGCAGTTGTAAAGTTTCAAACTATGGCGCGTTTAACTGAAAAGCAGCGGAATAGAAATTTTGACCATGGTAGGATATGGCGACAGAACTCGAACACAAGCTGAAGTTTGCGAATTGTTTAATACGAAGTACCCGGAGCGGCCTATTACACGATCGGTAGTTAGTAAAATAGACAAATAGTTTCTAGAATTTGGCCACGTAAGAGACCATTACAAAACCAAACATCTTTCAGAAGATACACAATTAAATGTTTTGCTCGATTTACAAGAAAATTCTCACAAATCCACTAGACAAATAGCAACAGAATAGTCAATTAGTAAATCTTCTGTTCTAAAATGCTTGCTTAGAAATAAATGGCATCCATACAAACTTCATTTAGTTCACGAACTTACTAAAAATGATTTGGACCGGAGAGTAGAATTTTGCGAAATAATGATGGATAGATGCAATGCCAACCCGCACTTTTCATGTAAGATAGTTTTTTCCGACGAGGCAACATTTTGTTTAAATGGTTCAGTAAACAGCCAATATTCTCGATATTGGGCATCAGAATACCCACTTTGGATTATGGAAAGTCATACACAGTTTTCCAAGAAAGTTGACGTATGGGCCGGAATTGTGGGTACCTCAATTGTGGGTCTTTTTTTTATTGAGGGAACAGTTAACTCGGAAAAATATTTAGACCAATTACAAAATGACATAATGCCCTGTTTAACACCAGAACTTTACCCTAGTGGTGAAAACTCCAATATACTGGCAGATTCGGTGTGGTTTCAACAGGATGGAGCGCCCCCGCACTATTCGCGATCAGTGCGAGATTATCTTGACAATATTTTCCCAAATAGATGGATCGGAAGGAGAGATAATATCGAATGGCCAGCTAGGTTTCCAGATCTTAGCCCGTTAGATTTTTATCTGTGGGGTTACGTGAAATCGAAAGTCTACTTCAATAAGCTGGAAAATAAAGAGGAATTAAAGAATAGAATTAGGGCCGAAATACAACGAATCTTGCCATAAACGCTAAATGAAGTGTTACGAGAATTTGAAAACCGTCTTAGGTATTGTCCGGGAGTTAATGGTCAACAATTTGAAGATTTAATTTGATATGTTAATTTTTTTTCTTCAATTTTGAAATAAATGTAATGATTTTAAAAACTGTTAATTTTCGGTATAGGACATTTTACAGGACAAATACTTAGAACTCAATGCAGAATTCAAAAATAAAATAAAAAACAAATGTTTCCATTTGAAAAAATGAAGTTAATGGTCGCAATTTATTTCTGGCCCACCCGTATACATGATTTTATCATCACAAAAACCGCAATCCAAAAGAAAAACAGACGTGTCCGAGCGTTTTTCCAAAAAACCAACGCCTGAATTTTAAAAGAATTTGTTCCAACCCACGCGTCCTCTTTGTATATAAAACGTGTTGATTCTATTTAGTTACGTCATCCTAATTGTTTAATATTTCCATTTTAAATTCACATTTTATTTATTTTAATTAATGATGAGATCTGCCCTACATCTTCATACGTTTGGAACTTTTGAAATATACAAGATTTTACTCACAGGTGTAGTAGTTATTTTCAATAAATATTCTTTTTAAAACAAATCCCTTAAAGGGTGTGTAGCAGGTAAAGAGTATAACCTCAACTATTTGCATTTAATATTGGTATTAATGTTATATCGATTAATAATTTTGTATTATATTTGGCAAAAATTTCTTTAGGCTAGCTGTTTACCGGACACATATTCATTGCCACATATTTAAAATAAGTGTATAGCCACCAACGAAACGTGAAAAAGGAGGACAGTAATAAACTGTTTCCCATATTCGTCTTCGCTAGAGTGCAATGATTCTGTAATGGCCAATAATTCTTGAGCCCAGCGTCGTTTGGCGAGGAATTTCAAAAGAAAAATGACGCACCGTGAAATCGGTAGAGCCTTTTAAACACGCAAGGGCAAATTTAATAAGATTCTGATATAAATTTTTAGCATTGGAAATTTGTTCGTTTCGTTGATATTCTAACCTAAATGATTTTGTGAAATTTATTGGTCTCTCGTGTGCAAACTGAAATGCGATATGTAACATAAATCTATATTTTGTATCATGTCCCAGCTGGGCTGTAGTTTCGTGTTGTTTAAAATATTTTCGGATGCGACAGACGGTCTCTCTACCAAGTCGACATAAACAAGAAAAAAATTCAACGCCCTGTTGAGCCAATACCATGAGAAATGGACGTCTAACAATACGGGAATAATTTGATTTGTAAATTTTATAGGATAATATATTTATCCGACACTTTAAATTTAATACAGCTTTTTTTAGAGCCTTCGATCCTACTAAAACGGTTTATAAATATATCTCTTTAGTTTCTTGTAAAACGGTATTTATTCCAGAAAACTAATTCTAAGATGCAATTTGTTTTTAGGGTTCCGTATATACAATATACGGATACCCTTATAATATCACTCCGGATTTCTGCCTCTGTCACATCACAGCAATTTTCTCCTAAACTACTGGACGGAAGAGGTTGAAATTTCAATGTATAGTTTGATGACCCGATCAGGAGTGCATATCGTAAAAGAAAGAAATTGATTTTAGGGTTACTTCTGGAGGGGAAAACTAAAAAAATCGACCGTTCCCCCCCCTGATCTCCGAAACTACTGAGCCTAAAATTTTGAAAAAAATAGGAAATATAGAACGTTGCCCGAACTTTACAGGAAAAATAAGGAGAAACCATTATTATTAATTTTGGGGGACAAATTATAGAATTAAATAAAAATTTAAAAATAAAAAAAATTTCAAACGCATCATGTAATATATCAAATGAAAGGTCTCATTCTGAGGAACACAAATATATTTTTTTCATATTTAAAAAATATATTTAAAAAGATATTAACGAAAATATACCAAAATTTACCAATCCCCCCCCTTATCTCCGAAACTATAAAATGTAAAGTTTTGAAAAAAATTAAAGGTATAGGTTCTCACCTGAACTTTACTGGAAAAATAAGGAGAAACCCCTAATATTTTTTTGGGGGACAAATTATAAAATTAAATGAAAAATATAAAATTAAAATTATTTCTAACCCATCATGTTATATATCAAATGAAAGGGCTCATTATGACGAAAACAAACGTATTTTTTTCATATTTTTAAAATAAATTGATTAAAGGATATTAACAAAAATATAAAAAAAATTACCCATCTCCGCTCTATCTTCGAAACCATAAGCTGGAAAATTTTGAAAAAAATGGAAGTATAGCCCCTCACCTGATCTTTTACTGGAAAAAATAAGGAAAAACCCTAATATTCATTTTGAGGGGCAAATTATAGAATTAAATGGAAAATATAAAATTAAAATTGTTTCCTAACCCATCATGTTATATATCTAATAAAAGAGCTCATGATGAAGAAAACAAATATATCTTTTTAATATTTTTAAAATAAATTAATTAAAAGATTTTAACAAAAATATAAAAAATTTTACCCATTCCTCCCCCCCCCCCCCCGTTATCTCCGAAACCATATGCTGCAAAATTTTGAAAAAAAAATGGAAGTATAGTCCCTCACCTGAGCTTTACTGGAAAAATAAGGAGAAACCCCTAATTTTCATTTTGTGGGGCAAATTATAGAATTAAATGGAAAATAAAAAATTGTAATTGTTTAAAATGAATATTTTAAAATATATTAAAAAAACATTTGAAAAAAATTACCCATTCCTTCCGTTATTCCCCAAACTATAAGATCTACAATGTTTTGTTTATTGGAAAAATATGAAAAAATCCCTAATTCTATTATTTAGCCCCCAAATAATAGAATTAAACGGAAAATAAATTATTAGAAAACCCCCATAGTAATTTTAGGGACAAATTATACAATTAAATGGAAAATAAAGATTAATTTTTCAAACGCATTATGTGAATTACAAATATATCATATTTTTAAATCATTTGTTTAAAAGATATTAACTAAATTATTAAACATCGACTTAATTCCCACTTTAGAACCTACACTATTTAAATTTTGAAAAATATATTTTATTTGTATTTTTAAATAATTTGAATAACAGATTTAATAATTTATAATTTAATACTTGTCCTATTTTGCCCTGCTTGTCTGAAACTGGAATATTAGAATCTTGAAGGTGGTACGGAACCCTAACAATTGTTGATCTGACAACGAAATTATTGTATATTTCATAGTAGTCTGCTACCTACATCTTTATTTATTCGAATTACATAGAGACTCCCTTTTACATACTGTTGTTGGGTAATTCTTATTTCTAAACTTCATGATAGATGATACTTTAATTTAACGTTAAGACCACCAATAACAATGTGGTTTTGGGTGTTATGTTATACAGGTATGAATATAATAATCTTACTTAAATTATGAGATCTGATTAATACACTGATATTCATTATTTCATAAACCCGCCTGGGCATTGTTCTCACTTGGTGACCATTTCCTCTTTAAAAATCGCATCCGATGTTAACTGTAACAAAGTTGCTCTAGAGTTTTTGTAGGATGGGTTAATTTTGCAATCATCTATATGTAATATCCCACATATGTCCAATGGGCAATACAACCGGAGCTCTTCATAGCCAAGGCAACAAATCAAGTTGGTTATTCACAAAGTTGTCCAACTGAAATTCTGGCTAGATACGATCATGCATTTTCTTCTGCAAACAACGGAAGGATCCCAATATAGGGTGTCATAGAAGTAACATTACTGCTTGTCAACAAGACCAACTGTGATTTACTGCCATAAGAATAGCCATACTATAACTCTTTTCACCTCGTCCTCTACTCACCCTTCTCCGATCAGCATGTATATCCACACAGAATTTGCAACAATCTACCGCATTCTATTCCTGCTTCTAGTATAGGCGTCCTCTGCTATTTGGATTTAGTGATCGATGTCACTAAATCAGGAGAGAGAGAGAGAGAGAGAGAGAGAGAGAGAGAGAGAGAGAGAGAGAGAGAGAGAGAGAGAGAGAGAGAGAGAGAGTTAAGAGTTCAGTAAGCATTCCATGATCTGTAAACCAGTAATCTGTAATCGCTTTGTGGATGTGCAGGCTCTCGCAAGCGAAAGTTCTAGTATGTCGATTTTCCCTGTCTGTACTTCTTGTTCAACCTGTTCAGCCTCCTTGTAATCATGTCTCACCACAATGTACAACAAGACTGAAAAATCTAGCACCAATTTCCTTCAATTGAAACCAGCTTTTTCAGACTTACTATTCGATCTCTTTCAACCTTTCTTAGTTAACGGAAATTTGTGTTTGTTCTTATTCTAGACAAAATTAACATATAAATGAACAACTGCATATGACCAGTACCAATAAAATGCTTGTTGACTCCAAGAAAGTTTTTCACCATTTTTTTCCTCCCATCGAAGGGCTATAGCACAAAAACCAATATACCCATATAGGTAAAACTCTATTCATTTATTGTTTTAACCAAAAATACAGTAGAAAAAGGATTAATTATCAGAATGGAAAGACTGCACATATTCTCATACATTACGGTCTGCTTTCATCAAATTTAAACATCAAAGCTATTTGATAAATAGTTTGTGGCTCAATAAAAAAACATCAGTGGCGGATCCAGGATTGTAATTTGGGAGGGGGGTTGGGCTTGACCACATTTGGGGGAACTTAACCGCAGTGAATAAACACTAAAAAAAAACATACAACTCAGATGATTTTGGGAGGCTTGAGCCCCTTAATCCTCTTGACTTTGCCAGTGATAAACATAAAACAATTCTGAATGTAACTTAATCGTTACAGAAATGTATGAAGCGGAATCTCTCAATAACTACAGCATATTTGGACTAATTCGAAACTATCCCAAGAATAATACGATAAGATACGGTTTGTGCTGATAAAGAAAAGGCACCAGTTCCCAAGTGCCTAGAATTGGTATAACGAAATTGGCTGCTATTATATTTTATACGCTATAATATCGATTCATTTGGGTTACATCTCTGCCTTCAAAAGCGTAGATAAATGTATTTGATTTCGGTGTGCAATAAAATGTACCTGTTAGAAAATATTTATAGGTGTACAATTAATAATGAGCTGATAAGAATTTTATTTGTTATTTATTTTTTAACAGTGACGTGTAATATTATTTGTTAATATTTTTTGTATTTATCTGAAGACTTTACCTGAGACAAAAATTCCCTTTTAACAATTTTTTTAAAGTCTTTACAACTCATGTTTTCTTCATGTTGAAGAATACCCTTCAGGGTTTAATTCGTCTGTCCACTGTGATGACATCAGTGAAAACAGGCGTTATGGCCGGGGATATGGAAACATATTCAGAAAGTGTCTGAAACTAAAACTATCACCCATCTTTCAGTAATAATTATTGTTTTCCACTATACACGTTCCATATATATTTTAATAATTTTCTTCAAGTGAATCTATTTTGAAAAACAGCTGCCAATAATGCTAAACGCCGCGGGAACCAACACGCCTACTTACTTTTGAAAAATTATAGAAATTAGCCACCAGGATGTTAAATCATACGTACCTTCAACTTGTCATATGTCAGTTATTTTGTGACGGATTATAATGAGAAATATTTAAGATATCAGAATCTTATTTTTAACGTTATACAGAGTGACCCAAGAAAATACCCGCATGTTTTAAAGTGTGCCAAAGGTTAGACATATTCATTTTAAAACTGAGTTTAAAAATATGAAATCCGCACGCTGACACCATCAATTGTCTCTTAAACAAGCTTAAGTTAATTAAAATAGTGTTACGAAATTTACCCAAAGCCGCCCCTGTTTCATTTCAGTACGACAACAATCGCTTTGAGATAAAAACTGGTTCTCGAAAAGACTCCACAGCTGTAGGAGTGATGACTGATTTTACTGGAGAATTCGACGCTGGTTATAAAGCAAGCAGGCCACGATCGCGAGTTCAGTTGGTTGTGCTGTTACGAAATTTATCCAAAGCCGACCCTGTTTCATTTCAGTACGACAACAATCGCTTTGAGATAAAAAATGGTTCTCGAAAAGACTCGACAGCTGTAGGAGTGATGACTGATTTTACTGGAGAATTCGACGCTGGTTTTATAAAAGGAAGCAGGCCACGATCGCGAGTTAGTTGATGGAGCGAAGAGCTTATATGTGAAATTGTTATTGTGATATTTGAATCAGCTGTTGTACATTCGATGTAAATAAAAGTTTCTAGAAAAGTGAAAGTGAATATTAGTTTTATAATTTTAAATTGAACCCACGGACTTTACAACAAATTTGGTGATCAGAAGTAAAGGATTAAGTGCAGTTAAAATCGTAATTTGATTTATGGAAAAAATGGACGAAACTGCCAAAAAAATAGTCAAGCAGGTTACCAAGGGACTAGACGAAAAAAATAGCCTAGATTCTAGAAAAACGTGACAAGAAGGAGAAACAACATCAAGAAGAAATACAACAAAGGTTAGTAAAATCTTTTGATGAAAAACGTAAAATAGAATTAGAAAATGTTGTCACCACGATGGAAGAAAAACAACAAAATCTTGTTTCCACGATGGAAGAAAAACAACATAATTTAATTGAAGGATTGTTCTCGAAATTTGTAGAAAAACAAGAACAAGTTGAATTAAAACGACAAAATGAATTTAAAATAACTGAAGAAAAAAGACAAATGCAATTTGAACAACTAATGCAAATAGTATCACAAGTTAATGAAACAGTTAATAAAAGAATGCAAATAGTAGAATCAGGCATAAAAGAAATAAACGACAACATAAAGATCCTGAAAAATAATGTGGAGAATCTTGAAATCAAAGTATATGACATCGATTCCTTCCAGAGCCAGGTGAAATTTGAAATCAGTTCCATTATAAACACGGTACAAACTGAAGTAAGTGAAGTACATGATAAAATCAGTGCCATCCAGAATAAGGTAGAAATCAAAAAATGCAACAGGACTTACAGCGAGGAAAATACCAGCACACCGTGAGTACCAAAGGTTCCGTTCGCAAACCACCCACATTTGATGGCAGCTTATGTTGGCCCATATATAAACGGCAATTTGAAGCCGTGGCTACAGCTAATGAATGGGACAACCAAGAAAAATCCAAGTCTCTGGTAATTTCGTTAAGAGGTCCGGTCCTAGAACTCCTCCAAAGCATTCCAGTCGATGAACAAGGCAATTTCGACAAGATCATCGCCATCCTAGACAAACGCTACGACAATCAATCCTTTAGCCAGGGATACCAAGTCCAACTGAGTGGAAAAACGCAAAAATCCGGTGAAAGCCTCCAAGAATTCGAAGCAGAGATTAGACGGTTAGTTCACTTGTCCTATCCAGACCTGCCAGAGGAAACGAAAGACCAGTTGACCACACAGAGTTTCATAAAAGACATCAGAGATTTGGAAGTACAACGAAATCTAAGACTAAGTGGCGTCAAGAAAAGTAATGAAGCTCTACTTCGGGCTTTGGAAGTAAAGGCCGTCATGAACATGTCCAAGCCGAGGGTCCGAGCAGTTTCCTTCAACCAGGAAGAGTCAGAGTCACCATTTCAAGCGCTGCTGGCTGGTCTGAACAAAATATTAGAACGGTCACAAAGAACTGGCACCAGAGGGGCATGTTACCGCTGCGGACCGACAGGACACTTCCAACGTCATTGTCGAGTGAGGCTACCTGAACGATCACCGACCAGGGGTAACCAACAGAACAGCCACATGTCTAGGGACCGTCACTCAGTCAGCATAAGGGGGCGAATGCTGACTGACCCTCCACCAGCCCCCAAAATGTTATCCATCCGGGGATTTTGCCGAGATAGCGGCAGCCTAGTCATCAGAGGCACCATCAATGGGCGAGCAGTTACCATCACCATCGATACCGGCGCCGCTGTATCCATTGCCAAGTCCAGGGTTTTGAGAGCATCAGAAATTCGGCCAGTTACCAATAACATCCAGCTCAGAACAGTCACCGGCGAGTCCATGTCAATACAGGGTGAGGCAGATGTCGTGCTACAGATAGGGGACAACATGATCCGGCATAGGGTCCTGGTAGCGAATATTGAGGACGATTTTATACTGGGAATGGACCTAATTGGCCAGCATGGATTTATGTTCGACCCAAGATATGATGTTCTTCGGTTCCTAAATGAGAAATTTGTATTGACACGGCCCGTCAAGTCACCCGTTCAGTCACCTCCATAAAAATTGTGGCAAAGTCTTCAGCTAGAATTCCCGGTCGAACGGAACAGATTATTCATGGGCAGCTAGATAGCAATCCTGGGAGCTGCGTTGGAATGGTGGAGCCCGTACACTCAGCTCATGACTACTTGGTTGGACGGGCTATAGTTAAAACCGGACGAGACAGTTTGCTGACCATTTGACACACTTGACACCAGAGAACCAGAAGAAAGCCAAGCAATTTATCACAAAGCACTGGCAAATTTTTAACAGTAAAAATGGAAGTGTTCTTTGTTCCAAAAAGAAGTAGAGTTTTTGGGCCACGTCGTTTCCGAGTCAGGAATCCGCACCAACGAGGACAAGATAGAAGCGATCCGTGATTGGCCAGTCCCGAGGGATAAGCATGAACTCCGAAGCTTCTTGGGCCTCTCTTCATACTACGGGCGTTTTGTTGAGGGATTTGCAACCATTGCCGCCCCTCTACAACGGCAGACCACAGAGAAGGAGACCTTCCGTTGGAATCAGGATTGCGAAACATCTTTCAGACGACTGAACGCGGCACTATGTTCCAGCCCAATCCTAGCCTTTCCTACACAGTCCGGCAAGTTCATCTTAGACACCGACGCCAGCAGCACCGGTTTGGGGGCCGTCCTATCCCAGGTGCAAGATGGTGAAGAAAGGGTGATCGAGTACTACAGCCGTGGATTCTCGAAACCAGAAAATAACTTCTTGCAATAATAAGGGCTGTAGACCATATCCACAAATACCTATACGGTCGTCATTTCTTAATCCGAACAGATCATACCGCACTCAAATGGCTGCTGGACATGAAGACACCGGAAGGACAACTGGCCAGATGGATGGATAAATTAGAGCAATTCGACTTTAAGGTGGAACACCGTGCCGGCCGTTTGCACAGTAATGCCCACGCCCTATCCAGAAGACCATGTGGAGCGGAATGCGGACATTGTCTGAAGACGGAACAGCGAGAGGGTATCTCCATGAGGCAGATCCGAGTGCAGGCCAATGAAGACTGGACAACGGAACAGTGCATCCAGGATCAAATGGCTGATACAGACATCGAACCAATCTTGTCACTCAAAACGAAAGGGGCACCCAGGCCACGATGGGACGAGGTAGCTAGATACTCCGGCGTGCTGAAATCGTTATGGGCTCAATGGGACTCTCTAAGACTAGACAATGCAATGCTCAATCGGGTTTGGGAAAGTGCTGATGGACGAGAAACCAAGTCCCAACTGGTAGTTCCGAAGAAAAAGGTACCAGCTATCCTGACCGAAGTACATGATGGAATTACCGGAGGCCACCTGGGCATGAATAAAACCCTTGACAAAGTTCGCCAGCGGTACTACTGGGTGAATTACTTCGAAGACGTCAAAGCTTGGTGCCGCAAATGTGCCACCTGTGCAGCCAGTAAGGGCCCGAAGACCCGGACCAAGGGCAGAATGCAGCAGTACAATGTGGGCGTCCCATTTGAGAGAATTTCCATCGATGTCGCCGGTCCGTTTCCCGAGTCTGAGCGGGGGAACAAATACATTCTGGTCGCAATGGATTACTTCAGCAAATGGCCTGAGGCATATACGATACCCAACCAAGAGGCAACCACGGTAGCGACGGTGCTAGTACATGCAGACCAGGGGCGTATCTTCGAATCGAATGTATTCCAGAAGGTTTGCACGATGTTAGGGATCAGGAAAACGAGAACAACACCATTGCACCCACAGTCAGACGGAATGGTGGAAAGATTCAACAGGACCTTGGAACAACACCTATCCAAGGTCGTCAGCAATAACCAGCGTGATTGGGAAGAACATGTTCCCCTATTCCTGTTGGCGTATCGCTCTGCCGTACATAATAGTACAGGCCTGATCCCAGCCAGGGTCCTATTCGGAAAGGAGCTGCGATTACCCTGCGATTTGGCATTTGGCTCCCCCGAAGAACCTTCCCAAGACAACGAGGATTATGCCGACCAGCTCCGATATACCATGCTGGCAATACACGAATTAGCCCGAACGCAGATGTTGGCCACCAGTGACCGGATGAAGACGCGATACGACCTCAAGACCAATTCAGTCGGGTTCCAGGAGAGGGACAAAATCTGGCTGTACAACCCCCAACGGAGCAAGGGTAAGTCCCCAAAGCTTACACCCGCCTGGCATGGTCCATACGATGTGGTCAAGAGGTTGAATGACGTCGTCTACCGGATCCGTCGAAACCCCAAGGCTGAATTGAAGGTGGTTCATTTAGATCGACTCGCTCCCTACCATGGAGAGGATGTTTCTGATCGGGACGATCAGAATTAAAGGGGTGGCAGTGTTACGAAATTTACCCAAAGCCGACCCTGTTTCATTTCAGTACGACAACAATCGCTTTGAGAATTCGACGCTGGTTATAAAGGAAGCAGGCCACGATCGCGAGTTCAGTTGGTTGTACGAAGAGCTTATATGAAAAATTGTTGTTGAATCAGCTGTTGTATATTCGATGTAAATAAAAGTTTCTAGAAAAAAATATTAGTTTTATTATTTTAAATTGAACCCACGGACTTTACAACAATAGGTTCATAAATAAAAAAGTTACATCATGAAAACACAATTCCTTTTTTTTTGGACAACCCCATGTAATCATTATCATCAGCATGTTTAACTTCCTGTTACATTACATCCTTACTATTTATTATTAAAAAAAAAGGAATAGGTGACTATTTATCTAGTGAGACTGGGGAGTAGGCAGATTAAGACCCCCAAAGTTTAATATAGTATAAGAATTTCGTCATTTTCTTTTTTTTCATATTTGTACCTTTAACAAGTAGGAGTAGAAACGTCTAGTATTTCATAAATAGAGATGCTGATCTCACCTGGAACCTAGCCTAGTTCTAATGGAATTTTAATTGAATGATTCAACCTTCATATCTAAACATATGGCCGAATCCGACTTATACTCGCTTAGTAAAGATTTCTCACTACCACCTTCGAGGTTTAACATAAATAGTGATAGACCTCCAAAATGGCCTCAAATAATGACAATAACCATCGATATTGCCATTTTTATGGACACTTACGATGTTTGAATCAAAACTAGCCCATCAGTCTGAAATGATACATGGTTTCTGGTAAATATTAAAATACCATAATGCCAACTTCCTTCAGCGACGTCACCTGTTTTCAAACATGGGTAGTTATTGATCCAACCTCCCATATTTAATAGAAATTTTTTAGCTAGAAGGAAAAAAAACAACCCAAATCAGTTCATCAAAAACTGTTCCTCAAACAGCTCTTTGTTCTCCTTTGATATTTTAATCATTTTCCCGTCTTTGCCTTTGCTTATGTCTTGATGTTAATAAAACTGAAATAAGATGTGCCTTTGTACCCATCTGAAGTCCAATTATATTTTTAAATATAAACAGTTGCTTTAAATAATAGGAATTAAATGCATCTGTTTAGAATATCTTAGGATTTCAAAACCATGTGCAGTAAAAAATACGTTTTCTGTATTTGAGGAAGTATTTCTATATTATTTTTGGAAAACTCAACACTTGTGTAAGATACGTTCAAGTATTACCTAACTGGGCTTTGAAGTGTTTGATTTTTTTCTTACTTTGAATGCTCCTAAAATTAACATAACTCTTGGTTTATGGAATTTTGAAAGTTATTTAATTAAGTTCAAAGCTGTGATTAAGCATTTAATGTACGTTCGATATACATTAGTAGCGCCATTAATTCTAAGGACTCCCACTAGAAATTCCGATGATATGCTACACTGGTCCAACATTTATTGCAATTAGCACTGGCAAACCAGAATTGTGGTGATGAGCCCAATAAGTATTAATGAACTAGAAAGGGAGTCCTTGGATAGTAATAAGTGATTTTAAATTTTCTGATTTCATTTAAATAATAGTACTGTATTCTTCAAAATAATTTATCTTGTTAAACTTTTCAAAGTTTTAGAACTTTCGACTTAGCATATTGGAAGTGGTGAAGTTACCTGTTAATTTTAGCTTATACACTGTCTAAAATTATTTAAAGCTAGCTAAGACTTGAACATCATATATGCATGTAGCTGTACTATGAAATTTAATATGTATAAGAATGAATCAAACTAGATATCAGATGCTCCTTGTACTTATTTAACCCTGTTTTTTTTATAACGGATTAATATAGCTGTTGCCGTGTCTCCATCTCCAATTTTTTCTTCCTTTTACGTTTATTCTACATCATCTCTCCAACTCGTACTCGTCGTCTCTTTCTTCATTCCGGCAGTATTCACTCTAATATCTTCTTGGATCATACATTATTGGTAATTAATTCTCTTGACATGTCCAAACTAAATAAATAGTTTTCATCATATTTCTTGTTTTATTGGCCGGGAAATCAAAATCAGAACCAAAGTTCTGATTCACCAAAAGCTTACAACATAGATAGTCTAAGAGGTGAGTCTACTATCTTCCTACACAAACTTGACGAAGGAGTAACTGGAACAGCAGAAGAAATGTATGAGACTCTAAAACAACTATTTCAGGAGACAGCGTTAGACGCACTGGGAATAGAAGAGAAAATATTGTGAAAGTTTTGGGGGACAGACGAACTAGTCGAATTAATTGATGAAGAAATAATCTCAAGTGGTTAGCTACCAAAGGTAGAAATGATCGAAAACAATATAGGAAATACGGATACTTGGTTAAGGAAGAAACAAAAAAGATGGAAGACAAATCACGGAACAGCAAATGTGCGCAAGCAAGTTCAATGGTAGGAGGATCGAGGTCCAGAGAAGTTTAGAAAGCAGTAAATAATTTAAGGAAAAATACGATTGCTATGTTAGTGACTCGGTTCTCTCGCAAAATTCGCCTCAATGTATTCAACAATAACACACTTCTCAACCCCCTTCGAGGCAGAAGCCAGAAAATTGGTGACCAAAATCTGTCACCAGCTGACAGTCTAATAATTGTAGGGCGAGATTTAGGGAGTTGTAATTGTAAAATGCTGAATCCTAATACTAAATCCAATAGTCACTTAGGCAATCCCATTTAGATGGAATTATTGTGTAAAAATCCTATGGAATAATCAAAGTTTGTCGGGGAAAGGAATATTGGAAAAAATTCGGAAAAAACTCATAGCGCTTTTTATTACTTACTGTATGAACACAAAACTCAACCTCATAATATTGGTAAATATTTTTTTGTTGGTAATGGATACAAATATGTGAAAAACTTCATCCCTAAATACTACAAACAATGCATTAAATAACAGAGGGTTACAATTTTGCGATCTGAAAGTTATTTTTTGATTATTGGATGAGCAGCACAATTTATTGTGATTTGTCACATAAATTTGACAGTGACCTCTTATATGACTTTTTGATTTCTTGATACTGAGAATGCCACTATTATAATTGTCTAGCAATAACTGGTTCCATGCAGCTCTAGCTCCTAAGAAGATGCTCCTGTTTAAGTATAATATAAATTCGGAAACGTGGCAGACCCAATTTTTACACACTCTTCACAGTAAAGTCGTCGAATATAGGTTTCCAAGTGCTAAATAGTTTCTGATTTATCGGTGTACAAAAATACATTTTCGGATCAAATAGCAATGTTTTCTTCAACCTATTTACTATAAATGTGTGACCATAACCATGTGGCTTCATTTTCTGAACAAGTTAAATTATTTAATAGATATGACCTTTGGAAAAAGTGAATGGGCAAAAGTTTAATTCTTGGCTAGGATGAATTATATATTCGACACTACGCCACAAACCATCAAGCGCTAGTTGTGTAAACGTTTCCTTCTTTTTTCAGATATCATTTAAAGTTTGAGAGCTAGGAATATTTTGCTTTACGACTAACAGATGCTTAGAAAACTTATTATATCGGACTATAACCGAATGAAACGCTCAGGATAATAAACTGTAATGTTTCTAGTCATACCACATATTTAGCAATAAAATACCGTGAAACTCCATCGCTGAGAAATTCCAGAGATGCAGTCGACCATCAAACGGCTTAAGAATCTACACTTGCTTTACCGTTTTATAGTACCCAATGCAATAAGAACTTCAGTAAACAATTTATTGTTCGTATATAAAGCAAATACTACAAATGGTTTTGACCCAACAGTTTGAATCTTTTATGGATTGTTACTGGATGGAAAATAAAATATCAAGTATGTAACTCAGTCAACAGCAACTCATTTGAAGAATAATTTTATTACATTGCAATTACTACATTATACCCCTAATAACTACCAAAGGCTTTTTCAAAGCAGAATAAGGCTGAAATTTGTCAATTTAGCTAATTTTTTTTTAATAAAAATAGTTTATTATACTGAACAGTCAGGCATATAATTTGGAGACTCATCCAATGCAACAACTCTTAGATACAATAACAGAGAATGTCCCTAAAATAAAATAAAATATATTCAACAATTTTCATTACTAGTTACATGTCATTTTGGTGTTATATACAAAATGCTTCACAATTAATTTAAAATTATAATAACATATTTGGTCGAACAAACATGATTTCAGGTGTCGGTCGATTCGGAATAACATTTAGGAACTTTTCGATCAAATTGTCAAAAGTCATTAACATAATGTTAAATAATTTGGTCAAGTGTGAGTTGGACTCGTATACCAAGGGTTCCTTACCACCTTCAAGATTTGATACAATGTAGGTGAATCAAAGTATATCTCTTTCGAATATTCCTGGTTCAGACAAACAGGGAATGAATCTTTTAAAGGAATCGTCATAAATTTATAAAAAACATACACTTTTATTTTCCACACATAGACTTTTTATTTTATCTGCTACATGATTTAATTTTCTAATTTGGCCCCCAAAATTAACATTAGAGTTTTATTTTACTAATAGACATTCAGGGAAGCCTTTTATAATCTACTGTCTGAATATTAGGATCTGTAGATTGGAAGATAAAGGTGAAAGTCTAGTTTTAAATAATAAATTACTTAATCTTTTTGACAAATTATTTAAAAATACAAATAAATTATATTTTTAAAAAATTTAGCTAGTGTAGTTTCTAAAGGTAGAATACGTCCATGTTTAATGTATTTGTTAATATCATTTAAATAAATTATTTAAAAAATGAAAAAAATATATCTGTAATTCTCATGAGCCTTTCTTATAAGTTTCAAGTGAGCCCAGTACCCCTAATTATTTCCAAAATTTTAGGTAGGGTGGTTTCAGAAATAAAGCAAAAAATAAGATTTTTTTATATATTTTTGTTAATACCTTGTAAACGATTAATTTTAAAAATATGAAAAATATATATATTTATATTCCTCATAATGAGACTCTTCATTTAATGTATTGCATGATACGTATAAAAAGTTATTATTTTTTATTTTTTGTTTAATTCTATAATTTCCTCCAAAAATAAAATTTCTTTTTCCTGTAAAGTTCAAGTAAGTCCATATAAGCCTAAGCTAATTTTTTCCTTATTGATTATTTTTGGTAATATCCTTTAAATAATTTAGTTTAAAAATTTGAAAAAAATACATTTGTATTTCTCATAATAACCTCTCTTATTTCATGTATTGCACGATGCGCTTAAAAAAATATTTTTTTATTTTCCGTTTAATTCTATAATTTGACCCCCAATATTAATATTACGGATTTCTTCGTATTTTTCCTGTAAACAAAACAAAAAATTTTAGGTCTTATATTGTGGGAAATAAAGTGGGTAATTTTTTTAATACTTTTGTTAATATATTTTAAAATGTTCATTTTAAAATATTGAAAAAATATATATTTGTATTCGTCATAATGAGCCTTCTGATTTGATATATTACATGATGTGCTGTAAATAATTTTAATTTGATATTTTCCATTTAATGCTGTAATTTGCTCCCCAAAATTAATAGTAGAGGTTTCTCGTTATTTTTTCGGTAAAACTCAGTCTCTATTCTTTTTAAAATTTTACGGCTTGTGGTTTTGGAGATAAGGGGGGGGATAGGTAAAATGTTTTATAATTTTGTTAATATCTTTTAACTAATTTATGTTAAAAATATGAAAAAAAAATGTTTACGACATAACCAGCTCTTTCATTGGATATAGCATGTAATTTCCCCCCCAAAATTAGTAGTGGAGGTTTATTCTTATTTTTCCGGTTAAGTTCAGGTTAGGTCCTATATTTTATGTTTTATTGTTTCGAAGATAAGGGCGGAGGAACGATCGATTTTTTTAGTTTTTCTCCCGAGAAGTACCCCTCAAATCAAAATTTGTTCATTTACGATATGTACTCCTGATCAGGTCACCAAACTATACACTGATACCAAATATGAACCTTTTCCGTCCAGTAGTTCAATAGAAAATTGCTGTGATGTGAATGAGGGAGAAATCCGGAATATTATAATATATATTATATATACGGAACCCTAAAAATAATCCTTCGCATAATTCCCTAATATTTACATAGAATGTTTTTACTAATTACATATGCACTGAAGAACAATAATTCATCAAAAATAAAATAAAAGTTTTAATTTTTTCCAATTTTAGAATATAATCAAAGAATTTATTTATAGATTTTTTCAAGCTCAAATGTTATTCTAAAACTGTGTAGGAATTTATAATTTTTAAATTTTCCTCCAATTATTTTATAAAAATGTATTTACATGCATTATTAGCGACATTATTGTAATTTTTTTGTGGATTGAAGTAATTGATTTTTTATTCATATTTTTTGGCCAATTTTTTTTTGTAACATTTTGAGGAATCATGCCTAGCACACATTTTAAGCACTATTTCAGAATCCAAAATAAAATTAATATTTTCTCAAAGGACTTTCTTTTAGGAAAATATTTGCTCTGTAAGTTGTGGGAAGCACAACTGATAAAGGTTCTCTACTAGAAACAATGCGTTAAATGCCTTAAATGGATTGCAAAATTTTGAAAAGAAAGTATCTTCAGCTTATGTGGGCTAAACGGAAAATTCTATTTCTAGCAAAAAAGCTTAATTCTACCTAGATATATGTAACTCAGAGAATAAACATATTTTTCCCAGATTATTTATAACGTTACTAAAATTGTAATACCTAATGCCATTTTTCTTTTTTTATAACCTACATAGTAGTTCAAATTAAAAGTTTCATTCTCAAAATTTACAGTTTATTTATGTTATTTAATATTGAGATGTGTTTATGGATAAAAATATTATCTTATCCTTATTTAATGATGATATTTTGCTTCAAAACGTCAAGTTTAAGGACCTTTACCCTCAAGTTGTTTTAATGCATATTCTTGACTGCATACATACGTTATTCTATACAGCTAATATGTACTTTTTTATTATTTCTTACTAACTGTACAGAAGCTTATAGTGACTTTGACGATTTTGAACAAGTTCTTTAATAAACTTCTAACGCTAGTAACAGTTGGTTTCCCTCATCATTTTTTTTTCAATGAATTTGCTTAAATTATTGGACGCTATTACGCATTCAGACGTTGCTTAATTTATTCAACTGCTCAGTGAGCAGTTCCATGGTGAATTCTCTCCAAAATTTATATGGAATTTATTGGGCGGATAAATTCAAATAATTTACAGCTACAGAGCCAGTCTGGGTTATGTACGAAATTCACTGCATTTAGAGAACTAATAGACCGAAAGTTTTAATGAGTCAACTGCGTCCATTGCTTATAAGTGGAAAGTATTGCGCAGTGGGCTATAACGCGTCCAGTGAGATGTTCAAAAAATACATACAACTGCACATATAAAGCAATACTAACCCAAAGTAATTTTAAGCATATCACTGTGATAGATTTGTATCACACAATTGTGAAATTACTGGAGTGTATTATGTCAGTTTTAAAAACCATCTGTGTTAGCTTGGCACTCTAACAGATTCATGCAACCATCGACTTTATAGACCTCTAAGGAGCATGTGAAATAGGAAACGCATTATTCGTCCAAGGAAACACCAGATATTCCAGTTTTAACCTGCTTGAAAAAGGATTAAGTAGATATCTCGGTACTTCTCAAGATTTGAACCGTGCAGTTTTTGAGGTATGCAATCTCCAACAACTTGATATAATGAAATTCCCTTTAATTATGGATATTTCACCCATTAGCTCTTCCCTAAAAAGTTGGCTTTTCCCCTATAGCTCTAGAAACTTTCCAATTTATCTGTATGCTTTCCACACAATATCTCAGCTTCACTTAAAAATTGTTATAAGAGTTATTAATCAAATAAACATATAAGTATGTAATATTCCACACAATTCTTGAATTTATTGTTTGCACAATAACAAAAGCATGCCCTCACGCTTATTGGAACCTCACGGTTGAAATTATTGGCTTTACAGATACGATATGATTGATGATCAAATCCGGCTCACAAATACACTTTTTATTATTTTATCATTTCGCAGTATTTGAAACTCAATACATAACTTAGCAGATCAATGGACAGAAGAAAATATGTTGTCGATGTTTGATATTTTTATTAAACCTGCAGATTGGCTTTTTGTTTGTTTTTATTACCCACACAATAAAAAAATGTGGAATTTGAAAGTTAATATCTGCATGGCGCCGAATAGGATATACATATGTATTAATGGCGAAAACTTGCTGTTCATTCTTTATTGTGGTTAAAAGATTTGCATTTGTTCGAGAAGGTTCCCGTTGTAAAACGGTTTTTCTCGAAAAGTACAGGAACAATTCGGTACTTTTCTTCACCATCAATCGTAAGCAATGTTGCCATGTGCATTTTAAAGTTCTTATTTTATTTTAAGAGAAATGGGAAACATACTTAGAAAACCTACAACCGTAAACGCAATAAAACCGGATTGCATCGGCAGTTCCTACTAATATATTCTACTTTTATATATTTTACGAGGTGCAATTACTATAACTTTAACGGGTCTTTTATATACAAAACTGTTGGATTGGAAATACTAGAACGTTTTCATGATATATATTCTAGCTATTAAAGCGTTTTTCCAATAAAAATATTTTTATAACTCCACATGAAGAAATTATGTCTATGAGCCCCATTATTTTCAGTTTTGATGTGTTCAACAATAAAATTTTAAAATTTTAGTGGTATGTAGTTTCTGTTCCGATGTGAAAAATAGTTGGATTATTTTTCCAGAACAACTGTTCAAATAATTGCAGAAATAAAAATTTTAGGAACCTTTAGATGTTGTCATAAAACAAATTATTCTCAAATTTTGCCATATACCAGAATTTAATGTGCACTTAAAAGTGAAGATTGTCTCTTTAGGTATTTTACTGATAATAAAATAGAGATACTGGAGGCAATTGACGAGGTATTATACTGGAGAGGATTTACATATGGTTTATCCGAATAATCGTATTTGCTTTGAATTTACATTTGCAAAATACTAAAATCGTAGACTCATGCATTGCTAAATCCTGGTAGTAAAAGAAATGGTGACATTAGAAATTTTGAGAAATTCATCTTTATCTCTCTTTTAACAACAGTAATAAACTGTAATGTTACTCGAGTCTGGTGCCCCGATTTCGGGAACTAGTGGTTTTTATTTGGTGGGAGCCCTTGGCCACAAAACTAGTGGGGCTACTTAAGGAATTCAAAATTGACAATCACATTTGTATTTAACATTTATTATTTTTAATAAAACATGTGATTTAAAAGGATTTTTACATACTTGTATAAAATACGTCAAAATAAATTAAGCGAAATATATATAGCATTCAAACAATCTGAAGTGAATAAAACAAAATTTAAAAAATTACGTATACAAATTTTCAAATAAATCGGTTATATACTCTTTGAGAAAAATGATTTTGAAAATTGCGTAGTTTTGTTTGAGTAGCCCTTCCCCTTGGCTTAAAATAGGTATTTTACTCGGTCTTATCTACAGGTACCTGCTAAATTTAATTGCATCTCATCTTTATATTACAGTCTTTGGGTTGCTCACATATTAAAAAAATATTAAATTTGATTTTAAAATAATAGGGTTGCCACACATATAAAAAATCGTAAATATAATTTATATATACGCTTGAAAGTAGTAAATTTTTTTGGATACTGACATTTTTCTTCAAAAATATGTTTTTTTACTTTTGGTCCACGACTGGTGAGGGCCCCAAATTGGTGGGGGCCCTGAGCCAGTGCCCAAAGTGCCCTTATGTAAATCCGACCCTAAGTGGTTGTTAGAGATTCACAGCGTGTTTGTTTACATTTTAGATTTCCAAACACTGCTTATAAATGATGGAGTATCTGCACACGAAATAAGCACACAAAATAATATCAAATATTTAGAAGTAACCAACGATTCTCACCTACGTTGGGAGGAACATATCAATAAAGTCAGCAATACATTAAGACATCTAATATACAAATTTAGTTTTCTAAAAAATATACTGACACTAAGAGAACTAAAAACTTCGTATTTTGCTCTAATCGAAAGTAAATTACAATATGGAATATTTGCTTGGGGTGGAACTACTAAAAACCATTTAAAAAAGTTGCAGACGCTACAAAACAGGGTGTTCAAAATAATTTATAAAAAAGGTATATTGCATGACACTAACCAGCATACATCGAAGCGGGCCTCCTAGGCAATAATATACTTACAATGTATTGATATTTACATATAGAAATAGAAACACATACTTGAAAAAACAAAATTACATGTACAATACAAGAGGCAAATAAAAACTAATAGTAAACACACCATTTGCTCAAAAATCCATTGGTCAACGAGCCTACACATATATAAGCAGTAAGATCTTTAATTCACTCCCTGACATGTACAAAAATTATATGCTAACGAATTACTTCCTCACTTTTCCAGCTTAGGCGAACGCCAGTGATACAAGTGTTGCAGTGTTATAATCAAATATGTTGCCAACATAACTTTGTCGCTAGAAATGCCGATGCTGTGCTTAAGCCTTCGCAACACAAGATATTAGACGACATTTAGAGTACCAATTAAAACTGTTTTAGACAATTTATTTCGTTACTAAAAAAATTATTATAAATTTTCTGTCAATGTTATTTAACAAGACCATTAAACGGCTTTTTTCTTAACCTCATTAATAGGAATTCCCATTTCGTTAAAAAGTCTGATCGACCTATCATATAAACAAATCACATATTACCATCTTGGGGTTCCAAATAACAGGAGAGATCGACAATGCTTACATAGCAAAAAATGAACTCACTTATAAACATTAAAATTAAACTGATAACCAGTTACTACTCTTCACACAATATAAGAAATTTACAATCGTTTTATTTTTTGAAAGCATTTGTACCAAAAAATATTATGCAGAAGCATGAACTACAAGTAAAACAGGTTATAAAATAGTGTGTTTTAAAGTTGATGTAAGTTACTACACTTTTTTTTGTTTGCTGGTAAATTCACTTATTTCTTTTTCCAAATACTACATACACCAATTTGTTGTCGTTGTATACTAGTTTGCTATTATACTGTATGTCAATTAACCAAAACTAGCAGTCGCCCAGTGGTCGAAATTCGACCCTAATTCATTAAAATTATGAGTTGAACATTATTGTCGTTATTTTGTCTCTGTATAAGCTATAGTCTTTGCTATCCATATTATTTTATTTGGATTACATTTATAGAAATAATTTACGAAATATTTTTTTTTATTTATGTATATAATTGTAGGATTATTTTTACATAAATGTGTATGTAAAAAATATATATTTTACTCTAGAATAAATAATAACTTAACCTAAAGTATTCAAACAAATCTTTAAAATGTTTTTAACAGTCAGAACTTTGCAGCAATGGGACCATTTAATGTAAAATTAATTAAGTATAAGATATCCACATTATCAGAAAACATAAATTTTCAGTATGATTTTCAATATAAAAAATTTACTTACTTATTTACTTTTATGTAGAAAATATAAAGTAATAGGAATGACATACTGTTAGTTAATAGTAGTTAAATACACCTATTTTTGAGAATTTTTTTGTGTGAATTGAAATTGAAACCTTAAAAATACTTTGAAATCTTGTCTTACTAAATTGAAAACTTTTAACCTAATCGCTACAAAAGTAATGAAATGTCAAAATGTAAATCAAATTTCCAGCAGATGACTAGCATTCAGTGTTGTCAGATTTACCTATTTATCGTGAATTTGTGCATAATTTCACAATTTTCTGTAATCTTAGTTAAACTTATATGAAGATTACTCGACAAAAATAAAAGAACTCTAAATTAAAAGTATAAGGTTAAAATAAGAAAGGTATCAGAAATAAATTGATGAGTTGCAACATAATTCTGATTTTAGTTGACAAACCATATTGCAAACTTGCGAGCGCCCAATAAACGGCGATTATTATGTATTATAATTTTTCGTTGGTTCTATTTCAATAGCATGACTATGTAGGCTACCTTTAGCGAAGGGCCAAAACTTTCAGTTTTGCATTTAATTTAGTTTGTCTTTCACATTGGAGTCAACCTATCTTATGATTTTCTCTCCAATCAATCTGGCGGCACTGTTTGGCATTAACAGTATGCATATAAATGATTTTTTTATTATTTTATTATTTAATTATTGGACCAATATTAAATTAATTTTAGCATTCTGCACTGAAGGTCCTCTGTAGCTACTAAACAAAACAAAAATAAAGCAAATCGGTTGAGACCCAGAGGAGAAAATGGTACCTAACCGTATTGTCTTTGCCTATTTATATATAGATTCTTGTTTAACAAGCCATACCCTTCATTCACGCGTGTGTCAGAGGGGACCTCTATTAATAATCCCTTTAAAATTGTTAAATTATTTACTGCTTACTTATTTTAAATGTGTATATGAAACTTGAGTTCTCCAAGAAACAATTATACACTGAAAGCAAGAAAAACCGAATTATTGATTTAGCATAAATCGTATTTCTAGTTACACGGTAACCCTCAATTATTTGTTGTCTGTTATTAACACATATGTAATCAGTGTGATCACTATTTGTGGAAAACTGATTCTCGATTTTCCACACGCAATGTTTAAATTTTGTTCATTTTTCAGTCTGATGTAACGGTGAATATTGTAATTTCGTTTCCTATGAATGAGCAAACATAATTTAACTTTCAATTTGATTGGAATTGTTTCTGTGGAAAATCGCGGAAAATAATGAATAATAATGAGCAGTTCAAACATGTCAGTTCCACTAAAATCAACCAAAAAATATCATTCGAACTTTAATTGGATCAAAAACTTTCCTATTACAGTTATTCTTGACTATTTAACACAGAGCACCATTTGTAAATTTACATAAAACGTGATGACATAAAAACGAAATACTAAATGTCTAAGAATATAAATAAGGGTCATTTTACTACTAGGAATAGTTTTTTTAAATTTTTGAATACTTTTTACAGGCTCTATCTTTGTGAAAAATAACCGTAACAAAATGAATAAAAATAGTCATTTTTGATTCTTTTGATTAAAGTTTCAAGTTTCGAGAAATTTTGGCGAAACATTCTTAAATGTCGTATAGTTATAAAATTTATCGCTATGGACAAAGTTTCCATTTTTTTAATTTTCTCTGGATCTAGCAGCTTACGATTATTTATGACAAGGGCTTGAATAGATAGCTTTTTAAAAAAAACACCGACTTCAATGTATAATAAAAATAATGACACTAAAAAGTAAAAAATAATTCAATTGGATATTTAAAACGAAAGATATTTGTGTTTTATAGGACTGCGTTTGAAGTTGGTGCCAAGCCTGAAAAATATGTGTGTAATATGGCGTATAAAGAGCTTTATAAATTAATAACAGTTTATATTTCTATGTACAATATATGCATTTCTTAGGCTTAGCATCACCTTCAAACGAACATATAATATCTTTCGCTTTAAATATCCAATTGAATTATTTTTTACTTTTTATTGTCATTATTGTTACTATACATTGAAGTCGGTGATTTTTTTTAAAGCTATTTATGATATATTAAAAGTCGGTTACAAGATTTTTCCGATTCTTTGCAAACTGGACCATTCCATGTCATTGATGATGAAAGTTCAATCTATTTTCAATTAATTTTATCCTAGATTTCCAATAACAACAACTAAAATGTTTTAATCTAGGGCATTCACCATATATTATGATACATTAAGAAGTCGGTTATAAGATTTTTCAGATTGTTTGCAAAATGCTCCACTCCATGTCATTGAAAAAAATGAAAAAAAATATGGGACCAATCTGGAAATGATAAAAAAAAAGATCGAAGTTGGTTCATAGTTGCCGGAGTACGGAGGTAACAAAGTCTAAAAAAAAAGTCGGTTAAAACGGATCATTCTGTACTTGGTCATCGATATCTCAACTAATAATGACCGTAGATTAAATTCAGTTAAAAAACTTTGTCAGTCTCAACATTAGTTTCAAATAATAAATGTTCCTTCAAGATTTATAAATAATAATCTGGAAAACTAAAAATAAACCTTTTATAGAAGAGTTTGTATTTTTTATCCAGTTTGTTAAATGAAATCCGTTCTTTCGTTTTGAACTACAGATGTTTATTTAGATAAACTTTAGAAAACTCCATATGAAGAAAATCTGCGTAGCAAAACTTTTTAAAATTCAAGATAACGGCTTCACCAAATAGTGGTCAACTTAGAAAGCTGAAAATATTTTCCACGATATTCTTTTGGCCACTTTAGTTGTAAAATGTTTTACCGTAAGTCTCTATATTGACTAGTTGCGATATAGAGTAACTTAACCCTTATGTGCCACCCTGTACAAAAGTATTTTACGAGTACGTTTTTTACTTATTAAGTTTTACGTACTATTTCATTTTTTCTAGTACTGATTAGCTATTTCATTTACAACGAATGGCAAATCGATAATACCTTAAAACTCTGAAGCTGTGCAATAAAGTGATGGATGTCGAACAGTTAAAAAGTTGGAAAATTCTGTCTTTTCGTACTAAATGGAATAACTTTTCTCTTTAGAAGAAAATGGGCGTGTATATATTTTGAAAGTAAAAGTTAACAAAACATCTTTCCCAAGGAACAGCTATGTAAAAAAACGCGCCAATTAAAATTATTGCTACATTTCAATGCTAATGATGTCATCAGAGACCAATAATCTAGCTGATTAACTGGAAGAGAAAATAAATTTAATGTAATGCTCCTCAGTGAATCGGGACATTATTCTCACAATGGCTCAGTGGCAGTTTCTGGTTATACTGATAACCATAAATGGTGCCATAAAATTATTATTATAACTCATGAGTCTGATTTCTACCCAATTGTGAATTATGAACTCTAAGCTTGATTGGAAATATGCATTGATATTTGAAATAATGGAACATTTAGAATATTGTTGTCTATATCATGGGCTTGTATAAATATTATCCAAACTCCAACAAAAAAATCTATATTTACTTCGATATCTTACGTCAAAATCACAATTCAATAATTCACAATAATACAGAACCAAATTTCTTAATGCTTCAGATCAATGACTGAAAAATTGTTATTTGTAGTTTTGTTTCTTTATCTTTATGTCTTCGAAAAATCAAATTCTTTAAACCAAATATAACAATTGCTCTTGTGTGATGATTATTAAATAAACAGTTTGTTCTCAGCAATTGGAGAATTTGTTTATAAATATTTTCAGATTGAAAAAAAAAATAGTAAAAACAATCGTATTATTTTTTACATTTTTATGTCCTCTGTTGTTATTGATATTATTAAGCCTTAATGTGTTAATAACTTTTATAGTTGTTGCTTTTAGAAGATATTTAGAAGCCAACTCATATTTTTAGTCGGAGTAGCAAAAAGTACATCGTTTTTAAAGTAAACTGTATCACTATACAATAAACTCGTCGTGGGTTAAAATATGTAACAATCACACATGACATCATTCATCATTTCATCATTTGATAATTCAACTAATAAAATGAAATAAATATATGAGTATGATAGGAGAATGATCAGAATAGGCCAATAATGTTGGCTATTTAATGGTTGTCGACTTTTCTCTTTTATTGATTGACAACTTCATCAGGGCTAAAAACATCAGGTACAGTGCATATACAATAATATTACTACAAATTATGCGATCTCAAGAAGGTAACTTCTATGAGTTTATACCCCAGATCGATTATTTTAAATGAAATAGCCCAATAAATTGGTCGGGAATCCATTAGCCACAGATAACCAGCTAACTGGTGGTACTTCTAAGTTAGCACAGTGGTGCAGTGTTGGTGTCTTCATTTAAACTCCGACAAGTGTTCGGTATTGCACATTGGTTACAACAACACAAACATTCATTATTTTATTAATAACACTCGAATAGTACCGGTTGTTACCCAAAGAGACCTTGGATTAATTATTTCTATCGATTTGAAATCGTCTGCGCGAATTTCAAAAGCTACAAAAAAGCCAACTCTGTGGCATATATAATTGTGGTTTTCAAAAGTATGTCTCCTATTTTGCCAAGTAGAATATACTAATCTTAAATACGGCCATAACTAGAATTCGCAGTTACCGTGTGGAATCCATATTTTTCTAAGGATATTCATCTACTTGAACAGACTCAACATAGAATAACAAAACTTTTCCCTGCCCTCCGTAATTGTCCATATGACATAGAAAGGAGATTACGTGGTGATATTATTGAATCTTATAAGATTCTTCATGACTTTTATTCGGTGAACTTAAGAGTGTTCAGTGTTCATAATTATTCCGAATAGCCGACTAAGGGGTCATAATTTAAAACTGTTTCCGGAAAGATTTTACAAGTTTTGTCGACAATTCTTTATATTCAACCGAATCGTACGTTTATGGAATTCGCTGCCCTCAGACATTGTGAGTGCTAAATCTATTAATTCTTTTAGGAAATTATATGATCGATATGTTAATTCTATGCCCATATAGTACAGCTAAGGCTTACGCAACTAGTGTACCATGATGCAGTTTTATCAAAAATTTGCTTTTCATCTTATAATAATACTAATAATATGTGTTTAATTCCAATCAGAAGGGGTATATTCCTTGACATGAACCCACTCTCAAATAAACTGAACTCGACAAATTTTGGGTTTAGTCTCAAACACAACAACGTACAGGCATTAAAGATAAACCATTTGTTAAACATGGACGACATAAAGTTGATGGCAGCTACGAAACAACAGCTGCATGATATACTTGAAATAGTAGAAGGTTCTCAAGTGACATCCATATGAAATTTGGCCTTGACAAATACCGAATTATTAATATAGTTAAAGGCAAAATACAGCGAGGGCCCTACCATGGAGGAAGCCATATTTCCAAATACCTTGGAATAAAACAGGCTCAACGAATTGATCACACCATCATGAAAAAGGACTAACTGCAGATTTTTATAGAAGGGTAAGACGACTGCTGAAAACCAAACTAAACAGTAAAAATCTGTTTCAGGCTATTAACACCTATGCGTGTTCGGTGTTCAGTTACTCTTTTGGTATAGTTAATTGGTGCAAGACTGACATTGAACAATTACAACGAAAAGTTCAAGTTTTACTAACAAAAACTCAAAATCACCATCCAAAGAGCTCTGTCGAACGTAAAACTTTGCCACGGTATGAAAGAGGAAGAGGATTGGCAGATCTAAGCAAACTATTAGATCAACAAATTTCTATTTTGCGTAGTCATTTCCAGAAACTCGCAGAATTTTCTGATCTACACAGAGTCATGTGCCAGGTTGATGACTCAACACCACTGCGACTGACATAACAACACGTACAATTACACCATCAGACCACCGATCAGAAACTGCTGAAATGGAAAGGGAAGCCCCTTCATGGAAGACATATAAATGACGTCAACCAAGATTATGTCGACAGTGCAGCGTCGAACTACTGGTTGATGTCTGGTCATATGTTTCCTGAAACGGACGGCTATTGGCAATCCAAGATCAAGTAATTCCAACTAAGAACTATCTAAAGTACATCGTTAAAGAACCTTCTATTAACAACGAGAGATGCAGGTACGGTTGTCAAACATCTGAATCTATCCAGCATAACACAGGAGGGTGTCAAGCGTTCGCTGCAACTGAATACAAAGAACGACACGAACTCTGGCAAAAATACTGCACCAGGAACTAGAACTGAAACTTGAACTATCACAGTCGGTGAGATTACCATACTATAAATACAAACCAGAATCTGTTTTAGAAAATAACAACTACAAGCTGTCCTAGGACCGCACGATACTGACTCATCGGAGTGTTGCTCACAATAAACTAGATATAGTTTTTGTAGATAAAATCCCTCGGAAAACAACTTTAATTGACATAACAATAATATAAATATTAAGCAGGCTGAGAAAATAACCAAATATTGAGATTTGGAATTTCAAATAAAGACTCAGTGGGACATGAACGACACACGAATTGTACCAATTATTATGTAACGCCAGGAGTAGTCCGTAAACTATTCAACAATTTAAAATACTTCGATCTGGACGAACATCGTTACCAACAAATGCAAAAAGCCGTTCTGTTAGGAACAGGTCGGACGGTCAGGAAATTCATGGGAAACTGCCGCCACGACTCCCACCACGGCCCTGAAATCCTGCCAAGGGCTCCCACAGAGCTAAACCCTTTTGATATCTGGGGTTTTGTGAATTTTCCCCTAAAGGCATTCTATGAGTGCTTTAGAGGGAGTGTGCTGCCATACATTGTATTGTCAAGTCGAGAGATGTGTTTAAATGCCTTTTGCATGGTTTGGAATAGGTCTTTTGGCAGGTCTAGTATGATAAAAAAAGGCAGTTATTCTGTCAACTTGTGCAATCGTAAGGAAAGTGTTAAATAACAGAAGACAAAAGTTATGTGTCTTGCTCTTACAAAAGCTGACGCAGAAACTTATTTAACCTTACAAACGTGAATAAAAACAAATATAGGTGTTTAAAATTATATTTATATAAATTTAGTTCATAATTGCCTCCCCCTCCTGAAGCATGAGATCGCCCCTACTGGAGGCACGTGTCTGGATCCACCTCTGTATGGAAACCAGGCGAACTTTTTGGCCGCAGAGTAATCCAAATCACCAAATAATTAGTGCATAAATGTACAACACAATGACGATATGCAGCACGGGAAAAAAACCTCTTTAACAAAAAATGTGGACATTTTATTCAGCATATCTAGAAGATTAATTCATCTGTATAAATCCCGCTTTGTCGTCCAAATTTCCATTAAACCTGCTTCAAATCTCCACCGCTTCATTACAATCTACTTTCCAGGTACTGGAAAAATGTAAACAATGTATTGTTATTAATGTGTTGCGATGGATTTCAATCCGGACATCTGAATCATTACCCGACTTCAAAAATGTTTCCGCATTAAAATTTTTATGATTATTGAGGCGAACGTAAAATGGGAATAGTTTTTTGTCCGTGCAGATAAAATCTGCATAATCTAGAGCTCAAGCTATTGGATGCACATTTACATTTTACATTTAAAAACGAGGGTTTGTTTTTAAAGGTTTGCCATAAATATGGCAGTACAATTACTTTGATCATATTTACTCACCATTTAACCGTAAAAAAATTCGAGGGTGGTCCCAGATATATCCCACCCAACCAACAAAACACAAAATTTTAGAAAAAAATATTTTCAACATAATCTGAGCTCTATTCACTTTTCCGAGCGATGTTCTATAAGTTCGATACCCCTTTTATAACAGAAGAACACAACACGAGTCTGCTTTAATTTTGTTAAATGAAAACTATTGTATCGCTACCACCTCCGTGGAGTTCAGTCGTTCCGTGTTGCCGATGATTAAGGAAGAAGTTGCTACTGGTCATGTCCTTGGAACAACCCAGAATCGGGATGGTTCATAAGGTTTTTCCTATGTTTTCCCTTATGATTTTAATGGGTTCACTGAATCAAAAAAATTTGAAAGGGGGTGAATATTATATCATCTTAGAAGTTTTCTGTGCTACCCTCTATATTATCTATATAATAATAGGCAAAGACAAAACGGTTAGGTACCATTTTCTCCTCTGTCTCTCAATCGATTTTCTTCATTTTTGTTTTGTTTAGTAGCTACTGACGACGACTTCAGTGCAGAATGCTAATATTAATTTATAATATTGGTTCATTCATTAAATAAAGTATAATAAAAATTCATTATTTACGTCGCTACTGTCAACGCCAAACAACTGACAGTGCCGCCTATTTGATCTGTGGTTCCTTCGCCGCCAGACGGTCAACACTAAAAACATTTAGTAATTATATATGAAGGAAGCGATCGTTAGATATATTCTTAGAGCATGTACTTCTGGAAGTGGCATGCAAGCATTGTTATTGTTTACTGGTAAAATAGTCAATGTAGTGGAATAGTATTGATTTTTCGGACGCGTTGCAGTAACTTTAATATTAAATATTCTCTTTTTAATGTGAATTTAATTATTTGATAAATATATTTGGAATGTGTTCGATGGCACATTCCATAGAGAATATTCAAAAAAAATGTATGAATTAGATGTTGCGGTTTTAGTTCAATGCTGGTTCAATGCAAGTATATAATTGACGAAGGACCTTTAGCGGAACAATCAATAAACACGTGCCATCACATAAATGAACCACCAAATAAAAGTTATCACTAACCTTTTATGTCGAAGCTCTGGTGTTTTCTTGGGTCTTCTTTCTTCAGAGGCTAGCCCCGTAACAGCAGGAACAGTTTCTTAGAGCTTCGTCTGGACAACACGTTACACAAAAAATAGCGACGTAATGTTCATTGATTGAGCAAACAAAAATGCGGGTTTAACAACAAATGATGCGCTTTTGTAAACACAAAAGAAACAAAATGAAAGCGGTTTAGCGGTCGTTACGAACGGAGCTAAGAACTCGCGGACTCGTAACACTATAACAACAATAAGCGCCGTCTCTTCAGACGGGATCAAAGCCACCGAAAAGTTCGGAGTACATTACACGACTCTCCCAAGCGTCTAAACAGCTAGGGAACCAAAACACGAATGTCAAATACTGTCTATATTTTACACGCAAAAAACACTTAAAATTAACATTAGCGCGACGGAATGTTTTAGAAAAGGTGCAGAAGTTTAAAAATCAATGAAGTAATTCAATCAAATTGAAAACAATACACTAAACAAATTGCGGGAACGCACCAATATTATTATCACAACCTTCCCGAAGGTATTGTGTAAAAAATTGTCAGACAGCGGACAATAGAGAATGTATTAAGTATCAAGTTTTCCTAGGGTTGTTGGTCCTCTCTTTTCTTTAATATTCCTGAACTTGATTGAAACCGCAAATGACGAAAACTTTTAGGTTGCAAAGAACAATCTTCCAATTATTATATCGAATATTTTGCCAGGAACGGTTCCAGCCAAAATTTTGAGGGCTCATTCATTTGTCAAAATTATTTCGAATACCGATATTTGATTACATTTTTATTTTCTTTTTATTTCAATAGATTTGTCAATATGAGTGAACAATTTTGGTCATTACATCTACTTCTCCGATTTCTCCTCAATTCTGTTTCTTATAAAAATATACTTTTTACAATTTCATGAATTAGGGTCGAACTTCGACCACTGCGCGACCACTAGTGAAATAAAATTCTCTTAGTTACGTCATAAGTCAAATAATATTGTCAAACATTTTAATTTTAAATTGGGGTCTGATCTAAGACCCCGAAACATTGAGAAATATACAATAATTTCGTATATTGCGGTGTTATATCCCAAAAAGTGCTTAAACATTGACAAAATATTCCACAAATATCCTCCAGAAAACACACATATACACCTCATAAAAAAAGAAAAGAAATCAGGTAACATACATCCAAAAAAAATGCACACCGAAGCGATATCCTCCACCTTCTTGGTACTTGAATTAAAAAAAGAAGATATTTCTTTACTATTGCAGGCTTCACAATTTGCCTTGAATGGCCTTTATATTAGCCTCATAACAAACAATTTTAAACCGTGCTGAACATGTTACTTTTTGAAGCTATCTAAGTCCTTTTTAGTAAATGAAGTATATGCATACATACTCTACCTACAATATATATTATAGTTTAACAGTGTTTTACAAAAACACAAAACCCACGTAAACTTTCTTTAGTAAGGGAATGTATCCTGAAAAGGCCTGTGATACGCTCCAGCTGTTGTTTACAGCTTTAACACATTATCCCCTAAAGAGTTTAATAGCCTAGACTATCCACAACAAAGTACCTCGAACAAAAAACAACCCACTGATAGTTGGAGATTAAGGGAACCTTTATTAATACAAATCACAGCTGTCATGTGAAAATACTCGTATTTCCACTATTAATCTGGAAAGCTGAGGTACAACACGGTTTATCTGAAATGTAGCCCTAAACTAGAAGCGATTCCTCAACTCTTTATTAAACTGCGTCCCGACGGTGACTGGTTCGTCGACTACTCCCCAGAGCATTCTTTGCAAACCTCAAAAAACACAAAATTAACAATTCAAAAACTCACGACGTTGCTCGCGTTCTGCTTTCCGTCGGAAGATGATTTTCCGTCTCACTAATCTGGTTTGGGACAGCTTTTGTATTTTTATCTGATAGCTTTATAACAAGTTTTTGATTACTCTTTCCTGATAATTATTTTCCAGTTTTTTACTAGGCTCAACCATATGGTCCTAATTTTTACAGGGAGTGGAGAACTAACCAAAAGACTAACTGTATTCGACGCATGTTTGTTTTCTTTATATGTTCAACTATTTCTCGAAAACGACTTAACCGATCTGAATAGTTTAAACTGTATTCTATTAAGAAAAATCACGAGGTGATACCTCTATATTTTCTATGATGTGAAACATACAGTTACCAGAAATCATGTCATTAAGATATTTTTTAATACTATCTTATAACTCGAAAAGAGCTTAAGTTCCCAGATAAATCGACGACACATATGTACATGATAAAAGTGAATTTCCAAATCAGAATATAATTACTAACAGCTGGTATTTTAAAAACAATATTCCCAGAGGAAAAATAATCATAATGAATATGTCACAACTGTAACATTTAAAGACAATAATATTGAACGTGCTAACATTCTTCTTAGTGATAACAAGTACTATCAATGACTACTAATATAAATGAAACCGGCACTTTCACATACGACCAAACAAAAACTGTGTTGAAACATAGAAAGAGACAAAGATATACTTGTTTACAAATACTCCGGCTCCAACAGAAGCGTTCAATCTGCTTTAAGTTAAAGGACATGTTATTCATATTCAAAATAATACAACTACGTACCTAATCCACAAATATAAATATATTAAAATTCATTAAAATATGTGCACAATAAAAAAAACAATTAGTGGCTTAATTAACAGTAATTATCATAACATTTATTTCTTCACGTAAAATTTAGTTTTATTTACTACTTAGATGATCTTTTGTAACACTCAGTTAACACGTTTATGATCTGACACTTACCGGTGAGAACGTAATTCGGCAAAGGAATATGCCGTTTTCTTGCATGTAAAACACTGAAATAACACTTGATTATTGTTTTTTAGACTTATACAGAATAATCACTGATTTTAAACAAGTTTCAATACCCAAAACACATTACACAATATGAATTACGAAGTTAACCTCAATTCAAAATGTAAATAAGACTTGCGCTGGACATAGTCGGCGTAAAGTATCGCCGTTCAGTCAATGCTTACAATACCCAATATTACATCTTATTGGTTACAATGGAAATGAGTTGGAAATAGGTTAGCGATTGTTGTATTTTCCGACAAACATCGTTCAACCCATTTTTTATGTAAACAGACATGTTCATTTATATTAGTAGTCATTGGGTACTATAAAGTCATTAAAAGAGATCTCACCTCTACAACTCAACAAACGGCTTCTCGCCTTGTATCTGATCTTAAGAATAGCAGCCAGATAGATCTTATGAAGAAAATGTTCAGTATATAACTCAGTTGGTTTTAGGTTTTATGCATTGTCCAAAAACCACAAACCAATTCTTGCATTAAAAACAACAGTTTCCTCAATTGAAGCTCCCAGTTCTGGCATTGCTTTCCTATTAGTATATGTCTTATCAACGGCTTATAATAAGAAAACACATTTTAGACAGGGGATTCTTTGTTTTTTGCTAATACATTTAATGACTATTTGATACCTTAAAAAACAATTTGGTACGTGAATTCATTGAACTTACATCAATTGTTTGCAAAACACACTTGACACACAAAACTACAAAATCACTCGTAATTGCACGAAATGGTTTGAGTTGTACATTACTTCCCTTGAAACTATTGAAAAATAAAATTTTCTTTAAATAGGAATGCTAACATTATAACTGTATAACATAAGAATACGTGAGCGTCACTGGTCAAATACTAAATAATTCACTTTAGTGATAAATAATGTGTAAGGGTCACATGCTGACTATTCAATTTCCTTCTCAGCGCATAAAAAGTTTCTTGTCAGCCCACTAAATACTCGTAAAAAAGTTTCATTTAAAAAAATATCTAGTGCTCACTATCCCATGAAATCTCACTCACTATATTAGATTTAACTTAATTGAGTTATTATTTCCTTTGACTTCGTCGTAACAACACCTTCAACAAAGGTCTGCAATACCCTTTGGGATTTATTGTAAGATTAACGTTCCTAAATTCGAGGTCATACACCTACGAATAAATTCTGTCTACGTGAGACCGTCTACGCAACGGTTTCTTGTAAGGGTTGACATAAATTGGAATAAGGGATACGCATCCGTAGGGAGATCGTCTATGATTGAATAAGTAAAAATACGATTGTCTGATTTATCTGAGGTTATTAATTATTTTGAAATTTGTGCAAAGGTTAGAAGAGAAGTGCGATTATTTACGCGGTGTTTATTCTGGAATATAACCGTTTAACGGAAATATGTAGAACTAACATAAATAGGCAACTGTCTTAACACAATACCCTTGTAGATAAAGGTACTTCTGTTCAATCTTTTAAATCGATACCGGATCTATCTCTTGCTCGCTTAGCATTTTAGAATTAGTTTTATTAATTATCAGAATAACATAATAAGTGGTTCTAACTAACTATTGTGGTGGCATTGTAATACCGATGGGTATCTGAACAATCCTGTGACAGTATCTTTATGAATGTCGAAAGTATATACAGTAACTAAGATAGTAAAATTCTTTGACTAGAAAATCAGTTATTAAATTCAGCACATTTAATTTTCAGATCGTCTGGGTGCTTAAGTTTTATTGCAAATCGAACTCTGATTTAAAGTTGTTCCTCAACAATTTCTCTTTTAAAGGATGGAGAAGACCAAACAAGCGTTATCGTATTTTTCGGAGTTGTAAGTTCAGGGTCATTGGCTGAAAACTCCGTATTTGAATGAGAGTGGCTTAGAGAAAAGGCTTTGAAAGGAAAATGCTGCCGAATGCAATACTAGCGTTGTTGCCGGTTATCATATCTGCTGGTTAATTTGTTGATTCTCACCATTATCGTTCAAAGCTACATCTTTTGTGTTGTACCTCCGAGGACAACTGCTGTGTATTTTTTTCTTGTACTGACATTTTAGAATGTTTGTGTCAACTATTATGTCAATAATTTTCTGTCATCGGCGTTTTTTACGCTTTAAGAGTTACATCTTAAACTTTTCACCGACCTTTCTTATAATATCATGTGAAGCAAACTTTACGATTGGCGTGAACGCCTCAGTATTTTTAAATTTCCTATTCGAAATAAGTATCTGTATTTGTTTTGAGTTTTTTTGTTGTTTTAAGAACAAACAACAGCACCAAATAAATAATTTTGTCCTGGTTGGTGATTTTAAAGTAACTGATAGAATTATTAGTAATTTCTGAATGAATTTCGCCGTAAATTATTAGTCTCGTTATTCGTTTTAACTTGTTTAACACAGTACATATTTCGTTTTTGTTTTCTAAAGCTTATTGTGACATCTTCTACTATTCTGAGACATAACATCACACTTGAGGTAACAATTAATTACAATTTCATTAAACATGAGGTCAGACCCAAACCCTGAAACGCTTGGATTTTTAAATACCACTTTTTAATCCTTAAGTCCTACAGGAATAAATAACAGATTAATTCTATAGTCTGTTCAACTTTGGTGTGTTACAGAATTGTGAAGGTCGATGGACCCAAAATCATCCAATTTTAATTGCCAATATTTAATCTGGCCGCAAATATGAATAATAATGACAAGGTATGCTGTAATAAAAATCTATATAAACAGTAATTATAATTTTCTTTGTACCGGCAGATAGTTTTCAGTTTGAGAAAAAGATTATGTAGAAATTCAAAATTATTCAAACTATTAAATATCAGTTGTCTTATGTATATCTTTAATGTTACCTGGCCTAGTTTATATATGGACTTTTAATTTATTCATTGTTATTAATTTGGAGCAAAAACAACTCCCATAAAAGTGCATTATATAACTGTTAAAATAAATCAAGTTAAAAATACTTGTAGTTGGCAAAAATTGTGGTGTCCCCTCCGAACACTTCTGGGGCCCCCACTCCCTCTAATCTACATAAATGATAACTTCAATATTTCAAAAATATATTTAGAATGCTTATGTATATTAGACATGGATTAAACATACGAGCAACTCATAGAATAAGCTATAAGATATTCTGGTAATACAGAAATTTTCCGTCTGTATGATAAAGTTTGAAGTATACAACTATTTTAGCACTCTAATACAGTATAGAGAAACACTAGAATTTTGTATATATTTTTAAATAGTAAAGCATTCGATTGTTGTAAATATTTCAGACCAAATTTTGTTGTTTTCTGAAATACACGGTAAATGATTTTCAAAACAAAAATGGGTACTAAAAATCAGTAAGAAACATTTTAACAATAAAATGAATTTAACTACTTATTTATACGTACAATTGGGATATAATTGAAGTAAACATACCGAATTATAACTGTAATGTTTTTATTTTCACTTCCGGTTCTTGGATTTATTTAAAACACACAGTCGAACTCACTATAATTTATTATTTTTGTATTCACACAACTACTTACAATTTATCTCGAACACCTGCTGTTTAATATGTACGGAATGAATCCTTTCGTCAGCCCACCGTATTTATATATTTCTCTATCTAGTCTCTAGATGGATTCTCGAACATTCGATTGTAGGAAATATTGGATGAATGTCTATGTTTATTATGTGATGAATTATTATTTATTTTGCTGAAATTTCCCATATTTCTAGTGAATACTGATTCATATGGTAGACCAAATAATTCCGGAATAATGTTATTTATATAATAATTTTTTTAATGTTTTGTTTTTCTCCTCTTCGTGTGTTTAAAAACGACCGTTTTGTTTATTAGAATTTTATAATTTTCGTTGTTTAGCTGAACAATTTTTAACACATTCTAAACATGCGTAAATATCACATGATTTCAGTACTGTTATAATCTTCCTTTAACGGCAGTAAACTGTTTTGATTTCATTGTTCTAAATGGTCGTAAAACAAAGTGCCTACACAGATATCCATAAAGTTTTAATGTTTTGTTACAATTAAGGTTTCAGATAGAGTTTTAGTAATATGTATAAATTTTCAGGCTACCGAAGTGATTAGTGTAATAAAGTTAACTTGTGTGGGAATATTGACTCACTTCACTCAATAAGAGTTTGTTTGAATAAATAATTTACAGGGTTTTAAAACACGGATTTATAAACAAGCTTTTATTGGTCTAATTAAATAGGTTTACGTATATTATCCCGGTCTTTAAAATAGTGTAAAATGATTCTTCATTAAAATTTTGTATGTTTGAAGATAGTTCCGATTCAATATTTCCATTACCAAGGAACGTCTCAGAAATATATTGTGACGTACCGCAAAAAATATTGTTTCAGCCTTTATTTGTAAATATTTGTCAGTATGGAAAAACAAGTTTTTGGCATTTTTAGCCTACAAAAATATTATCAACAACTGAAATAGCAAGAGAAACGTTTTCCCTCGCATTTGAGCAGCAAATTTAGAATGAGCCCTAACAAAACTAGCAATTTGTTTGCATTAACTTTATAGAATCATTATATTGTATCTATTTTTTAGTAGCTACATTAAATCTAAATTATTATTAAACGCTATTTACCATCAATGTGATTATGGAGTAAGGTACATGTAACTTCTAGTTGAATTCAATTTATCTAGTTTACTATTTTACAAAAATTAATGTGGAATCGTCATTGTTACACTTACAGATCGTTGTGTTTATTTTGTATATGTCAATAATCACATTAACTCCACTTTTTTACAAAAAATCTTTCAAGCGGATTAAATTATATTAAATAACAGTGCTAGGTTTTTTTGTAACCGACATTTTTCAAAGAATTGATTGTAAAAAAATTCAAAACTAAATTTGGCTTTTCTAAAAATGACTACTTTTGAGTAGTAGGCTACCAGCATATTGTGACTCCACTTCTCTTTGTTTACTTTCTTTTCTACAATATAAATACAACGATAAATACAGAAGAGAGAGTTTTCTTCATTGTCAAGCAACCTAGAACACACATTTCTTTCACAAGTGCTGTGAATTTTTTTCCTGAATGCTGGTTGTGTGCTTACTATAATAGATAGTGCATGAATTGGCCTACATACGGCTAGAATACTTCTCCCCGGTGCCAATTTATTCTAAACAAAATACGATATGTACAAAAAATGCAATCAAGGAAGTTCAATATACAGAATTATATTATATAGAAATAACCGTCACAGAAAACTGTACATAGTGGAAAAAATCTGATTAGATACTAATTTCGTTTTCAAATTCTACGTTAGAACCATTATTAAGTTTTTGTTTGATAAAATTATGATGAGCACCATATTAATTTAGTTTACAGAAGTTTTTGGCAAGAAACAATCTCTGTCTCCTACAATATCAATAGCTTTACACATTTTGATTTAAAACTCATCTCTAGATTTAACAAAATATGTAATTAATAAGTATTTTGTAGCCAAACAAATATTTGATATATATTTTAGAACCTCTGTAAGTCGAACTTCAAGTGAGACGTCAAAAAAATTGAGTTATATAGTGTACATAACTCATTAAAATAAACTCAAAAAGTTTCTATTAACATGTGCCCTAAAACCTTAGGATGTTATATGCTCTTAAAGGGGCTCAAACAAAACTGTTTTTTTTCTGTTATTGGCAAAACGGTGGCAAATAAATAGAAAATATGGGTCTTACTTGCTAAGCACATGTTATTTAAGCTAAAATATTAGGTAAGACCCATATTTTCAATTTATTTTCGACCGTTTTGTCATTAACAGAAAAAAAAACAGTTTTGTTTGAGCCCCTTTAAGGGCATATAATGTGATACTTCATTTTTCGACATGCAAATCATATTTACTTTGGTGATGGAGGTTTTCGGCAGTAATTTTTTTTATTTTGAATAATTTTACAATTTTCTCTACCCATTTACAAAATCTTAACAATCTTACGTAAACAATAGTTTCTTTGTTAAGATTTTATAAATCTGCAGAGAAAATTGTGTAAAAAAAAATAAAAAAACGTACGAGCCGAAAACCCACTTTACCAACTGAAATAGGGCGCTTATGATTTGCATGTCGAAAAACATGTTATTTAAGGTAAAAGATACGTACGCAAAACCCATACATTCTTTTCTATTAATTGTCGACCGTTTTATCAATTACAGAAAAAAGGAGTTTAGTTTGAGCCCTTTTGAGACCATATAATTTCCTAATTGTGCATTTTAGGACACATGTTAATAGGGACTTTTTGGCTTATTTTAATGAGATATATACACAGCAGAAGTTTTGAAATTCTATTTTAGAAACACCCTGTAGATAATGTTTAAAAAATTTTGTGAACTGCAGTAGAACCAAACTACGTCTGATAGTTTTACAACTGACAACAAAAGACTTGGTCCAAATTTATTTGTTGAATTTATACAGCGAAAATATGTATCGAAAAAACTTGTAGGGACACAATAATTATTTCGACTTAGAGGGTTGAGATTTTGAGTAGTGGAGTTTTGAGGCTTGAAGGGAAGAGGAACAAATATTATTTCCAGCTTTGAAGGTTTTCTACTTATCGAGGTTCTACTTACAGAGGTTCTACCGTATCAATAAAGAAGGAAACATAAAGGCTGACTTTTGAATAAATCACTCTCAGATAAAGAATGTCACCTATTTCGCAAATTTGTGAAACGCTAGAAATTTCAATAATATTTCTGAAACGTTCCTAGGATTAGCGACTGAATCCCGCGAATATTTCTCTCGAGAAAAACCTGTCGACATGGCAACACTGAATACATGATCCTTGTATCCTTGTGATGTAGGGTTCCGGTTTGCTGTCTTCTTCCCAAAGTATGGCGCAGGCTCGACGCACTCGGCTCAAGCGCGCTCTAACAGAAGTCACCAGCGATACTGTATCCTACGTGAAAACGGTTGGCTCATCATTTCTCAATTTCAGAGTCCTTACGACTTCCTAGCTCGACAGTTGTTCGCTTCTCCTCACTTAACCTCAAATTTAAGTTTTGCACCTTATTTTCATTTTCATACCTCATTTATCCCAACATTAAATAACTTTGTTTCCTTTAATGAAAAGATGTGTTGTTTAAATGTCAAGTTAATGTACCATTTATTAAACTGCAGCTGCAAGTTTTCGCAGGAGTTTGTATAAATGAACAGGTAAAAACTAAATGTTTGAAAAATTTCCCGCCGCTCTGTTTTTGAGCTTTGCCTGATTTTTGTTTATCTCATCACATTTTAAAATTTGTTCGATGTTTAGTGAAATCATCATTACATTTTGTACTCATTTATCATAAATCTACTTAATTTCTTGCAATGCTTGCCTGGCTCTTTTTCGGAATGTATTATTTGATGTTAATTAAATTAATTGACAATTAATACGTATATATGTTCCGGGAATATCAATTAAATTTTGTAAAGAAATTTTCATTCTGTGAAAACCATCTTAACTTTGGTTACGCCTACCGCATATTTTGATTATTAGGGTGTATCTTTTATGGTGTAGAAAACTTGTTGCATTATATACAACATTGTTCAAAATTGGTTTAAGAACATTTAAAAAATTTTGCTATTTATCTCACTTCTGACAAAAATTTGTGAATAAAATTCATATTAATAAATAAGATGATATTCTGTTAATGTTTTTTTCATATAATTTTGAAAAAAGAACAAAAAAACATTAGAATCATTGCGTTGAGTTGTAATATTTCGTTGTCTAAATTTTATGACAATAAGAAATAGTAATTTTTGTATAAACGTAATATAATATTTATAGCAAAACAAATTAATTTTAAAGTGATTTAAATTTTATTGATAGATGCTAAAAATATGTGTATGAAAAAATATCATTCATGACCAGGATGTTCCCTAATATTAGAGTAGATTCAAAAATCAAATTTGCATTTAAACTAAAGTTAAAAATTTTGCTGATTAAAGAGCATTTCTGTTTATCCCACTTCTGACGATATTTAAGAATAAAATATCGTGCTCAGTAATAAGATGGTAACTTATAATTTAACATATTTTGATAAGAGAATTTTTTCTGATTATTTTGAAAAAAATAAACATTTCAGTATGTTCGTTGTGTTCAGTTACGTTTTCAAAATTATACCCAATATAATTTTGAAAACGTAACTGAAGCGTGTTTCCTAACGATAAGTCACAACCAATATAATATTAGAGTATAAAAATAAAAATCACATTTCAACTAAAGTTAAAAATTTTGCTGACGGAAGAGACTAAATGTTATATCACTATAATAATTTGTGAATAAAATTTTACATTCGACAATAAGAAAATAATTGATAATTTTAATATAATTATTTTAACTAATTTGAGAAATTTAGACAAATAACTAGTAGTGCCCTGTTTAGAAGAAATTTTTGTTTTCGAAATAATTAAATTTTATTTGAAAATTTATGTAATACTTATTGGAGAAAAATTGCCCAATTATGCACTGATTTAAAAAAATATATAAACAGTTAAAAAAATGTTAATGTACAGCATGTCCTCTAGTGATAGCGCACAACAAATATATTAGTAACAAAAAATTGTTGTATTTGTGAAAAATATATTTTAATTTATTCACAATGCATGTTGTCAGCAAATACTAAATAGTCTAAGTCTATTTTTAGTATTTAAATCGGTGTAGATTTTTTTTTTTTCAACACATATTACGAAACTATAAAATTATATTTAAAACACTTTTATAATGAAAATTTTCGAGGTTATTCTAATTAATTATTTTCATCTAATTTTAATTTACATTACAAACACAAATGTCAAACAGATTGCATTTGTTGTATTCCAAATTTTTGATTATAAAATAACAATTACGAATTATTGGTAGCAAACAGATATGAACGAAATTTGTTTAATTGTAACATTTTCCGACGAAGAATCATCATGCCAATCGTTAATGATTTTACTAAATTTAACGGCCACTTAATAGTGTGATCACAATTTACCACAACTTTGTTTATTCAATTGATGTCATATATTATTCTTTTCTGATAAATTTTGTTAAGTGTTGTTTTTTATATTCGTATGCATTTTGAAACATTTCAATATGAGTAATTTTTTTAGTGAGACTAATCTCGCACTTAATTTTTGTTTCTACTGGACTATATCTTAATAAAAACTAAAGCAGAACGCTGAAAGATAATCAATCCTGTTTCAATATATTTCATTTTTAATTATACACTGCAATTTTTTCCCAACAAAGATGACCCTGGAAACTAATATTTAGTGTTTTGTTATTACATTTAAAATATCTATTATTGTGAGGGTTTTACTATCTTATTCAAGTAGTTATTATTTTTCCAAACATTTGAAAAAAGAAAATGTACACACATCCCTTTTTTTAACTAATTATAGGAATTTGTAAGATATAGAATTAACAATGTCTACCAATATTCCTTACGACTGGCCTCTCACTGTTTAGTTATATAGTTCCTAAAAAAGCTACAAATTTCGGAGAGTAGTTAAAGCAATAAAATGTTTAATTCAAAATTTTATTAAAAATTGTACCACAAGAACAAATCAAGAAAAGAAATTTGGCAGACAAGTCAAGAAAATAATGATTAAAGATTATAATGATAGAAAAAAGATTACAAGCAGCAACTCGAAAACAGCCAGAACAGAAATCCCTGGAGGAAGAAGCTGAATGAAGTCCATCATAAATGTATGTATTTAAAAAATTGCTATCATAAAATTTTAATTGTGTTAATGTGTCAATATTAAGTAAAATTGGTAATTCTGTAAATATTTAGAAATTAATCACTTAATTGTCTTAAATCAAATTTTCATTTGGCAATCTACATCAATAAATATAAAGCCATTGACAACGAAGTCAGAATAGACTTTGAAACGTTTGGTATTCCTGCAATATACGTCGGTTTATTTCTATTGTGGTGTTATTGCCCAAAAAAAAGTAAAAAACTAATCACTTAAATTAAAATTTATAATATAAAATATAGATACTTAAGAAATGCTTTGAAAACCACAGAAAGGTATTATGATACCATTGCTCTGTCATAATAAATGTTTTAACACACACTTAACACACACAAACATATTTAAATGGTTTATTTAGATGAAAGAATTTTCATACACATCGCTTCTATTCTGTCAGCTATATTTCAGTAGGTTCTATCGTAATAAATAACTCAATTTCCATCTAGCTAATGGAAAAATAAAAAAATACCATTCACGTGGAGAAGGTATTCAGGTTATGTCATATTGTAAAAATTAATTGGAGAAAACATCCTTATGCATACTGCATAATTAAATGTCTCCTAATATAATATGTTCATCTTTATAAGCTCAAAGTAAGCGTCTTATAAACGTTTTCCATTATATACTTTACTGACAACAGAAAATTAAGACTCAACAGGGAACTTCAGATTTTACATTTTCACAAAATGATATACCTAGTTGAAATTTGCATTTTACCAGCAGTTTCTTGACAGTTTAATTCATGGAACGAAATTAAAGATCTACCAACGAGATATTTATTTGCCCTTTTTAGGGTTCCATATATACAATATACGGATACCCTTATAATATCATTCAGGATTTCTGCCTTTGTCACATCATAGCCATTTTCTCCTAAACTTCTGGACGGAAGAGGTTGAAATTTGGTATCAATGTATAAGTTAGTGACCCGATCAGGAGTACATATCGTAAAAGAAAAAATTTTGATTTTAGGGGTACTTCTGGGGGAAAAACTAAAAAAATCGACCGTCCCCCCCCTGATCTCCGAAACTACTCAGCCTAAAATTTTGAAAAAAATAGGAAATATAGAGCGTTGCCCGAACTTTCCAGAAAATTAAGGAGAAACCATTAATATTAATTTTGGGGGCAAATTATAGAATTAAATAAAAATTTAAAAATAAAAAATTTTTCAAACGCATCATGTAATATATCAAATGAAAGGTCTCATTCTGAGGAACACAAATATATTTTGTTCATATTAAAAGAAGTTATTTAAAAATATATTAATGAAAATATACCAAAATTTACCCATCCCCCCCCTTATCTCCGAAACTATAAAACGTAAAGTTTTGAAAAAAAATAGGTTTATAGGTTCTGACCTGAAGTTTACTGGAAAAATAAGTAGAAATCCCTACTTTTAATTTTGGGAGGCCAATTACAGAATTAAATGGAAAATATAAAATTAAAATTGTTTCTAACCCATCATGTTATATATCAAATGAGAGGGCTCATTGCGACGAAAACAAATATATTTTTTTCAAATTTTTAAAATAAATTAATTAAAAGATATTAACAAAAATATAAAAAAATTTACCCATTCCCCCCACCTTATCTACGAAACCATAAGCTGCAAAATTTTGAAAAAAAATTGAGGTATAGCCCCTCACCTGAACTTTACTGGAAAATTAAGGAGAAACCCCTAATATTTATTTTGGAGTGGCAAATTATAGAATTAAATGGAAAATTAAAATTGTTTCTAACCCATCATGTTATATATCAAATGAAAAGGGCTCATTATGACGAAAACAAATATATTTTTTCATATTTTTAAAATAAATTAATTAAAAGATATTAACAAAAATATAAAAAATTTTACCCATCCCCCCCTATCTCCGAAACCATAAGCCGGAAAATTTTGAAAAAACAATGGAGGTATAGCGCCTCACCTGAACTTTACTGGAAAAATAAGGAAAAACCCCTAATATTTTTTTGGGGGGCAAATTATAGAATTAAATGGAAAATATAAAATTAAAATTGTTTCTAACGCAGCATGTTATATATCAAATAAAAGGGCTCATGATGAAGAAAACAAATATATTTTTTTCATATTTATAAAATAAATTAATTAAAAGTTATTAACAAAAATATAAAAAAAATTACCCATTCCCCCCCTTATCTCCGAAACCATAACCTGAAAAATTTTGAAAAACTGGAAATATAGCCCCTCACCTGAACTTAACTGGAAAAATAAGAAGAAACCCCTAATATTCATTTTGGGGGGCAAATTATAGAATTAAATGGAAAATAAAAAATTATAATTGTTTCTAACGGGTCATGTAATATATCAAATCCCAGGGCTCATTATGACGAATAGGTACAAATATATTTTTTTAATTTTTTTACAATGAATATTTTAAAATATATTAAAAAAATATTTAAAAAAAATTACCCATTCTCCCCGTTATTCCCCAAATTCTAAGACCTCAGTTTTTTTGTTTATAGGAAAAATTTGAAAAAAATACCTAATTCTATTATTTGGCATCCAAACAGAAAATAAATTACTAGAAAACCCCCATAGTAATTTTAGGGACAAATTATACAATTAAATGGAAAATAAAGATTCAATTTTCAAACGCATCATGTAATATATCAGATAAAAGGCTCATTATGTGAATTACAAATATAACATATTTTTAAATCATTTGTATAAAAGATATTAAAAATATTAAACATCGACTTAATTCCCACTTTAGAAACTACACTATTTAAAATTTTAAAAATATATTTTATTTATATTTTTAAATAATTTGAATAACAGATTTAATAATTTATAATTTAAACTTTGACCTATTTTGCCGTTTTTCTTTCAATCTACAGAGCCTTAAAACTCAGACAGTAGATTATAAAAGGCATTTCTGAAAGTTTATTAGTAAAATAAAACTCTAATGTTACTTTTTGGGGGCCAAATTAGAAAATTAAATACATATGTATTGTGAAAAAAATCAAGCGAATTCTAAAGCAGATAAAATAAAAATCTTTTTTTGGAAAATCAAAGTGTATATTTTTTATAAATTTAAAACGCTTCCTTTAAAAGATATAAGGGTAAGTATAAGAAAGTGCACTCATTCCCTGCTTGTCTGAAACTGGAATATTCGAATCTTGAAGGTGGTACGGAACCCTAAGTATGCGAGTCCAACTCGCACTTGACCAAATTATTTTCAGTTTTCGCTGTATGATATCTCAAAAGCACCGACTTTTGTAATTTTCCCTTATTGTGTATTTTGGTGGGATTTGAACCTTATTTTTGATTATTATGTAGCATATTTGTACCATTTATCTTGTTGTTTTCTGAAGGATATTTGTGGCGTATTTTTTCAATATTTAAGCACTTTCTGGTGTTATTTCCCAGAAAGTGCTTAAATATATGTTATGTGGTTTGTTATATGTTCGTCATCTTTATTTCTTTTGAAGTAATATTTTCTTTCTGATTTTTTCATACAAATTTTAACTGCCTTTATATCCATATTTTTTAATCCTCTTGTGATTATACAGGTGTTATGTTGGCGTGGTTTATAACTTTGTACATGTCATACTAACTTCTATATACAGGGTGTTTTGTAGAAGGTTTGCCAAATATGGAGGACGGATAGGAAGGCTCATCTGCGATATTATGTAGGCCATATAATATCTAGATAGTTTACCTTTTTTATTATTTCTCAGTTTTTTTTCGTATAAAATTTTGTAACTTTAGTATTTTTCACTGTATCTTCACCAAATAAACTTAAATCTAAGTAATTAGTATCATAATACAATTTGAGATTGTAACTTACAAGGTTAGAACTACAAAAAATAAAACATACATTATGTTGTAATAATTCGTTATACATTTTGGTCAAACTGTCGCGACACCTTTTTCTGACTGCTACAGTCTTAGTATCTAGTCGCATCTCATCTCACATTGTTTCAAAAGCCACATTTATTCTTTCTCTTGACTGCTCCTTGGTTTCTATCTCACTCATAAACGAGTTGATTGGCCCATCCCCATACAAAAAAATCAAAGGGTGTCAGCTTTCGGGACCTTGGAGGCCATAGAATAGAACCAATGCTTTTAATACACGCGTTTGGGAATGAATTGTCGAGGAGTTCACTGACAGTTCGCCTATAACGTTCTGAAGAGCTAAATTTTTTGAATATTGTTGGTCTGTCTTCCAATGAAATTTCATCTAATAAGATCGATCAATCGTTCATTAAAAATTCAGGTCATTTACAAGATAGAAATAGAAAGGAGCAGTTACGGAAAAGAATCAATGTTGCGTTCCAAACAATGAGGGATGATTGATCTTGTTAGATGAAATCTCATTGGAAGACAGACCAATAATATTCAAAAAATATAGCCGTCCAGCACATTGTACGCGAGCTGACAGAGAGCTTCTGGACAGTTCATTCCTAAACATATGAACTGAGAGAGCTGCCCCTATTCTCTGGCCTCCAAAGTCCCCAGACCTGACTCCCTTTGATTTTTTGTATGGTGAAATAGAAACGAGGGTGCAGTTAAGAGAAAGAATAAACGTTGTTTTTGAAACAATGTCGCAAGAGATGCGACTAGAGACTACGACTGTAGCAGTCAGAAAAAGGTGTGCCGATTGCATCCGTAGCGGTGGAAGCCTAGTTTGAACAGAATATATAACAAATTATTGTAACTTGATGTATACTTTATTTTTCGTAGTTCTGACCTTGTAAGTAACATTCTCAAATTTATGATATATCGTTGGAAATGTGTTGAAGCACACAAGTTTTTGCAAGCACTTGAAGTTCTCGATATGCTTCTTATTATTTTTTTTGTAATGTGATAAAATGTTTAACTTAATGATTTTTTTAGGGTTCCTCGCCATTTGTGGACTCATATAATTTTTTTACCAAACAAAAACCGTAAGCTATCTAGATGGTATAAGGGGTACATAATATAGCACATGAGTCCACCTATCCGCGCTGCAAGTTTGGAGAACCTTCTACAAAACACCCTGTATATATACAAGGAGTTTTGCAAAGAATCCATAAATTATTAACCTCATATACAGTTTCAATGTGAGCTCAATTTCCTAAATAATGTTTTTAAAATGCAACGAAAACAGAAATAAAAATGATTAAATTTCATAGCAGAGTATTCAGTTAAATTGGCACAACCTGTTGAAGTTGACTAGCAAACTTTGGCATTTGGGTTCCAGTTCCTTCACTTACAGTATCTTTTTTAATATTCCGAGAAAAGGAAATCCAACGGTTTTAGATCTGGGCACTGCAACGTAAACTATCATTTGATCCTTGTCACCTAATCGGATCCATGGAACTTGCTATAAATAATTCCAGTTCTGTACGCGAAAATAAGGGGGTGCACCAGTGAATACCGTTTACATTAGAAGTGAAGTACTTATTTGGCATACTTTTTACATTAGATTGTGTATAGAAGTAAAAGTTGATACAAGTTTTTCGTCCTCACTTTTCTGTGGTTCCTCCGCTGTAGTTATTCCTTTCTTTCTTTAAGTAGGATATTCAAATAAATTCGTATCTAGAATACTGGAGTTTGTTGCTTGATGAATTTGCTCCACCTTCGTATTTTCTGGATCCTGTGTTTAGCTGTTTTTGATGCAGAAAAATCGAAACAGTTGAGAAACTTCAACCTAAAATGGCCAGATGTAACTTTTTCTAAATCTCCTCAGCAGTATAGATTTGAAGGCTCCTCAAAGGCTTCGTTAATAGTTCAAGCTATTTGGTAGATACCTCATGAGTTTTCAATCATTTAGTAATGTGTTTGTAATGGGGTGTGAATGATTTGTAGTACAGACCATTCGATGGTTGCATTATTTATATGACTGACAACTCTTTTATGAAAGATATGCCTGTCGTTAACTGAAATAATAAATTGTTAGCTATCTTCCAAATATTTGTCTTGTGGGAAAGTGCGATCGTTTCTTTATGCCTTTCTGCCTGACAACTTCTGAGCGACTGTCATCTCAATTGCATTCAGACTCCAAACTCAATCCGGACTAAGTTCATATTTTGAGTAAATAATTTTAAGACTCCTGGAAGTTTCCTTGAACTTCCATCGTCTTGAAATGATTGATCTCACAACGTTTCAATACCTTTGGATCTGCTATCGTCATCAGGTGAATGATGGGAAATTCAGATTATCCGTCGTATTAATATCCTTAATGGGTCATGCTCAATGGGTCCGGTGTTCTTGGTCACTGTCTTCTAAAGTAGCAAAATCTGTTGTTAATCTTTACAAAAACGGAATTGTACATACTGGTAGTGGTCTGAACTTAATAAGTTGTCGATGTAACTGTCTTGTGACTGAATTTTCACCCTATTCTAAACAGGGGCGGACCCAGACACATGCTTCCGGGGAGGCGATTTCATGCTTCAGGGGAGGGGAGCGATCATGTAGTCAATTTACTAAAATATAATTTTAAACCCATATTTCTTGGACTATTACCTATAGAAGTGACCATCTTCTAGGCTCTTGCAGTTAAGATTACCTCGGTTTAATATAAAATTTACTAACTTTGAGGCTCTCGGTGTAGGCGAGCGCCCCCTCGCTCCCTTGGATCCGCCCATAGGTCTAAATTATCGTGCTTACTATTACAATCTAGTTGTGTACGAACACCTCTTGGGCGTAAATTTGTATTAGCACGCCCAAGAAAAATCAAATTACATCTCTGTTATTATTTTTTGGCAATAAAGAGTCATAAACTAACACCTTCATTACACAACATATTCTATCAAGACACTGACACGAAGATTTCGCTGCTTATCATCGCTAAAACGATGCAGTGAATGATGGTGCACTGTGTAAAATTTGCAATCTCATTACAACAACTCAGTGGTGATTCACTCTGTATGAATCACCACAGAGTTTGTCTCCTAGAGAAATATTACAATCTCCAAAAATATACAGGGTGTTAAATTTTAAATAAAAAGTTGGTATTTTCTATGGCTCACTCTGTACAGTTGCAGTAGCATCTTCACACCTACAAGGTGTGTAATTTTTCACCGCACTGATGTGCCTATTTTCAAAAACATTCGATCAACAGTTCGCATTAGTCCAGAGTTTTTTGCCACCCTGGATATATTAACAGCTAGTGGTGTTCTCTCTTTGTCTCTCACTCCCTCTGTCTGATCTCTTTATGGATTCGCTTTTTCTGAATCAGCCTGGTGATCCGTTTATCAGTGATTCCCGTGTAGTAGATGATAGTAGATGTGACATCTATAATTTCCATCTCTGAACATCTAAGAGAAACCAACTATTTACCGTCCAACTATATCTTAAATTTGTATACATTTCTGGTAAGCTTCAATGCGCGAAATCTTGACACAATAATTCGTCACCTCGTATGGTGAAAATTATGAGTAATAATTAATTATTGAATTAATTCTTCACATTGGAAATATTTGACTAGCTTGAGTTTTACAATTGTCTTCGTCATTAATCTCAAATTCTAGTTGAAATTATATGATGGCAAAATGATATTGTCTCATAAAAACTTCAGGGAGTTGTACGTAAATTTAAACTTGTTAGAAACTGTGCGAAAATATAATCACTATGTCTGGGGAAATCTCTATGTCAAACCAACTGTTAATAAAAAACTATGGTAGATGAAGAAACCGGCAGCTGGCCAATTCTTTGTGGTTTATTTGGATATCGTATTTAATTAGACTAGGGAGTGATGCATCCGGCAAATCTCATTAGCAGCCACGTGATTTTCCTCATACATCGTTCTCAAGTCAAATTAGCTCACAACAATCCGATCTGCATTCCTCCAGTATTCCCCCGAAAGTGATATCTGATTACAATGAAGATTTGATTAGAAAAACTCGACCCACTCAAAAATTACTCGCGTAACGTGTTTTCCCATTCACACTTCATTTGGCAGACAGATTTCCCCACAGGCGAAGTGATAATATTTTAGCGAATTCTCTGATTATATGTTCCAATTTGTATACAATTCCTCCGGGCTTCTATACGAGAAACTTTTATATAGTTAGCAAATAAATTCACAAGGCGTTTGAAATTCAAGAGTAGTCAGAAACGGTGAAATCGCGGACACTTTAATGAGATAGAGAAATTGGCGTTATATATCTATGATCTACGGATATACCAGTCCGTACATTCAAATACCTGGGATTTCAGGAAAATGATAAATGTTTTCTCCGAATAGTGTGAATATGTTTTCTTAAATAAAAAATATTCCAGATTACTTTTATGTTTTTTTGGGGAATAACACCACAATAGAAATAAAACTACGTATATTGCAGGAATACCAAACGTTTATTTATAAATATAAAGCCATTGACAACGAAGTCAGAATAGACTTTGAAACGTTTGGTATTCCTGCAATATACGTAGTAATCAAGAATATTCCACAAACAACGTTTAGAAGACAAAAAATATTCCATTTAACAAATTCTTATTATTTCTGTATGAGGTCCTCTAGTTATATAACCTGAGCGGATTAGATCCATTTCTGTGATTTTTTGTAAAATGCCGATTAGACGTTTTTGGCATAAATGAGTTCTAAACAATAACATTTTTGAGAACTTATTTATAAACAAATAAGGGTTGAGAAATCGAGTTTTTTTTCTGTTCTTCCTCTAAAACTTTTATGCTATCGGTTTGAGAGAAAAAGTTTGTTTGAAACCAAATGTTATATGATAATAATCACAGGCGAGTTTCGAAATGTCTCAGAATTCCTCGTGAATTTTTCTAAAAAAAAACAAACTTTTCTTTGAGGCAGAAGATTTACCTGATCAATTCAGTTATGTGTTACAAAGAAACTGAAAATTGCCACCGATTACAACTTTCAGTCAAAATCCGAAATAATGGTGGAATCTGTCATAATCTGTTGTTCTCATTTATATCAGCTCATATCTTAGTTCTTCGGGTGTTATATTCAGCATTTTCTCCGAACATTCTTTGATTATGTTTCTCATATAGAGTATCCGCTTTTCCTATAATTTCCTCTAAATATCTTATTTCGCTTCCATTTTCGCCTATTAATATAATATGCCTCTTTCCTTTATGCTTAAGACATTTTATTTCCTGGTGTTCCTCTATTAAGCTTTTCACTATATTTGCCTCGTAATTTTTATTGTTTTCGGTTCTTATCATCTTTCTAGTTAAGCCTTGCGTCTAAGTTTTTCATTTTGACTTTCCTTAATGTTTGTCATATTTGTATATAATCAATTTAAATCTTTTTCGTTTAACGTGATTTAGTTTCATTCTAGGTCTTGTTTGGACAAATCCGGCTCAAGTTTTTGTTTGTTTTTCTATATATATTTTTTGAAGAGTTCATCTCCTATAGACACAGGCGATGTGGTTTTCGAAACTCCGTTAACCTTTACCTCACTAATTTATTTCGAAATATATATTTCCCTATATACTTTTTTCTAATTTTTTCCTTATGGAAATCTCCCATTATTAGAGCTATATGTTATGGTACATTTCTAGATTTTAATAATCCATTGAACGCAAGACAATATATTATTTCTAGTGGAGAACATTAATCTAATGACGAAGTATTAAATGTTATTATAAAAGGTTCCCAGTTTTTATATAAATCTATGGTGATCTCTAACATTATGTTTATCTACTTTTTTACTGATGTTTAAATGATGTTCTCAAAACTACTCCTACTGATTCGTTGTCGAATTTTATAATATGCGTGGCTATTTAGGCATTATTCAACTTCTTTTTGGACATCCCATTCCTGTGTTACTTGCCCTTCAGCACTTAGACGTAAGGTCCTTCTATCTCGTTTTTTGTTCATTCTAAGTGCTTAAAGCTCTCACATTTGTGTTATTTCGTATTTGCCTCTTCGTGATCTTTGTTTGTATCACTTCTAACTTCTTCAAGCAATTCATTTTCGCCGGTTTCGATTTGCTTCTAAATCTGTTTGTTAAAAACCAACTTCTAACCCCAGAAGATCATAATTGCTCTATTAACAGTTTTAAACGTATGTCATTCTCATGGCTTTGCCAATTCTGTTATTTTATTCTGGGATCCCATATTATTTATTATTAGTACTAGGCATTGGATATGTATAACTCTCGATTTTAGTGCCTTCTTCCTGTTCTAATATATTCCCTTTTTTTGGTTATTGTTATTGCAAACTTTCTTAATGACACATTTTTTGTATTCTGATCGTTATCTGCAATCACCGTCTCTTCGTCAGCAAATTCTCCTTTAAATATTTTTAATTTTTTAAATTCCTGTATCAAACACTCATTTTGGAGTAGCACGTCTTTTGTTAATTTTATTCATAACAATTCTAAGAAGCAAAGGGCTCTGTACCTTGTCTCACAAAAATTTGCATTTTAAATTTTAGTTTTTCTACTAATAATATTGTTTTCCAAATTAATTTTCTTTGTTGTAGCAACTTCCTATATTATTTCGTCAGACTTTGTTAAAAGCGCTATCTATAATGGGTTGATTTTACTAAGAATTTTTTCGAAAATAGATTTTAAAAAATTTCACCAATTTCGATGCTGAGTAACCTACTTGAATTTGGGAAACCCAGGTCGTTTCAAAGTAACAATGTGAGAATATAACAATCTCCAATATTAGTTTTAATATGTAATCGAAACAGCTAAATTTTAAATATTAAACCTTCTTGTTATATGTGAACTACTAGATGATGATAACCACTGATTTGTATTGAAAAATTCTCAGAATACCAAAAAACCAAACATCTGCTGTATTAAAACACCAGAGACAAGCGGATATCAAAATGTTATAAAGTAATTACTTTTGTATTAAATAGTTATATAAGACATTAAGAACATCGTTGACAGGTTATTTTCTTTCATAGCGTTGAGCTTTTATACAGGAAATTAACTGATATTTATTATGTTTTACACAATTGTCATATCTGTTTGCTTACCAAATCAATAAACCTACAAAAATTGTCACCATATTGAAATGTGTGTGGTAATTACTGAAGAAATTTCTTGTAATCAAACGGTTTATTGTTGGTCCAAGGCCTTGCGTACACATTTTCTTGGAACTCATAAATGTAAATTATTTGTAACGGATAATATGTTTTTAATAATGTTTAAAAATTATTTGAAATAAAAATAGGTAGATAACCCTTTTGCTAAAAAAATCGACAATATTAAGTTATTAGTTTATTTCGCAAATTTATTTACAGGTTGACGTTACATCCGTATGTCCTACAGTAAAGTTCATTTAATGAAGTAAAATGCCTTTTGGTCTGACTGCCATCTTTGCTATATATCTGCCAATTCCAATTTACTGTAAATTGGAGAAGAGACAGATTTCGCTTGTCCACAACGAGCACAATGTTGAACCTTGGTACACTGACAGTTGAGTTCTGATATTACTGTTTCGATGATAATTAGTTAGCTTCAAAATTGTCAAGATTTTATATGGGGATATCTTGTATCTAAATTACATATTTATATGAAACAGGAAGTTTGGTAGAAGGATATATTAAACTAGAAGAGATTAAATATCTGGGAAATTATTTTAGAAAGCAGATTAATGAACTTCACGTCTATAGAGGTATACACCGGTTAGTTGCCGACTGGTCAGAATAAATAATAAGGTAGAAAATTTAATTTTAGCGAACACCATTTCAATCCTGGTACAATCTCCGCTACGTTTTGGTCTCTCATTTTTCTTGATCCTTCTCTATTTTCCTGATGTGATATTCTCATATTTATTAATACGAACTCCGTGGGTTTGGGCTGAAAACATATTTTTACACCAAATACAATCGTGTTTATTTTCACCGAAATAATCCTCAATAAAACCCAAAACATAAATATTTACTTCAACAAGGTGGATAAACCCACTTCTGCTACGTCGGTATCTACTGAACTGCTATACGTCTTTTTATACCATCATAGTTGTTCTCGATCTTTCCCTGTCTGTTAATATGTATAATTTCTTATTCCGTAACAAGATCGAAATTCTCGATACTTTTAGTATCGTGCGTTCGAGAACCAGAATTTATTAAAGTTTGTTTATTCGCAAAATTAGTTTTTATTCAGAAGGGCTCCTGATTTGGCAGTGTCAAATAATATTTTATAACAACAATATTACGTAAAGGTGTTTTCATAGTCTTTTAACACATCTTGGATACCATTTGGTAATTGTTAGTTTCCATCTACTTTTCATTAATATTTTAAATATCCAATCCATTGCCATATGATGAACTTTATTCTATAAGGACCGTAAACAGCTCAGGCCTTATTTTTTAACCAATCTATTAATTCTTTTCTGATTTACGCGCCTCTACATATACTCTTGTGTCACTTGATTGCTTGTTGTAATGTCAATTTTCAGAGTTCATGACCATATGTTGGTATTTCTTGTGGTTAAATAACATTTCAGATGTGATAATGCTTTATTTCCTATCACGTTTGAGTCAACTACATCTATAATGTATATATTTCAATATGCTTGATAATTCGTGGAAGCGGCATTCATTCTATATTTCGGCGAATACGAAATGTTCGTCGGGCGCATCGAGGTCGGCTTGCTTTGATAGAGTCTCGAAGAATCTAGTCAATCTCTCAGCGGCTCTTTGACGTTCTGGAAAATTCCGAGAAGTAATATATAAATACGAAGAGCTGATAGAAGGATTCTTTCAGTATTCAGTCGCAGTATAGTAAAGATCAGGTGTTCAATATCAATTGTAAATAGTTCTGAGAATATAAATTGTGTTAAAGTAGTGGAAATAAATAGTGAGTTGGACAGTGTTTGTAAATAAATCCAAGAACTGAACTGAACCCGAAGAGTAAATGAAAACTTTACAGTGGTGACAGGTGTAGGTGTATTTGCGGAAATTTAGAAGTGAAAAATAAACAGAATGACAATGTTTAAAGCGGTGAGTTTGGACCAATTGAAAGTGACTGATTTAAAAAAGAACTGGAAGAAAGGGATTTAGAAATTACTGGGAAGAAAAGTGACCTAATACAACGGCTACGAGATGCCCTAATAAATGAAGGTAACGATCCCGATACTTATTTGTTTGAGGTTTCTGGTACTGGGGACATGAGCATGCTATTAAAACAAACGGAGGTAAATTATACAAACCTGAAAGAGGCCTTAGAAGATAAATTAGTAAAAAATGCTAAAACGTTAGAGGACAAATTACAAGAGAATTCTAAAACCATAGTAGATAAATTACTAGAAAATTCTAAGATCCTAGAAAAATTACAAAAAAATTCTAAAACTCTAGAAGGCAAGTTGCTAGGAAATTCTGACACTAGAAGCCCAGTTATTGGAAAATTCTAAATCCCTACAAGAAAATAAATTTGAACAGCATGGTACAAAAAAATTCAGAAATGCTGGAAGCGAGAATAGTTGAGAATGAAGCTCGGATAGAAGAGCTAAAGCAAACAATGGTCGAAGAGCTATAGCAGACGACAGTCAAAAATGAATCGCGGGTAGAAGAACGAAAGCAGACAATGGTCGAAGAGCTAAAGCAGATAATGGAGGGAGAGATCAGCAAAATAAAATATAGGTAGTCGAAATGCAAAGGGAAGAAACTCCACCAAACATCGAAAGCAGAAACAGTCCGGAAGTAGTGGATTCGAAAATTGTCCTCTAGGGGACAACACACAAAATGAAACCTCCCCAATTTGATAGAAGATCGTCATGGACTAACTATCGGCGCCAATTCGAGGCTGCAGTAAAGCTAAACGGATGGTCGGCAGAGGAGAAGGTTGCCTTAAGAAGGGACGCCACAGATATTTTGCAAATGTTGAATACCTCTGAGCAAGAAGACGAACGACAGCTCAAACAATTAGAAATGAGGTATGCATAAACCCATTTGGAGCACATTTATCACTCCCAAGTGAAAATAGCCACCAGAAATCGAATGAATGCCGCTTCCACGAAATATCGGATGACTTCCCGTCACACTATATTAGATTTAGGTTGTTGTTGCAATTCCTCTTTTTTTGGCTATTATCGAAATATCCTGGTCAAATCTTAGATATTTTCGGAATGATAGTAACATCTTACATTTTATCTTTATAGATTATTGTAAATAACTGCTACACTTGAGAGACAAATCTGTATATATTAAATACTTAGTATTTCAAGACTTAGGTCCCCAAAGTGACAAAAACTGTAGTCCGTTTCCTTTTAAATTTTCTGATAAAAAACTAGTAAACAGGTTTACTTTACTGTTCCAATCGCAAGCTCCTGGAAGTTTATTCGCAATCACTGGGTCATAGGCCGAAAATTATGAATAAATAAGATTCTAGCTCTTGTTTATTTTTTAGTTAGTTTTATTTAAGCATAGTTAAAACTGCTGTGTAAGGAATATATTCTTTTAACATAGTGAAATTTAAAACATTGAAGACTGGTATACTCATTTTATTGTTCGTATCTTAATTCGCCATGACCATATAACGACGCAATTTGAAGCGAAAATATTATTCATTTGTTTTTCTACAATTTTTATAAATTCCACTGTAAACAGTCGTACATGATTTGGAAATCGATCATACGTAAATATTATGAAAACGTGACAATTCTACATTTTCTGCAACGAATCGCGACAATACGTGATTATTAATAATCATTTCGATAATCTGAGTAAACATGAAGAACTTAAAACGATAATAACAACACATCTTTTCACCCTTAGTAACATAATACTCGTTATAAAAATTTGGGGTTAAGCGATTCACCATCACAATATTGCGCTACACCGTATGCATTAAGGGAATGTTTTCTACCCCAAAATGTTTAACGCTGTTTTCTTGACAGAAGGTTGTAAGGAAAACAGTACCTTAATACCCTGTTAGTATGCCTTGTTAACTTTAGAATTGTGAAATAGCTAATACAGCATTTCCCAGAAATGATTACATCATATTTATTTGTTATTTCAAAAGCTAAATTTCACCATTTCTATACGTATCAAGGCACGGAGCACCTAGCACACTCACACGAAGCATGTTCAATTTAAATCCTGAAAGTTTTACAAATATGAAGAATAGTGATATTGTCATTTCTCAGACAATTGTACCTTTTGAGATTGTACGCTTTGAAGAATTGATAGTCAATATAAAATGTATTTGATCTATAAACTGTATAGATACAAAATTCGTTTTGATGATAAAAACATATGATATCGATTTTCGTATAAAAGAATTTTCTTGCGTTTATAGCGGCAGAATATTACTAGATTTTCATCTCATATCACTTGTTGATTGAGGACTGACTATAAAAGAGGCCTCAATAAAAACTACATTGTTGGTAATAACCCCGAAATCTTAATACAAACTACTTTGTTAGCAATAAAACACATAGCCGATTCTGCTTTTTCCGGATTTGGCCCGCCTCATTTTTTCGAATTAATTTATTTATATAAACAAAAAGTTTTCCGACGTTTTGCCCACACTTGTATGGGACTTTTTAAAGGATGAGAAATACAAATGTTACTTACCTCGCGGCGACTACAATAGTTTAGTCTTTTTCTCACAACACACTTTGAAACTTCACTTTTTTAAACTTGTCACACAGAACCACAAATTGTAAATGACTAACACCTTGGGTCTAGCCAACTATGAAATTATAAATGCACCTTCCCCCCACCGACATTTCTGATAAAAGAATATGGTAGGAGGTACTTAATGGGATTATTTTGGATTGTTTTATGGTTGTGATGATATTTTTGAATACGTTCCTTGAATTGTATTAGTAGGTAACGTAAGTGATTTATTTTGTTGATGAGATTTGTCTCTCTCTTGGGATTTTTGGCGATTTCAACGGCCTCACGGAATTTTCTGGTGAAATAATACGGAGACTTGGCAACGGCAGAGGAGCTGTCGAAGAGGATTTGGTGACCCGTTTCGTAATGATGTTCAGCTACAGCGGAGTTCGATAGTAGGCCTGTTTTCAAACAACGTATGTGCTCACATAGACGGGTGTTTATAGATCGACCTGTTTCAAATCGCCAAGTCCCAAGAATTTCAACCGAGACAAAGGTTTTGAACTTTGACCCATCTGGCAACCCTGCATCTAGAATTTAACACAAGTCTCATTATCTCCTACCCTTCTTTTACCTGAAATTTCGGGGGGGGGGGGCAATTATTATTTCGTCCTTGGCTGGATCCAAAGTGTTTGTCATTTACAATTTGTGCTTCAGTGTGAGAAGTTTAATAAAGTAAAGTTTAAAAGTGTGTTTGTGACAAAAAAGACTAAACGAATGTAGTCGCTGCAAGTTAAGTAACATTTGTATTTCTTACCCTTGAAAATGCCCTTTATAAGTGTGGGCGAAACGTCGGAAAACTTTGTTTATATGTTGGTTCAAAGATATAAATAAATTAATTCGAAAAAATGACGCTGTCCAAATCCGGAAAAAGCAGAATGAGCTATGATTCTGGCTGAACCTACGTTCTCAATAACACACATATTCCTCAGAACTGTTTAGCAAATATAGAAATAACTGATAATAGGCATCAACTTCTGTAGTTCCAGCGCACATTTCCAACAATTTCTAAAATGTCTTTCTCGATTTCCAACATTTAGCGTGGAGGAGGTCTTCTTGTGAGATCTCCTCCTAGTCCCCGTAAATATTCCTGTGTCGCGAAGTCTTGTAACTAAATTTACAAACTCCCGCTGGGCCGGATGATTTCGTGAAGGAAACCTTTCCTCATACAGACGACATGCTGAGGCTGCATTTTATTATAACTGTACATAATTTGATATGTTCACTAATATATTGTTTTCATTAACCTGTCATTTTTTTGCACAAAACGTCTTTAAAACAACTTAGAAAATATAATTATTTAGCAGTGATTAAATCGACAATCACACACGAAACCGTGTCGCAGTACAAAAAAGTTGATGTTTTTACAACGCACTGATCGGAAATATTTCAGGGTCTAAGGCCGCTCTTACATTGTAAAAGATCTTTGTCAAAGATGTTTTATAAAAGATTTTATAAAAGATATTTGATGAATGTCAAAACATATTTGACAAAATGATCTATTACACTACATCAAATATTTTATGAAATATTTTATTGTATGTATTCAAAATGGAAGAACAACACATTTACGCAGGTGTCGCAGCGGTGTGTTCAATAATTGCAGTTTGGGCTATATTAAAAAAGAAAACCCAAAAATCTGGAACTAAACGTCCGTGGGTAAATCATGGGTCGCAAAACGCGGAAGAAAAGGTATGTACCATAACTTGTTGCGGGAGCTCAAAACAGAAGACACAAAATGTTATAAAAATTACTTAAGAATGGACGAAGCTACATTTCAACTATTGATGACACGAGTATCACCTTTAATTGCCAAAAAAAATACACACCTAAGAAATTGTATTAGTGTAGAGGATCGACTTATGGCGACTCTCCGGTTTCTAGCAACAGGGGAAACATATTCAAGTTTACAGTATTCTACTCGAATTCCACAGATGCCATGGTAAGACTAAGGAGAGAGAGGGCAATAGAGAGGGCAAGAGGCTATTTCATTCAGTTGAGAGCTGTTTCCAATGAAATACGTTCAGCATGTTGTTCATTGGCTGCTTCCACCCACTAAGTGAAATAGCCTCTTACTGTCTCTATTGCCCTCTCTTTCTAGCATTGATACGATTTTATGCTTGACAGGCTATATCTAGATGGTAAATGATCTAAGGTACAGATGAATTGATTAATATGTAATCAGCATTCCAGTATAGTTATGCAAAAAAATTATTAGAAACTGTTAACCTTTATTAATTTCTTTTTCGCTAAAATACCACCAGCCAGCTAAATCAGGTAGGTTTAGTTGTAAAAATACTACGTTGGCAACACCAAATAACGTCAAATCTCAGTATTGTATGTTCTGTGATTCTGTGGTCAAATCTTTTATAAAAGATAGGACGATGAGAGTAAATGTGATAAAAGATATATGTCAAAGAAATCTTTTATAAAAGATGATACATTACACTATCAAATATCTTTGACAAAGATGTTTTATAACAGATATTTTATAAAAGATTTGACAATGTAATAGCGGCCATAGTAAAGTTTTTAAATTTCCATTTTTTTGAAAGGATTATGACCACTTGGGGCATATAATCCAATATTATTTATAACTCTTTTATTCTGTAACTTTTATGTAAACAATTTTTGATATAGCTGTACGAATTTGACAAGCTGTTCAAATAAATGACTTAACCTTGTGAACACCCTCTATAATATGTGTCTGTGTGTGTGTGTTTTCTTGATAATGAACTACTTGTTTGATTCCCATAACTCCTCAGCTTGAGGTCTTTGATAAAATGGCGACATTTTGGAAGAAACGTAACTGCCCTCTAGATCTCTCTACGTATTATCCTCGTTTCAATCTGCTTGCAATTTGGGTTACATTGCAATTACAAATGGTCACGACAGCAATGCCAAAAGGCCTGAAGGAAGCAGGCTAGATTTTGCTCAAACTTCGTTATTTTTCCAGAAATTTTCGGATTTATCAAAATATCTTTGAACGAGTATCCATACTATATTAGAATAAATTTAGTACCCGCGAAAACTTAAAAAACACATACATAATGTAAGATGATTAATTCTTATTTTACCATTTCAATTAATTCAAACTTTTAACAATAAAAATGTTTCGTAATTTTCATAAGTCCCCTTCAAGTGACAGCCACGCTCGTAGGTTGTCATCGCGCTTGGATGGTTTTAAAAATCTATTTCAAGAATATATTAATATATTATAATAATAGTTTACGTTTACCAGAATTCTGAAAAAAACCACCGTCACATTAATAACTTACAACAGAACCTATAGATTCAAAATTCCGGCATATCAATTTAGATATAATTGGTTAAGTCTATTAGGTAAAACAACTGGTCTAATTATTTCGTCATCAATATTGCCAACTCATAATGTTGTTTGCTGTTTATATTCTATTGTACCTAACTCTTGGCAAAACTTCGGTAAATTTTGGCTTCAGACTAACATTTGGCTGGTTTTGGAGATGATAAATTCTTACTTCATCTGAGCTTATCAGTCAAGAATAATATGTAACTGTAATTTTTGGAACAATGAAATATCTACTGGCCTGCAAAAGTAACATTACCTACAAGCTATAGTTTCAAATTTATTTATTAATCAATAGATCAACATCTCTAAATCTGAAACTAGCCCAAAAACTACTTATTTCTTTCACATATAATACAAATTCATTCGAAATCGAAGTAAGAGCCTGCTCACACAGTGCACTGCATTGCGGCCACTCTCGTATGACCGCAACGCGCGGGTTACTGTTATCTATGGTCAGTAACTCGCATTCGAGTTACAACATTGTATTCAGTCGCATTCTCACACTACACATAAGCAGCAGGTCGCGTGCGACTCGCATGTTCATTCTATGGTATTACGACATGACAGTAGCTCGTCCAAGGCTACGACGGGTAAATTCGAAATAGCTGCGTATATTTTTGTGTTTCGATTAGCAGATGTAAAACAAAATATAAAACGTGTTGAGGATCAAACCATCTTATGAAATTGTTTGGATCATAACTATAAAAACAGAGATTTGCCTAAACTGATGGTGGAACACATTCACATGTAATTAGATTTAAAGGGCCCGAATATAGTAAAAAAAAAATTTAAATCGGAAAAGGTGCACAAAGTGGACAGTTATTTAAATATTATATGCTATACCCTCTTTGTTTTTATTCAATTCCTTACTCAAACGTTCTTTTTTCTTCTGTTTTTTATATATCACTTTCAGCCCTAAGTATTTCAGAGCAAATAATTTTTGTAACCGCTTTTATTGCCGTAGGTACGAACTACCCCTCGTGTATTTTTAGGTTAGGTTAGCTCGCACTCGTGTTATACCTGTCAGTAGACAAGTGCAGCTGTCCAGTTCAGATCAGCAACTCGTATTGTCTAAGCAGTCCATAAAATTGAAAAATAACAGAAAATGTTGTATTTTCATACAAAAATCGATAAACATTAAAAATTTCGTGGCGTCAATTATTGTTTGACACCATGTATCAAAACTAAGCATTACCGACCTAACCTTTTTTCTTATTCCTAAATAATTAACCTCCAGCAGTGTGTTGGGATATCTTGTTTTAAACGACCTGTATATCTTCAATATTTACCCAGTTTATTATTTTTCGTGGTGATATTTATTCTATACACGAGCCTCAATTTAACCTTATCTGTCAAATGCAGTTCATAACAAGAGACTTCGTGGCAAGTATCTATTTAGGGAATAGAGGTTTGTCTCGGGCCCTTCCTGTGGTGTTTGAACCAACTGATAAGTGGCATTGTTTCCCACTATGGGAACCTATTTTAATATTTTGGAATACTGCAATAAATTTCCTGCATTGTATAAATTAATTACGTATTATTGTTTGAGCTAAAATAGTGAAATTAATTTACTACGCAATAAAACTATATCTTACATTGTGATCAAATGTGTTTGTAAACTCTGTAAAAATTATCTTGATTTTACCCCAAGAAATTTATTACTTAATCGTTCCTTATCACCGGAAACAAGGGTTGTGAATAACCATTTTGTGACCTTTCTGCTCTGGACGAAAAACCCTCTTTGATTTTATCTGCACTTGTAACCATTCGGCTGTATGAGGTATGTAAGTATCTTTCTTGAATGTAATTTTGCTTGTAAAACTTACTAAACTGGGGAAACGAAACTGCTCATTACTTTTGCAATGTTTTTAATTTTTTTGCATGTTATTTTTAAGAAATTGTATTAAAAATTACTCATGATATAGTAAAAATTGTAAGTAAGATTAGCAGTGTTTCAGTATGAACTAGTGAGGGTTACATCTTATATTTACAACTACCTGTTAGTCGGGACTTCATACATATGGAATTTGGAAAAAAATGTTGGCAATTGTTTTTTTATTTTGATTATTCATATGGTTTTTCTTTTCTCATACCGATTAAATAATCGAAAATCAAAGTTTACTAGGGATAGATACACACTTGTTGCTTTCTTATTGAAAAACTCTCTTCCCGGATTACCTGGGAGAAGCAGGTCTACGGATTTCTCAACTAGTTTTCTCGTCTAATGTGTACAGTATATTACAAAATACCTCTCTCTTTAAACATAGTATCGTGTCCGGTTCATGCGTGATTAGCTAGCCCCTGCGATACACACAACCCACAACACAACGTTTAAATTAACACGTTCGCCGCAAGATGGCGCGCACCCCTGCGACACACGCAACCCTCAATCTATTCTTCTTATCTTCTTATCCAAACAACAACTACGAACAGCTCGGAAGCAGCTCCCGACGAGAACTCGATGACTGGTTACTTTTTGGCCCATTTTCGGCCCAGAACTCTTTTGTTTATCTGCTCATAACGTTTATATTTCTCCTCAGGAATCGTTGTCGTTTGTTCGTAGAGCTTAGTGGTCAATAATTCCAACGGTTTGAGAAATTATCTGCGAATCTAGTGTTTGGACAACCAATTGCCGAAATCGCTGAGTCAATCAATTTGTTCATTTGACAGGATCTGTCTCTGTAGAGGGTGTCCCAATGAAGTAGTTGGGACACTCGACATTGTTCGTGTGTTTGTGGCAGTATTTCTTCTTTTTCATGAACAGGCCTTTTATAAAAAAGTTCATTCAAATCATTCTAAAAATAAAACTCAAGGGATTCATATCATTTAATGATGCAAACTAACAACAGTACCTCCATTTCCAATCCAGAGAACATCAGATTCATAATGAGGTAGTGTCCCATATGCTTCAACTACATGTGGCTTCTTATATTCAAACGAATCAATTTCGGAAAATTATTACCAATAAATTTTAAATAGTAGGTACGGTTTCTTGAGAACCGGCTTGCTGTCAACGAAGAAGTTTCTTTGAGGAATTTTTTTATGATAAATCCATGGCTCATTCATCGGTAATAATACAGTACATTAACCCAAATTCTAGCATTGTGATATTTCGGTGATACCATCAAAGTAATTTGGAAAAATCCACTTAAAGGTAATTTTTGTTGTGTTTTATCCTACTCTTTCTTTAATATTTTATAAAATTTCGTTTACGTGGACTGGAGTAAATAATGTGTATCAAATACATCCCAAAGTCGTATCTTGACCAAAGATTGATTGTTATGTGTTAAATGAATTATCAAATAGTTAAATCAATCTGTTATTTAAGTTTCCTATCTTCTAGTTTTATACGTTTCAGAAAGTAATCTGATAGAATTGTACGCACAAATCGTTAAAAAATTACGTTTCCCTAATCATGATATTATCTCCTCCATAATTGATGACAGAGACAAAATCGCATTGCGGTTTTCTGAGCAATATACCATGACACGGTACATAAAATTCTATTGACTGCCATACATTCGACATATTTTATGTGAAAATGTAAGTCGAATTCCCTTCTTCATCGGCAACAGAAAAGCAAGAGTTGGCTGAAAAAAATTCTCAGAACTTTTTTCACATTTGAAAATGATTTAGTGATTATAACTCTTCATTGAAAGGTACACCAGCAGCTTTGGAGGCAATTTTTGGGGTGGATTCGAATTCGATAAAAGGAAGTTTGCCTAAAGTGAAGTTTTATCGGTAAATCAGAAAATCGTTATATTACTCCAGAGAGTGGAAACTCATATAAATCGAGTTTGCAATGTTGAGGAGTTTAATGAAGATATAATTTATATCCACATAAATTTGCGCTAGCGAGAGCTTGTTGCTAACCTTCAGAACTTAGCGATAGCCCGACTTCCAAAATTATTACATTTCTTACATTCTCTTCTCAGCGTTTCACTTGTAGTTGATGAGAGCTCTATTAGGAAACTTGAAAATCGAAGACAAAAAATAAGGAAAACCTTTCTTTTCCATATAACACCAACAGACATGTACAATACTTCAAAATGCTGTCTAAATGACATTTGCATCAGAAATTAGTTGCTAAATATCACAAACGGGTGTTGGAAATCATGAAAAATGATGAAGACAACTGAGTAATGGTTTTAGTAGTTTTTGACTGCTAACTCCACTTCTTTCTTAAGTACGTCTCATGTTTCTTCGTCCATCATCTATAATATATGAGAGTTTTGGGAACTTTTTATAGGTCCGTACAGAATTTGGTAACGTGCCCAATTATTTTGTTATTCGGATACTTTCGTATGTTGACGCAAATGCCCTGAATTATGTAGCGTGGTCACATATTTGGTTGTCCATACGTGCCAGGTTTAGTATTTTTGAGGTAACCAAAAAGAAAGTCAAAATTAGTTAGTCAATCAACTCACAATTCTTATAATATAAATTGAAGCACATCATTCAGGCAAACTAGTTAGCAAGTCCATAGAACTACTTTCTCTCTGTTAATCCTATGAGAGAGTTTTTCTGTAAAGCAACTAGTGTGATGGGCAATTTCCACAAACTGCCCTAAGGTACTACTACTAGACAATTTTGCACTTCACGGAAAATCCTCGAGGCAAGCAGGTTTGATGGCGTGGGCTTGTGTACCTTGGATTGAGCTCCGTAAGTTATGTGATTCGACATGTTTGGGGTTGTTAAGCGTACCTTACCAAGCAGCATTGAATCTCTTATTCATCAGTTCAGGCTGCTGACGCAGGTCAACGTTATATGAGGACGGAGTTCTCTTCCTGGGTCCGGTTAGACACATTGTTGCTTTGACTGTTGTTGTGGTTGTTCTAGATCTTGGACTGCAGCTGTTTGGACCACAGGGGGCCGCCTCCTCAGCAATCTGCCACTGTCGTCCCGCATATCATATCCTGTGCAAGCTCCAAATATGTCCGGCAGGCCGCGGTAATTTACTTATCTGCATATTTCTTGGAAGAATCGCCATTTAACCTTGATGATCCAGTTAACTAGGGTCCGTGGGATTATTACCACTCTGTTTCCGGCAAATAGGAAATTCTAATTGCCAACAAAAAAATTTTTTAGTCAGTTCAATCAAACATGCAAACATAAAAAATATCTGTTTTATTGATTCGTATTTCACTTTTACCCTTAAACCTCAATATGGGCCTTAGCTCTTATCGTAATAGAGCCTCGAATATTGAAATGTTGACTGCAAATTTCTTTTTGTAATACATCCGTCTAATTTACACACCATCTGTTAAGGATTATTTCTGTCCATTTTAGACCAACCACTTTTCAAATTCTAATAGAACCACACTACACGTATTGAAATTTTCTAAAGAAGTAAATAGATGAAAATTTTATCAACCGGGAATTGGCAAGAGAAACTGAACGCTGATTGCATCTGGTGGAATGATGCCAACAGATCCAATTCCAGCAATATAAGCACAATCATGGCGGACTTACTCCAACAACGAAAAAAATACATTACGTGTTCTAAGGACTTATGATATCAGAAATGCACCAAAGAAATAAGGTCGTAAATTATGTTTTCATCCATTCAAGGGAAAATTGTTTTACAATAGCATGAAATCAGTAAAATTTCTCTATTATATACCCTCAAATTTTAGGTTTACATTTTATTATAACTTCACTTGATTTTTGCGTTCTCAGATAGACTTCTGAGAGATTTTACAAGTATTCAGAGTCTTTTCCAAGAATTAAATGAGTTGATAAAAATTTCCAATTCCAATAACGTAGAAGCTATAAGCTGCGAAGTTTAAACTATTTCAAGCATTTCTCATGCCAGTACAAAATTGAGCACTGAATTTCATCCAATATTGTACATTAACTGTTGTTCACCAGTTTTAATGACGACGATTAAATTATACAGCGCTTTGATGAAGTATTTGGAATCCCATACGTGGGTTGTTCATGAGGAATATTTCTCAAGTAATACTGCCCTTCGGGGACAGTAAACTTGTGATAAAAGTGTAATCTTACGTCGTTCTAGCAATCTTCGGTGATGGGTCTGGAATACCAACAAACAAATGGATATAATCGTTCCTATTAAAGTGTGGAATTTGTTTTTTACTGCTCATAGCAATTATTTGTTCTTAATGGAATAAAACCTTTATAACCATTGGTAAACTTGCCATTTAGTACGGCACTTGCTCTGAAGAAGTTTCCTACTTTACTTACCAGGTTTATTTCCACATTTCAGCTCTTGTTCTGCCTGATAATAATTTTTGTCGACACATTCTAAATCATACTTGTTTTATAAATTGGCTCACCATTTTTTCACTAGAGCTTGTATAATAACAAGTATATATTACACTTGGCTATAGGCTTGTACAATACTCATCTTCCGTTGATTTTGAATTTGACTATTGTTCTTCAAAGATAGTAAGAAACAGAATAAGACGACAAGTTCATAATCTGCCAGCGTATTTCAGCTGTCTAATATTTAAAAGATAGCTTTTACTTTATTTAGCTTTAAACGCTTTAAAAATACTTCAAAATACATTACAGTTTTTTATTAGATCCTTAACAATAAAATCTAAAGATTCGTTGTTAAGATTATTAGTTAAACTAACTGGTCCAATTATTTCGTTATCAATTATACCAGTCCATATGTTGATAGAAAATTGGTATTTTGAATTGACTACTGTTAATAATTCTGTAGTCTCGTCAGCCTAAGTGTGACAGTGTGTGTGTATGAACAGTTCAGTTCACACACACACACACTGAGACCTCAAGTTCGATCTAAAGCTCTTCAAGAATATCGCGAGGTTGAGTTTTATACTTATATATATATATTTGTATATAAAAAGTCGAGGGGCGTTAGGTCGGGTGTTCTTGCTGACCATTCTATAGAGCTCCTTCTTCCAATCCATTTATCTGGAAATGTCTCATTAAACCAATTTCGTACAGGCAAGCTATAATCTAGAGGTGCTCTGTTAAAAAAATAGGTTTTCTGCATCTAGCAATAAAGATGCATTTTGATCTATTTGATTTTCTAGAGATTCGGTTATAAGGGGGATTTATCACATTTTCTAAAAAGTCTAAATACAATTCCCCAGCTAAATTTTCTTCCACGAATAAAGGACTAATAATTTTATTTCCCAGAATTCTCTCCCATACGTTGATTTTCTGAGGGTGTTGGTTGTGCTCTTCTCGAAAAACTTGTGGATCAGTATTGTCCCAGTATCTACAATTATGTTTATTGACAAATCCATTTAAAAAACCCTTCATGTTCAGAAAAATACATATTTTTAATAAAATTAGGGTCTGCATTTGCCCTTTGAGTCGTTAATTCGCAGATTTCTAACCTGTCATCCTCAACAAGCTGTTGTAAAAGCTGTATTTTGTAGGGAAAGAATTTATTTAGGCGTAACGTTTTATGCACAAAGATGGTGGGAATATTTGTTAACCTGGGTATTGATATTTGAGGAGCTATAGTAAAATGACCTAAAATCTCAATCTGTGCAGCCTCAGTGGAAACTCTACGATTTTTGAAACTTTATTGCACACACTTCCAGTTTCTTCAAATGTATGAACTAAATCCAACACATTCTGATGCCCAATATTTTTATCGGGATGTCTCTGATGAAAAACGCTGATGAGCAGTTCTGCGTGCACAGCGTTGTTCTTCCCCATAAATAAATATTATTTCAATTGTTTGTTGTAAAGAATAAACCATTTCTAAATTTCACTACTAATAAATTGTTTACATTTACAGTCACAAATGTCTTTCGCAAAACGTTTAAGAATTTTTTCTTACTTGTTTATGTCGACTTTTTTTTCAATTACTCTGTAAAAATTAAGCTGATTTTAAAAAATGACGTGTCAAAAGATTGCCAAGAAAGATACCTTTAAAAAGAGGTATCACATGATACCCCTTTGTATTTAAACTTGTAGAAGTGATATTCACCCGTCCCCCCGTAAATATAAATTAACGTGTTTTTGTCTTTTTCTTTTAATAATACTTTAAAAGTTATTTTGGGTGGCTCGTTTTGAAATGAAACTCCTATATATATATATATATATATATATATATATATATATATATATGTTTTAGGTGGTTTCCGGGAATTCATCCGCGTAGTTGGTAACTGATCCCTGCCTGCAGAGTCACATCTGCCCTCTTCAGGTCGGTTCTAGTTACTCGAATACTGTATTCGAGTAACTAGAAGCGAAAGCAGAAGGCTACGAGAATTATGCTAACCGACCTGAAGAGGGCAGATGTGACTCTTCCGAAACGTCGTCATTTTACCATCGATCCCGGCAGGGATCAGTTACCAACTACGCGGATTAATTCCCGGAAACCACCTAAAACATTTAGTGCCCGCGAAAACTTAAAAACAAATATATATATATATATATATATATATATATATATATATATATAATAAAATTGCCTAGCTTCCTTATCATCAACAGTAGAAGCTTTGTCAACTTATCTAATCCAAGCTCCAGAAAAATAATCGAAATTCTATTTCATGCTCACTTCAAAGCAATTCAGAAACAGAACAGATTGAACTGGTGACAAGCAATTTCCTACAGATTTACCTTGTGGTTGCTCAAGGGGCTTTTCATTAAACTGTCACGTTATTTACTCTTCGATAATATTATAATAACAGTTTGTTATTTCAAAGTAGTTTCTTAAGCTATCGTCAACTTAATTATACCGACTTCGGCAAATTGATGTCCACATTTTAAGCTTTGATCAAAACGTATTTATTTAGAATTTACTTTATTTTTTATATAAGTATTGGAAATTCCAGAGTCGATCAGTTTTTCTGTAAACATTTGAAGTTGACTTCTAAAGGCATTTAACGCTCAATGAGTTATTAGAGAGCATATTGTTGCAATTTATTGGCGTAATGTTACTGTTAATTCGTCAATAATTTAAAGATTGTGTTGATACATCTTCTCTTTTAGTTAGCCAGATAAGAAAAAGTCTCATATGGCTAGTTCAGGCGAGCGTACCAACGTGTCAATGTAGCGGAACTAAATGTGCTGGAGATATTTTTCATAACCCGTTTCTTAAGTTTTTTACCGTTCCATTCTAACCACACATGCTCTTGTTAAGTTAGGTTCCAGAAAAGTTTGCTCGTACAGAGAGTCAAACAAATGAAAATGGGTGTCGTGCCTCTTTATTGAATGGATTTTTTGAAGGATGTGTTTGGAACATGAATTGCGAGTTATACAAATCCTTTAGAGTATTGGCTTCATATACACTTAACCACATTATCACAAGAAAATATTTTTCCAGATAGCTGAACTGCTATAATTTCTGTGGACACTGAAATCAAAATAAAATGCTAACTAATGAAATCTGTTTCAGTGTTCTTAATAGATAGTTTCTAATTTTGTTTTTTATAAAAAGCCTTAGGATGTAACGGTTTGTCTCATTAAAACTGTGAACTTGTCGATTCTGAACTTTAAATTAACCGAGATACTCGAAATCGATGTATCGCTTTTAATAATCAACAAGTTTTTAACAAACCTATGATTTTAATGGTGTTAATAATGTAACTTATAATTAAAGTAAATATATGGGTAAGGCATAAGGAATTATGACTTAATAATTACAGTTGTTCCCCATTTTCGCAATTAAAGCAGCAGAGTTAGGCTTCGAAATAAACTTACTTGGATAGACAATTATGAAAAATTAAAGCTTTTTTGCAATAATAAACAAATTACGGACTAAATAGTTCTTATACTGGTTTTAATTAAAGGTTCACCAATTGTTGAGCATGGATTGTTAAAGAATAATCCCTTTACCAACCGGATTCGATTTGTCCAATATATTAAACATATAGCTTCGTGAAAAACAACACAATATTTATGACAGTACACAAATAAAATAGAGCAATTGCTAATAACCAAAATATTCTACTAGAACCGAAGAAAACGAATTTTCAATTTTATCTATATGCATTATATTACAGCTAAAGCTGTTAAAGTTTGTAATTTATTCATTGATGTCGTAAAATAATGTACTAATTTCCTGGCTGAACATGCTATTAAAAATTCATATCAGGTAATAAATAGCGAATATTAGTTTTTTTTATTCCATCTAATGTTTAACTTAATAAGTTGGTCGTAAAATATTTGTTCCGTAATATCCTTCCTGGATATACAATAAAAATATCAGAAGAATTGTTGGAAAATATTCGTACTAACCAATCAATAAAGAACACACAACGTTTGTTTGGGTCGCAACTGCTTTCAGTTTAATAACATCTTATATAAACGTAAAGAATGTTTAACTATGGGAAACCCCTTAAGGCTCCTACTATCAGAATATTTCATTTATGATATAGGGCAAAAAATTAAACATCCCTCAACAAAGATAAGTCTGTATTGGTACGGATAACATACATGATGTTCTTGTATGCTTTACAGTTACAAATGAACTATTAAATCATTTATTGACTATATTAATAGCAGTTTCCTGAGGATAATTGTGGCATTACTTAATTTATTAACGTTATTTATTTCACCAAATTTGTCAGTTGGGAGGGGGGGGGGTTGTAATTACCTCGTGCCTCGTGATCTCCTTCAGAGTGCCACTGCCTAGCACATTTACTCACGTACACATTCAAATACAATAATCAGGGGACCATCCTCAATATTCATTTTGAAATTATATTCAGAAAATTATTGTACAAAAACTAAAAGTTTGAGAAAAGTCTTAAACAACTTTCACTCTCTGTTTTTAGCGGATTATTTTACACAAAGCAAGAAAATGACAATATCACTATCATAATTTTTTGTGTGAATCCCTCTAATACCGCATTTGTCATGAAAAAATAATACCAGTTACCCCATAAACCAAATATGCTGCTTACTGTTGTTACTTGCGTGCTTCTTTACTGTTCTCCCGTCTCAAGATAAACATAAAACCTTACTACAATCTGACGCACCCCTATCTCGAGTGAAGCACTCCCCTTATATAAAGTCAACGACTGAATCTTACCTTGTAATTAATTTTCACCTCCCGCGATGCACCAGAGTGATTTCCTTTGACAGTAACGCTGCTGATGCAAAAAAACTAAATAAACAAGAACGAATTAAATCTTAAAAATAACACTTTGACCAAATTAAATCAATCCACACACATATTAATTAATATTTTATAGATTTATATATACATTGTTAACCGAAATATGTTTTATTGACTTAAATATTGATTTTGATAATCCTTGAGTTTAGAAAAACAGAATTGACTATGTAATAATATATTATCATATTAATTGGTGTTGCTGTCACTATTTTATATTTACAATTTTTCACCTACATATACTCTCCATCTGTTTCTATTTTGAGGCATTTCTTTAATACGTTATGGCTTTATTTAAAATAAGTGACATAAAGTTTAGAACACCCTGTAATAATTAATTTAAGAAAATAATTTTTATATAAATGTGTACTTCGTTGTTTACAGATAGACGGTTTTCAGTTTTCACATGAAAATCGTATTTCCTTTGCACAAATTCTCATCTTTTCTCTTTACTTCCTCGTATTTTTCTTTGTTTTTTGTATTACACTATTTCTTTCAAACATAGTTTTTTGATCAATTTGTTGACAATCTATTTTTTAGTATGGTCTTACGCTTTTTCTTTTATATTTTTTCCTTCCGTTTGTGATTGGCTGATTTTTTTATATAATAATTTCTCCATAGTACTTTATTTCATAACTACAAACGACGAGATACTACAAAAAAAATATTTTTATACAAACCACCTAATATGATGAAATATTTTCTCTATTGACGTTTCTCCAATATATTGTCCACTTCATTACAGACCCCTGTAATATACCTACCACCTAGAGATATAATTTTACTAGAGCTCCGCAAAATAGTTTTCAATACTAATTTGGTAATTGAGAAACAAAATTTGCCCGCTTTTCAAATTCCAGAAAACTGGTAACCTTGACCTGAGTGACACTATAAGATTTCACCTTCGATCAATCACATTCGCCGATATCTTGTTTAACTTATTTGACCTTGTGTACGCATCTCGTGAAATTAGTGTGTATCAGCACATGTTTTTCTGTTAAATTTTCATTTACCTGGCAGTAATTTAATTGCGAAACCAACCATCAAGTTGTTGTCTTTTTGGATTTTTCATTGAAAATACCTGTAGGATTTTGTATTAGTTTTAATTCTTTCCCGACTATATCAATCCTCTTCATTCACACTATATGAATCAATCATTCTACACTGAAAATTTTAAGATACCCCCACTCCTCGTAGTTTTTCTATTCAAGTTGTATGCTACAATTTTTCTCCAATTCAAAAATAACAGTTCCAGCCTATATTCTTGCACTTGGATAGCAAACCCTTAACAACAATATTTTCGACCATCTCACTGTACTTATTATACCCTGGGTTGTAAAGTAAAACCAGAGTGCTTGGGTCTGAGAAGCCCTCAGAGTTTCGAATTGTATACGCTTCTTGTCCCGTATTTTCAAGGTAAATTAAAATTTAATTTGCTGTCAAAACTAACACCAAGATCTGTAATATTGTTCGTTCAAAGTACCACCCTCTATCTTGTAGTCTAACAAAATAGGAGTTTCCGTCTAGTAAAAGTAATGGCGTGACACTTTGATGCATTTAATGGCAGATCGTTTTTTTTACACCAGGCATTCACATGTCACGACATTTCTGTAGCCTAAAACAGTCATTTACATTTACTATTACAGTATAGATTTTAATATCATCAGCATATAGAAGATCAACGTTTATTAACAAGACAAATAATAGTGGCCCCAATATGGAACCTTGCGGAACCCCCGATGCGGAGACAATTTCTGATGACTTGAAACCACGGCATATAATATGTGATGTTTTAGTTTGGCAAGCAGAATGCCCTAATTAAGCTTTTGAAAAATCCGTATAGACAACATAAATTTGTTTATTCATATCTAGATGTTCAGAAATGTACTGAGTTAAACAAAGAAGGTTAGTAATGTTTAACAAAACCATGCTGGTGTACTGTAATCTGACCTTGTACATGCAAGTAACGCAAATTATGAAAAACCTTCTCAAAAACTTTGGCAAAAGTACAGATGATAGTAATAGGTCTATAATTTTCAACATTACTTTTTTCAGCACTGGGCAAATCCTCGACAAGGTACAAGATTAAATATCTTTGTCAAAGGAGTAGCAGGAACAGCTGCACAATCGCGAGTTATAAACGCTGAAATCTGATCAGGACCTTTTGTTTGCTTAGTCTTCAGTTGCTTTTGGGCAGCTAAAATTTCGGAGGTTGTAAATTCAGTAATATTTAAGTAGCTATAGTTCAATTGATCATCAGAATAATAGTTATTATTGACTCATAAAGATAATAGGATCTTCGGAAATCATAATGTGTTTTTATTTCAGAATAAAACATAACACTTTTATTGGAAAATCCTTCATTTGCATTTAATCAATTAATTTAATGCTTTCCCCACATTATGGAACTGAAAGGTTTAATTCTGGAATGACCGAATCCTATCTACATAATAGTAATAGAAAATCAGAAACAGATTTGCCTCAACTAAATTGGAACATTATCCATAATAGACATTGATGACAAATGCATCGGGACAACACATCAATATTCTTAACCACAATTCAATTCATTAGAGGTCAGTTTGTTTGTAGAAACAAACAATTGTGGTGATGTGTGGAATATTGAGTTCAACTGTGATCATTACAACTTAAAATTGTATCGCTGAAATCTGTTCAGCTGGAGTTTGCCCGATTGGAATTTCGTCGTTAATTAATGTAAAACTCGCCTTTGCCCGCGGTCTCACTGGCGTTAAAATCAATTAAGCACAGAACAACTTTATTCACCGAACAGGTTGTCACAAAACAATGAGGTTCATTGTTGTTGTCGAAATTTAACTGAAATACGAAATTTATCCTAACAAATGGAAAACTTATTAAATGGACGCTTCCACAAAGGCTACCATTTGCAAAACCATACGATTCGTAAGTCACAACCTTGACATAACATTTTTTTAAGTTCGACATTGATCATCATCATCAAGATAGTAACCTCCACAGCGATACAATCATTCCACTGTTTTTATAAACTTTTTATATGTGAACAGATAGAAGATGGGGTCAGATCAGGTGGACATAGGAGTTGTTGAGGCAACTCGAATCATAAATCGTTCAATATCACCATTGTCTTCATCGATTTCTGGAGAGGTGCATAGCCTTAGTGAAACAGCGGTTAGTGGTGTCATCCAATCCATCCATTCTTTCAACATATCACCTTATCTGGAAATTAATACTGAGTAATAATTGCCTGTAATGGCAGATAATCATCCAAAATTCTACCGTCAAAGCAACTTTAAACCTAATAGATGGATTAGCAAAAACGGGCCTATAAACTGGCCATCGCTATCACTAGATATTACCCCAATAGATTCGTCTATATGGAGTTTTATTAAATATAGAGTACATTGAACTATACCGAAAAATTTATATAGCTTATACAGAGTCGACAGACATATAATGAAATTACTCCCAACATGTTAAAAACATTATTTCCATAATTGTGGTAAATTCCTGAAAAACCGGACGTACAGTGTTTTATAAACAAACAACCCTTTGTATGTACTAAATATATTTCTCCATGCATATCCTTACATTTATGTATCTTTTGTAGACCACCCTAGCTATAAAACGATTTCATTTGCAATTTACTCTCTCGGTTGCATTAACAAAACAAACTCCACAGCAAAAATTCGAAAAACATTTACTAAATCCGCTTGATTTTAAAACGTTGTTCTTGTTTGTTTACATCCTCACATCGTAAATATATTTTAATGTAGCGAACGAGAATCCGTTGGTATGAATAAATATCATACATTTTGAAATAAGCTCATTTCACAATTGAAATGTGGATTAGTTGCATTCCGGGGAATTTTTAAAGAAGCACGCACCCTGTAAATAATTTATAAACCCATACAAAGGTACAGGTTTTATACAACATAACAATACCTAAAATTCTGAAAGCACATATGATAAATAAATCACAAGTTCATCACTTTATCAGTAGATTTGTAGATTTAAGTATTTCTGTTTCTTTTCAATGCATATTTTAACTAGGCATTGATGAATTTGCTCCCATTGCATCTACAATGTCTAGGAAAAATGTTTAATTCCAGTACCAATCAAGGCAGATCAGTACAGAATATATACATTATATTTATTTTATAATTTTATTTTACGTATTTGTATAAACTAACTTTTGCAAATGCACTATTCGTTCTCAAGTATTTTCTGGTGAAGTTTCTGAGAGTAATAATGTATTTTTCATCATCGCCTGTGCATTAAGTCGGGTGAGTGAGGAGGCTATTTGGAAGAGATCTGCCACAAATGTTAATGTTACTATGACTTTTCGTTCATCATCCTTTTGGAAATATTGTTAGCGCAGGATTTCTTACAAAAATAGATTGCTCATTACATTACTGGACATAGGCCCAGTTCGAAACATTTCATAATCTCTCAGTTCTGTGTTAAAGTTATTGAATGCATTTAAGATCGTCTTTTGTATCCGATCAAGATTATTTCCAAAACTGCTGAAAGAACTTATGTAAGCATTTGGAAAATTTAATTAAATTATCTAGATGTAGAAAGCTAATCTTCATTAGATTTTCGTCATGTTCATTTAAATTACATTGCCAGTCCCACATTATTTAAAGAACTAGGTCCACTGAACACTTATTTATTTTTTGTACTATTTCTATTTATATGTATTAATGTACGTGTTATATTTAATCGAAATTCTCTTTGAAATTTCAAGTTTTATCTTGGCTTTCAGACTCTGTCCAATTTTTTTTCTCTCGATGAGAAGGGTCGTTTGGGGCTATATATACCGAAAAGCTGTGTATATTAGTTAAATAGTGCAAATTTAAGTATCTGTTGTGGATTAATAGTTCTATTTTGAAAAAAGCTGTACCCTACTATTAACATCCTTCTTATTAAAATAGAACTCCCAAACCAAATTAGAATACTGCTTCAATAAATAGAAACACCCAATTAGAACAAAATGCCTGTAAAATAAATATGTTCATAAAAAAATGAAAATGAGTCATTTGGCAATTCATTTCAACAAAAAGCTTACGGCACCCCGAGTTACAATTTTAATATTAAGCTAAGCTTAGTTTTAATTATACAGCCATAAGACTTTATTTAATAAAGGATTAGTAATTTTTCAAGTGGCTTTAGCAAGAGACACTTAATTAAAAAAATTCTTTCAACGCATTGAGACAAAGTGCATTTTGAGTTCACAGTATTCTTGCGTTGCCTAGAGAATATTTGTTCGTATTAGTGCCCCGAGTTGAGGTTTTATCAACTATTGCAGGCATCATCAATCTTGCCGATGCGAAAAGTACATAAAATCCCTTTTTAATTGTTAGCATGGATAGTGGAATCCCGGATTGACTTTTCAACTAGACAGCAGCAAAAAAACAGATAAGTTCTATTGTTTAGCATTATTGAGTCTCGACTTGCAGGAATAGTTTGGTTGAATTAAATCTCTTGTATTATTTCCAGTGACAAAAAGTTAGATTGCAAAATTTTTTTCACAAGAAGCTCCAGGTTATATTATTTATCTTTTATTATTAGACTTTGAGTCTTCTTTAATCCATTTTTAGGGATCTTGCCAATAATGTTGCTATAATTGACTAGTAATATTGGAAAAATTAGCATGCCCTCTTTATCGTTCGGTTAGGTTAGTTCCAGAAATTGTTTTCTTGAATTTTGGTTGGAATCTTGACCTTATTTTTATTTAGCATAAATATATTTTTCTGGATTGGAAATATTTGTTTTTTTGTCTCAGTGTTACACTTTTTATCTTTTATTCAGTTCTTATGTTTTGTTATTTTCTTGATATCGTGCCCAGCGCTTGGGTACTCTTCTACAGTTCAGGTGGGGATTAGCGTACTGCCGATAAACCAGATATTGCCGTACCAGCCACGACTCTTTCCCAATTACATATCGTGTCTTATACCATACATTAGACGCTACAAATCTATCCGACAGTGGGGTCTTTTAAATGATAAATACTCAACAAGAAAATAGACACAGCCTTTGGTGGTCAGGACGATACATGGAACTGCAATCGTACGAACTTAGCTAAATACCGCCTGTATGAACTTGAAGACGAACTCCACCAGATATTATTAGACATTATCGGACTGTGATAAATATAGCGTAAGAATATGTAGTTCCTAAAGCCAGGAACCCACTGAAAGATAGAGGCAGAGAAAACGACAGCCGACGCGGCTGATGTTTTATAATTAACAACAAACAGACACAAGTAATCTGAGAAATCAATTTAAAATAGAGAAATAACAAAAAGAAAATGAAGAATTTGTAGAGAACTATGACGAAAGAAAAAACATTTTTGGTGATCTCACAGTATAGGGACCAAAAGTTTCAATATCCACAAAAAGGAAAAGAAAGTCTTTGAAAAAAAAACAAAGAAATGGACATGGAAAGATTGTGAGTTCGGAATCTTAAAAAGAACTGAACAAACAATTGAAGAATGAGGAGTGAAATTCAATTGAACGATAACAATAAATAGCAAATACTATGAAGAAAGTTGCTAACATAAAAGAAATACGACATCTGCTGAAGGAAGGTAAATGTGAGAAATTTAGCCGAAATGACTAAGGAAATTAAAACGAATAGTTGGAATACATCTACGGTGATGAATGTCCACCTCCAAAAATGGACCAAGGAAGAAAGACCACGAGATATCTGGTTGAGGTCTTCTTTGTGTTTCAGGATTACGATAGCCTAACTTTATTCACTCAGCCGAATTATAGAAACTGTTATGGTGGTATATTTTTCTTAAAAATCGCTGTTTGCCTCATAAATGTCATCACCAAAGGAATATAGTTTTTGTTTACAAATGTCTCCTACATTTGTTTCATTTTTCATCTTTACAGAAACATGAGTATGTCTATGTACATTCATCCATTATTTCTATATATATTACATAAAAATAATTTTCGGAGCACATCGCGCTCCGTGAATCTATCCCTTTCATAAATTATAATGTTAGCATCCTCCATGCATATTTTATTCTACAAATGCACTCCGTTATATCAATGCATACGTGTTGGCACACTGCTATTATTCGAAAAGGATGACGACATTCGAAAACTAGGGTTTCATTACGTTTTTTTCGTGCTGAAACTGGTGTTGAAAGATATTCATAATCAAAGATTATTCAGGTGAAAATTTGCTCTGACTACAACGGTTTGGCTCGCTCTGTCGGAACATTGCTTTCATAATTTAATAAGGCGATCAATAATTTTATTATTTGTTGTCAAGGTTATAATAAATATATTTGTGTTAAAAATTTTAGACTTTCTGTTGACCACGAATTTTGAAAGAAAACCATCACAATATTTTTTTACAAGTGGAGGGTTGGTTAGTTTTTTTACTAAAATAAACTGGGTGATTTCTTTGATTTGTTTTAATCAGTAGCTTAATATGACAAAAATAAAGTCTTATGGTATCAGTATTTATAAAGAAACGGTCTTGTAATTCATCACTCATAATTTCCAGTTGCGAAAACCTGTGTCTACACTCTCAATCCCTGGGGCAGTGAAAAACTCGAGCAGGGACTCTGGAGGCGCCAAGATGCAACAGGAAGAACCCGCTGGTGTTGCACTGGCGGGTCACGTGGACTATCCCAGGTAAGTAAAATTTTTGTTCATCTATAATCCAGAAGACGATTCAGTACTCATATAGTAAAAGATGAAGTTACCTTGAAAACAGATTTATATTCTAAAATTTCAAAAAATTCGATGTCTAAATTAGAATGATATGTTTGAATTTGGCAATTCAGTCTGACGTGACTATTTATGTCCACTGTTCTTTTTTCTCATATAGATAGTAGCCCAAAGAGGTTCTATATAATAATAAGTTGAACGAACTTTCATGACTTGTCCTCCAGTTTCAGTTGAAGCGCTCCTAGAGGTTACCTTTTAGAAGAAGCCTTAGAAAGACCATATAATGGATTATTCAGTACTGTTATCCGAATATATGACATCATGTACAGCACCATTCCTAGAGCTTTACATAAACTCTGTTTATTAGGTACTACTCTATATGTATGATAACAGGTCAATTCACTTCTTGCCCAACTTGTAGAGCATCCAAGTCCTAGATGACGCTCAACAGATCTACTAGTTTCCCTAATGTGACTCCATAATCCACTAATGGCACTGTGAACTACATCGGTTTGCTGTATGCTAGATTTAAGAAAGTTTCCTCTCGATTCATTTTATTTAAATTTAAATGTTGTCTTTATAAGGCCAGAGACAAGAATTTAAACGCGCCCACTAAATAACAGCGATGACGCGATTTAAACTACTTCATAGTTTAACGGGGTGTAAGGTTTCTTCTTAACTTATCTCTTCAGCTCAACAGTATTGTATCCAATCATGATCTTATTAAAATATTCCTGGTTAAATGATTAAGAAAACTACTTCCTTGACAAAAATGTTATTAAGCCCGAGTTAATTCTTGATCTTCATTTATTCATTGCTCGAAAACATCAACAGATTGCACTAATATATCAGCAAAGAAATCAGCCAGCCAGCCCCTCCTATACATTTTTTGGAGGATGTTAATTATTATATAAGCTTTGCGTGGCACATGTGAGTAAGTCTAAATCTATATTAAAGTTGTTTACACAACTACCTTCCGGTTGATTGTCAGCACACTCTGAGTCAAACTCGCTGTAAGCATATCCAATCATTGAGGTATTACTGTCACAAATATTTACTGTCTCTTTTTTTTCTGTCTCAGCTACACTCATCACGACCTTTTCAATCGTTTGTCTTCCGTTGGTCAAAAATCGCAAATTATTAAAAACTGTATAAGAAAGAACGATTTCTTAATTGAGGCCGCAATTTTGAATTCTTAAGCTTAATATTAAGGGACAAAATAGAGGGCAAAAGAAGCCCAGGGCGTAAATAACATTCATGGTTGTATGACATCAGAAATTGGTGAGGAGTAACAATCGTGGGACATATCTTCGCAGCAGCTGTTGAAAGACGACTGCTTATGATAGACTAAGAGGTGGCTATTGATCACCTGTACGCTGTAACCGGTAAGCTCGAGAAAAAGAAGGAAACTGGTAAAATTTTGGAATAAAAATCATCTGTGTTCTGCCAATTTTGAAGTTATATTTACTGTTAAAAAAGCATTCCTAAATTTTCACCATCACTGGTTGAAATAAGCTGTGGACCAATTTTGGACTACGGAATCTAGTTTCACAGAATGAATCAAATTAATTTGGTAACCGCACTATGGGAACATGTTATCACATTACTCATGACCACAATTACTTTGTAACTTAAAAATACGAGTTTGGCGCTACAATTTAAGACAGTATATTCATTTATCAACATGTACACCCTACAGGTCTCATACCATTTTCAAACAAGATAGGTAAGCTTTGCGAATAACATAGAATATTGAGCATAGGTAATATTTAAAAATGTCTGTTTCGGGCATTGAAAAAGTTAAACAAAACTTTCAAACATATTTGTATTTATTTCAGGGACACATCAAATTTTAAATTATTTTCTGTCTAATACTTATGCTTAAGCATCTTATTGTTGAATATAGTTTTTAATTTTGTATCATAGGTGTCAAAATAACAATGAAACCAAAATTATATATGTTGTTGTTTCAACTATTAAACTTAAATCGTTTATTTCATGAAATCCTTTATTTGGTGTGAGAATTTCTTTTTGTCGAGAAGTCCTGCTCTCTCAAAATACTCTAAAGATTAGAAGTAATAGGTTGGGGTATGCTTTTCAGCGGATAATATATGTGTTTGCCCCTTTCCAGATCTCTTATTTCCACAATCATTTCATTTTATAACAGCGGTCTAAAAGGTCCATATCAGGATTTCCTCTGAACACAGACGAAGACGCAGTTATCTCTATAGCTTATTTTATGTTCTATAAAAGGCGTTTTAAATTTTGTAAAGCAATTCGTTAGTTTAGAACTTTTTACTGCCGCATTAAAATAACCATGGAACATATTAAATATAATTAGCTGGAGAGAATATAGTAATTCTAGAACAGGATAATCGGGACGTGCCGTATGATCAAATCGCATCTCATTCAAGTTTATAAAGTAAATATAAGGCAAGACCAAGTTAGTGCCACACTTTCTAAAGTTTCTTGTTGCCAACCAACTTACGGGCTCATTAACAGCGAGCTCGTGTATGAAACCTCTGCTTGATGAAAGTTGTAAAATTGCTTCAATCATCTAGCGTAAAGTTTAGCTTCTCATTTTACCGCAAAATCAACACCGAGGTGGAACGAATGAAATCTGCCCATAAGATTGAAATACATAAATGTAAACACTATTTAAACTGTAAGTGATTACATCTTACCCTCTACAGTCTATAACCATCAAATCTATAGATATGCCCAGATTTAACATATGATCGAGAATCAAATTGGGCAATGCCTTAAAATGGCGTAATCCGCTTGTAATAGTTAGCATTTGCATGTTATAACATATTCTCAGTATTCTCTTTTTTTATTTGACCTTGTATTATCCAGCACTTTCCATTTTAGGTCAAATTGCCACGATTTCAGTCGTTTTTCCGTTTCATTTACGCAGTAGAGGCTGTAGCTGACATTTGAGAGTGGCCGATTTCTTATCTTCATATTACAGAACAAAATTATACCGCTGACAATTTCCTTTTCCGTTGAGATTTTTCTACCTCTTTAAGTATCTGTCACACTTTGTAGATAGAGGAGACCAGATATTTATTGTACAAAAACCAAATAACTATTTGAAAAAAATGTTTCATTTGTTGATTATACCAATTTATTTACGTCTCTGCAACAGAACCTCTTCTTGCTTATACACATACTGTCTTTGTTAAAAAACATACGCCAACACTCCAATAATAAGGAAAAAGTTTATATACACTTTTTTACTAAATCAATAATTTTGGGGATAATTGACAAAATTTATTTCCGTAAATATTTACATTTCACAAACTTTTATAACAATTAAAAATTACAAAGTATCAAAATGATTACCATCAGCTTTATAGCAGACATGTAACATACACCGTAAAGGTATTCGTACTCGGTTAAATATGTACATGGCGACATTTTTCTTGTATTGTTGCATTTGTTCTTCTGTTATATTAACAAATCTTTTATAAACAATTTCCTTAAAAAAAAACAGAAGTAAAAATCCAAAGGAGAACGAATTGGTCAACCTGCTGGACCTCCACATTATATTTTGGATCCCTAGACAACAGGTCGTGAAGTCATATAAGATCCTTAACCTAAAGGGCACTGATATTCTCAACTCATTTACAATTCTGTACTTGTAGTTGGGTCATTTTCAACATTATTTAAAATAGCTCCTTCAATTACAATATTTTTAAGCTAATCTGTTTTTTTTATTAACACAGTACGTTCAAAATTATACCTTATTAAATACCATATGACAAATCATAATTTATATCGATCTATATAGGTTAATAGTATACCTAACTGTATTACGAAATATCGTGAAATTAGTCATTTTTGACTCACAACTCTACAGACTTACATGCAACGACATTCCTCGCCACTCTCGCAATTCTCGAGTTTTCTTATAGAGCCGTTTGGGGATTTGAATAGTTTTATTTATTATTCTATTTTAGCATCTTATATGGGATATATATCTCCGATATCGTGCGATATAGGAGATATATATTTGTTATTCTCTATTCCACACCACTCAAGAATTAGGAAGATAGACTCAGTGCTATCCCCAAAAGGCTTAATCCACTACACCTAAACATTTTTTAACGGAGGTATCATTTATAATCCAAAAGTGTTAGAGATTAGGGTTCCTTATGTAATATTGTGTTTGTGCTTACAAATTCAAAATTTTCCTGATCGTTATCATCAACAAATGTTTCTGGAATAATTAACAAAGCGTGTACCTCTTCAGAGAGGGCTTTGTGTGTTCACAATAGTTTGTGACTTATTTTAGAAATATGTGGTCAGAGCTGATTAGGAAATTAGTTATCTTTTGTCGTATAGTACAAATATTCTAAAAGTGCATCATTTTCGTAAATTATTGAACAGAGTGTGGTGCAAGTGTTGGTTGTCTGTGTTCTATAGTATTTCCTGCATAATCTGGGGCCGTTAGATTTGAATGAGGACAATACTCGAAATCTGTTCGACAAAAAATGTTTTCGTTATCATAATATTTACGAATATCTGCCACGCTCTTTGCTCCCAATAACTGATTCTTATTACTCGATCCAGTACAGGAAATTTGTTAAAAGCATTTAGCAATAAATAAAGTCGGGAAAGTAAAAAGCGTCATTCTAAGTACTAAAATAAAGTACACCAGGACGCCGAATTTTATCTTGACAATTATTTAGAACCTTGCCATTAGTTCTAAGGAACCATATAGACATTATTGAAAGGTGGGGCGGAAATTTGTTCAAATCATTTAGCAATAAATAAAGTCGGGAGTGTAAAAAGCATCAATTTAAGTACAAAAACAAAGTACACTAGGACGTCGAATTTGATCATGAAATTTGTTTAGAATCTTTCCATTAGACCTAAGGAACCCTATAGACATTATTGAAAGCTGGGGCGGAAATTTGTTCAAATCATTTAGCAATAAATAAAGTCGGGAGTGTAAAAAGCATCAATTTAAGTACAAAAACAAAGTACACTAGGACGTCGAATTTGATCATGAAATTTGTTTAGAATCTTTCCATTAGACCTAAGGAACCCTATAGACATTATTGAAAGCTGGGGCGGAAATTTTTTCAAATCATTTAGCAATAAATAAAGTTGGGAGTGTAAAAAGCATCAATCTAAGTACTAAAATAAAGTACACTAGGACGTCGAATTTGATGATGACAGTTGTTTAGAATCATTCCATTAGATCTACAGAACCATATAGACATCATTGAAAGGTGGGGAGGAAATTTGTACAAATCATTTAGCAATAAATAAAATCGGGAGAGTAAAAAGCATCAATCTAAGTACTAAAATAAAGTACACTAGGACGTTGAATTTTATCATGACAGTTGTTTAGAATCTTTCCGTTAGATCTAAGGAACCTTATAAATATTATTGAAAGGTGGGGCGGAAATTTGTTCAAATCAGTTAGCAATAAATAAAGCTGAGACAGAAAAAGCATCAATCTAAGTACTAAAACAAAGTAAACTAGGACGTCGAATTTTATCATGACAGTTGACTTCAATATTACTATCCCATCTAAGGAACCATATAAACAATATTGAGTGGCGGGGGGAATTTGTTTAAATAATTTATCAACAAATAAAGTCGAGAGAGTAGAAAAAATCAAACAAAGTACCAAAACAAAATACTGTAGGACGTCGAATTTTATCATGACAGTTATTTAGAATTTTTCCATTAGATCTAAGGAACCATATAGACATTATTGAAAGGTGGGGCAGAAATTTGTTGAAATCATTTAGCAACAAATCAAGCTGAGACAGTAAAAAGCATCACTTTAAGTAATGAAACAAAGTACACTAGGAGGCGGAGGCCGAATTTGATCATGACAGTTGTTTAGAATCTTTCCATTAGATCTAAGGAACCATATAGATATTATTGAAAAGTGGGGCAGAAATTTGTTGAAATCTTTTAGCAACAAATCAAGCTGAGACAGTAAAAAGCATCACTTTAAGTAATGAAACAAAGTACACTAGGAGGCGGAGGCCGAATTTGATCATGACAGTTGTTTAGAATCTTTCCATTAGATCTAAGGAACCATATAGATATTATTGAAAAGTGGGGCAGAAATTTGTTGAAATCTTTTAGCAACAAATCAAGCTGAGACAGTAAAAAGCATCACTTTAAGTAATGAAACAAAGTACACTAGGACTTAGGACGTCGAATTTGATCATGACAGTTGTTTAGAATCTTTCCATAAAGATCTAAAAAACCATATAAACATTATTGAAATGTGCAATCTATAACTGTTTTCTGAAATATTTTTTTAAACTGATTTAAGTTACAATTCTATTGATTATTTTAAAGTATTCTTATCTGTCCCTCTCTTTCTAATTTGTATTTTTTTATATTATCCACAATTTTTTAAACTTTTTTATTTATCTTACTATTTGCCCACTTTCTATAAGTGTAACTTTAATTCACCCTGGCTTGTAACCACCCTGTATATGTTTCTGTGTATTGGTCACCCAATATAAATTATTTGTCATTTACAGAAATCTAGTCCCTTAATTACTGTTTTTTCTGGAAAACTGTAAATCTCACGTTAAAACAAATTATATGGTACCTTTTTGTAATATTCCCTAATTTAATTAACCAACTGACTCCATAGTTTATACATAATAAACCTGGAAAATGACAATATGTGGTTGTTGGAATGAGTAAAGCATTTTATACCTTTACACCAAACGTTTATTTTAGCACACAATTGACGCCTCACGCGAAGTATAAAGTAGCGACATCTAGGGTGGTACCTTATGTATTGTAGAGGTAAGTAATCCGTACTTATCCCCAATTAGCCGCATATTTCATCATTTTGTTTAAAGGGGCAACAAACATAATTTACGTTGTAGCAACACACCTTTTTGCTCTATCCTTTCATTGCAAATAAATTTTGCTCCCCTCCTTGTTCCCCGCCTATGCCATTTACCCAAGTATTTCTTCGAGCGAGAAGTTAGAAAAAACATTTGAGCGTACGTCACTCAATTGATGGCAGAAATTCTCGCCTAGAAGTAATCTTGCATTCAAAATTATGAAAAATCTCAAAAAAAACTCAATTTTATCTTCATCTGTCATAAATAAAACAGGATTTATTACTGCACTATGGTAGTCTAGAAAGTAACAACTTATTTAAATCATCATTTATGTTTCTAACATCTCTTTTCTCTTCCAGGTACATAGAAGACCGTGGTATCGGTACAGGCTACAAGGGCCCATCATCAGGTAGCCTGAAACACAAACCAAACGTTGGTTACCGGTTAGGCAGGCGTAAAGCGCTTTTTGAAAAACGGAAGCGTATTAGTGATTATGCCTTAGTTATGGGGATGTTCGGGATAATAGTGATGGTGACGGAGAATGAACTCTCAAGTGCTGGAGTTTATCGTAAAGTAAGAATTTGCTTAATATTTTGTATTAAGGTCTCTAACACTCTATTCGTAATTATGCGACACGTTATTGTTCACAACTAAACGAAAATCGTATCACGAAATGAATACCAACATCTAGGAGTGTCAGGGAAAACCGAGGGTGGTCCACTGTATAATGTGTAAGAATTTGTACCTTAACTAAAATCTATCAATGCAATTATGGTACTAATCTTTTCGAGATTTTATAATCCCTTGAACACAAGACAATATATTGTTTCTGGTCGTGAACCTTCATCATTTGCCCTTCCCTCAACTGATTGAAATCTCACCTAATTATTTATGTATTAAGGACATATAACCGAATTGGAGATTTTATTGTCTACTGAATATCGATATGTAGGAGTTTCAGGGAAAACTAGCTCACATTGTTGAGTGCAACTAATAGAAGTTACCGACTAGAAACAACATGTGTTCTTGCGTTCACTGAATTGTAAAATCCATGAATGAAATTCATATTGTTTGTTAAGAAAGGGAAACATTTAAATTTTTCTCAAGATTCTTCAGTGAGTTGCTGAATATTGTTGGGTGATTAGTGAATTCTGATCTTAAATTCGCTCATCTCGTCTAAAAAATATTTTTAGCAAAATTTTAAATTTTTCAGCAATTTGATGACGTGTGACAAAATGTATCATATAAAAGGAGTTTTTGATGTGTTTAATTATAATTTTGATGAAATCGCCATTATTACTTGATATGTTGTATAATTTTCAAAGGTTTTCCAAATAGTATCATTATCATCTTTATTCTATAAAAACTGAGGACGATAATTTATAAGTTTAAATATTAACATTACAGCTATTAATCATATTATATTATTCACTAGTTCAATCGCATTTAAATTACTGTATAACAGCGTGGGGTGGTGCAACAAATAACATATTGAATAACCTACAAAAATTACAACATTAATCTTGAAAACTATTTTCAAAATGCCACGAACCTATCCTACTAATGAATTATTTCTTAGCACAAAAGTCTTTGATTTACGTCAGTTATTCTGCCATAATATACTGACAACGCAATACCAAAACAAGTTCATACTACAATTAAACCAACACTCATACAATACAAGAAAAAGAAATAATGCATTCATCGTACCCAAAGCAGATAAAACTATAGCTCAAAGATGTTTTACCTTTCTTGGTCCAGAAATATTCAACTTACTGCCTGGTGAGATTAAGGGGATAAATTCATTTTCATTATTTAAAAAGAAAACCAAACAGTGGATCCAATCAATTCCAAAGGAACAAATGCATGGATATTTAGATATTAATAATATGTACAACTTTTATTAATGTTAATAAAATCTTTTTTATTGTAAAAACATGTAAATTAATCATTTGTTAATGTTACTTTCTTTTTCTATTTTGTTGTGTTAGATTGTTATTCTAAAGTCTGTAAGTTAGTTTATAATTTCAAGTTTAATTGTAAGCCGAGATTGATAAGGTCATCTTTAGAGAAATACCCAGGCACAAGGACCATCCTTTTGTGAGATTTTCACTATATTTATTTCAACTTATGTTTGAATTAGTGCAAACCTGATTTCACATTCGGAATTACTTTTATGTTATAAAAAAATAACTGTATGATGCCTTTTTTGTTGTTGTATGTATGAAATGAAATAAATATATATTATATTATTATTATCATGTGTAGTGTTACACACACTACGACTCCCAGTTTGGGGTATCTGTTAGCTGGTTTTCCCTGAACCTAACTGCTAGATGTTGATATTTAATTGAGGAAAAATATGAAATTCAGTTATATGTACTTAAAACACAAACAATTATTTGAGATTTCAATCAACTAACCCTATAAAAGTCTTCCTGTATGTACGAATCAGATTTAGTTCATTATTTATGCATACCAAATGACTGAGAAGCTTTGTAATTCAACGATCCACATTTTTTATTTGAGATTAGGTTTTTTTTTTAAAACTATATAGTTTCAATAGTCAAAGCCTTTGAGGAAGTTTGTAGCTAAATGACTCACATATCATAATGTCAAAAATATTATTTCATCAACTTAAGATATATAACTAATAAAAAATTTCTCTCTGGTTCCAGGATGAATTCTATTCTATTGCGCTCAAAACTTTGATATCTGTTTCGACTGTGATTCTGTTAGGCCTCATCGTAGCCTACCATGCTTTAGAAGTTCAGGTAAGTAACCAATAATACTAAATATTCTATAACTCGATATATATTAACTTATTTTCAAATTAGTCTCCTAATACTTTTCATCAGTCACCTGCTCAAAGAACTGGGAAGGTTTTCATTAGTGGACTTTATACTTATACCCTGTACATATACAGGGTTATTCACGTATTACGACACGGAATATTATGACTAAGATACACATTTTAGCTTAACTTTTTTCTATGTTGATGTGTATCCTTCAGAGGAACATTTTAAAATTATTGGCTTAGCTGATATTAACATTTCGGGCAATTTGGGTCTGCCCTATGTAAGGATTTTCGATTACAGAAGCTATAACAGCTAACTGGATTTCTTCGTTTTCCGTAACATGTTTTTCTTTTGTATGTTTTCTGGTACTCAACGCTCTCAGTTTGCCTGAAATGGTCCAACAGCCTTACTAATGCTAATTTATTTGGATGAATTCTGTTAGGAAATTTCTGAGCGTAGACTGTAGCAGCTAATAAACAATTTTGCAAGCATTCTCCAAGGACAAATATCATGTCGATTCGTTCTTCTTTGCTATAACCTTTCATTCTTATTAATGAATATTTACATTAATGACCTATTATTAGAACAAAATTATTCATAAAGACGGCTTGTCAGAAAATATTAAATTAAAATTGTCAAATTCACATAGCTATCTTGTTAAATATTAAATAAGTTAAAATTCATCTGTATTCTGTGAATGTGCGTTTTTCAAGGAAACGTGAATAGGTATAGGGAAATGTTAAACTGTCGGAGAGAATAAAATTCTACTACTGTTGGTGACATAAAATACAAGGTGTTTCGTTAAACTTAAAGAAATAATTGCCATTTGAAACTTTGGTTAATTAAATGGTATTTATTTCATACCTTGTATACAATATTGGATTTTCCACAAGTCTAACATAAAATATTATCATTCAAGAGACCCCAGTGGGAACTAAGTTAGAAACAAGAACAGAGCATGCTCAGACACTAAGCCTTTAAATGATCACTACATTTTGATAAAATAGTTAATATTACAAAAACTATGTGGTTTAGGTATAGTAAACGTTCAGGAAACACCATATCATATTAATCGTGGATACCGAAAATGTAATAATATATACTCTCTGAATACCAAATAAATCAGTGAAATATCTACCAATCTACCTTTAGTTGACCATGACACTATTTTGGATGTGTAACCTGTGTGTGTCCCTGTTTTTTGTAAATAAATAAATAAATGATATATAGTTTAAGTTTTACTCAGTAAGTATATCTACATCACTGGGAACCTTATCAATTGCTTCGTTATAGGAAATAATTGTTTATTTTACAGAATATAGTTGCAATGTTTATTTTCGTTTTATCCGACGGAGCTTTTGATCTTAAACTCGCCATTCTAGAAAGACAAGCTTGCAAATTTTGCGCCATCTTCTGGTATATTGTCATTTATCGACTCTTAGATCATGCAAAATCATAATTTTTAATAGCCTTGACATTACAAATTTATTTTTGACAATACTTCGATATAAACCTTACCTGTTACACATGTTATGGTCTCTATAGAATATAGAAAACAATTCCTAGTCGAATGTAACTCGCAGCTAAAAACGAGCCTGCTACTTTGGGCAATGCTCTACAATTCGTTTTCAAATTGAATAAACGTACAAGTGCATTCAATTTCCTTTAATCCAACACCGTCCAGTTTTATTGAACAATTCCAATAGAAAAAAACCTGTAAAACCCCAAAGTGGATGGTAATCAAATTAACTGATCTTGTTGTTCTTGTGTCCGTGTCCATAGCTACGTATTGATTGGCTTAAGTAATTAAAAAACGGAAATCAATCTGTTCATTACACTCTAACTGATTCAGAATTTGTTGATTTCAAACATACCAGTTCCATTTCAGACTGGAACGTGAAAGCATGTGAAGAGGTTTATTTTAAAATTGCACCATTGCATACACGTTGTGAGTTACTAAGCCATGAATTAAAAAAAATTGGCATTCGAAAATTGTATAGACAATAATGAATTTTAGACGACCACCTATTCACTCTTGTACATCCCCTACTATTTTACAAAAAGATTTATTGAAATTATATTCATTTATCTGCAATTCTCTTAAACGGATAACATATTGGATAAAAGATAGCCAATCATTTTGGGAAATAGTATCACATTTGAAAACAAAAAGCTGCATATTTAAAAATCCAAACGTTTCAAGGTATTGGCCTCATTTTATGTTCCCTTCATATCTTTGTAAATCTTTCTTCTTTTTTCTTGTCCTACAATTACAATTATAATCCCGGGTATTTTTAATATTGAATTCTTGCATTTTGCTTTTTTTATACCATTTATAATAAACTGGATTTATTCAATAATAGGTGACATTATATTTGCCAGTGTTTTTTTAATTAGTGATTTCTCTGTAATATAAATAAGAAATGGGAACTGGTCAGAGATAACAAACTTGTTGATACAGCTACCATAAAATTATTCTTAGTATCTTTGTCTATCTGTGGAATATTCTTAAGTATTGTAGGTATGTATGCCCAGTTTTTCTCAAAAACGACTTTAAAGGTTTAGATGAATAGATATTCATTGATCAGCGTCTCATCTTGGGAATAATTCGTATATTTTGAGAATTTTTATTATATATTTGAATGACATATCTCAATAACAACATATTAGTTTGATTGACTACGTTATTCGTATAGGTTGCATTGGGAGGTAATTTATTTTTATTAATAAGGCAGGTAATTGTTTGCTTTATAAAATTTTGCATATTTTACAGCGTTGTTTCGTAAATCTATAACTTTAAACACTCTTTTATTGTATTATTATATTTTCTCTTAGGTTATTCAGAGTTTTTAACTATGAAAAATGAAATTGATTTAGCGCTTCGTGAGTAACTATTTGTACAATATTATTAAACAAGCAATACTAGATATGTGTCTATTAATACTTCTAATATTTAAAAATAGAACTTTAATTCATTGACGTTATCAAATAAATACATTTACTTGGATTTTGATACTATAAAATTTATTGTCTGCACCTGCAATTATCTTTACCACATTCTATTTTTTGGTTTCGGGTTTAACACTCACTTCATTATTGTTGCACATTCAACTATCGATATTCAACCCTTTTTATATAATTACCTTTCTTATGGTATCAGCTTCTTTGTTCACATTCTTTTTTAAGTCTCTATAATGTTTTTGTGAGTCTTTTAGACTTTCTTCAAAATATATCTTTTATTTTATTATTTCGTAACATGAACTTTAAAACCATGTGTAAACGTATCTACTTTAATGAAGAATTTTAAAGTGAGTGAAAAGTGCTAAGGCCAGGCATTCGCTGCGGTTCAGTGAATATTCAGTTACAGTGAGAAACTTCTGAAAATGTTTTATGTAAACTATGTATAAAATGTGGCAGTAACGGCTTGAATATATGAAAATATTTAAACTCGGCAATAACATAACTAGAACTTTCCAAAGCCGGTTGAACAACAAACAAAAACACACTAAGACTGAGGTTGGTATAAATCTTAGTATTGCTTATTCATTGTTAGTTTAACTTTACTTAAAGTAAACATAACCTAATTAAAATTGGCTCGAACTCGGAACAAACAAAACAATTCGAGATGACAACTCAAGCTTTTTAGGAGTAAAAATTTCATAATCCACAGTACGCGGAGACACCAACCAAGATTAAAAACGGGAACTTTACGGCACCATCAATCATATCGAATACAATCAGGAGGTTGTCCTTGATTTGAATTCCAGGTTTTTCAGTCTCACAACATCATTAACTTTGAATCGCGCTCTTTCGATAAATGCTTTTATTCCTTCTAATTGTCGGTAAGTCACTCAAGCCAGATTCATTCACTCTATTCAGATTTTCCGTCTAAGATGAGATTGAAGCTGTGCTTTTTTAGGTGGTTGAAGTAATTATTAGTGCTCCATTTATTCATATTATTTATTGCGAATTAAGTGTTCGTCCAAGAAGTATATTTAAGACATCTTATACTTTCTGCACAATTTTACATATTATCATTATAAAGCCAGGACATAACCAGCCCTTGAAGAAAGTGGATTTCTAAATCTACAGAATTTTACTTTTACTTTTATGTTTTTTTGGGCAATAACACCACAATCGATATAAAACGAGGTATATTGAAGGAAAACCAAACGTTTCAAAGGCTATTCTGACTTCGTTGTCGATGGCTTTATATTTATTTCGATTGTGCTGTTATTGCCCAAAAAAACATAAAAGTAATCAAGAATATGCCACAAACAACGTTTAGAAGACAAATACAAATTTTTGTTCTCAAATATGGTGTTATTAACCAAAATTCTAGATTTTTACTCGAAAAACCATGTCCATCAATTTAATTTACAAACAGAAGAATAATTACTGATTTTAGCAATATTTCAAAAGATTACTCCAAAAGTATTTCACAACTTTTTATGATCCAGTTGGACGATGTTACCTATGCTTAAAAAATAATTTGTTTGGAGACTTTCTGTAATTAAGTCTGCAAAATACTACTGTTAATATTGAACACACATAACGAACATAGATGATACTCACGAATTGAGATCTTCCTTCTTTTTGAAGTCGATTAATGAAACAAATTCAGTAATAATCAGATTCGCAAACAAAATTTCCAAAGTATTAATACTGGCTAAAGATAGTTCTCTATTGCAAACCTGTGTTGTTTGCAATAGGAAATAATCTTTAAAAAATGAAATTACATTTTACAACTTTTTGTTAACTTAACATTATAACTCCTAACTTATAAGATTCCAAGTTATCCCATCTTATCTCGAACACGAATTTAAAATATACTCTAATAAAATTATCAGGGATGACATTTCTACGATTTTATTGATTTGTGATATCTTCCAGTTCTGTACGTCCTGACAAGCTCGTACTAAAAGTGTGTCATAATTGAAATTAATTTCAAGCTGTATGTCACACATGAGTGATTTAGTAAAATCTTTACAAGAAACATGCCATAACGAGGAAAAAAAGTAAAAGGAAAATCACCGTACTCAATTCACACACTTTGGGCGGAACGATTTTTTTAACAATATCGCATTGAATTTGCAATCTTCTGCATTACCGATTTTCAGCAATAGAATATCTCGTATCCTGGACGTCCAATTCGTACCCGAGCCTTCGCTACAATCGGGCTACTACCTACGTACACACATTTTCAACAAAACGTCATGAAATAGTCGCTCGGAAATCTATTCGACGTTTTCTCTTCAACAAATCCCAATTCCCATGAGTGGTGTATCAACTATAAAATCCGATTCTCAAATTTCTCACGCTTCATCTATTCCGACCGTTGTTCGACGGCCAACAGAAAGAAATCTTATGAACAACACAATCTCGGAATAGACCATAATGAAAATGCTGAAAATTATTGTCTATCCCGAAAATTTTATGTTAGTATTTCTATGAAACAAAACAAAACAAATGACTCAACCGCATGCAGACCGCTTTGTAATGTTTGTTGAGGCGTTTCAAAATCTCCTAAATCGGAGTTATCAGTGAATAGAAATGCTCTATCAATAACTCAAACCTATAAAAAGATATCTTCATTCTAAAGTACAATCAGCTTTTAAATCTGAAACATTTCAAAACGTGTGGAGAATTTTATTTTCATGACCAGCTATATTAAAATAGCTTTCATGAATTTTAACCGTAGGGCAAATAAATGTACAACCCTGGATGTGTTTAGTATGGCATAAATGAAATAAGTCAGTACATTATTTGTAAGCGGTTTATATTGCAGAAAAACCCTAAAGCAGAACATTTTTGTTTTGTTTCTACGTAACCCCATCTCTGCGAGCGAAAGCCTTTTAATGCAGGCCACCACTTCTACACGCGTTAACATGAGAAATGGTCTATAAAAGAGAATTCTCTTCAATTTAGACAGATACACCATAAACTCGACACTTATTATGAAGGCTTCATGTAAAGATTTGTCAAATGGGAAGTAGGTAAGGAGGATTTGTAAGTAAGACAAAAAACTGCGCATTATCCGAAAAGAAAGAGATTTCTGGAAAATTAAAAGTTTTTATTGTTACAAGAATTCATCCGACAGTTGGTGCAATCGGCCATCAACCAGATCATGGAAGGGATATTATTCCCATAAATTATGGGAACCCGAAATGTTTGTCTCTCAACCGGTGGACCGCTGTCGTTACTGGGAATTCCCTTAAAGCTTCCAGAACATGATGGAATTTCCCGATGGTTCGTGGAGGTACCAGACAATTCCAAGATAAATGTATAAATAAGAAACAGCTGGCGATAGGAAGCATTCAGTTTTCGTCTTTCGTATTGTACGGTTAAGATAAAATGAAAATAGTAGTTTCTGTGAATATAAATTTGTGTTAAAGTAGTGGAAATAAATTAGAGTGAGTTGGACTGTGTTTTTAAATAAATCCAAGAACTGAAGGGAACCCGAGTGTGAAAATAAAAACATTACAGTGGTGACAGGTGTGCGGTTTATTTGTGGAACTTTAGAAGTGAAAAATAAATTGACTGAAAATGTTTAAAAACGTGAATTTGGACCAATTGAAAGTGACAGACTTAAAAAAGGAACTTGAGGAAAGGGATTTAGAAATTAGTGGGAAGGGCTACGAGATGCTCTAATAAATGAACGTAACGATCCCGATACTTATTTGTTTGAAGTTTCTGGCAATGGTGACATGAGTATGCTATTAAAGCAAATGGAAAATTTAAAAGAAACCTTACAAGACAATTCTAAGACTTTAGAAGATAAGTTACAAACATTACAAGAAAATTCTACAACTCTAGAAGACAAATTGCTAGAAAATTCTAAATACTTGAAAGAGGCCTTAGAAAACAAACTGCTAGAAAATTCTAAAACTCTAGAAGACAAACTACTAGAAAATTCGAAGTCTTTGGAAGATAAGCTACAAAAATTACACGAAAACTCCCAATGCTTAGAAGAAAATTTGAAGAGTATGGTCCAGGAAAATTCAGAAATGCTTGAAGAGAAAATAGTCGAAAACGAAAGGCGCATAGAAGAGTTAAAACAGATAATGGAAGGCGATATCACCAAAATAAAAGAACAGGTAGTGGCAAAACAAAGGGGAGAAATACCATCTAGGACCGAAAGCAGCAGCAGTCTGGAAGTAGTTGATTCGAAAATTGGCCTCGAGGGAACAAGACACAAAATATAACCTCCCCAATTTGATGGAAAATCGTCATGGACTAACTATAGGCGCCAATTCGAGGCTGCAGCAAAGTTAAACGGATGGTCGGCAGAGGAGGAAGCAATAGCACTAATACTCGGCTTACGAGGGGACGCTACAGATATTTTGCAAACCTTGAATGCCTCTGAGCAAGAAGACTACGAACAACTGGTCAAACATTTGGAACTGAGGTATGGACAAACGCATTTGGAGCACGTTTATCACTCCCAATTAAAAAATCGCTACCAGAAATCGAATGAATCCCTTCAAGAGTTTGAAGCTGATATTGCCCGTCTGGTTCGCCTTGCCTATCCAGCCACACCGGAAAATGTGATAGAAAGGTTAGCAGTGCAAGCATTTTTGGATGGACTTCGGGACCACGAAGCCAGACAAGCATTGACCCTAGCTCGACCGACTCAATTAGTGGATGCACTAGCTCGAGCTCTGGAATTCGAGGCAGCGACAAATACCTGTAGAGGTCAGGGCAGAGTCCGTATCATTGAAGGAGAGTCAGAAGACGGCGGATATGATAAGGCCTCTGTAAAGAAGGTAGTAGAGGAAGTTCTTACTGAAAAAAGACAACTGAGATGTTGGAAGTGTGGTAAGGTAGGGCACCTACGAAATCGTTGCAAGGAGAGCAACGGAGGCCCGACTTCCGCGTCGGAAAACTAAAGAAGGTCGATGTGAAGGGGCCATCGTCGACCTGTAGCCAACAAGCCCCAACTATCAACGCATATGTCGCTTCGTTACGCAACTACGCTAGCAGTGTCTTTGTAGATGGTCTTATTAATAAGAAGCAATGTGTAATGCTGCTGGATACAGGAGCGACAAAAACAGTTATAAGGCCCAAAATTGTTTTAGACAAGGCAATGATAAAACCAACAAAATGGCAGCTGCGAACAGCGACAGAAGAAGCAGCGAAAGTCCATGGTGAAATAGAGGTTGAAATGACCTTGGGAAACACAACCTTCCTACATCGGGCATTAGTCGCAGACATCGAAGACGAAGTAATCATTGGAATGGATGTCATGAGTTCCAAGGGATTCCAGTTAAACTTCAAAGATGGAATTCTGCGAGTGAATGACGAAGAAGTGGTGCTTCATGGAAAAGATGACATAATGCTTCGAGCCATCTTAGCAGAGGATATCAATGTTCCGGAAAGAGCTGAAATCATTATAGATGCTTGCTTAGATGGGAAAGCTCAAGCTGGAACAGTAATGATGTTTGATCCCGAACTTAACGACGGAAATGTAGGCAGAGGAGTCGCACTGGGGAAGACTCTGTTTCGTGCCAGGGAGATTGTTCCAATAAGAGTAATGAACCTGAATCATTATTCGGTTGTGTTAAAGAAAGGAACAACTTTGGGCCATTGTTCAACAGTTTTCTCTGTAGTCAGAAGCACACAGCATACAGAAATACCACCAGCTCAACTATCTGAGGAACTGGAAAGACTCATAACAGATTCGTCGAAGAATTTGAAACCAAACCAGAAAGCAAAATTGAGGGACATTGTTAGAAACTACCAGGATATCTTCGATGTAGGGAATGGCAAAAGAGGACGAACTGATCTGGTGAAACATAAAATTAATACTGGGGACGCTCAACCTATTCGACAGTCGGCGAGAAGACTACCCCTAGCCAAAAGAGAAGAAGCCGATAGGATAGTCCGGGAGATGGAGGAAGAAGGTGTTATTGAAACATCCAATAGCCCTTGGGCTTCTCCAGTTGTCTTGGTTAAAAAGAAAGATAGTTCGACCCGATTTTGCGTGGACTATCGGCAACTAAACCACGCTACAAAGAAAGACAGCTATCCTCTTCCAAGAATAGACGATACCCTAGATACGTTGGCTGGATCGAAGATGTTTTCCACCCTGGACTTGAAGAGCGGTTATTGGCAGGTGGAACTTGCTAAAGAAGACCGAGAAAAGACTGCTTTTACCATCGGCTCAGGACTTTATCAATTCACGGTGATGCCGTTTGGGTTGTGTAATGCTCCAGCGACGTTTGAAAGATTGATGGAAACAGTGTTAAAAGGGCTTTCATGGAAAACGTGCCTGGTGTATCTTGACGACATTATCGTGGTTGGAAAATCATTTGAAGACCACGTCAAGAACCTGGAGGAGGTGTTTCGGCGACTTCGGAGTTCCGGACTAAAGTTAAGCTCGAAGCAGTGTCAGCTGTTCCAAGAGGAGGTGCAATATCTTGGACATGTGGTTTCCACAGAGGGTGTAGCTGTTGATAAACAGAAAGTCAAAGCTGTCCAAGAATGGCCGATGCCTAAAGATATCCACCAGTTAAGAAGTTTCCTAGGGTTATGCTCGTACTATCGTCGATACGTCGCCGGATTTGCCAACATCGCCAAGCCACTTACTAGACTCACAGATTGGAAGGTGCAGTGCCAGTGGGACGAGGAATGCCAACGATTATTCGAGACACTGAAAAGAGCATTGACGAGTGCCCCCGTCTTAAGTTATCCTTTGCCAGATGGAAACTTCGTATTGGATACCGACGCAAGCAATGTCGGAATTGGTGCTGTGCTTTCGCAGATCGAGGAAGGCCAGGAGAGAGTCATCGGATACTTCAGCAAGACCTTGAGCAAGCCTGAACGGAATTACAGTAACTCGCAGAGAACTCCTGGCTGTGGTAAAGGGGGTAGAACATTTCCACAAGTACCTCTATGGTAAAAGATTCCTCCTGAGGACTGATCATGCAGCACTGAAGTGACTCTTGCAGTTTAAAAACCCCGAAGGACAAGTGGCCAGGTGGATTGAGCGATTGCAAGAATTCGACTTCGAGACTGAACATCGAACTGGAACAAGCCATAAGAATGCTGATGCCTTATCGAGGAGACCATGCCCTAATGATTGCAAACATTGTCAGCGAGCAGAAGAAAAAGGGGCTGTTCTCTGTAGAACTACCGCCATCGTTGACCATTGGCAATCTGCGGAGATCTAAAAAGACCAGAAATTAGATCCAGATTTGAAAGAAGTTATCCGGTGGAAGGAAGAAGACCGCAAACCTACGTGGCAGGAGATTTCCCGATACTCACCAACCATAAAGTCGTACTGGGCTCAGTGGAACTCCCTCATCCTGGAAAATGGACTTCTCAAGGGCGTCCTAGAAACTCCAGAGGAGGGAAACGACAGAAAACAGATTGTAGTTCCCAGACATAGGAGACCAGAGGTTTTACGAGAACTACACGATGGTACAACTGGAGGACATCTAGGAGTAACGAAAACCCTGGGGAAGTTGAGAGAACGTTTCTATTGGGTAAACTGCCAAGTGGATGTCAAGGACTGGTGCCGGAAATGTACTGTTTGTGCAGCATGTAATGGGCCTCAGAAGCGTCCAAAAGCTCCCATGAAGCAATATAACGTGGGCAGTCCATTCGAAAGAGTAGCCATTGATGTTGCCGGCCCATTTCCTGAATCCGACTCTGGAAACAAGTACATTGTTGTGGTGATGGACTATTTTAGTAAATGGGCCGAAGCGTACGCCTTGCCGAATCAAGAAGCCTTGACCGTTGCTGATGTCATTGTAAAGGAATGGATCAGTCGTTTTGGTGTTCTCTTGAAGTTGCACTCAGACCAAGGTAGAAACTTCGAGTCTACTCTATTCCAAGACGTTTGCAAACTCTTGAAGATCAATAAAACACGGACGACGGCATTACACCCGCAATCCGATGGAATGGTAGAACGGATGAATAGAACCATTAACCGCCATTTGTCAAAGGTAGTCTCTAACCACCAAAGAGACTGGGACCAGTATCTGCACTTGTTTCTAATGGCATATCGTTCGTCTGTGCACGAGTCCACGGGTCAGACCCCTGCCAGTATTATCATGGGACGAGAATTAAGACTACCATGCGATTTGAAGTTTGGATGTTCCCCAGGAGAAGAGATCGCAGGTGAAGACTTTGTCAGCCAGCTACGTCAAAAGATGAACGACATCCATGAACGAGTCCGGTTACACATCGAGAATGCCAGTGCCCGAATGAAGGAAGCTACGACATCAAAGCCGAGAGCGGAAAATTCCAAGTTGATGATCTTGTTTGGTTGTATAACCCGCAACGTCGTCGTGGATATTCGCCCAAGCTACAGAGATCTTGGGAGGGGCCGTACCAAATTGTGAAGAAAATTAACGATGTCGTCTACAGAATAAAGAAGCTACCTCGGGGAAAACCAAAAGTGGTACATTAGGTTAGCCCCTTATGCCGGAAGTCATGATGGCGAAGGTGACCAAGCCCAAGTCCGCAGCATCCAACCACCCGATGACGAAATGACCTTCGAACAGTTTATGGCACTGTACTCTAATGGGCAGAAAGTGCAACACGACGTGACCACAGAGGAACCCCGAGACCTGTTTGAGGTGCCCATAGAATATGCCCTGGCTCATTGTGTAGCTCGAGATCTCCGGATGTCCACAGGAATAGCCAAGGTGTTTGCCAAAATGTACGGCCAGTTCCAGAAGCTACGGGAGCAAGATCCAGCGGTAGGAAAGGTCCTTCATCTCGAAGATACACAACCAGTGGGTACCAGAGACATCTTTTATTTGGTAACGAAAACTTTCTCGGAAGACAAGCCAACATATAGCGATCTTTGGAAGACTCTGGTAGAATTGAGGAATGTGATGATGAAGAAGAATCTAACGAAATTGGCGGTTTCAAAGATAGCCTGCGGGTTGGATAGACTGAATTGGAGGGTGAAGTATGATGGAAAAAATCTTTCGATTCAGGGGCATCAACATCCTGGTATGCTGTTTCAATATTCGCAGCCCAGGTTCGAAGACCGTTGACTGCTACTTCCACCAAACTTCCCGTTGTCGAAATGGAGAGTCCTGCAAATATCGTCACACCAGGAAGGATTCTAGGACACTCAGGAACGAAATGATCTTAAGGAGAGGGCAATGTTACAAGAATTCATCCGACAGCTGGTGCAATCGGCCATCAACCAGTTCATGGAAGGGACATTATTCCGATAAATTCTGGGAACCCGAAATGTTTGTCTCTCAACCGGCGGATCGCTGCCGTTACTGGGAATTCCCTTAAAGCTTCCAGAACATGATGGAATTTCCCGATGGTTCGTGGACGTACCAGACAATTCCAAGATAAATGTATAAATAAGAAACAGCTGGCGATAGGAGGCATTCAGTTTTCGTCTTTCGTATTGTACGGTAAATGTAAATAGTAGTTTCTGTGAATATAAATTTGTGTTAAAGTAGTGGAAATAAATTAGAGTGAGTTGGACTGTGTTTTTAAATAAATCCAAGAACTGAAGAGAACCCGAGTGTGAAAATAAAAACATTACATTATCATTCCAAATCTCTTTGCTCAATACCGCATTTCTATACATTAAAATGGATACTAAATTCGCATAATTATTTACATAGAGAAGTATATATAAAACTGCATTTATACTCACTGACAAAGAAATCTCAACACCCAAAAGGAGATGGTTACATTTAATATTGTTTTGGTAAAACATAGATATTGTAGTAACGAATACATGATTAAAATTTCAAAGACCAAGGAGTTTAAATTTGTTTTATTAAGTTTGTTTGTCCACTGCGGTTATCTATACACTCTTCAAAAGATGGTATACTTCTTTTTGAGGAATACTATCCCAAGCTAGCTGCGTTTCATGTCTTAGACCCTTCAAAGTCCGTGGGCGCTGGGGTAAATTCCGGAGCCTTCTACCCATCATATCCCAAATATGTTCTATCGACAAAAAGCAGGGAGATCTGGGCATATGGCAACAAACCGATACACATGTGTCTCTTCAAAAAAGTTTAAACTAACTCGAGCAACATGAGACCGAGCATTATCTTCTGAAAATAAGGGATCCTTGAGCCAATGAAGGTAAGGAACCCAAACGGCTCCACTACTTCCTTGCGCTGTCATATTACCTCGAACAAACACTAAAGATGACCTACTTCCATGTACAATAGCACCTCACACCATAACGCCTACTGTTCGGTGCACATGTCGGTCATCAAATTGAGGTTGAAGTCTTTCTCCTCGACGTCGTCTAACCCCTATTCGGCCATCATGTCCACTCTAGCACAATCGAGATTCATCAGAAAAGACGATCTGATGGCATTCCACATTCCAATGTTGTCGTTCTCTGCACCACTGTAGTCGTTGTCGTCGACGCTCTGCTGTCAGAGGTACCACAAGATGGGGTCGATAATGCTAAAGTCCAACGGCGGTAAACCGTTCAGACACTTGTTCTCCTAACCACCCAAATTTAGAGTTGTCGAAAATAGGTCTCTATAGAGTCTAAGACGTAGATCTTGAACTCCATTTGTGCCCCAGTAGTTTGATTTCTGTTCGTGGGGTTAGCGATTTCTCGCCTCCCGTAAACCAATAATTCGACCTCTTTCAAATTAATTTAGCTGGCGATACATTCAGCGTACACGTACTCTAGGCATTTTAACATTACAAAACATCGATTTTGGATCCCATCTAACAATTTGTTCCTTGCTACTACAACATCTATATTTTACTAAAACAATATGAAATTTAAACATATCCTTCTGTGTGTTTGGATTTGTTTGACGGTAAGTATATTTGGCACGTGACAAACATCAACTTTGAGTTAGAAGTTAAAAATATAACGTCAATTGAACCAAACAATATGCGTGTCAAAATGTTAAGAGTGTTTTTTTTAATAACAAACTGATAATTATAAATAGGAAAATAAACGAAAAAATATAAATATGTTCGTATTTATTATTTTTTCATTTATTTTCGTAAGCTTCCCAAAATAAAACAAAAAAGTATAAACAGGGTTCTTCAAACGATGTGGTACGTTTTTAGGGACATAAGCATGTTAGAGATTTGGGTGTGGGTTTATCAGGAATGCTCTATTGAACTAAAATAATTTTAACTGTCGAGCACTACCGGGTATTCTGTAAGTTTATTATTTTATATGAAAAGGTATATTTTTAGGACGAATGCGTATTAAGCTAAATGTCAATGGTGGGATTCTTCACCATTTTGTATGTCAACGTCGAATAGTTTCTGAGATAATTTAACTTTAAAGAAAGAATCTCCAATGCAGCTCAGACTATAAAAGTCTCAGCTTGTAGAAAATGTTACTTAGAATTTTAAATTTTGTATCATCCATAGTTGGGACTTGAGATACATAATAAACAAAACTTAGATTTTCAACTACAGGACGTTCCTGGAAAAAATCCAAATTTTAAAAACTTCAACACCAATAACAGCACCTAGTATATAACTTTTTAATATTAAAGCCCTCTTTTCATCCTCATTCTATATCACCCTTTCCTAGTCACAAAAATGTACATGTAACTAAAGATTTACAGATGAAAATTAAAAATTTAACAAACGAATATTCAAAATGTAATGTTGAACATTAATTGAAACCATGCAATTGTCCGTATACATTTCGTTCAAAAAGTTATTTTGGACCATCATTATTTCTCCCAGGGTTACCTAAAATGAAGTAACCACACGAACAAAATCAATAAAGAAATTTTTCAATTAAAACTATTTTACTATAATTTAGTTACCCGTTTTATAAAGCAATAAATTCTGGATTTAACCCTGCTTGTGTTTAGTAGGTTTAGTTAAACTATTAAAATATAAGTTTTAAGGAAAAGGAACTGTTAAGGAAAAGAATGGACATTTTTTAGAAATAGAAATATTCAGTTTGGATAAAAAAAATTCTCAACGCAAAAATAATTATTTTGGCGAGAGCCAAAGAAGCAAATTGATGTTACCACTTCTCAAATTGTACGTGTTGCTGCTGCCTTCCAAAAATGATTTAAATGTCATTTGTTAACGCACCTTTTAAAAGCTTGACTACAGCTAAAAACAACTTGTATCTGATAACAAATCAACATCATAAATGAGCATTTTCTTTACCTCCGAACTGGAGATTCAATTACATGAACTATGTAAAACAATTTAATTAAATAAATTAGTTAAATTAAAAACTATACCATTTTTCAGTTGCTCTTCACAATGGTCCTATTGTCTATATGATATTATCATAACACAACTACATGACGATAACAATACGCAATTATCAGCTAACAATATGTAAATTTCAATAACATTACAAGAAGGTTCTAGCGAATAAACATGATTTAATGTGACTTTAACATTTTGTTCCAATTTTCCAGAACAATTAATGCACACAAAACGGATTAACTTTTTAAATTTATTGATACCCCCGTTACTGTATAACAGCATAGAATTTTCCAATTATCCTGTAATCGCATCGTATTAAATATCCTGCAGCTAGTTTTCATAAGTGATAAGCAGCTTTCTCGGACATTTATTTGTAATGTCAGAAACAAAGCTTAATGTTTTGTTATATAAATCCACTTTATGGCAAACGGAGAAATATTTGCGTAAAATTTCGCTCCGTATCAGGCAGGAAGTAAATTGCTACGTAATACAGTAACATGTCTGAATATAAAGTAATTACATTTGCATTACCGCCTATGTTCAATATAATAATCATAACTAATTAAAACAAAAGTAGGGTCGTAGAAAATTACCACACTCAAAACAATTTGAATAATATTGTTACGAGAAAGACCCGAATTATATAATCTACCAGGTTGCAAACAGGGTGAATGAATGAATGAATAGATTTAATCTTTTAAGTAAGGCTGTGAAGAGAAAAAGCAATTTTACTGAATGAAACTATGTAACTAACTAACTTATAAATTAGAATATCCAGTTATTATTAGTTTATTACCATAACTTTTTGTATTTCAAGTATGTCAACGATCAAAATTGGTAAGGAAATAGACATTCAGTTCAGTTCAGTTCCTGACATGTTACTAATGTTGGTGATCGATTTCTCGAGTTCCTCCTACGGGATCTCGTTCGATGCTAACTGTTCCTGTTGACGAAGTACCCCTCAAATTTGTGGAGGAAAATCTAAATTTTGCTTAACATCCCTCATATGTTCAATGGACGACAGATCGGAACATCTTAGTGGCAAAGACATCACATCAATTTCGTTACGTTCAAAGAAGTCAAACATATCCCAGGCTACATGGAGTGGTGCATTGTCTTGCTGAACCCAATGGATTGCTAGAGTTGCTCCTCTCATAGAACACAATATCTGTTTAAACCACATCTTGGAGATAGCGTTAGGCAGTCGTGTTGCTTGTCATAAAGACTAATTATGGTATACTGCCATCACCATAACTCCCACCCTGTGATGCTAATGCCTTTCCATGCCCTGCCATGCTGCATACACAAACACAATTTGGATTCGTCACTTAGGACCACTGTCGTCGATCTCTGGACCAGTGCAGTTGATGCTCCGAGGATGATTAAAATGCTGAATGAAGTTTATTGTGTATGAAATCAAAACGTTATGACTCGAGAACGAATAGCAATAAACTAATCTTTTTATCTTAACCAACACAAACATTGAAAACAAAATATCTGTGGACGGTGGACCTGGGAAGGACGTTTTATACTTCCCTTCACGCAAATTTGGCGGTTGCGTCACATTGAGCATGTTGATGTTTGTTCCTAAAAACATTCCAAAAATTACAAAACAAACGGGTGGGATTGAAGAAATAACAACGAGTTCAACATACTAGTACAATCTCGTTCCTGAGAAATAAAGAAAATCAATATTATTTTCTTCCAAATAGTCTCTTATTAGATATAATGCCCGCGGGTACTCCATTCTCAAAAACAGTACTGGAACACCATCATTTAGACGGCCTTTGTTTTTGGGAGCAGAATAAAGTTACCCGGATTTACCTAATGAATTTAGAGGCTGGAGAGTTATTACAGTCTTGATGTCTCCAAAAATTGGCAAGATGGGCACTAAGTGCATTATTGATTATTGATCTGTTTTTACCTTGTGATAAGAACTTTTCGCTATTTCAACCTTGACACTTTAAACGTGTTCATTATTCATGTTTCTGACTTCAGTTAGCAACTTTTACACTCACACCGGTCAGTTTTGACATGGGAAACCTATAGTCATGTTCCTATCACTAAAACACTTCAGATTGTACAATAATGATTAGGTATGATTCCTTACTAAATCCGCGCACACAATTATGTATTGGCTCACGAGACAAATTATTTGCAATTAAACAGTGATTTCTACCTACAAGAATTTGACATGTCTGCTTCTGCTGATTGCAAATTTTGTTGAACAGATGATTTTTTAAAAGATATTAAACCTTAATTTTGGCGACAGTTTGACAACATACTCGGCATTTGGAAACAAAATCTAGAGGACATGGATTATAGAACGTCATAAATGGCAATTACTTTTTTATATAACTTACATTAAAAATTTATCAAAATAATAAACCACATTCAATAACTAAAATAGAATATTCAGTCGAAACAGAAGTTTGCAGAAAAGCTATTCACAGTTAGTGTGAATAGGTTTGAATAGGAAAAATGTGTTTAATTAAGGCCTTCTATAATACCAACACCTCACTGTTCGGATATTCATAAATTCAGGAAAGAAAAAGTATTTATAAAATATTAAACAGGTAACTTTCATTAACAGTTAATCCTAAACTTTGTCAAATAATACTGACAACCAGGACAACAAAATGGCAACAACAACCATACCTTACATTCGACCTTTCAAAGAGTATCCGAGCAGTTTAGTATTAAAATCACATTCAAAGCAAGAAGTGCACTAAAATTAACTATATCAGAAGTAAAACCAAAAACACAAATCATACATTGCAGTTATGCAATATTGCCAATATTACAAATGTTATATTGAGGAGACCCCCAAAGGCTCTTAATACGTGAACAATTGGACTTTCATTAAATAAGAAAATTCGAAATGTCCAACATTTGTGAACATGGTAGGGATCTATGTCATATATACTCAATATACACGGTAAATTAAAAAAGCCCCACTAAATGTATTAAATAAGAGCGATTGTATCCCTGCTTGTTTTGAAGAATTCAATCGTTCCTGTTTTCCCATAATTAAGAATGAGACCAGTGGGGGTATTAGGTTCGCTTATAAGGCTATTTACTGAAACGTCTTAATTCATCGCTGCTTTAGTTCCAAATTGTCAAACAAATTTTGCTGTCACACGTTTTGTAACCAAGAAGTCCAGGATACTCGACATTTTCAGTGTCTTTACGGCATTCTTCGTTTTATCACACGAAAACCATTGTGTTGCTACTAAGAGATTTACCAAGGCAATACTTAACATTTCTAGATTATCTTTAATCTATTCCTATAATAAAATTTAATACAAATAATCACATCCATTTTTTAAATAATAAATAGTCAAAACCAAAACAGATCTGTCCGGACTAATACCAACCCGAGAGTTTACAAAATTCCCTCTATTTTTTAAACACACACTTCCTATATCAACGTAAAACATATAAGCAATAATAAATTATGACCGCTAATCAAAAATACATAAATTAATAGCAAAATAGGATTTTAGAGCTGAAATTCATTAGTCGAGCTTGAGTGATATTACATTCTTTGCTTCTTTACCGTTAATTTCAAATTCCAGTTGAAATTATATGAAAGCTATACGACGTTGTCTCATAAAAGCCTCCGAGAGTTGTCTATAAATTGGAACTTATTAGAAACTCAGCTAAATTATAATCACCAACTCTGGGGAAATCTCTTTGTCAAATCAACTGTTAATAAGGCACCATCATAGAAGAGCAAACCTGCTGTTGGTCAATTCTTTCTTTTTTATCGCGTATTCAATTTCATGTAACAAAGGAGTAAGGCTTTTGCAATATATTAAACTTAGTGATTTTTCATATTTATCATTCTCAATTAAATTAAGTCACAACAAATACCACCTGCATTCTCCTTGCATTCTACTGAAATTAATATCTGATTAGCATGAAGATTAGAAATACTCAACCTACTCCATAATATCTCTTGTAATGTATTTTCTCCATTCACTTTTCATACGAAGTGACATTATTTTAGCACATTATTTGATTTATGTACGCAATTCCTGCTGCCTTGAATGCGAAAAAAGTTTCACATATCAAATTTCTGAAACTTACCATGGACTCAACTTTGAAATGGACACGCACATTGAAAAACTTCAACAGATCTGTCAATCTGGAATCATTATTATCGAATCGCACATGGGTAGCCAACAATACCAGCCTACTAAATATTTACAAATCTCTGATTAGACTATGGTGCCATCTATTACAAAACCGGCAATAAAACATTATCAAAAAAAAAAGATTTCATCCCAACTTCCTCACTAAGAGCTCATTAGGAGCATTTGGAAGTGTCCCTTCAGCAGTTTTCTTAGAATAACAAAGGAACCGCCGCTATAGCTACGGCGCCAGCTTTTTGTTTTAAACTATACGGCCAGAATTTCTGGAAATCGGCAACATTGCATTCGAAACCATATTTGAAGAGAAGCCCTCAACTAGAGAAATCTATCACTCCAGCCGCAAAAAATACTACCTTCTGGAGAAAAAGTGAAGCACATAGGATAAGACATCAGTCAGTTTAGATTATCCCTACAATCCGGTACCAACTTCCCTTCGTTGACTTCCACAAACCACATATAATAGATTCCTCACTCATTATCCAAAACACTCAACTAACGATCACATTCTGAAAATTTTTTCCAAGTCGTTATATCCAAATATCTTCAGGCCCATCAAGTCTATACAGATGAATGGGAAAACCATAACGGATATAGTCCTGCCTTCATCAGCAAAAGGACGAAATATATGCAAGCCGTCTACCAGTTCAGTGCGGTATATACACAGGAAAAACCACAGCAATCTTCGCAGCTGTTAAAGAGTGCAATAAATCACCAGAAAGCTATTTTCTTATAATCATAGACGCGATGACTGTATTAACTGGAATAAAACAACTGTATCCGATAATCACACAAATCAAAAAGGAGCTGTTGGGTTTGCAGAGTATTAAAACAAATATTTTCATGAATCCCATCACATTTGGGCATACGGAGGAAAGAAGAAGTCGACAACTTTCAGTGATGACGTTCCATGTGTACAGAAGTTTACCCATTATGACCACATTCCTTCCTATTCACACCAAGAAAAACAATAGACCAAGTCATCATAAAACGCCTACGAATACGGACATACTTTCATTACACATAAGCATTTGGTAAAAATAACATAACAAAAAGGAAAGCACTGCCAGGCTACACTCACAGTCAGACACATCACCATGGAATGGAAAGCACATGAGACCCACAAAAGAACAAAGAATGCACTTACAAAAGATATGGATAAGACAATTGACTACCATAAGGTCAGCAATGTATTTAATAAAATCTAAATTGTCAAAATGTAAAGTGATATAATGTATGATTACTGCATGCGTTACTTCGCTAATAACTCTAAAGTAGTTCATACGGTTTTTTTGTGTACAAATAAAACAAAAAAAAAGCTTTCAGTTAGATACTTATAGTAAACTGCTGTACAAGGAAAAAGGAAAATAGTCCTAAAGTATTAGAAATATCTCATTATAAAGGTGAAAATACTTCGATGTGCTTGAATAACTTTACAATTGTTTCCTAGCCCATAAATTGAAATTCCACTGGAATTTATATGAAAGCTCTGTCGTCTCATAACTGGTTCTTGAGCTGTATACAAATTGAAGCTTATTAGAAACTGCCCGACAATATAATCACTACGTTTGGGGAAATCTCTTTGTCAAATCAACTGTTAATAAAAGAATACAGTATAAGAGGATATCTGCAGCCAATCCTTTTCTTTTAGATCTCGTATTCATTTCGATTTGACAAGAATGAAATGCATCCGGCAAATGTCATTAGTAACTACGTGATTTTCCTCAAAGATCATTCTGAAGTCCAATTAGCTCACAGTAAATCCGTCTTGTATTGTTCGTGCAATCAATTAAAGGGCAGTTATAAAGCAATATATTATTAAGTATTAGAGTGATTGGAGTACAGAGCTAAAAACCAATTGGATAAGCTTGAATGATTTTAAAATTGTTTCCACTTGAAATTGTATGACAGTTATAATATGTTTTCAAAAAAATGCCTCATTTTCAATATGAGTTTGCTCAAAGTTTTCAAGTAGTAGTTAAACGTTTCCTTAGTGCACATAAGACGTAGAAGTTGTTACTGACTACATCTGCAAATTCAGACAACTTAATGCAAAATTATTTCGTTTATTAATTTTATTTACAAAATAATTAATACTAATCTGATGTTTAAAAAATGCATATGTACATTACATGTTTTATGGCTTTTTCGTTCAAACCCACCTGCTCCTTCTGTGTGTAACCACATAAATAATACAATGCCGAAGACAAGCGTTCTGATAGCGCAGGTATCAACCTTCCATAACTATTCCATAGGCTTCAATTATGGCTATAGCCTGATCACTGGAGCCAAATCCCTTTCCCTTGAGCATCTCTTGGAGATCTGCAGGTAGACAGAACTAAAAAGGCACAAAATCTGGTGAATCTGGAGTAATGCGAATGGCTCAATTTCACGATATTCCTCATCGACTTATCGGTAAGTACATTGTCTTCAGGGTTTTTTTCTTTGGTTATTTGAAGCATTTTCTGCTTGTTTGCGTCTTCCAATCGATCCAATAATGCAATATAGTAGTCGCTGTTAATCGTCTGGGCTTTCAGAAAAAAGTGGATGAGCACATATTCCATGTGTGTCTAAAAATACAGAAGCCATCACTCTACCTGCAGACTGTTGTGTCTTCAGATGCACCAATTCGCTGCACCCACTTGGAAAAATGTTATTTCATATTCAATTTTTTATGCAAAATTTAGAGCACGAGCCTTTTGGTATCTATAGGATGTCAGCTGTCTCTCGCATCTTCACTTTACAATCAAGCATAAAAATTTTCAGAATGTTTTGGAGGTTGTCGGGTGAAGGCACTTGAATTGGACAACCTGGGCGCTCTGCATCTTCGGTGGTTACTCGATCGCGTTAAAACTAAAACAAATATTTGTTTTTCTAGGCCATTTATCAGCTCAATTCTTCCCATTAAAAACAGTATTTGATTAACGCTCTCATTTTATTAAACTAAAACAAATGAACCATCACTTAACCTTAGTATCTCGACAGCGAGTGAACCGACTCTCATGCCATTGGCGAAGCCATCTGTTTCTCAGACACGGGACTAATGACCCTGTAGGTATACATAGAGTATTAAGGTTGTATCTCAGACGACTAAACATATAAAAGCTACATTCGTACAACCAAATCCGTAAGCGCGAAATAACTAGAAATAAGTAAAGCATGAGTGAAAATTAGAGGCTTCAGGAGTAATGAAGGGATGCTCGTTTTGGCCTGTCCAGGCTGTACTTCACTATTCAAATCTGTAATTTTCACTAAACGTTCTGCCTAGATTGATATGTAAGAAACTCCCCTCTCATATACTAATTATGCGCGATTTTTTAATCAAATGGTACACCACCCTTCTCTTCTCCTTGTTCTCCCACACTTATGTACAATTTACAACATGCAACTACATGTATCGGTCCAAACCGATCCAACAGTTTGGGCCGGTAGAAGGAATGCATGTCTTGATTTGATGGTCGTTCATGGCGACCTTTGTCTCCAACGTTCTCTATGCCTTCTATGTACAATTTTTAAAGATTTTTTTTGACGTAGCCTGATCAACAGAAGCCTTCTAGAACATTCTCAACGTTTCTATTTCATTCCACAAACAAACTTTAATGCAACTTCGTTACACAACAAAATCTGGAATCTACAAATCAGAGTGTGTAGACACTTATTCTAAAGCCATGGTTTAGTGGGAACTCTCTCTTTCTCTCTTCGAGGTGTCATTCCTTTGTACGCAAGACAATATATATTATATATAAATATAATATATATTGTTTCTGGTCGGGAACCTTCATCAGTTGCGCTTCCCACAATTGAATGTCATCTCGAACACTTCTTTATGCATTTGATGCATTTCGTTAAATTTGAAAATCCTAGATGTCGGTCTTACATCTCGCGTCTTTAAATTTACCTATTGCAAAAAAGACGAAATTCACTTTTTTTGTTCAGGAATTGACATGAAATTTGACACCGGTGACAGTGATAATACTACCAATCTAAAACCGATCTGCCACAATTGAAGCCCGTATTTTAAATTATAAATGGCACCTTATTTTTTAATCGTGGAGCTCAATTAATATAAATAATATCGATATTATGTTTTGTGGAAAAAATAATACTACAACTAAAAGATTTTTTTATATTGCAGTTATTCATGATCGACAATTGTGCCGACGATTGGCGCATCGCAATGACGTGGCAAAGGATATCTCAAATTTCCATGGAACTGATCATTTGTGCCGTTCACCCAATTCCGGGCCACTATCTTTTCGTGTGGACAACAAAACTGGCAAACAAAAACGGCGGTATAGGAAGGAAGTGCGTACCCTACGACGTTCCCTTGTCGTTACCAATGTTCCTCAGACTCTATTTAATATGCAGAGTGATGTTATTGCATAGCAAACTTTTCACGGACGCTTCTTCTCGTAGTATAGGTGCGCTCAATAGAATTAACTTTAATACGAGGTTCGTTTTGAAAACTTTGATGACCATTTGTCCTGGAACTGTGCTTCTTGTGTTCATGGTCTCGCTTTGGATAATCGCCAGTTGGACGCTGAGGCAGTGCGAAAGGTGAGTATCAGTTCAGTTTTCAAGTTCTATTGGAATTTTGAGAAATTTTTAGATAGCTAAATTCAAATCGCTCATGCTAATGTTAACTGTAGCTATAAATTAGTGATATGCCAGATCATTAAAAATGTGTATCTGCGGAAACGGATCTGAATACGGATATTTGGTCCCAAGATCCGCGGACACGGATACGGATCTTAACTTTTTTAGAGTAGAGTCGGTTAATATTGCACATAAACTTTTGGAAAGAGACAATTTGTTATGGACAAAAGTTATTGACCTCTATAAGAGTTAACTCTCATAACCAAAGACATTAAATTATGATAGTTATAGACTGGACAAGTAGTCACTACCAAGTAGAGAAAATAGCTTAGTGTTGTGTCTGGTGCCCGCGAATGGGATTATCTACTTGTGCTTTACACATATTGCTTATTAATTATTTCAACATGTATTCTGTGATGAAAATGAAAATTAGATTAAAAATTAATAAGGTAAAAGATATGCGAAAAACTAACGGATACGGATACGGATTTTTCTCCTCCCTCGGATATCCGCGCATATGGATACGGATATCCGGCACATCACTATTATAAATATGTCGTGTAGCGCTTGGCCAACAGTAAAAGTAAAAAGTAAAACAGTAATGGATTAGTAATGGCCTACATATGTGACCCGTGGGTCACCAGTCACTCACGAAACCATTTTGACTGACCCGCCATTGCTAGGCAACCATTTGTTTCGTTACGGGGTTTCATTTAGATTTTCTAATTTGTGTGAATAATTTATACTCTATTTGTATTTTTTCAACATCAATTTAAATGCTTCCAGTAAACTTCAGTTTGATCATTACAGTTCTAAAGTTACACAAATGATGATAAATGCGTTTGTAGTATTTAAAATAAAGCAAAAGTGTTTACAAAATATCAAATAAAGTGTACAATTTTACTCACAGTTTATATTTGTTTTTGAAAAAAAACTAACCAAAAGAAATGACTATATGTAAAGCACTTTCTTCAGATAAAATGCACTTTTGTAAGGTTATGTGCAGTTATGGTTGTAGACAGGGACTTTCATAGTGATACAAGTTCTAGACCATATCAAGCTGAACGATTTGATAAGTTTGGTATTATTGAAAGAAATAAAATTAACTAACTAGCGTTATCAACTAGATATAAAAAAAGATTTCCATCAAAACTCAATGTGCACATTTAATTTAAGCAACGTTGTAACGGAATTATCTGGAAGATCACATAATATTTTTATCGAGGAGATAATGAGGAGTGTTGAGGTTGATGGTACCAAGGTAGGTAAAACCTAGAAGTCCTTCTATCAACGGCCATTCTACAGATAGTGCTCCAGCAAGGAAAACTGCAGTTTTGTAGACCCTTATTAGATTCCATAAATCAATCCTCATTCATATCAAGAGAATTATGCAGTAAGCTGAAAATTCCTCACAAGTTTTCAGCAAAACTATCCCTTTTGATAATAAATCATATCACTGATAAAATCCCAGCTGTTCTGACATTTTCAACATAAACAGACCCGAAAATCTTCTAGCTGGTAAAGAATACTCGCGCAAAATAGATATGTGTCTTAGGGCCATCAATTCTCTGGGATCTTCTGTGTGGAGACAAGATAGAACTTGACATGTGAAAACCACTATTGTTCGCAAGTAGTGAGAAAGGTCTTGGACTCTAAAAGAATTTCCACTGGAATGGGAGCTGCCAAGAGAAGAAATTTTTAAGAACAATTGCACGAGACCAGAATGGCAAGAGTTCTCTGGTGTATCTTCCGATGAAGGAAATAGATTTCAACTCAGCGTTTAAAGATATTTTCTCGAAGTTTCCTTGGACTTCCATCGTCTTGAAGTGCACTGTCTACCAGCTTCAGACAAACTAAATATAATATTCCAACTAAATTTGTGTTCAGTAAAGGTTTCATACGGAATATAAATAGGACTTAAAATAAACATTCTTGCCAAGGAAGTGTTCCAAGTGGGAATCATCACATCAAAATACTTTGAATGTACGTAAAACCGTCAAATTCGAAAAAAAATTATGGTGTTTTAATGTCCGACCGCGGTCTAGCAGAAACAAATAATGCTACAACTATCGAGGTCTAAAAGATTAAATCATCTACTTCAAAAGTTCTAATAGAATCGGGTACTGTGATTACAGAAAATCGAAATTGTTATAATAATCCACAATATTATTTACTGGTAAATATGTTAATATTATTACCAAAACTGACTGTAAAGGTTCATTCGAGTTGTTGGTAAATTTTATATACGTATAGAATATTAATCGAGCTGTGCCGGGCAGATTATTAAAAGTTTACCACATGATAGTGTTTCTTAGTTTTTTGCTACTGATTTAATATTAAATGTAATGGAAACAGGAAAGGATAAGACAGGGCATGAAGATTATAAATTCTTGCTTGTTGTATCTATTTAGGTGTCAGACTTCTCTTTGCTATAGTGGGACCGTCCCGGATTTTGTATAAAAATGCAATTTCTGTTAATTTTGGTATCATTGTTTATACACTGGATGGAGTTGGCCGTTACTTGGTAGAAATTAACACTCATGATGAAGTAATACACAGTATTATTGAATTCCACTTTATTTAGACACACTTGTGACAATTGTTTCGCTATATTGTAGCTTCTTCTGACAATGTAGCGAAACAATTGATCAACAAATTCTTCGTAATTGTGTAATTAGCTAAACAATTGCAAAATTCCAGTTTTTATAAGATACTAACGCGTATAACTTATTTTTCCGAATTGCTTTCTCGTAAGGGCTTCTCTAGCCCCATGTCAAGTCAGTAATTGCTTTTCTTAGTTATGGTATGGTACAAGAACATAAAAACTTTGTTGTTGAAACATTAACAGCGTTCAGTGAAACCAAACGTTGAGCCTTACGGTACTTACATTTTGTTTCATTATCCATCAGTACAAAACTATTTGACGAACAATAGACCTTTCAGACGTTAGAATTGCATTTGAATAAGAATATTGTATTAATAGCAAACATTTTCTAATATGTAGATAAACGAAATAAAACAGAAAATGAAAATAAGAGACACAAAGAAGAACACAACAATAAAGGACCTAAATGTATCAAGGGACATTTTAACAGACGACATGAAAATATATATATATTAGCAAATAGAACAGAAAAGTCAACAATGATATATTAAGTCCTTAATAAAACAATATTAGAACATACAGAAAATTAACTCGTGCGAGCTGAAAATACTCATGTAAAACAATTTTGCAGCGTATCTGAACACTACATTTTTACAGAATTCTGTATATTTCAAATTTTATTTTGGTTATTATGTTGCTTTTCATATGTGTGCCCCGGTTAGCCTTAATTATAATATCATATATTTCAATTTTCCTGACATTTTCAATTATTCCGACGCAATTAGAACAGGCATCCCTGTGTGATGAATGAATATCCACACCACCGTGAAAATTAAACAAGAAAAGGTAATATTAACCACGTGAATCTTACAGTGTCACGTAACGCTTCTCATCCGTATAATTCCTTTGAAATTCCAGTCCTGACAATTTTAAAATGTGCTACTACAGAACTGTGAACGTGCATGTGTTTTATGCAACCGCGGAATTTTAATAAAATCGTTTTTTGTGAAAATCTAGTAACGTATAAAATGCATTAAAAAATTAATCAAATCCTGGCTTCCATCTCGTGGTAATTGCTTTGTTAGTCCTGCTCTGAGTGGTATTTTATGTTCAAATAGACAATCTTGAATGAAAAAATCTACAGAAACACGCTACCCCAATTCAACTGACATTTTTTTAGTTACACCGTATCCAATATCTCGATATTACATTCTTGTATACATATATATATATATATATATATATATATATATATATATATATATGTGTGTGTGTGTGTGTGTCCCGGTGTCTTAGTGAGAAAGTCCTACAGCTCAAATAATTGCATAAAAATTGGAGTTTTATAAGAGTTCTTGACCCCGGATCGAATCCCTGCCAAATCAAGATTTTTTCAATTAATAAAAAAATGTGACCCAATACCGGGGGTACCCTCTCTGACGTAAATGGCAAAATTCACAGAAATCGGCTTTTGCCCCTCACCAACCCTCACTGAGGCAGCATGGTAAGGTATGCCCCGTATCCCCTGTAAATTTCTAAAAATATTCCTCACCTTATTAATTCTTCGAGAAAATTCTTCCCACAAAAATTTGTCTCTTCATCTGTTCCCTCAAGACTCCGATCAGCTCTTCATTTTCCCTTCATTTATACATTTCCTCATGCGTTTAGTTATTCAAAGGTTAATTCCTCAATCTCTAGCCTTCAGTTCCCGATAAAAAATTGCTGCTACAAAATATGACATTCTTCTCGGTCCTTAGAGCCAGTTCTTCAATTCTTCAGTCCTACATTTCCTGTTCTTCTTCATTTTAGTTAGTCAAAAACACTACGTGTCCACCTATCTTCAATTCTTTCCAACACAGTCCTTCAAGCCTTCTTACAGCTCTTAAGCTCTTCTTTTTCGTATCTTCTCAAGACCTTAACTTCTCCATTTTCACAGCTTTTCAAGTTTCTCTGCAAACTTTTAATTCTTCACTTTCACCATTTCCAAGAACTTTCTCCGCACTGTTTTCAAAATACTAAAGGCACTTTGGTAACATGTAAACTAACAATTATTGATAACGCCTGTTTACCTATAATCCAAGAACCGCCCCCGAGATCTCGACTTCTACATTGTAACTTCTCCGACATTCTCGGTGGTATCATCACCTCTCCATATTTGTAGAATGTTATGCTTCTCTGTCGCTGATGGGAACGATATAAGTGAAACGCCGATGGACAGTTGGTCAGAATTCTACCCCCTACCACCAAACTGCATACTCGAAGTTTCTCTGGTTGGTGGCTATTCCGGAATTGGTTGTCCCTAAATGCTGTCTGCTCTAGCATCTCTTTCATGTCAGACAAGAACTCGTCAATACATTTATCTAAGTGGTTTATAGAAACTGCTGCAACCGTTGCTTTAGACATGTTCATAACTTCGATTTATAAAGCTCAGAGAAGGACTTCTTTGCATACGCTTACTAATACTGTCGATAAAACTTTGGGTGGCAAAGTACTGTAAACACTAAAAGCCGAATTTCAGCCTCAAATTCCTACAAGTTTTCTTGTTCGTAATCTTAGCTGAATTAGGTAAACATAGAATAAATAATGGTTGCCATATTTTCTGTCGTGAAATCAATTTGTCAATATAGCCTTGTTGTTCCCCTGCAATCTTATATTTTCCTAGAGGGAGACTTAAATAACCAACACTGATTGATTTTTTTTTTGGGCAGAAGTTCAAATGGGAATGTAGTAAATATCTTTTGAATAAGAGGTTGTGTAATGTCTTCGATGCACATTCCATAGAGAATATCCAAAAAAAATTATGAATTAGATGTTGCGGTTTTAGTTCAATGCTGGTTCAATGCAAGTATATAATTGACGAAGGACCTTTAGCGGAACAATCAATAAACACGTGCCGTCACATAAACGAATCACCTAATAAAAGTTATCACTAACCTTTTATGTCGAAGCTCTGGTGTTTTCTTGGGTCTTCTTTCTTCGGAGGCTAGCCCCGTAACAGCAGGAACAGTTTCTTAGAGCTTCGCCTGGACAACACGTTACACAAAAAAATAGCGAGGTAATGTTCATTGATTGAGCATACAAAAAATGCGGGTTTAACAACAAATGATGCGCTTTTGTAAACACAAAAGAAACAAAATGAAAGCGCTTTAGCGGTCGTTACGAACGGAGCTAAAAACTCGCGGACTCGTAACACTATAACAACAAAAAAGCAGCCGAAAAGTTCGGAGAACAATACACGAACCTCCCAAGCGTCCTAATAGCTAGGGATCCGAAACACGAATGTCAATACTGTCTATATTTTACACGCAAAAAACCTTACAATTAGCATTAGCGCGACGGAAAGTTTTAGAAAAGGTGCAGAAGTTTAAAAATCAATGAAGTAATTCAATCAAATTGAAAACAATACTCTAAACAAATTGCGGGAACGCACCAGGTTGTCTCTCATCAGCTTATCTATTTTGAGCACCTATAAACATACCCTCTGCAATTTTGGGGGACTCATTTTGGAAAGCTTTGCTTTCAGTTGTTTTCTTAAAGATAATTGTGGCATCTCTGGTTTGTCCTTTTCTGATTTTTTGGGAATGACACCACAACTGCTAGAAAGTCTGTATATTTCAAATAACCCAAACGTTTCAAATCAGACTACGTGTTCAATATAAAATTATTTAATAATAATATAATTTATTCAAACTCAAATAAATATTTAGATACAATTTCAAGACACAGTTCAAATTTCCTACCTAATTACAGTTTATATTTTGGGATACAACTTAACAATAAAAGAAGCTCAAAAAAGTTTATTTAAAAACTTGTCTATGAGCTCCATAATACACGTATAAGTAGCTATATAACTTGTATGGTTGCCGTTAAAATATATAACTAAAAAATAGTATTTATGTATACATATATTTACATATATACATACACGTATATAGACATACTACACAAAACAACACAACTGAATAAGAAATTAAAAAACTAAAAAGTTCGCAGTGACAAATTTAACAATTCACAATTCGACATTCTTTGACAATAAAACTGAGAATTTACTGATAATTCGACATCTACAGAGTAGCACTAAAAAATCCTAAAAATCGTGTGAAATAGCAAAGGTTCTTTCAAATTGGAAGATTTTGAAAGAAGCTTTCACAAAACAGCTTCAGGCACAATCGACCACAATTTCAACCAAATTCACACTTTGTGCCATATGTTGTGGCTTGTGGTTAAGTCAATTACTTTGCCTGATCAACGCAACGTTTTGGAGAGTCCATAAAATCATACTTTTTTTTTAGTTACTTTTACAAAGTTTCACTCTTATATTCTTCATAACAACGCCATTTTTTTTTAAATTGTACCTCCACTTATTTTATTATTTCTTATATTTTTAGAAATTTACATAAAATATATGGCAATTTTGTTTCAATAAATAGTTATATAGCTTTAAATCGTACTATTATTTTTTTAAGATACATCGAATTGCTTTATGAAGTTGATAATCTTACCTTTATACATATAGAGCATAATATAATATTTTTTAGTTTTAGTTTTAGACCCGCTTTACTAAAACTTTTAAAACGTTGAATTGTAAACGTCTTCCATTCCTTCACTTCGATAATGTTTCATAAAAATAAATCCCACTGCACATTCAGTAAAATTTGCCCAACATATAAACAACTAATTTTGCTAAATAAAAATCAAATGTAATCAAAATAAATATGGAAATATAATGAGGGTAAATAAATATTTTTGAAAATTGATTAACATCTACCTTGTTAAAAATTTTTTTTATAATTTAAACATGAATTCCATCATTTATCACATCAATGTCATCATGACGTGGGCTAATAATAAAACTGTCATTTGCTAACTTCTTTTTGTACATTTCGTTCACAATAGTACAATTCTCCAGTGCTACACCTTTCCATTAATTCTACTTAATGCCGACAAAAGATAAATTATATTTTGTTAGAATTGAAGATGAGTTTCAACAAACGCAAGATAAAATTGTGTTGTTTTGCAGACGAATGAAAAGTTTAATGCCGTAAAACAAAAAGAAAACAATGCTAAATACATAATCTCACCGACTTTAACGAATTTCATTTTTCTACGCTTTCATCTTCGTATTACTGCGGCGTACTCTACGTGCGTTTTGGAGAAAAGGAATTTTTCACTGCCGTTCTGCCTAAAAGAATCCAAATTACATTTATTTGTCGTTTCAAGATAAAAGGCTTTTCTCGAATTTCTGAGAATTTAATTGTTTTTTGCTACTGGTCTCAAATTTTGCATGTTTTAAATTGCTAAAACTGCCCGTTGGGGAATCTGGCAATTTTCGCACAACTTATTCCACAATAGGATACGATTTTCTCTTTGATGAATAGAGCATTCATTTCATAAACCACTTTTTTAATGCAGTATTTTTAATGGTAAATGCAAGTACAATAACAAAGAAAATTAAACAGAATTCTATTAAAGATCTGAAACCAGAATTTGCCCTATAGCATCCCCAGAATAAATTGGATATATTTGATGATACTTTGAATAGACACCAACAGAAATGCCTCAAAGTTGATGCGTTTCAATCATTTTTAAATACAACTACAACTTGACCTCGTTAACGATACGCCTCAGTCAACTTCCTTCATTATATCTAAATCCTTCAGTCGTTGAACACCTTGCATCTTGAATTATAACAATTTTAGACCTATGTTTATCAGAACTTTTTTTGTTACTTTGGGATGAGAAATCTTTAGCCCAGCGTTGGTGGTTGTTTTTGAAACAACCTCTATCATACGCTTATCCATAAGAACCGGGATTCCGGGTCAAGAACCAGCTGATTAACATTTTATTAATCTTAACATTTTGCCTGTGACATACTTCTTAACACTGCTTTTTGTTTCTGATCAGCTCCATTCAATCTTCAATTTAGATAAACTCCTTCCATTGTTACAATTGGTCTGCACCACCAATACTTTCTTTAGGTCATTAGCTGTAGGAAAGTTTCTCCTAGCCAGGTTTCTCTATTCGCTAGCCAATTTAAATCCAAGTTATTTTCCTTTTTGTTTGGTATTTACCTACTATTGTACCTGAAGACACTGACTTCGTAAAAATGACTATTACTTGGGTTTGGTCATTCTCATAGTCAATTTCTTATGTATACAACTGGTCATTCTTTTCTACTACGTCAACAGTTTCTAAAGTTGCCGGTGTGGACAAATATCATTTTGAGGAGCAACAGTAATTACTAACCTACTTTCAGCAATTCCATACCTAGGTCAAACAATCGTTACATATCTTCTTCTCTCTAAATTGTTAACCTATCGACTCTATGTGTATGTCTGCTTTTGCCAAAATGTTCACTGAAGCCATACGGGTATAAATTTCCTTATCCTAGGCTGTACAATGAGGCACATGCCAAGTAGGAAGTCTAGTTCATTGTCTGCAACTAGAATCTTATCCCGGATACTGATTTCTTCTCATCGCAGTCCGACTTCTTTCCCTCTATGTATTGTGTCGGATAGACCCAAACTCTAGGCTTGACAACAAATACAGTGCTGCTGGGTTCGAATTTGTTGATACGCTGGATAAATATACTGTCGCTGACTTTGCAGAAGCCCATTAGAACAGAACTGCCAGTCCCAGATGGGAAACATTATGGCAGCATATGGTTGGTCCTCTCTATGTGTAGCGGAAACATTCTCTGTTATAATTTCTTCCTGACATCTGAGCAAGAACTTTCCTACTTTATTGAAAATCTTCCTGTTGCTCTTTTGTAATGCTTAGAAGTAGTTTTAATGAAGGGCCTTTCAGTGAGAACACAAGGTATGTGTTTTTTACCTCATATTAGCTACTGCAATTGGTTCTAAAATGGGTTGTTTCAGTAGAGACACCTTGATAACTTCACATTTTTTGCTCTTTTTCAATTTCACACAATCGTTATCCATTTTTAATGCCCAGAACCTGGTCGTTCTTCTCTACAACGTCCAAAATTTCTAAAGTTTCCTGTCTGGCATCTAAAATCTCTCTATCCAAATTGTTAATCTATCGACTCTACGTGTCGATCTGTTTCTGCCACATTTTGCCATTTCACATATTTTTTTTTTGGTATGAATCTACGGTCTTTTTCAATTTCAGCCTATATTTTGAATTTGAGCTAATCCATGAACTAATTACTTTCATGCAGTAATTTTACTAACTAACTAAATTTCATGATCATTACCTTCTAACGCATTCATCAATTATTGTAATTAGATAATCTAATGAAGAAAATGGTTCATTTTGACATTTTTAATAGAAGTGAAGTTGCGATTTAACAAAGTGTTTCTAATCAACAAAAAATTCAGGACTCGAACCTAATTATAGACTTGATAGTACTTTGACTGCTCGTTGGTTTTTTTCTCATCACTTCTTTTCTGTAACGGATAAGATTAAGAGATTGTAATGTTTAACGTGGAGTACGGGTAGTTTCTGAAAAGTAAAAGAAGCAAGCCATCTATTCATTTTCTGAAACTAATGATTAGTCTGTGGAACTCGTGGAATCAATACGATTTCATACATGATCCAATATATCTAGAAATATTAAGCCTAAAACGAGATGAAAACTGTAAAATGTCGGTCTTTTGTACACATAATACTCTGTACAAATTTATCAGGTAATACGATATTTTCCAGACGTAACAATACCGAATTCATTTCTAATAATAGTGCCTTTAGAACAGCTCCCATATAAATCCCCCACAATAAGTCGATAAGCTCCTGAAATAATTATCCTCTTTTGAAAAGATATTAATATGATCTGTGTATAACCTCTGACGAGTGGGAGAAAAAAAAGGAAAACGAAAATTTTCTCCTACGTTATCATAATTAAAATTCAGTGAAGAGAATTTACGCAGTTCATTTTCAAAGATTTCGGTTCATTGAGATAAATCGTTATTTGTTTTTTTTTCTTCTCAGGTTTCACGACGAGGAACATGCTAACCTCCTTAATGCTATGTGGCTGATAGCAATCACCTTCCTGAGCGTAGGTTTTGGGGACATCGTACCCAACACGTATTGTGGAAGGGGCATAGCCGTCAGCACTGGGATTATGGTAAGAATTTATTGTTTCATTTATACACTTATTTTCGGAACTTTAACGCTTGTTCATAAACCAAGCAAGCATTGAGATTGGCTTCATTAATGACCGTCATATTATAAAACTGAGGGCTAAAATATTATATCATCTAAATAGAGAGGTTTATATTAGCTGCTGAAAACCACGTCACATGGAACATCTACTGGTTTCTCTTCACTACCATTTTTAGCAATGAAATTTTTAATCTACAATAATAAATCAACTTATATTTTTACTTTGGATATTTTTTTAAATGACTCCAGAAAAAGGAGATTCTGAATTGGTGTGTATATAAAGTGTGGAACAGCCTAATGAAATAAATTCGATAACAAATAAAGCAGAGTGTTTTGGAAAAACGCTTGAACACGTCGATTTGTATTTTTAAATGAGACATTTTTTCAACAACAAAATTATATAGGGTGTGTCATGTTACAGTGGCCAGTACCAACTTTATTAATTTAAATGCAAGCCCTGAATATTATTTATTTTTTGGATTCTGCAGAAAATTCTAGACATAGGTCATCTACAATGTCCTACACGTATCTTCAACTGTTTTTGATATATTAAGTGTTTCAGATTTATTACAAAAATTAACATTAAAAAAAGAATTTTATTTCACAAATTCGCTACATTACACTTTTTTAGGTCATCTAAGTTGAGGGGTTTAGTTTTGTGTATACAGTACTTTTGGAATATCTCCACAAAAATTTGGTTCAGGTACTGCCGGACATTGATTTCGTAATGGGGCGGTGCTCCATCTTGCTGAAACCATATTGTATATATATATATGAAACACCCTATATATATATATATATATATATATATATATATATATATATATATATTTGTTTAAACAATGCGCATTTAAAAGTGTAAATCGACGTGTCCAAGCATTTTTTCCTACAATCCCTCCTTTATTCGTTATAGAATTTATTCCATTTGGCTGTACCATCTAACATATATATATATATATATATATATACATATATGTTAGATGGTTTGGAATTCATCCGCGTAGTTGATAACTGATCTAGTTACTCGAATACTAGAAGCGAAAGCAGAAGGCTACGAGAATTATGCGAACCGACCTTAAGAGGGCAGATGTGACTCTGCCGAAACGTCGTCATTTTACCACCGATCCCGGCAGGGATCAGTTATCAACTACGCGGATGAATTCCCGGAAACCATCTAACACATTTAGTGCCCGCGAAAACTTAAAAACAAATATATATATATATATATATATATATATATATATATATATATATATTCAGAGAGCCTTTCCCGCTAGGTTAGGTTCCGGGTGAGAACTGCGTCTGAAGTTATTAAATACTCGACGTTTCTACTCCTGCTTGGGAGCCATTATCAAGGGACAAAATGTGAAAAAGAGTTTCAGAGTCTAAATCTGCCTAATCACCAAGAGTCACTAGATAACTAGATGTGCAAACTGTCATAAAACATATGTGGGGCAAACTAACAGAAGAATTCAAGTTAGACGTGCTAAACACCAGAACGTCATAAGAGAACAAACAAGACACAGAATAGACTTTTAGAATACCAGTATACTGGCAAATATAGAACACCCGAAATCGAGACTCGTAAGATAGACAATTGAAATCGCGAAGAGGCCTCACAGTCTAAACTCACGCAATGAAATCCAGAATTTTTTGAAAATTCTATTAAACACCGTGCCGGTCCGGCCCCGCCCCCCGTGGCCACTGAGCGTCAAAGGTCAATCACACCCAGCCGTTCACGGCACTAACCAATAAGCGCCGAACCGCGACTATATAAAGGGCGCAGGCTTCTGAACTGGAAGCAGAAGGGTCGAGAATTATGCGAACAGACCTGAAGAGGGCAGATGTTATTCTGCCGAAACTTCGTCATTTTACCATCGGGTGTGGTAGGGATCAGTTATCAACTACGCGGATGAATTCCCGGAAACTTATATATATATATATATATATATATATATATATATATATATATATATATATATATATATATATATATATCATAGTTTATATTAAAATTCTTGACCCAGAATCATTGAGTGAATTCGCTGCCAATTAATGGGATTTAATAGGATTAATATAATTTAACTAATAAAAACTTAATGAGTTTATCCGCGATTCAACGGCAGAACGAAATAATTGATGAACATAGAATCCATCAATTAAATTTAATCAGCTCTGGGGCATACGCCATAGGAAGCTTTATGTTGAGCCGTGCTAAAACAGGATCTACTTTTAGAGGTTTCTGATATGTATTTATTGGCATTTATGTTGTATTTTTCATGCAAATTGTTCCGTATCCATTTTTCGGCTGTTGCGAAAAAGGAAGGAAATTATGTTAATGAAACTTTTTCTCTGATACGGATAAAAATCAATCTTTTGGCTTCTCTGAAGACAGTAACCTCGTAATGCATCGGGAATTTTCAATATACTAAACATCGGGTACAAGAAGTGAACGATTTATTAGTTTATTAGACAAAGGCAGTAAGGAGAAGAATTTGGGTTGTAGGGATCAGTATTAACTCGAATCTAAACAGATTCAATTAGGCGGAAATACTATTGAAATTTTTCATGAGGTTGGTTCATTATTGTATGGTTATACGAAAAGCACATATCAAATTCGAATTTTTAAACCAGAACAGCTTCAATTTCCTTCTTGAATTTTATATACAAATAAGTAACTTGCTAAATTGAGCCTTATATTTTATGACAAAGTAAAATAAACTACAGGTACTAAGCATATAAAATATATGGCTATAAATCGAAGAGACTGAAGAAACAAATATCAGAACACAAATCCACACACTGCTTCGATCTTCAAACACCCATCCAATTCAGTCCTCTGTGTAAAAAACAGGGAACAGGTAATATATTAGGAGTCTCTTCTTTTATAGAAAATCAATAATAAATATGAAATAAACCAATATTGCATCCAAGTAATATACAATAAATATATTAAGAGTCTCTTCTTTTATAAAAAATCAATAATAAATAGGAAATAAACCAATATTGCATCCAAGTAATATACCTGCACAAAATTTAACTTTTGTTCTAATAAACACTCCAATTCACTCTTTGTGATATGTTAAATTGGAGACGTCAGAAATTAACAAGCATACCGTACAAAAAGACAACTTGGCATTAAATTTTCATATTATCAACGAATATAGAATCATAGAAGGGTACACATCTAACAAAACATGTTCTTTGTTTACATCTTTTTATTATCGTAATAAATACAGCACGTTTACCACTCCATAGGGGCACTGACGTATTACATACAGCCGGGACATAATTGAATTAAAGGCAAGTGGTCAAGAGTCTAAAGCGCACGGCTGCGAATCCAAAGTTCTCGGATTCGAAACAGAGAACAATTATACTTGTTTTTAACATTATGTCATTATTAATTAATTTTATGTGCTATATCCAATTCAGATATTACATAGAATAAGAACTTAAAATTTTAAATTGTTTCTATCGTTGAATATATAGGTATGTAATTTATTGTTTTGTATCAATGTTATGTGTTTTTAATGATAAGCTAGGAACAAAACTCACTTTTCTTTGACATCTTGGCTTCAGCATATTCAGATGAACAAAACTGTTTACAAACACTTACTCAATATCTATGTTTATATTTCTTTGCAGATATATTTAAATTAAGAAAAAAATTAGGATTAATACTCGAGTCACAACAAAATAGTGACAACTATTTTAATTCACCTGATATTTATATCAATTGCTAAGAATGACATAAAAAAAGAAAAATAGAGTGAGATAACGAGAGAACACATTTTTGACTATTTGTTAGGTAGTTAGTTATAGATAAATATCGAATTTTGTAAAAGTGTTTTGTTTTGTCCTATTCTAACGCGTAAAGTATACTAAGTTTTTAATTTCCATTAAAAAATGTGTTTACATCTAAGGATGCGAAACACATAATTTTTACTTTGGCAATCTATCTGAAAAACACTTTAAGAATAGTTTCCCAACATCTCATAAGTTTTCTTTGTTTATGCTGCATCGTTTTGCTTGATTAAATTTGGTTTTAGTGGGAAATGTTTCACCACAGATTTATTACTTTCGCTGGTAGGTAAATTTTTGTTTTCCGTCTAGAATTAAAAAGCTTAAACTTCGCTTAGCTTTCCGTTTCAACACGCCAACAGCAATTGTTCCGAAGTTTTCACGGATTTGAATGGTTTTGTACTTTAAAATTAAATTGCTGTATTTATGGATTACTCTGAGAGTATAAAAAATTGTTATTCGCAATTTTTTGTAACTTTATAAATTTTATCATCTTAATACCTCTATTCATTTATTAAGCAATTAATATTTGAAAGAACAAAATAATACTATTAATAAAATAAAATGATAATAGTAAAGATTATTTTCATATGTTTTTTTTCCTAGGTTTTCCCTTATGAATTTAATGGGGTCTCTGGAACATACCATTTCTGTGATCATATTTTTGGCGATTACAAATTCTTCCAGTTTGAAAGAAGCTTTGTTATTTCACATCATCACTCGAATTTTTTAGTGTTAACGTGTATATATTAAAAAAAAATAAATTGTTTACATCAGTTTTACTGTCAATTATTTAATATCAAATTATGAATTACTAAATTTGTCACTGCGAAAGTTTTAATTTTTAATTATCTTATTCAGTTGTGTTAATTGTTAATCCCATTGAAAACGGGATCTGATTGAGGCCCTGAAACGTTTGGACTATTTGAGAAATACAGACTCTCCAGCAATTGTGGTGTTATTCCTAAAAAAATTGAAAACTACAAACCGGAGATGCCACTACTATCTTTGAGTATTTGTGTAATGTTTACGGCAAAAAGAAGATTCATTAATTTATTACAAAAATAGTAAATAGGTATAGTGGGTTGAATTAAAAATAGTTAATTAGGTTATGTTATGTAAATATTGTTTTCTATATACAGGGTGGATCAATAAACACGATATACGGAGGATATTTCCCATACCGGATAGGAACCATTGATTTTTATTTCCCAACAAACAGATTTTGGGCATAACATCAGCCTTGACACTTCAACTCCCCGCGTGGGTCAGCTTCAACTCCAAAATCTTAAATAGGAATAGGGGTCGAGTGGTACCTCAGAAAATGATGGATGAACAATAGTATTTTTAATAAAGAAAACGTTAGGACTCGTTGAATTTTATCTCGAAGAAGAAGTGTTTCATACATACTTTTCAAGTCAGTCACTTCAACCACCCGTAGGTGTGTGAGCTTCAACCCTTAACACAAATGGGATTAATTAATTTTAGTGGTCATAAAATTCTTTTTTTAACAAATCAAACATAATGAATTAGGACAGATCTGATTACATCTATCAATTAAAATAGATCCAAATTATACCATTTGAAGACAACCGTAGTCAGTAATTGTCTTTTTGCAATCATTCAAATCTTCATACAGAAATTTTGATTACGTTCAGAGCAAGGTACTACTCGACTTCTACACCTGTCTAAGATTTTGGGGATGCAGCTGACCCCCTCGACAGGGGGGGGGGGGAGTGTTGAAGTCACAAGGCTGGCGATTTACACTAAATCTTTCCCAGGATTACAACAATCTGAACGATTTTTTTTGGCTCGCCATTATAGTTTTGTTATGAAAATAAAATTAATGGATTTGCAACAAAAATGAAAGTAAGAACGTTTGTAATTCAATGAATGTATGAAAACAGATTTATATTTTTGATCAACTAGAGAGGAGAGATACATTTTGTGTGAAGCTTTCACTTCCATTGGTCAGTCCCAATGACGACCCCTCTATTGTTTGAATATTAAATTGAGATAATTACAGATTCTTGTCAAACGTAGTTGATTTTCAGATGAATAGTTCGTGCAGTGATGAGGTTGAAATGCAGAAATAATCCTTTCCTGCGTTTAAGAAAACTGTTTCTCCTAAAGGTCGCTACAGGAGGCAGCCTGTTCTCTAAATTCCCAATCATTTGCTGAAATGTCCCTAAAAAATTTGAAATTATTTTATTTTCCTTATCAATTTATCTACGTGACATATATTCTCGAAAAATTATAATCAATCTCTGACTAATTAGTTTTGTACTTTTACAGTAAATTGTCCTGTTTCGAGGACTAATTCTCCATTTTCAACAAACACATATGCTGGGAAATTACAAAAGACTATAAATCAAAATGCTTGTTTACAAATAAAAGGCAAATTCAAACATTTAATGAATGTATAATGACGCATACAACACAGCAAACAACCATTATTTCGGCATTTTGGCAATAAAAAATTAAAGAATTGACTTCACAATTGGAATAATAAAGCTCCATGCTTTTTTATTATTATGTTATATGATATATGAAATAACGAGCTTTAGTTACAGAATAAACATAACCTGATATCAATTTTGTATAATTTAGCCTAAAGGAAATCATCATGATTTTTTTACAAAATATTATTAAAGAATATTTATGAATTATTATTATTTATGAAATCTTATGCAAATTCTGCCCATTGACTTTTTATTTAATTCTGGACCTATTTCGCTCATTAATCCATTAAGATAAGCATATTTTGGTGATTCTTTGTTTATATTTCAGGGAGCCGGATGTACAGCCTTACTAGTAGCAGTAGTTTCAAGAAAATTAGAATTAACGAGAGCAGAAAAACACGTGCATAATTTTATGATGGATACGCAGCTCACAAAAAGGGTTAGTCTTTCACACACTTTTCCTATACTATAGTAGGAATAAAAGGTTCTGTCATTATAATATATATAATAATATATATATATAATTAACTGATACTACAATTGCAATTTCCACAAATTACGTTTTTTGAAAACTGTCCGACGCGTTTCCACTAATGTCTTTGTCAAGGAACTAGACTAACTGGGTATTTCTTGAAGAAGTTGTATTTATATTCGAGAAGTGATATAATTACCAGGTACTTAGTTTTAAACAGGATTATTTAATTTTATTACAGGTAAAAAGATTAACTAAAGAGGTTTATTAAGGGAGAATTATTTATTTCTGTTTGGTCGTTTAACAAATTACCGGTATTTTTAAGTTTATTTACCTCCAATGATTCTAAAAGGTTTAATTTATTGCCTTTATTTTCTGAATGTAATAATTTAAAATTTTCGTCGAAAAGATGATTTTCTGTTACTAAATGTTCAGCATAATTGGAATCTGTTTTTTCATTAATGAAAGAATTACGGTGTTCATAGATACGTTTTTTACACGCTCTGCCGCTTTGACCGATATAGGCTTTAGGGCATGACCCACATGATAATTTATGGACTTCAGATTTATTTTTTGGATCGATTTTTGATTTGTTATTTTTGATAAATTTTCCAAGAATGCAACGTTAATTTTCTGTTTTATTAAAAAGTATGCTATTTTTGAACTTGGTTTGCCAAAATAGGTTATACTATTATATGAATCAATATTGGTTTTGCTGTCAGGGTAAACTTCTCTTAATGCCTTTTTGTGTTTTTGATTTCTAAGAATATTTTCTATTAATTCGGCCTCAAACCCGTTATTTACTGCTATCTGTTTGATTATGTTTAATTCTTTCTGAAAATTATCTGGTGATTGTTTTCTGGAAAGTAATCTATGAACCATACTATTGTAAGCGGAACGTTTTTGTTGATATGGATGTATAGAAGTGCGGTGAATCGTTAGATCGGTTTGAGATGGTTTGTGAAATATTGAAAACTCGTGTTTGCCATTTACCTTGTTAACTGTTAGATCTAGGAAATTGATTTTGTCATCTTGTTCACACTCTATAGTAAATTTAATATTTGGATGGATATTGTTTATAAAATTGAGAAACGTTTCTAATTGTCTATTCGTCCCTACGAAACAAGCTAAAATATCGTCTACATATCTATACCAATAAATAAAATTTTTAGCCAATACGTTTTGGTGAATTTTATTTTCAATATTAGCCATGAAAATTTCTGCGAGTATGGAACTCATAGGGTTCCCCATAATCAAGCCTTCGCGACTTGTGTCAAAAACATCATTGAATTGAAAATAATTTTGTTTAAGACATGTATCTAATGCTGTTAATATATCTGTTTTTATTATTGGGTTAATGTTGTTTTTATCTAATATGTCGGAAATTATAGTGATAGTGTCTGATGGAGGTATACTGGGGAATAAATTCTGAACGTCAAAAGAAATTAATTTGGCATTAGACGGTAGACTAACATTTTTAATTTTTTCTACAAGCTCTAAAGAATTTTTAACACTGAATTTTGAATGAAAGTTGCAGGAATCTTTAATAACATTTATTAAAATTGCTTCCTTGTCCCCTCATGAAATAGACAGTTTCTTCAATTGTTCACCTACAGTTCACTAACTAAGCCAATTTTTGATAATTTTGGACAACACCTAATTAATGTTTCATGTGTTTATTGGTTGTTATGCTTACAAATAATAAGCACTCTATCTAAATTGTATCTCATATAAAGAATATTAATCTGTGTAATATAACTATAATGAAAAGTTTGGCGTATCGATTTCTAGATACGTAAATAATATTATGCATAAAGTCAGCCCTGTAAAATTTTCATTATTCTCTGTTTCAGTTAAAAAATGCTGCTGCTAATGTTCTGCGTGAAACCTGGTTGATATATAAACATACAAGGCTAGTGAAAAGGGTTAATCCAGGCAGAGTTCGAACACACCAAAGAAAATTTTTACTTGCAATATACGCGTGAGTATTTAATTTTCTGTAATTCTATATAATATGAAGGACGCGATCTTTCATTAATATCAGAATAATTTAATTTTATTATATAACTTGAAAAAATTTGAATTTTCAATTGAAAACCAGGCCACCGATGTTTGAATATTTTTTAGAGTCTATATCACATAACATGTAAACACGAGCGTTCTTAAATTTTTATTTAGAAATTAATTACATGGGGTGTTTGAAATGTAAACATCGCATGTTGACAATTTCTGTAATTTTTCAGCCCTTGTCTAAAATTTCAATGTATCGCCTTTATAGTTTTCTCGCATATGTATTTTTTCCGGAGCTTTTTGTTTTACATTTTAAGTACTTCATTTACAGCAAACATAATGCTCTACATCACTAAAAAATATTTGAACCAGGAAATTAACAGATATTCTAATTAGTCTAGCCAATGACCATTTTCCGGGGTAATTTGTCCAAGCAGCACCGATTTTCCTAAAAATTGGGATTTAAGTAGGTACTGGTTACCGTCTGCTTCAAAGTTGACCCTGTGCCTGGGGTTGATTTTTTCGCCCGGGGCGGGGGAGGGGGAGATGCTACCCCTTCTCGGGGGTGAAAAATATTATTAGAAAAAAGTCGGGAAATGAATAAATAACTAATTTTATGCAACTATTGTTCCATAAATTTTTTTCTGACATTCAATTCTTTTCGAATTATCGCAATTGAAATTATCGATTTTTCAGACATAAAAAACATGTTTTCGTACGATTTTTCCTAAATAACTTAAAAATATGCAAAAAAATCATTTGGATCAAAAATGTAGCTTATAAAAAAAATGTTTACGGTTTCTGTAGAACCAATACAAACGGAGTTATAGCTTATTGAAATCTTGTTTTTATGTGTCAAAACCAAAATTGAAAGGTTTATGGTGAAATAACTTAAAAGCAATGTTCGGGAAAAGATTATAAATACTTTTTTAAATTTCTTAAAAAATCGTTTAATTTGTTTTTTTATAAAAGTCTCTAGCATGAAAATTTAGCGAGTTATGACATAAATAAGGTTGTTTTGTTTTTGTTTTTTGAGAAAAAAAATACAAATTACCCCCTAAATTAAAATTTAATAAACCACTTGACTTACTTATTTCAACTAGGCTCATAAAGTTTGACCGATTTAAAGTAAGTAGTTTTGAAGAAAGTAGAGCCTGAAGAGAATATTGCATTTTTGTAATTTTGCAAAAAATGGTCTTTTTTCAAAATAACTTAAGAACTATGGGAGATAGGCAAAATTTTGTAGAGTACAAAATTGTAGGTTTTGTTTTATTTTAATTTGTTCTTTTTTGTAGAAAAAAAAAAGTTAAATAGGACCGTTTAAAGTTTGTACATGTTCGTAAATATTACTATTAGGCCACCCTTCAGCTCCAGCCCTTATTGTTGAAATAATGGTTAAATACATTTTCAATTTTCATGAGCTTTCAGCTTATAAAAAACTTATAAATTGGTGATTTGTAAAGTGGTAGAAATTAATTTCAACTGAGGTGGTATTTAGGGGGGAATGTGTACATTTTTTGTCAACAAAAAAAAAACCCACCTTATTTATGTTATAACATAAGACTTTTATAAAAACCTAAATTAAATGATTTTTTAATCACTTTAAAAAAGTGTGTATAAACTTTTCCCGAAAAATGCATTGTTTTTAAGTTATTTCAGGATAAACCTTTTTTGTTTTGACAAATAAAAACAAAATTTCAATAAGCTATAACTCCGTTTGTATTGGTTCTACAGAAACCGTAAACCCGACATTTTTTTTGTTTTTTTTTTAATGTTACATTTTTGATTCAAGTGATTTTTTTCTTAAAGTGTAAATTTTTAAAGTAATTTACGAAAACCCGTATGAAAACATGTTTTTAAGTTATTTCAGGATAAACCTTTCCATTTTTGTTTTGACAAATAAAAACAAAATTTCAATAAGCTATAACTCCATTTGTATTGGTTCTACAGAAACCGTAAACCCAACATTTTTTTAATGTTACATTTTTGATTCAAGTGATTTTTTCTTAAAGTGTATATTTTTAAAATATTTTACGAAAAACCGTATGAAAACATGTTATTTTGTTGAAAAATCGATATTTTCACTTGCGATTAATTGGAAAAATTGACTTTCAGAAAAAACTTTATGGAACAAAAGTTGCTTAAAATTAGGAAATTTATTCAGTAATTTTTTTTTCATATAATGTTTTTCACCCCCGAGAAGGGGTTGCATCTCTCCCCGGAAAAAAAGCAACCCCCGGCACAGGATCATCTTTGAAGTAGAGGGTAAGTAGAACTTAAATCCAAATGTTTAGGAAAATCGGTGCTGCTTGGACAAATTAGCCAGTATTATCTTTTTTTGCCTTCATTGACCGAACTAAATATCACACCAATTTTTTAAATGTATATTGGATTTTATTTGATGTTTCTTTCTGATCAATTATGATTTTAAAAAGTTTTTCTTTTTAAATTGTGTATGAAAAGTCAGTCAGTCAACGAGTATTTTTCTGCAAAAATAATTTTAAATAACGCCCAGTCTAACACCAATATTTTTACAGACTCCGAAAAGTTAAAATGGACCAACGTAAACTCATGGATAACGCCAATACTATAACTGATATGGCAAAGGTAATGTGAAATTATGTGAAAAAAAGTTAAATAAGTGATCGTGTTATTTCGTTGCAGACACAGAACACAGTATACGAAATTGTGTCGGATTTGAGCCAAAGACAAGAAACTTTAGAAGACAGACTGTCACATATGGAAGAAAAACTAGCAGCTGTAGCAGATCAGTTAGATATGCTTCCAGATTTAATCGCCACCAGAATCCAATCACAAGTAAGTAGTACTCTAACGCACATTGGTGATGTATCTCCTACCCAAATAATGCCACCATTTCTGGCTTATACTGGTCCGTTTATCATCCTTATTATCCAGATGCTCATTCTGTGATTTTTCAGTGCTATGGCCAATATTTGGAGATCCTTTGCTCTTTGTGTCACTCTTAGTTGTTTCGTAAGATGTAACACTGGATATTCGTTTGTCATAACTGGTATGGCACATTGGTCGAATACTCTAGAAGGCAGATACAGTCTTAAATTTTTATTTTTTGGTGTTCTTAACTTCCCAAAGTTCCCCTTCTATATATGTGTGTTTTCTCTTTGCTGTTTGCTCCAAGTTTTGTTATATACCCCAAGTAAACATATTTATCCACTTTTTTGTCAGTTTTTTTTAATTTGTTTTAAGACCGATTTTTGAGGTACTACAGTAGTGTCTTGATTCCTTTTTGTTATCATGCTCCTTAAAGGATTCGCTCATGAAACTGTATTTCTGCCAGCCCTCTCATATAGAAAAAAAGTCAGGTCAGCTATGGTGGTGACTTTTTCTTGTATTGTAGATAGGTTGGTGTCTTGTGGACATTGTACTTCTGTTTGTCTTAAATGTTTGTGTCTCTGTAGAGTATAGTTTTTAAAATGCCACCTTTTTTTGCTCTGGAGGTGTAGTTGAGATATAATCCTACACAGGGTGTTCCTAAATTGGAGGTACAAACGAAAAGGGGAGATTCCTTGAATAGTTTTAGGAAGAAAAAGTCCCATTAAACATGGGTCCGCAAACGTTTCGTTTTCAAGATACAGAGTGTTGAAGTTTCAATTTTTTTCAAATTTTTTTCTCATAGTATCTGCACTTCACAAGATATTCAAATGAAATTTGGCATAGATATTACAATTAAGAGTTTACTCCTTGTGACATGCCAATTTCGATTGCAAATCTACAGGATATTTTTTCGGGAACACTGTCCACTGTTGTCCTTCAGAACTTTTTTTTGGTGAGCCACTGGTACTTTCAAAAATTGTAAAGAAAAGCTTTGTTGTTATAGCAAACTTTATGTTCTCTTGTAGTTTTTTCGTATTTACTACCAATTTCGAGAAAAAAATTTTGAATTATTAAACTAGCAATGATTCTTAAAGATTCGATAAACTGGTATAATCATCAAAAAAAATGTATTACTGCAAGAAACGTACAACTCAAAAATTAATCATAATAAAAAAACTAAATAACAACAAAGGAACTAAACTACAGCAATTGTTGAAAATGTCCTCTCCCAACCCTTTCAAACACTCCTGGAGTATTCCTAATTGTATCAAACGCGCCTATTATACGATTTTTCAGTTCGTCTACGGTATTCACTGGCGTTATGTACACTAGAGATTTCAGATGGCCCCATAGAAAGAAATCTAAACTATTTAAATCTGGGGATCTGGCGGGCCATGGCTGATATCCACCTCGTCCAATCCACCTGTTTACATAATTTTCGTTCAAATACTCCCTAGCCAAAAGTGAAAAATGAGCAGGAGCACCGTCGTGCATGAACCACATTTCACGTCGCATCATAAGAGGTATATCATTCAATAAAAAGGGCAAATCGTTCTCTAAAAAATGTCTGTATGATTGACCAGTAAGTCGCCCTGGCAAGAAGAAAGGACCAATCAAATAATCGCCAATATTACCACCCCACACATTTAATGAAAATTCCTCTTGAAAATAAGCTTCTGCAATTTCATGTGGATTCTCCTCAGCCAATATGTGTTCATTATGAAAATTTATGATTGAAGTCCATGAGAAACAGGCTTCATCAGTGAATAGGATTTGGCAATCAAAATGAGGATTGTTCAATAGTCTGTTGAGGTACCACTGACAAAAAATAATTCTTGAATGACAATCTCGAGGCAAGAGCGCCTGCACCCTCTGAATGTAATAACGATAGAGCAAAGAATCCCGCAAGATCCGCCAAACAACTTGATGACTTGTATTTAAGGTAACACTAATTTTTCTTGTACTGGTTCCTGGATGTTCTTCTATTTTGTTCAGCACTGCCTCTTCGAGTCGTGGTGTTCTCACACTTCGTGGTCTACCTACATTAATATTTTTCGCAGAAACAGATCCAGTTTCTGAAAGACGCCTGTGAATATTAGAGAACATCCGATGACCAGGCATCACTCTATTGGGATAGCGTTCCATGTAAAGACGCTTAGCTTCCCTACCATTTGCAAGACCATACATGAAATGCATGTCAGCCATTTCAGAATTCGTAAAATTCGGCATGTTTTGATATTAAAATGCAACGATCTTTAATTTTCAAAACACAGGAGTTTAATTTGATGTGTCAAAACTAACAATAAATTTATTCATTCACCACAGCCTACTAGGAAGGTAACTAGATTTCTATGACAATTCGGAATTTTCTGAGGATTTCAAGAGAATCATTCAACATTTTTTTCTCGAAACCGGTAGTAGATACGACAAAACTACAAGAGAACATAAAGTTTGGTATAACAACAAAGCTTTTCTTTACAATTTTTGAAAGTACCAGTGGCTCACCAAAAAAAAGTTCTGAAGGACAACAGTGGAGAGTGTTCCCGAAAAAATATCACCCTGTAGATTTGCAATCGAAATTGGCATGTCACAAGGTATAAACTCTTAATTTTAATATCTATGCGAAATTTCATTTGAATATCTTGTGAAGTGCAGCTACTATGAGAAAAAAACTTGAAAAAAAATTCAGACTTTAACACTCTGTATCTTGAAAACGAAACCTTTGCGTTTCTACCTCCAATTTAGGAACACCCTGTATATTAGTCTTTATCTTACCTGTTGCCTGGACTCTGATTCTTGCTCTTCATTTAAACATGGTTATAATTGACACTCGATCATCTCAAGGATGAATTTAGTGGATTACTGAGTGGTTTTCTCTCTTCCAGTGAAAGTATTGCCGACATACCAGAGCCATCGCTCGGGTTGTTTATCATTACTCTTCATTGCCTGTTCGTCGAAAATGTTGACGATCATTGGGCATCAAATTCCATAGAAACTCCTAGGATCCGATTATATTCTTTACTACCTTCAGACTGACATGCGACTTCTAGTTGGTCAGTCATCTTTTCTAAGTGATCTTTAAGGAATGATTTTGAAACTCAACTTAGCCCTAATTTTGATAGTCCAGATCTAGGTTTAGGTTTTAAATGTTTTCGATTGTCATTTTTAGTGGACATTCTCCCGACTCTTTTTTTACAATACCCCCACCATCGCACTCTGCTTTTACTATTTGCATTACTAACCTACGCTTTAAATAATAAACGGTGAATTCTCTCAAGTTACGTATTTGTTGTTGTCAAAAATCTAATTTGCAAAAAGTGGCGGAATTTACATAGTGATTCTCTTATTTCTACTATGATTGAAATATTCTGGGATTAATTTTGTAATGGTTTTTTAGCAAGAGAAAATCGAACAACGAAGAAACTTCCTGCATCCCGAATCAGCAGCAGGGCTCCAACAGGCGCGAAGTGTTCCACCCGGTTGCCCCTGGCCTGGTCCTGCATCTATGTCGCCTTTAGGCAAAGCTGCTATGACTTCATCGGCGGGGCAGAGTTGATTTCGTAGCAGCAAGTCAACATTCACAGTATTTAAGATAATTGTAAATTTTTATTCGGCACCATGGGTCTGTTCTCTCAGCAACAGAAGTAACATGAACAACATATTTACGTATCTGTAATAAATTTTCCATATCAACTAAATTTGGAGATAAGAACTTTTAAAACAAATCCATTTATTTTTCATTTGATGAACAATGAAGTTCACGTTGTGACTTATAGTGAATTATTTGCTTAACAGCATTTTATTTTTCACGTTGTAGTTTGCTTTGTCAATGGATTTATGTCAAATATCAGCGGTGTCAATTCAAATTTTAATTTGGAGAAAGTGTGTAATACATTTCAATTGGATGAAATGCTTTTTACTTTAGTAGGTCTAGGTCTAGGATATCCGTATAGCTATTGATAAATAAATTTATCATCTGCTGCACACTGGAATTGAAAAATATGAGTTTTTAGAGTTCAAGTGTAACCTTTGTAGTCTTGATCTTCAACTTCCACTGATATTTCATCAGAAAAAACGCACTATAATAGATTTTACATTGGAAAGTTTTTATTTTTTAAAAGTCGTTTTAGACCAGTAAAAAATTGATTTTTGTGGGCAAACTTAATTTCACTTATTTTTTTAACATGTGGTAGGTTGAGGATCAAGTTAGTAAAACGAGTAGAATGGTATTACAGAGAATCAAACTTTAATTTACTCAGGTTTAAAAATAACTGGAAATCCCTAAAGATGTTTAGCAATGTGATTTTCATTAAAAATTGTCATACTCTATAATATGTATCTTTTAGGGAAAATTAAATTAACTTTGGAATGTTTATTTATGACAGAACTACCAAAGGAGGAGTTAGGTTTTCAAAATTTATATATGTAGTCGATCTAACAAAGAATACAAAAAATGTAGGAAAAACACTTTATTTTTCCATTTTTCTTTTAGCTTGAAACGGTTTTTACAGAAATGATCAATACCTACGAATCCTTTTCCTTTCAGTCCATCGTTTTTTCTTGTCAGATACAGTATTGCCAGGCCCTAAAAAACAAAAGATGATTTTGGCGATTTTTGACCCCCCCCCCGACACCCTTGTTTTCCAGAATAAATGTGGTTACAACTATTTTTTCACAATAAAATGTTGTTAGAAAATCGTCAGTTATACAGTAAAACTCACAGCTTGACGTAAATGTAGGATTTGTTAAATAATTTAGGCTGCACTTTTTTCTTTGTTGAATTTCGACCTACAAAATTTTACGTAAAAATTGATTTTACCCCCTCCCCAAGGTAAGAGCATGTAGAGATGTTCGTACCCCCTCTCCCCGAGACCCTTACGTATTTAATGAATGGCCCCTAATTATATTTATTGTCATGTTTTCATTAGACATTTATCAATTAAAATACTTTTTCAAAGTTCGTGTTATGTTCTGAAGTTGCAAAATAATATCCTGCCAATTTAAGTAGTTCAGAATAAATATCTACATTTGTCATTGATTTAAAATAAGTATCCTACTTGTGATGGGGAACAGCTTTTTTAAGTAAATCATCCATATGTTTCCCTAAAAATTATATTTAGTTGTACAACTGACCAAAAAACTTAAATCAGTTCTTCAGACTTTACATTCTTTCTTGATTAAATTGCAATCGATTCTGGTGCTTGGAATATTAGTATACATTGAAAGTGAATTTACTTAATTTTTGATAATACTGTTTTTTTTTGTCTACTTAATCCCCATGAAGCTCCAATGAAGGCCAGTAATTTGCGATAACTTTGATTGGACGACACTTTTGTCCCAATTTTTCATTTATCATTATTCGTGAATGTTGTTCAATAATTTTGTTGAACATTTTCAATTTGATTGATTCGGGTTTGGTATATCAACATTAAAGAGTCTAAGAGTCAAAAGTATCACTCGGAAAGAATTTTGCAATTATCTGGTTGGCTGGATTAATAAAAGGAAATATGCCCTTAACAGCTTGTACATATGTAAGACTCTCTATGTCAAAACAAAAGAAAGCCATCTATTTTTTGGATGCTTAAGCTTACCTATAATATTACCTTCTAAATTCAAAACATACATTTAATAAATTAGATCTAGCTTCAGTAGCCTCGTTCCGTAAGACCTTTAACTTCAGTAAGAAAACTTCGCCATTCGCAGTACAGTTTTTGAGTCTGAGTAGACACGTAGGCAAAAAGGTGATGTGCTGTCTAGTTACTTCAAAGGTTCATGACATAGCAAATTAGCTTCAGTGGCTCAAACCCTCCCTTGAAAATTTAAATTCGTAGTAGATTCCAAGACATAGATGCTGTACTATGAATCTATAAGTTGGGATTTCCAGTTTTTAAATACTTTCCCAGGTAAGTTTGGCACTTATCGATCTTTATATATAATCGATGCGCATAAATCAACTTCATTGCTGTAATAATTGTCTCTAAGCAGTAGATAGAAAGATCCTCACGAACCATTTTTTCTTCTATTGTGAGTAATCAGGGCAGCTATCTGACTCACAGCTTTCCCATCTCATAGTTTTGTGTCAAGATGCGATATACAGCATTTTTTTAAATGAGTTCGATTTCTGCTCTCGCCCACCTGTCATCAAATACCATTTTATGGATTTTCTTTACATATTTGAAAGGTCCACTTCAGTTGGTTGACTCCTGAGATGTCGGCTTGGCAGCACAATCATTTTTGTCAAAATATTTTACTGAAAATGTCCCTATGACTCACGTAACAATTTAATCATAAAGAAAACAATATTTACAAAAGACCACAAAGTATTTATACTATCTGCAGTAGAGAAAAACCGTATCCTTCTCCTGTAAATCTAGTTCTGCAATATCGTAAGCAACCACGCAAGAATTTCTTCGTCTTCGTTACAATGGGTCTTAAGAGCAAACATGGAGGATTGGTCCATCTGGTTTTATGCCTCGAATGAGGTTGGAGCGATGTTATGGACACATGGTTTTCTCTAGGTATAGACAAAGTAGATCAAATTCTTCATGTGAGTGAAGCTGCCTTCTAGGAAAAGAAGAACTGGCTATGATTCATTTGGTTTTACATAAAACCCTGAAGCCACCGTGTGAACAAATGTGTTTGAATCCAGCCAGAAAAAATATTTACAAACGATCATATGTCGACCACAAAGTATTTATATTATCTGCAGTAGAGAAAAACCGTATCCTTCTCCTGTAAATCTAGTTAGTGATAATTTGTTTAGACCACTTGAAGAGCCAACCCCTGTAGAAAAATCTTGTTTTCGACAAGCTTAGTGCCGGCCCTGGAAAATTTTCCAGCCTAACCAACTGACCAAAAAAACTACAGATTTTTACTATTTTTTTAAGAAGAACAGCGTTCCCTCTATTCTGCGCTGTGATTTAGAGACATAACCATCGGGGTACCGAGGGGGTTACCAAAAAATTTCTGATTTATCCCTCACTCTAGGACAATTTTTTCTGATTTGCCCCTCTCTAGGACATTTTTTTGCTAATTTTGCCCCTCCCAAAACCAAAAGCTGGGTACGTCCTTAGATATAACTGTTGTGTTCTCGGCACATTTCGCTTTTTCATTTAGTCGTTTTTTCTTTGACCATTGAAAGCAACTCGTACAGAATTTGTTGCATTTGGGTTCTGCTTCTCGCCGTTTCGTGGAACCTCCTTGCTTCTTACTTCTCCTATATAAATGGAGTTGTCTAAAAGAATTTAAAATTTCCTATTTCGCAACTTGCTACAGTGCTAACAATCAACTTAAAATTTTCGGTCGATTTAAAGAGCAGATTCCAATAGCTTTCAATCAAATAGGACATATTAACACTTTTTGTTTTCAGTTTTTATAGGTACTGTCTATATTTTGAATAAAAACGAAAATTTCGTCGATGGGTTATCGAATTTATTTACTTTTCTACTTCTCCTGAGTGCAGTTTGGTACAATCCCCGATAATGCTTCATAATAAATAGTTCTGCTCCAAGTACTTCTGATTCTTCCCAAAAATCTTTTCATTGCACCATGTGAAGTGGTACTCGTTCTGTGATATAGTTAATGACATTATTATAAGTAAATATTGTAGTTTCTTCCGGCCTAAATGTATTTGTAGCAATGTTTTCCCCATACCACCCTTGAATTTGTTTGGTCGTATCATCTTTATTTATTTACGTCATAAATCGTCTCATTATCTTTAGATTTGTTGGGAAGAAGCAGATGACAGCGTTGATGGTTTTTTCTACATGGCTGTTGGGCTTGAACTTACTGTAAAATTTAATTTCATAAAAAACATTTTTTGAAATCACGAGGACCTTCGTATGATATTTAAAATAATCTATGATTTTAATTAGTATCTGCTCAAAAATCAAAACATAATTTTTTTCTGATAAAACTCCAAATACAGTCTTCCATCATATTTTTATTGCATTGGCCTTGATAGCCGGGACGTTCAAAATCAATAACCTCGTGATGAAAACGCTTTCCCTGTTCCTGTGGGTACGCTCCATTTTGTTTTTAAATTTATTTAAATGAGCATGTACGATATGCTCTTTTAAAAATATCTATTTGCTCTTAAATTTTGTTTACACATCTTCAACTAGAGTTTGGTCATTCTTCTTTTGGAAGCTGTTTTCTGAGAAGTAATAGAAGACAGGGAACTAATTTGGAATACTATCTAAAAATATATTGTATCACCAGAGAGTTAAGATGTATTAGAATATCGACTAAGTATAATGCAAATGGATTTTACGATTTATTAACAAATAAACAAAGTTTAGAAAATATGAATAAAATTTGTAATATTTTACCTACATAAATTTCGTAGTTATGGCAATAACCATAGACATAAATTATTGCACTGGCTCCTCTCACTATGTTTTGTCAGACGAATTCAAAATTGCCTCAAATAAAGGAAGCATAACTATAACAGCCCATGTTGATTTCGAGTAGCAACTGTCTCTCATTAGCACCCTTGGCACTGCATTGTTTTGTGAAAGCATTCTCTTAATCTTTTAATTTAGCTTTGGTGTGTTCCATTTCCTTCCTTACGCTTTCTTTTCTTGTTTCTGTCGGTTCCCTTTTGCAGGGTCAACTTAATATAATTTCACATTTTAATGCACATTTTCTGGCTATTGGTAACTGACAAGATACGAAATGGCATTTTCCTTGTAGCAAAATGCCAAATAGAATTACCCGGGTAGCATATAGAGTCCCTTAATTTTAATGGTGCTATTAGATTTACTTAAAGATTTGAGCTACTCGGACTATGTTGTATGACCTCGGGTTGATTATGTTGCTCACATATGAGTGCTCATGTGTTTCCTTGACGCCTGCGATTTGGTCGTAGAGATTCTGATAGCAAGATTTCTTAAAAGCATACCTATTGAATTGATACATTTCAAGGACTCTGATCCCTTTGGCTACGATCTTTTTACAATATGCATTTCCCGACAATTCTGCAATATCGTAAGTGGCCAGTGATCTTCTAAGCAACCACGCAAGAATTTCTTCGTCTTCGCAATAATGGGTCTTACGGGCAAACATGGAGGATTGGTCCATCTGGTTTTATGCCTCGAAAGAGGTAGGAGCGATTTTATGGACACATGGTTTTCTCTAGGTATAGACAAAGAAGATCAAATTCTTCATGTGAGTGAAGCTGACTGCTAACAAAAGAAGAACTGGCGATGATTCATTTGGTTTTCCATAAAACCCTGAATCCACTGTGTGAACAAATGTGTTTGAATCCAATCAGAGTGGTCGAGTCGTCCTATAAGACCTCATCCATTACTAGGAAAAATCCTCTTATTTTAGTCTACATATACATATTATATCTGTAATCTTTTCTCCATAACCATCAACAGTGAATATATTTTCTGTTTACATTCGGTTTTCAATCGCAGGCCGAAATAGAGTGGATTTGAGTGCATTAAAATATTTTGCTGCCCATTCATTTTTAAACAACTCAGCTATAGATGCTGCCACATCGTTGTTTTGTTTTTTCGTTGTTTTGTAAAACAAAAATATGAATATGATTTGAAATTTTCCAACCCATCAAATTCAAAATTCGCCACAAACCCATATTTAATTTCAAATTCTTTGATCAACTCTGATGTCGCTAACGGCTCTAAAAATTTAAATAACGAGTATTCCCAAAAATATAATATTTATCAGGATTTAAACAGATTGACTCTTCCTTGTAAAGGTTTGAAACCATAACCTGCTCTCAGATAACGGCAGATGCAAAGCCTGTTTGGTAACTAGTAGAGACACCACACCATAATTAATTTTTTTTAATGAATAGGGTTTCTATAAATTTTTATGCCACACAATTAAAAAATAATCAAAAGTATTCCAAATTAGCTTCCATTCCTATAAGCACTTTTGGAAAATATTTTTTGTCAAATTATTTTAACAACAAAAATTTCATCCTAATTTTTCCTTTTTAAAATTTTGGGAGAAATATTCTTTTACAAATTCCGACCTTGATGTTGAACATAGTGCTGACTATACACTAGGGTGGGTCGTTTAAGTATAGAGAAAAAATAGGCTTTGATGAATACTTTTCTCGCTGTTTTATTGCATAAAGTAACAGAAGTTTTGACTGCTCTTTCTACTATTTGTGTGTGACGAGAAAGGCGTACTAAATTTAATTTCCCATCTCATTATTGTTCAAGAAGTAATCGAAGATTTTCTTCGGTTACCCGGGTAGCATATAGAGTCCCTTAATTTTAATGACCTCGGGCTGATTATGTTGGTCACATGTGATTGCTTCTGTGTTTCCATGACGCCTGCGATTTGGGCTAGAGAGTCTGATAGAAAGATTTCTTAAAAACATACCTATTGAATTGATACATTTCAAGGACTCTGAACCCTTTGGCTACGATCTTTTTACAGTATGCATTTCCCGACAATTCTGCAATATCGTAAGTGGCCAGTGATCTTCTAAGCAACCACGCAAGAATTTCTTCGTCTTCGCAATAATGGGTCTTACGGGCAAACATGGAGGATTGGTCCATCTGGTTTTATGCCTCGAAAGAGGTAGGAGCGATTTTATGGACACATGGTTTTCTCTAGGTATAGACAAAGAAGATCAAATTCTTCATGTGAGTGAAGCTGATTGCTAACAAAAGAAGAACTGGCGATGATTCATTTGGTTTTCCATAAAACCCTGAATCCATTGTGTGAACAAATGTGTTTGAATCCAGTCAGAGTGGTCGAGTCGTCCTATAAGACCTCATCCATTACTAGGAAAAGTCCTCTTATTCTAGTCTACATATACATATTATATCTGTAATCTTTTCTCCATAACCATCAACAGTGAATATATTTTCTGTTTACATTCGGTTTTCAATCGCAGGCCGAAATAGAGTGGATTTGAGTGCATTAAAATATTTTGCTGCCCATTCATTTTTAAACAACTCAGCTATAGATGCTGCCACATCGTTGTTTTGTTTTTTCGTTGTTTTGTAAAACAAAAATATGAATATGATTTGAAATTTTCCAACCCATCAAATTCAAAATTCGCCACAAACCCATATTTAATTTCAAATTCTTTGATCAACTCTGATGTCGCTAACGGTCTAAAAATTTAAATAACGAGTATTCCCAAAAATATAATATTTATCAGGATTTAAACAGATTGACTCTTCCTTGTAAAGGTTTGAAACCATAACCTGCTCTCAGATAACGGCAGATGCAAAGTCTGTTTGGTAACTAGTAGAGACACCACACCATAATTAATTTTTTTTAATGAATATGGTTTCCATAAATTTTTATGCCACACAATTAAAAAATAATCAAAAGTATTCCAAATTAGCTTCCATTCCTATAAGCACTTTTGGAAAATATTTTTTGTCAAATTATTTTAACAACAAAAATTTCATCCTAATTTTTCCTTTTTAAAATTTTGGGAGAAATATTCTTTTACAAATTCCGACCTTGATGTTGATGATACACTAGGGTGATTCATTTAAGTATGGAGAAAAAAAATTGTCAGTTTTCTTTCGTGCACAGTAATGAAACGGTACCAAATTATAAGTGTAAACAGATTGTGAAGTTTGGTGGCAATCCGAATTAAACTTCATGTGGAAATTTTCAAAAAATGTGGTTAGAACAGTGTGGCAGAAAACTCTGTTCTGATCAACCTTATTTATAAATAAAAGTCTTAATAGTAATTGTGTTAAAAAGAAACGCTTTAATTAGTGGCAAAATCATTTTTGCTGTCCAATTTCTGCATTGATTTTGTCGCATCTATCTGGGCTTTGATGAATACTTTTCTCGCTGTTTTATTGCATAAAGTAACAGAAGTTTTGACTGCTCTTTATACTATTTGTGTGTGACTATAAAGGCGTACTAAATTTAATTTCTCATCTCTTTATTGTTCAAGAAGTAATCGGAGATTTTCTTCGGTTACAGACTTTAAAATCTCTATTTTTTTTTTCGTCGCAGCATATTTTTTTCTATTACCTTTTACTTATGAACTAGTCGCACGCCCTATCTGACACTCCAAATCTATCGCATGATTCTCTCATAACAGCTTTCTTTTTAGTGCTCGTATAATTTGTTTAGTTGTGCCCAGATTTTCGTTGATATCTTATGAAGTTGTTTTCTTTCGCAGTTTTTTTTTGTTTTGAGGACAAACATTCTTGAGCATATCTCATCACTTCCAAGACGAAACCCTTCCAACTTATTTTCAGGTATTTTTGGGTTTTTGCACTGTAAATGCTACCCTCATTCATTTTGGTTCCACTGTAGAAATAGAAGATTTCGCCTATATTTCTATCAATTTTGCAACTACAAGGGCCTAAATGTCTTTATACGTTGACTCTTTTTGAGTTTCCCTCTGATGTTTCAACCTATGTTGGGTCCACTCATAAAATTTCATCACATCTTCTTAGGTTGGCAAAACGTTGCCTTTCAAAGTACATAAATCACCAAACAAGGGACACTTCCAACTATTTCGAGTGCGTTTCATTCTTCAGATGACGCAAAATAAATGACCGCACTCTATTACCTACAGTATTGTTTTACAAGTAAATCAAGCGTCGCCTGCCTCATCGAACACGCCGCCCCATACCCCTCCCCGCCATTGTCATTGAACTCAACCAAACAAACGTCTTTATTTGTCATGACTAAAAACCATTACATCTAAAATCGGATGTCAATAACTTTAAAAAAAAAAGTATGGGAAATACGAAATTAAAAATGTATTTTTTCAAAAATTTCTTTTGCAATCCAAAGGCAATTAAACTTAAAATAATGAAATGAAATTTTAGTTTTAAATTAACTAAACCATTTGGCACCATTTTATCGCTGAGTATTGTTAAAAAAGGAGATTTTTTTTTGGCCCATCCTACTATACACCCTTCTATCTCATAAATAAATAGCTTTATTCGCGGTAACAATTCGTTATCGATTCATTACTGATCGCATGCGCAGTTGCAATGAAAGCATTCGCGGTACAGAAATTACTGAACTCGCAGTAACAATTCTGTGTTCGCGGTAAAGGAAAATTCGATTCATTATTGATTCGTAACCAGATTATCAGTTCTTGAATTATAGCTAGGATTCCTGGTTCTGACATGCGCGTTTGAATAAATTTTACTCAATTTAGTAAATTGTTATTTTGTGTTGCCTACATCGGGAAATTTACTTATTGTTAACTGTGTTTACGTTTGGACTTTAAAATTGTTTAGAATATTTGTTGACATTGACCACTTAATTTCAAGTGACGGGGATTTAGAAGAACTTTTAGAAATTGTGAGTTTTCCAAATACAATTGATTATTTTGAACATATTGTGCCACAATTTAATAATCATCATCAGTTTCATTTTCGGATTAGTCGTGAAAGGGTGGCAGCAAATCGTTTCGTAGACTGGCTCATTTAATTGACACATACATATTTATATGATTTGACAGCATGGAAGAGTAGGTATAAGAGATTTCGAGGGTACTGAATTAGTTGCAATGGCATTCGCGGTACACAAGTATCTTTTACTAGTTCTGAATCAGGCATGCGCTCTTGAGTAGAACTGAATTGATAACGAATTGGTTCAGAATTGTGTTCCGCGAATAAAGCTAATGTAAGGCTTTTATTATGTACATCCGTCCCGTAATCTCATTAAGATTCCAAAAAAATGGAACTAAACAACGAAACATGTTTACCAAATAAACATCTTTTTTACAATTACTAACAACAAAATGTCCTTCATAAACTTTACGTAACTTCACACTGTCCAATTCTATTATTTTATCGCGTAGTATAACAAATTTGCTACATATCTAACAAAATGGATCAGTAACATGCTCATCCTTTCTCTACATATAGCGACTGAAGTTGTAGTGTAATACATTTCATTTATTAGACTAGTGAAAATTTCCTTCGCATAACTTAACTTACCATAAAATAATTAGAGATAATATCCCAGTCTAAATGAATAACTACAGTTGAGTCCTGAAGAGTCACAGGATTACGTGATCCATAGAATTCATGCCTTGTAAGATTCTGCAGCATGTTCATTACCGAGGGCGTACCCAGCTTTTGTCTAGGGAGAGACAAATTTGAAAAAAAATTGTCGTAGATGGGGACAAATCAGAAAAAAAATTGTCCTAGAAAGAGGGACAATTCAGACATTTTTTTGGTTCAGTGCGCGAGACAACAATTGTTTGGGAAGGTTTAATGGCTGACGGCACGTATTTCAGGTCCGGGGGCGGGGGAACTGCCCCCCCTTTGCGTGCGATATGGCCTGCCAGTATTGTTTGAAAAATGCAATTTTTTCTAAATTCCTTCGATGAAGACCAAATGATTGCCTCTATAATGTTTTCAGTATACACGATAGCTGTCTTTGTTCCTTCAGTAAAAATAAATAGGGTGCGGTGACTTCGTCTGAAAAAGTAAATCGTGTCTGTAGATTTCTCTCCAAGATGTTTCCTGAGCCAAATCGTGCTTATTCGGCAAAACTTTAGGCCATTATACTGAAACCCAATCGCTATCATGTTAACCTATTGGCGACAGGCAGCAATCGGGGTCCAAATCCAGACCCTCTTTAAAGTCATCTTAGATTACAAACAAGTATGTAATCTCTTTGTTAAGCTACTTTTCTGGTATGTTTCCCAAAAATTCGGGTAAAACTGGCGATATAATATTCTTCCCTCTGTGACACTGCGGTCATCAGGCAACGCTGCCAAATTCTGTGTTCAACTTAAGTCCGGTGATCTGGGGGACAGTATATGTCACCAAAGGAACTTATACGGATTGTTTCCATGAAAATCCTCGACATTTGGACAGTTGCCCTATTCAGCTTAAATCACGCATCAGACTCGTTAACTTCCTTCTACCACTGCTGAGTACGAAAAACTATTTAATCACATCGATTTACCGCTCACTCCTAATTGTACGTAACTGTTACACTCAACAATATATTTTGGGCTGTGTAACGTTTTCTGATGCTTTTGTTTTAGATTGCTCGCTGATTGGTAACGACAATTTGGACGCTTAACCTAGCTTTCGAGGTGAAAATAAGATTGATCTCTAAAATAACCATTGAATCTCAAAATAGCTCTAACATTTTCACAAAGTTTTCCCTTGATATATTTCACGTTATACATTCTTGGACTTTTTGCACCTTGTAAGGATGTATATTCAAACCTCGTGCCAAAATTCATTTTAAGACTAGAAGGTGGAATACTCAGCGATGACGCTGTTGACGGTTTCATTTGATGAAAGTATTTTTTGTTATTAGCGTGTTGACCGTGATGATCTTAAAACTATGCAACTCACAACATAATTAACTGAACACTTTGTCCGTTAAACGCCAACAAGATTACAAAACGTGCGCCGGGCTTCATTGTATGAAAAATCTTTACGGGAGTACGCCTGCCCATTGCGACATGGCGACTATAAAATCCGCAACAACTGACAATCGAACGCCAACTACCCGGTAATTTCAATTTAAATTTTAAATTCCGCGTTTGAGTTACCCTTTAACACATTTTTTACTTTCTGATTCTCTGTAGTAATATTACTTTCTTGAACCCGTTTTTTTGTTATTATTAGAAATCACAGTCACTGCCATCATCTCAATCATCTCGCGATCTTTTTCAAACTACCTATTACCAGAATTTAATTAACCATTAGGAAGTTCTAAGGGTGTAATCCCACATCAAATTGTAAATTAATTTCAGTTACCAGGTCAAAAATTTCATTCAATACCATCTCATAATCAAATGCAATAAAAGCTGGCTTGCTTCTAAAGGTGTTCCACTTGGTGGAAGTTGAACCGAGTTCTCAAAAATTAATTTAACAACAAATTTACATATATTGATTTTCGAGCACTGAGTTCTTCCAATTCCATAGTGATCCCCCTTGGAAACAAGTCCAAGCGCATCTTAAAATAGTGTAAGTTTGTTGTAACATTGTTCGTGAAAAATGTGGATATCCTGGACACATCAAAGCTAAATCTTTTAAAGCTTTCAACCAATGAATGTTGTTATAAATATTTAATTCTTCACAATTAGATTTTTACAAAAAAGGTCATAATGAGACAATCATTCCAATGATCTGAGTATAAAAAAAAAACAACCTTTTTAAAAATATCTCTGCTGATAATTCTCTAGGAAGCAGAAGGTTAGTGTGCAATTGGTTCGTGATCAGCAATAAGGTTTGTGAGGTATTTCATTTGAAGAAAATATATCCATGGTGCATTTTAGTTATAATGACTACTATTGAATTTAAAAGCCTTAAATATTGTAGTATTAGTTGTATAACATTTTATGTGGAAAGTACACAATTCTGTAAAACTAAATGGAATAAGATCATATTTACAAAATACTATAATCATATTGCAAATACCTAGGAATTTAGGGTGACTGTGCAACAAAATTACTACTGAAAATATCGCTTTATTAGTCGAGAAACTGGAGCACTGCACTATCGATTTTTCTACAATAGGGTGGATCGAGTTGCGGTTTTTTGCATTCGCTTCATGAAGTGTCTACAAATTTTATGAACATTTGATCTAGGAAACTTGAAAATTTTAACCCGTGCATTCCACAAGTGCGTCTCTAAATGGCAATTGATAAAAAGATTATAACCAAAATGCCTACGGAAGCGGTCTCTGGAGTATCTGGAGCCCAGACTGGCTGAGATCAACTTGGTATTATGGGATAAATAACATTTTTTAACCAAATCCTGGTATCTCCGAGGAAAATAGAAATATGATATAATTCTTTTTTGAATTGAAGCTTAGGTCATAACGATTAATAAAAACGTAATTTGAATTAGCAAGTGTTAGTCATGTCATGTTAGTCAATTTAATAACTGATATTGTGTTTCATTTGTTTATGGTATACCTCAGAGGAAAACATAGCTTTTGTTATCCATTTTCCCTAATTTATATGGTAATTAATGTAGATTTAGGGAAGTTTACTAGAATGATACCATCCCTTAACTTGAAGGTAATAATGTGTGGCATAAGTGTGGATACTTGAAAAAATGCAGAAAAATCTTGTAAAGACTTTTCATGGGTACTCAACAAGATTCAGGCAACCATTTCGTCATACTACTCCTGTGTGAGGATTGTCGGTATCATCATGAATTACATTTAAAGACACACATTAAATATTTACTAGAGAATTAAAACTAATGTGTTAAAATTTATAACATAGTCTCACTTATACGAAAATTACTCAAAAAAACTCAATAATACTCGCACTATGGACCGTTTTCCTTGTTGATAAGTAACCATGGCAACCAATCCAGATCATGAAAATTGCGTTTAATTACTTAGCAATTTTTCTACCCTTCAATTGCAGGTGGTGTTAAGAGACAAAAAAATTAAAAAATTAAAAATCTAACTAAATGTAACTACAAATATTAAAAATATTTCACTATTAAAATTCATCAATTTTTTTTATGTTATGACACACCACTCTTATCCACAATGGGAAGTGATGACAGAATCGTGTTCAGGCACTTACGAAACCCCAGTACAATGTTTTTGGACGTTTTTCACCCTCTCACTTCTAATTTCCATTCCTAATTTAAGAGTTAATAACATTTTGATAAATATTATCTTAATTTATTTTGATTACCTGGCAACAGAAGGATATCAGTGTTAATATTATCATTTTTCTTAGAGATATACCATAAATACTCCTAGTCCATATTTTTATACCTATTTCCCTAATTTGTTTTACATGTTTCATATACTTTTCCCTACGCTGTTACAATGTTTTACCTACGCTATCCCTTAAGATATTTTATTCACTAAGATATTTCATTCCCTAAGATATTCAAGTTACCTGTTACTTCCTCTTCTGTCTGCAGTAGCGCCATCCTGGGTCTCTTCGTCCTGTGTTTCTTGCTTTCGTCGTAGTTTGTGACCTCTCGTAGTAGTGGGTTCCTGTGGTTTTCCATTCTTGCTATCTCCTTCTTAGTCCTCCTTATTATTTCCCCTTTTATAGTGCGTATCCCTAGATCTCTTCTTAGCTGCTCGTTTCTCATGTACCATGGTGCGTCCGTCATTCTTCTCAGGGCGTTGTGCTGAATCCTTTCTAATTTCTTGGTGTGTGTGTCCGCTGCTTGTCCCCATATGCTTGCTCCGTACATCATCAATGGTTTTACTGCTGCTTCGTAGATCGTCTTCTTTATCCTCAGGTGTAGCCTGCTCCTCCGTCCTATTAATGCGTTTATCATGCTGATGCGCTGTTTGGCTCTCTTCGCTGTTTCCTCTATGTGTTTCCCCCATGTTAGCTTCCTGTCGATGTGGATCCCTAGGTATTTTACGTTTTCCTGCCAGTTGATGGGTGTTCCTCCTACAGTTAGTCTCCTGGTTGGCTTGTCCTTTTTTCTCCTTCCTATTGCTATTGCTTGTGTCTTTTCTGTGTTGATCCTGATCTTCCATTTCTTGGCCCATTTTTCCATCTCATCTATGTCCTGTTGTAAGTAGATTGTTGCCTGGTCTGCCCTTGCTGATGTTGCTGCTTTTGCTGTGTCGTCTGCGTATACGTAAGTCCTTGAGTGTCTCGTCCCTTTTGGTATGTCGCTGGTGTAGATGTTGTATAATGCCGGTGATAGTGCTGATCCCTGTGGTACTCCTGCCCTGATGCGTCTCTCCGTTGATGTGGTTCCGTCGATCCTGATCCTGTATGTCCTTCCTGTGAGGTAGTCCTGGGTTATCCTTGTGGTGGTTCTTCTGAATCCTTTTTCGTCCATTTTTGCTATAAGCCCGTCCTGCCAGATCCTGTCGAATGCCTTTTCTACGTCGAAAAATATTATGCACGTCGACCTTTTGTTCTCCGTGTCATCCATCGCGTCCTCCACCATCCTCATTACTTGATCCTCCGTCGAGTGTCCCTCTCTGAATCCGCATTGTTCGTGTGGTATGATCCTTAGTTGTTCCTCTTCTTCCTTGATCCTCTTCAAAATGATTCTGTCCATGATTTTGCTTGTGTTGCTCAGTAGGCTTATTGGCCTGTAGTTTTGTGGGAGTTTCCTGTTCTTTCCTTGCTTTGGTAATAATATGATCTCTGCTTTCTTCCATTCCCTCGGGTATCTTTGGTCCTTTAGAATGTTGTTGAATAGGCTCTTCATTCTTTTGTCTATGTACTCCTCTGGCAGCTCCTTTAACATCCTGTTCGTGATCCTGTCCCATCCTGGTGCTTTCTTCGTATTCAGTCTTCCTATGATATCCATTATTTCTTCTGTCGTGGTTTCCCTCATTTGCTCTTCGTTTGGTTGTGGTCTTCGTACTTCTTGCCCTAATTTCTTGATTTCTTCTTCAAATTCTCTATCGTCTCCTGGGTCTACATTGAGTGTGAATTGTTCCTCCATAGCATCCGCGAATATTTCCACCTTGTCCTCTGTTCTGTGTTTTAGTCCGTTTCTTCCTTGTAGCGGTGCCGCTTTATTCCCTTCTGTGTTCCTTTTCATTCTTCTCATTATGTGCCAGTGTGTGTTCTTGTCGATGTCTAATCCTTGCAGGTAATTGTTCCACTTTTCGCTCCGGTGTTCCGTCAATTCTTCTTTTATTTCTTTGCTTAACCTGTTGATCGTCCTTTTTACCCCTGGGTCGTAGTTTATTCTGTACCTTCTCTTTTGTCTGTTTCTCTCCCGTATTTTGTCCTTTAGCCCTCTTGGTATGTCTCCTGTGTAGATTCTGCATTTTGTTGTTGTTGTGTTGATTCGGTGTGCTTCTATGATCTGCTCCCTGATTCTTCTTGCTTCCTCATCTATACTTGTTATTGTTTCCTCTTCTTCTTCCGTCCTCGATGTCAAAGTAGTTTTGAATCCCTCCCAGCTAGTCCTTGTCTCCGCCTTGGTTTGTGGCTTATCTGTCCATCTAGCAGCTGTTATCGTCACTGGGTTGTGGTCCGATGATAGTTCCTCCGTTGTTTCTATGTCGTAATCCATGTCCGTGTTCTGCAGGATAAAGATGTCCAGTACGTCTCCTTGGCCTCTTGTTGGATGATGGGTTGGTTCCGTTGGTCCCATTACGTCGTATCTCCCTCTTTCTGCGTGTTCCTGTAGTTTCTTTCCGCTCGGTGTGCTGACTCTCGAGTTCCAGTCTCGATGTTTGGCGTTTAGGTCTCCTCCTAGTATTTTCGGCTTTACGTTGTCCCTAAAAATAAGATTTAAGTCATTATTTGTAAGTTCTTTATTTGGTGGTCGATACGCGCTAATTATCTGTATCTTCCTTCCGTCCTTCATTTCTACTTCTACAGTTACGTTTTCGATGTTCTCTGTTTGGTATGGGTCGTCCTGCTGGTGTTTTAGTCGGTTCTTCACGGCGATTATGACTCCTCCTCCTGGTTTCCTTCCTGGCCTGTCCGCCCTGTGTACTGTGTAGTTTCTGATCCTAAAATTGTCCTCTTCTTTGAGCCAGGTCTCCTGTATTGCTGCTATGTCGATGTTGTTCTCCTCTAGGTGTAATTCCAATTCGTTTTTCTTATTCTTGAGCCCGTTGGCGTTCCACGTCATGATTTTCAAAGTTGTTGGGGTCGTCTTATCCATGCACGATTAACCAATATGAATTTGAGTCTGCTCTGCTTCTTTTATTTATAGTTAGCGCTGGGTCAGAAGGAGATGTCACGTGATGAGGCTGTGTTGTGATTGGTTGGGTGTTGGTGGGCGTGTCTGCTTTATTTAATCCGGCAATTACGGAGGTTCATGCTGTGGGAAGGCGAGAGATGTCATCGCGTCGGTTTAGACAGAGGGGTCTTTTCTCTATTTCTATTTCGCGAATAGTAAATGCCCTAAAGGAGTTAAGAGATACGATAGTCTTACTGTCCTCGAAGTTGATAGAGTGTCCTGTTTGGATATTATGATGCGCGAGAGCGGAAGTCGGATCTTTTTTGCGAACTGACAAAGAATGTTCATATACTCGATGGTTGACGCGCCTATTTGTACGACCGTTGTAGCTTTGTGGGCAATCGCGACATGGAATTTCATAAACTCCCCGATCTACCTAACCTACCTAACGAGGATCGGGCAGTTTATGAAATTCCATGTCGCGATTGCCCACAAAGCTACATCGGTCGTACAAATAGGCGCGTCAACCATCGAGTATATGAACATTCTTTGTCAGTTCGCAAAAAAGATCCGACTTCCGCTCTCGCGCATCATAATATCCAAACAGGACACTCTATCAACTTCGAGGGCAGTAGGACTATCGTATCTCTTAACTCCCTTAGGGCATCTACTATTCGCGAAGTAATAGAAATAGAGAAAAGACCCCCCTGTCTAAACTGACGCGATGACAGCTCTCGTCTTCCCACAGCATGGACCTCCGTAATTGCCAGATTAAACAAAGCAGACACGCCCACCAACACCCAACCAATCACAACACAGCCTCATCACGTGACATCCCTTTCTAACCCAGCGCTAACTATAAATAAAAGAAGCAGAGCAGATTCAAATTCAGTTCAGTTACCTAGTGACTCTTGGGGAGTAGGCAGATTGAGGCCCCGAGTTCGATCTAGACTCTGAAACTCTTTTTCACTTTTGTCTCTTGATAATGGGTCTAAAGCAGGAGTCGAAACGTCGAGTATATAATAAATTCAGACGCGGTTCTCACCCGGAACCTAGCCTTGTTAATATATATATCTTCAACCTCATCATTCTGTGCCATATAGGGGTCCATTCAACAATCAATTGCGTAAGTTTCAATTTTTCGTGAATGTATATCAAACTGCGACGTTGATACCAGCTGTCCTAAGCATCAGGTACTTTGCGCGCTGTTAACGAGTTTTAATATTTTGTTCAATCAACACTTTGAAATTCACTTTTTGAAAATACGTTGCCGCAAATTTTCAAAATGTATTAATCACATGTGGTCAAAACGTTCCAAACTGTTTTAAGAATCGAATGCAAAAAACCACATATCAATTCATCTCAATGCACAAAAATGTCGATAGTAAGGCCTATTTTTGTGCTTTATTTCTTGGACTATATAAATTTTCACTAATTTCAGAAACGCATACATCGACCTTTAGTGTTCGAAGCATTCCTTTAGATAAATCTATATACGTCTCTGTAAGACTCTTGCCAACTCAAATCAACATTGCTTCTTTGGGACCCAAGATTCAATTTTTCGGTTTAGTCCCTGAATTTCTGACACCTTTTCATTCCTGGATACTTAAATTCATGAGGTTGTTATACGTTCTGAAATTGGACTCCCACTTCTTCGAATGCCAATTGTCTAATCTATGCAACCAAAATTGTATTCCTCAACATTTTACGTCTTTAGATCTCTTTTTCTGTATTCATATTAATAGTTGCAATCTGTTGCCGATTTTAGCCTGTTAATAAGATTACGAACTTTCATTTTTCGCCACTTGGGTTTTGATTTGCACCTATATTTCTTCGATTTCAAATGCACGTTACAAAAATATTATTTTCCGCTATTCAGACTATTCCACTTGTAGCCCCATTCATCCTGTAAGACTGTCTGTTGCCAAATCAGTGCATCATTATTAGACTGCGTCAAAAAAGTGTTTTTTTTTTTTCGATTAAACATATGTAAAAAGTTTCTTCAGTATAAAAAAATCTCAAAAATTGAGCTGGCTCATAGAGGGGTCCCCTTTCCCGTTTAAAATACATAGGACATTTTTTTTTTGGTTTTAAAATATCTACATGCATAAAATTGTTAAAAATTTTTGCTTCTCACTATCTTATAGGAAATTTAATTCTCTACAAATTGCTTTCCGGGTTTTTGTTCTAAACTCAACCGCAACGAAGTTACAGGGCGCTGAATAAAAGGCAAAAAATCAATTCATGATTTAAGAATCGAAAACAATTTATTATATTAATTTATCAATAAATTAACTCAAAATACTTAATTATTTAACAAAATCTGTCAATTTAACATTATATTAATTTTAGTTCATTTGATTAATTTAAGTTATTATATTTACAATTTTTTGATTTATTATTGACTAGTTTGATACATGTAATTTTGTTTATTGCACGTAGGGTACAATATGCGATGATTCTGTACAACTTTCCATAAAAACTGTTTTTTTTTTCATCTTTAGTACTAGACTGATTAAATTCTTCAACTAAAGCAACTGACCTGATAAAGTCACTTATATTTTTAGTACTCAATATATCTAAATTTTTTTGATCAACGTCAATACGTTTTTTGTCAGTTCGAGTTTCCTTTGTTTGTATTGCTTCAACCATTTTTGATTTTACTTCAAGTGGTACAGAATCATCAAAAAATGCTAGTGACGCGATTTCTTCTGATAAATACCACAAATTAAGTATTTTGAGTTAATTTATTGATAAATTAATATAATAAATTGTTTTCGATTCTTAAATCATTAATTGATTTTTTGCCTTTTATTCAGCGCCCTGTAACTTCTTTGCGGTTGAGTTTAGAACAAAAACCCGGAAAGCAATCTGTAGAGAATTAAATTTCCTATAAGATAGTGAGAAGCAAAAATTTTTAACAATTTTATGCATGTAGATATTTTAAAACCAAAAAAAAAATTCCAATGTATTTTAAACGGAAATAATCTAAGAAATCTGAGTTTAAAATTATATTTCGGTAAATAGAACAGAATTAAGAAAAATAGTTTTAAGCTATCGTTAGTTGTATCCTACTTTTAATAACTGATGAATAATAGATTATAACAATTAAACATATCACCCTATCACAATCTCACAAAGTATAGTTGTCTAGTCTCCTCGCCACCAAATAATCTTAGTTGGCACTTTGAAAAAAAGAGACCTCCAAAAAATTAATGCTTTATGGATTTGCTACTTTTTTGTCGTCAGGATAGGATCCCCTCAAATGCATTGACAATTCCATAATAAAAAAAACTAAATTGCTATTTGATAGTACAAAAAATGTTATGTGTTACAGCGTAATGCTGGCCATTTGGAACTCTATTTTCAACATTAAATTAGAATAATTTATAATAGAGATGGAGTTCCATATATTTTTTGTTAATTAGAAGTTTATTCACCTTTTCTGTAAATACATTAGATATTAATAGTTTTAGAGTTATTTTCAAAAACAAAAAAAACATTTCAACTTTTGGAATTGTTTATGTTTATGTTTTATTTTACTCGTATTAAATCAAGTATAGGTACTCAACATCTTACCACTGAAATACATGCGTTAATTTTTGATCTGAAAAAAAACTATGTGTTGAAAATAATCATGGACTATATTAAATTAAACGCCAGCAACTGATGATTAAAAATTGGTAACAATACAATATTATATTATTATAGATACAAAATGTATTTATATAAATTAAAACTCCGTAAATCAAAATGAAAGTCTGGCAACAAATAATATTTTTAAATAGCATTTTTATCCTCCTCTGGGATTATCCCTATATCTGCCTCTATTAAATAATCATCGCTAGTGCATATCAATGTTCCATACTTCAAAGTTAAAGCTTCATTTCTTCGCAACTTCTGTCAACTTGTTAGAGTAATTCATGTCTTCGTCATTATGTTTATCCTGCCATTAGAGAATTACTTGACCATTTATGTGTCTCTCAACTTTAGCATTTATTTGCCTTAATACAACAATCATTTTAGGTTTGCAGTATATTATTGGATCAGTTTCACCAATGGAATCATACAACGAACTCTATATAACGAATATTTCAATTGTTATAAATAGCATGGTCCGCGTAATATGTAGTCACACTGAAAAATGAAAAAAGTAACGTTGAAAGACACTTGTAATTGCATTTGGGTTCTTCGGAAGAGCAAAAATGAAAACAAAAGTAACAGCACAAATAATATATGATTTCGATTTCAGGGATTTACAATTGTTCCCATTTCATTTTTATTTCTAAACACGCATTTTTCATCTTATAACTGTTGGTATAGGTCACCTGAGAAACCTACTTACAATTATGAGTATCTGCTAAAACGTAACACCGTCAATCATAATCAGGATGTTTTAAACCCTCTAATTAAATGTTGCCTAAATATTGCTCTACAGTATTAATAACACCATAATATTATTGATAGAAACTTCACAAATCTAACAGTAAGTGCCAATTTTTTAATTTGTAAATAGTTCTTCATTACATTACAAAAGCAATATGATTACAGTATTTTTGTCTAACCATAACATCAACGATTGTGTATACTCACCTGTCGAGATTGACAATTAACTTTCATGAAGGCATTATTTCAATTCTAGTACATATTATTAATGAGCAGACATTAAAATTGTTTACCAATGGAGAGGTTACCGATTCAAGCATGTTTCTAATATTTTTATCTAATTCAACAATATTCGTTTACTCAATAAACGTTGTTTATAAGTACGTTTTGGGAGTAGATCAGAAGAGTGCCCAAAGTTTCAAAGGATGGAGCACCGTTTTTGGGAGTGGAAAAGGGAACAAGACTGTATCATTTCACAAAGTTTTTTCCTCACTGAATCTCGTAAAACCATTTTCAGATCTTTTGACCCAGTCATTCATATCTTAGATTGCATAACAGAAAAGAGTGTTTTTTTCAGTTTCTGGACTGTAACATTTCATCGCTTGCTTTCTGCTATTCAATCTGTTTGCTGCAGAACATTAAATTTTCAACAATTTTTATTCGTCCAAATCTTCTATGGACATCATACATACCAAGACACAGCACTCCATTCAATCCAATTAAAAAACCTGAAAATCACCAAAACAATATCACAAAATATACATAGCAAAAACCAGCTTTTTTACGACCTGTGATTTTTTTTGTATTTGAAATTTTAGACTGGTTAAAATTATATAAAACTTAAGGCTTTGGAATTGTAACAGATTTACCCAAGCCTAGAAACTGACAAAGTTTCAAAATTTCTGTTTTCTCTAGTTCAACCTAAGATATCTTGTAAATGGCATGGAATATCGAAATGACAATAGGTTTTATTCGGTGAGGAAAAAACCTTGTAAAATTGTACCTTACATTTTTTTCATTTTCTACCTTCAAGAAAAAAGTGTTCCTGCCCTTAAAATTTTGGAAACTTTTCAATGGTCCACGCAAGTAAAGCTTTTTCGACTTTATAGACTGAATTTTTTATGGACAGAAACAAATATTTGGTCATCCTCAGAGTCTGAGGTATTTTTATATTAATTTTTATTCGGAGAATGGGAGTGTGCGTAAGTTTCTGTCTACTGTTTATTTTGTTTCTTATTTTTTATTATTCGACTAAATAATTTCAATTAATCCAAAAAAGTGCTTTTTTATTATCGGGAGTGCTTTAAAGTCATCATTTTTGACCAGTTGTTTACAAAATATCATTTTGTTTCAAAATATTCTCAATAATGATGAAAGCAACATTCAAACCACCTTAGGAGTTTAAAAGTTGTCATAGACATACGAGGATGATTTTGTTTTATACACAGCATCAAATATTTTAAAAATTATTTTACTGTAATAATTTTGATGTCCGCGATAAAAAAAAACTGAAAATATTTTTTATGAAAAATTTAAAACAATTGTTTGTCATAAACATGCGAATATGAAATATTATAAAACATTGGTTTGACTATTTTTGTTTATTGGTTTTTGTACAAGAATTCGGTTTTGTAGCTAAATTCCAATAGAAATGGTTTTTTTGCTCATTATCACTAGGTAGTCTACTTCAAAATAAAGCATTTATATACACAGCGACGTCCAGACATTGTAAATAGTTCCTCTCATTCAGCTACAGAGCCGCCTACATTGTATAGAGGTGGAATTTTACATCGAAATGTAAATTTTTGAGACATATTCACGGCTTTAATCTAATATTAACATGGATAACATAATTTTCTACACCTAATACGAAATCAAATGGTAAATGTTACAAACTAATTGAAATTCATTTCAAAATCACTTGAAAACACTTCCATTTTATTCCATTTTAAAAATGTCCGTTTCACATATGTCACTGATTTTATTTCCCGAAATGATGTGCGAATTTTAAACATTCGATGTTGAGACAATTAGCATTGAAACGAGTCACATTGTTTGCAACAAAATTGCTCTGGAGCAGTGCCGGACAAGCTGAATGGGGCCCCCATTTTAAGAAATTGATGTCATTTGACAAGTTTTTTATTCAATCTTTATTTGTATAAATAAAGGTTTATGCTTGTTCAGTTAAAATTTTAATTTCACCGTAGATCGAAGATAATTCTTAATTAGTTTGAATTTGGAAAAACTCGTCTCGCATGATGCAATAGAGATGCAAATGGTCAAGACGTTTTGAAGTTTAAGCAAAGTACACGGTATCGATTCACTAAAGTACCATTTTATTCTAAATTTAAGGATTTCTTGGGCTGTCCGTTTGGCAACAACGTCCACACTCGTATGGGTGGCACGTACATGTCTGTGGTACCTTTTTATTCCCTGGAAAACCTGCGCATTATAAAATTCATTGTAAATTTCAGATTGTCCACTGCGCTAGCCATCTAAAGCTTCTCGCATAAACTTTATGTTAATAATTTGAAAAATATTGTTGATTTGTTTCATGGCTTTGTATGGTTGCGACAATTCTTCTATAAATCGGTGTATGAATTCAAATATTGACCAACGCATTTCTTCTTGCATCAGTAAACCACCATCATGAGCTGATTCATCCGGCATAGTTCTTTTAACATTTTTTTTCTTCCACGTTTCTCGTGCTAATGTCCATATCATTGCCAAAAGTTGCAACATTGTCTACAATCGTGGTCCTTTCGATAACTAAGTTGGTGATTCCTATATGTCCAGAGTTATTTTTGACACTGTAAATAGTGTTGAACTAAATTAGTTTACTTCAGTATAGAAAGCCAATATCTTGATTTGCTATTTTGAACCTTGAAAATGTTTCAAAATACTCACGATTGTTCCATGTATTCTTTTGCGACTTTTATTGACACGTAATGAGTGCTCCGGGGAGTATCAGATAAACGTTTCATTTTGTTCCACTTTGACATCTCTGTGTAGATGACGAAAAAATATATATATAATTTCCCCACTGTTCCAAAACATGTGACGCTGGAAGGAGTGTTGCTTCTCAGACCTTTCGTTGCACACTTCCATGGACACCTGTCGTACTTCCACACTGTCATATTGTATTTGAACGAATCTGATTTTTTGACACATTTAATTTGTTTTACTACTCCCAACCACAAACTACCTCTTAGCTAAGTACTAATAGTATGTTTTTAAAGTTTGGTTGAAAATTTGATCAAGGGAACATGGAACGATGCAGGCGTGTGAAGGCCCGCAAGACAAGGGGCCAGGGGCGGCCCGCCCCTTCCGCCACTGCTTTGGAGTATTATATAATAAATCGTTTTCTTCGTCATCACATTTACAGTCCCCGGGAAATCCAGAAGTCGTGACTGAAATGATCAAGATTTACTAATCTGACATTTCTTAAATTGTTCCTTAATATAGTTTCATTAGAAAGCCTGGATGATAAGGGTAGTTAGTCTTCTGTATAAACGTAGTTAGGTATTTTTTTATTAGGTAAAATACGTCTCTTGCGTCTTCAAGGATAGAAAAAAAGGGTTGCTATTGTTTGGCATATTATTGTAAAACCAAAAAAAAAAGAATAGAATTAAAATACACCTGAATTTCTGATCAACGTAAGTGGTCGGTACAATAAGGTGCTAGGAATTAAGTGTATAACTCCGAACCAATTATTCATTTCTCTCTGGTGTCTGTCATCTTGAAAGGCCTGTTTAGTCATGTATCTCTACAATAACCTTTTAATATTATTATTGGATGTATTTAGCATCTTACAATTTACTTTTACTTTTCCTCGGGAATAACCACCACACAAAGAAGTAAACTCAGTATCATGTACTATTGTTGTGATCTTTCCAAAAGTTTAGAAAAGATTTATCCAAAACAAAATTTATTACATTCCCGTTGAACTTTCGTTTTGTTTTTGACATACTTGATATTAAAACTCTCTTCGAGATTAAATTCTTTTCTACACAATACAATATGTATGTGTACATTATTTCTGGTCGGGATCCTTCATGAGATGGGCTTCCCACAAGAGAATGTCCTCTCGAAAAATTCTTTGTTGACTTGTTGATTCACATGATTGAATATGCTGATCCCAGACATATTTGATTTTACTTTATTTCTTGTTTTGAATGTGATTTTAATGTTAAATTTGGTGTCTACTGTATTTGGTATTGTTGTTACTCTATTGTGGTTAATCTTGGCTATTTTTTTATTATTATTAGCAGTAAGTACATTTTTAGGAAGCTTTTTTCCTTCAATATTTACTTTATTTAGACCACTAGAATTAAAATACTTGTTAGTATGAGTAGGTTTTCTGTATACATTTGTATATAACGAAGATCCTCTTTCTGTTATTAAAATTTAGGATATTATGTTGTCAAATTTCTCAAAGATAACGCCACAAAAACCAAAGGTTTATATCTATTCTTTTTTGAAAAATTTATCGTCTTCACCCTTAGAGCCCCACATCAAATTATGAGAACAACTTAACTATTATATCTGATAGTTACAGTTACAGCATGAAAGGTTAACTAGTTAGTTAGTTTTTCAGACGTGTATGTAAGCATGCTCATATATATTCAAAATCTGCTCTGAAGTGTGGTGGTTATCCCCAAAGGTAACTTTTAATAGTAGTTTGAAGTTTTGATTTATATGAAAGACACTCCAGCAAAACCCATCGTTATTCATTTTGCTTTAATTACATCAGTAAGTATGAAGAGTTTAACTAAGGTATTTGTTTTCCAGAAATGTATGTAAGTATGCACATATATATTTATTCACATATATTTTTAAGAAAACTGGGAGCCCGGTATCGACGTTACTCTTCATGCTGCATGTTGTAATTGAAATTTTTTAAATCTGCTAGCTATTGACGTGGATACTGCAGTTTAAAACCGTCAAACATTTCAATTTCAACTTTACATGTTATAAGTTTACTCAGATAACGGGGTTTAAATTTTCAAAATCTGCTCTGAAGTGTGGTGGTTATTCCCAAAGGTAACTTTTAATAGTAGTTTGAAGTTTTGATTTATATGAAAGACACTCCAGCAAAACCCATCGTTATTCATTTTACTTTAATTACATCAGTAAGTATGAAGAGTTTAACTAAGGTATTTGTTTTCCAGAAATGTATGTAAGTATGCACATATATATTTATTCACATATATTTTTAAGAAAACTGGGAGCCCGGTATCGACGTTACTCTTCATGCTGCATGTTGTAATTGAAATTTTTTAAATCTGCTAGCTATTGACGTGGATACTGCAGTTTAAAACTGTCAAACATTTCAATTTCAACTTTACATGTTATAAGTTTACTCAGATAACGGGGTTTAAATTTTCAAAATCTGCTCTGAAGTGTGGTGGTTATTTCCAAAGGTAACTTTTAATAGTAGTTTGAAGTTTTGATTTATATGAAAGACACTCCAGCAAAACCCATCGTTATTCATTTTGCTTTAATTACATCAGTAAGTATGAAGAGTTTAACTAAGGTATTTGTTTTCCAGAAATGTATGTAAGTATGCACATATATATTTATTCACATATATTTTTAAGAAAACTGGGAGCCCGGTATCGACGTTACTCTTCATGCTGCATGTTGTAATTGAAATTTTTTAAATCTGCTAGCTATTGACGTGGATACTGCAGTTTAAAACTGTCAAACATTTCAATTTCAACTTTACATGTTATAAGTTTACTCAGATAACGGGGTTTAAATTTTCAAAATCTGCTCTGAAGTGTGGTGGTTATTTCCAAAGGTAACTTTTAATAGTAGTTTGAAGTTTTGATTTATATGAAAGACATTCCAGCAAAACCCATCGTTATTCATTTTGCTTATATTACATCAGTAAGTATGAAGAGTTTAACTAAGGTATTAGTTTTCCAGAAATGTATGTAAGTATGCACATATATATTTATTCACATATGTTTTTAAGAAGACGCGAGCCCCCTATCGACGTTACTCTTCATGCTGCAGGTTGTAATTGAATTTTTTAAAATCTGCTAGCTACCGACGTGGGTAGCCAGTAACTTATAGCAATAAAAAATAACACAGCCAGCCAACTGTAGATAACACTGTCGAAAACTACCACTTAGCCTATAAACAGTATGTATATTATATAATAAAAAAAGAACACCAAACTTCAGCTTGATATTTTTTATATTTCTAAATAAAAACCTTTCTCTGTAAATGTTCAAAAAACGGCAGTAACGTCATTTTCGCAAACACACTGTAAAAGTTGCTAAGATGTTGACCAAGAGTCCATTTGGCAGATAGTTGTTGGAAATTAATTATGACAATAGGCATGATGACTAATTTTGAAATACTATTGTATTCAATTCGGAAGTACCTAGTATTTAAAAAAGATGTTATTTCTACAGAGAACAAAAGGTCCTTAGGAAAAAGGGCCATTTTAATCTTAAGTTTAAAATTCAGCGTCATGGGCATGAGTGCCCGCAGGGTGGTGCTGAAATATTGATATTTTGTACGTTTTTCTGTACAATATTTAGTTTTTTAAAGATTTTAATAATAAAACATTAATAAATTTTATTTGATATACAATACAAAGGTTCTCTATTTTGCCTGTCACGTATTTGTTCGGCAACAGTTATCACTAGGTAACAATACAAAAATCTAGTTATTTTATTTTTCATATGTTATATGAATTCTAAAGTGCATAAATTGTACGTGGCCCTTCTGTTCAATAACACATAGCATCTAGCAAGTTTGACAAAAGTTTTTACTTTATTTCGTAGATTGTAAAATATTGTGTGCAGAATTATCTAATTTGCGGTCTAAATTTAATAATAAATTCAATCTTTTTTAAGGTTACGTTTTATCTCTTGAATCTTCACAGTCATTTACATTAATAAAATTTTAATACCTTGTTTAATTATTAATAAAATAGAATATATATATATTTTTAATTACCTGTGAAAAAAATCTGTTTTCCCTAGTTTCCTAGTTTCTTCGGTAAATAACGTTGATAACAAAGTTAGATTAAGACGTTTAGATTTTTTTGGAATATGGACTTTTTTCTCAAGTTTGGTGCAATTTTCCTCAAAAAAGGAAGACTGCTACTTTACAATTTCTGTTGATGTCAAATTGTATTGCAAGGAAATAATTTTACTTGTAAAATAAGTATAATTTTTTAAAAGTTTTTCTTAAGTATCTAATATCTTTTTATGAGTACCTGTGTTTTTGCCCGGCCACCTAAAATAATAAAATCATTTTGTAAGTTTAAGGTATAGTCAAAAACATCATTTCATTAACATAACCACCTATACCAAGCTAACATAATTTAAAAATCAGAGTTTATAGGTTTTGCACTTATAAATTATTGCACTTTTTATTATTATAAGTACGTGGAAGTTTTGATATTACGGAATTCTATTGAACAAAAATCATTGGTTAAAATTAGATAACTTTTATGTTTTTTTGGGCAATAACACCACAATAGAAATAAAACGACGTATACTGCAGGAATACCAAAAGTTTCAAAGTCTATTCTGACTTCGTTGTCAATGGCTTTATATTTATTGATGTAGATTGCAAATTTTCATTTTGCACTCTACATCAATACTTTGAAACGTTTGGTATTCCTTCAATATACGTCGTTTTATTTCTATTGTGATGTCATTGCCCAAAAAAACATAAAAGTAATCAAGAATATGCCACAAACAACATTTAGAAGACAATTAAAATTAGATACTCTCCCAGGATCAATAGATCACTTCTCGGTATATTTGAACTATTTGTTTTTTTTGCAAAATTATGCAGTTGATCTTTGAGAATCACAAAATAATTGATAAATGCAGATCAAATGTAACAAAATGATGTTCAACTCATTATGGCGAATTGTTGTATTTTCTAGTTTTAACTTGTTATCTAAAGAAACATTAGTCTCCCTAAAATTGTTAAACTAAATACGTTATTCATAATACATGAATCATAATTCATTACTAAGGGACATACATAATTTTAGTGATTTTTGGTCACTGTCACCATGTCTATTGACTCATACAGATTTCAAAAATAATGTATTTAAAAAGTTCCTGTAATTTTTTTTACCTGTGATGTAATGAGAAATTATCAGGCAAATAAAATGTTTTTAAAGGCATACTGCAATGAAAATATACTATGTATAAAAGTATAATTGTCACTAATGACACTTAAACCAGTTAAACGAAGTTAACAAAATTACTTAAATCCATTTGGACTTTTAAAATTCCCACAATTTCTACAATTTGTTAAAAGATGAAATAGATTTCAATAATTTTCTTTTAATCAATTAGTTTGACTAGCAACAATAATATTATTGTTTAGAACTATCCTCTTATTGGTTGTAAATCTTCATCTTTACATCAAAAGTAGACCCTAAAATACATGAACTTTTGAAATACTTGATATGTGCCAATATCGACAATCCTAGGTCTTCTACTTTCTACATACCCTACTTGGCATTTCTCACCTCTATCATTACATGCTTTTGGTGAATTTATACTCTTCAGGCTGACCATCTCTCATAATTTTCGTCCTCTATCAAAGAACCTTCAAATCTTATCCAATTTTTTGTAGACTCTTATGTTTTGCCTTTGAATTTTTTCATTTCTTTTTTTACGAAGTTTCTAATTTCGCTTATTTCTTAGATTAAGTTTACTTCTCAACTATATATCTTTTTTAATAATCAAATAGTACCTACTATCGATAAAGTATATCTGCACTGTCAATTTGATTGTCTCTTCCCAGAAATACCTGTAACTTTAAACTAAAATATTATTACCGCCTATAAAAATTCCATTGTCAAAAAGTTGTCGTTTTACAAGGAAATTTACTTTTGACCCTCTACCCCCACTCCTGCTGCCGGAACTTCTTTATTTAACTATGGAGTCATATCTATCTTATTCGCATTTTCAAGTTTTCTACTATTCCTAAAAGTTTGCATTTAAATGTGTATCGTTTTTACTGTGTCCCGTCGCCACCCTGTACAACTTCCCGAACTTAATACTCTTCAGAGTATTATAGAACCACTTGGCAACAAAACGAACAGAAGTTATCAGTGGTTTAATAAAACGGGTTATTTTATGTGATCTCCTAACAACGATAATAATTAATAAATTAAAATATCATTCTATTGAGTTTTTAATGAGAAAACATTTCCCTCCCTCATTAAAAATCCACAATTTCAGCCCCGAATACTGTAATTGCCCGGTAGCAAAATACTGTACTGTATTCTTTTTCAAATACTCAAACTGAAGGATACCAAAATTCAGCTTTTCGCCTGTTATCGTAACTGAACCCGCAGTGATTCTGTATTCGTTGATTGGTCCCAATCATGTATCTGAATTTCGTCCACACCTCTGATAAAATTCCTGTATTCAAAGCCTTACCAGTTTTGAAGCGTGAAGCTTCCAAATCGTGCTCAAGGACCCTTTATTTAGTCTTAAATTGTTGGATACATTTTTTCTTATCTTTCATATTTGCGCTGCCGTTGCAGTTACCAAAACTTCCAACATGAAAGCTTCTTTGTTGTTAAATACCAGAATGTGGATCATTGGTGTTTTATCGATTCCAAAGAAATTCTCTGCCGCAGAGTTTACTTGATAATATATTCATTTTTCTACCAACACTTACATACGAAATGTGATCCAGCGTATTTTTACCACGATAGTATACAGCTGACATGGATCCAACTGTTTCTGTAGTCTGATCCACATAAGACAAATGGGAATAATTTGGTTATTCAAATGCCAATTCCTCAACCTCTAGCCTTGCGTTCCCGATAAAAACTGCCAAAAAATATGTTCGTCTGCTCAGTCCTTCAAACCAGTTCTTCAATTCCCCAGTTCCCTTCACAACAATCCTTCAGTTCTTCTCACAGATCTGAAGCTCTTCTTTGTTTATTCTCAAAGACCTTAAGTTCTCCCTTTTCTTTTCTTCTGCAATCTTTGAATTCTTCAGGGAGGCTACACCATGAAAAATTTGTTACATATGATGATGATATACATTAACTCTGACGTTATAAAACGTTTCGACTCCTGCTTCGGACCATTATCAAGTGACAAAATGAATGTTTTAAAGGAGCTTCAGGGGGTAGATCGAACTCGGGGTCTCAATCTGACTACTTCGTAGTGTCACTAGATTAGTGAACGGCTGTGTTAATAATCGTGCATAACCCAGAAACTGCAATCTGAAATATAAAAAACTCAAGCAAAGTGATACTTTAATTTTCGCAAGATTTTCCCACATCGAAAAACCTTTATACAACGGCCGAAGAAATTTTAAGTTTGTAAATAAAGTTGCTGGTAATAGCTTTAACCTCATAGTCATTACAGGGTGATCATTTCCGTATGTCATTCTCATTGCGACAAATATACAATCAGTTAATTTATGAGATCAATCGGAACATAACGTTGAAATGCACTGAGTAATTAAGTGTCAAACTTAGTTTTAAATCTGTAGATTTCACATGCAATTCTGTACAGTACAACAGACTAAACTCACACTGCCATAGGTTAAACATTTGTCGTTTCGTATATATGTACTTGTAAAGTTCACACCAACGCAAGAGGGTAATAGACAACGATTCGTCACTTCAGCATTGAAGTCAACCTCTTGTGGTAATGGTCGTAACTTCTGAAACTGCCAACAACATAGTACTTAAGTAAAAATTCATTGATGTCAAATAATGCATGTAGTGTTTTCTAGATTATTGTTCAAGTAATGTTACAGTATATTTAAAATATCATTCACACGCATAGTAAGCTAGGCATAAGGTGTATTGTCATAATCTATCCATGTACCATCTTATATAAGAATCATATGTTCTCAAGATGGCACTTAGAGTTCATAATAATATAGGCACAGACGTATAACGTAGGCTGAAAACCACCAAATCTGACCTCAGAGGCTTCGCTTAATGAAAACCTCCATAGGTCATAAATGTAAATAAATTAATTGTTTTAAAACAAATATTTCATGCTAATGATACGAGTCAATAACAAAGTAGTGTACATAATTTAGAACCAGTAATCATAATAATTGTATGTGCTTCAAACCTGCTTCCAATATGGGTGCCTGTACTTGCTATAATATTTAGCTTTATCATGGATAAACGGGTACGGAACCAGAAACACTTGTCAACATCTGTGATCTCTTCAACGGGAAAACGATTGAGGCATCACGAAATTAATACTGCCTAGTAGTGGTAGATGGTATTGCTGATGTATTGTTCCCTGCTATCAAACTCGCATACAGAAATTTGAAACATGGCGATTCTTCGCTTTAAATAATATCATGAAGTCCGCCAAGTTTCACAAAGTTCTCAACCAATATTGAATACGTTGGGTTTTGCTCATATATAGTTGATTTTCTATCACTAGATAACTTAAACTAAAAAGCTTTGCACCCCCTAGGTATAAGATATATCGTCAATGTTTTAAAGAATTTTAAACGTCAGTGTTTAATCATAAAAAAATGAGTTAAATAAATTTTATTTCAGTGATTATAATTATAACAATTAAATCAGAACAATTCCGCAAAAATTAATTTAATCATTTTAAATAAATTGTCTAAAGATACGTAAACCAAACTAAAGTAATATCGGGTATTGGAATCTTCTTATAACAGCATCCACACGTTTGGTCATCCCTTTAATCAAGTCATTAATCAAATCTTGAGATAAATTTTGCCATACCTCTGTAGCAGCAACAGAAGTTTCTTGTGTTGTTCTGGGTGGGTTATTTCTGTTAAAAATGGCTCTCTTCAAGTAGTCGCACATACGTTCGATGGGATTCATATCAGGTGACATTGGTGGCCATTCCAATTTCGTGGCATCTTGGCTTCCCAGCACTGCTTAACATTGTCGGCCATCCCCTCAAAACATTTCTGTCCCGTCATGGTAAATGGCAACTCCAATCGCTGTTTCCAATCTGTGTGCATTTCCGAGAACCCTTACTCGATAATCACCTCTCACCAATCTAAACAGGGACTCATCAGTAAACCGCACGCTTCCCCAGTCAACTAAACGCCAGTTTTGGTGAGTTCTCGCCCACTGTAGATGGGCAGTTCGATAGCGAGCAGATACTATGGGGGCCTTAAAAGGTCTCCTGGATCGCAAAACTGAGCCCAAAACTCTCTTTCGAACTGCTGCATTCGAAATTACCCTATGAAACGTGGTCTAGAACTGCGAACTTAGGGCCGGAACAATGACTGACCTACTACGGCGAGCTGATTGGGCAAAACACCGATCTTCACATGGTGTGGTAACACGGCGTCGGTCACTTCGAGGTCTGCTTTACACTTCACCCGCTTCTTCTTACCAACTTATGCTTCTGCTCACTGTGCTTCTAGTAATGTCCTGTCTATTTGTTATCTGCTGACGAAATAAACCTTCTTGGCAATAATTCAACTTTGTATAAACTCGGACAACTCAAATCCCGGCATTTCGCATTGTTAGCAGGTACCAAACGGTAAACAGTAAAATAACGCACATTATTTAATTTCAGTTTCACTTAATATTTCAATAAAAAAACTGTTTTTACATCCCAAATTGTATTGTCTAGATAGTAAATAAGTTATTTTAATTGTATCCATTAATGTTTTATAATAAATATTACTATTTTCTCAACTCAGGGAGGGGTGCAAGACTTTGGAAAGTAATTGTATTTGCTGAAATCCATTCTTGATGTTTTCTGTGTAGACCAGCTAAAATTATTATAAACCTCTTCTAATTTGAATAACCTACACCACAACTAGTTTTTTTTGTATATTTTAACTTATTTAAATTATAAATTTTCTAGTATAATGGATCCTTAATGGGTCCTCTGGTAGAATGACGATATTTCGACAGAGTCGCACCTGTTATTTTCAGGTCTTTTCTCATTGTACTCATACAAGTATGCTTACGGTTAGATGTTTACTATCTGAAGTGGGCAGATGCGTCTCTGCTGATCCGTTTTCATTTTACCAAAAACCTTGGAAGGATCAGTTATCAGCTACTGGGATGAATGAAAACACCTCCAGTTTTCTATAAATAAATAAAAATTCAGACGAAATTCCGTTTTTTGGTATAAATGGCCAAAATCAGAGAAATCGACCCTTTTCCTTTCCCACGTTCAGTTATAGTGGTAAACTATGCCATGGAACTCTCCTCTGCTCAGTGCTTCCAGTCCATTTCTTATCCCAGCAGAATTTATATTTTTCTGTTGTCGTCAAAACCTTGATTTTTTCATACCAATGCTTCAATTCTTTCTTTACAACTTTGTTCTTCGAAGCCGTTGCTCAGTCTCTAGCCTTGCCTTCTCTTAAACCCTTCCAAAAATATGTTTTTCTTCTCACTATGTCAGTTCTTCTGTCCTTCAGTTCTTTATGTTTATTTCAGTTTTTCAAAACCATTTAGGTCCCAAATCTAAGTTTCATTCAGTACAATGTAAATCATATTCTAATTTATGTTTTCGGTTTATCTTTGGTCTAACTTGAAATGTATTTATATATAAGATATTGCTGAATATAAATAATTATTATATGGCTTACGCAGTGACTGTTTTTTTTTTCTAGTTTTAACACTCATTTACATTTATCAGTACGGATTTGTCTATTTAAAACAAGACTTTTTTCCATATAAGGTTCAATTTTAATGAAGAAAGTGCAATGCCCAGTAGCTGTTAGTAAACTTTCACGCGAGATTTCTAAAGTGAACAGTACAGCTTTCAGTTAAACCTTGCATCTTGTGATTTAAGCTACTCTTTGAGTGTCAATCGATTCTGTGCATTCAAATGCATATCTATGTACATACACCACTCCCATCTTCAACAACATCTACAGTATACATTTGCACAGACTTTTTTGTCGCTGTCTACATCTACTATTTCTGGAATAATTCTTTTATCTTACTGTACTTTACTATTTTTTTCCGGCACTGCGTAACATTAACATTAAGATTACAGTCCATGATATCCTGTGCTATTTTTAAAGGTTTATGTAACGTAAAGCTAAAGGCACAAGGGTCGTAGTATTACTTACCTTTAAATTTGGATAAATAAGTTCAAGTTCATCAGAGTGTCCTGGAACATTGTAAAACTAGAACTACCTTGACGTCGACACCATTTTTCGTAAAACAGTTCCAAAACTAGTCATTGACTATCAAGGGCATCGCCAGGGCGAGTGTCAAGCCCCCCTAGACGTGTCATGTCGATCATAGGAGTTTCGTTATATGTGAAATAATTACATTTTAATTAGTATCTAGTGTAATAAACGCACATTTCTATCAAGCTGTCAAAATATGTACAGCAACTATACAGCCGTGATATCCTCTCTGTGTCATGTATTTAGCTTATAAATTAATATATTATTTGTTCAACTTTTTGACATTCGATAATGACAAAATAATTATCTAAATTGATGACGTAATATGCAATGTTTAAATTGGTATTTCTCCAATAGAAAATATTAAGACACTAAAAAAATAGAAAGTCTTTCATATGTAATGCCTTCATGAAAACTCCGTTGGTAACCGAACGAAACTTCTAGTCTGCTCAAAATCTCCAAAAACGTATTAATTAAATTTAAAACGAATTAAAATGATGAAATTCGAGGCACTCCATTTGGGATGATATTCAAAATATAATCGGAAGTTTAATCCCGTATATAAACAAGTTGTTAAATAACATAATGTTTCAGAAATCATGGGTCTTTCTTTTTTGTAAATAGTTGGAAGACTGAACCCAAAAATTTAAAGAAATTTTCAATTTTACGCAGCTATGAGACCTTGCCATAATATCGACTTTATTTTTAAATTAAACTAAAAATTAATTTAAATTCCTAGTGTTCAGACACTTAAAGATAAATTTCAATAGAGAAAATATATTTTATGGATTTTTCAGCAAATGTATATTATTAAATCGTTTTTAGCACGTTCGTTTGTATTTCAGTTCTCAAATTTATATTCCTAGGAACGATATGACCTCACCTAACTTATTAATTATCTATTCTAAACTTCTTGAAACCTGAAACTTTTTAATTTTAATAATTAATAACTAATACAACTAAATTTATCCTAAGGTCTTCACGAAAATAAATTATTTTAGCATTTTTTAAAGAATAAGATTTGGAACCTAATTCCCTAAATTAATTATATATTTTTCTTTAAGACCTTAAATAATATATATATATATATATATATATATATATATATATATATATTGTTTCACGGATCGAACTATGTGGTCGAATACATCCGTTCGTCTGTTGAATTTAGCTGAATTCTTGCTTGACGTTTCGCAGATAATATTTTGGCGAAACGTCAAGCAAGACTTGAGCCGAATTCAACAGACCAACGGATGTACACCGAAAGAAAACTTCGACCATATATAAATATATATATATATATATGTTTTTAAGTTTTCGCGGGCACTAAATGTATTAGATGGTTTCCGGGAATTCATCCGCGTAGTTGATAACTGATCCCTGCCGGGATCGATGGTAAAATGACGACGTTTCGGCCGAGTCACATCTGCCCTCTTCAGGTCGGTTCGCATAATTCTCGTAGCTTTCTGCTTCGAGTAACTCACGGCAGGGATCAGTTATCAACTACGCGGATGATTTCCCGGAAACCATCTAATACATATATATATATATATATATATATATATATATATATATATATATATCCGCCTATGTCTCATATCTCTGTAAAATTCAAAGAAGGCGAACTACGTGCCACGTCAAGATAACATTTAATATCGTTTGAAAAAATTGCATGTCTCATAGCTGCGCTTGCCCCCTGTATTTTAATGGTTCATTATACGGTTATAAAACGTTCCCCCATATTTTTAAATCTCATCCGGAATCGAGAATATTTTAATTTGGTTTTAGTTTAATTATCACAGTTTTGAAGATATTAACTAGACTACTCATTTTAGTTATAATGTCAAGTGTGAGAAGTTGACGACCCATATTACAAGAATGTATTAAATTTGTTTCAAAAAATACATTTTTTAAAAAGAAAATTTTCGTCACATCTATAAGAAAAGTTAATTAGATAGTTTACAGTCTCTACAATAAGTAAAGAACATTTATATAGGAAAAGTAAAAGTATTTTATTACAATTATAATAAATAATTGAAAGTAATTTAGAATGTTGCAAGAAGTCGCTTTATCTTTGTTTTTAGTCAGCTACATTGTAATGTTAGAGTGTTATTTCGTTTGTTCATTTATAGTTAATTTTCATTTTCATTTATGACGTCTCTTTTACTCGCAAGTTTTTATGCGTTTTATACATTAAATTTAAGAATTATTGCCAAAAAGCTGCGATTTGGTATCAATTTCTGTTTCAACAGTTCAGACTTCGTGAGTGTAAAGTAATAAGTAATTAATTGAATGCGACAAGAATTTTAATTACAGAATTAATTTTAGAATACAGCTTCTTAAAAATTTAGTTTTCTCAGATGTTTAGAGTTTTGATGTATTAATTTTAGAAAAACGTTTTTTAAGAGAATAACTTTGCAGTAATCTATACCGGTAAGAAAACTGATTCACAATTGATTAAGATGACCTGACATCCCATACTCTAAGATTGTAAAACACCCTAATTTCGGCATTGTTTATTTTTAGCACTCCTCAGGCATAGAGATGGGTATCGAGAGGACATATCTGAGGACCGATGTAGATGTTTCGGGAACATTCCTTGACAGCTCAAATGCTGTACATCAAAAAGACTTTCCATGATTTGACTGACAGAGTACAAGTGGTTCAAACACCCTTGTTTTGGTTTAATCGCCCAAACTCAAAAACCACCCTAAACCAAGTTTTTCAAAAATTCGTCCCCCATATTTTATCCACCATATTGCATTTTAAATCTGACAAAGGATTCTTATTCAGAGAATAAACCCATGTCCTGAGAAATTTGGTTATATTTATTGAAAATTTATGATTTTCAACATCATTTTTTACTGAAAAATGACAGTTTTTTGCGAGGTATTCGACTTTAAATATTTTTTCTGAGGTTACAATTCTTTTTTTCAAAAACCCCAAATGGATTTAAAAACTAGACTTTAACACAATTTTTTTTGATGTGCTCATAAAAAATTACCCCAAAAAGAATTCCCTATATATATATATATATATATATATATATATATATATATATATATATATATATATATATATATATATATATGTAATGTAAGGAAGGTTTCCGGAAGGAGCCTTTTATGAGCGATTTTATAAAGAAGTGAAATACACTTTTACTTTGCGAAAGCTTTCGAAATACCTTAATTTCTTCGTCAGTCTTTTGAAGTAAATTGTGATTGTAATTTGAAAATGAGCACAAACATAAGAATTATGAAATTAATAAATTTGATATAACAAAATTTTTTTAAGTGACATTGATAGCAAAACTGTTACTCAAAAAATTTTGTTATATCTAATTTATAAATTTCATAATGCTTATGTTTGTGCTCTTTTTCAAATTACAATCACAAAATCACAATTTACTTCAAAAGACTGACAAAGAAATTAAAGTATTTCCCAAGCTTTCGCAAAGTAAAACGAAACCTTTCTTACATTGTGTTAGCCAATTCAGCCGTTACTCAAACAATTTATATATATAATGGCTCCAAAGCAGGAGTCGAAACGTCGAGCATTTAATTAATTCAGACGCAGTTCTCACCTGGAACCTAGCCTGTTCATATATATATATATATATATATATATATATATATATATATATATATATATTATCACTTAAAGACTAGGAAAATCAGCATAATGGCATATATTAGATATGGCTAACATAGTTCTGCAAAAAATCTCTTCCAAAAGTACTAAAACCGTCCAACGCGATATTTCGAAAATTCAGTGCATTGTTAATAAACTTATTTTAACTATGTAAACCTTTTATTTATGCCTGATGTAAACAATGAAACAAAATGGTAGAAGAGTGTCATTTTTATAAATTTGCACACGAAATTTTCAGCAATGTCCTTAGTATACTGAGCTAGAATTACATATAAATTTTACATTTTGTTTGCAACTTGAATAAGTCGCTATTTATTAAGGCAATTAAGTATATTCCTCAAAATGCAGTGAAAGTGCACAAGGTGCATTTTTTATAACGGATCCAGTCATTATTGAAACAGAATATGGATAAAACAAATCGCATCTTACTATATTTCTGCATCTTTGATGCTGAAATTCTTTTCCCAAATAGTTGTAGTAAACTTCCCCTTCATATGCAAGGCGTCCATTGGGAGAGAATTCCTAAGGCAGCATATTTTCCCGCTTTCCAAAGACATTGTGTATTTATACCTTTCAAATATATTTATGCATGTAAATTATATGTAGGGGGAGTATTATTCTTAAGGTAACCCACTTGATGTAACAAAAATATGTAAAAGCTTTAACAATGTTTAACTGTATTAGGGAATCACGTATATTACAGAAAATCTATATTCAGTAAACTTTGTGCCGGAAGACAAACGATTTATGCATAATATTTCAAAAAAAGTGAAGTATAAGGTTATGTGTCATTATAAAAAAAATAAATCTACCTTAATATCAATAATATCACTACAAATTCAAAAGCTGATAACAAACACTCCACAATTTCCAGTTCTTTTGTCCCGACCACCCACGTCTCTACTTATCTAGTTGTCCATGTAACTGATATTACCAATCTTTCTAATCTTCCTTGTTTTTTTTTTATAGTGGTATGAGTATTAGAACTGTTGTCTAAGTTCTTCTTTATATTTTAAATGTTATCTTTTTTAAATTTAAGGAAACCCTTTAGTACAGTCTCCGGCCATTAATGTTGCTTAATATGTCTTTGAAAGATTTGCATGTTTGAGATTTAACACTTGTTGCTAAATAAAATCGTTTTCGTTCAATTTCTTGATCATTTTCTGTTATGCAGGCAATACTCTGTAGCCTGTAGGGTCTATTTTTCCTATTGAAATTACAATTAACACTTATTCTTAGAATATGTCGGCTATTTTAGTTTATTTATTATGATACTTGCTATTTTAGATGTTCTCATTGTGCAATTGGTAAAAATAATACTATACAGTTATTTGCAATACGGCATATAGATAGATGTTCTTTGAAATTGTGGTGAGGTTTCGGGGTTTAATAGGGGGTGTAGGGTATTTTTGGTATAGACTATAATACCACCAGTGCCCGATTTAAGTTGGTGGGGGCCCCTGGACACAAAACTGGTGTGGGCCTACCTAAGGGGTTCAAATTAGCAGTATTTTTTTTTATTTTACATTTATTATTTTTAATAAAACATGTCATATAGATTACGCTTTTGTGCATTCCTTATAATATTTGTTCTATGTGCACCTATGTCACACACAACATCAAATTCTTGCTTCTAATGTCAGTAGGATTTCTAAGAAATTTATAACTTATTTTCTGTCATATTGTCAAGTTTTCTTATAGAAATGAAGATTAAATTAACTTTATTCTGACAATTTGTCTAGCTATTGTAGCATATATTTACCAACGACCTTATTATTTTAGATGTTCTTGTGCTTTTAATAATTTTGTTGAATGAATTCTTTAACAGATGTGTTCTATCTGCATCTGCATTACTACCTACCTCATATTCTAGTTTTTAATATCAGTAGGATTTTTATTACCATTATATTTTATAATAATTATAATTCATAAACATTTTCTGTTCCCGTAGGGTCTTCTAATTTTTCAGTTACAATTTGCGTGATTGTAGTATTCTTTATCAATATGAATATTAATTTAGATGTTCTGGTGAAATGGAACATCCTTTTTTGTTCATCTTCATTACCCCTACATCATATTCTTGTTTCCAATATCAGTAGGTTTCTTATGAAACATGATCAAAAAAGGCAAGACAGATTTTTAAAAACCAAGGGAATTTTATTTTTGGGTACAGCATATATCATAGGGTACCGATTTATTTCTATTTCTTTACCATATAAAGATATTTGTTACTAATTCTTTCCTGCCGCCTTAGACTCTGTTATTCAAGGCCGTAGCCAGCAGGGGTGGGGGATCTTATGTTCAATTTTGGAATTTTGGGTTTCAAGATTCAATTTTAATCAATTAATCATGTTTTTCATAAGAATAATTTTATAATTTTACAAGTTTATATATTCTGGAAATACATGAACAAAAAAGTATATTTTGCATTCCTAATCAGCCCATCACCAATCAAAAAAATTATCCAACCCACCCCGAAAAAATTTTCTGCCTACGGCCTTCTTGGTATTTATATCATGGATATATACGGTGAAGTTCCTTATAGTAATAGTGTTTTTAATTTTAATATACTAGGGTATATGTTTGTGGTGTAACTAATTATTAATTAAAGTTCTTCATTGCCCCCCCCCCAGTTCTGCCTTAACAATAAATATAACCATCTCACTAAAGACACATTTTGGAATAAGTGCATTATTTGTACGTTATTGATCCTATATATACTATGGGATTAATTCATAACAGTAAATGAGAAATAAAGTTAGTTACGTAATACAAAAAGAATAATACAAACTGCAAAAGCTCACTGACCGATTTTGTGAGAACTAATTTTCATGCTTAAAATCTTCACTTGAACTAGATAATATAAAAAAATAAAGTACAATCCCTAATAATTTGTCACCTTATTAAAGCATAAAAATTGATACAAGAGATTTATTCAAAGGATTTTTTATAAATTTTGTGGTACCAATATACTTTAACCCTCCTAACGACTCGGTATGGAATGAAAGTTGGTTTACTGAATGCATATATACAACATATAGATTTTCTGTTTAATATACTTGTTCCAATCCTCTTTCCCTATGTAAAACCCAAAAAATCCTTAAGCCAAAACCTTCCACGAGATTTTAGTCCCCAAAAATATGTGTTAACAGACATATTTCTTATCCAGAACTTAATAATAAGTATTTATGTTAGTAAGGTTTTGTTGGTATGTATATCATATACTCAATTTTAATAGTTAGTCTATAACTAATAGTCTAATAGCCACAATTGTGTTGAGTCAGTAGATAGTGAAAAACAAAAATGTAATCCATGTCAAACTGGTACAAGAATCTGGTGCAAAACATTGCTATAACAAAATTGTTTGAAAAGACTAGTAACAATGTTCAAGTAAGATGTCCTTATTGCTCATAAATAATTTAAACTTTTCACCAGGTACTTTTAACCATACTACTTTCTCGAGATTTTACATTACTTTGTATACAAAACAATATATTGTTTTAAAGTAATGAAATCTCGAGAAAGAAGAATTATGTGTTTTAAATATATGATTGAATATTTTAACGCGAAATAAAATTCCTCAAAATCAGGTATTCCGCGTTAAACTACGTAATCAATTGGTGTAATGCTTCATGAAATAATGAATGAATCGTAGAAAATATTCTACTATTCAAAATGACATACAATAGTGCTTTAATCTAACCCAAATTTTCCCAGTGCCTCCCCACTACCCTACGTTTACTCACACAGCGTGCAATATTTTAAGAAGAAATCTTTCACTGAAATATTTCTGAAATATTTATATGTCCCCGACAACAAAGTCTTGAGATAGTCGATGAAATATTGAGAAATATTTTACGAAATATTTTAAAAGATTTTTACTTGGAATCTACGAATATTTCAGAAACTTATCAGAGAAATATTTCAATCTTTAATATTTTGGATCCATATTAAAAAATTTTCCATGAAATATTTCAAAAAATTATAGGGAACATACGAATATTTCCGAATTAATTTATAATATTTCAAATGAAATATTGTCATATGTGATTTGAAATTATTTTAACATATTGAAATATATCCTAATATATTTCAAAGTAGATCTCGTCGCGGACATTTGAATATTTTAGAATTATTTCGGGAAATATTTGAAATATTTCAAATCAAACATGAAATATTTTAGAAATGTTTCAGGCTGTGTACGTAATTGTGCTTATATGTATTTTACGATTTTATTTCTCATTTGAAAGTATTTCCTAATGTCATGTTATAAATAAATTTAATTGATGATGCGTAATATTATCAATACATCCACCATCCATTTCTTTTACAAATTGTTTACATATTCATATTTATACAGCTTAGTGCCTCCAAAGAAAAAAAAGAGTATATACCCGGTATATTATAATGCTTGCACATTTTTGAATTTTGGATATTGAGTTTCCTCTTCTCCCCTTGCCAGTTCTTCTCTGTACGAGTATGTATGTTATTATATAACGTATAGTCTGTGATTAGTTAAAAAGTAAAATATTATTACTTTTCTATTGATTCTTTTATAGTTAATCCCTAGTCTTGCCTAACATTTGTGCACATATTTTTTCTGAACTACTGAAAAGCAAGTTATCTACAGAATACTTTTTCTTCGTAAATTCTCAAGCTTTTTTTCTGATTATTAAAGTTATTTCCTGTAATGTCTTAAAATTTAAGCTAAGCAGTTCCCTCAATTCTCTATTCTCTAAAACTAACCGTTTTTGAATGTATTCTTTGAGAAAAAAAACAATTTAAAGTCAGACCCGTTCAAAATTATTTAACCTATCTATTTATTCTTCAAGTTTAGCCTCGAAAAATTGAAGTTTAGTGTCTATAACTGCATCTCATGGTTTTTAACTGCATAACAGTTTTTGATAGTCTTACTACCAACTTGATATGATAATTGAAAATGAATTTATTTCCTGAAGGACAATTTTTGCGGCTTATACTACATGTTTATGCATTATTGGGAATCTTTACTACACTTAGAAATAAGTCTGTATAGTTTCCTACATTTCAGGGTCTAGATCAGACCTCGGTATCAATGAAAATTATGTAAAAATGTAAATTTAGATGCCTTATATAATTTCCATGGGTAAGAAGGTTTCGGACGCTGAAACATTTGTATACAATCTTTTCTCTAAGTGTGGTGATTATTCTCAACAATGCATAAACATTGTAATACTAAATTGCATCTCTGCAATTTATATCAATGTTTTTCCCTGCTGCTTCTATTCTTACCAACATATAAGTTTTTCATTATTTCTTGAAGCAATTGTAATTGTGTCAATAAATATCAAAAATACAAAAAATATATGTAACTTATGTGTTTTCTGTTAGTTATGGTTAAGTTACCATTATCGAACGATCGATCTAGATTTTCATCGCACAATAGGGGTACAGATTACAAGCCAAATGTGCGAATAAATTGTAACTGTATTCCCGATCTAAGTTAGAAAAAAACTTGATGTCTATAATGGCTAATAAATTATATCTCCAATATTCAAAAACATGTTTGTTACTTTTCTCATTAAATGTGATATTTCTGGATAAGGAAAATGAAGTTGTGAAGCTTTAGGTAAGAAATTAATCAGTGAATATACTGGTGTGATAGCGTATGGTGCACCTTAGGCGTTATATATATTTAAATATATTATTCAGAGGTCCAAATTGTTAAAACTATTAGAATTTTCTGCAATGTCACAAATTTTATAAGCATACAATATTTAACAATATATACCCCATATTATACAAAGACCCTGTATTGTCAGCTTAGTTAGGTTAAATTTCTTAGCATCATATATTTTCAAAATGCATTTTCATGTTACCCTACCCATGTTATTACCAACGAATAAACTATTAGTTTCCTAACACGTGTTTTTTTCAGCCACCTAGTACGACTAAGGTGTGCGCACGCGCATGATGGTTTGCGCATGCGCACTAGCTTCCGAAAAGGATAGAGCCGTGAGATAGAGGAAGATGACTTTCTACTGTAGCTTATAATGAATGATTTTATTGCACTTTAGAGCGGTGACGACATCAATTCAATTTAATCAGAACTTTAGAAATTTTGATATGTTCAATATTGATTTGTTGATAATTGACACGTTCATTATTCCTTATTAGATAAAATTCAATATGTTTAGTTTCAGATTATAAAGGTTATTTGGTAAGTCTTTGATTGCTGAATATTTCTGTCTCATCATATTGTGGGGCAGGCTGAGTTCAATTTATTAAATATTTTATCAAAATTTAATAAATTTAAAATGTTCTCCGATAAACTTCTTACTCAGTTCCATCTTTTATTTTGTAATATTTAGGCGAACAAGTTTATAAAAAGTCTATGCAGGACAGTCTTGTGTTTAAGAGGAGGGGGGTTGTTAGACTGTGAGTGTAAAGACAGACTGAGGCTGGAAGGAAACTTAATGAAGTCATCATTTAATTTAGCAACAAATAAAACCGAGACAGTAAAAAGCCTCAATCTAAGTACTAAAACAAAGTACACTAGGACGCGGAATTTGATCATGACAGTTATTTAGAATATTTCCATTAGATCTAAGGAACCATATAGACATTATTGAAAGGTGGGCGGAAATTTGTTCAAATCATTTAGCAACAAATTAAGCCGAGACAGTAAACAGTATGAATCTAAGTACTAAAACAAAGTACACTAGAACGTCGGTTTTGATCATGACAGTTGTTTAGAATCGTTCCTTTAGATCTAAGGAACAATATAGACATTATTGAAAGGTGGGCGGAAATTTGTTCAAATCATATAGCAACAAATAAAGCCGAGACAGTAAAAAGTACACTAGAACGTCGAATTTGATCATGACAGTTGTTTAGAATCTTTCCATTAGATCTAAGGAACCATATAGATATTATTGAAAGGTGAGGCGGAAATTTTTTCAAATCATTTAGCAACAGATAAAGCCGAAACAAAAAAAAATGCATCAATCTTAGTACAAAAACAAAGGACACTAGGACGTCAAATTCGATCAGGACAGTTGTTTAGAATCTTTCCATTAGATCTAAGGTACAGTATAGACTTACTTTGTTGAGTGAACTGAGGTAAGGGGGATGTCACGTGATAATGACTAAAGGTATTTTAAAAGGAAAAATAGGTATTTGAAAAATATGTTACTCCAGATTGAGTATGCCAGAAGAAAAATGTGATCAAATCATTTACCAACAAATAAAGCCGAGACAGTAAAAAAGGATCAATCTAAGCTCTAAAATAAAGTACACTAGGACCTCGAATTTAATCATGATAGGTGTTTAGAATCTGTCCATCACATCTAAAGAACCATATAAATATTATCGAAATGTGGGGTAGAAATTTATTATAATAATTTAGCAATAAATGATTTTATTTCGTATTTCTCACTCTGAGTTTTGTTGAAGGATTTCATGCAAATTTTACACCTGCCCATATCAAATTTTACAAAATCTTACAACAAGCATTTGCACCTAGCCTGTCAACTTCAAACAAGTAAACAATTGATCTGTGACAAACAAAGATACTACTTAACGATGGCTAGGTAATTTTGGAATCCATCATTGTTCTCTACAGTTCTTCATCTCCATCTCTTTAGGACACAGTAGTTTACTTAATTTCATACTTAACGATTTAGTCGAACAAGTTATATGTTATTAATAGTGTAATAGCTGTTGGTTTGTCTACTGTCCATAAGCACAAATGAAATTTTGTTTTAATTAAATCCAAGTATATGTTTTGAATTAATTGTATTGTTACAAGAATTCATCGGCCATCAACCAGTTCGTGGAAGTGACATTATTCCGATACTTCTGGGAATGTTCCGTCTCTCAACAGGCCGACCTCTGCCGTTACTGGGAATTCCCTTAAAGCTTCCAGAACACATGAAAGAAGTTTCCCGATGGTTCGTTAACTTACCAGACAATTCCGAGAGAAATATATAAATATGTACATAGTTCTTGTGAATATAAATTGTGTTAAAGTAGTGGAAATAAATTAGAGTTGGGCTGTGTTTTTAAGTAAATTCAAGAACTGAACTGAAGCCGAGTGTGAAAATAAAAACATTACAGTATTGACGAGTAAGACGTTTTCAGATACTGGATATTATGATGTGCCTTCAGTTGTTGCTAACTCATTTCTTATCAGAGAAATATAAGCATTTTCGAATAGATAGGTGTCCTTGTTTTCTGAATCCACAAACATATGGGAAACTTCTGTCAAGCTAATCTTGTGCTTCCATTATTGTCATGGAATCTTAATTGATGCTTGGGCAAATTTCAAGCACAGCTCTCAGCATTCATTAGAGAAGAGCTATTGTAGTACATTAGGGCAGTTTTCCTGAGATAAAAACTATGATTTCAATGACGAATACATTTGTAAGGTTTTTTCAACTTCCGGCGAAAATGTAAACTATTTGTGTTTCTGCATTTCAGCATTCTTTTCAATTGTAATTATTAAATCTAATAGTAAAGACCAAATTGTCGCTAGGCGCTAAATAAGCAATTTTTGTATTTAAAAAGATCTTGTTAACAAATTAAAGAATTGTGAATATCAAGTACACATTACGACATATGCTATTTTCTTTAAAACAACGTTGAATAGTTTATATAAATTACTGGTCCCGATTTGTTCCTGTCGACTTGTTAACGGATATGAAAAATCTGTACGTGGGAAAAAGTAACTAAAACAAAAATGGTTGAAAGGTCAAAAACTCGGAAAATATTAGTCAGCAGTCTATTGAATCGAGTCAAGAAAACACTCTAATGAGGAATTTTTAAAACGCCGCCTCAAAACGAACTAATCTACCCGCGGGGAATCGACAAGTAGGAAAATTGTTTAAAATAATATTGGGAAAATTTACTCTTCTACGAAACTAAAACTAAAAAGTTCCTCCTCGGTGTGGTCGAGTTAGGGAAAAAAAAGGGTGAAATCCAGACCCATGTGTCCTGTGTCCACATAGGGTTTTAGGGATATTGGTCAAGGGTTTCTAAATTTATCGCCGAGGGCAACAAACCACGAAAATCCTTAGTATTCTTTTGGATTTAGTAAACGTGTTTAAGTCTATTTCGCTAAATAGTAAATTTATAATTGACAAATTATCATAAACCACAATATCAATTTACAAACATTAATGTATCCCGCGGAAATGAAAACTTTTAAGTCACATCCTAAGATATATCACAATTAGCATAATAAAGCAACGCATGGGGACAAACAAGTTAAATTGGATAATGGGGAATATAAATGAGAGTGGGATCTCTTTTCAATTCGGACTTAGGGAATTATAATTAAATTTTCAAATTGATAGTTAAAATATTTGCGTATTACGACAGAAATGACGTATCAACACTCATTCCCAGTCTATTTTTTTGCTGGACTGTTAGTCATCGAAACTGTAAACAAGAGAGAAGCTGTATATCAATGAAACTAAAACGGAAAACATGAATCATAAACATGAAACAAGTTCAAAAACAGATTTTCTAATTTTAGAAAAAAAAAGTTACCCTAGTCAGAATAGTACAGACAAAGGGAAATAAAATAAGGAGATTTTTGTTGCTGTTGTGGTAACTCTTTTGTTTTTGTCAATAAGTCAGCACAATGGAAACGATGTTACTGGGTGCATCCATAATCTAATTATTGAACTAAAACTATAAAGGCATTTCATTATCAGCGCTCTATTCAGACCATGCCTCATTACTGTTGGCTATTTCATACACATTTCGTTGTAAAAAAAATCGCTCAAACTTGTTAATTTGTGCATATCATCAACCTTTTCACCCTCCCCGCTCAGGGGGTTAATTCCAACCCCAAAATCTTAAATAATGATAGGTTTCGAGTGGTTTCTTGGGTTAAGGATAATTAAAATCTTTGTTCAACGTTTATTAATTTTGCAAATGTGATGCAGCCGTTTTTGAGAAAATAAGGGTTAATCTCTTATAGGTTAAAATAAACAAGAACCTGCAACATGTAACAGAGATATATTTTTTGGCATTAAATATTACTGTTAATATCTGAAATAGCTATTGTCATCTTACGTTAAATCACATTCATTCTCACAGACAAATATTGAATTAATACTAGTTTCTAACAACAACAAACCAAACAGTACGATTCAATTATTACTTTCAAAATAGACCTAAACAAAAGATAATAGAGAAATCTACATTTTATAAGATTTTCATAATATAGCAACATAACTCACAGAACATAAGCGTTCAATGTTTCCCTCTACATCTAAGTTCCGGACATTTTGTTTCGTAATCAACTCAAAAATTATCTGCCTAAAATTAATAAGCCAATTATTAGTAAAAGAAGACGAGGTTTCAGAATCCCTGGAGCAGATGATATCTTCTTAATCCTTGTCCTCCTGTACTCTTCTAGAAGCTTTGAGGCGGTATCTCCTGGCGGGTCGAGGCATTCGAATTCACAGCAGCGTTCTCCCACTCGGAATTCTTTGCAGAACTATGAATAATAGAGTTGTTAAAAAATTATTACTAATAAATTGTCAATTGAGAATCCGAATCAAAGAAAAACTGTTGGACTCAGTCTGCAATCTAAGAGCAGTTTACTCGTTCAGCCAAAGGGCTTCAGTTAAGAAATTTGTCATTTTACTAATTCAAAGATGTTGAACACCTATCTGACAACAGAAATCGCATAGCTCTGGAAATCAAAAGTTGAAAACTTGCCAATAAATAAGATATATTTTTTAAATAAGACCCGCTTCCAACATTGGACAATAATTAACACGTTCACCATTGCTGGTACCTACACACTAAGTAAAAAAAAATACAACAAAAGATGCCCATTCTGTACAAATTAATTTCTGACCCATCTGGTATATTTCTCAAATTGGTGACAAGCATACCTAAAATTCTGCATTGCATACTCATCTACTACTTCATCAAACTTGATTGTAACTTCAATTCAATTCCAATATCTATCAGATTAAACTAATGGAAGACTTCAATAGAAGTAAATAAACAAAAATCTTATCCAAATTTCAGTGTCTATTACGTGTAAATAATTGACCTCGGATGAGACGTAGGTTTTCCCGGACAGACTCATAGCTGATTCTGATTTTTTCGGTTTTGGATCAAGTCATTTTTTTTTAATGAATTTATTTCTATATCTGAACCAACATATTAACAAAATTTTCCGACGTTTCGCCCACACTTATAAGGGGGTTTTTCCAGGATGAGAAATACAAATGTTACTTACCTTTCGGCGACTACATTCGTTTAGTCATTTTCTCACAAACACACTTTGAAACTTCACTTCACTAAACTTCTCACACTGAAGCACAAATTGTAATTGACGATGAAATAATATATGACCTCCTGAAATTTCAGGTAAAAGAAGGGTAGGAGGTACTTAATGAGATTATTTTGGATTGTTTTATGGTTGTGATGATATTTTTGAATACGTTCCTCGAATTTTATTAGTAGGTAATGTAAGTGATTTATTTTGATGATGAGATTTGTATTGAAATGTAAATGCAGGGTTGCCAGATGGGCAAACGCTCAAAACCTTTGTCTAGGTTGAAATTCTGGGGATTTTTGGCGATTTCAACGGACTCTCGGAATTTTCTGGTGTAATAATACGGAGATTCGTTTGGCCACGACAGAGGAGCTCTCGAAGAGGATTTGGTAACATGGATTCCATTCCATGCTCGTGTGGGGCAGCATACATCGGTGAAACAGGTCGATCTATAAACACGCTGTTTGAAAACGGACCTACTCTCAAACTCTATCGTGACCAACTCTCCGTATTATTTCACCATAAAATTCCGTGTGTCCGTTGAAATCGCCAAAAATCTCAAGAATTTCAACCAAGGCAAAGGTTTTGAACTTTAGCCCATCTGGCAACCCTGCACTCACATTTCAACACAAATCCCATCAACAAACTAAATCACTAATAAACTTCGAGGAACGTATTCGTCATCACAACCATGAAACAATCCAAAATAATCCCATTAAGTACTTCCTACCCTTCTTTTACCTGAAATTTTGGGAGGTCAAGTATTAATTCATCGTCAATTACAATTTGTGCCTCATTGTGAGAAGTTTAATAAAGTGAAGATTCAAAGTGTGTTTGTGAGAAAAAGAGTAAACGAATGTAATCGTCAAAAGGTAAGTAAAACTTGTACTTCTCATCCTTGAAAAAGTCACTTATAAGTGTGGGCCAAACGTCGAAAAACTTTGTTCGTCTGAAGCTGGTAGACAATGTAACTCGTTCCTCGAAGTTTCCTTGGACTTCCATCTTCCTGAAATGATTGATTTCACGACGTTTCAATAGCTTTGGATCTGCTATAGTCATCAGGTGAATGATGATTCAATTCCAAGGAAACTTAGAGGTCGTAAAACTTTGTTATATGTTGGTTCAGATATATAAATAAATTAATTCGAAAAAATTGACGTGCTCCAAATCCGGAAATAGCAGAATCAGCAATTGACTACGAAATGTAAGTTGTAGTGACAACAGACATTAAAATTAGTGAAGTGGAGAAATTAGTTAAATAGTTTACCAATCTCTTTTGTAATGGTGATGGATGAATTTCTATAAAATCTAAATTCATCTTGGAATGTACAAATTTAAATTGGTTATAGCACTTACGTAAGGAGGGTCACAATATATGGCTTTACACCACATGGGTTCGCTGTGGTAGCAGACGCACATAGTGCATACTGCTGGCCCTGGTACATAGAATACCCCATGTTGTATAACTTTTCCTTGAAAATCAGTGCAATCCTCTTCGATACCTTCTGCAAAGAATAAAAATCAGAATTAACTGAGTTACTTAATTTCCGAAAAATTTTATTAACTACGAAAACAACATAATTATAACAATGTTTCAAAATATTTGCAAAAACTCCTACAAAGGTTATGCAAATTTAGTTCGTTTTTAGAAGGTGTGGATGATTATTTAAGGCGTATTGAAGGTGTAGAAATATAGTATATATGAGTCTGATTTCTACACACTATATTTAAAAAGTGAAGTTTATGCCAAAACTGGAAATTCAGAAACTATAGCGAATGTAATCGCAAAAGAAGGAATCAGATGCAAAACTGTTGTAGATGACAAAACCATAGTACAATTAAAAAAAATAACCAACCTAGAAATGCATAGAGGTAAGCATAGCACGGATATTATTTGCAACAACAAGAAGATTACTATTCTCGGAAAGACATAACTATATTAAGCAACATATTGGGGTACACTCTACAAGACAGACAACGGAACGAGAAGATCAGAAGAGAATCTGATATCCACTTGACCGGTTAAATAAATTGAAAGAATTTATTTAACCGGTCAACGACATCCAGGATGGAAAACCAACAACGCCACGTCTATTAGACAAATCACCTAAAAAATGAACAGACTCTTGACCATCAGCACCATAAGAAAGGTGAACTGGAAACAATAAGTTCAACACTTAAAACAAGAAGATGAAGAATGAGAGAAAATATATTCTGTGGTAACTGAATCGGTCTTAAAGATGCTGTGCATGCTCAAAAGCAGCGTCTGCACCACAGCTCGTCCACAAGCGTCATGGCATGGATTTAAGACACCATATTCAATTTGCCTTAGTTAATGGACATCTGCAAGATGGGTAGCGAATTGACTTGTGGTAGACCATTAGACTTGAACAGATTTGATAAATTCTAATTTATTCTCAAATAATGCGTTTTCTTTTGATATAGAAAATTCATTGGAATATTGTGAAATTATGTGACTATTTACAGGATGTATATAATTAACTATAGTGCTATAAGGGAACATTTTAGATAGTGAAAAGTCAACCTGAAAATCTAACACTGATATAACAACGAGAAACGAGGAAAGTATATTAACCTCATCCTTGTATTTAGCACATATAAGGCTTTTTTAAACAAAGGTTTTTGACGCAAATATGATAATATTTTAATTTTGCCAAAATCATTATAAATTCAAATAATACTCACAATTTTCAAGCATTTATATCATAAAACTATACATACAAAATAGTGACTTAAAAAATCATATTTGAACAGGCTTATGAGTTAACAAATTTTTAAATATTCTTGCACATTTTCTGTGGAATGTATTGAATATTAACATTAAAAATTAGGATCAATATACAGGCGTCCGACAAGAAGACACGACATGATATATTGAAAATTATTTGCAAGTCATTACATAAACAACGCTGGAACGTATATGAGCTAGTAACATTTTGCGGATGATTTTGTACTTATACTCGTAAGTGGGTGGATAGAAAACCGAAAACTTGGTTTCATTTCCAAAAGTAATACCAAGGGCAATGTCGATACTAATAATGTGGTTCTGAAAAAGTTGTAACACCAATTATTTTTACTTTCAAGTAGGTATTTGAATTCCTACTTACAAAATATAGGTACGCTTTCAATTTCTACTTTAAATATTAAATATTAAATAAATTCTCACACTTTCGTATGTTTTCTACTATATAAATAATTCTGGAATGCTGTGAGAATATATTTTAAAGATATATCGTTTCACAAAAAACTCGTATGTTAAAAAAATTGTGTTGCAATTTCTTATCTTCTTATCGAAACGATTTTTTGACGACAACTTTATAATAAAATTGTTTATATAGCATGAAATTGTACATAAGAATTGTGTTGTATTTCATATTTTGTATTTTCGCTGTATATTTTGGTATATAATACATTTTTTTACATTTATTTAAAATTCAGAAAGTCTAGCTAAACACTGAATATAGTTATATCATCGATTATCAATTAAGCGTTAATTTTCCCCAAATTAATCTTACATATATCATAATTTTTTTGTTTTTAGTTTATTTTCAGGGTTCATGATTCTTTGGAGGTGGACAGTCAAGCAAAAAGTTTATTTTAGAACGCTAGAAGTCACTAATATTTTTTATTTATTAATTGTTTATTTAGGAATTTCTAAATATTAATTTATTTTTTTTAATGAGCGTTTCTGAGACCCAAACAATTCAGATGTTAATATTAATCGGAGTGGGTGATAAAACAAAACGCATTCAAAGGTTCAGGAACTAAATGACGATGATTCTAATTATGTGAAATAGTTAGGAATGTTTTTCCAAAAATATTATTTTTGGAGTATGGAAAATCCTCACTGGATCCTCTATTGGAAGAATAATCAAACTATTAAATATTTATTGCTAAACAACACAATCTTTTACCAACAAAATTTTAGCTTTACTCTCACTTGTATTAAGTACAATATATATCAAAACTTTGAAGGGCAATTTTTTTTCAAAAGAGAATAACTCTTTAGTTATGGAGGCCCATAGTAACAGGTTCCACCATGTATACTCAAATCGTCCAATAACAGTAAATAGAGACGTTATATTATTGTGCGATATAGCAACGACCAACTGTTCCGATGTCAACAAATTAAAAAAAAAAAAAAGGTTTTAAACGTGTTCATGCTGAATTTTTTTCATGAAAAATTCGTTTTAAGAATTTAAAAACAAAACAATCGAGAATCAGTAGTAAATTACTCTAGGTAATAGACTCCAGACGACCGTTTACAATCAAAACTATACCATATTTACATGGCCTCTCATTGATTGCAGTGAGTGGGTAATAGATTACTATCAAAACCTCATTCAAAACAAAAAATACAATACATTTTATATTGGAGAAACATCTAGACCTGTAAGTGAACGAATAGATGAACATAAAAAATATAAAAAGAACCGAAAATTCGAAAATATTTAAATTCATAATCGTTCGTAATCTCAAGTGACCTTTATTAATAATAAACTATATGACACAAATAGCCCTTAAAATAAAATATCGCTTATATTCTTTACGAATGGTGTAGCATTTTATGAGTGAAAGAATTTTCTTTACCGTTTTATAAAGTGGTATAGATTACACAATCTACTTTCTACAAAACGCATAATACGAATCGAAATAGAAGGAATATTTTTGGCAGACACGTTCGAAATATCTTTCGTGTTAGACAGTGGGGCACCGCAATCGCAATATAATAGAGCAACGGACGACGTTTCTCACGGAATATCAGCCCCTTTGTATAACAAATTCAGCAATGAACATGCCGCATTAAAAACTACAAAAACAATATGAAACCGAGACCAAGTCTAAATCGTACCTACAAGCGCATGTTCAAAAAACTGCAGTAGAAAAAAAATAGGTAATTGAGTGTCTATATATTCTCTAAGCTCGAGAAAACAACTTTAACCGCAGGGAAAATGCTCTACAACAAAAATAATAAACTGTTAATATTGCAGTCATGCATTCCTACGGGACTTACGTGCTGGTGAAACAATTACACTGACCAAGAAAACTGGGATCAACACATTCATTTCCACATCAAAGTATTGCGAATGAAATTCAAAACGAACTTGAAATTGCGAAAGGTTAAATCTTTAAATATTTGATTGTTCTGTCTAACCGACCAAGGCCGTAATGGGAAGACTCTAGATTGTTAAGATTTATATATATAGCGGCGACACGGGAATGATTTGAGCGAATCTGAGATCGCGGCGTTGAGAAATCCAAGGAATTTTAATTTCATTTCGAATTTAGTGGAAATTGGGCTGTGTACCAACATTTAAAAACTTTATCATTGTTTAATCCAATGTATGAGGTTAAATTTTTAGTGTTAATATTTTGAGGAGCATATGCAAATTAACAATAAAATAAGATTCTAATGTCAAACAAATTTAAGTAAATGTGTTTTAGGTAGTGAAAAAAATTCTTTAAAATATGTTGTAAGGTGGTTTAAAGCATTAGCAGGATTTTGGCAGTTTCACAAATATATTCCAGATAAAATTTTTCGCTACCTTCACATATACATACAGGGTATTTCTAAAATAGGTTCCAAACTTCTGCCGTGTATAGCACACTATTCAAATAAACCAAAAAGTCCTATTAACATGTGCTCTAAAACGCACCCTTAGGAAGTTTTATGCCCTTAAGAGTAAGTGTTGCGTTCCCGCAATTTGTTTAGTGTATTGTTTAAATTTGATTGAATTACTTCATTGATTTTTAAACTTCTGCACCTTTTCCAAAACCTTCCGTCGCGCTAATGCTAATTTTAAGTGTTTTTTGCGTGTAAAATAAAGACAGTATTCGTGATTCGTGTATTGTCTTCCGAGCTATTCGGACGGTTTGATTCCTTCGTAAGACAGCCGCTTTTGTTGTTATTGTCTTACGATTCCGCGAGTTATTAGTTCCGGTCGTAACAACCGCTAAACCGCTTTCATTTTGTTTCTTTTGTATTTACAAAAGCGCATCATTTGTTTGTTAAACCCGCATTTTTTGTTTACTCAATCAATGAACATTACGTCGCTATTCTTTGTGTAACGTGTCGCCCAGACAAAGCTCTAAAACAGTTCCTGCCGCTGCGGGGCTAGCCTCTGAAGGAAGAAGAACAAAGAAAACACCACCTGCAGGGCTTCGACTTAAAAGGTCAGTGATTAACTTTTATTTGGTGATTTCATTTACCCGACGGCACGTGTTTTATTGCTTGTTCCGCTAAAGGTCCTTCGTCACTTACATACTTGAACCAGCATTGAACTAAAACCGCAACACCTAATTCATACATTTTTTGGATATTATATGTAATGTGCCATCGAAGATATCCCATAAATTTGGTCCAACTTCGAGCCGAATGCAATTTGAGTTAATTCCGTGCAAAGTTTATCGATCAAACCATTGATTTTTCCTTGCAATTATTGTTGGAAACCGCATTGAATTTTCGCATTCATTATTTGTTCAAAGAGAAAGCAAGTTCGGGATATTCATTCATTCCGTTAGAAATAAATCTCGCATATTTTTTGCCGCGTTAAAAAACTTACAAGAGCTCGTTTCGTTTGTTTGGTTATTTTGCTAAATCGTTTTGGATTTATTTGACATTTGGTCAGATATTTTCTACTTCAACAGTAAAAAATTGTAGATTTTTGGAATAGTATTTTGTTTCGTTCAATCGTGTTAGATTTGTTCAGTGGCGTTACAGTGATTTTAATTTATTGTTAAGATGTCAAAAAACCCTGAAAATTTACGTAAATATAAAAATCATCGACAATCGGAGTTTAAAAGATTAGAAGATATTTATATTGCTGTCGAGAAAGCATTAAGAGGTGACGACGTTGAATTGCATGATTGATATGGTTGATTCAATTCATTTAGAATTTTTTAAACATCACAATTCGATTGTAGGTTTAATTTCAGAAGCCAACGATGATTTTGACTTTGAGGATGACATTCGCAATAAATTTGAAAATTTGTTTTATTCAATTAGGTCTATTTTTGCTAAACTGAAATCTGTTCAGAATTCTACTCCACAAAATATAGCTCGGGAACAGGAAAGTGTTGCTTTGCCGCGAATTGATTTGCCTTCATTTAGTGGAGACATATTGGAATTTGGTACTTTTATTGATTTGTTTGATTCATTAATTCACAATAATGAAAAACTCAGTGCTATGCAGAAGTTCAAATATTGGCAGTTAGCTTTAAAAGGGCCTGCTTTTGAGGCTATTAAGAATTTTAAACTAACACAAAACAATTACGTGAGTGCTTAGGAAACACTTTTGAAAAAATTCAAGCGAACTCGTTTAATCGCGGAGTCTCATTGGTCAGCTTTAGAATAATTCCCCCAACTAACTTCAGATAGCCTTCACAGGTTCGGAAGTTATTGGATGACTTCAGTGATAATTTGGAAGCACTTATATCTTTAATAATTCGAAGAAATAATGTCATGGTTCCTCTTCTTCTTCTTCTACTTCTTCTTTGAAGAATGAATAAATTACATCACAGCTATATCACCCTCTGTATCCGAGATGTTAAATTTTCTTAAAAACTATAGTGACCCCTTCCCCACAGCCAATAATTCCATTAAAGAAAGGGAAACAACTTATCATTTGTCATGACTGTATTATTTTTAGAATCAAGAAATAATGTATGCTTAAAAAACAGACCCCCCATGACAGAATTGAATTTTTGCAGAATAATTAGACCAAATTTCACGCCTGTATTACTGTTTCTACGTCACCCCCACTGATCCCCCTTATTCAGGGATAATTTAAATTGGGATAAGTAGGAGAGAAACAATTTACTTTTACCTCTTTATATATTAGTATATATTTAAACATAAAAAACTGGCTTTCTGCCCAAACACCCTGTGTAACCAATGATTATATTTCTGATATATATGAATGTTTGCATTTATTTTTTCGAACGGTTGTTGTAGCTGCAAAATCCTCTCTGCATAGCAAGTGAGTTATAATACAGTTGATTTTCTAACACATGTTTATTTACGAACTATATATAACGTGATACAAAAAAAAATACATAATTATTTAAATATTTCATCACCAACCTCTAGCCAGATGACAAGAGTAGTGAATCTTGTTGACTAGGAAAAGATAATCCATGAAGAGGTATAAATAGTAACAAGCAGTTGTGTATGTATGAATTTGGTAGACATAGAGAGAGAGGGACTAATTAAATGTCTGTTACAGATGAGGTCATGCCTTTTTCCTTGACCTTGTTTCGTAAACAAAACTAGTGTATTAAAATAAGTTTATTACAGAGAGGTTAATGGCAAACTTAGCTATTTATTTATTTATTTAATTATTCCAAGGTTTACATATATAAGTATAATTAAACGAGTTACACATCACATTGTAAACCACTGAAGATGCAGATTAACTACGAGTTCGCAGGTTGTGAAAATACATACATACATAAACATACATGTATACATGTATACATAACATATACATATATAAAAATACACGTACAGATGTATAAAATATGACTAGCGTAAACAGAGCCTGGAATCTGACAGAATAGAACTGTTTTCTACCGTAGTAATATACCGCATTCCGTACACACGTGGTGCAGTGTATACAGGACCACAAAACGCAGTATTAACACCCGTTTAAAAAACACTAAGAGAGCTACCGTAAAGGAAAAGTCACGGTAGCACTTCATGCTTATCACAATTTTCTTTTTCAAGATATAAAGATTCTAGCCAGAACATAAGTTTACAAAAAAAATTTGGCACAATACCATTCGAAAATAATACCTAACACTGCAGTAGATGAATTTTTAGGAGAAAGAAATTCGAAGGGACAATGGCCAATAATTCCGGGTAGCTTTTTTGTGAAGATTTTGGGGATTAAGGCAATTTACCTTCAATAAGGTTAAGTGACGACAGTCGGGCTCCATCTTCAGAACCTTGTCATCAACTGTAATGAAATGTAGGCCAGACAACAAACCTAACGAGCCCAAACTCGACTATCTTAGCACTTCCCTACATGGAGTTCTTTCGGATCCATCTCAAGCCTTCGACATCAATAGTAAAGACCCTCGTTCTCAAGTGTAATAAAAAACTAATAATTACAGAACACACTAGCCCAATTTCCGACTGTCATTTCATATGCTCTCAGGGAGTTCATGTCTCTACATCCCGATTTCTTTATCAGATCATCTCGATGACACGATAATATAGCAAAATTGTTGCAAAATTAGAAACGGGCAACTTACACTCGAATATTCCAAGTTAAATAAAAGCGAAAATTGTCACAACCTTATAAAAAATTCACAGTGCACCTGGAGTAGTCGCTATATCTCCGAGCTAAACTTAACTTCTTCAGGTCAGGATGAAAATGAGTTAAAACAACATTCTTAATTATACCTTTTTAGGACATGAACCCGATTTTCGTTTGACTTCACTGGATAAGCATCACGTGTATTTCTAGATCAAAACATCTAAAAACAATACAAACAAAGATGCTGAAATGTTTGACAGGAGTGCAAAAATTTTAACTTCAATCTGTGAGAGTTGTCTATACATGAGGGCTGTTTACTCATTTTGTCTTTGAAAAGATATTTACCCTTGTCTGATGCGATCAAACGGTACCCGGACTCTGATTCACTGACCCCACGTGTAGTTATGACGATAGTGCCTACGATAGAGGTTTTAATTCACTTTGACCTTAAAATGATGTTGACCCTGACCTCATGATGTCAAGTGGATCCCGGATTCGGATTCAGCCATTCCAAAATCATCGAGAGTGTTGTTCTAATTGAGTACAGAGCAGTGGCGGATCCAGCTAGGGGGCGCGGGGGCGCGCGCCTCTCCCGGAAGCTTTGTAAAAGTGAAAAAATTTGAATAGTAGTACACACTAGACTGTGGATTAATAAACTGAAAGAGTTAAGTTACATGATCGTAAACAGTAGACAGGAAAGCAATAACTTTTTAAACTGAAGGAGTATAGGTGCAACTAATAACCCTTTATAACCAGTCTTATTATCACAATTTTCATTTTGCGCCCTTCTCTCAGGACAATTCTCGATCCACCTCTGGTACAGAGAGACTTTTTTTAGATACCTATGACGATTTTGGCCTTTCCGAAAGTTTTCAGCATTTTAATTTTAAAATTGAATGGCGAAGATTCAAATTCAGGATAGTCATTAATATATAGGAAAGGGCTTTTAGTTTTATAATTTAAGTGTGGCACTGGAGTATTTGTCGGCTTTTGGAAAACAATGTAAAAATTCCTACAGAAAGGAGGAAATCCCAAATCTGGCAACACTGGTCCAAAGCAAAGGTTAAAAATTCTTGACAACGCTTATTCCGTTATTGTTCCTTAGCCAAGTGAAAAGATGGCTTGAACTGAAACCTCTTAACCAGGATACCAGAATATATAAGGCGGTTGAAACTATTAAACTGTTATGCGCCTCTATAGAAACACACACGTCCCCGCAACCTAACAATGGCTCGCGGACGGCTATTTTCAGTGTTAAATTAAAATTATAAATAATGGAGATACAGTTTCGGGAGTAGAAACTTTTTTTAGTCAATTTCCTCACCTTTAATGATCTTTTTTTCAAAATTCAAAAATGTTTAAAGTTTAGGAACTATAAGCTAAAAATCAAACACTATTTTGTAGGATCTTTAATTGGTTATAACTTTTGGAATTTTTTATGTGCTAATTTAATTTTTTGTCACAATGATCTAGACATGATTCTGGATCGAATGAGCCAATCACATAATTTTAGTCATAGTATGTTGAAGTAACACTATTCTGAACTTCTAGGCTAGTTAAACAGTTGATTTTCTAACATATCCTTGGTACATATTTATTTAATTTACGAACTATATAACGACACAAAAAACTTACATGGATATTTATTTAATTTGCCATATTTTTTTAATTATTGCATCACCAACCTCTAGCCAGATGACAACAGTACTGAACCTTGTTAACTAGGAGAAGATAATCCACGAAGAGGTATAAATGGTAACAAGCAATTGTTTGTGTATGAGTTTGTTACACATAGAGAGAGACAGAGAGTAATTAAATGTCTGTTACATTGATGCCAGATGAGGTCATGCCTTTCTCATTGAGCTGGTTTCGTGAACAAATCTAGTGTATTAAAGTAATTTTATTATCGAAAGGTTAATGAGAAACTTAGCGATTTATTTATTTATTTAGTTATTCCAAGGTTTACATACATAATTATAATTAAACGAGTTACAGATCATATTGTAAACCCCTGAAGATGCAGATTAACTACCAGTTCGCAGGTTTGGAAAATATATACATACATACATGAACATACATATATAAAGGTATACATATACAGATAAATATATACACATACAAATGTATAAAATATGTAAAGACCATTTTTAGGATAACTAGAACGGCACAACAGAGCCTGGAATCTGACAGAATAGATCTGCTTTCTACAGTAGTTTTAATATCTTCCAATGCACATTACATATAATATCCAAAAAAATGTATGAATTAAATGTTGCGGTTTTAGTTCAATGCTGGTTCAAAGCAAGTATGTAATTGACGAAGGACCTTTATCGGAACAATCATTAAAACAATGTACCGTCGCGTAAATGAAATCACCAAGCAAAAGGTAATCACTAATGGTGTGGTGTGGTGTTTTCTTGGGTCTTTTTTCTTCAGAGGCTAGCCCCGCAGTAGCAGAAGAAGTTGTTGAGGACTTCAATGTTCTTTAACTGAACCTGGACGACACATTACACAAAAAATAGTGACGTGATGTTCATCGATTGAGCAAACAAACAAATGCGGGTTTAACAAACAAATGATGCGCTTTTGTAAACACAAAATAAATGAAGGAAAGCGGTTTAGCGGTTGTTACGACCGGCACTAATAACTCGCGAAATCGTAACACAATAACAACAAAGAGCGGTCGTCTTAAAACGGAATCAAAAGCAGCATCCGATAAGATCGGAAGTCAAAACACGAATCAAAAAAAGTAAGCGTTCGAACTCGTCGTAGATCACAACACGAGTCACTTAGTTCTCTCTGTTTTAGAGACAAAAAAAATGTACAGATATAAATTATCATTGGCGCGACAGAAAGTTTTCGAAAAAGGTGCAATAGTTGAAAAATCAATTGACTAATTCAATCAACTTTAAAAACTAAGACTAAACACTGGCAGTGGACAGAGGTTTACAAGAGGTCGCTTCAAAGTACCACTTGCAGTTTTAACTGTAGCAACCCGTACAAGACAATCACCTCCAGGATGTACGTCAATAATGCGCCCTAATGGCCAATTCAAAGGAGGGGAAGTGTCTTGCTCCAAAAAAAAAACAAGAGCACCTGGCTTATCAACCTCCGAGGGATCAGTCCATTTGCTCCGTTGATGAAGAGTATGTAAATATTCTTGCGACCACCGTTTCCAGAATGCCTGATGCAAACGACGCAGTAACTGCCATCTGTTGAGACGATTAGATGGGACAGATAAGAAATCAGATTCAGGAGGTGCTGTTAAAGGTTCCATTGTAAGAGACATTCCAGGACTCAAGGCGGTAAGATCCGATGGATCGTTGCTACAAGGGGTTATAGGTTGCGAGTTTAAAACTGCTTCGACCTGCGCAGATACAGTAGAAATTTCTTCGTAGGTTAGGATTTGATCCCCAATGACACGTCTTAAGTGAGCTTTAACGGATTTAATTCCGCTCTTCCAGAGTCCTCCAAAGTGAGGAGACAAAGGGGGATTGAAATGCCAAGAAATGGTTTCTCGTGCAGCAGTAGCTCGAAAAGCGTTCATGATCTGCTTGTGTCGCAAAGCTGCCAAGAACGCATCAGCAGACAAATCTGACACGAGTTCTAGATTAACAGCTTATTTCTCTCTGTTTTAGAGACAAAAAATGTACTAATATAAATTAGCATTGGCGCGACGGAAAGTTTTCGAAAAATGTGCAAAAGTGTAAAAATCAATTGACTAATTCAATCAACTTTAAAAACTAAGAATAAACAAGTTGCGGGAACGCAACAGTGGTTGTATAGTGCATTCCGTATACATGTGGTGCAGTGTATATGCATAGGACCACAATACGCAGTATTAGCACCCGTTTAAAAGAACACTAAGATAGCTGCCGTAAAGGAAAAGTCGCAGTAGAAGCTCATCTCTGTCACAATATTCTATTTCAAGATATAGAGGTTCTGGCCAGAATACAAGTTTACAAAAAAAATTTAGCACAATACCATTCGCAAATAATACCTAATACGGCAGTAGATGAATTGTTAGGAGAAAGAAGTTCTAAGAGACAATGACCAATAAATTCGGGTAGCTTATTTTGTGGATAAAGGCCATTTACCTTCAATAAAGCCTAGTGATGACATTCGGGCTCCATCTTCAGAACCTTGTCATCAACTGTACTGGAATGTAGCACAGACAACAAAGCAAACGAGCCCAAACTCGACTATCTGAGCACTTCCCTACATGAAGCTCTTTCCCCTCCATCTACAGACCCTCGACATGATGAGTAAAGACCCTGGTCATCAAGTATAATAGAAGATACTTATAATAACAGAAGATACTATCCCAAATTTTGACTGTCATATCATTTGCTTTCAGGGAGTTCATGTCTTTACATCTCGATTCCTTCATCAGATCAGCTCGATGATACCATAATATAGCAAAAAATTGTTTGCAAATTTAGTCGAACATTTCAAGTTACATAAAATCGAAAATTATCACAACCTTATAAAAAATGTACAGTGCAACTGGAGGAGATTAAAATCGAAAATCCGAGGTAAACTTAATTTCTTTAAGTCAGGAACGTTCATAACTATACGTTTTAAGGATCTGAACCCGATTTTCGTTTGACTTCACTGGATAAGCGTGAAGGTTATTTCTAGATCAAAACATCTAAAAACAATGCAAACAAAGATGCTGAAACGTTTGTCAGAAGTGCTAAAATGTTAACTTCAATCTCCAAATGAGTGCACAATGACAGGGTGAGAGTTGTCCATACATAAGTGTTGTTTACTCATTTTAACCTTGAAATGATATTTACCATTGTCTGATACTAGCAAATGGTACCCGGATTCACTGACCCCACGTGTTGTTATGACGATTGTTCCCACATTAGAGGTTTTAACTTTGACCTTGAAATGGTTTTGACCCCGATCTCATGATGTTAAGTGGATCCCGTATTCGGATTCAGCAACTCCAAAATCATCGAGAGTATTATTCCAATTGATTACAGAGAGAGTTTTTTACCTGTCAAAATTTTGGCTTTTCCGAAAGTTTTCAGCATTTTAGTTTGAAAATTGAATGGTGGTGGACCATATCTAATCCCAGATTGAAATTCAGGATAGTCAAAAAATATATAGGAAAGCGCTTTGAGTTTTATAATTTAAATTTAGCCACAGAAGTAAGATAAATTCTCTAACCTACTAACCAGGATACCAGAATATATATTGTTGCGTTCCCGCAATTTGTTTAGTGTATTATTTAAATTTGATTGAATTACTTCATTGATTTTTAAACTTCCGCAAGTTTTCCAAAACCTTCCGTCGCGCTAATGCTAATTTTAAGTGTTTGTTGCGTGTAAAATAAAGACAGTATTCGGGATTCGTGTATTGACATCCGAACTATTCGGACGCTTTTTTGATTCCGTCTTAAGACGGCCGCTTTTTGTTGTTATTGTGTTACGATTTCGCGACTTATAGTCCCGGTCGTAACAACCGCTAAACCGCTTTCATTTGTTTTTTTTTGTGTTAACAAAAGCGCATCATTTGTTTGTTAAACCCGCATTTTTTGTTTGCTCAATCAATGAACATTACGTCGCTATTTTTTGTGTAACGTGTTGTCCAGACCAAGCTCTAAAACAGTTCCCGCTGCTGCGGAGCTAGCTTTTGAAGAAAGAAGAACTAAGAAAACACCACCTGCAGGGCTTCGACTTAAAAGGTTAATGATTAACTTTTATTTGGTGATTTCATTTACGCGACGGCCCGTGTTTTATTGATTGTTCCGCTAAAGGTCCTTCGTCAATTACATTCTTGCATTGAACCAGCATTGTACTAAAACCGCAACACCTAAGTCATACATTTTTTTGGATATTATTTGCAATGTGCCATCGAAGACATTCCATAAATTTGGTCCAACTTCGAGCCAGATGCAATTTGAGTTAATTCCGTGCAAAGTTCATTGATCAAACCATTGATTTTTCGTTGCAATTATTGTTAAAAACCGCATTCATTATTTGTTATAAGACAAACGCAATTTCGGGATATTCATTCATTCCTTTGGAAATAAATTTCGCATATTTTTTGCCGCGATAAAAAACTTACAAGAGCTCGTTTCGTTTGTTTGGTTATTTTGCTAAATCGTTTTGAATTTATTTGACTTTTGGTCAGATATTTTCTACTTCAACAGTAAAAAATTGTAGATTTTTGTAATAGTATTTTGTTTCGTTCAATCGTGTTAGATTTGTTCAGTGGCGTTACAGTGATTTTAATTTATTGTTAAGATGTCAAAAACCGCTGAAAATTTACGTAAATTTAAAAATCATTGACAATCGGAGTTTAAAAGATTAGAAGATATTTATTTTGCTGCCGAGAAAGCATTAAGAGGTGACGACGTTGAATTATTTTTTTGCATGATTGATATGATGGATTCAATTCATTCAGAATGTTTTAAACATCACAATTCGATTGTAGGTTTAATTTCAGAAGCCAACGATGATTTTGACTTTGAGGATGACATTCGCAATAAATTTGATAATTTGTTTTATTCAATTAAGTCTATTTTTGCTAAACTGAAATCTGTTCAGAATTCTACGCCACAAAATATAGCTCGGGAACAGGAAAGTGTTGCTTTGCCGCGAATTGATTTGCCTTCATTTAGTGGAGACATATTGGAATTTGGTACTTTTATTGATTTGTTTGATTCATTAATTCACAATAATGAAAAACTCAGTGTTATGCAGAAGTTCAAATATTTGCAGTTAGCTTTAAAAGGGCCTGCTTTTGAGGCTATTAGGAATTTTAAACTAACACAAAACAATTACATGAGTGCTTATGAAACACTTTTGAAAAAATTCAAGTGAACTCGTTTAATCGCGGAGTCTCATTGGTCAGCTTTAGAACAATTCCCCCAATTAACTTCAGATAGCCCTTCAGAGGTTCGGAAGTTATTGGATGACTTCAGTGATAATTTGGAAGCACTGAAGAATTTGGGTTTACCAGTAAATCAGTGGGATTTTTGTATCGTTCAGATGATGTTGAAACGAGTTCCAAAGAATTTAGCCGCCAAATTTGAACTTTACCATGGTACTGTGACCCCTCAAGATGACTTTCCGATCCGCTCGGAAGTTGTTGATTTTTTGTCGAAGCATCGCGATGCCTTTGGACATGTTGAATTATCCCGCAAGGCAAAGCGAAGTGTTGACAAAAAGTTACCATTGAATTCAAAGCAACATTCTTCCCGGTTCACTACATCTTTGTTTGTCACTAAGAATAGAAATTGTTTAGTTTGTAAATCCGATCATGCGATTTACAAATGTTCTGAATTCTTGAACAAATCAGTATCCGCGCGGTTTAAGTTTGTTAAAGATTTTAGACTTTGTTTTAATTGCTTAGGCGATTCTCATCAGTCGAATCGCTGTAAATCTTTATCCACTTGCCGCAACTGCAAACAACGCCATCACACATTGCTTCATTTTGTAAATCGTGGTGATTCAGGCATTCGGTCTGAATCTAGAGCTCTCCCCGCAAACCTGGCTTCCACATCTGGTGGATCCAGTACCATTAATACTGTTGAAAGTCCCGAAACTTCTCTACCGCAGACTTCTTGTCATAGTTCACTTTTGTCATACAATTCAAATGTGTTGTTATCTACCGCTTTAGTTGAGGTATTAGATAAGCACGGTTCTTATCAAACTTTGCGATGTCTGCTAGATTCTGGTAGCATGACATCATTCATTGCGAGCAAGGCTGTGAAACGCCTTGGCTTCCGACCTATGCCCGCTTCGATTCAACTCAACGGGCTAGGTTCTATGCAGAGTCCCTCTGCTGAGGGCTCTCTTACCCTTTCTCTTCGCTCTATACTAAAGCGTGAGTGCAATTTTGTTCTTGATACTATTGTTTTACCCCGCATTTGCAATGATATGCCTGTTGCGCCCATTAACATGGCTAATATGACATATCTAACCAATTTGAAACTTGCTGATCCTGGTTTCAATAGCCCAGGCGCTATTGACCTTTTGTTAGGTGCCGATATATTTTCTCAAATTTTGTTGGATGGACGCCTTCTGGGAATGGAAGGTGTTCCTGATGCTATTAACACTGTGTTTGGTTACACCCTTATGGGTAGAGTGTCTTCGAGTTCTGTTAACTCTCACTCAGTCATAAACCCAACTTCGCTTTTTTGTCAAATTGAAGATGTAGTATCATTAGATGATTCACTCCAAAGGTTCTGGACAATTGAAGATGTTCCTACCGCACTGGTTCAGTCCCCTGATGATCTTATCTGCGAAAAAATATTTTCCGAGGGATGCAGGAGATTGGATTCAGGTAGATTCGTTGTGCCTCTTCCTTTTCGAAATACACTTCCTGCTTTTGATGGAATGTATAATCTCGCCGTACAACGTTTCTACTCTTTAGAAAGACGTCTTCTACAGCAACCAGATCTCTACAAACAATATTGTGATTTAGAGTATTTAGAGCTTGATCATGTGGAGTTGGTTCCCGATCCATCTACTTCTTCTGATTGTTACTACGTACCGCATCATTGTGTTTTGAAACCTGATAGTAGCACCACCAAACTTCGTGTAGTGTTTAATGCATCCGCTAAGATACCTCATCGGTTATCTTTGAATGATTGTTTGTTTATCAGTCCCAAGTTGCAGTAAGACATTATCGCTATTTTGTTGACCTTGCAGTATTTTGTTTTGCCTCGCCTGCTTGCTATAGAAAACTTTTCTAGTTGTGAACTTCACGCATTTGGTGATGCTTCTGAGAAAGGTTATGCCGCTGTTGTTTATTTTGTGTTCGAAACCGCATCTGGATTTCGTCAAAGTTTTTTTGTGTTATTTTGTCTATTCATGGGTTTTCTCTCCTCCAAATTTTTTCCTGTAACAGATAAGTATTTAAAAAATTGTATATGTAGAACAAAGTGTAGTAAGGCAATTTCGTAAAATTGCCCGGATTACTGGTTGTCTGTACAGAGATTCTTCCTCACAGTTTTTCTGAGAGAAAGAGATGTCTATAAAATTATCAACCAGTATTCCTGTATATAAGTAATGTATTGTATATTGTGTAATACACAGATAAGTATTACACAATATACAATACATTACTTATATACAGGAATACTGGTTGATCATTTTATAGACATCTCTTTCTCTCAGAAAAACTGTGAGGAAGAATCTCTATACAGACAACCAGTAATCCGGGCAATTTTACGAAATTGCCTTACTACACTTTGTTCTACATATACAATTTTTTAAATACTTATCTGTTACAGGAAAAAATTTGGAGGAGAGAAAACCCATGAATAGACAAAATAATTCAAGACCTCCTCAACAATCTTTTCGAAATTACTTTTTTTTGTGTTGTCTAAATCGAAAGTTGCCCCTTTGAAAACTTTGTCACTTCCCAGATTGGAACTGTGTGCTTCAGTTCTTACCGCTAAGTTGGCTCATTATGTCTATGAGCAATTCAATAGTCGGTTGTTGTTCAAGGTGATTCATTGCTGGTCAGATTCCACGGTAGTCATTCCATGGCTTAGTTCTTCCCCGCACCGTTGGACATTTGTCAGTAATTGAGTTGTTTACATTCAGGAAAAATTTCCTTCTTCGCATTGGTTTTACATTCAATCTTGTGATAACCCCCGATGACTTGGGTTCCCGCGGCACTCGGCCATCGGAGTTGTTAGGTAATACACTTCGGTGGAAAGGCCCACCGCTTGTTTGCCACTTGCTTGCTCAGACTCAAGAATGTCACGGCTAGTTATGACTGAAGCCCGTATAGTGGCGCTTTAAGTCACCGCTTCACCAAATTTATTTGGTACTTTGTTAGAAGAACATTCTTCTATTAATCGCATTACCCGCATTAGAGGAAATCGACCAATATCCCTAATATTTTAGTCGATTTTTCGATAACTCCTTATGGATGTTTATAGTTTTTTAACGTTTAATCTATTAAGGAAGATCCTTAGGTTATCTCATATACTTTTCTGCGTCGTGCAACTTGCAGTTTTGCAGAAAATCGCCGAAAATTCCAAAATTCTTATGAAAAATTTCATCGAAATATTTTAATTCCAACGTAATAGTGCGGTAATTTTAGGCACTGGAAGTTTTAATTGCGAATTTGAAAATTTTCTATGTACATCTCAAGCATATAGGTAGTAAAGCATAGTATTTTCGGCTCCTTAAATCAATGAATACCAAGCTCGTTTTGTTTGTATACCAGGCAAATACCTATTTAAATGCAAATTTTTCCATTTTGCGAAGAGGGTGCATTTGGTTGTCACATTCTCCCGGCCTAATAGAAAATTCAGTGACAACACATGTCAAACTTTAACCTGCTATTTGGTGGGTTTATAGTCAGGGTGTTTAGTTATAGCAAACAAAATCACAAAGTAAAGTGATAGAAGGAGTTGCATTTATATGAAGACTGAAATATAGGACGGACTAGAATGACAGTGGTCCGAAGCCAGCCGTATATACAGGATGGTTGGAATATAGGGTGGACTGGATGTTTGCTGGTATAAAAATGTTGGAAAAAATGTGAAATTAAAATTATATGGGATGATTAAAAAACTGTGATGATGTGGACATAAGCAAATCATATACAGGATGGTTGAAATATATGCTGGAGTTGAATTATATTTATACAGTGCGATTAAAAAATTATTTCTTTTATAGCCCATAAGAAGTTGCATAAAGTGTGGAGAGATTAATGTTACACAGGGCGATAATATAAAATGTTAAAAATGAAATAATTTATGGGGTAGCCCACAAGGAGTTATATACTATGGTTGAAATATAGGACGAATTTGACTCCGTAAATATGGGATGGATTCTACTCCGTCCTATACTTTACAGAAGGCAGCTAACAAATTTATGCTTGTCCGTGGGCAGTCGTATGTGCATAGGTTGGAGTGGAATTATCTATAGTTAGACAGGGTTGTCAAAAAAGTTGAATAATGGTTACATTTTGGGCTTATTAAGTCAACGCGTACTAGTACATTTTGCTCGTAAAGATTTACCTGTCAATTTAAATGAGAAAGTATCATTGTGTGAGGCTTTCAATGTTACCTGGTTCTGTCTATTAAGGTTATACATACAAAATAAAAAATAAAGAATGAAAACTACCTGAGTTCAAAAAAAGACAAAAAGTTGAAAATAAAACATTTTAAAAAATATGTAACCGACTTCTACCTATAACAAAAAGCTAAAAGTAATTATAACAAAATACAACTCTAGCAAATAAATAACACATTCAATGTTGTTAGGTACCTACCCAGGAAGTAAAAAATGTAAACATTAAAAGGTGCTCATTCTGTTCAAATTAATTACCTACCAATTTAGTATATTTTTGAAGTCGGTGCCAAGCAACAATCAAGTTTGATGAATTAGTAGATAAGTAGGTAATGAAGGATTTTAGATTTAGTCCGTGACATATAATTTAATAGATAAAAAAGTGCAAAAATTATGGCGTATTTTCGTAGTTCTCCTCGTTCTTCCTAATTCATTTGAGGTCACATTATTATTATTTGATTTTAATAATTATATTAAGTGCAATTTATGACTAGTCGATTAGGCCAATTAATAATACTAGCTGTCGCCCAGTGGTCGAAATTCGACCAATTGTGTCAATATCTCTGGCAGGTTAAGTAACATGAAAATTTATCTTGACATTCTATCCTAGGACTTTAGGGAGAACAGCAATTACACAGAACGAATCCAGATTCGGAACCTCTGTGTGATAGTTTTCTCAAAAATCCTAGATATCGGTCTTACATTTCGCTTCTACAAATAAGTAACAAAATTCAAGGTTTTTTCAGATATAATTCATACAACTTTATTTGTGTTCAAATTCGTAATTCTTAATTTAATATGACAACAATTCAACCGCTAATGGGCTACCCTACATATTTATTTTTTTCTAACCCCCCCCGTATAAGCTATAATTGCAGTCAATTCCCTAACATTTATTAAAATCCTCATTATAATAATTCCATCTCATTATATATTTCCACCAGCCTGTATATGCAATTGCTCATGGACCACGCATATTTTTTAACATTTTTGAACCACCGGGTAAACCATTTTGTATATGCCACTGCCTATGACCCACCATATTTACTTTTTGTTTATGCAATTTTTAATTATTTTCTGTAACTATAATTCTACTCCGACCTATATTTCAATCATTATATATATGGAACTCCTCGTGGTCTATTCTATAAATCATTTCCTTTTCTAACATTTTTTATCACCATCCTGTATATCTATAATTTCCCTCACCCTATATTTCATCTTAAATATATATACAACTGCTTTTGGGTTACGAAATGTTGCATTTTCATTTCCGCCACCCTGTATATGCATCTATGTATAACATTTTTTGTACCACCCTGTATAATTGTAATTCTAGTGCACCTTCTATTCCAAGAACCCTGTAAATTCAACCGCTTATGGGCTTCCATATATAATTATTTTATTAATTATAATTGCACTCTACTCTATATTTTAAACACCCTATATATGCAACTGCTTATGTGCCACCCACGAAAAAAATGATTTCTAAAATATCTGGAATCGCCCTGTATAATTATAATATACAACGATTACTTTACCCACTAAACAATAACAACGCTTGCATGCCACTTTCAGAAGTGCATGCTCTAAGTATACAACAGCATTGGTCTGTCTATATATCATTACTCAATGTTTTGAGTCTGGCGGCGGCGGCACATTCAGTTGTTTGGCATTGACGTAAATAATAAATTTTTATTACATTTTATTTAATGAATGAACCAATATTATAAATTAAGATTAGCATTCTGTACTGAAGGTCGTCAGTAGCTACTAAACAAAACAAAAATGAAGAAAATCGGTTGAGAAACAGAGGAAAAAATGGTACCTAATCGTTTTGTCTTTGCCTATTTATATATAGATTCCGTGTTGAATCGTACTTGATCGTTAATCCGTCCGTTAAGTTTTTGTGTCTGTCAGTCACTGTCGGTATGTTTAAATTTTTTGTTTGTAGGTTGGTACTAGTTGGTTTGAATTAAAGTGTTTTTAAATATGTCCGTAGCAAATTTACTATATCTCAAAAATTGTGTATTTTTTTCGTTTAAATTTAAACTGACATAGGTAATTAAAGTAAAACTAAAGTGTTTCTGTTTTGTGCTTATTTGTTTGATTCGAAAATGGGTAAGTATATCAATCAGCAATAATAATAATTTTGAAATTGTTACATGTTTTGTTTGTTTCCATCATAAAGTTGTATATCGATGGCTAAAGTTTGAAACCTCTCAAGTCGAATTTTAAAGGAGAGAATATGAACCGAATATTTTTTCAGTAAGGACTTCCAGTTTTTGGTGCTATAATACAGCTATTAGAATATTGAAATATACTTGTTAGTATTTGTTGCAGTCCATTAGATACATGTATGTATAAATTAGTTAATTAAACACAAAATAAGAAAATTTCAACTTAAATGTTTTACACTTTGGCCATCGATATGTAATATATAAATTCATATACATCTTTTTTTGTTAAAAGTATTGATAGCAGGCAAATTAGAAATAAGTGTAGCTTAACCTTGAGTTTGTTTGGGGATGTAGCAATTTCATTCAAATTATATATTAGAATCGCTAATTTGTTTTGTTCTATTCATACATTTCCAGAATATAAAAATGTATGGAAGAAAATCTATTTGAACCATGTCTGATTTAATCAGTTTTTTTAAGGGGGCAAGAATACTGTGTAGGAACACACGTTTTTACTCTATCGTTTCATTCCAAATACATTTTGTTGTACACAAATTACTTTAACCCCATCCCCATGAGTGTGAAACACTGCTGATTATGTATTAACTAATTATCACATTTAGTGAATAAATCATTGGGGTGTTCCAATTCATTAAATAAGTTTCAAAATTTGTCCTTTTTATTGCCTACCTTTTTCCTTTCCACTGCAATCATATTATCTGCAACCACCCTAACAAATTTAAAACGTCACAGACGTGTAGTTGGTCAGTAACGAAATTCACTGATCAGGATATCAGATGTACAATAAGGATTACGAACATGACTAGAAATTGTAAATAACTGGTTCATTCCACATTGATACTTTACTAGTCTCGGATAGATGGCACAACAAAAAACCAATATTAAGGGAAACATTTATTTTATTTCTTTTGTAGAAATACAAATTATCAAAATCCCAAACTATTCCTTAAACCAAGCAGTCGTAGAAGAACCTTGCGACCGACAGGATTTTCCAGATATCAATGGAGATTTTATTTTCTCATATGGTTCTTCGAACTAATCACATTTCCACAATATTAAAACACACTTTATGGATCTATCTGTTTGTTACCTATTTGACTTGAGTTGTCTATAGATACTATTAGCTAAGAGGAGAGTCTGCAGAATGTATTGGTAATTTTTCTATACGGCTTTCACACATTTCCAGCGGTGGATTTACACTAGGGGCAGTCGGAGCTAGTTCCAAGGTCGGTAAATTTTCTAGGGCTTAATATAATTATTTAATTTCTGCAATTAATTATTTTTATCTAATTGATAATTCAAGAAATACAATTAGTGCATTATTTGTAAATTATAATTTTGGCACTTCATTTAAGTTATCTAATAATCAAAGTGATTTAATTAATTTATTTCCTTGAAGATTTGAAATAAATAGGTATTCAATTTTTTTATATTCTGTAATTAAAGAATTTAAATTAGTTTTTTCGAGAAACGGAAAATATTTTGGAGTTATATTTGCATTTTTCAAAACATAAATTTTAATAAACACTGTTTGAAGAAAATAATGTATCGATAATACAAATTAATTTTAATATAAAATTTAAAATAATTTTTGAATTTAATAAACGTGCAAAAGCGCATGCTGCCACCTATAGTCTGTTTTACAAACGTATATAGGTTCTTTTGATATTAAATTAGTTACTTTAATTTAAAAAAATAAGATATATAAACTATAAGTTTGAATAAAATTTCAGTATTGATTGGGGCGTCATTTTTTCCGATACCCAGGGCCGGCATTAATTTAAATCCGGCCCTGAACATTTCAAACATTGCCCAGTTACTTCAAGTAACCTGGAAAGAAACCTTTCCTTTAAACACAAAATTTGTATGCAGCCTAAACAAACAAATGGTGGAAGGAAACTTCTACTGAGTTCTAGAACTCTTTCTCAAAGTACTTTAATTGAGCTTAATAACAAGAGTGTATATAAGCGTGAACCCCGTTAAAAAGACAGGGGTGTAACATTAACATGATTTTGAATATAATCTGCCAGATACTGACAACACAAAATCAAAAATCGAACTATTAAACAGGAGCTATTATTTTGACTCTACACGGGGGTTTTCTCAGTTTTTTTTCCTTAAACGGATGCGTATTTTAAATTTGTAAATGGGGAACAAAGTACTACAATTTTGAAAGATTCCCCCTTTTTTCCTCTGCTAACCCGTATATAAACCTTTAGAAGTCATAAAAAAGGACTATCAGTATAGCATGTGGACAAATCAAATTTGGCCAACCGTGTATTGACCAGCTAAGGCAGCCATAGGGTAGACTGGGATTAAATAAAGATCTTGTTGAAGGAAGAAAATATAAAAAGAGGAAAGTTAAGGAAGTTAGCTGTATGATGATAAACAATGGGGAAATCTTTAATTGATCTGGATATGGACTGAAAAAATCGATTGCTATAAGAGTAAAAAAAGGATTTCCGGAAGGACTGCTTATCTTATGTATTACACTGATCACTTCTTCAGCGTCTATATATTGTTTACTCAATTTTTAAATGTGATATTCAGGGAATTCAGAACAGAGGTCAAAATAGAGCAGGTATCGAGGTGTGATGCTAACACTAACACAAAACACTTTTGCTTCTTTAATGTCACTAAATTTTTATCTTTGTTTTATTTATTCTTCATAAATTTTTATTTAAATACTGGCTATCTGTATGTAAATGAGACCCTCCCGCCATTTTGACCGGAAGTCGCTATATAGTTATATTTTATCCTTTGAGCACTTCGGGTTGGATTCGTCACTTATTTCTCTTATATGACACGGGATAATTAGAGTTTAATGATTTTCGGACAAAACACTACCTTCCCTAACATGACACGTATTTTTTGTAAGGCATTCTAGTGCGTTGATATGTAATAGCCTCACCCCCTCCCTTCCCCTTTGTGATTAATGTTATCCAAAGCTTCCCTTTCGTATTTGGACATGATGTGATTAGTGCACGTCCTCTACGTCTTCCGAATTCAATTATAACGATTTTCCGAATTTTTTATATTAAATAATAAGTAATACATACAAATAAATATATGCCATAATAATTAGTTAATCCTTGGTTATCGTTCTCTGTCTCCAGCTTGGGACGCAAAGTTCATTCGTAGTAAGCACAACAATCGTACTTTTGAAACTTTACCAGTAGGATAACAGAGTAATTCAAGAGGTACAAATGTACAGAATCATGTGCTACCTCAGTCTTCGCAATAGGAGTTGCATAGTTAAAGGGACAATTAAAGTTCTTGGAACAAAACACGAAAATATTCATTCCCCTTTTTTTTCTAATGAAAATGTGAGAAACGTTGTCAAATATAACGGATACTTTGGTCTTGTTTCAGAACACATAGGTATTTCATTTTTATAAACTTCACTGCAACCATACGTATTCATTGATTAATAAGTCTTTGGTTATTCAGATTCAATTCAGGTTAGCTCACCGGGATTTTCTCTTCTTACTCAATTTCTGTAACAAATAATTAATATTTTTAATCCAATCAATGTCTATCATAGTAATTTGCAGAACACTACTTTCAGCAACTAATTGTACTTTATATAGGTGAAAAATTTGTATTATTCTGTGTTGTGAGTCATTTCAGATAAGTTATAATTACCAAGTACCCAGAGTATAATTATTTTGGTTGATAATTATAAGCGAAATTGTGGAAACTATATGTTTTCTATTCTACCTATCCCATAGGCGAGCCAAAGTTCGACTAGTGTGGATACCGATACCTCAAATTCCACCCCTCGAACTCTTTCTGGAATTTTCGTTGTAATTTTCGGATGTAATAATACAAAAATGAAACTTTTATTACCCGCAATTACTAAAGATTCATAGTACTGTTACGGACCATCACAAAATAACAAATGGCACATTAAGTTGGTTAATATCCCAAATTTGGCGCCCCTTTGAAAGCCTCTCCATCCCTTACCATATCGCCAAATAGACAAATCTCCTAAAATAAAAAATTATGAAAATTACTTCGGAATTAGGTATTCAAAACAATTTTGAAAAAATATGTGTCTCCCCTCAAATCTATGACCGCGGCCGCTTTTCTATGGCCTATCCGCTTCTGCGTGTTTACTTGTTTTATTCAAATTAAACATAGTAAAAACCATTCATTTTATTCGAGATTTTAAGTTATTTAGTTCGTTATGCGTCATTTGATACCAAATGTATGACCTTCTCACACAAGTCTTGTGTTTCGAATCGCGATCATTTCTGTTATATGTGTGGTAAATGTCAAAAAAGCATTGAAGAAACTAATGATTTTGTAAAATAAGCATACCAAGGGACAGCATACTAAGCATATATGGGAAGATAACTGGGATAACAAGTGAAATCTTAGGTCCCACATAGGGCTGTCATTCGCCCGGATTTCCCCTAGTTTGGGGGGCATTCGGGAGTCGTCCAGGCGGGGTTTTTAAAAAGAGTCTGTAAAACTCTGTCACTTTTTGTGTCAGGGGTTATATGATTTGATTTATATTTATGTTATACAACCAGCAATTACAAATCTACTTGACGTGAACAGAAAATAAATAATTTTGAGAAGAATTTTTTTTGTTTACCAGATATTACAGAAAAATGGTATAACTTGTTAGTAATTAATTAATTACTTTATTAGTTACTACATAAATGACAAACAATATGTTTAAATCCAAATAAAAATGTAATGACAACTTATAAAACGCAATGGCATTGAGTCAAGAGAACTTTGGACCATGTGACTGGTCAAATGTAAAAATGTAAGGCCATAGCCAGATAATTTCTTTAGGTAGGTGGTGGGTTGCATACGAGCGAAAAATTATTCAAGTAGTTACAATGCATAAATAAAACTGTATTAAATATAAAATGTATTATTATGAAAAGTAATGTTAAATCCTTAAAATTGGAGATTTAAATCTAAAACCTCAAAATTTCGGGCGAGGGATCTTTGAACACCCCCGCTGGCTACGGTCTTGATCAAATGTAAAAAGACTAATTACTGACAAGTCGGAAACCGTTTAATTAGGCTGGACACACATTAATAAGCCTATCCCTGTCTGGCTGTATCCAAATGCCTAGGAATGCTATACTGGGGCACTGAGGGCTATTCCGTATTACCGGACAGCATAATATCTGACTGTTTAAGGCACTTCCAAATACAAATGTTGAAATCCCAAATACCGGTGATTCGCTATTTTGAACACTTATTGACAAGGTGACTCTATAGTACACAAACAACGACTTTCGTAGGAAGGCCGTAGCCAGAAAAAAAATCAGGGAGGATTTGATTACTTTAGCAACTTTTGTTTAAACATGCATGAAATGATTAGGGCCGAAAAAGTTATATTTCTGCTTATGTATTTCCAATATATAAAAACCTATAGGTTAAAAAGATATATTTTTAGAAAAAAAATTGTTAATTGGTTAATATTTAATCTTCAATCCCAAATTTCGAGGGGTTTGCAGCCTTGAACTCTCCCTGGCTTTATGTCGTAGTAAAATTGATGACAGTTTGTTTTCTTTTCACAGTATAAACCGTTTTCAATAAGAGTGAATAACATAAACCAGTTAAATAATGTTTATTATGATTTACCTTTTAAATAACTAAAATGAATTCAAAATAAATAAACGCAGAGTAGTTGATTACTGAACTTGATTCAAAAAATGATTATATTTTTTAGTCAAATAATTATTTATTACATCAAGTGACCAAGATATTTTTTTGAGATTTTAATATTTTTAATTATCTAAAGTTTGACTGTAAAAATCTCATAATTAACCAGCAGCAGGTTTCTGTCAGGGCAAATCATCCAGTACAAATTTAATTGTTTAGAAAAGTTTTATCATCCAATCGCTTGAGTCCCGTGTTCAGGTTGACGCTGTTTATGCCGATTTTTCAAAGGCATTTGACAGCGTTAATCATGAAGTTTTAGTTGCCAAACTCCAAGGATATGGATTTAGTCAGAGGATATTCAGTTGGGTCAGTAGTTACCTTTGTGATCGATTGGAATGTGTTAAATAATTAAATATGTTGATGCTACCTCGAAATCGATTGCTGTTCCATCTGGGGTACCACAGGGGTCGTCGTATCTAGGTCCACTTTTATTTATTAACTTTCTTTTGTTTGCTGATGATTTAAAAATATTTAGAATTATTGACAGTGAAAATGACCTAGACCTACTACAATTAGATTTGAACAATTTATGTCGTTAGTGTAATATAAATGCTATCCACTTAAATATTAATAAATGCTATCAATTCTCATTTACGCGAAGAAATTTGGTTTTTAACTATTCGTATAAAATAAATAATGTAATAATTAATAATTCATAAAAGAACTGATAAAATAAAGGATTTAAGTATTCTTTTTGACAGTAATCTCTCATTTAGTTCTCACATTGACCAAATAACATCTAGATCTTTCAGAATGCTAGGTTTCATTCGAAGAAATAGTTCTGACTTTTCCATATCCACTTTCAAGATCTTATACTTTGCGTTGGTTCGATCGATCTTAGAATATAATAACACACTATGGTGTCCTCATTATGGGGTTTATATTGGCTAAATTGAAAGAGTTCAAAATAAATTCTTGCGTATATGTTCAGTTAGAATGGGAGTTGAAGGGACAGTAGGTCGTGAAGCTTTGCTTTTGTCATTGGGCATCCACTCTCTACAACATAGGCGTTCTCAACAAGATATTTGTTTTTTGTTCAAATTGTTGAATTACTATATTAAATGTTCAGAATTGCTGCAACAAATAACATTCAATGTGAGTCCCAGGATAACGCGTGCTAACCAATTATTTATGGTTCCCTGTCATAATATACAAATTATGGTCAGAACGAACCAATTACCAGGTTGCTACCTACGATTAGCAAACAGTGTCCAGGGTTAGATTGATTTATTCCATTTGAAATTGTCTAAGCTCAAACAATGTAAAAAATGTACTCTTCTTTAAAAATACTAATACTAGGTGTTTATTAGTTTATTTAGATTATTATATTTATACTAATACTTATGTAATTATTGAGGTTATTTTTGTATTTTTTATATATTTTTGTTTTCATTTGTTTACTAAAATGTGTGTGATGTTTTTAGTCTAGGTTAATTATTTGCATTGAAAATGGGTTTCGACTCGTAAATAAATAAATAAATAAATATTTATAGTGACATACCGAAATACTAGGATCCCGGTTATAAAAATATAGATTGAGACCGAAAAATCCCATATTGTCAATAATAATTAACATTCATTGTATTAATTAGTATGTACGTACTCGTAGCCAAAAGTGTAGTTGGGTAATACTGAAATTCAGTGATCAGGATAGCATATTTACAAAGAGCATTATGAACGCAACTGAGAGTTGTAATTAGGTGTCTATGCAATTTCAGATTTCACCTACCATCGTATAGATGGCACAACAAATAATCTATATTTTGTATTGAGGGAAATTATAAAATTTTGAATAGAAAACAATACCATAATTTATTATTGTATTGAAACAGATAATTATATATATTTTTCTTTTTTATAGAAATACAGATTCTCCAACTCCCGAATTAATCCTCAGACATAAGGACATGAAGAAATTGTTTCACCTGTAAGACACAAGATTTTGCAACCATCAAATCAGTAAGTTATTTTTCTATACACTTTCAATTGTTTTATCTACATGATTAATTATAGATCGATATTAGCTAAAAAAACATTTGCAGGTTGTATTGAATCTTTGCTATAAGCCTTTCACAGTCTCAATGTCCCAATTACTGCAACTGACCAAAAGTATAAGCGCTAAGTTTAAACATGGCCAGCATGCAGAATTCAATTTAAAACAATAATAATGTTAAGTAGTAAAAGAATTTCTCAACATTTGCAATGCGAACATTCATGGGAAAATAGTACACGGTAATTATGCTACCATAAACACCCTTGGCAGTTATCCCTTCTTATTAGTATTCCGTAAATTCTTAGTGGATTTTCAACAAGCAAAGAAACGCCCATTTTTCTATATTGTGGGAAAAATCTATCTGAATGAATTTTGAGATCGAAACCAAGCGTCCGGCGAGCAACTACTACCTCTAATTTTACTCCGGCCTTGTGCGACTCCACCAAGTATAACATTGTCGCGTTAATTCACATCTTGCCTTTGTTGTTTTGTATTAATAATCTCTTTTTGTAATTTAACTTCACTCTCAAGTTGTCTACAATAGTCTCAATAAACCTATTTTCAGTGTGTAGACATTTTATCTGTTAATTTGAACTACCTGTAATCCCTTAATTGGCATTATAGGAACGTAAGACGTTCGCAGAACTTAACAACACACCAAGTTCACACACGTACGTGCAATTGCGGACGCAACAAATAATGAGGCACTTACTTTTATTTGTGAACCGACTGATGAGGGAAATGGAAAGATGAAGGTGAATAAATGAACACCAAATAAATTACACTCCTTAGGTGAATTATATAGCATCAATTAATACATTTAGACATTTTGGGTATATTTCTGTAAGTTATTCATTATTCAAGAATACTTATGCTTTAATATACAATGTCAATTGTAATTTATGATATTTATAATTTTCTGATCATAAAAAACTTATTGAATAATAAATAAAGTACTAGACCTAAAAAATCACAGTTATATAATGCTGCTGGTATACACGCCCCTCGTCCGCAAGATGCCAGGTATAATTCGAGGATACTTTACAACCTTCCACTTACATAAAAACACCATTTTTTAACACACACAAACACGTCCCTATACATCCGAGAAGACGACCACCAACGTTGAAAATTATTAGGATTCAATCTACCAGTGAAAAGAGCAAATTTAAGGGCATTTCAATATACAAATTTTAACGGTTGTTAAGTGTTATATCACTTAAAAACCTCCAGTAACTGAACTATGTGGTAAGCTTTCTTTCTTTCGGCATTTGCAGATTTATGTTTTATTACTTTTTATTGCACTCTGAATATTTTAGCCTGGCAGTTATAGAAATTTCCTAGTAGGAAACGACCCGAAACCATCGATCCCTTGCATCGAGTCGTGCTTTTGTAGTTATCGACCTTTGGCGGATAGGACTGACGGATCGAAAACACCTGCATGAATAAAATTAACACCGAAGGCAAGCAATAAAGGGTACAAATTGGTCGAAATATCTATCATCCTCCCAAAATGTTTGGGTAGTTGAGGGAATAGAATGAATATATCCATTCATAAAAAACGCATTTTAAAGAAGGGTACGAACCCAACGTGGGTGGTCATGTTTTGCGGACGACGGACGTGTATACCAGCAGCATAAGGCTGCCGGTATACACGTCTGTCGTCTGCAAGATGCTAGGTATAATTAGGGGATACTTTAAAAACCTCCACTTACATAAAAAGCGTATGGCGAGCACCATTTTTTAACACACACATACACGTCCTTCGTCCGAGAAGACGACCACCAACGTTGAAAATTATTAGGATTCAATCTAGCAGTGAAAAGAGCAAATTTAAGGGCATTTCAATATACAAATTTTAACGGTTGTTAGGTGTTATATCACTTAAAAACCTCCAGGAACTAAACTATGTGGTAAGCTTCATTTCTTTTGGGCATTTGTAGATTTATATTTTATTACTTTTTATTGCACTCTGAATATTTTGGCATGGCAGTTATTGAAATTTTCTATTAGGAAACGACCCGCAACCCTCGATCCCTTGCACCCAGTCGCGCTTTTGTAGGTACCGACCTTTGGCGGATAGTACGGATAGAAAAACACCTGCATGAATAAAATTAATACCCAAAGCAAGCAAAATAGGGTACAAATTGGTTGAAATATCTTTCATCCTCCCAAAATTTTTGGGTAGTTGAAGGAATAGAATGAATATATCCATTCATAAAAAACGCATTTTAAAGAAGGGTACGAACCCAACGTGGGTGGTCATCTTCAGCGGACGACGGACGTGTGTACCGGCAGCCTATAAGAATCACCCATATAATAAATCAAACTGTTTTTTTGTATAGGTAGTAAGACTGGTCAAATCATATTGCAGATAAATAAATCTTTCCTTAGAACATGTGGGAGGAAGGACTCTCTGTAGAGGATCATTAATTAATGCGGACTATTTTTCGAAATTTCCTACGATTTGGTTGAGTTTTCAAAAAGGGTGACTTGAGACATGATATTGTAGCTTGACATGTGAGTTTCGCTGTATAACAACAGCTAATAATTATTCTGGAGATGGGTTGAGTCTAAAAAAACGGGATATATTCCGCTTATAAACATGGGCACCACAAATTCTCTAAATTTAAAGACAAAACACCCTCGTGAAAGGCAACAACAAATTCGTGTTTGTCCGTTGGGTTCAAAAATGTTTCCGCCGTTATTGAAAGGGGTTTATTCTAACTTTTACATCAGGATAACAGAATAGTGAATATGTATAACAACGAGTAAAATTCTTGTTTCTATTTACAAATCAATAACCCTATTGACAGTTTATATTTTGCTACTTTCTAACAGATGGCGAAGCAAAAGTAATTATTCAAATATTTTTTATTTCTTTGAAAATTTATGTCATATCTTCAAAAAAATATATATATGTTTCACCATTAGATATAATATACACTTCTCTTAGATTAATAAACTTCACTCTTTTCATACACAATAGATTTTGAATAATCAATGATGGAAATTTTATGTTTATTAATCAATAGTTTTTTTCATTTATTTGTTGGTGGGTCGATCGGTCGGTCCACTCTGGCAAACGTAAGATGCGTTTTGTGCGCCTTTTTGATTAGGATCGTAGAATCACAAAGATATATCTTGAACTCAGTGAAATGATTGTTGCTTACATTCAGATTTATAGTTTGCGAAAGCTGCCTCATAATATTCCTGGATCCCTATAGATGACGCACCAAATAATCTATATTTAAAGAGAATTTATGCAGTGTAACATTTTTAAAAAAAAAGCATTTACTTTCTCGTATAGCCTCTATAGTGTCAGGTAAAACAACACAGTTTTTACTGTGTTCTTTGTTTTCAGGATATCTAACTAAAGTAAATGCACTAATTACTGTTGTCAAAAGTACGTACAAAAAAGTGTTTGCTGTTACATTACGTTAATATTTTATTAAGTAGGTTAGTTATATAAGTTATTATTACACGGTTAAATTTTTCATATATTTTTTCTTAGTGCAAATAAAAGAAATTACTTGATATGGTGCTAGATTTGTTTGTTTAAACATTCTGTATCACAAGCAGACAGTTTTACCTTAGTTATAATCTTGGTACAACAAAATCTGGAAAATTTCAGCCGGATAAATTTTGCCATGATGATTTACGAAGGAACTCCAGATATTAGTTAGTGTCTTATTTTAGGTTGGTAATTTTGAATGACTCTTTTATTTACATAATTTAGATTTTTTTTAGTTGGACAAAAGAGAAAGGCTGGGAAAAGTTGGTCGAAGAGGTTGATAGGGATGTATGGGTGCAGGGGTACCGGATAGCCACCCGTAGGATAAAGGATGTTAAGGATATCAATGCGAAACGATGGTTATTGGGTACAATGAGCTTCTGAGGAAGCAGGTCTTCCCGGCGGGAGAACGATCCTTATCTCAAAGGGAGCGTCAAATAAATAGGGTGTGATAAAATACAGGCCCCCTCACCTTGCTAAATACCACTGGCAAGTTTTATGAACATCTGATAAAAGGGAGGTTATTTAAGCAGATCGAGGAAAAGGGAGGAATATCGCAACAGTAGATGCCCTGCAAGAGATAATGCGACTGGTGGGTGAAAGGGAGTATTAAAGAGTGGTCCTAATAACCCTGGACATTAAGAACGCCCTTAACACGGCAGGGTGGAACATCATATTTGGGAGACCACTTGACATAGGGGTTAGCCAATATCTCCGAAATATCGTAATGGAATATTTTATTCCGAGAAAAATCAAGGTAGGAGAGCGGGAGGAGGAGTTGCCACAGGGTGTACCACAGGGATCAATCAGTGCTAGGACCGACTATGTGGAACATAATGTATGATCCGGTATTACGCCTAATGTTGCCGGAGGGGTGTCAGACGCTGGCCTACGCAGACTTGTCAGTGGTAGTGAGAGCAGGCAGCAAGGAGGAGTTGATGGACAAGGGTGATGACGCGATTCGTAAGATACTCCGTTGGATGGGGAGTAATCACCTGGAAGTAGCGGAGTAAAAGACGGTGGCGGTAATTATAAAAGGCCCGATGTCAAGGAGAGAGATACAGTTTAAGTGTGGACAAATGGTGATTGTGCCCTGTCTAACTGTCAAGTGCCTGGTAGTTATCTTATATGACAAATTGAGATTTAATCGTCATGTCAGATTTGTCACAGCCAAGGCAGCAAAAATGGATGCAGCTCTGGCTAGACTGCTTCCGAATGTGAACGGGCCTCAAATGACGAAAAGGAGATTGGTGTGTGCCATTATCCATATCCCAGCAATTGTCATATTTATGTAGTGTATGCCTTATAGTGTTGAATTTTGTTGAAAAGCCATCATACATTCTTATTAGATAATCAAGATAGGTTATATGAATCTTCAGCAATCAGTTTTCTTTTGTTTTATTGTTTCCCCACACCTCATTGTCTAGTGACCAGATAGATTCTGTTCGTTGAAACTCCTGAATCGGAATAGCATAAACAGAAGATACGGGCATTTGTAAGATGGGTTGCCTCCCCAAGGTGCATATTATTTGGCAAAAAGCCTTTAATAAACTTTAGTAAGTTAAACGTTTCCAAATGTGTACCATCACTTCTTCTAAAGCATTTTACTTGATGTAGAACAACATTTGCTTGTTTAAGATTCTGCTTATCGTGTTGTTCGGTATCAGAAACAGATGGTTCTCCCTTAGTCATTCTCTTAGTACAACAAAATGCTGCCTCTCAAGAATTTCAGCCGAATCAATTTCGCCATTTCTTCAGAAGAAATTCAGATATTTAGGACCTTGTTAAAGGTCATCTCTTTGTTTTCCATTGTTATATTGCACAGAATTTAAGAATGTTCTTTAGGTATACTTAATTCTGTTAATCTTTATGTTGTATGTAATAAGAAGACTAAATAACGGTGCCATATTTCTACAGTGTCCTTACTAATGGCGAAATATGATAAATGTTAGTATACGTTCTTCTCAGCCATCAAAGAGCGTTGGTCGAGACCTTCAGGAATCATTTTTGCAGTTGTCCTTTTTAATAATTTGAATAAACAAACAACACACACACATACATACGCCTGTGGCGTTTGGGACCAAGAAGACACGTTCCTTGCAACTCCTGAATGAGGATAACATAAACGAGGATAATGTGATAGACGTACATTGGCAAGTTGAGTTGCCTACCTTCAGCATATTATTGACAAATAATCCATTTCACCAATTTTAAGAAACATTTGCTGTTTTTCTCTAGATAGAGATTTTTGTTATTGGCGTTTTTGACCTGGTTCATAATTAATGTACACGTTGTTTTTATTTTCAATGTTTTCTGTTGTTATTACTGCCTTATGTTATGATAATCGTAACATCATTCCGAAACTATTTAAAAATTCAATTTTGACTATTTTTGTCACGAGACAGTGTTGTTTTGAAAGTGACAATAGAAAAAAGCAAATCTATAGCCTTATTCTATTAAGCCGCGCCCACACATGTAAAGCCGCTTATTCAGTTTTGACATTTTGAAATTTTAACAAATTTCCGATCGACGCTTTAAAGACCAGGTTCTTAAAGTGAGCTGAAACTGAACCATATAGTTCAGCATTTTAATCTATGAACCCGAATTGCTTCGTTCAAAAGCATGGTATATAAAAAAGGTCATACAAAACTTGTTCACCATAAACCTTTTTTAATTTTGACCTTGAGCTTCATTTTCAAGGTCATTTGAAGGTACGAGTGTTTTTTAAATGGGGACCCCTGACTTTGACAATGTATTCGGGAAAAAGTGCAAATTTTAGTCTGAAGTGATATTAATACAATTCTTTGTGACCTTCAGAAAGTCGTTTGAGGGTCAAATGCTTTAAAAAGCTGAAATGCCTATTTTTCATATTTGTTCGACTAAATAAGAATGACACAGGCACCTGAGTGATATCTATCGCTTCCCAATAATAGAAAAAAAAATATTTTAAAATAAATTGTCATATTTTTTGGATAAATCATTCCAGACGCTTTTACGATATGTAATAATTATTGCTCATTTCGTTTATTTTGTTTAAAGCTAGCGTTAATAAGGTATCCACTATAGCATAAAAGATGAAAACAATCTCTGTGCACTTGCCCTGCCGAAAATATTGGTAAAATGAAAAAAAACTGTATTTTAACATATTTCTAGCATCATTTAACTTGCATTGCTGTAATTTCTCTATTTTATTTGATTCAAAAATGGCTGCCTACCCGCCCAATGAGATTTATGATATAGTGATGGTGTCATAAACGAGAATTTCCCTGTCTAATCCACTTTTTCCTTCAAATCACCTTAAAAACTATTCTCAAGGTGACTCTTTCCAAGGACTTCTGCATGCTGGATGCGACATTTATTACTTGGACGTCAAATTTCCGGCTCTTCTCGAATCAAACACACTCGGGTTACCATTTTAAAAAAATGAAGTTGAAGGTCAAAATTATTTGCATCAAAAGATGGCCCCCTTCACCTTGAACAAGTTTTGTATGAACTCTTTTTTCATTCGATGCTTAGGAACCAAACGATTCGGGTGCATAGATTAAAATAGCCCACCCAGTATATTAGACTGGACGTTAAAAATTAAATTTGTTCGTCCCCTACAAAACTTAATAAAATACAATTAATTCATAAAAGTAATGCTCTACTTATACTTATAATTTTTACATTCGTATAAAAGTGTATATCACAAAACAACTTATAAAGGTATAATAAAAAATTTCGATAGGCTAAATCAAGTCTCACTAAGTATAAACATTTTCTTGAGCTCTGCCTTTGCCTTGTGACAGGAGCAGATCTTCCGTTTTCGAATTTACATGATGCTTAAGACGTTTCCTTCGGACAACTACCATATAAAGGATGCCAATAAGGAACAATATACACAATGTTGCTCCTATTCCAATAAAAGATTTTTGAATTATGGCATCTTGATGCATTTTTTCGACAATTCCATTACATTCTTCAAACACTCGCTGATCCTCAGAATACACTGAAACATCCGGGCAATCTGTAACAAATTAAAATTAATATGTGAGAAAAGAGAGTTAATGATCAGTTATTAATTTTTTATGTTATACAGTGTGGAACAGCCAGATGCAATAAATTCTATAACGAATAAAGGAGGGTTTGTAGGGAAAAACGCTGGGACACGTAAATGCTCATTTTTTCAACAAAAAAATTATATAGTGTGTGTCATGTGACAGTGGCCAATACCAACTTTCTTCTTTTAAATGCAAGCCCTTGCATATTATTTTTTTGGATTCTCCAGAAAATTCTAGACATAATTTATGTACAATGTTCTACACCTATCTTCAACTGTTTCGTAAATATTAAGTGTTTTCGGATTTATTACAAAAATTAACATTAAAAAAAGAAAATTATTTTATTTCACAAATTCGCTACATGACACTCCATACTTAATTCATGCGTTTCTTTTTACTGATATGAAATAAACACAATTTTGTTTATTTTTGTCAAAACTCATAGCCTTAGCATCTTGTCTGCCTGCATGGAAGTGATGATCAGTGTCAGTGCTATTGTCGTTTGAATTTCATTAACTGTACTAATATTAGAAAAATTGTTCATATAACAGAAATACACAAAATAGCCAATTCTACAAATGATTGGTTATGGAGATAACACACGGACATAAATGTTTCTCGCTTGTTTCACGAAAATTTTCCAAATTTGCTGCCTGTATCCCAAGGAACAGTTAGCAGAATAGAAAAGCAGTTTCGCGAGCTTGGTTATTTAAGACAGATAAAAAAGTAGCTGCCAATGCTGTAAGTGATAATACGAAATTGGATATTATGCTTGAGTTTTAAGAAAACCCACATAATTCTTGTCGAAAAGCAGCCCCACTGTTCAACGTTAGCCACAAATCAATTTTTCGAGTAATAAACTAAAGTAAAATGCATCCCTATAAAATGATGCCGACTGAGGAGCTCATGGAAGACGATTTCGATAGGAGAACGTATTTCCCTGAACAAATGATGGTAAGGTTAGACAACAATGTGATCCAATTAGAAAATGTATTGTTTTCTTATGAGAGCACATTTACACTTGTTAATCGTCAAAATTGCCGCTTTTGGTCTAATGAGAACCCTCACTGGATGACAGAGAAACATAAGCAATATCCTGGAAAAGTTAATGTTTGGGCAGGAATTGTTGGAAATCATATCGTAGGTCCCTTTTTCATTGATGGCAAGTTGAATGGAGATAAATATTTAGAACTGTTCCAACATAATGTCGTGCCAACTTTGACAAACTTATATCATGATCCAGTAAACCCACAAGTTCCTGGCAATACAATATGGTTTCAGCAAGATGGAGCACCGCCCCATTACGACATCAATGTCCGGCAGTACCTGAACCAAATTTTTGTGGAGATATTCCAAAAGTACTGTATACAAAACTAAATCCCTCAACTTAGATAACCTAAAAAGACGAATCACTCTTACGATTAGATCAGTCACGCATAAATAACGTTAGAAGATTAGCATGTTGCCAAAACGTTCGCGGCGAGCATTTTCAACATGTTTTTTGTGTTTTTTTATATTATTAAGAAATAATCAGTATTACTTATTAGGTTTTTAGTGTAATGTAGCGAATTTGTGAAATAAAATATTTTTCCTTTTTTAATGTTAATTTTTGTAACAAATCTGAAAACAAAATAATATACATGGGCTTGCATTTAAAATAAGAAAGTTGGTATTGGCATCTGTAACATAACACACCCTATATAAGCGGCGAGCATTTTGAATATTTCCTACATTGACATTAATGCTTTTTTGTTTTTTTTTATATTATTAAGAAATAATTAATATTACTTATTAGGTCTCTAATGTAATGTAGCAAATTTTTTAAATAAAATAATTTTCTTTTTTAATGTTAATTTTTGTATTAAATCTGAAAACACTTAATCAGTTGAAGATAGCTGTAGGACATTGTACATGAATTATGTCTAGAATTTTCTAGAAAATCCAAAATTAAATAATATAGAGGGTCTTGGGTCTTGCATTTAAAATAAGAAAGTTGGTAGTGGCCACTATCACATGGCACATCCTATATATACTTTTGAAAAAATGCCCACTTAAAAATACAAATCGACGTGTCCAAGCTTTTTCCCAACACGCCCTCCTTTATTCGTTATCTAATTTATTTCATTTGGCTGTTCCACATTCTATGAGAACTGATACACAGTGGCGCACTTTAAAAATTTCACATCGAAATAGTACTCTTCGTCAAGGCTTTACAATGTAGACCAGATCGAACATGTGTTATAATAAAATGATTTAAAATCCATTGCCAATTTCATTTTCGTTTTCGTAATTGCTAAAAGTCTTTAAAAATAATAGCTATTTTTGCTTATTATTCGTCAATAACATCAGAGATCAGAAAAGTATCCAGAAATCACATACATTATACTTACTTTTTCTCGTAATAGGACATTGTAGGGGTACGAAAGCAACTCTTCTGCTGTTCAGCCACACATTTATTTTCCAGCAATCGCAATCATTTTCAAAGAAACCACTAACATTTGCTGAAGCCAACACTTCCATCTTGCACAATCCAGCGAAATGTGAAACTCTTATAGATGAATATTTATTGCCAGTGATATTCAGCGTTACCAGATGAGGTAATATTCCTAAATTAGGGAATTCCGGTACATTGTCATCGTCAGTGGTGAAGCTTAAGTCTAAAACTGTCAGTGGACTATATATTGGCCGCACTTTCTCCAAAGCATCATCTAAATTCATGTTCAGATTCTGTTTTAAAAAAAGTCTTTCTAACGAGGGCAGCTGGAATATGTGCGTTGGTACTGTCGCAAGAGCGTTGAGGCCTAAATCCAGAACTTTGAGATTTTGGAGATCAAGGAATGTATCGTCATCAAGGTTGAACAAAAGATTATCGCCTAAGTACAGTATCCTCAAACCGCTGAATTGGCGTAGGTCGTTTCTGTTGATTTTCCTCAGCCTGTTGTAGCTCAAGTCAAGAATCTGTAAATAAATAAACGACTACCTTATACTTTTTAAATTATAAAAAGCAGAAATTGTTACGTAATGTTACAAAGTTAAATGTAAAATTAGCGCTCCCACTTGAAAAAAGGATTCAAGCTGTGTTAAAATAAATAATAAATATTATAGCACGCCACTGCAAGTACTCAAAACGGCTGGAAGGTCTCAAATATCATATACCAAACAAAAACCAACGGCAAAATGATTTATGTTATAGAGTGTTCTATGGTGAATATTGTGGAATATTCGTTAAACAACGAAAGCAAATGCATAGTTTTGTTCGAGAAAGAAGATAGTTCTCTATAAATGGGCCAGTGGTAAGGAGACGGACAGTTTTAAAATCGAAATAATCTTAAGTTGTTAGTGGATAAAGTATTAAATTGACAGTATTAATTTGTGTAGTATTGTTTTTTGTGAATACGTAAATTGTATTAGGATATACGAGTTTAACTAAAGAAATTTTAATTATGGAATGTGTAATTATATTCAACGAACACCTAGTCCATAGCGTTCTCTATACAGTACACTTTGGTGGAGTCAGTGGATTAAAAATATGGACAAAATTTCTGTTCGGAACATGTGGTATAATAAATTAAGAAGACAAGTCGGTTTTTGTTTTTTAAAAATGTATCTATGTTTGATGTTTTATTACTTTCTCGGCTTTATTTGTTGCTAAAGTATTTAAACCAATTCTCGCCCCCACTTTAAATAATGTTTATGTGGTTCCTTAGATTTAATGGAAAGATTCTAAACAGCTGCCATGATCAAATTAGACATCCTAGAGTACTTTGTTGTAATAATTTGTTTGGTGTTTTTTACTCTCTCGGCCTAATTTGTTGCCAAATTATTTAAACGAATTCCTGCCCCGCCTTTCAGTAATGTTTATGTGGTTCCTTAGATTTAATGGAAAGATTCTAAACAGCTGCAATGGTCAAATTCGACGTCCTAGACTACTTTGTTTTAGTAGTTTGCTTCTTGTTTTTTACTCTCTCGCCTTTATTTGTGACTAAACTACTTAAACAGATTCCTGCACCGACTTAAAATAATGTTTATATGGTTCCATATATTTAATGGAAAGATTCTAAACAAATGCCATGAATTCGACGTCCTAGACTACTTTGTTCAACTTTGTTGTATTACTTTTTTTGATGCTTTTTTACTCTCTCAACTTTATTTGTAGCTGAAGTATTTTAACACGTCTCCGTACCAATTTCAAATAATGTTTATTTATATGGTTCCTTAGGTTTAATGGAAAGATTCTAATTAACTACCATGACCAAATTCCACGTCCTAGACTACTTTATTGTGCTATTTTGTTTGATACTTTTCTACTCCCTCTGCTTTATTTGTGGCTAAAGTATTTAAACAAATTTCCGCACCAACTTTATATAATGTTATGTGGTTCCTTAGATTTAATGAAAATATTCTAAACAACTGCCATGACCAAATTCGACATCTTAGCCTACTTTGTTGTAGTAATTTGTTTGATACTTTTTTACCCTCTCTGCTTTATTTGGTGCCAAAGTACTTAAACAAATTTCCGCACCAACTTTAAATAATGTTTATATGGTTCGTTAGATTTAATGGAGAAATGCTAAACAACGTCCTAGACTACTTTGTTGTATTACTTTTTTATGCTTTTTTACTCTCTCTGCTATACTTGTAGCTAAAGTATTTAAACAACTTTCCGGACCAACTTTAAATAATCTTTATATGGTTCCTTAGATTTAATAGAAAAATTCTAAACAACTGCCATGACCAAATTCGACGTCCTGGGCTACTTTGTTGTACTACTTTGTTTGATACTTTTTTACCCTCTCTGCTTTATTTGGGCCGAAGTATTTAAACCGATTCCTGCACCAACTTTAAATAATGTTTATATCGTTCCTTAGGTCTAATGGAAAGATTCTAATTAATTTATATGGTTCCTCAGATTTAATGAAAAAATGCTAAACAACAGCCATGACCACAGTCGACGTCCTAGACTACTTTGGTGCAGTACTTTGTTTGATGCTTTTTTAATCTCTCTACTTGATTTGTAGCTAGACTATTTTAACAAATGTCCGCACCCACTTTAAATAATGTTTCTATAGTTCCTTAGGTTTAATGAACAGATTCTAAACAACTGCCATGACCAAATTCGACGTCCTAGACTACTTTGTTGTAGTATTGTGTTTGATACTATTTTACTTTCTCTGCTTCATATGCTGCCGAACAAATTTTTGCACCAACTTTAAATACTGTTTATATGGTTCCTTAGATTTAATGGAGAGATTCTAAATAAATGCCGTGACCCAATTTCACGTCCTACACTACATTGTTGTAGTACTTTGTTTGATACTTTTTTACTCTCTCGGCTTTATTTGTTGCTAAATTATTGAAATTCGCGCCCCGCCTTTCAGTAATGATTATGTGGTTCTTTAGTTTTAGAGGAAAGTTTGTAAACTGCTGCCATGATCAAATTCGACGTCCTAGAGCACTTTGTTTTAATACTTTGTTTGATGTTGTTTTACCTTCTCGGCTTTATTTGTTACTAAATTATTTAAACGAATTCCCGCCCCGCATTTCAATAATGTTTATAAGGTTCCTCAGATTTAATGGAAAGATTCTAAACAGCTGCCATGATCAAATTCGACGTCCTAGACTACTTTCTTTTAGTGTTTTGTTTGATGCTTTTTATTGGAGATTCTTGTTATTAAAAAACGCATAAATACTATTACTATAAGTTTGTCACCAAAAGGTCGTTTTTCTATTAATGTCCTGATTTGTCAATGATGTATTTTGTAATGATGTACCCATTAAACTTTATTACAAAATAACAGACTGCAATTTAAGAAGTTACATATCATTTAAGTGTGCACATAAATTATGAATGAAATCATACTCATTTTGTAGATAAATTGAAGTGAACCGAAAAAACAATAAAAGTTAATTAGCACTTATTTAGAGAATTAAGCTGGTTCACAAAGTACAAACGATTTAAAAGGAACCTGCCAGTCTATTAACTTTGTCGTACAAAGTAATTTCTTCTCTCATTGTATATTAAACGGAAACCGGAAATTGTCATTTATTGAAAGCATTGGGAAATTTGTATCAATTAAAATGTACAAATGCGATGACCACATCATTTGCTAATTAATGACGATTTGAAACTCATTGTCAATGGTTATTGGGAACGAACAATCTATCAGTTATTTAACGTTTGCAAATTGTATTAATTCCGATTCAAGGAAAATTCACGTAAAAATAAGGGGTTAATATAAATGTTTGTTACAGTGTTGTAAACAGTATTATAGAAAATATCAATTTTTGCTGACGCTTCTCATTGTGGATTCAAAGTGTGCATTTACAACATGGGGGCGTTTCTTCCCGTAATTGTCGAAGTTGCACTATGGTGACGATTTTTGTTGCATAAAAAAATACCGCCTTCATATTTCCTAGTCTAAGCTGATTATAAGTTTAACTATGCGACACATTAGCTGACGTCAAAAATGTACCAACAGGTTTGCAAGCTATGGTCTCTTAGATAGGAACATCTGGACCACCATGTCTAATGACCAAACTTTCACACCAACGAAATGTTATGAGTACTAGAGTGGCAGTAATTACGATATGTGTGCCCTCTCTCTTTCTTCTTCAGTTTCAGGAAAACTATCACATAACTGTCTCCATTTATAATTTGTTATAATGTTTAATTTAATTTTTAATTAAAATTTTTCATTTTTAAATTCTAGAACTCCAATTATGTTTTGTCATTGCATATTGGTTTGTTGTTATGCATTATTTATTTCACTTTGCAAACATTTTTTATACCTGGTGATATTCCTTCGTCATTGGTTATCCATCGATTTTACTTGACTAGATCTAGTTTCAAGTCACCAATCACAATGTGTTTTGTCTTATGTTACATTTATGGCCTTCCTTCATTCGAATTTGGATATTTTTGTTTGTTATGTTGGTTCACGTACACCCAACATACACACAACCAAACTTATATAGAATCACCCTCATATTATAAAATAATTTTTATTCAGGAAAAAATATATAAACATAATAAAAGCAAATATATTTGTTTAAAAAAGCTGGGTTTATATGTGTAAAAGAATTGTGCGTCAATGTTAATTTAATATTATTTTCAAAAATCTAATTAAAACTGTGGGGTCATCAGAAGTCCAATTATTGATTGTTTGTACAGGGTTTGAGGTCAAGGGAAATTGCACGCACAGTCGGACTTCCAAATCTATATTTTTTTCTTTATCAAAGTTTCATCCAAATAAGTTCTCAATTATCAAGACAACTTGCTCACTCTCACGAGTATAAGTGGAGTTATTAGTCGTTACTTACAAAATAAAATTGAAGTTTAAACATAACATTTATAAAAGTTTAAATGTCCGTAAATGTAAAAACACAGTTTTGCACCGTAACACCAAATCTTTATTTAAACACTCAACGACTTTTCAACAACTCTAAGTTGTCAGTTTGGTTTACTCCTAGATGACGACAACTTAGAGTTGTTGAAACGACGTTGAGTGTTTAAATAAAGATTTGGTGTTACGGTGCAAAAGTGTGTTTTTACATTTGTGACACACCAAAGTTTCCACAGCATTTCCTTTAAATGTCAATGACAATTGCCATTATAATGGTTGAATTGCAGATTGTTTAGCATGCCTTTTGTTAAAATATATGTTAATTCAACAATACCTTCCAATAATTTAGGCCTTAATATATTTTCCAAATTATTGGAAATAATATTTACAATCCCCAAATCAATATTAATACAATAAAGTTGAAGTGTTTGAGAGCGCTATTCTCTGGAAACGGTCGGTCCTTTGGTATTTTATCACCTACTTATTGACAAAGGTTATAAAATATCTAATATACCGATAGATAGCGCTCTGCCGTTTTCGTCGCGAGTGATCAGATAACTTTTGAACATTTTTGCTGACTGAAGTCATGATCATACAAAAAATTTTGTACCATCTGATAGGCAGTGGGGTGGCGTTATTGTAGACAACGTCTGTCAGGCCTAAGGTTGAACATCTTTTGCCGGACCAAGGGCAATTAATATCGGTGAATAACAACTTGTAATGGATTTTTCTTAAATGATGTACACAGGGGGATTGTAGAAGTGACGCATTAAATAACTCAAATTTTATGAATTATGAATTAAATGGTGACAATGTTATAACTAAAAATATGGCAGGCATTTGTTCGACTATTCTTAGTGCGTGAATATATTATATTGCCCACGCTCAGTTTATTATTAGGAGTAAATCAAGGTTTGACCCTCAGACAATCTTCTACATCCTAATAGAAACTAATTGGTACATTGATTCATAAAGTACATAACTTACTCCCACTTACCTCCACATTACTAGGAACACATTTTGGAAAAGTTTTGAAATCTTTTCCGTAGCAATCGGCTGCTCTCATACCATGCGTACGGGAAATCCGACACTTTGGTTCGTTTTTGCACACTTCACAACTAATATTTTGAGCAAACAACAATGCACACAGAGAAACCGTCCACAAACGATACAACGGTATCGTCATGGTATTTTCATTTCTGAAAGGAAGCAAAAATTTATATAATTAAAAATGGTACCTTGCACAATATAATTTAATGAATTAATACAAGTGCGTGCTTTCAATTCAGTTCAATAAAGGATTGACAATTATAACAAGTGTTTTTCTGGAAATATTTACCCCAAAAAGAGTAAAACGGAATTGTTGGGTATCAATACTAAAACTCTCTAAGTAATACTAGTACTATGAAAAGAGTATTTAACACATTTAATTTCAAACACACGAAATATACTAAAATCTACTAAAAAATAGAATTTATAAAACCCTGTGCAAATGTAATAAATTTTCTATTGAAGAAACATCTAGAGCTCTAACTGTACCAACAAATTAGCATAAATGTTACTTAAGGAAAATATTTTACAAATTCCAAGAGTTGAGAAACATTCTTAGGACCTAGGTTATCAAATACAATGTGTCAATTCAACAATATTACACATAGAAGCACACAACACAAACCAAAAATTAAAAAGGTTTGCTTCAGTTCCATTAAATGAAGGCAATTGCATTACTTCTACTTCCGTAGAATTCAATCGTGCCTTGTTGCAGAATATTTGATAAGGTTTTTTTCTCGGTAGAATTCTTTGATCACCCCTAGGAGCACTGCATTTAAATTCTGAAAACAAATGGTTCATGTTCTTTCAACTTGAAAATAGCTGACTATTATTTATTATCTTTGGATTTTTGTGCTACCCTATATATCTAAACAATAATTTTTCTTTGGTTATGTCAAACATTCATCTCCCAATATTGACAATATACTTCCATTGAACAGCCTTGAATAATTTGGGTATTTATATATACAGTTTATAAATTCAGCTGTATATTATTTTCCAAAAGATCTATACAAACAAACTAGAAGATGCCAGAAATATCCTTCAGAAAACAACCAATATTTATGAGTAATTTTGAAATGATCATTGTGGAGGCCCTTGTTTGCTCCATCTCTTCAATTAGTTTTTCTTTGCTCACTTCTGTTGTATCTGTTGTGGAGAAGTTTCACCTCCACATCTGGAGTCGTTCTCACTAGTTATATGTATTAGTTAGGGGTTATTTTTCGAATGTTAGGTGAGATTCACTTGTGTTAGTTAAATAATACTTCCCATGAAGATCGATATACTGCTTGATGCCCCCGAACCAATTTTCAAAGGAGTTGCTCCGTCCCGAGTGAGAGGCCTGTAAACTGGAAATTACGTTACAAATTAGCAATAAAAGTTTTTCACAAAATATTTAGCTTCAGAATTTTGACCATTTACGGGTATAAGGTAATTTGTTTGAGCACTAGGTTATGTCTTGAAATAGCAATTTGTGCCATCTTATAGACAACTTCTGTGATTTCTTAAATACCCACCTGGATATTGTAGCTTAAGACTCCAAAACCTTCAGGATCATTGAGTTTAACACATTAGAACGAGGAATTCTTACGTCCACAAGGTTAAATTAAAGCCATTTTTGTGAATTTAAAGAGAAAATCTACTATTTTAAATACAACAATCCAGGAAAAACAATGTTTTGGAAACTTTACAGAAGCCCCTTTTTAGGTAAATGTCGTACGAAACCAACCCCCCGCCCCTTTCGTGGTGTACCTAAACCCCCCTGGTTTACCTGAGGACCCCTTGGCGTACCTAATCGCCCCCCTGAAGGTGGACTCTGGATCCGCTCTTGATGGCTACCGCACCGTATATAACATAACAAATTAAACATAAACCCGAAAATAAATACATGATTAAAATGTTTTTTAAAACAGTATGCTTCCATTTACTCTCATGCATAAAATTACGTTTAATGTAGCCCAGAGTTCTATAAATTGCGTGTGCAGTGCACCTTCTGTTTATGATCAGTCGTAAACTGGTGAGGATTGGAAAATTCTACAAGTAAAAAAAACACCAATACATAATCAGTTGAAAACATCTGTGGTTTAAGATGACAAAACCGGAAATGCAAATGTTAGCAAATTATTTTCGGATATTATTAGTGAAAGAAAACCATACATCATACTTGTGATAACATAACGTTGTTTCCATTTTTATCTTTTACGTTATCTGATGATCTTAATATTATCTTTGTTTCGTAATTTAAACAGAAAAATAATTGTTTGTTATCAATCTCATAAACATATTATCTAAACTAGGACAACGTATTTAGTTAGAACAAAAATAATTTCAGGCGCCATGTTTTATAGTATTTCATTGTGAGAAACAATTAAATATGAATCAAATTTTCTGGTCTGTCAAATAAACACGTTTCTTTAAATTAAAAAATCCGTTGGGGTCAAATCTGGAGATCTTGGCGGCCACTCACTTGGTCTATCCATCCATCTTCCATTAAAGGTGGTATCCAGAAACGTTCTTACTTGTCCTTTGTGCGTAGGTACCTAACAACTGTGAATGTGCTATCAATTGTATTGTGTTATGGGAATCTAATTTCATTTTTAAATTAAAATATAACATTATTATTCTTTCTTTGTTTCTTGACTTAGCACGTCTATACATTATTTTTCCAATTTCAGATCCATATACTAACAAGAAAACCGTATCGCAATAAGTCCCAACATTTTGCATTGGGACTACTGACAACACAGTAGAGTTATTCGCCAGGGATTTTCAGACGAACGTGTTATAAATCAAATTTCTTTCGTATATCATTTCTTGAACAGAATTTGTTTCGGGAATAATTTTCATGGCAATACTTACGTGATAAGATTAATGCTTATAATATTTTTTTTAAATCAAGTAATTACTCATGTCAATAACTGTAAAGGTAAATATGATAACAATGGCTCGATGACTGGGTGTATTGATTCAGTACTTTACGAGATTAAGTTATTACTAGTTTTTATGTTCATTATACATTACTTCTGATAGATTTCAAACAAAGCATTTTATTTTTCCATGTGGTAACCCTGAAAGTTCACTCACTTTTTCCAATGTTTTTCACATTAGAGTCATTCCATATGAAATCGTCTAATTGACAAAGCCCGCTCGATTTAGATCGTGCTCTAACTTTGAGGAAATCTTCATGCAGGTCCGAAAGAACGACTACTATGCAAATTTGATTTTTATAAGCACCCTTTTTGGCCAGTCCATTAAAAGAATTAAAATCGTCATTTTGATGCTTTATTATATTTAGCTGTAGAGAGTTTTCTATTAGAGATGTTTAAACGTTTGAAGCTGCATTTTAAACAGGAAAAGTGTTAGTTCTCGTGTAGACTTCAAAAATTCACTTTGCTATTGTGTACTTAGAAATTAAGTGTATATATTATTGAAGAAATACAGCCAATAATTGTCCCTCATAGTTCACTGTTCGTATGAAAAATCTACTCTTGACATTTTATGATGTTGAAAAACTGCATTATTCAGGCTAGTATATGAACATTTTATTCCCTGTAAAATTCAAAATTCTTTCCACAAAAACACCTGATCTCTTCATCTGTTTCTTCATAACCTTTCATAGCTTTACTCTTCATTAATACATTTCTTCACGCGTTTAGTTATTCAAAGGCAAATTCTCCAATCCCACACATCTTCTTCTTCTTAAGTTCAGTTAAAAAAGACCATTTGTCCATCTTCGATTCTCTTCAATCCTTTTCAAAGATCTTAAGATCTTCTCTTCGTTTTTTCTCAATACTTTAAGATCTCTATTTACACCGCTCTTAAAGTTCCTGTGCAATCTTATAATTCTTCAGGGAAAAAATTGGTCGAATATAGCTGCAAATGATGATGATCGTAACAGATGACCAGGACCACTGCCTCTAATTTTAAATATGGCCTTACTGCAGGTGAAAGCTCTTTATTGTTAATAATACCTACTCAGCCATATTATTTTTGTTTCGGTTTAGGCAAGTTTTTGATGCATAATTATTATTTTATCACAATTACAGTGTAATTAATAAAAATAAATTCTTACGGCAAGTGTTCAAAATGTGTTCCTTCTACTTGCTGACCATCCTATTAGTAAATTCCTATCGTACTTGTTCGAATGTATTACCTGAAACTGTCTGTAAACCTTGGATTTCAAGTAGGCACCCACAGAAAAAATCTAATTGGGTCAGGTGGGGTGACCGCGCTAGCCATTCTATTATTATATCCTATTTTCCAAATAAATTTTGGGGGGCAGTTGCCCTACCTTGCTCCTCCCTCATAAATACGCCTATTGAATACAGTAATAAAACAAGGTCTTAATCTAAGTCTAATACTACTCATAGTTCTTATAGATAAGACGGTAAATGATGCCAAAGAGATACAGGCACAACTAAAAACAATAGTTGGACACAAAAACCCAATATGAGTAACATACTATAGGCAGATGATAAAGTATTAATACCAAAGAACCGGGTTGGTTTTGGAAATAAGAAAAAATGAATTGAAAACAAAAATAAACATCACTAGAACTAAAATAATGCTGACAGATGTACACAAAGATGGAAAGTCAATAAGAGGGAAAGGGGTTGAACAAAAGAAATAGCTATGAAGATAGCAAAAACGTCAGAGAATATGAAAACTATGGCAAGCAATCCATGCTAGAAAGAAGGATGAGATGCATAAGAAATAGAATACTGAAAAAAATTAATTAATAATTAATTTTGATTGTTTTTTAAACCTTCTTCATCGATATTTAAGATTATTCTCCAAAATAGATTAAAAATTTAAACTTTTCTCCTAAATGTACGTACACAGTTCCAAAATACATTTACTAAAGGAATTCGAAATTTATCTTGTGCTTTGTTTTTTGTTTTAATCATATTATTCTAGTCACGTTAGGTTCATTTTATTGGTTACAGAAACACGCAAAACAAGCAAGGGTTTCTTCCACAATCATTTCGTAAGTTTTTAATGCCATTTTGCTATTTGATTTTTTTATAATAATATATTATTTATTTGGATTTTATAATAGAAGTGAAATATCTTTATTCTTCTGTAAAGCTGCGATATTAAGAATGGTATCTAACATAAATGCATAAAGCGCAAAGTTGTTTCTATATTTTAACTTAAAATTTAATTACCTTTTTTGCCTTTTAGAGAAGTAAACAAACAACACAAGTCCTAAGCACGCTTTTTTCACTATCACTTGTTCGTGTCATTATTTTTAAAATTCATAAACATTACTAAACGAATTGCAACACCCAAATTTAAATCAAACTGCCATCACATCACTGAAATCGATCGAGGTAATTATTTGTAAAAATCAACAATAAATCACAACAAACGTTAACAGAATTTGTGCTGCTGAAGAACTCTGTTATTCCCAAGCGTCTGTCTCCTCTCCGTGTTAAAGGTTAGTACTGATAATCACTCGAAAAGAATGACATATCTAACAACACAACTTGAGAAACTGATATTGTTTTATTCCTATCATTTTTGTTATCTTACAACTACATCATTATTTTATGATATCACAAAATCCATTACCATTGTCTTTCTTCAACTGAACGTTGCCGTAATTTAGATATGTAGGAAGAATTTTTGTGACCTATTCAATTAAACCAATTCAGAGTTCAAATTGATAAATAGGCATTACGCATGGAGCACAACTAGCGTTGGGAAATTGTTTCGGGTGATGTTATAAACCATTTACTTGGAATAAATAAGTACAAATGTATAAAGAAAAATATTAAATAAATTACGCTGGGCAATTGCTGTGTTTTTATTTCACACGACTTTTGATAGCACTGGCTATTACTCGTTCAAAAACTGTGATAAAACAGTTCAAACTTAATTTCAGAAGTTTATTTCCATAGTTTTACCCACTGTGATGACTTGCTTCGAAATACAATAGTTTTGTCTAAGCTGGTTTCATTTTGAAGCTTCAAGCTTCAATTCTATGTGCATAAAATTGTTGTTTAGTTTAATTCCCTCTCCAGAGCCCGCAACTGTGCGTATGTCTGAACTCTTATTATTTTTTTAAAGCAAAGCATTTTATGTGAGGGGTTAGTTTTTCTCGGTGAAGAATGAACAGAAATAAAATGACAGTGACGAAAAATATGAGACGGGCATGATTGTCTCGATGATTGCTATATACTGTCCATAGTCTTCGCGGACATGGACCAGATTTCGCTTTTTTCGAACACGTACCGAATGCCAATTGCCCATTTTAATTGTATAATAAAGTTAATATATTTAAAAGGAATCTGCGACTGATTTAATGTGTTATTAATTATTAATTATCCCGACTTGACCATACAGTGTACTCTATCTACTAAAACTATATCTGGCTTATTGTGAGCAACAGTCCGATCGGTCAGTATTGTGCCGTCCCAGTACAGCTTATAGTTGTTAGTTTCTAAAACAAATTGTGGTTTGTATACATATTATGGCACTCTTACAGACTGTTTCAGTGCTAGTTCCTGGTGTAGTATTTTTGCACAGCATTGTGTCGTTCTTTGTATTCAGTTGCAGCGAACGCTTGACAACCTCCTATGATTTGCTGGATAGTTCAGATCTGTTGTTGTTAATAGAAGGGTCTTTAACGATGCACTTTAGATAGTTTTTAGTTGGAATTACTTGATCTTGGATTGCCAATATAAAGCCTTCCGTTTCAGGAAACATATGACCAGAGATCAACCAGTAGTTCAACGCTGAGCTGTCGACCTAATCTTGGTTGACGTCATTTATATGTGCATGAAAGGGCTTCTCTTTCCATGTGAGCAGTTTATGATCAGTTCTGGTGGTGCAGTTGGACTTGTTGTTCTGTCAGTCGCAGTGGTGTTGAGGCATATGACTTTGTGTAGTTCAGAAAATTCTGCGAGCTTCTGAAAATGACTACGCAAATTAGAAATTTGTTGATCTAGTAGTTTGCTTATATCGGCCAATCATCTTCCTTCTTCATACAGTTTCAAATTTGTATGTTCGACAGAGCTCTTTCGATGGAGATTTTGAGCTTTTGTTAGTAGAACTCGAACTTACTTCGTAATTGTTCAATGTCAGTCTTGTACTAATTAACTATACCGAAAGAGTAACTAGGCACTGAACAAGCGTGGGTCTTAATAGCCTGAAACAGATTTTTACTATTAAGTTTGGTTTTCAACAGTCGTCTTATCCTTCTATATAACTCTGTTGTTAGGTCCTTTTTCATGGTTATGGTTATTATTTTTTTTCACGGTTATCCGATTGACATTTACTTTTTTCGGCTTATAGCAAGACCGTTAGTAGTATTTTCTATTTTTCTACATTTAACACTTTCCTGGTAATGCTACGTGTTGACAATATTCTGTATTTGGTGGCAGATATACTTTGAGTCTCCCAGCATGTATAGGTTCTTCAAGAGCTGTTTTGGAATCTCTCCTGTGGCTCCGATCACTATCGGCACAACCGTTACGACATCAGCTCTCCAAATCTCCTTAATCTCTTGGGCCAATATGAGGTTAATGACCATACAAGGTACTCTAAGGCACGCTATGAGTGCCTTTAGCGGAAAATTCACTAAACCCCAGATATCCTAGATATCAAAAGGGTTGAGCTATGTAGGAACCCTTGCCAGGTTTTCAGTCCCGTTCTGTTTTGTTCCGTTTTGTTCCAATAGCCCCGACTTGACCATACAATGTATGGCAGCACACCCCCTCTAAGGCACGCATAACCTACCTTTAGGGGAAAATTCACTAAACCCCAGATATACTACATATCAAAAGGGTTTAGCTCTGTGTGAGGTTAATTATTATCCCGACTTGACCATGCAATGTATGGTATCACAGTCTGTCTAAGGCACGCTATGAGTGCCTTTAGGGGACAATTCACTAAACCCCAGATATCAAAAGGGTTTAGCTCTGTGGGAGCCCTTGTCAGGTTTTCAGGCCCGTGGTTGAAGTTGTGGCGGCAGTTTCCTATGAATTTCCTGACCGTCCGGGCTGTTCCTAACAAGACGACTTTTTGCATTTATTTGTAAAGATGTTCGTCCAGACCGAGATATTTTTAAATTGTTTAATAGATGTTTTGGGACTAGTCCTGTCGTTGACACAACAATTGGTACAGTTCGTGTGTTGTTCATGTGTCTAGTTGTTATTTTATAAAACAGATTCTGGTTTGTATTTATAGTATGGTAATCTTACCGACTGTGATAATTCAAGTTTCAGTGCTAATTCCTGGTGAAGTATTTTTGCCACAGCATCGTGACAACCTCCTGTGATATGCTGGATAGATTCAGATGTTTGGCAACCGTACCTGCATCTGTCGTTGTTAATAGAAGGGTCTTTAACGATGTACTTTAGGTAGTACTTAGTTGGAATTACTTGATCTTGGATTGCCAGTATAAAGCCTTACGTTTCAGGAAACACATGACCTGAGATCAACCAGTAGTTCGACGCTGCACTGTAGACATAATCTTGGTTGACGTCATTTATATGTCTTTCATAAAGAGGCTTCTCTTTCCATTTCAGCAGTTTCTGACCTGTGGTCTGGTGGTGTAATTGGACATGTTGTTGTGTCAGTCGCAGTGGTGTTGAGTCATCAACCTGGCACATGACTCTCTGTAGATCAGAAAATTCTGCGAGTTTCTGGAAATGACTATGCAAAATAGAAATTTGTTGATCTAATCGTTTGCTTAGATCGGTCAATCCTCTTCCTCCTTCGTTCCGTGGCAAAGTTGTACGTTCAATAGAGCTCTTTGGATGGTGATGTTGAGCTTTTGTTAGTAAAATCCGAACTTTTCGTTGTAATTGTTCAATGTCAGTCTTGCACCAATTAACTATAGCGAAAGAGTAACTGAGCACTGAACAGGCATAGGTTTGAATAGCCTGAAACAGATTTTTACTGTTTAGTTTGGTTTTCCCCATATATTCAATTGAGGTGCTATCTCCCATTTCGAAGTGCCCCTTCTGTATTTTGCCTTTAACTATATTAATAATTCGCCATTTGTCTAGGCCTAATTTCATATGGATGTCACTAGAGAACCCTTCTACTATTTTAAGCATATCATGTTGCTGTTGTTTCGTAGCTGCCATCAACTTTAATTTGTCCATGTATAACAAATGGTTTATCTTTAATGCTTGTACGTTGTTGTGTTTGCGACTGAACCCAAAATTAGTCGAGTTAAGTTTGTTTGAGAGAGGGTTCATGGCAAGGCAGATCCACAGCGGGCTAAGAGAGTCTCTCTGGAATATACCCCTTTTGATTGGAATGGAGTCAGTTTGTATCGAACAGTTGGCTTCATTCAGTGAGATTTTGGTTTGCCAGGTGGACATGGCATATTCTAAAAAGTTAATAATATAATTATTCGTTTGTAGAGTTTCAGTACCTTAATGAGCCAATCATGTGGAACTGAATCAAAGGCCTTTTTGTAGTATACATATGCCTTGTAGAGATTTCGACGTTTGGCGTGGCAGATTGCAGACAACGGTATCAATTATCAGTTGTTCTTTGCATTTTTCGCGCATCCCTTTTGTTGTTGAGTAATTATGTTGTTCAGCTCACAATGTTTGAAAATGCGATGATTAATGCATGATGTTATGAGTTTGTATAAGGTTGGAAGGCAAGTGATGGTCGGTACTTTGCCTGGTCCTGTGCACATAGGTTGTCCTTTGGTAAGAGGTTTGTAGCACCATGCGTAAGGAAACTAGGCATCTTGTGTGGGTGGGTAATTACGTCATTTATAAGGGCTGTTAGTGTTTCGTGAATTGCGTACAGTTTCTTAATCCACTAATTTTGTACACCATCTGGTCCTGGTGCTTTCCAGTTATGGAGGTGCTTCATTATGTTGGTTGTGTCTTCCGTTGTAAATGGTTGGTGTTGCATGGCATCACAGTTCTGAAATGCAGCCTCTTCCTCATTAATCCAGCTGGCTCTGGAATTATAGGAGATTGTTGTGGAAAGCTCTGTTTTCCAGAATTCCTCGATCTCTATTTTACTTGGGTAACTAGGGGCTTCATTATTATTGGTGTTGTTAAGTTTTCTATAAAACTATATTAATCCGAGAGACCAAAGGGTTTTTTCGGAATTTTAGTTTGCGAAAATTTAAAAAATGGTTATGAAATTTTCTGGAACTCGCGAAACAAGTTAATTAAATAAAATACATTGAAAAATTGTTGTCCTAAAAATCCAATCGAATGACCATTTTAAATTTCATGGGGATGGGTTTTAATCGGCATCAAGGTGATTTTTAAACCATTGTTTAGTAAATATTTATACGATTAAAGGGTCATACTGTCCTACAAATTCGGTGGTACGCTGTTCCAGTTCCACGCCACAAAGTGGTCAAATAGATGTCAACTTTGAACCTAAATGCTTCAAACTTTTTTTTATTTAGAAATGAAATATAGAACGCATTGGCATTGGTGCGTTAATATGGAAAAGTCTATTATGAAACAATAATTAATATGGGTACATTATTTCTACATAATGCCTATATATTGGGCTAGCAAAATCGAAATTTTTTAAAATAGTATACCGAAAATATTATTGAAGATGAAGTCAAAAATTCAGCCGTTAATTATAATATCTATCTTCGATAATTTCAATTTTCTTACGTCGGACCCATCTTTCAATCAAATCTAAACAATTTATCTACTGAAAAGGGCTGATTACAAATTTTAGTTCAATAAGCCATTTCCATGAAATCATGCCTTGCACATTCATCTGTTTTTACGATAAAGTTTTCAATTTGGGAATTTTGTTACTGATAAAACCATTCTATTTCTAAGAACGAAGAATATACCTACACCTATGTTTTTGAAGAAAGACGCTCTACAAAAATTGTCTCATGTTTTTCCTGAAATTTACTCTTTCAAAAGTTATTTGATGTTCAAGTCCAAATAAAAGTTATTTCTACCCCAAATTAAACTTCGCATAACTTTTAAAAGAATGAATTTAACGAAAAATATAATGAGACCTTTTTAGTTAAATAAATTTTCTCAAAATTTGTTTTTGTAGTAGGTACATTATTTAGCAGCGTTAGCAATGAAATTCTCAAAAATAAAATACGGAATTCTCTATAAAGACGAGAGCAGGCTGAAAAATAATGTACATATGCTTGTAGAATACTTACCAAAACAAATGGCAAATTTAGATAAAAAGTAGATTAAAATACAACTTTTAAGCTTCAAAATCGTATATTTATTTTTCATCACTGAATTTTTTTTTCCGTATTTTGTCCAAGCCAGAATTTGATAGCCTACATCTTATCTTTCGATTAAGGCTGTCATTACACCTTGATGTATCTCTTGAGTAGAAGAAAAAATAAAACTAGCAGGACGCAAGATCGTTGAGGGTGTGGAATCTGTTCATATTTGAGTTTTTGCAGAGCATATTCGGTTCAGATTTTAACGGTCTGTAAGTCTCAGCAGGATTCACTTTTTGAGCAGTTAAAAATTGATTGTAAAACTGGGCGTTTTTTAACTCACGTTGACATAATACGGAACACATCTTCATAGTTTCGTGAATTGTAGTTTCACGAGATGAATATAAGGCCCGCAAACTGCATGTTAGTTCTACATGCCCCATGGCGCTCCCATAAAGATTCTTGTTCGAGTTCAACAATCATGCGTTCATTAGGTTTCATTCTACCCTCGTTTAATATGCATGTGTTTTATATACAAACAATTCAGAAGAAATTCTCCAAATCATAGTTATTGTGCATGGATATTAACATTTTATTCTTTAAGATTACTTAAAAAACAACAACCACTTGTCTAAATTTTCACTTTTTATTTCTTTAAATTTGACATATGTTTCGCCAAGTCTGGCTTCATCAGAAATTTGAAGAAACAACCTAATTTTCACCAGTTCTGACTGACTGACTACATCAACAAAACTAACTCCTTTCTAAATACATCCAAATTCCCTATCCTTAAAAAAGATCCTACCAATAGATACCAACTTCAAGTTAAAAATACCCTTAAAGATATCACTTTCCTATTCAATGACTTCCAAAAAAGGTCCCTTACAATAATGAACCCAAAAGCCCCCTACTTATATTCCTTAATTAAACTACACAAAAATAACCACCCCATCAGGCCCTTAGTTTCTTATTTTTCAGCTCCAGCCTCTAAAATTTCCAAGTCTCTCCTTGGTGTTTTAAAACAATACACCAAATTTACCCCCACATACAGTATCAATAATTCCATTGATCTAGTTCAAAGATCCAAAAAATCCCTCTTCCTAATAATGCCAAACTCCTTTCATTTGACGTGGTCAATCTATTTCCCAGCATACCACCTGATGAATTCATCAATCTAATCATAAACCTAATAGACAAGAATAATATCAATCCCATAATCAAAAATGAAATTCTTTTCTCTTTTGCATCTCTGTATTAACCAAAACTACTTCAAATTCAACAACAACATTCACAACAGTACTCAAGGCCTAACTATGGGCAATCCTTTAAGTCCCCTTCTATCTGAAATATTCATGGACTATTTAGAAATGCTAATTTTTAAACACGATCTCAGTAACAAAATCCTGTATTGGTACTGATAGGTCGATGATATTATTGCGTGTTTTACGGTTACACATCGACAATTACAGTAACTATACAACTACTTAAATCAAATACACCCCAACATAAAATTCACACTTGAAACAGAAACAGATAACACACTAAATTTCCTAGACCTAACAATTAAAAGGCAAGACACCAAACACACATTCTCCATATATCATAAACCATCACACTCTGACCTTACCATCCACAATAGTTCACACCACTCCAATACAACATAAACTTGCTGCATATCACTGTATGTTACACAGACTTGTGACAATACCACTTAACAAAACCGACTTTGATACGGAACTTGAAAGAATCAAACTCATGGCAGTCAACAATGGTTACACCACTCAACTTATTGGCAACTTATTAAACAGAAAATTAAAGAAAATTGCTATTAAAGAAGTCTATCCCACTGACCCCAATCCCATAACTAAATTATACCGTACTCTCACATTCAATGGAACCCCCTCACAAAATATCTCCCAATTTTTTCAGAACAGCAACATATATACAGCCTTTACAACAAACAACAATTTATCTAGACATATAAGAAACAACAAAGACAAGACTGACAAAAATTCTAACTCGGGTGTCTATAGGTTGAACTGTGGTAGTTGCCCCAATTTTTATATTGGTCAAACTGGAAGATCTTTCAATTCAAGATGGCGTGAACACACTAGAGCTTTCGAAAATCAACAACAAAACAAATCCACATTTGCGGACCACTTATTGACCATGTACCTCAGAATGCACTTGAAATTTTACATTACAAAATAAAAAGTAAAAAATTATATCTGCTTGAATCACTAGAAATTAATAAAAACAAAAATTCTCCTAATCTATTAAACGACCAAACTGATACCAATTCATCTCCATTACTTAATCTTAAAATCCATCTCTAAATAATATTATATTATATTATTAACATGTATTGCGAACAATTTCATAAATGTATAATTTAACTGACCTATATCCAGCCCACTTCTTCGGAAATTCCCCAGAATTAAAAACTTTTAATCATTTTATTACCTTACCTGTAGTTCCTTTGTATGTAATATAAATTAAGCATTCATTGCATTTCCAATTTCTGATGAAGCCAGACTTGGCGAAACATATGTCAAATTTAAAGAAATAAAAAGTGAAAATCTTAAAAATGAATTTTCATCAAGTGAAGACTGAAACAATCATCATTTTATTCTTTCCCATTAATGTTCATTACCAAGTATTATTATGTTTAGTAAATTACCCAAAATTTGTCCATGAACGCATGATTGCTGTATATATGAAGAAATTATGAGCTGAATCTAAGGTTGTTAAATATAACAGCAGAAATGTAATAAGCCATAGCAAGTAGTAAATTCCCAGCACTGAAGCTTTGAATAAAAGACACGACAATATGTGAAGCGTCTACTCCTAAAATTTTCAAAGACGTTGGAGAGTATCCCTATTGAATATTAAATCCATAATGACTGAACGTTGTAAACAAGCGCACAGCACAAATGTACATATGTCGAGTTCAGTGTGCATGTTCACCTTAATAGTTACCTCAATTAACAGGCAAATCAGTTCCTTAGACCTGAAGATTCCTGATGCTATTGCAGAGAGCCCACTATGTTACCGTTTAGGATTCTACATCATAGTATCGTATAAAAACATCTCAGGTCGCAATAGTATGATGACGGTCTCCAAAAGTTGTAACCAGATTTGATGGTTCAATGATAGAAATAATATTGTGAAAGGTGCTTTTGATTTCATGAAAAAAATACTATATTGCCCAGTGGAAGGTTATTGTTACGGGGAATTTAGTTTAATCCTACACAGATCTCGGTAAATTATTAATGTACAAACTAGTAGGGAAGGTGTTGTCCACGATACAGCAGCGTCTGATGGCCCAACGTTAATTTTTTCATTTTATTTGAGATTGGGTAATATAATTATTCGATTTTTTCACGTAAAAGGAATCAATGGTTTCCGTAATAGTATCTCTAGCATTATCATAGCCGCCATACTATCTATACTCACATTGACTCCATCACTTCTCTTTACCAACTTGCGTCACACTACACCATGAGCTGTTTTTTATGGCAACACAACTTTAGCCATAAGATTAGAATAGAATGTGAAGGTTTTACTAAATAAACAAAAGTAATGACTCAGGTAATTTTAGTTATTTTGTTGTTAACTAATACTAACTCCTTGTGTACATCGTTTTGGAAATGTCAACTGTCCATGCATAAAAAAATTAAACATTGCGTCGAATATAGTACTCCTCGATCATAGCAAACCGTAATCAAAGTTAACTGAAACCATTATGTCATTGTAATTACCAGATATTTCAGAGTTAAACTCATATTCTTTGCTGAGAACTACACCAAATACATCAGATTTCTTTACAATTCGATTCACCGTTATAATTAAATTCGTTCGGGCAGTTAATTTTAAAGAAACGAATTGGTTGTTAGTCTGAAGCTGATAGACAATGTTTCCTTAGACTTCTATCGTCTTGAAATGATTGATGTCACCATTTCAATCATTTCAAGACGATGGAAGTCCAAGGAAACTTCGAGAAAGAACATGGTTATTCTCCAATATTGACAGGTTAGAGTGAACTGTTATTTTATAGATTCCTACTTCGAATTTGACAATTCCATGCGGGAGTAGTGATTCCATAAGTTTTTCCACTGTAGGAATGATATTAATGTTGGATGCCGAAAACTTTGCCTTCTCTATGGCACACATTTTTCTACATTTTCGGATTCCCAGATGGAAATGGTGTGAAATTTTCACGTAAGCTTTTGATGACACCCCAAACTCTATTTTAATTTTCACTTTGAGGCCAGAATGCCCCGAAAATGCTCCCTGAGCATTCCATTTTTCCAAATTTAGGAATGTTTTTCTCAATATTGATTACTTGAGTCACGGGCATATTAATGTTTGTCTGTGATAGTTAATTTTTATTTTATCGAGATATAGTAGAATTTTGTATCAGACAGATCTAACACTGCCAAATTCCTAGACTTGGAGATGAAAATACTATATTTCCCCCACAAAATATTTCCGGAAATACTGCAACGAATAATGACCTTTATCCGGTATTTGCGGCGGCCCTGTTCATAAATATGTTCAATAATTTACAGAATCGTTACGAAGCTTGTTTAAACCGAAATGGTGCACATTTCGAACATATATGTCTTATGAAAATCAGAAGTAAAGATGATTTACGTGCTACTTTGGCGGATACTATTCCTTAGTCGGTGCGGTATGAATAGATTTGTGTTGAGATGGGCAAATACAACCCTTCGAAAAGTTTCAAAAACTTCTGTCCTTTATCCGGCCGGTCTCGCATAAACGTGACACCAATGGCACACGCCAAAGCGATGCGACAGAGGATTGCACTTGCGCTAAAACTCATTGATTTGTACAAGAGAACGATCCAGCATCGAGCATCACGGCATCGCATCGTCCGCGACCGCGTCCGGAGGAAGCTGTGCAACAAACGTGACAGGGATGCTGGAGACTTCGAAGGCAACGAGAGATTTGGGTCATGTACGAAAGTCAAACCGAAGCCAGTCACCAGTGCCAGTTTCCGTTGGACTCACTACGTAAAAGTTATGTGGGCACTAGGCCTGACACAGTGGCGTGGGCTTTCCTGCATCTTGCCTTGGAAATTCCTGAACGTCCAACCACACAGCGGGGCGGACCGATAAAACACTTTTGTCTCAGATCGAGTTCAAATAGCGATTTTCAGTTAGTAGAGGCTATAATATGAAAAAAGCCCTCAAGGAACCATCATACTAACTAAAGAATTTGAGGATTTTTCCGTATAGTCAATCTTAAATAAAGGTTGACGCAAATTGAACTATAAGATTTGTTTTCTAAATATAAATCAAATTTTTGGAAAATCCGTATTATATTGCTACCAGTATAAAGTCGTCCACACTTAGCAGTTAGGTATGAAATATGATGTCAACCAAACGTCCTCCACGGCTTCGCTGACATCATATCATCCTTTTAGCGAAGTCTTTCATAATTCATTCGCATAAATGCGGCTCTGTTTCCGCAATTGCTCATCTGATATTGGCTTTTAGCCATGGAATCGTAGCAGAATTGTTGACATAAACCCTTTCCTTCAAACCTTGGTGCTTCCATTCTTTAAGTTATTCTGTTAAGAATTGAATTTTATACGCCTTTAAATTCAGATCTTTTTTTAAAATTCGTTGAGCACGGCCAGATGACAGAACCAATTGCTGCGAAAGGCTTGAAGTAATTGAGTCTTCACTCACACTATCGCGAGCAATATTTTCATCTCAACGACCTCTGGGTTGACATTGGAGCCTTAGCAACTGCAAAAATGCAAAATCCCAACTTTCACACAACGCAATTTTGCCATATTTTATCACGAAATAAATATCCACATCTAGGGATTTCAGGATAGTCTAGCTCAGAGATACTCTAAATCGGGACTACTTTATTTAACGTGTTTCCCTGTAATTCCTAGAATAGAAATCACAAGAATTAATTCTTAGGTTAACTGAAACCTATCAAAGCAATTATAATACGAGGGTAAATCAAATATGAACCGGACTTTTCTGTTTCTCGCCCTGTAGGTAATTCGAGTGGCGTGACGTCTCGATATATGTTAGGTAGGGATGTTAAGAAGAGGGGAGTTCGTCGGTTTGGCGAGGCGTAGTCGATGCGCTGTTAGTAGCATCATGTCAGAGCAAGAGGTGCATTCGTCTGTTGCGCAACGTGTTGTTATCCAATTTTTGGCGCGGGACGGCGTTAGACCGTCTGAAATTGTGCGTCGACTATCTGCACAGTTTGGCAATGAAACACTTTCAAGGACCCAAGTCTACGACTGGCACAAAAAGTTTTCAGATGGCCGAGAGACAGTGGAAAATGAGCCTCATGCACGCCGTCCCACGACAAGCATCAATGAGGCGAATATCTACGCAATTCGTGAACTGATTGAAGGCGTACTGCTGATCGATTTTCTGCACGAACGCCTTACAATTAATGCTGAGTATTACTGCGAACTACTCCAACAAGTGAAACTTGCCTATCGGCAAAAGAGGCGGGATATGTCTATCCGAAGTGTGATTCTGTTGCATGACACCGCTCGGCCACATACAGCTGCATTGACTCAAGGAAAATTGAACAAAATGCATTGGGAAACCCTTGAACACCCGCCTTACAGTCCTGATTTATCGCCATGTGACTATCACATGTTTGGGCCACTTAAAGAAGAACTGGGAGGCCACCACTTTGAGGACAACGAAGGTGTAGAAACGTTTGTGCGCAATTGGTTATCGACACGACCAGTTTCATTCTTTGAGAAAGGTATTAAAAAACTTCCGATTCTGTGGCAAAAATGTATACATAAGAGAGGAGACTATATAGAAAAATAATATGTATTAAAATTTGTATTGATCGTACCAATAAAATTTTTAAAACAAAAGTCCGGTTCATATTTGATTCACCCTTGTACTACCTTTTCGAGGTTTATTTTTGAACACTTTTTGAATCATGCTGTATAAATATAATTCATTTCCACCATATCTTTCAACCACTCTGTAGGAGATGCATAGTCTGCTTAAAGTCACCTGATATAACATCTGTATAACTATAAATCAATTTCACTCTATATTGTAGTTTATTTAACCACACGGTATATGCAATTGCTTATGGGCGCCTCTCAATTAAACATTTAGATACTAACATATTTTGAATCATCCTGTATAATTATAATTCTACAGCACCGTATATTTCAACCAATTTATATATGCAACTGGTTATGGGTGACATTTAATATATTTTGAACCATCCTGTATAGCTATAACGATATGTATTGGTACGAACTGATACCGACACAAATATTCATCTTAAATGTATGTATCAAAATAACATGCGAATTCAGGTTTTGACCTATTCAAAAATCTCCTGACACTTTTTTTCTTTCGGAATTTGAAAGGTTCAGCTGTACCAATATAACGCTAGAAAAATATGAAATAGCCATATAATACATGTTCCTGCACATCAATTTGGGTTGAAAGAAATCACCCTGTATTGAATCCCTCAAAATTTTACTAACTGTCATAATTGTAAATATTTAAATTTCTTAATAATATGAGACCCTCAACAATCGATTTTAAAATCGTTACAGCCGTTTTCGTGATGTAAGTTACATAAAATATACAAACATTGCTCGTACTGAAATATTAAGTAATTAGTATGACACAAGTGTCCTATTTTGTAAACATATTTTTTAACTATCTAATAAATAATCTGAAAAAGATAATTATTTACTTTATATGTATGTTAGATATTAGTTGCCATTATGAAAATAACTTTTCTAAAACTACTTATCCGTTTTTATTTTCATATTAATGTACCAAATTTTAGTACGAATACTTGTACCATGGAAAATATGACATATTTTGTAATTAATCATTTTCGACTGCATAAACAAAAATTTAGGTGTCTATAACAATATTTGAGCGTGATTCGGGTTTGGAGGAGCCAAATAATCAAAATGGTACCTACTCATTGAGAACTGCTTTCAGTGAAAACATGATACCTTGAAATAAATGTGTTTTTTATGCTCCAATTAACTGTAGTATCTAAAAATTAGACTAGTAAATAATGCATATATTACGGGAAATGTATGTGACGCTCAGGACACTGACTGACCCACCTTTTTAAATGTTTCGTCCTCCAAAAAAGGAATTTATTTTAGGAGGTTAACACTTGGACTGACAGAAATTTATTCGAAATAAATCACCTCAACTGGGAATTTCGGCACAATACACAATATTCTTACTCGATTAACCAGTAACGTTACTAATTGGTATTTTTGAATAAAATTCTTATTGCCATAAATCTTTATATCTAAAAGTGAATCCCCATTTTTCTTGGTCACATTATAACTTGAGAACGATTTCATTCATTCATTGCTGGCTTTTCCAAATAATATGTTCTCCTAAACGAAAATCATTGTTAGCACCGGATCTGAGAAAAGAGTCAGCCCTAGTACACAGTAACATCCACAATAGAGTGTCTCACTTAATGAAACAGGAGTCATTGCACTCTGTTTGCAGCATCTATTTCATTTCCGCTATGATGTATTCTGATAGCTGCCGAGGTGTTTCTATGATTTATGTTTTTAGAAAGATTTATGGAGATAATACAGAGGCTTATTTCAGAGTGAATTTAACTGTAACATGTTTTTTGATTGATGTAAGTATGTCATTACCAACTGGAAGGTAATAGGCAAGGCAACGAAAATAAAAGAAATTAATTTAAAATCAACTTGAAAAACAAATCCAAGCAATTATTTCTTATGGAATATGAAATTGAAATCTGTAAGGATTCGTTAGGGGATGCAGTTACTTTCAGGTATTCACGATAATTAAGTGAATTTACTAATGTGTCTTTGTCAAATTGTATGTCGCAATAAAATTTTTCATAACTCTAAGTTCATTTCCATATTATACCTTTATTTATCAGATATATTTTAAAATGCGAATTACGAAAGGATAATGCCTAAATGCATAAAATTAGCAAGAGTAAGGATATGCAATGCAATTTACCTTTTATTTATTTATCTATTTTTATAGCTCAATTGTCTTTTGCTATAAATTCTTCCAAATCATTTTTTGGGATGATATTCGTTGCAGCATCTAGTTTATATTTAAAGGAAAACTTTATATTTCAAATATTAAACGTTTTGTTATCTAAGTCAGATGTCGTTGCAATTCCATTGATAATGATATTATTTGAAGACGCGAGATGTAAAGACCGACATCTAGGATTTTCGGGGAAACTAGCACATAGAGGTTCCGAATGTGGAGCCGTTCCATGTAATTGCTGTTACCCGTAATTCCTAGGTTAGAATGCCACGATGAAATTTTCAGGTTAACTTCACCTTTCAGAGATATTGAATACGGGTAACAGCAATTACATGGAATTGCTCCAGATTCGGAATCTCTATGTGCTAGTTTTCCCCGAAAATCCTTGATGTCGGCCTTTACATCCCGCATCTTCAAATTTAACGAAATGTATCAAATACATAAAGAAGTGTTCGAGAGGACATTCAATTGTGGGAAGCGCAACTGATGAAGGTTCCCTAACCAGAAACAATATATATTGTATATATTGTCTTGCGTACAAAAGAATGATACCTCAAAGAGCGTATGGTATTATTTGTTAATAAAATAATTTTAACATTGTGCGTTGACAACGACTGCTGTAGTTTTCATATGAATGTATTTTTAATAGATATAAAATTAAACTAAATGCATTTTTAATATAATTTAAGACAATAACCACTGGTGTAGAAAAGGATACCAGACAAATCAGTTAATCAAATTTCATTTAAAGCATGCAGTGTTGCCAGATTGTTTGAAGAGAAAATTCCTAAAAAATCAATAATATCTTTGCGCATTCGATTCAACGAAAAATATCATTCATAAGATCAGCCATTGATATTAAAATTAATTACCCACAAAGTTAAAAATAGGTAATAAACAATTTTATGTACATACAAATTTTGTCTTAAAAAAATAAAATATGTATAATAGAGTTATTAAAAATTTTATGAGACGTAGTTGGGGCAATAAGTTTCATTTTAAAATTCCCCACTATCGTAAGTACGCAAACAGCAACTGTCAATACTTTCTAATAAGCAATTTGTAAACTAAAATCAGGTTGATGCTGCAATCTTGTGATAACTATTGATTACTGTTCTCAACATTTTATAATCCAGGTGGTTTGCATTTTCACAACTTAAACTGAATAAAATTTAACTAATACAAAAATGATAAAATTATACAGATATGGTGAGATTTACTTTAAATCTTCAGATCTGGCAACACAGCGACAAACACTAAACATCTGTTCTCCCGCCACTATAGTAAATCGGAAATAAGTGCAAAAAATTGCGAAACCAATCAGCATTTGGCCTATACCTTGGCAACACTCTTCTTATACGCACTCAGGTTATTGCCACAATTAATCAACGGAGCACCCACAATATCCAGATTTGGACTTTGGCGATTACAAAGTGTTCCTAAACCTGAAACAAAAATAAAGTTGGAAAAACTTCGACCGTAAAGTAAATGCTTTAGCATGATGGAACAAGCATTTAGGGAAATGGCCTCTAAAATAATATATTTCTTATTATAATGACTTAGGAATGTACGATGTAACATAGGGAACACTCCTAGTAATTTGTTCGTTTGATATGTACTACACTGATATATAATCACAACGTTTTGTACACGTACACCAAATCTTTATTTTTTGCACTCAACGGTGTTATCTTCATAGTATACTCCAACTTTCTGAATATAGATCTCTGAAAAATCAGTGGTCCACAGCGAACTACAGTGTATATTAAAATAATATTATACTGCCTCAAATTTGACTTTATTCAATATTGATTTTATGTCAAGGCCTTTAGTTGTTTAATAATAACTAAGTGATAGCTCAAAAATTTGTTTACCACAACTAAATTGAATTAAATAATATATCTGATTATTTGATTTGGACCAGAACAATATAGGGCAAATAATAAAATATAAATTTCTAACATATTTCTGCAAATGAAGTGTAATAATTTCAACATTTCACAAAATCACCTCCGGCATTTCAAACACCATTGCTGAATTATATTTATATAACATAATAATAATAAATTGTATAAATATTAAATCAGGAATGTTAAATTAAATTCTGTGTATTGCTATGACGTTTATAGCAGATCGGCGTATCATTCACAAAAACGAATAAAAGTTTTTATTTGTAATAATATGCTAGATTGAAATCACTGACAACAATTAATTTATAAATATGGTCATTTGAAGGATTTATTATAATTTTGTGTAATAAGGAATAATATTTAAAAATATATTTTGTATCTGATATAAAATGAAACTTGATTGTTAAATTGTTTGAAACATGAGTATATTGTCTAGAAACTCTGGAAATATACTTTAATATGATAAATTGTTTACCAGGTGGACATTAATTTGATGTCGATCATATATTTCTTAAAGTTAATAAAACTTAAATTAAAAAAATGCATATAAATGTCTAGAACGTTTTAAAATATATGTGTTGGCCTTTTATATTTTTATATTTTGCTCCAAAAGTCTTCGTGAGGAAGACCGCTTATCAAAACATGTGAAAACCAATCTTTCTTTAATTAGCTTAACATTTCACAGGAATAAAATGGAAGTTGCGGTTAACTTCCTACATTACCCCCGTCGCGACAATGTTTAAGTCCTTTTTGGGAAATAACACCACAGTTGAGAAAAGAGGCACAATTATAAGATGTAAAATTAAAATATTTGACAATATGTTTTATTTGATTTCTGACGTAACTAAGATAATTGTATTTGTAATATACGGGTATCACAGAAACTTCTAAAGATCATATAATCATAAAGTTCCTTTCAAATTGGAAGAATTTGAAAGGGAGATCTTCAGAATTTTATGTGGCTCACCTAGGTGAGGTGAAAATGCGACCAAAGAATTTTGTTGATTCAGTGTTCCCATTGAAATCATAAGGGAAAAACTAGGAAAAACCTTAAAACACAACTCAAAATACAAAAAATTGCATTTATAAAATCCCTTATGAATGTAATAAATTCTATATTGGAGAAACCTCTAAACCTCTAAATGTTCGAATAAACGAACACAAAAATTACTTAAAAAAACGACAGTTTGAAAAATCCAAAATTTGTGATCATGCTTGGGACCTTGGTCATAAAATACAGTTTCAAAATTCAGTTATATTACACAAAGAAGAACACAACACCAAAAGAAAACTAAAAGAGTCTGCTTTAATTTTGTTAAATGAAAACGATTGTATCGCTACTACCTCCGTAGAATTCAATCGTTCCTGGTTGCCGATGATTAAGGAAGAAATTGCTAATGGTCATGTCCTTGTGAACAACCCAATATCAGGATAGTTCATAAGTTTTTTCCTAGGTTTTCCCTTATGATTTTAATGGGAGCACTGAATCAACAAAATTCTTTGGTCACATTTTTGGCGAATCTTATAACAAAGTCGCACCTAGGAGCGCCACATAAAATTCTGAAGAGCTCCCTTTCAAATTCTTCCAATTTGAAAGGAACTTTATGATTATATGATCTTTAGAAGTTACTGTGCTACCCTGTATATTACAAATAAAATTCTCTTAGTTACGTCAGAAATCAAATAATACATATTATAAAATATTTTAATTTTACATCTTAGAATTGTGTCTTTTTTATTCAGTTTCTTAACCATTGACAACGGGGTCTGACCTACAGAAACGTTTGGAATATACAGCAATTTTCTTACCTGTGGTGTTATTTCCCAAGAAGTACTTAAACATTGGATTACACTGTTACAAATTATGTGAAACTGAAAGAGAAGAGTAGCCACCTGACGTCGAAGGGGCACAAATGAAGTTCAAGATCGACGTCTAAGGCTTATGGCCTTTAGAGACCGATTTTCGACAACTGAAAATTTGGCTGATGAGTGGTTAGGAGAACAAGGCCCTCTTGTAAGTTTCCAAATAGTTTACCGCCGTATAAGGTCTTTTGGACTGCACCATTATTGACTCCATCTTGTGCTACCTCTGACCGCTGAGCATCGACGGCAATGACTTCAGTGGTGCAGAGAACGACAATATTGTAGTGTGGAATATCATCAGGTCGTCTTCTCTGATGAAACTCGAGTCTGCTTGGGTGGACATGATGGCCGAGTAACGGTTAGACGACGTCAAGGTTGAAGGTCAAACTCAATTTGATGTTGAGCGACATGTACACCGAACACTAGGCGTTACGGTATGGGGTGCTATTGCACATGGGAGTAGGTTACCTTTAGTCTTTGGTCAATATGACAGCTCAACGTTATCTTCAGGAAGTAGTCGAACCATATTGTACTCCCTTACCTTAATCGGTTAATGGATCCCATATTTCAACTAGATGTTCGGCCTCATGTTGCTCAAGTTAGTTTAAACTTTTTTGGAGAGACCCATGTGATCTGTTGCCATGGCCGCCCAGATCCCTCGATCTTTTCCTACAGAAAATGTTTGGGATATGCTGGGTATAACGCTCGAAAATTTATCCTAGCCGGGGGTACTTTGGAGTTTCTAATTCATGAAATACACATGATGAAATAATACACAGTATTATTGAATTCCACTTTATTTAGACACACTTGTGACAATTGTTTCGCTACATTGTAGCTTCTTCTGATAATAACGTGAGTTTACAAAATGTAACATATATATAGTATTAAAAGGTACAATAAACAATTACAACTAATTATAATGCAAAAATAAATTAAAATTCAAAGCTTATCAATAATATTATAGTTTTGGGAATTACTAATGATATTCTCCTTACCAATGCAGAAACCACGTAAAACGGTGTGTTTTGGTTGGGATAATCCCTTAATAGATATTTAAATATTTTCGGATTTATTTTTACTAATGTGGTTATATAAACAAATTTAATAAGGGGGATTTATTTAGGTCTAACTGGTCGTTAAGCAAATTATGGGAATTTTTAATCCTATTAATTTCTAAACATTCTAAAATATTTAATTTTATGCCGTTAGTTTCAATGTCTAAAATTTCGAAATTATTATTGAAATTATGGTTACATTCTATTAGATGGTTAGCATAATTGGAATCCTTTTTATTTTTTACTTAAGATGTGTGGTGTTCTTTGATTCTTTTTATAAAGCTTCTACCCATTTGGCCTATATAGGTTTTTGGAAAATCGTTGCACTCTACACTGGAAATTATGTTCCTTGGTATTTTTTGTTCATGCATATAAGGCTAAGGTCAGACTGGTGGGATTTCACGCCGCGTTTCGGCAGGAAAACACGCAAAAATAATAGGCAGTACTATTGCAAATCGACGAGGCCAGGCGCGGGGTGAATTTCCAGCCAACGGCTCGGTGTCGGGCGCATCTTCAAGGTCAGCCGCCGAAAGATAGGTTCGGTTCCATTTTCTGCGTTATTTCACGCTGTTTTGAGTGGCCACACTGGCAGGAAAAAACGCGGTATTCATTTCGTCATGGAGTTCGACCGAACTGAAGGCACGCGAATGACTGCAACCGGCGTGTGTGTGTGACCAGGGTAGAGCTGGATTTCAAGCGCGTGAAAAACTGCTTGTGTGGCATACTTTTTGAGAGCTCGAAAAAAAAACGTCGAAAACGCAGCGTGAAATCCCGCCAGCCTGGCCTTAGCCTAAAATACGTAAAACAAGTTAGGGGTTTATAGGCTTTGTTTTGACATTGTAATAGTTTTTATGATGGAATGACTACAAGAAACTTAATTACCAGGTACTCCAAATAACAGTTGAATACTTTTGTTTTTCACCAATAAAAGATTTTTTTCCAATAACGCAAATTGTATGTAAAAAGTAGCATTTTAAGGTTTTATAGTTAATAAATTATCGCCCTGGTATCTATTGCTGGTAAATTACTAGAGCAAGAAATCTATATTAAAAAAGCAAACCCGATATCGTGATATTTCATACAGCCGCTGTCTGTTCGCTGTTAGTCTGCGTCCACGAAGCATTTATTTACGAAAACATTATCATTATCTACAGTCGGCGATTCTGTAAAGAAAAACCCAACGACCTCTTGTTATTAGAAGGTCGACACATTTTATCGTCTCTATTTCATCGCACGCTTAAACAGATCCTCCCTTAATCGATTCCATATCATGATAGCTTTGTTAGTTTATAGCATCGAATAAGGTTTCTGATTTCGCAACATTTTTCTAATATAAGTGTTCATAACTTCCAGAAAATAGGAATTCTCTTTCGCATTATTTTCATCCTGGTCACGTTTTCACTAAAATATTATTTACAACATGCTGTGACAAGCCAATTTTCTAAACAATTTTTTTGGTTATTTTCATATATATTGACCTCTTCACGATCGAGGAAAAAACTAATTCAGAATGCACTTGTTTTTTTCAACTAAAGCATCGAAAACAAATTTTTGATGATCTATCGAAACTTTTTTATACGGAGTAAACAAATTGTAATCTGATATATTTTGAAAATAATAAAATACAGTAGGGAGATCTTAAAAACGTTTCGCTAGTTTGAAAGGTGACCAAAATGGTTTACTATTCATCACATTCCTTTCTACGCTATGCTACCCCGTAGGATCTGATAGCCTATATTAGTCTTTCTTCTTTCCTATAGCTTGTAGAATTATCCTCATTAAAAGTTATTTACAATGCAATAACCAAATTAAACAAACCATACATGCTCACCAACACCCAACCAATCACAACACAGCACCCTCATCACGTAACATCTCCTTCTAATCGACCGATAACTATAAATAAAAGAAGCAGAGCAGATTCACACTCAGTTTAGTTACCTAGTAACTCTTGGGCAGTAGGCAGATTGAGACCCCGACTTCGATCTAGACTCTGAAACTCTTTTCACTTTTTTGTCTGTTGATAATGGCTCCGACGCAGGAGTCGAAACGTCGAGTATTTAACAAATTGACAGGGAATGTCACGTGATGATCAGGTCGCGCTGTGATAGGTCTACCGGTGGTGGGCGTGTCGGACCGTTCTAGTCTGGCTATGCGGCAGGAAGGCGCGTGCTATCATCAGGTCGGTTAAGACAGAGGAGTCGTTTCTCTATTTCAATTGCTTCATGAATCGCAGAGGCCCTAAGTGAACTGTGATTGTCCTGCTCTGCTCAAAATTAAGAGAATGTCCTGTTTGTGTATAATGATATGCGAGTGATAAATTTTACGTACTGATAGGAAGTGATCGATCATGATTATATATAACTACAGGAAGCTGTATTCGGTTCTAGTTTTTTTGTCTCTTGATAATGGCTTCAAAGCAGGAGCCAAAACGTCGAATATTTCGAGACACAGAGAGAGAGAGAAAGTATTGAGGATAAGGAAATAATATTTCAAAAAGGGAGTAGGGAGTTATAAATCATATGTGTTGTCGGCTCACTAAACTATTTTGCAGGAAATATAAGTAGCTGTGGATGTGTTGGTATGTATTTTAAATTTTTCAGGTCACGTTGAGGGAAATTCTTTGAGTACATATACCGATGCGACATTTATGTCTATCCACTATAATGATGACTGCGTTATTCTGCTGTCAAACCCTGAATAATTGCAGGCCGGTTGTGGACGTCCAGTTGTAATGAGATCGGTGCGGGTTTTCTGTCAATCTTACATTCTCGGTTATCCGACAGATCTATTATAGCAAGGATCTGGCTGCTTTTATCATCACATTCCCTGTTTTTACCATTATGTAATACGAGGGGACGTTTTCAAATATGCTGCGTAACCTGCGCAAAGAAAATTGAACCAATAAAAAACTGTTATTATACACAGGGTGCCATATCTAGGAAAAGCCTGCAAATTTAAAATATGTCTTTATGTGAAAACGACGCTAGGATCGAAAATGGATTTTTCCCACCGACATATTTAAATAAATTAAATATTTTTTATTATTCAGTGTAATTAAAAAGTTAGGAAAAACACGCTTAAATATTGCTAAATGGCTGGACACAGCAAATTAGTTTCATCGGGAAAATAATTTTTTAAGAAATAGGTCCTAACTTTTAGAACAAAAACAATAAATTACATAAACCAAACAATTAACAAAATTGAAAAAATAAAGCAACCTACAAACTACACATTCAACACAAAGTACTTCAAGTTTAAATAACAATCCACAAACTAAAAAGAAATCTTAAATTGTAAACGATATATATCTATATTTCTGTTCAATTCGGAAAAATCTATAAATACAAAGCAAAAACTATTTTTAAAGAAACAGTGCACTGAGAACTGATTTGACACAAACTAATCCTGAAAATTCTACTCAAAGTTCGAAAACCGTCAGGTCTGCGGAAACACATATACCGGTTATGTTAACAAAACACTTTTTCTGAAATATTTAAACTACACATCTTTTCAACGCGTCGATCTATTTTGAGCCGGTTTGTGGCATTTGACGCCAACGTAAATTTCCTGAAACCACAATTAGCTCCCTGAACATTGACTCGCATTCATTTACTACTTTATTTAATCAATAACTAATATTCATCTTTTAATACCAGCACCTCCACCAAAGCTTACTGTATAAGAAATTCGTTAAAATAGTTTTTCCCATTTTTCTAAATAACGGTATAAGCTATGTTATTGAAAAAAATATATGAGACTACTTTGGGATATGCCGGATCTAATCCAATTTCTTTTCAATTTATCCCATCTTCCGAAAAAAAAATTCCATATTTTTAGTACTAGGGACTCCACCAAAGTTTACTGTATAAGGAAGTCGGTAAAAAGTTTTTTCCGATTTTCTAAGAAACGGTACCAGCTACGTTATTGAAGAAAATATGGGACCACTTCGCGATCCTCCGGAACAGGATCCAGTACAAACGGCCGAAATTCCTTGAGCTGTTTGTGAGTAATAGCTGAACAAACATAAAAAAAACATAAATACCGACGAATTGAGTTAAAAATACATTTCCAAACGATTAATTCATTTTATTTACTCCAACTAATCTTGAAAATATATCCGTCAACCAAATTTTTGTATTAATCTATTGCTATGACAATATAGTACCCTGAATTGTAATTAAGACGCAAAATCTTTATTCTTCATCAATATTTATTATGTCTTCTTCAAAATAAGACCATTCTGAAGCGAGACACATATACCACCTCGTGTTCCAATCGTCGAAGTAGGCCTTGAAATTTCTTTTATTGCTTTACTTGTATCCCACGAAGCGGCAATTCCAAATTGGTGAGAAGGAGAAATTCACAGTGGGCCAAATCAGGAGAATACGGTGGATGGTATTAATGGCGTGTTTCACAATCGTGGCTCGGTGTTATACGACATTATCGTCGTCCACTGTGGTGAACCGTTTTGGGTGAATAAGGTCTTGTTTAATAGAGTTTATATCCGGATTGGTGAAACTTCAAATTTTGGAAAAGAATTCTATTGGTAAAGCGATGAAATTTGTGAATGAATACATGCGTGCATGGAAATCAACCAATATCCCCAACATATTTCGGTTTATCGGTTTATTCTAATCGTCCGGGAAAAACTAAATACTAAATAAAGTAACGTATAAATTGTAAGTGAAATTCATCAATGATTTATTAATAAAATCAATCTGTTCATTATATATGCCTTACAAAGTCTACTCTTTTAAAACATTCAATCGGTTGAAGGGACGAACGCAATAATCTTACGGGCCCAAAAGGGCTGCGGGTACGTACAACGGTATATTTATGCTCGAAGTGTACAACATCTGTGAAACAACTGTATTGAGAACAATTGTCTGTTTGGGCCTAAAATTGTGAACAAACTAAGAAATGCCATACGAAAATTCATTGGTGTGTTAATTAAGTTTTATCATTATAATGGCGAGTGACACAGACTCATGTGAATCGTGCCTTGACAATTTTATAGTGAAAACGAAGTTTGTAGCATGTAAGCTTTGCAAACTTAAGTTTCACTTTGGATGTGTAGCCATTAAGGAATCATGGCAAAAGCTCATAGTGGAAAATACGAACATCTTCTGGTTTTGTGACGGATGTAAACTGAAGTGCACGGAGTTTATAGAAGAAGGCATCAAACCAAAACCTAACGCTGAAACCTTGTTGAATATTTAAAAAAAGAAATCTTACTGAAAGACCAACTCTTAGCTGAGAAAAATTACTCTAGCGATTTGCAAAAAGGGCTTATTAGCAACTTTGAGGAAAAAATTGCTATTTGCACGTGTAACAATATCAAAGATGGTCAAGGGCAAAAAAGTGAAACGTAAGCAGATAGTGCCCATACAACAGGGAAACAGTAGTGCAAAGACGTATGCAACAACAGTTGCCGCCAATCCTGGGCCATCAACCGCAAAAACGCCATACGTCAACAGAAATTCCGACACCACCAATCATAAAAAAAAATGGGAACCCCAAGGCTCTCGTCACAAATAGTAGCGTAAATACGGCCGTCTTACAAGCCACCCAGCTGCAGGTCATGAAAGAAATTCAAAATCTTGAAAGTCCTATGCAGGACTTAACCGGTAGTGATGGTTTTGTTCAGCCCAGAAATCGAAGCAGAAGATCACGAAAATTCTTGGTTGGGAAACACGAAACTAACAAAAAAGTAGAGGGGGTGCCTCAATCATTGTCTTTACATGTGTCTCGATTAAAACCAAATACCAAGCCAGAGGATTTGCAAATGTTCTTAGCCCGAAACTTCCCAAGAAGTTACCTGTGAGCCACATCAGTCTAAGCATCCGGATATCTATGCATCAGTAAAGGTAAATATATGGAAAGAAAATCTAGCTACTGCCTGGAAAAAAGAGATATGGCCTAGTGGTGCAGTCATTTCACATTTTTTTGCCAAGAAAAGGACGCCAAATCAGGAATTGGGTCCTCAATAATGACTACAAACAAATGTGCTATATACACCCCAACTGTAAATACTGCCTGTCCTGCTGGTGCGCGCAAACTTACTGTGTACTATCAGAATGTTCGAGGTCTAAGAACCAAAACTGAGAGTCTGTATAGCAGTGTCCTATCTGAAGAGTATGATGTAATAGCTCTCACAGAGACCTGGCTATGTGATGGTATCTATAATCCCGAGCTATTTGATGAAAGGTATGCAGTCATAAGGAGAGACAGGAAAAGTAAAGAACTTACCAGAGGGGGTGGTGTCCTTTTTGCAATTAAAAAAGACATCTCTTATGAGGTAATAAACATTAACTGTGATAATGACGCTATATTAATTAAAATCAAACTAAAAAATCTTTTATATATGTATGTATTGTTTATATTAGACCGAATAGTAGTACTGATTACCTAGAAAATTTTTTAGATATATTTGAGAATATTCTATCCACTCTAGATCATAAGACTTTAAGATTAGGTGATTTTAATCTGCCTAACTTTCAGTTAGGTTCAGATGATAAAAGTCTTCTGATTCAGCAATTCTTGAGCCTATATGAATTGCAACAGCTGAACTCAGTTAAAAATTTTATGAACAAGGAACTTGGATTTGGTTATCTCTAACCTCGAAGTTGGAGTAAAACGGTCAGACTCTTCTCAAGGAGGATGCTTATCGTCCAGCACTAAATATCTCGTTATCATTGCAGAGTGAGCAAAAAATGAGTCCCTTCCCGAAAAAGTACAAATACAATTTCGCTAAAGGCAATTTTCTCTTATTATTCAATCTTTTAAGCGATTGTGACCGGTCAGACGTACTAGCATGTGATGATGTTAATAAAAGTGTAAATACCTTTTACTCAAACTTGTACAGATGTTTGGACGCATCTATTCCTAAGTACATAGTGAGAAACGCGTCGAAGTTTAGAAAGTATCCTCCCTGGTTCACATTCAATTTAGTGCAAATGATCAGAAAGAAAAATCACCTACATGCTCTTAAAACGAGAGGTAAGGCAAGCTTATCAAATGTCAATGAATACAGGTTATTGAGGTGTGATATTAAAAAACAGACCAGACCAGATTTTGAAAATTATAAAAAGACAATTGACAATAATATCAATAGAGATCCCAGTACCTTCTGGTCATTCTTTGGAGGCAAATCACATGATGGTGGTGTGCCACGGAGGATGACTTCGAATAACGTCAACTTGACCGATGAACAAAGCATTGCAGATGCATTTGCACAATATTTTCATTCTGTGTTTGAACCAAGTACGATCGATCAGCAAGATCTTTATTATAGAGGGGGATTTAGTTTTCCTGAAATAACTGATAATGACATTCTTTCCAGCATAAAAAGTTTGAAGCCCAAAAAAACAACTGGCCCTGATGATATACCATCATATATCTATAAGGGGTGTGCCGATCTGTTGGTTACTCCTCTAAAATATATCTTTAATTTAGCTCTAAAGCAGCGATGGTTTCCTGATAAGTTTAAAGAAGCAATTGTAACCCCAATCTTCAAAAAGGGGAAAATATTCATGACTATCGACCTATCAGCTTATTAAACAGCTTAGCTAAAATATTTGAAAAAATTATATATAACTTCATACTTACCCACATAGCTGACAAAATTTCAAAATACCAACATGGTTTTCTTCCTAACAAGTCAACAGTTACAAATCTCTGTATCTTCTCTGAATATGTATCGGAGGCAATTCTAAACAAACAACAGCTGGATGTCATATACACAGATTGTGCGAATGCATATGATAAGGTGGATTTCAGTGTCTTGATAAAAAAACTGTCGGTTCTTGGTTTTTCAAGTGAAGTATTGTCATTCATAACTTCATACTTACTCGCACGAACCCAAAGGGTAAAGATAGGTACTGTCTTCTCCCGTCATTATATTGCCACCTCAGGAGTACCCCAGGGTAGCATCTTGGGTCCTCCCTTGTTTTTGATTTTTATCAATGACTTACCCGATAGCCTGAAGACCTGCGTTGGGTTGTTGTTTGCTGATGATTTCAAACTATTTAAACCCATTAATGGCATAAATGATGTTGTTGCACTTCAAAACGACTTAAATTTGTCGGTTAATTGGTTTAGAGAAAACAAAATGTTTGTTAATACCCAAAAATGTTGTGTTGTTTCCTTCTCCCGAAAAGTCAATATATCTATGGAAGACTATTACATTGGAAATTGTAAGGTTAAGAGGTGTAAAGAGGTTAAAGATCTGGGGGTAGTCTTTCAAGATAACTTCAAATTCAATACCCATTTCAGCTACCTGATAAACAAAGCATAAAAAGTTCTTGGATTTGTCATACGTAATAGCCAAAATTTGTAACGAAATTGAAAAAGTTCAAAAACGTTTTCTGCGCTTTCTCTATATCAAAGAGAATGGCATATATCCCTTGATGGTATCTTATAGATCAATGTTGGCAACCTTCCATCTCTGTTCTTTGAGTACGAGGAGAAAGACCCATGCTGTTATCTTTATATATAACATTCTAAATAACAGAAAATATTTCGATTGTGGCTTGATCAATAGCGTTAAGTTTAGGGTCCCCAAAATTAGCTTAAGACTACTCTCATCTAATCTCTTCTACATTAACAACGGAAGCCCTTCGCCCTTCACTTATCTACTCAGTGTCTGCAATGATATGCTGTCCAATAACATAGTTCCTGACCTATTTAACATCAAGTTTGGTGAGCTTAGGCGCATATTATTGCTGCATCAGGATGCAATCCCTTCATGATATTGGCATGTCTGTGACATTGTCAAATACTTGTGTACTGTTTAACCCTTCACATGTAAGTACCTATTTGGTGTTTGTAAAGAGAATAAATAAATAAATAAATATTGGGATTTTTCGAAAACTCCTTATGGATGTGTATAGTTTTTTAACGTGTAATCTACTAAAGAAGATACCTAGGTGATCTAATATACTTTCCTGCGACGTGCAACTACTTGCAATTTTGCAGAAAATCGCCGAAAATTCCAAAATTCTTTTCAAAAATTTCATCGAAATGACATAACGGACATTTCCTCATAAATATTTTAATTCCAACGTAATAGAGCGGGAATTTTAGGCACTGGAAGTTTTAATTGCGAATTTGAAAATTTTCTTTGTACATCTCAAGCATATAGGTAGTTTCGGTTTCTTAAATCAATGAGTACCAAGCTCGTTTTGTTTGTATACCAGGCAAATACCTATTTAAATGCAAATTTTTCCATTTTGCGAAGACTGTGCTTTTGGTTGTCACATTCTCCCGGCCTAATAGAAAATTCAGTGACAACACATGTCAAACTTTAAACTGCTATTTGGTGCATTTATACATAGGGTGTTTATTTATAACAAACAAAATCACAAAGTAAACTGATAGAAGGAGTTGCATTTATATGATGATTGAAATATAGGACGGAGTAGAGTGATAGTGGGCCATAGGCAGCCGTATATACAGAAAGGTTGGAATATAGGGTGGAGTGGACGTTTGGTGGTATAAAAATGTTGGAAAAAATATGAAATAAAAATTATATAGGGTGATTAAAAAACTGTTATATGATGTGGACGTAAACAAATCATATATAGAATGGTTGAAATGTATGTTGGAGTTGAATTATATTTATACAATGTGATTAAAAAAATATTTATCTTATAGCCCATAAGAAGTTGCATAAAGTGTGTAGAGGAATTAATGTTACACAGAGCGATAATATAAAATGTTAAAAATGAAATAATTTATGGGGTAGCCCAGAAGGAGTTATATACTGTGGTTGAAATATAGTATGGATTTGACTCTGTAAATATGGGATGGATTCTACTCCGTCCTATAGTTTAAAGACGGCTGCTAACAAATTTGTGCTGGTCCGTGGGCAGTCGTATGTACAGGATGGTTGGTACATAGGGCGCAGTGGAATTATCTCTAGTTATACCTGTCAATTTAAATGAAAATGTATCATTGTGTAATTTTGAGGCTTTAGATGTTACCTGGTCCTGTCTATTAAGGTTATACATACAAAATAAAAACTAGAGAAGGACAACTACCTGAGGTCAAAAAAAACTAAAAAGTCGAAATACACCATTTTAAAAAATATATAACCGACTTCCAGCTATAACTAAAAAGCTAAAAATAATTATAACAAAATACAACTCTAGCAAATAAGTACCACATTCAATGTTGTTAGGTACCTACCCAGAAAGTAAAAATGTAAACATTAAAAGGTGCTCATTCTGTACAAATTAATTACCTATCAATCTAGTATATCTTTGAAGTCGGTGCCAAGCAACAATCAAGTTTGATGAAGTAGTAGATAAGTACGCAATGCAGGATTTTAGATTTGCTTGGCACCGACTTCAAAAATATACTAGATTGGTAGGTAATTAATTTGTACACAATTAGCGCCTTTTAATGTTTACATTTTTGCTTCCTGGATAGATACCTAACAAAATTGAAAGTGTTACTTATTTGCTAGAGTTGTATTTTGTTATAATTATTTTCAGCATTTTAGTTATAGGTGGAAGTCTGTATATTTTTTGTACTGTTTTATTGAGGTTTAAAAGTGGTTCGTAAAGTGAGCTGTACAACTTTACTAATTTCTCATTCGATTTAACAGAATACGCTTAACTTTTATACTTATTTTATTGCGAAATATAGTTTGATTGCTTGTTTATATCGTTGTTTTCATAAAACACTTCGTACGATGTGCACTTTATAACCTCTATTAATGAATAATATTTAGTCTTTATTGAAGCTATTTTCTGACACTTCGCATGTGAGCACTTCATGCATTACTCTGTTGTAAACTGCAAGTTTATGTTGGTATTAATTTAATGAACTATTATGAAATTATTATATCATTTTAAGAACGTTTAGGAATGAATGGAGTAGTTGTGTTCATTCAGTTTGCTAATTACTAAATTAAATCCATAATCTGTTTCTATTTCCCAACTGATTTCTGAAGGTTATTTGTGGTATCCCCTAGGTTCTTTTTGTGGTCTTTGGGGAATAAGTGGAATAAGTGTGAAACATTTCAAGATGTGCTTCCTCGATTAATTTTATGACGAAAAGTTCCTAGGAACATATGTCCGCAAACGCTTCATTACTGATTTACAGGATTTTGAAATCTTCAGTTTTTTTTTCAGTTTTTTTTCTTCTGACTATTAAAGTTTTCAACATATTTAGTTCAATTGTGCAGCATTACTGTCTCTATGAATTCTTCATAATAAGATCACAGAAACAGTTATGGAAATCTACAAGGTGGTAATTTTCTGGGGTCAGGTTTTTTCTGCCCCTACAGTGATAATTGTGCGTGATCTCGCGAATTTTCACAAATTTGGCGGTTTATTCAAACGCAGAAATGGCTGACATGCATTTCGTCTACGTTCTTTCTAATGGTGACTCCCTAGAAGGGTCGAGAAGGTATGCTGCAAAGTATTCTCAACGTGTAGTCCCTCATCACACTTTGTTTGGACGGCTTTTTCAACAAGTAAGAGAACAGGTAGCTTCAAACCTAGAAAACATGATTGTGGTCGCCACTGGGATATTAGAACACGAGCAATCCGATACCAGCACTAAAAAAATTCCTTTACAGCTACATGTTGATCACATGACGGTATTTACAATCTCAAAGAAACAGCTGTTATATCCAAATCATGCACAACGAGTCCAGGCAGTGTTAGCTTGTGATTTTCCTAACCGTCTCGCATTTTCGTTTTGGATGCTAAATGTGATTAGACAACACAACAATTTCTTGAGCATATTTTATTCAGGGTTTTTCAAGTTAAGCCCTTGTTAATAACCACCTCAACCACATATGTGCTGAAGAAATCCTCATGCTATCGTTGAAGCTCACCCCCAGGAGCGATTTTTTTTAAACGTATTGTTTGGAACTATTGGAGATCACCTAATTTGACCACATTTCATTGCACCCACATGGAGATATATACACTCAGTTATTAAGCGAGGAGCTGCCAGTTCTACTTTATCCGATTCCTTTAGGTATCATAGCGGGAATGTGGCTTATGCACGATGGCGCTCCTGCCCATTTTCGTATGAGAGCACGTCAATATTTGAACGAAACATATCCAAATCGCTGGATAGGTCGAAGTGGAGCTCAATGTTGGCCAGTTCGCTCACCTGATTTAAATCCGATAGACATTTCAGCTTGGGTTCATTTAAAAACGTTGGTTTATAGTGGAACTTATTGTTTCTTGTAGAGTTATTCAAGATTCTCCTGGGATTTTCAATCGAGTACGAATATCTATGTGTTGACGTCTACACTCCTGTGTAATGGTTGAAGGTGGTCATTTTGAGCACTTAATTTGATCTCTTCGTTTTTAAAGTTAGGTAAACTTGTTTTTTAATGATTTTGAAATAATAATAGCATGTTGCATCACAGAAGGATTGTTTGTTTTTACGGTAAACGTGAAATTGATCATTTTTTCACATAAAAACTGTGGCAGATCCGAAAAAAACGCATGAAATAAGACAGATTGGAAATTCAGAAGAGATTTATTTACCATTTCTGTCAATTGCCAGAGGCATACTGAGACAAAGTTTATAGGGGCAGAAAAACACTTAACCCTAGAAAAATTACCACCATGTAGATTTTCATTACCGTTTCTGTGATTTTATTATGAAGACTTCATAGAATCAGTAATGCTCCAAAGTTGAATTAAATATCTCGAAAACTGAAGACTTCATCTTCATCTTGTACATCGATAATGAAGCATTTGCAGACATATGTTCATAGTAACTTTTCGTCATAAAAGTCTCGCGAAAACACATCTTGAAATCTTTGGCACTTATTCATTTACATTCTTTATATTTAAAAATCTGAACGTATGAAGCTCGTCCTGGTGGTCAATGGAATTGTAATCTGAGTTAATACAGCAATTTAGAATTTTTTTAAACAATGAATTTGGAAATTGTAAAGACATGTATTTCTTATTATTCCTTTCACTTGATGCGTCATATGCTGATATGATATTTTGAAAATTTCTTGTTAGACCTAACATTAACTTTAAGGTTTTTCTATGAAGCTTGAGTAGGCCCTGTTACTCCCTGTTATTTTAATTTTATGGTTAGTTGTTATGGAGATAAGCGCTGAGAAGGGGTTATGGCTAACTTTTTATATATATATTTTTTGTTTCTAATTAATCCATACATTTTATAACTACCCAAAATAACCGAGAAAATACTTACACAAAATATGTTAGTATTTCTCATGACACGACCTTTCATTTGATATATATGATGTGCTTGATGTTTGTTTTATTTTCGACTTTCATTTAACCTATAATTTTGCACCGCAAAATTTACACCAGTTAATTAGAATCGTCACTTTCGATTGCATGTAAAATTTTTGTGGCATCCCATTTTCTCAATTTTTTCAAAATTGTAGGTTTAATAGTTCCGGATATATTATCATTTATAATATCCGTTTTATAATTATAAAAAATATACAAATAGTTGATGGTGGAAGCCGATACTTTGTCAAATACTATCATCCTTAGTGTACAAAAACGAATTACTTTGTTTTATATCACTAATTTATTTATTTATTTATTTATGAAATAAACATAAAGCCGTGACTAGTTTCTACAATACTATGTGATTTACAAACGGATACAAATTCATGAATGACAACAAAATATTTTGAAGAAGGCCGGAGGGGTCTTGTCTATAACAGTTTATCTCGAAATCTCTGAAGGATTAATTTTATATATTTATATATTTATTATAAATTAATCACAAATTTATGTAATCCTTCCGAGAATGTTGTAGACAAGACCCCTTCGATCTCCTTCAAAATGTTGTGTTGTCATTCATGAATTTGTTTCCATTTGAAAATGACATAGTGGTGCCGAAACTAGTCAGGACTTTATGTTTATTTAATACATAAATAAATTAGTGATATAAAGCAAAGTAATTTGTTTTTTTTTAATCATAAAAATATACACTTGCATTTTTTTAGATTTTATTTAAATTTCTAATTAAGTACTTTCCAAACTTAATATTAGTATGATACTAACTTTTCGAGATATTTTAATCCATTGAACGCAAGACAATATATTGTTTCTAGTGTAGAAACTTCATCAGTTGCGCTTCCCTTAACTGAATTATCGAATAATTATTTATGTATATAGTACATATAACTGAATTTAATATTCCATTGCGAAATGAAATTCCGACATCCAGGAGTTTCAGGAAAATCTAGCTCACAGAGACTCCATTCGGGAGTCGTACTGTGTGTAACGCCGTTTACCTGTGATTCCTAGGATGGAAATCACACGAAAAAAGTCGTAGGTTTACTAAAACTGGTCAAAGAAATTATGATACTAGCTTTTCGAGATTTTTCAATCCATTGAACGCAAGACAATATATTGTTTCTAGTCGAGAACCTTCATGAGTTGCGCTCCCCTTACAGTACGACTCCCGATTTGGAGTTTCTGTGAGTTAGATTTTCCTGAAACTCCTGGATGTCGGAATTTCATTTCGCGATAAAATATTAATAATAGTAGGTACCTATATTGGCTATTTTTTTCGACATTTTAATCTCAGTAGTTTCACAGACCTTGAAAACATTTAGACTTATTTTACAGCCATGTAAAAATTGGAAAAATGCACTAAAAGTCATAGGTTTTATCGAATTTAATGCAAGCTTTTATGCATTTATGTGTACTGATTTAAAAATTTAAATTCCGTGTTCCATACATCGAAAAGAATTTTTCATGAAGTAAATCCTCATGTGTATGGTATTACAATTTGTAGCCGAAGTTTTTTCATTAATCCATTGAAATTATGAAGTGCCGTGTTTTCTCGGATTTTATTAAATCCCATTCGAATCATGGAAACGCATCAAATTTGCAGATGCATCGAATTCAAAAATGAAAGCGCTTGAGAATACGGACATGGCAATTTACAAATTTATAAAAGCATACATAAATGAGTAAACCTACACACACACACACAAATATTGATAGCGACGTTTTTGTTCCGCATTGATTTTAATTAATGAGTGTTTTCAGTTACCATCCGCGCGCGGCACAGGAAGTTTACAATGAATTTTTGTTTCAGTTTTACGCTCCATTCACCGTCGAAATTAAAATTAATTTCCATTTCTCCGACAAGAAGCTTTTCGTTGTACGAAATTCATTCGCGAACAGATAATGAACTTCCACAAAACTGTCTTGCCGTATCGAAATTTTTATGCAAAATACGGAATCTCTCTCCGATTTGTTCTATTTTTCCATATCCTCCGAACACATTTCATTTTTTTGCCACCATTACAAGTGCAGAACAAACCGAATTTTTATTCGACTTAGTTTGAATACTGTCGGAAACATATTTTTTGCCGATGCGAAGTTTTTAATTGAAATAATATGAAATGAAAATTATAAAACATATTTTGTTCCCATTTAAAGGTAGGGATTATAACAAGAAAACTTTATGCATCTGTTAGGAACATCAGATAATATTCATTAGAGAAAATTTTACCGTTCATTATAAATTTTTGCAAAATAAATTTAATTTTGGTAGATCCAACATCTTTTCTTTAATTTAAATTAATTTGTAAATGATTATTGTGGATATCCTGTCTGTTCACTTCTTTTTTGTAAGAGAATTCTAAATAAAGCAAGGCGATTTTAAAAAGTTGTCTGGATTAGTGTTCAAAAAGAATATTATTTACAAGCTGACTGTTCTTAGTCTCTCCCGTTTGTTTCTCCCTTAGGGAAACCAGTTCCAAATGTTCTTTCATCTTTCATTCTCCTTAGGTGTCCGTACCAAAGTAATTGCTTTTTTGTTATTTTGTTGTTGTATTTGTAATTTTGTTTTCTTTGGACATTCTTTGTAGTATGGTTTCATTTCTTAGCCTATCTAGTCTAGGAAGTGTGGCAATTCTTCTCCAATAGTCCATTTCTGCTGCTTGTAGTCTTTGTTCCATGTCTGTGTTAATGACCCATACTTCCGATCCGTAGGTAACACAGCTTTCGATGTTCGTCTTGTATATTGTCTTTTTTCTTTTTGTCTTTATTTGTTTGTTCCAAAGTATTGGATGCAAAGCCCGTATGGCTCGTTTACCTTTGATTGTCTTGTTTGTTATGTCTCTGCCATCATTCGTTATTGTCACACCTAGATAATTATATTCTTCCACGCATTCTATGTTTCCGTATTCTGTTTCAATATTTGTTTCGGCCTTTCCTATTGCCATATACTGTGTCTAAGTCATATTTAATTGGAGACCCCATTTGTGGAATTCCTCAATTAATTTTCGGACCCTATAAGTGGCAAGTGGCATCCGGTTTATCTTCAGCTAGTATTAGCTGATCGTCAGCAAATAAAACTATATATATATATATATATATATATATATATATATATATATATATATATGGTCATTTCCAACATTTATACCCATTCTTTTGCATTTCTTTATCCAGTTTTTTAAGGAGCCATGATGCATATATATCTTAAACAGACCTGGGGATAGTGTGCACCCTTGCTTCAGCCCTTTTGTGGGTTTGAAGGGCTTGAAAAGTCACCCTTTTACTTTAATGTGTATTTCGTTTTCCCTATACAGACTTTTAATAGCATCGATGTATTTTTTATTCACGTCACTCTGATCAAAGATTTCCCAAAGTCTTTTATGTGGTACTGAGCCTTCTGCATTAGCTCTTTTAGACTTAATAAATTGTCAACGCAAGATCGTCCTGGGCGAAACCCACTTTGCTCCTCAATTTCGGGTGACTCCCTTTCAATTAATTTTGTTATTATGCTCCCAAACAGCCTACCTATAGAAGGTATTACTGTAATGTCTCTATACTTATTGCAGTCTTTCCGGCTTGTCCTTGTCACCACTCGAACTTTACCTTGAAGATATTTGTTAAATATATCTTTGATAATTTCATGGCATATTTGACTAATTCTTTAGGTATTCCTCCAGGGCCGGCAGTTTGTTGTTTTTCATTTTTTTAAGTGCTTTCTGAATTTCATGGACCCTTATTTCTTGAATTTCTTCTACATTTTGCCTCTGTTCATTCAGCTGATGAACTAGTGCTTAACATTTTTATTTAAATCAGTTGGAGTCATGTAAGATTAGTCCAGGTGTAATCTACTAAGAAATAGCTGAGTTTAACTATTTTCTGTCTGCGGGAGTTTATAAGGCATAGTTTCGAAATGTGCCAGTCAAAAACCTGTGCTAAACTTAAGAAATATCTCGGAATGATACTCGTTATAGGCCCTGTTTTCTTTTTTAATTTTATACTCAAATATCTCTCAAGTTTTATATATGCGTTAGAAATAAATTGATATTGATTTGCCCGCAATAAAATTTGTCTACAGAATAATTTTTCCACTTTGGCAAATTATTTAACGGATGCTAGAGAAAACCTTTGAAGCACACACTTATAGTATTTAGACTACAATCTTGAGACACAGCTATCTCCCAAAAATCTGTAGATTTTTGCAATTAAAAAAAAACTACCACTAATCGACGTCAGAGCACAATTGTAAAAAGTGATAATTCTCGACGCAGGAAAATTTAGGCTTTAATTATATTTATGTAACCAAAAGTCTAAGAAAATTTTAACATTATTAAATATTTGTAGCCGCGAGATGTGAAGGCGATTTGTGGGATTTGCGGGGAAACTAGCACACAGAGGTTCCGAATCAGGTTATCTTCATCTGTCAGAGATATTAAATACTCTCTTACATTCCCAGCAGTTCAACCTCAATTTCTACCAGTAGGACCTTAAGCCGTATGCTGGATCTCCCCTGAACTCAAAACCCTGGATTGCATAATGGGTCCAGCAACTCCAGTGCCGAATATTAAGTGGCTACCTGTACCATTGATGAAACCTTGGATGGTTAAACTAACGCTGAATTTGTCCAATCGCTATCTGCTTATTAACCCGAGAGCTGTGGATAGTTAGCATAGAATTTGCTGTCTCCGGATGGCTATCGTTATGGCAAAGTGGCCTATATCCTCTACTCCGATACCTTTTACTCTAGTGAACCTGATCTAATCTTTGCCAGTGATTTATTCTTAAGGCATTGTCCTTCCAACAAAACTTACTACACCGAACTTTTTCGTAGAGTGTACGGAAATTCTTTTCTCTCAGAAATATACAAAAACACTCAAAACCTTAACTCGTTTAATTACATATTGTTATTCCAGCATACATGAGCAGGTACAAGCTAATTCCTAACTCAAAAAATAATTAACAACAGTAAATTCATTCTACGCTTTTTGAGCAGCTTGCAGTTACTCATAAGAGCAATTCTACAATTTTAAATTACTCTGACTTTAAAGCTGAAATGTTTCTCTTAACCGCAAATGAAATATGAAAAACATATCCACGTTTGCCGTATTTATATTTTAATAAAAAATTACCCGGAGCACTTATGCCTCTCTTTATAAGTTTAATAAGAAACAAAAAAGGCAATGGAGCATAGCAAAAACTCTACATTGCGAGCCCTGCTATATGTATAATAAATAGTCTGCCAGCTACACTTCAAACTGATCAGTATTTCGTGATATATTTAAATAAAGTACACTCAGAGAAAATACTCTGAAAAAAGGGATACAATTTGGCATGTGTATATTTCAGCGTGCTAGTTAATTCAGTAATATAGTGTTATGATAAATTTATGCAGTAAATTCATAAATCGACAATTTTTGTTTTTTCGAGAAACGGCGAAACAGGTCAATCTTTTTTTTTGCATCTGACGACATGTGTAAAAAAATGGAAAAACTATTTTTGTCAAAATTATGACATCGAATTTTTTATCAAATAGGAAGCTATAATTTTTTTGTGCTATTGGCTAACGAACATTTATCTCTAAATGACAACATTATCAGGGCGGTACATAATAATTTTTGAGAAAAACTAATATTAAAAGACAATTGACATTTCCAATGAATAATATATGTTTATGTAGTATTTTACAAAAATTGTCCAAATTGTGCACCATATACAATTTCACAATGGTCCACTTGATGATATACTGCATCAACTGAATTTTGAATCATTTCGTGATTCACCTTTTGTTTAATGCGTGCCTGTCGACATAAACTCGGTTCTTTAAATGACCGTGCAAGAAGAAATCTATTCAGGTCAAATCAGGAGATCTTGTTGGCCGCTCAATAGGTACAGTTTTTCTAATCCATCTTCCATTAAAGGTGGTGTCTAGAAACCTTATTTGTACATCATAATGCGGTGGTGACCCATGCTGTTCGAAGAATAATTGAAAATTTTAATGCTGCTCATTGTTGCGATCTGGGAACTTGCTCAGCTGTCAAGTTGCCATAAAAAAGTAAGGTTTTAACAATCTGTTGATTACTGTGCCTCTCCAAATATGATTTTTTGGGGATTGTGTAATTATACCGTATGAACCGAGTCTACTCACTTTTTTTGTGTAATAGATCCAGATGAGACTTAACCAGTCTTGGCATGGCTCTTGCGAGTAATGGTTGTTTGTTTGGGAAGTTAGTTTTAAAAAAAATAAAAATTAACAACTCAAAATCTACCAATTTTGTATTTGAAGAACGTGTTGAGAGTAAGAAGACAACTATTACAATGACAATTAAAACAATTAAAATAATATAATCAGTTTTGTACAATCATCAAGATGCAGATTAATAATAACAGGATGTGCAAGATAAACAATAATTTATATCTATAGTGTGCAATTTACTAACATAATTCCTCCCTGGCGAAATGGAACTTCAGGGGTGGCATGAAGTTCTGACGACTCCTGGCGTTTTGGCTTGGGTTTTCTTGACCATGGCTTGAACTTCTTGTATAATTTGAATGCAATGATTACAAGTACTGCAATGATTATTAGTATTATTGTGATACTAATTGGGTGGCTAGTTTTCTCCAAGGGGTTGATTTCCAAGGGTTGAATTTCATGAGACAATTTGTGTAGCTCTGAAATTTCGTCTAACTTGATTTGGCGAAGCTGTATGTGATTGAGGGTTGAACTTTCATAATCTTCCGGTATTTGTATTTTTGGGAGTGAAAATTTGGTTGTTTTCGGAAATTCTTGGCTATGGGCGAACATTTGACCATTTATGGTTATTTGGCATCCTTCAGGAATATTGATTATACTCGGTTCTGTGATTAACTGAATTCCATTTCCATTTTTGCAGTTAAAAGGGGTTTTAATTGGATTTGCTGGAACGGCAATAATTTCGTTTTGGGCAACTTGTTCGATTATATTTGCTGAAAGCCTGGTAGTTCGTACGATGCATTGAGATGAGTCACTTTGGGAAATTATTGAAATTTCGCAACTATCATCTATAGGCTGTGGCTGTCCTCGGCATATATATGTGTCTTCAATTTTTGGGCAATTTTCGGGTGGTATTAGATAAGAAGTAAGACTCATGAGGATATATGGATGTGGAATTATAAGGGTTCGGTTTTTCCATGGAATAGGGAACGAATGGAAATAATTATATTGTGTAGCATCAAATAATGGTACATACATTATAAAATAGATAAAATTTTCTTCAGTGTGAATATTTACTGAAAACATTTTATAATAATTCCGTAGGTCTTTAAGGTGAAGTATTTGGTTTTGGGAGAAAATTGTATTTAATTCTTTTAATATTAAAAGTAAATCTGATTTCGGTAAAATTCCTGGGTGTAATTCTTTGAGATGAGCAAAACTTACTGCGTTTTCAATAGTCACTATAAATTCTTTTATTCTATCTAAATTCATATAAAGCTGTGAAAATGTGTTTTGAATTTTTGTTATAATTTTATGATCTCTAGTTGTCATTTTGAGTTTATTCAAGGCATTTTCTAACTGTTTCATTAAAATATTTTGATTTAAAGCTAATGTTGAAACTGTTTTGATATAATGTTCGAGAAGTTTAGTTGTAATTGATGTTTGGACTTCAATTCTTTTTGCTATCTTATACTGATTTTCTTCTAGGGTCGATAGGGCTTTATTGATTGATTCACGGTCTTCATTGTCCATTGTTCCAAATAATATTTTTTGAATATTTCCAATGGGGTTAATTAATCCTCTTCGTACGCGATTTGAAGTAAAAGCGGCTATTCTATTTTTTATCTCTAATATTTGATTAAGATTATGGGTTACCAATTGATTAAATCCCATATGGTTAAGTGATATATTTAAGTTAATAGAATTATTTATTAATTTCTTATTTTCTATAATATTCTTTAAGGATATTAATATATTTTCATTATTTCCTAATTCTACGTTTAAGTCAGTGAGGTTAATATAGTGAATAAACTTATGATATGTTGAGGGTATTCTAGCTGAACCTAATTCTTGAGTATATATATAATTGTTAATAGGGGTTATAGTTATTTGGGTATTTATTAAAGGGATCGTCAAAATACAGTTAAGTATTAATAGTAGTTGTTTGTTCTTCATCTTTGTCTCGACTGGGTGTTCCTGTAGGTGTTCCTGGAATAAATCGTTTTTTCTTTACTCTACTTTTATGTACGAGTCCTAGTTTTGTTTTGGCAATAATGTTTTTATCTTTGATTACCTGAGTTTTAATGAATTTTGGTCTAGTTTTAGTTCTACCTTGGTTAGTTTTTATATAAACGTTTTGGTCAGTTTCTACCGTTTCAGGGTTGGATTTCTTTTCATTTATTTTAGAAATTGTTTTGTTTTTGTTAAGTTCGAGTTTCTAATTCTGTCGTATATTTTATCTGCTAGAGATTTGTGATTTTGGGCATATTCTGAAGTAATAGCTTTTTCAGAAAGATCAAAAGGATGTATGTCTGTATGTCCAAGTATAATATTAAAAGGAGTTTGTTGAGTAACGCTGTGTATAGAATTGTTATAACTAATGATTGCAAATTTTATTAAAGTTTCAGTGTCTTTCGTTGGGTTATCTTTTCTTAAGCATCTAAGTTCATCGAGTAGGGTTGAATGAAATCGTTCTACCGGGGAATTAGAATTTGAGTTTCCAGGGGTAGTAAAGTGTAAGGTTATTTTGTGAAGGTTACAAAAATCAACAACTAAATGATTTCTAATTCCGTTCCATTATCACAAATAATTATTCTGGGAATTCCATAAAATGAAATAAAAGTTAGAAGATTATCGTATATCTGAATTGAGTTTTTATCTTTTAAGGGTAGTGCTTGTCCAAATTTCGAAAAGGGATCCATTATTGTTAAGAATGTTTTATTTTCGTAGAAAAATGTGTCAATGTGAATTATTTCTAAAGGTCGTTTAGGAGTAGGTGTTAATTGAAGTTTTATATTTTGAGGGTGTCTTTCGTATTTACAAGTTTGGCAAGTATTTATGTAAAGTTTTATGTCGTTTTCCATAGAGGGCCAATAGTATTTTTTAAGAGAATTTTTAACTTCATGAATTCCTTTATGGGAAACTTTTCCTTCATGGTGGTATTTTATTAAAGTTTGTTGTTCTTCTTTATCTGTTATGTCTTGAAGTAGTTTTGAAGATGTGACAAGATTAAGGGAAGTAAAGTTTTCCTGTAAGGTAGTTATGATTTTGGCTTTATCGTGTTCATTAAAAAAGTAAAGGCAATATAATTTATTAGGGGCAATAGTTTGTTTAAACATATTCGTTATTTCTTGTTCGTCTGCGGATCTGGCTAAAGTTAAAGTGTATCTAAAATTTTCAAAAATTCTTTTGGCTGATATGCTAGACATCAAGGCGTTTGGATTATGAGAAATTATTATTTGTCGTTTGTAAGAGTTAGTGGGTCTTTCCGTTGGTCGTATTTCTAAAATAGGGTTTTCGCGAGAAGTATGTTGGGTTGCAAGTTCATCGTCTTGATTTTAGGGTTGTTTTCTAATTTTATTCTTGAAAGAGCGTCTGCGGCTTGATTTTCTTTTCCTTTCTTGTATTTTATCTTGAAATCGAATTCTTCCAATTCTAGTCTCCATCTGTGAAGTTTTGAGTTTGGAGTTTTAAGGGAAAATAACCATTCTAAGGGTTTGTGGTCACAAAAGGCTGTAAACTTCTGATTATATAAATATGGTCTAAAATAGCGGCATGCCCAAACAATAGCAAGTAATTCCTTTTCTATTGTTGAGTAGTTTATTTCTGCAGGGTTTAAAGTTCTTGAAGCGTAGCTGATAGGGTGTCCATTTTGTGATAAAATTGCTCCTAATGCAAAATTTGAACTATCCGTCGTTATTTGAAATTCCTTCGAAAAATCTGGGTATGATAAAATTGGTTCATTACATAAAAGTGTTTTGCAATAATTAAAAGTTTTCACGAATTCATCATCAATGATTATCTTTTCACCTTTCTTTAGTTTTTGTGTAAGGGGTTTTACTATTTTGGCAAAGTTTTTTTATAAATTTCCGATAATAACCTATAAGTCCTAAAAAGGTTTTAATTTCACGGTGAGTTTTGGGAAGTGGAAATCTTTTAATTGCATCAATTTTCTTTGGATTTGGCTTTATTCCGTTCGGTGTAACAATATGTCCTAAAAATTCTGCTTCTTTTCTTAAAAATTCGCTTTTATCTAATTGTACTTTTAGGTTGGCATTTCTGAGAGTTTGAAAAATTTGTTTCAGGTTTTTTATATGTTCTGTAAGGGATGTCGAAAATACTATTATATCGTCCATATATACTAAACAGATTTTATTTTGATAATTTCTGAGAACATTATCCATTACTCTTTGGAATGTAGCGGGTGCGTTTTTTAAACCAAAGGGCATACGTAAAAATTCATAGTGTCCGTTTTCTGTATTAAATGCGGTTTTTTCTATGCTATCTGGGTGCATCTCTATCTGATGGAAACCAGAAGCTAAATCCAGAGTTGTGAAATATCTACATCGTCCAAATTTATCCAAAATGTCATTAATATTTGGAATAGGGTAGCGGTCGTCGATTGTCTTTTCGTTGACTTTTCTGTAATCTATTACTATTCTCCATTTTCTTCTTCCTGATGCGTCAAGTTTCTTCGGTACTATCCACACAGGGGATGACCACGGTGAGATACTAGGTCGTATAATCCCATCATTCAACATTTGTTGTATTTGTTTGTGAATTTCATCTTTATGTACTTGAGGGAATCTGTAACTTTTTGAATGACAGGGTTCTTCATCCTTAGTTCTAATTTGGTGTTTAACAATATTTGTGAAACTAAGTTGATCTTTGGGTTTTTGAAAAATGTCGTTGAATTCTTCGCATAAGTTTAATAGAATTTTTTTTTCTTCGTGGTACTTTATCAGATTCAGGTGGAATTAAATTGAAATTATAAATTTCGTGTTCGTCGGTAATTGGGGTACAAGGATAAGTGTTGGTAAATGTTATTAAATTTTGGTTTGAACAAGTATTATGGATTTCGATTTTTGCAAAACCATTTTTAGCATATGTAAGAATTTCTGGTATATAAATTCCATTTTTATTGTAACAATGAATAAGTATTTGTCCTTCTCTTATATTTACTGGTATACGTTTTGTTACGATTTCTAAGGGGTTAAGATCAAATGCATAGGTTGAAAAGTCTTCACGGGAATACAGGGGAATGTATTTATTTATGAGTCGATTGTTTTCTACACCAATTGAAAGATTTAATTTTTGAAGATCTCGAAAACCTATTAGTCCGTCAAAATAGTCATGAAAGTCATATAAAATAAATTCTATGTTTTGGTCTGTATTAAATTCAGCAAAGGGTGGTACTGATGCTTTGTACTCAGCAATGGCTTTTCCAGTACAAGTTTTTAGTTCAGTTCTGCTTATATAAATACATTCAGGGTGATATTCGTAAATTATATAGGGTCTTATAATTGAAAATGAGCATCCGGTGTCAATTAGTAGTTTATAGATTTTATTTTTAATTTGGATTTTTATGTAAGGTAATGAGTTTGCGGTTATTTGGTTTAATTCATATGTTAAGTTAGATTGTTTGAATTGTGATCGATTGGAAAATCCTGGTTAAAATTTGGGGATTCTTCTAAATAATCTGTGTTTTGTTGATGGGAATATCTGTTTTTTTCAAAATATTGTTCAGAATTGATATTTTCAACATTAAAATTTTCTACACCAGACATGGGGGTAGATAAGTTTTGTTTCGAGGGTCCTGGGAAATTATTAGTATTTCTCTGAGCGTAGTTTTTCACTCCAGACATAGGGGTAGGAGGTTGAGGTTTAAAATGTCTGTTTGGGGTAAAAACATTTCTGTTTGGGTTTGATCCTTGTTGATTATGAAAGTTGGGCCTTTTTGTAAATTGAGGGATGAAAGATCTTTGTTGGGGTTGATTGTGTTGATTCGGAAAAGATTTTCCTCTAAAATTTCTAGAAAAGTTTTGGTGATAATATTTAGGATTAGAGTTTTGGGAGTTAAAATTATGATTTTGTTGAGAAGTTCTGTTGTTTTGAAATTGGGGTTTAGAGTTTGTCTGTCTCTGTTGTGGATTTCCTAGATTTCTTTGAGCGATACGGTTTTCATATTCCTGTTCAAGTCCAGAAAATAAATCGATGGCTTGTTCAAGGGCAACAGGGTTAGATAGTTTTAAGTCAGTTTGGTATCTTTCGGGGATGAAAGTTATGAAGCCGTTTTTTGCATTGCTTTCACAAAATTCAATTTTTAATATTTGTCTATTAGGGTCTGTTTCAGTTAGGTGTATCTTATCAATTATTTGGGATCTCATATGTTGCAAACGAGAACCAAAGGCTAGAAGAGATTCATTGGGTTTAGGAAAAGCTTGATTCATTTTCATTTCGAGGGTTTCTAACGTGTCATTACATGAATAAAGGGAAATTAAACGATTTTTTAAAGCGTCCCATGTATTAAGTTCAATTCTTCCTGCACAAGTTATTTTTGCGGCACCTTTTAATTTTTGTCGCGCATGAGCAAAAACAAATTTGTGAGTAGGTTGGGGAAATTCTGCAAACATATTTTCTACCTGGGCAATATATTGTCTTAATTCCAAAGTGTTACCGTCAAATTCAGGAATGAATTCAGCAAAATATTTAATTAAATTTACATCAATTGCTACCTGTGAACTTTGGGAAGTGTTCGCGGATGGTAATTGCGTTGGTTGACTCATGATGATGGCTAATTTATTTTTAAAATAAGAAAGATTTAATTCGGTTTCAGAGTCACTGGAATCAGTTTCAAAATTGCTTTTGGGATTTCTAAATTCGTTCATATAATTTTATATAACAGGAAGTAAAAATAAAAATTTGTTAACACATAAAACAATAATAATATATAAGAAATTGTCTTGAATAATAAAATTTAATGGTGAACTGATTGATTTTTCAATAATAAATCAATTCAATAACATATCATCAAATATATAAATATCATGCAAATGGGGATTAATGGGAAATAAAATAAAATTCTTTGTTTCTCACAAGAAAATAAATAAATAATGTCAAGTTCAAGTCTATATAATATTTGTTAACTTTCGCTTTTGTTTGTATTGAAAGTAAATCTTATCATTCGTGAATTAAAACCCAAGATTGCAGTTTCGTCTAATTTCATTAGTAATCTGCTATAGCGATTTAAAACAAAGTCAAGGTATAGAATACAAAGAGCTATTATATTCTCATCTAAATATAACTTATCTCTTACCTTTATCTTTTCTCTTCAAGTGAAAATGCAGTTGTAAATATAAATTATAATTGCAATAATAATTCGCTTTCAGTTAGTGAATTATGGAATATTATAAAATTAAAGATTTCAAAAATTCGAAAAACTTAGTCTATGTGTAATATAACACTCTTGATACTACCAATGATAACTGTCAGAGGAAATATCGGTTTGATTGGAAAAGAGTCTCACTTACCTCGAGTTTTCTTTGGGTGTAGGCTATGTTCAATTTGGCTCAAAAACCTCAGTTTTTCGTCTCTTTTTCAAAAACTGCTGAACTTTGCTGCTGACTGCGCCAGTAATGGTTGTTTGTTTGGGAAGTTAGTTTTTAAAAAAATAAAAATTAACAACTCAAAATCTACCAATTTTGTATTTGAAGAACGTGTTGAGAGTAAGAAGACAACTATTACAATGACAATTAAAACAATTAAAATAATATAATCAGTTTTGTACAATCATCAAGATGCAGATTAATAATAACAGGATGTGCAAGATAAACAATAATTTATATCTATAGTGTGGAATTTACTAACATAATTTGCGTCACTACACCTAGACTTGGTCATGGTATTGCGCTCTCAGTCTAGGTCTTAGTCCCGGCTTTGCAGAAGGAGTCTCTCAAGTCTTTCAGTTCTTAAACTGAAGTGTTTCTATTTTTAATTTTTGGGGTCAACTTATTTATATTAGCACAACTTACAGATAGCAATTAGGGAAGCATGAATTATTCCAAAAACCTCATCAAATTTGCTGTTAGATGTTTTAGACGCAATCCTCCAACTCTCACTACTACAACTAGAACTATTTGAATTTTCTGCACGCATGCCAAATTGCCAAATTATCACCCTAAGAGTAGATAAGAACAATTAATACGCTAGACTGAAATTGAAGCTAAATTGGAAAAAATGATGAAAGAAAGTTCGGAATTCTTTGATAGAAATAATAGTTCTTTGGGGATTAAAGAAACAGAAGTGTGACTAGCTAATTTTGTGCTTAGGTGGCAATGTAGATATGTAAATAATATTGTGTGTATTATCTTATGCTGTGATAAACTGGTCGCACAATCTATGTTAGAAAATTGTCAAATAAGAATCGTAAACACCGACAGACCAATAGTTTACATCGCGGAATGTAAAAGGACTTTGTTGAGTAGAATATACACTTTGAAGCATAAGTACATAATGTTTGTATAATTTAGTGGTTACGATTCTTAGCAATTACCTATTAACATCAGACTTGCACATAAGACTTATGTAAGCATATATTATTATAGGTATGAACTTTGCTAGAAATATATTTTATTGGTACCGATACTGGGGAACCTTTATCAATATCGATATGGAAACCAAATACTCAATAATGCGCATATCTCAGTTTTACTTAACTTCAGCTTAGTTTTTTCCTGGCTCCAATCTTGCAGTCAGTCTTGGTATTGGTCCTGCAAAAATTCAAGAACAAGACCAAGACCGATTTTGGGTAACACTAATTGTAATGGTGAAACTATAGAATCAGCAATTTCAAAAAACAATTACCGGGATTCCTGGTTGACTCTTCCAGAAAGTCTTCCTGACTGATGATGTGAGAAAACGAAATTTCTATACTACTGTATATTTATCTGTTATGGCTACGTTTGAACTCCAACTCTAGAGTCGTTGCCAAACACTATATGTTTTAGTTTTGCTTTAGTTCTTGAATGTTCATTGAGAAGCAAAAGATTTGCGTTTGTCAAATAAATAAATTTGACAGTGTGTCTGGCTTTTCGACCATTTAATACTGAGAGTTACGTTTTTTAATACGTGTGTTACAGAAGTGAGGAGAGAAAAACATTAAACTTCCACCTATGACTAAAAAGCTGAAAATAATTATAAAAAAATACAACTCTAGCAAATAAGTAACACATTCAATGTTGTTTAAGTGTTTATTGGGAAATAACACCACACTTTAATGGAAATTGCTGTATATTCCAAACGTTTCGGGGTCTAGATCTAAAATTCTCTTAGTTACGTCAAAAATCAAATAATAAACATTGTCAAATATTTAAATTTACATCTTGAGATTGTACCTTTTTAATCCGTAGTTTCTTAGCCATTGACAACGGAGTCTGATTTAGACCCCGAAACGTTTGGAATATACAGCAATTTCCTTTAAAGTGTGGTGTTATTTCCCAATAAACACTTAAACATTGAAAATTATGCCACAAGTATCCTTCAGAAAACAACATTCAATGTTGTTAGGTACCTACCCAGAAAGTAAAAAATGTAAACAGTAAAGGGTGCTCATTCTGCACATATTAATTACCTACCAATCTAGTATATTTTTGAAGTAGGTGCCAAGCAAATCTAAAATTCGGCATTGCGTAGGTACTTATCTACTACTTCATCAAACTTGATTGTTGCTTGGCCCCGACTTCATAAATGTACAAGATTGGTAGGTCATTAATTTGTACAGAATGAGCACATTTTAATGTTTATATTCTTTACTTTCTGGGTAGGTACCTAACAACATTGAATGTGTTATTTATTGGCTAGGTTTGTATTTTTTATAATTATTTTCAGCTTTTTAGTTATAGGTGGAAGTCGTCGTATATTTTTTTAAATGCTTTATTCTCAATACTTTATTTTTTTAACTCGGGTAGTTTTGATTTTTTTAATCTTTATTTTGTATGTATAACCTTAATAGACAGGAACAGGTAAAATCGAAAGCCCCAACATTAGAAAATGATACATTTTCATATAAAATGACAGGCAAAAGTTTACGAACAAAATGTACTAGTACGCGTTGACTTAATAAGCGCAAAATATTTTATGTCAAATCCGTCCTATGTTCCAACTATCGTATATAAGTCCTTGTGGGCTAATCTATAAATTATTTCATTTTTAAGATTTTGAATTGTCACCTTCTAAAACATTAATTTCTCTCCACACTATATGCAACTTCTTATGGGCTATGAAATAAATAATTTTATAATCACACTGTATAAATATAATTCAACTCCAGCATATATTTCAACCATCCTGTATATGATTTTTTTTATGGCCACATCATATAACAGTTTTTTAATCAACCTATATAATTTTAATTCCACATTTTTAGGCCACCAAACGTCCACTCCACCCTATATTCCAACCATCCTGTATATACGGCTGCCTATGGACCACCATAATGTTTTTAACTGCCTTCTGTAACTATTATTCTACTCCGTCCTATATTTCAATCATCATATATGTATATCCAACTCCTTCTATCGCTTTACTTTGTGATTTTGTTTGCTATAACTAAACACCCTGTGTATAAACGCACCAAACAGCAGTTTAGAGTTTCACATGTGTTGTCACTGAATTTTCTATTAGGCCGGGAGAATGTGACACCAAAAGCACCGTCTTCGCAAAATAGAAAATTTTTCATTTAAATAGGTATTTAAGTGGTATACAAACAAAACGAGCTTGGTACTCATTGATTTAAGGAGCCCAAAATACTATGATTTACTACCTATATACTTGAGAGGTACATAGAAAATTTTCATATTCGCAATCAAAACTTCCAGTGTCTACAATTCTCGCACTATTACGATGGAATTAACATATTTAGTATTACTATATTATTTACTTCACTTCGATGAAATTTCTGATAAAAATATTGAAATTTTCAGTGATTTTCTGTAAAACTGCAAGTTGCACGACTCAGCAAAGTATATGAGACCACCTAGGTCCTTAATAGATTACGCGTCAAAAAATTATACACATCCATTAAAGATTTTTGAAAAATCGACCAATATGTTAGGGATATTGGTCGATTTCCATGCAAGCATGTGTTCATTCACAATTTTCATCAGTTTACCAATAGAATTCTTTTCCCAAAATTGAAGTTTCACCAATCCGGATATATACTCTATTAAACAAAAACGGTTCACAAACAGGAGAAGAAATCAGGTAACATACATACAAAAAAAATACGCAACGAATTGATAACCTCCTTTTTAGAAGTCGGTTAAAAATCCTAATGAGATGTGAAAACAAACAAGGAAATCATCAACAGTCATGTTGACATTACTTTCAAATGAACAGGTATCATTTATGTTTGAGTGACATATTTATAAAATTGAAAACTATGTATATTTAACAGACCTTTCAAGATTTAATCTATCTGGTTTTAAATGAATTTCAATAATCTGGTGGCGAAAGTGAGAATTTCATAGAAATACCAAATGAGAGCAAAATAAAACAACTTCAGTATTTAAAAAAATCCATTTTTATTGCGTTAAAGTACAAAAAGGCCTATTAATTTTAAAATACTTTTCAGGCTGGTCCCTTGGATATTATAAAGTGGTGCAATTTAATTAAAATCTTAATTTAGAATTCAACATCTAAGGCAAACAATATCATGTAATACATTTCAGAAAAAAATCTCTGTATTAGTCAGCAATTTGTCTTGCGAGGTGATGATGAGAAAAAGTAATACTGTTAATGCTTGTGTCAAGAGGAGCTCTAATGAAATGAATATCTTGTTTTAATAAACCTTTAATATTTTAGGGAGCGACAGAGTAAGGGAGAGGCGTAGGATTTAAATATATCAACATCAAATATCAATTCAGTGTTTATTAAAACAATCTCAACAAACACGAATAAGACGTTAATTAAGAATTCTTAAGACGTAATCAGGCTGTTGATACGGTTTTTGTTAACACAAAAGTAATTTCTGCTCTTGAAAGGCAGGCCTTCGACTAATAAATGAAGATTCATTTTGATTTTGTTTACAACGTTGCCTTGTTGTGACGGGAAAGAATAATGTGCTTTACGGAAGAATTAATAGTGAATTTTTAAAGCAGCTCTCCAAGCTCGGTTACGCTCTCGTGCGCTTCTGATACTTCATTTTATTGTAAATAAAGGAAAATATCGGAAATTCTGATATATTACGAGCTGGGGAAATATTTAAGAGCTCTCCAACGATTGGCCAATCGATATTAGAAACATTTTCCACTACCATAAAAAGTGTACGTTTTCCAAATTGATATTAATCTGTAATGAAATGAAATGTGTTCGTGGAAATGGAAGATCATGCAGGATATTGATTTGAAAACTTATATTTCGCAATATCTGAGGAAATAAAGCAATTGAAATAGGTGAAGCTCGTCAAATTTTTGGTTTCAATTGGTTAACACCAGTCACATCTAAATGAAACGTCAAACGTGAAACATAAAATATCCTAGGGTTCAATTACGAAATTTCACACTCACTATAAATAAAACACAATACTTATATAAACGTCCCATTAACTTCGTAAGGGAAAACCTAGAAAAAACCTTATGAACTATCCCGATATTGGGTTGTTCAAAAGGAGATGGCCATTACTAAGTTGTTCCATAATTGTCGGTAACCAGATACGATTAAATTCTTCAGAAGTAGAAGTGATACAATCGTCTTCACTCAAAAGAATTAACTCAGACTCTTTTATTTTTCGTTTTGTGTTATGTTGTTCTTTGTGAAGTATAGATGAATTGTCAAATTGTATTTTATGGTCTAGGTTCCAAGCATGTTCACAAATTCTCGATTTTTCAAATTGTCCTTTCTTTATGTAATTATTGTGTTCATTAATGCGTACGTTTAATGGTCTCAATGTTTCTCCAATATAAAATTTATTGCATTCGCAAGGAATCTTGTATATGCAGTTTTTTGAGTTCTGAGTTTTGTTGGTAGGTTTTGTTTTCGATATTAGTGATTTCAGTGTATTTCTTGGTTGGAAAGTTGTTTTAACATTAAATCTGTTGCCCACTCTTTTCAATCTTTCTGAGAGCCCTGTATATATCGAATAGTTATAACTACAATGTGGTTGTCCTGAGTAGTAGTGTTACTATGAGAAGTTCCGGGTTGATTCCGATGGTTTCTTTTCTGTTCAAGTCTGTTTAATCCTTTGTTGATAAATTTTGTAGGGTAATATCGGGATAGTTCATAAGGTTTTTCCTAGGTTTTCACTTATGACATTAATGAGATCACTGATATAAACGAATTCTTTAATCACATTTTTGGCGAATGCGCTATCTTGTATCAACGTCGTACCTAGGAATGTCACTTATAAATTCTAAAGACAACTCTTTAAAGTTCTTCGAACTTGAAAGCTGTTTAGGTTTTTTTACATCATCTTTTTTTTCATGATCAATTTTTTCTTATGTCAACTTAAATGTCATATATCAAACTTTTATTTTGCATATTATATTTTCAATACCTGTTGAAGTCGTTAAAAACGAGGTCAGAATAGAGCTGGAAATGTTTGGTTCCTTGAATATACCGATTTTTGTTTCGATTGTGGTGTTATTTCCCAAGAACATATATAAATAAAAATCCCTTTCTTATCAGCGTTGTTTATTTGTCTGGTTTTTATGTTATTCGCATATTTAGTTTTTATTTATCATGTTTGATTTCTCAAAGGTTTCTTAATTTTTAGTAGTGTAAAGTAAATGATAAAACGATATGAATTATACAACGTGAAATAATAAATTATGAAAGAATTATCTCGCCAAATTTCAGTCAGTTCTAATGTTGTTTTATTTATTTATTTATTTAAAATTTACGGGGTAAAACCCCTTTTACATTACATACATTTATACCTCAAAATGTCACTTCTTGTTAATGATAAGTATAAATTAGGAATTTTAAGTGTTTGAGCAATGTTACACTAGTTGTTGTTTGAGAAGTGCATAGGCTGACCATTGTACATTTAAACGAAAAACAGCGAAGAAAGGATCTATGAGGTCTTTCAAGTAATGCGATTTGGTAATCCCAATCGGGTCTCCAAATATCTGAAAAATAAGATAAAATAGAATATACAAATGCGTAGTATAAAATTCTAAAAGATTCGAACCTAGTGAATTTACTTGAGAATCTCTTGATGAAATTAACTTGTTTAGTGGCTTTAGATTCAACATAATCCATGTGGAATTCAAATTTTAAATTAGAGTCGATATATACCCAGAGATCCTTAATTACGTCTACTTTCGTAAGATCAATCCCGTTTAAATTATAAATAAACTTATTAGGGGTGTCTCCAAAAGTCATAACAAAGCATTTTACTAGGTTACATGTAAAACAGTTGAAAGAGCACCAATTTACAAGCGAGTCGAGATTATTTTGTAAAATAATTCTGTCTTTAATTGAATTAATGCTTTTATATAGTTTCACATCATCAGCAAATAAAGAAAACTCAGAATATTTGATCTCTTGATTTAAATCGTTTTTAAAAAGTATGAGTAGAAGGGAACCAAGGTGAGAGCCTTCAGCGTCTCCTGATGTGACATCAAATGGTCTATGAAAACCATAGGCCGAAAGCTTTCTAACAAGGAGACCGAAATTAACAACATCGAATTCTCGATGAAAATCTGTTTAAATAGAGTCCACAATGTAATTTTACTGATTGAATCAGTTATATATTCTAGGTAGGTACAAGGATTCGTTTGGGTGAACCTAGAAGGATAGAAACCATGTTGCATATGCGTAATAACTTCGAATATAAATAAAGATATTTTATAGAATACTAATTTATCAATGAGCTTGCCAAAAACACAATTTTTGGTAATAGGTTTATAGTTATTAACATCAGATCTGTCCCCATTTTTAAATAAAGGTATGACAAAACTAGTGTTGGTAGTAAGTAGGTAAACTCGACATGACGTTTAACTACAATTCTTTCGCCCAGTTGAAAATAAGCTAGATAGATTTTTTTGAGTCCCATATGTTTGCGTGAACAATTTTAAATTTTATAATTTTTTCTCATTGTAGAAATGAGACTGATTTTGGTTACCAAGTACTTTCTTAATGTGTACTCCTCTACCCACCTGCAAAAATGTACAACCACAGATTCCGCCAGAATGCAAGTCATCTAGAATGGCGTTTTTCCTGAAAAGATTCTGCAAATATTTCAACACAAAACTATGGCTGGGGATATTGTCGCAATGTCCAGAAACTGCGAGCTTCAACTTGCCAGCTGATGTAAGTGAATTACGAGGTGAAGGATCGTCATTTATTTTTCCGCTCTTTAGTTTGTAGCCTAGTTTCAGATTTATAATGATGGACCCAAGATTATTCCAGGATAACAAAGGTACCAGCAAAAACAAATTATAAAAATTTCTGCCAAACATTTCATCTGCAGATGCGGAGTACACAAGAATTTAAGAAAAACATGTTTAATAAGTCCATAGAACAAAAATAAAACTTAAAAACAAGAACTGGTAGAAGTGAACAATTATGTTCGTTTAGAAATTCACAGAATCAGAATACTTATTTGAGCTGTTCAGCAGGACATAAAAAATGATAGTACATAAATGCTGGGGTGTTCTAAAATATTCGATCGACCAATGCGTTCTATCACTTCTTACAAACGAGAACTCTTACACAATCAACTAAGAGGGCAACGGCTCCTATTTATAATGTATGTGAGCTAACTATTTCCGTAACTGCGATCTTTATTTCGCGATAAGATATTAAATTCACTAATATATACTAAGTACATAAATAATTATACGAGATTTTAAACAGTTGAGGGAAGCGCAACAGATGAAGCTTTCTGACTCGAAACAGTATATTGTTTTGCGTTCAATGGATTGTAAAAATGGTAATATCTCGTATAATAATACAGTGTGAAATAAAACAATGAACTCAAATTCATACACCATTGTAGTAGCTGTGTATTTTCTTGTTACAGGTGCCAATTATTTAGAAGAAATGAACACATGTGGGTGAGTATAATCTGATAACACAATACTAACTTTTCATACTAACATTTCAGACGTTTCTAATACGAATTTCTATGACTGCTATTGTGTTCAGATGTTCATTTTGTTATTCAAAGCCAGCCAAGTAATGTTGCAATAATTCAGAAGATTTACCTATACTTCCTCGTATAATAAGGCTGAAATGATATGAATTTGATTTTTTTTGTTTGAATTTTATAGTCCAATTATTGATGAAGGTTATATGATATCTAACATACTCTATAGTATGTGGTCGAGTTATGTGTAACTTCTTAACAACCAAACATTCGCTATAAACAAATTCGACAGATACAAAGTGATCAATTACGAAACATATTCAAAAGATTTAAATTGTTTTTTTTTTCATGTTTTTTAAAGATCAAAACGCACTTCTAAAAAAATGTAGTCGGTTAACACAGTGTAGTAAGCCACATATTTGGAGTTCCGGTAAAATGGCGGGATAGCCACATGTACATATTTTCTCTGTATATAATAATTAAGAATTTATAAATTTATTTGCTATCAACAGTCTTATATAAGCATATAAAGTGTATATAAGGAAGAATATAATCAAGTGAAGTAACAAATGTGATGTTTCGTTTGGTATTTGTGAAGATTATCGAAATTTTGATGTTATATATCTGCCCTCTGTCCCTATTATCAATCTTAGTGATTCCTAGGTCCGTGATAAAAGCGTATAAAGTGATAGACGCTAATTCAGTGATTAAAGGAGTTGTAAATTTTTCAAAATAAGTGATTAGAGCTATAGATTAGGATGCCGGAACTCAAGAGCTATCTCGCCGTGTAAATTGGATGGATTGGAAAGAAAAGTTAATTTATTTCAAGAATCTCATTTTATTTATCATCTAAATTCAAAAGATTGTAGATAAGGTGAAGGTTGATAAAAGATCATAAGAGTATTTTTTTTACATTTTATTCACTTGTGTCTGGTCGTTAAGGTCGAAAAGACCAGGACCATTATCCTAGTGCTAAAAAGGCCGTAAGGCTGGTTGAAGAAGAAGAAGTCACATATATGTTGTGTCTGCATTAATAATTGTGAACATATCAAACTTGGTTTAGTCAAAAAAACATCAAATAACGAAATGTGTTTAGAATAATCCTTTAAATAATTCCTTGCACTTGCACCGAATGCTGAATACACACTTTGTATATCGTCCACACGATACATATGGGGTATTCATGCATTTGTGAGTCATTTTGTATTATTTCTGTCTGTTAAATTGCAGGATTCCAACTATTTTATTTATCAATGTAATATAACCAGGCTTGTGTAAATTTTATTTTTAAAATAATTTAACTCATCTCTAAAATGTCGGTTATGCTCATATACATCCAAATTGATCCATTTGTAAATGAAATTGTGTCAATCTAACGAACTGGGGTTGGCTCTGGCCAGAGCGGTATGATCAAAGTAATGATATTAACCGCAGACACCGAAACAATTTTCAATATGTGGAGAAGCCCTGGGAATATTCATAGATCTATCGGATTGGTGTTATCTGGTTATGATGCTCTTCGAATTATTGCATTAATTGCTAAAATTATTTAATGTCATGACCACATGAGTCAAATAATTATCAGTCGTTTACAGGCCTATTGTGTATTTGCGAGTTTTCATCGTCCCAAACTATTATATTAAAAAAATCCTCTGAAGATATTATATAATCTCAAATCAGCTAGGGCATTTCGTTTTTCTAGAAGTTTGAATAGTAAAATTTAATATGTCACTGGCTAAAACAAAATAGTTGACCATACTAGTGATCATATTTATCAAAAATGTGTCAGATATGTAAGCAAACATAGCGTTTTATTATAATAAGATAATAAATAAATAAAACACTGTTTTACAACTCTTACTAATGAAAAACTTGAGTGTTATTTACAATACTTTCTGTATGTGGTGAAATTTGTTGAGAGATATTATCTTACATGAAATCTAATTTGTTATGGATCTTTATTTTTTTAGAGGTACCTCATGAAACTGACTTTCGAATATATTTTTTGGAAATTCGAAACATTTCCTTCTTTTTTAGCAAAACTGATTCGTTTTTTAATATTAAAAAGTTTTTTATTTTCACTTGAACCGTTATTTCTCAAAATTATCTTTTTAACAAAACTATTTTTTAAATATTATTTCATCAGCACAGATTGTCAAATTTAACGTATCCCGTATTTCACATTTTTAATCACGAAAAAGGACTGGTAAAGCTTTTGATTCACAGTTTTGTTTCTTTGGGAATATGAATGCATTTTAATAAATTATATTTTTCGGTAATTCATGAAATTTGACAAAAAACGATATTGCGGAACATCGGAAACATCTACCAAAAGGCGACTGTAAACAAGGAATGATAACTTTCAATACTCCTGTTGAGCATTTCTTGCGATATTTAGAAGGAATTCAAATATTAAAAACTTTCTCATGCCAACAAAATTTCGGGTCATTTTATCACAGTCCCTCGGCCCAAAGAATTCAAACTTTGAAGACTTCTGTGTAATGAAGAGTTTTATTTTTGTTTCCTTAAACACAAAACTGAGATAAATCTCAAGACTAACCATGCCGAGTTGCAAAAACAAGTCTCTGGTCTGAAGTACACTCCTTTGAGATTTGGTAGAGTGTTCGTTCTTCTCTCATGTGTGTCCTGAATCATATCGTTAGTTTATTAAAACTTTATGCAATAACCATACTCGGAAATATATTCCACCTCAGAACATATAGCATAAAAATAAGTTTTCATAAGAGAATTCTGGAGTTCGAAATATGCTAAGTATACGAGGGTTTTTTGCATCTTTATAAAAAAAGTTAATCTGACATAAATCAAACTATAACATTCTACGGTTCTTTGCATTTATAGAACTAATCCTTTGAAATATTTTTGTCAATAGATTACAACTTACTGTCTTGTAAATATACCGATTTTTATTGTTTAGTTTCATCATTATTACTTACAAGTCTGGGTTCAATTTATACTTATAATCTTGCTAATCAGAAATTAACATTTATGCCCCCAAATGTTACTCTCTTCAGTCCCTTATTATTCCTTATAATCCTGAATGACTCACTTCTCCATATTTATTGACTAAGTTCATTTCCATTTCTTTTTGTTTACAGACTGTGGTCTTTGAAAATAATTTAGCTGTGGATTGCTCAACCAGATCAGGGTCGAATTTTCTAGCCCCAAAACATTGTTGCTGTCTTTTACAACGTCTTAGCAATTTTAAAATGGACCTGGTCGTGGTCACAATCCTTATGTATTTTCTTGTCCAGGCTCTTACATTCCCTCCGTATATTTTCATTACTCTAGTTCAGAAATTCCTTCCTGTAACTATTACTACCTCTTCTATTGTAAATGCTTAGAGACGGATCCTCTAAAAGTCCCACTGAAGCCATGTGCTACTGCGTAGATCTGGACAGAACAAGTTCCCCATCCAACATTATAATATGTTGTACCTCGGATTAATGCTTTGAGCATGTTTTTTGTGATCCCTCAATCCTCCTCCTTTGTCAAGACTAAGGACCGGCAGTGACAGTTGTTGAGCTACTGGGTCTCCCAACATCAGTTCGAGGCGGAGTTGGTTGAAATGCATTTATCAATTTCGTTTTCAATAATATTATCTAATTTTTCAATGCAGTAATTTATAAAAATATATAAAAAAACAATAACTTATTGTTAATTTGTATAGTTAAATTGTTGTTTATATTTTTGATGTTTTGTACATTTTTTCTAAATTATTTTGGGAATAACACCATATAAACTTGAAAGTTTCAAATAGACCAAACGTTTCAAGGTCAATTTTATACATTATTGACATGTTTGGCATTTTTACATTTTTTGGGTCTTGGAAATTTGATATTTTTAATAATTTATTTTTAGGAAAACATTTTGATCATCATCTTTCACGTAGGAAATTTATTTAGCCACATCTTGTGTTAACAGTTTCTAAAATCTAGAATATCAGGTATACTTTTTGATTTGCAATGAATCAGGCAGGAAATTTCATCATATTAGATCGATCCCCCTATAATTTCCAATTTATTTCAATATGTAAAACATTATGGCGCCTTAAACAGAAACCTGGATTTATTATGTTGCTAACTAATCTAATATATGCGATGCCTAATGTTTTTTACTACAATATTTGCTAATTGGATCAATAGCCATAATAAGAATATTCTTCTTACATTTATAAGTAAAAACTTCTATTTGTACTTTAGGCGATTTTTGTTTTTTAACCGACTTCCAAAAAGGAGGAGGTGATCAATTCGTCGCGTATTTTTTTTTTGTATGTATGTTACCTGAATTCTTCTCCTGTGGTGAACCGTTTGGTATGAATATGGACTTGTTTTATAGAGTATATATCCGGATTGGTGAAACTTCAAATTTGGGAAAAGAATTCTATTGGTAAAGTGAAATAAATTGTGAATGAACACATGCGTGCATGGAAATCGACCAATATCCCTAACATATTGGTCGATTTTTCGAAAACTCCTTATGGATGTGTATAGTTTTTTTTACGTTTAATTTATTAAGGAAGATCCCTAGGTGATCTCATATATTTTTCTGCGACCTGCAACTTGCAGTTTTGCAGAAAATCTCCGAAAATTCCAAAATTCTTATCAAAAATTTCATCGAAATGACATAACGGACATTTCCTCATAAATATTTTAATTCCAACGTAATAGTGCGGAAATTTTAGGCACTGGAAGTTTTAATTGCGAATTTGAAAATTTTCTATGTTCATCTCAAGCATATAGGCAATAAAGCATAGTATTTTCGACTCCTAAAATCACTGAGTACAAAGCTCGTTTTGTTTGTATACCCGGCAAATACCTATTTAAATGAAAATTTTTCCATTTTGCGAAGACAGTGCTTTTGGTTGTCACATTCTCCCGGCCTAATAGAAAATCCAGTGACAACACATGTCAATCTAAACTGCTATTAGGTGGGTTTATACACAGGATGTTTAGTTATAGCAAACAAAATCACAAAGTAAAGTGATAGAAGGACTTGCATTTATAGGGTTCGTTCATTCAGCCTAGATAACCGATACACAACCGTCGCGTACCTGCGCACAAGAAAAATAGGTTCCTTGAAAGCAATAACCGTTTAGTGAACGGTTTAGTTTCGTGTTCCAAGTGACACGGTGATTGATTCGCAACCAGTTAATGTACGGTAATTTCAATCACCGGCTTCAGGGTAGAACCGGTGATGCAACCACCGACCGGTACATGCATCGAGTTGCGCAATAAACGGTTCATGTACCGATGCATTAACCAATTGCCGGTCGTCGACAATCGGTTGAAGGAACGAACCGATGATTGAAATATAAGTTAGGCCGTTTCGCTATATATACAGGATGTATGGCATATAGGGTGCAGTGGACGATTGGTGGAATAAAAATATTGGAAAAAAATATGAAATTAAAGTTATATAGGGTGATTAAAAAACTGTTATATGATATGGAGGTAAGCAAATCCTATGCAGGATGGTTGAAATATATGCTGAAGTTAAATTATATTTATACAGTGTGATTAAAAATTTATTTATTTTATCGCACATAAGAAGTTGCATAAAGTGTGGAGAGGAATTAATGTTACACAGGGCCATAATATAAAATGTGAAAAATGAAATAATTTATAGGGTAGATCACAAGGATTTATATACTATGGTTGAAATATAGGACGGATTTGACTCCGTAAATATGGAATGGATTCTACTCCGTCCTATAATTTACAGAAGGCAGCTAACAAATTTATGCTTGTCCATGGGCAGTCGTATGTACACGATGGTGGTACATATGGTGGAGTGGAATTATATATAGTTATACAGAGTTGTCAAAAAAAGTTGAAAAAAGGTTATATGGCGTGGTCCATAAGGCATAAATATATTTTGGGCTTATTAAGTCAACGCGTACTAGTACATTTTGTTCATAAACATTTACCTGCCAATTTAAATGAAAATGTATCATTGTGTAATGTTGAGGCTTTTGATGTTACCTGGTTCTGTCTATTAAGGTTATACATACAACATAAAAAATAAAGAATGAAAACTAAAAAGTTGAATATAAAACATTTTTTAAAAAATATAACCGACTTCCACCTATAACTAAAAAGCTAAAAATAATTATAACAAAATACAACTCTAGCAAATAAATAACACATTCAATGTTGTTAGGTACCTACTCAGAAAGTAAAAAATGTAAACATTAAAAGGTGCTCATTCTGTACAAATTAATTACCTACCAATCTAGAATATTTTTGAAGTCGGTGCCAAGCAATCAAGTTTGATGAAGTAGTAGAAAAGTTCCCAATGAAGGATTTTAGATTTGCCGTTGTCATATGTCCGATTCTGTAAAAGCCAAATCAGTGCATAAGTCTTTTATCCAGGCTCTTAAACACCAGTGACATTCATTTTCTTTAAAGTAATGTAAAAGGAACTTAATTTTGGTGAAAGACTAGCGTAACATTTTGGTATTACGCGTCAACAACATTGATGCAGCCATAAATATTACCAAGTATTTTTCAAAGACATGAATTCCGTCTTATTTATCTTGCAAGACTTTAATTAAAAATCTCCCGCATAGATGATAGTTTTATGATACTTTCAAAAGAGAGAAAAATGTTTTTTAAGATTATGGGCGTATTAGTACGACCTTGATAAATTACTTACTATACAAATTTATTTAATAAAGTTATTCAAAAGCTGATACGTTGGCTGCAAAAATAAATCATAAAATTCAGCACGTGTATTTCTTCAAAGGAAACTGGAAATGGAACTTTAATGAAAGTCAATAAATAAACGACTTGTATCTGAATATTGAGGTCGTAATTTTGCTCAACCTAACCCACGTGTCAAAGTTATCAACGGCAATATGTCAAAGATTAATATACCCCAAAGTCGACTTATTTACATAGCTCGGTAATAGCTTTCCTAGTTTTTGTTTGACCTGTGTAATTAACGTATTCTATATTCAATAGGTTGTTAATTAATGATGGTCCCTGAGGACACAATTCGCTCAATAGAATGGCGAATAGACAAGATAAGTTCGGCTGTGATGAAAGAACCAATGTTGAATGTCAGCTACAATAAGGGGTAATTGGAATGATGACAACATTATTAGGTGCTGTATTAGATGTTGCTGGGGACTTTGATTTATATTATTTGCCGAAGTTTGAGATAATGATGAATTCGAATTAGGAATGCTCAATTGAACAAAAGCTGCTGACGTTTTGCCAAAAAGTTAATAGGATCAGTAGCCGCAATAAAAATATTCTTCTTACATTTATAAGTAAAAACTTATATTTGTACTTTCGTTCATTTTTGGGTGGGTATGATCGTAGGATTATGAATTTTTTAACTGTCGCCACACTTTTCACAATAATTTTGGCTGACTAAATCAAATAAATTAACAAAACTAGTTTGGATATCCAATAAAGCCACAGTTTCATAGTTTTAAGATTTCGCATTTGTTGGCAGTAGGTACTCAATGACCATTTTTTTTATTTGAAAGAAGGGATATCAAGTAAAACCGGTAAATATATTGTTACATTTATAAGTAAAAATTTCTATTTGTACTTTGGTCCATTTTTGGGTGGGTAGGATCGTACGAGTATGATTTTTTTTAACTGTCGCAACACTTTTCAAAATAATTTTGGCTGACTAAATCAAATAAATAAACAACACTAGTTTGGATATCCAATAACGCTACAGTTTCATAGTTTTAAGATTTCCCCTTTGTCAGCAGTAGGTACTCAATGACCTTTTTTTTATTGAAAGAAGGGACATCAAGTAAAACCGGTAAAGAGTTAACTTCTGAAATTGCCAAGATATACAGGGTGGCATAAAAGTCAAATAATGCCCGCAGTTCTCTCTCCCAAATTATGCACGTGTCGTCCACATACATCAACCAGAGCTTAGGTTGCTTCTCGTACCTCTTCAGTGTCTACCATTCCATATAGATGTTGGCGACGGTTGGCGGTAACCTGGAGCACGTAGGCAATCCATCTTTCCATTTTCTGTGGAAAGGGATATACATCACACTGTTGGAGTCACGGCTATTGCTTATGTAAGTATATCACAATTGGTCTTTATCGGAGCTAACATGCTGCCCAACATCTGTCCTTAAGACTAGGCACGACCACGTGACTTGGTGAGCATGTCCCGATCTATCGTCTGTTGAAAGTGGGATAGTAACGATAAACGTTTGCAATATTTTCATCCATGATTCTATTAATATATTTTTTTTGAATAAGTAGCACTTTTTAAAAATGCACCAAATGATTCATGGTCTACATCGGACTACCTTGCAAACAAAAATTATAAATCTAATCAGGAAAACAAACAAATACTAGCCACCTGACGACCTAGGTCAGTCCCAAATTCTACATCGTAACAAATTTAATCATAACCGGATAAGAATCTGTAAATACATGTTGTCGTCAGAGATTATGTTCAAGATCTAGGGCATTCAGTGAATTATGCACACACTTTTCTAAGTAGAGAGTCGTTACGTGTAATTGCTGTCAGCCCGTAATTCCTAGGTTAGAATGTTAAATATCTTAAGAATCATTAACTTTTCGACCACAAATAGATTAACAAAAAATATTTCAGAAGTACTCCATCGTTTTGTTTAAAAGAACTAATACATCCCCTCAACTCATGAAAATTTCAGAATAATGAAAATCCATAAAGTTGTAATAAAATAATTAAAGATACAAGACCCAGTTTAAATTAATTAAAGGTAAACAGATTTAGTTAAAACTACACACAATTTTGTGAGTGAGCTGTTCCATATCATTGTAATTGTACTTACTAGGTGTTCGAAAACAAAGTTTTCTTTTGAAAGGATACCTAAAGAGAGATGCGTAATGGCGCACTCTAACGGTTGGTTTAATCAACAGCATAACCTGGCATTAGCATTGGAAAATGATGTCGTCGTAAAGCATAGTTTGTAGATTGCATCTCTAAAACGATGCAGGTGTAGTTTTAATGATAGTTATTAGTTTTTGCTAAGGTCGTAATGCATTTTAGGAATGAAGACCGTTGAAAGAAACATTGTTAGTTAATACTTTGAAATAGTAAATCGTTGTATTAGTTTAGTGGATTGTAAAAGTTCGTTGAAGCAACGTTAGTAAAACGTTGCTGGTTTAATTTGGATAAAAGCTCATTTAGTGCTCAGTGCATTGTTCATGAAACATCATCAACGTAGGACATTGGAAGAAGTGAGATGAAAATTCATAAAGCTTTTTTAAGTAGAATTTTCTTGGAATACAAAATTGCAACTGACGTCAGTCGGCCATTGTAGTTTTGAAAGTGAAAGGAGTACTGTTGCAATACTAGGTAAGACTTAAAAACAGTGTTGTTGGGGAAATTTTTCATTGATAAAATTGAATAAACTTGTTGTTGAAACTTTTTATTGAGTGTACCCGCAAATAAGAAGGGAGTAAATCAGTAGTTCTCCTGTGTCTTCATGGTTAAATTCGAGCGTTACTGAACACACATCTGGATCTTTGTATTTATGGGCCTCAAGAGCTGTGAAAACTGGCTCTTCGTATCCATGGTCAGTATTCGAGCTGGATTGAATCAGCAAAGGAAACTGTTGTATACATGATCCTTACTCGAAACGGATGTGAACCAGCAAAAGGTGAAACTATCTCTTCGTATTCACTAGGTTTCACAAAACAAATGTTCATGTTAACTGAATAACCTATAAAAAAAATTAAAGTTTTTATGTTCATTCATTTATAGTATTAAATTCTCTTTGAGGGTTAAGCTGTAGGAGGATTTGTGTAATTTCTAACAAAAGAATTACAGAGTAACAGCATTGACATGGAGCAGTTCCAAATTGTGATCTCAGTTTTTCAGTATTTTTATTTTAGCTGTTGGTCTAAAAACAGTTACAAAATATAATGTGGTGCAATACACGATCTTAAGTTGAAGCTCGAGAATATCAACCGTAGCAAAAATAAACCGTAAAAATCCTTTGAGAATCATTGCAATCGAATTTATTTTATAAACAATTCAATTTGCAAAACGGCAAAAATTCAAGAACTGAACACGCACAGTTAATACACATAGTGATTGACGCCGGCTCCAGAATTGCAATTGAAACGTGTGATAATGGCTATTCAAATTTAATTAAACGAGATTGTGTCCACATCCACATCTAAATCAGTCATTCTATATCCAAACAGACCTAATCAAGCAAACCTATTTGATTCCATGTAGTGTTCGTGATTAATTGAACATCCTGCTCTTCGGATCTATCTAACGCGCTAGAAATATTACACCCCATGTCCGAACATAAGGAAACTTTGGATTGTATGGTGTTTTTTTTTTGTAGAAATCGCTTTAATTATTTAGTGTAAACAATGAAAAATTTTAACATTTATAGCGGATTCAATCAAATTTTAATTGTTTCTCATTTCATTTCACTTATTACATTTTTCTTTTTGTTTATCTGCCGGTTTTAACATGTTTTTTAAAGGAGATCAAGGAAGATGTGTTGTCTTAAAGCAGATTTTTTATTCTCCCAGAATATTTGTGAAAAAGCGTTTGAGACAAAATCAACAAGTATGTGAAATTTTTTTCGAAACTTGTGACAAGTTGTGGAAAAGCAGTGTGACTTAATGGACAGACGGAAGCTGCAACTGTGCTTTAGAGTAACTAATTTTTTAATTTTTTTTTTTTCGGAAAGGGTTTAATATTCAATAGGATTTGTTTGCTATAAATAGCTGACAATAGGTGACCAAACAATTAGGGCTAGTTCTTACGTTTTCGTATTTGCATGTTTAAATTATATTTTTGAGCAAATAATTGGTTCTACGTGTTGTGGCAAATGCAGCAATTCTCCTGGCTTTGTCAGATGTTGTAGAATCTGATATAAAAACCTAGTTTTCAGTACTTTCTTGTACTGGTTCGGCCTCAGTCCCCACTACGATGAATAGGCGCCCCATTCCTTTACTTGAGACCACAGACAACACCATTATGCGAACTGGCATACACTCCATAAGGCAGTGAGATTGAACCTGTACCCTTAGATGTCATTGGCGACGTTTGGAATTTATTTCTGACATGTCGATTCGTCTGAGCAGCATACCTGTAACATGAGAAAATTTCAAATTGGTATTAAATCAAATACAATAAATTTTAAAATAGTAGCCCATAACAGTCATATTTACGAGGGCTGCCTTTTATATTTCGGGATTAGAGACACAAAAACAAATATTAATCATCGAAAATCGCTTTATTGTTTTTCAAAATATTCCTCATGAAGATCTATACACTTTTGCATGCGTTTGAACCAATTGTCGAAGCACTTTTTCCACTCTTATTGAGGTATCTCCAAAACATGCATTCTAAACGCACCAACCGCTTCTTCAGGTGTCGAAAAACGTAGACCTCTCAGCTTGTTTTTTACGCATTGTCGTGGTGAAGAGTGATCCGTCTTCGGCGGTTGGTTTTCCTCATTTCTTGGAAGACAACTGGCAAATAAATGGTTGTGTACCACTCAGAATTGACTGTTCTGCGTTGTTCTAGTGGTACGGTTGCGACATGTCCAAATTTTCCAAACAAACAGGCGATCATTTGCTTGGAAGTGCTTCATGCGCGAACAACTGATGTTCGATTCGGCTCATCCTGAAACACCCATACAGTCGCCTGCTGTTTACTTTCGGGCTCATACGCGTAAATCCACGATTCATCATCTGTCACTATGTCATAAACGTGTTTTGAAGCACCACGATCGTATTTTTTGGGCTTTTCTTTCGACCAATCGACACGAGCCTTTTTTTGAACGATTGACAAATTGTGTGGGATCCAACGCGAACAAATTTTTTTGACATTCAAATGTTTATGCAATATTGAATGTATGCTGGTCCCACTAATGTGTAAGGTTGACTCAATCTCACGATAGGTCACAGGACGATCTTGCAATATCAGTTCGCGCACAGCATCAATGGTTTCCGGAACAATAACTGTTTTTGGACGACCTTCACAAAATTCGTCTTGGAGTGAACTACGACCTCGATTGAATTCACCATACCATCGATAAACAATGGTTCTTGATGAAGTTTCATAGCCAAAAATTAGATTAAGTCCATCCATGCACGAAAGTTGTAAAAAATAATCGCACGAAAATGTTCACTATTTAATTCCATTTTTTGGCCGAGATGAATCCTTTAAGTTACTATAAACAACACATAGCGCTCGTATGTCAAAACGTTCTGAGTTCGTATAACCTCAAAAATGTCAAACTTTACGATAGAGCTGTCAGTTGTCCAATCCCAAAATATAAAAGGCAGCCCTCGTAAGTGTTGTCTGGCCCATTGCATGTTTCCGAGTTTGCCATAGATGCCTGGCATGGTGAGCCTTTGACTACCATATTTTGCTACATATTCTACCCTCATTTCTCAATTGTTTAATTTACATTATTGTCTTTATCAAGGGCAACATGATGGTCTAAGGCTACATCCAAGATGTTGCAATACGTTGTTGAAATACATATTATGCCCTATACAGTGTGGAACTACCAAATGGAGTAAATTCCATTACGAATAAAGGAGGGCTTGTCATGTGACAGTGGCCCATACCAACTTTCTTATTTTAAATGCAAGCCCCTGTATATTACTTATTTTTTAGATTCTCCAGAAAAATTAATGTTCATTGTCCTACACCTATCTTCAACTGTTTCGGAAATATTAAGTGTTTTCAGATTTATTAAAAAAATGAACATTAAAAAAATATATTTATTTAGCTATTGATATTGAGATAGTAGTAAGCAAAAATCATTCCTGCGTTCATTTTAACTGATTTGAAAAATAATCAGTTTTGTTTATTTTCTTCAAAACTCATAGCCTTGTTGTCTGCTTGCATGACAGTGGTGATCAGTGTCAGTGCTATTATCGTTTGAATTTCGTTAACTGTACGTAATAATATCAGAAAAATGGTTCATTTAACAGAAATGCAGAAAATCATTATTCTACAAATGATTGGTTATGGAGATAACACATGGACACAAATGGAATTTTCTCGCTTATCTCGGTGGATTGGGAGGCGCGAATCGATAGAATGGCCAGTACCACCTCCTGATTTGACGCCATTGGACCACTTTTTGTGGGGATATGTCCTAATTCTGTATACAAAACTAAACCCTTCAACTTAGATGTCCTAAAAAGAGGAATCACGCTTGCGATTAAATCAGTCACAACTGAGATGTTGCGTAACATTAGAAGACATTCCTATACCAGATTAGCATGTTGCCAAAACGTTTGCGGTGAGCATTTTCAACATTTCCTACATTGACTAATCACTATTACTTATTGTTATTAGGTATTTAGTGTAATGTAGTAAATTTGTGAAATAAAATAATTTTCTTGTTTTAAAGTTAATTTTTGTAATAAATCTGAAAACACTTAGTATACAGTTGTAGATAGGTGTAGGGCATTGTGCAAGAATCATGTCTAGAATTTTCTGGAGAATCAAAAAAATAAACAATATACAGGGGCTTGCATTTAAAATAAGGAAGTTGGTATTGGCATCTGGCACATGACATACCCTATATAATTTTTTTTGTTGAAAAAATGCGCATTTAAAATACAAATCGACATGTCCAAGCATTCTTCCCAACACGCCCTCCTTTATTTGTTTTCGAATTTATTCCATTTAACTATTCCACACTGTATACAATTGAATGCTTCAAAGTTAGGCTAGACTACTTTTAACATTATCAAATTGATTTCCTGCCTTGTACACTAAGATCCCCCGATCTATCGCCCATGGAACATGTAAAGGATATTATGGGTCCATGATTGCAAAATTTACTTCATTTTCCACAAATTCTGGCTTCAATTTTTCCTCATGTACAAGTCAGGAAGAAATCGATTCCCTCATTATAAAAACGATTAGACGAATTAATGGGTATATGACGCACGGTATAGGCTCAAGGCATTATTAATTCTTTTCGATTACCTACAAATTTTGATCGATTACTTAGTCTAATATAATACTCAATAAAAAATTGTATTGTGATAAACTAATTCTTTTTGGCTGTTCTGATTTCTACCTCACGTAGTATATATTGATTTACTCTATATATAATAAATCAAATATAACTGCTGACCCACCGAGTTGACCGGATAAAAATCCTATTATTTCACGCTGCATGTTAAATCCCAAGGAGATTAAAATAAGCGTACGCGGAAAAAATACTACACAAATGATGGATGGAGCGATTCTGTCGTGCCAAAAAAATACTGGCACTAATACAGTTCTGCATATCGTTCCGATTCTTCGTATGACAATCCGATCGATGAATCAACTTTGAAATTCAGTTGCGGCCACATTCAAGCGTCTAAGATATTATAAAATCTCACACTAGTATAATTTATCACGAGCTCGAATGGGGACGCACCCGTCTTGGAGAGTTCTCGCAAAGAAACGTATTTGCCGATGTGCTCCACATCTAAGTCTCCAGATAGGAGATCGGGAAATTGTTACGAGGGACACAGATTAAAACTATTAATAAAACAGTTATTGGTATGTTCCAGATACTGGCAGATTTATTGTTTTTATTTTTGACGAAATCCACTGTTCAACGAGAAATAAACTTGAGAAGAAGAGGATGCAATTTTTAGCGAAAAATTTATTAACGATAATGCGCAATGGATCATTCTTGTTATTTTGGTAATCAAGATACTAGCTAACTAAATTTTGTGACAAGGAGGGTGCCGACTAATTTTAAAACTTTGCACATATTTTGGTTTAAACAATTCTTTTAACCCCACAATTCCTTTATCAGATACAATTTATCAAGATCGTTTATACAGAACATATTATACTAAAATGTCCTAATTTTCTTGGGCCGAATGACATCTAGACGGTCTCTCAGTTATTGGCTGCCATGGGTGTATGAATCATCCCAATCTAGATCTGTAGCCAGCCTCTTGTACAGTACAGCAGTACAGGATACTGTAGCTACCGATGCTGAATCATATCAAGTGTACATTCAGTGGACGTGGTACATATAGTTAGGTCGTACTGTAGGCGTTCAAGAGATCTTGTCTGAATGCTATGAATATCTGAAGAGCTCAACATGGTCACCTATGCCTAAAACCCTGTAACATAGACGTATACTGTATAATGAGATCCATGCCCGGTATGAAGTTAATCTCGAGATCTTGCACCAAAACGTTATGCCGAATGCTAGATGTGTATTACCTGAGTTCTAATTCTACCTCATCCTGTAATATCGTCATTTCACAGCTGATGGTTCCAAGTGACATCGTGGGTAACTATTTTGGGATATTGCAGCAGCGGTTCGAATATGGACGTGGCTGATTTGCCAGCAATTGCACCTTCTAGGACTAAACTGTCACTGTCTTCCCATAATCGCCCATCTGCATGCTGTCCTAAGTGATATTGATGATAAGTGTAGACCTGAGTCTCCTGCCTTGTGGCAGCCCAACACTGCACTCTCGCTTACTATGGCCTATGTGGCCCCAACTAAAACCTTCTACACTCTGTCATTGGATTTGTCTTGCCTGGTTGGTGACTGCTGTAGCAGACACACTGTACAATTTCTCTTAAAGTGACCTGCACGTCCTCATTGAACATAATTTACGCTTGTTGAATCTCGTTTCTTGATGTCCGAAAATAACTATTTGTCAAAGTTATGCAGATTGCAAACGCAGTCGAACAACCACCGAAGACGATACGCTCGAAATCATCAAAAAAAATGCTGAAAATTGTTATGTCCCATCTTAAAGTGAAGTTGCAAGAGAGCTGACATCATAAATATGTCAGAAGGCGCTGGGTTCAAAATTGCTCATGCAGATTTTTCCCAGTAGGTGCTCACACTGGAACAAAAACAACAACGAACTATTGATTCGGAGCACTGCTTGAAGTTGTGTAGGCACACTAAGAAGGTGTTTTTGCGTCGAAATATCACAATGAATAAAACATGGATTCGCCAATAAACCCCCAGTCGAAAAAAACTTCAGCCTAGTGATGAGTAGAGAACGAAAGCCCATGGCGTTTGAAGACACAACATTCAGTACGCATAGGGGTGGCCCCTGTATTTTGAGACGCTGCAGAATTTGGCCTATCGACATTCTTCCGAAGGGTCAGACATCAACAGCATCTATGCATCGACTAAATTACGTTATTGGATATACTGGCTAACGTAATTAAATAGAAACAGGCCCATATGGCACAAGAAAAAAAACATTGGTTCATGAAGGTGAAATTGTACGGATGTCGATTCGAGTTGCTTCCACACCACTTATATTCACAGATCTGGTTCCATCTGACTTCTACTTGTCCACTGATCTCCAGGAAAAGAGATTTGGCTCCGAGAAAGAGGTTATGGCAGGAACTGAAATCTATTTCGAGGTCAAGGACAAATCGTTTTATAACAATGGTATGAAAAAACTTTGAAATAATTGTATCGGTATAGAAGGTGACTGTGTTGATGATAAAGTAGATATTTACTAGATAGTCCCGGAACTTATGTCTAAAGTTTCAGCCCTGCAGGTTATATCTAGTCAAACTACAATTCAGCAATAAAGATTAAATTTGCTATGCTCTTTTTATGATTGACTGGTATAGCAGGAAACATATTACAATTAAACATTTGATAAAATAAAATAAAAAAGTAGCTAAACAAGCGTTTTATAATGATATTTTGCCGTGCTGTGTATAAGGTCATAAAGAAGTGTGGACTCTTGAATTGATTTACTACGATTTCCCCCCTTTTTGAAGTGGTCTATCTTAATATGTGGGGGCCAAAAAATGACTATGACTTGTCAAATTGTAGGAAATTTAATGTTCTGCAAAATGTAGCAAAACAGGCCACAAACTGAAAAAAGTGCACAAATTTCGCTAGTTTCTCTGATTCAAGCAATGATGTCTATAAATGACTGGGGTAGTCGATTGGAAAATGATTTTATTCGATCCAACGATGCAAAAATAATTTGGTCAAATGTTCTTCTTGTTCCCTTTTGGGGACACTTCAGAGATGTCAATTAAAAAACATAAATTGAGCAATGGATTTTAATTTAATTAAACTGTTTTTAAGTGCGAGATCTGGTATAACTTTCAAAGAATTACTCAGTTACCTTTTCAGAAAAACTATATCTTTTTATGTAAAACTCGACTTAGCTAAATGTAAAATTTTTTCCCAATTTTTCGCAGTGTCCCGGCATGTAGGTCAGTTATAGGATACCCACATCCGGGAGAGATACATATATCAACAAGCCCTTCGCTTTTTGATATTCTCTCAAGCTTTCTTGCAACTGGTGTAGTCATTTAGAACGGGAAAAACTTTGAAAATATATTCCTTGTCTCTAACGTAATAGTGAGTGATCGTTGAGAAAATAAAATTCCGAAAGTAATGGCACGCCTTTTCTACAATAAATGCGCCCCATCATAATTCCGCACAAATTGTGACTGAAGCATAGACTCAATCTTAGATATGTAAGGCACAACTGGATGACAATAAATACGACGTATTACTCATAAAACGGGGTCATTTTGAGCGCTAGATCAACTCGAGTCGTAAACATGTATCTCTTGTTATAGAAAATCCAGATGGATGACCGTTCAAGACAAATGGTATAAACTACTTGGAAACAGAGAGTTAGACGTTATAGTTTCATTTATCCGATGACGATCGCCTTTCTCGGTATTCCAAGTCACGCGTTTTCTTGTTTAATTTCATGTACAGTTTCAGCGAACATGAACATTGTATTAGTTGTGACTTTTTATTTACGTAAGTTCTAAATGCTTAGTAAAAGATTTAAAGGGACTTCCGGCTAAAATGGCGTGGTGACCGGTCGTTTGTGAGTGTCTTAGATTAAGAAAATTGTTTGTTGTTTATTCGTTTCTACTTCCTTTAACGCCCTCGCTATAAAGTTTCGTCAATATCTTTATAATCATAACGGGGAGCTAGGATAGGATTAGAATTCAATGTTATTTAAAGTTCAAGGATTAGTTTATTTTCAATATTTTCTGTTAACTGATCGTACATGTGTTCGCAGAGTATCTTATTTTTTTTATGTACATATAAAAAAAACACTTGACCATTAAGTCAATAAGATCGAAAGATCAAGATCACAACCGGCCGTAAGTTCAAACTGGGAAGAAGAAGAAAAACTTTATAAAGATTATCCATACTACACAGGTCAACGTGAATTTTGGACTCTGAATTCCACAATATCTAGTTTAAATTTTTTTCACATAACTCATTACTATTGATTTCACAAAAGGATTTGATAGGGCCAGGGAAATGAAGATACTAAAATATTAGATTGAAGATACTAATATCAAAAAGAAATATAGCAAACTGAAACTTCAGGCACAGTTTAAGTATGACAAGTTCCTCAAAAAAGTCTCTATGGCGAATTCTCCAAAGTCAATTTAGCAAAAGCACTTCTGTTTCGGCAAAAATTTTGTTTTCTAGTTGGTCTGTCACTCAAATGATGTTGATTTTACAAATATTTTATTGAAAATGGACTATAAGCAGTCTGACCCACCACCCAAAATGGTGGATTTAGCGACAACACTTTTGGTGACATACAAAAAATGGTACATGCAGTCGAAACATATTTTTTAACTGTAATGATGCTTGTCCGGCAAAAATATTTGGTCGTTTTGTTTGACAGCCAATGGAATTATGACATTTTAATACTTAAACATTTTAATAGGTAAAAAATTAATTAACAAAAGTAAGTAATGAAAAAAATTAAATTCTACATTAATAAACAAATATTTTGGTACATATTTTCCAAATTAAAAAGAATTAAAAAAAATAATAAAAACAAATTAATAAATATAATTAATAACAAGGAAATTTCAATTCAAAATTCAAGCATATTACACAAAGAAGAAAACATCACAAAACGAAAGCTGAAAGAGTCTTGTAGTACTTCTATAGAATTCAGCCGTTCCTGGTTACCGATAATCAAGGATGAAATTAATACCGGAAATGTCCTTTTGAAGAACCCTACATCGGGATAGTTCATAAGGTTTTTCCTTATGATTTTAATGAGATCTCTGGAACTTCAAAATTTCTTATAACAAAGTCTTACCTGGGAACACCACATGAAATTCTAAAGATAACTCTATCAAATTCTTAAAATTTGAAAGAAGCTTAGTTATTACACATGATCTTTAGAATTGTTAGTGCTACCCTGTATATATCAAATTTGCAATAAATTCCCTTAGTTACATCAGTTTGATTGTCATTACATTGCAATCAAATTGTTATTTACGAAATTTGTCATCACGAATCCTTTTAATTTTTTAATTTCTTTTTCATTTGTGTTAATACCATTGAAAATGGGGTCTGATTTAGACCTTGAAATGTTTGGACTTGTTGAAATATACAGACCCTCAAGTTTGTGTGGTGTTATTCCCAAAGAACTCCGAAAAAAAATGTGTGCTGTGTCTATAAACGTTTACGTGTGCTAGAGTCCTTTATCCTTTTAATTTACTTTGCCCTTGTACTAGATAATTTGATGTTCGATTCATGCTTGATTGGGTAAAATAGATTTCGATATGTTTGCCCGAAGAATAGCTATTATACTCTTGAAATTGTTGCTTCTCTTGAAAATCATCTTGATTTTATATAAGTCTAATAGTTGGTGTTGTTCACATATATTCCCGTACGTGTAGACAGGCCTCTACCCTTCACATCAAGAAATGGTAAGAAACAGCCACTGTCTTCCACTTCCATGGTAGGTTTTATAAACTTTTGTAACTTTTTCAGATAGGCTAAGAATTTCTGCAATTTTCTTCTACGGGTTCTCAAATAATAAATGTGTCTTCGAAGTATATGAGACAGACTTTGGGTTATTTGCCTTAGCTCCGCTCTGCCTAGTTTTCGAACTATGCCATGTAGTTGTAGGCGATTGATCATGATAAAGATTCCGTGGGTAGTCCATCTTTTTGCTGTTAACCGCTGGCATCATGCGGATGTATTTTGTTGTCCACGAGTATTTTTTTAAGATTCGTTGAGGTTTGGTTTGATGTGCTGTATTTCCTTGATTGCGGTAACTCCCTTTGCAGTGTTTCTTTCTTGTTTATTGCCTTTTTCACTGTACTAGCTGAGCTGATTCTGTTAACAAACACTCGTAAGAAGAAAGGCAAACAGTAATTAACAAAACTTTATGGGGAACAAAAGCACTAAATGCAAAAGCAAATGAACAAAAAGTGAGAATAACAGAAATAAATATATTCAGCTTCATTCCGGGACTAAAATTACTGGATAAATACAGAAATTAGAAGAATGTGTAATGATGATGATGTTGTAATATGAATAAAAGAAGAATGATATGCAGAAGTGAAGGAGTAAACGAACAAGATGGAAACCACCAATCGGGTGGTATGAAAGTTGGAAAGCATCCTCAATTGTATTCAATCCTTATTTATATAACATAAGAGGAAGTTGAAACTCTTTAGTTCTTTATGAACTTTAACTTCTTACTTTTCTAGCTTTGATTTATACGTAAATCAAAAAATATTTATTTGGAAATCGATGATTATTTTGAAACACTAAAATTTCAGCAAAAATTCAATATTCAGGTACTTGATAAAAGACATTTTTATTCAAATTTTCCTCAAACTGTACGATAATATAGTTAAAGTAAATAAACTTCCTTGAAGAAACTCAGCAGAAGAATTCGTTTTTAGCATAATGATATTCATTTAATGCTAACTAAAATGTAAGTAAAAGCTTTTGAGTTTGCAAATTAACTTCCAAAGACATATGAGCAACTCCAATATAAGTTAACCTTTGGCATTTCCTTGAAGAAACTTCCTGCCGTAAATCGAATTATGTTCTTGTTCACTTGAGTTTTAGTGAAAGATGCGAATTATGAAAAAGATCCACACAATTGTTCATTTTTTGAACTGTTCATTGCATTTCTGTCTAAGTAGCTTTCAAGATTGTTTAATTACTAACTCTTCTGAATTCAATTAACTTTGTGGGAATGAATTAACCGAACAGTATTCTGCAGGAACTTTTTTAGTTAGCTTTTTGATGTTCTCTTTCAACGGATTATTAGTTTATAAACATAATTATTACAAGTTTAGTCTTTTTTAATAATCCTCTCAACTATACTCAAGCCTTCCTCTTTTATGAGTACTTGAGGATAAAACAAAAAAACCAGTTTATTATGAGTAAATAGTGAGTTAAAGTTAATTATGAGTGTTCTATTAGCGCAATTAATCTGATGAGAGATTTCACTCATTCTGGAAATTCTCTTCATTCATCTGCTTGGTTGTAGTGTACGTTTATATACATACTACCTGAGGAAATAATGATTTAATATTTTTGAAAACATGTTTTCAAGACAGTTTTGACCTTTTAAATTGAATTTTGAGATGTTTAGATACTCTTCGGTACAGATTTGGTGATGCAACACAAATCCAGATTTTTTACGCCTGCTAAATATGATTAAGATAGCTTATTGAAACAGGGAAGTTGGAGTTATTGCTGTATACCTGTCAAATTCACTATTCATTAGTATCGCATTTCTTTAGTTAACGGCTTAAGTATGTTGGTGACACTTTTGTTATTTGGCTTTTGTCATGAAAGCTTTAGTTCTTAGATCTCTGCAGCTCACAGATAAAACGAAATATATATCCTTTAACAAATTCTTAAACATAACGGTTTTCACCCAGCCCACATCACAAGTACAATTCGAAAATCTCTACAACCAACAAGAACAGATGAACAACGTAAAGCATTTCTATCATACATTCGAGGAATTACGGACAAAATATCACGGATTCTGGTCAGAAAACAAATTAAAACAATTTTCAACACCAACCAGTTAATAGCCTTCCTAACAAGGACCCCAGGAATTTACGAAATACCGTTTCCACAAAGCTACATCGGTCGTATACGAGACACGTCTGTCATCGTACATATGAACACTCCCGATCAGTATGCACAAAAGGATGCAACTTCGGCCCTCGCATATCACAAGACAATCTTTTAATTTTGAGATCTATCATGTCCCTCAATTCACTTAAGGCTATTGAAATAGAGAAACGACACCTTTGCCTTAACCGACGTGACCGCAGGACATGCCTTATAACTACAGTACGTGCCTTCCAACCACAGTACGTGCCTTCCAACCACAGTGCGGGCCTTCCAACCACAGTATGTGCCTTCCAACCACTGTACGTGTTTTCCAACCACCTGGAAAAGCCAGACTGGAACGCCCACCATCGGTAGACCTGATCATCACGTGACATCCCCTGTTGACACAGTTAAGTTCTCTAGTGAAAGTTGGGGAGTAGGCAAATTGAGACCCTGAGTTCCATATATGCCCCGAACAGATGATCACTGTGATGCCTGCCCCCCCAATTCTAGTTCTTCCATCAGGTAATATCCTTTATATATCCCCATCAACTCCAGGAACTGGTAGATCAACGTGTGTTTTCTTCTTCTAATAATAGTTTGGTTTTGCCACATTTCTTCATCTGGGCAACATTGTCAGAACATTATTTGCTGATCTTGAATTATCTAAATATTTTTTTCGAGGCTTTCTTTACCTCTATGTAGACAAAGGAAAATTTGGTGAAGTTTAAATATTGAGACACACACAATTCGAGCAATTAAAAAAAAAACATGCTTTCAAAATATATTTTTTTCCTCCCGGTATCTGACAATTCTAAAAAGCAATTCCAAAGAAAAACTTCATACTATTACTATGTCCACTCCCTGAAGTTGACGTTACCTTTTTTAAGCATTTCGAATGAAATCTAGACTCGTAAGAGTTACTTTGAAGTTCCTTTGTGTGGAAAAGAATGCCAATGAATGTTGAATGAGTACTTGACAAGGTTGGAGATTTGCTTATGTGTAAAAGTTTTAAGCGAATGGAATTCCGAGTGTCGACACCGAGAAAGAACAATATTCCTTCAGGCGATACAATTAAAAGTTCAGTTCAATTGGTGAACATGACAGAATTTGGAAACTCCATTATTAAAGGAAAATGATCGGGATTTAAAATAACTAATATGTAAAAGTTATATAAATTGTACGCTTTTCGTAATTTTCTATGAAACTGAACATATATTAATGAAGTTAATTATACACACTGATAGAAAAATCTCCAAAAGGAGATGTTTAAATTTAATATGGTTTTAGTAAGACATAGATTCTATATTTAGGCATAAATGATTAAACTTTGGTAAAGTTTGGTGAATGTTTTATCATATAAACTCTGTTTCTCATTTCGAGATATCGCTAACCCAAAGAACGAACAGACATCCAACTACTGTTATGACATGTTGTCAAGTGTTTTTTGATCAAATACCCAAAATGGGAGATGAGGCACTCGACGTCGAAGAGGCGCAAATGAACTTCAAGAAGACGTTTAAAACATACGGCCTTTAGAGACCGATTTTCTACAAATTCACATTTGGCTGATGACTGGTGAGGAGAACAAGGCCATTTTGTAAGCGTCCGAAGGTTTACCGCCATATAAGGTCTTTTGGACCCCATCTTGTGCTATCTCTGTTTGAGCATCGGGGGCAACGACTACAGTGGTACGGTGAACCACAACATTGGAACGTGGAATGGCACCAGGTCGTCTTCTCTGATGAATCTCGATTCTGCTTGGGTGGACATGATGGCCAAAGAAGGGTTAGACGACGTCGGGGAGAAAGACGTCAACCTCAATTTGATGTTGAGCGACATTTACATCGAACAGTGGGCGTTATGGTATGGCTTTAGTCTTTGTTCGAGGTAATATGATAGCGCAACGTTATCTTCAGGAAGTAGTGGAGCAGTATCTACTCCCTTAACTTAATCGGCACATGGATCCCGTATTTCAACAAGATAATGCTGGAGTTAGTTTAAACTTTTTTAAAGAGACCAGTGTAAATCTGTTGCCATGACCGCTCAGATCCAACGATCTTTTGCCCATAGAATATGTTTTTGATATGATGTGTAGAAGGCTCGGAAATTTACCCCACCCCCACTGACTTTGAGGGTTGAGGAGTGTATAGAAAACCCCAGTGGACAAACACATTATTAAAAAACTTAATAATAATAATAAAACAACAGCAGCATGATATGCTTAAAATAGTAGAAGGGTTCTCTAGTGATATCTATATGCAATTTGGCCTAGACAAATGCCGAATTATTAATATAGTTAAAGGGACTATACAGCAGGGGTCCTACGAAATGGGAGATGGCACCTCAATTGAATCCATGGAGGAATGCCATACATACAAATACCTTCGAATAAAGCAGGAATTGATCACACCACCATGAAAAAGGACCTAATAACAGAGTTTTATAGAAGGGTAAGACGACTGCTGAAGACCAAACTTCACAGTAAAATTTATTACAGGCTATTAACACCTACGCGTGCTCAGTGTTTAGTTACTCTTTCGGTATAGTTAACTGGTGCAAGACCGACATTCAACAATTACAACGGAAAGTTCGAGTACTACTAACAAAAGCTCAAAATCACCATCCACAGAGCTGTGTCGAACGTACAACATTGCCCCGGTGTGAAGGAGGAAGATATAGGCAAGTTACGTCATCAAAAAATTTCTAATTTGCGTAATCATTTCCAGAAACTCGCATAATTTTCTGGTCTACACAGAGTCATATGTCAGGTTGATGACTCAATATCTCTGCGACTGACAGAACAACAAGTTCAAGTATACCACCAGACAACTGATCAGAAGCTGGTCAAATGGAAAGAAGAGAAGCCGCTTCATGGAAGACATATAAATGACGTCAACCAAGATTATGTCGACAGTTCAGCGTCGAACTACTGGTTGATCTGATATGTTTCCTGAAACGGAAGGGTTTATATTGGCAATCCAAGATTAAGTAATTCCAACTAAGAACTATCTAAAGTACATCTTCAAAGACCCTTCTATCAACGAGAGATGCAGATATGGTTGCTAAACATCTGACTCTATCCAGCATATTACAGGAGGTTGCCAAGCGTTTGCTGCACCTGAATACAAAGAACGACACGATGCTGTGGCAAAAATACTGCACCAGGAACCAGCGCTGAAACTTGAGCTATCACAGTCGGTAAGAACACCTAACTATATATATAAACCAGAATCTATTTTATAAAATAACAACTACAAGCTGTACTGGGACCGCACGATACTGACCGATCGGACTGTTGCTCACAATAGACCAGATATAGTTTTAGTAGATAAAATCTCTAGGAAAACAACCTTAATTGACATAGAAATCCCTAATAACAATAACATAAATATTAAGCAGGCTGAAAAAATAGCCAAATACAGGGATTTGGAATTTCAAATAAAGGCACAGTGGGACATGAACAACACACGAACTGTATCAATTGTTATACTAAATAATTTAAAATACCTCGGTCTGGACGAACATCCTTACCAACTAATGCAGAAAGCCGTTCAGTTAGGAACAGCCCGGACGGTCAGAAAATTCATGGGAAGCTGCCACTACTTCAACCACGGGCCTGATAACCTGGCAAGGGCTCCCACAGAGCTGAACCCTTTTGATATCCAGGATATTTGGGGTTAGTGAATTTTCCCCTAAAGGCGCGTTTTGCGTGCCTATGGTCAAGTCGGGATAAAAAAATTAAATATAGAATAGAAAATAGCGAAATAATTGGCAAAAATGTTTGATATATCATTTGATTATCAACATTTAGGTATATTCACTTAGGATATAAAGTCAGGAAAGCTGTGGAGTACTTTGGGATTGGCAAATGAAAAGCGCGATACTCATAATAATAGAACAGAGTGGATTGCAGCATCAACGGAGCCCCGGGCTGGTTACTGAGGAAGGGAGAAACGAGCGACTTTGAAAAGCCACTGCAAACAATGAAAGCGTTTATTTATTAAGTGTTTAAGATATTTAATTAACAACCCCGTTAAAAACAAAAAATCCCCGAAATCGATTGATTATTCCTGGAAACAGATATGCGTTCCCGTGTTTATTTCAATTCTCAGTGCGTATAAATTATTCTCATTATTTAAGGATAGGACTAATTGGAAATGGCAATATCCACGCTTAAAGGCCACATTTGCGGGCGTCCGAAACAGTGGCAGTGAAGGCTGTAACAGTTCCAGATTCTGGAAGGGATTCGCTCTTATCGTCGCAAGGAGAAATTCGGATGTAGGACACGAAGGGAGAATCACTGGAACGTAGATGGTCGGCAAAGCGTTAAGGTTCGTACGCCACTGTACGGTGTTACAGAGCAGAGTATCGTTGTTGGTGATGCTATTCGATGAGAAGGTGTAGCTTGTGAGTGGGATCTTTCTCTATTTCCCTGTGCGAGCAACGCCACGGCGCGACGCAAAGGTAGTGGGTTAGGGTAGCGCAGTAGCAACTGGATTCGATAGAGGGGCATCGAATTTGGCTACGTTTCGCCATGGCATCGTGCTCAGCGCTCAGTCCACGACTGTGCATAGTAGGCACAAAACTCTTGTAAACAATGTATGACCTAAAAATAACCTAATTTCCGGTAGTTTAACTGTATGTATATACATGTGTATGTATTCTGATATACATGAATATATATGTGTTCAACTTAAAATAAATCCAATTCGAAATACTAAAACATTCGCGAAACTTTTTTAAAAAAATTTATGAATTCTTATAAGAAGAAATAATCGTCGAAAACTAAACGAAGTAATGTTAAAACAATCGATCCTAAATAAAATTAAATGCACACTGCTAAAATAACGTTACGTCTTCAGCACAGGCCCAAAATAGTTCTACTAAGGAAATCTTCATCTCATGGAAATGCAGCATTGTTACTACTTTTACTGCGGATCACGGTCTTCTTTGACGTTCATTATTCTCTTGCACATCTGCCTATCACTACCAAATGGTATGCTATACACTGTTTGGTACCCTTTTTAGATAAATTCTACCTCAAAGTTGTTTGTAGATTGTTTCCCTTTCATCCTATTTGCATTATTCCTTCTGTAGTTACTTATATGTATGAGTAGTTGTAGTTAGTGTAGACTGTTTTTAAATTAATTTTTGTATTAAACATTTTTATTACTTTATCGTTTATAAATTTTGTGCTGTTCAAAATACGGACACAATTTAGGAATAGCAGAGGTCACTCAGCTTTTATTCTCCAGCTAAAATAAGACAAACACAGATAGAGTTACGATTTAGATGGAGCACAACGTCTGTGCCTCTTGCAAAAAAAAACTCGTGAATATTGATAAGCATGCTTTGATGTTCTCGAAGAGGATTTTTGTAAGCTCTTCCTTTACAAAATACCTCCTTCATGCATAAAATATAGAGAAGTTGCACGATTGTATCATTCCTGAAATACTTTACATCCCCTGAAATAAATACCAGGCAGCATGAGAAGCCGTTTTCTTATTTTTGAGAAGAAAGTTAAGGTTTGGTTCTCAAAATATGAATTTATACGTGCTGTTGGCTTGGAATTTATACGACGCTAGGTTGATGTTTTGATGCATGTATTTATTCAGTTAAATAAAATGCTTTTACACTCTTATTTAATGTAATTTTTTGGAATTTGCTGAAATCTGACTAAGTCATTATGTTAAAACAGATTTGGTAGAATCCACTGCGGTGATATTCATTTGGTTTTTAAAGCTCAGCTTAGTTCTGGCATTTTCTAGTTTCTTTTTATATTTTAACTGCAAAATACCATCACACTTGAGAAAAAAACTGTATATTCCAAAAAATCCAAACGTTTTGAAGTCTTAATGTGTCTTCCGTGTCAAAGACATTAAAATCTGAATAAAATATAAATCTCTTTTTTATTCAGACGTTAATGCCATTGACAACAAAGTCAGGTTATTACGGAAACATTCCGAATTTTATTTTTATTCATGAATTTAACTCCACTACAAACATCTAAATAGATTATGCAAGTTATCGAAACTATTATTAAAGAGATGTAAGCAATATTTACAAAGGGGAATTCGAAAAACGTAAAGATTTAAAAAATTGACATTATTTTCTGTAGTAGTTTGTTTTTCTATATTTTTTTCTGTAAAAAATTATATTGTATAATTAATATTTTTATGGTCCAAACTGATTTAAACCAAATGAGTGATTTTGCAAAAGTTTTAGCTGGCATGTTCTTTAATCAAAAAAAAAACTGTATATTTAATTGTATCATTTTATTACTAATATTTATTCAAGTTCCATTTGTACATGTAATAAATATAAAGAAGTAAAAAAAAATATTTGCACTACCTATATCACATCTCGTATAAAGTGACACTTTTGAAAATAACGTAATAGATTGTTTTTCCTTTTTTTTCTATAAAAAAGTATATTCTATAACTAATATTTTTATGGTCCAAACTGATTTAAAACAAATTAGTGATTTTGCAAAAGTTTTAGCTGGCATGTTTTTAAAATTAATTTCTGAGGTTATCTTACATCAAATAAAACTACCAAATAATTGGTATCATTTTATTACTAATACTTATTTAAGTTCCATGAATATAAAGAAGTAAAAAATTATTTGCATTACCTATATCATATCTCGTATAGAGTGATCTACTACCATTTTATAAAATTATAGATACAAATGGTTTTCTAAAATTTTAGTAAACTGTTATTAGATGTATGATAAATTCATGACTGAAGGCTACACTTACCTAAAATTTTATTTTCAACCGTTAGTTATACAAAATAAACAATTCTTTATTCCAGTCAAAAACATCTGCAACTGCTTTCAAATTACATATAAGTGTCTATGAACTGACAAGGAAATCGCAACACCCTATAGGAGATAATTAAATTTAATATTGTTCTGATAAAACATAGATGCTATAGGAAGCAGTAAATGGTTAAAATTTCGTCATGAATGTTTTTTCATATAAACTTTTTTGTTTCAAACAATATTGTTGTCGTTTTTGCATTTTTCTTTCAAATTACCAAAAAACAAACTGCACGCCGAATGTATCACCAGCTTATAGTGCAGGACATAGTGGCGCATTCGTTTGCAAAATTGTTTTAATTCATATTTAAAAAAAAAATGTCCGGGGGGTCTTCCTGATTATAAAAGTGTAAGATGACAGTTGATATCTTTTGACGGTATTGTTTAAACAACGAGAAACTATATAGCGTAGAAATAATGCATTTTTTGCAATTAATTATTTTTTTTATATTCTTTACAATATTTCGAATGAAATAAGTCCTTACACCCATCATCGTACCTCCAACCCATTAATTGTTATGAATTTTTTAAAATTGGAAATCGCCGAAATTCCTAATTTTCTTGAATTAAATAATATACCTTGAAAATTGAAAAGGTATAATTTTAATTTTTTTTTTCAAAAATTTCAGCTATATTAAACAAAATAGCCTAAATAGATTTTAAAAATTTTGTTTATTTCTATGTTTTTGCACATTATAACAATATGCTTCCTACGCGCATGCACTTTTGAGAGAGGAGTAAAATTTTTTGGCGGTTTTTCAACTTATTAATTTTTCCAATCAATAGTTTTATGTAATGAAATTTTTATTCATTTTTTTGATACCTGTTTTCGTCGTTGAAATTGATACAAATATTTTAGTTTAAAAAAAACATTGTCAGAATTTCTATAAAATTGTAACAGGTAGAAATTTTTCACAGATTCTAACAGGTGTACTTGTCTTATTTTATCTTACTGAAAAATAAAGTTTAGAAAAGTTAACTTCTTAGACAGTATCTGACAATGATTTTTCCATAGATAAAAATAAATGTTTCTGCAAACTTCAACGACGGAAAAAGTCAAAATCATCGAAAAAATAAAAGCTAAAAATAATTATAACAAAATACAACTCTAGCAAATACATAACACATTCAATGTTGTTCGGTACCTACCCAGGAAGTAAAAAATGTAAACATTAAAAGGTCATTCTAAAAAAATCTAAAATCCTTCATTGCGTACTTATCTACTACTTCATCAAATTTGATTGTTGCTAGGCACCGACTTCAAAAATATACTAGATTGGTAGGTAATTAATTTGTACAGAATGAGCACCTTTTAATGTTTACATTTTTCACTTGCTGGGTAGGTACCTAACAACATTGAATGTGTTATTTATTTGCTAGAGTTGTATTTTGTTATAATTATTTTTAGCTTTTTAGTTATAGGTGGAAGTCGGTTATATTTTTTTTAAATGTTTTATTTTCAACTTTTTGGTTTTTTTGAACTCAGGTAGTTTTCATTCTTTATTTTTTATTTTGTATGTATAACCTTAACAGACAAGACCAGGTAACATCTAAACCCTCAACAACACACACTAGTACGCGTTGACTGAATAAGCCCAAAATATCTTTATACCTTATGGACCACGCCTTGTAACCTTTTTTCAACTTTTTTTGACAACTCTGTATAACTATATAATTCCACTCCACCCTATGTACCAACCATCCTGTACATACGACTGCCCATGGACAAGCATAAATTTGTTAGCTGCCTTCTGTAAAGTATAGGACGGAGTAGAATCCATCCCATATTTACGGAGTCAAATCCGTCCTATATTTCAACCATAGTATATAACTCCTTGTGGGCTACGCCATAAATTATTTCATTTTTCACATTTTTCATTATCGCCCTGTGTAACATTAATTCCTCTCCACACTTTATGCAACTTCTTATGTGTTATTAAATAAATAATTTTTTAATCACACTGTAGAAAAATAATTTAACTTCAGCATATATTTCAACCATCCTGCATATGATTCGTTTACGTCCATATCATATAACAGTTTTTTAATCACTCTATACAACTTTAATTTCACATTTTTTTCAACATTTTTATACCACCAATCGTCCACTCTACCCTATATGCCATACATCCTGTATATATAGCTAAACGGCCTAACTTATGTTTCAATCATCATATAAATGCAACTCCTTCCATCACTTTACTTTGTGATTTTATTTGCTATAACTAAACATCCTGTTTATAAACCCACCAAATAGCAGTTTAGATTGACATGTGTTGTCACTGAATTTTCTATTAGGCCGGGAGAATGTGACAACCAAAAGCACCGTCTTCGCAAAATTGAAAAATTGTCATTTAAATAGGGATTTGCCGGGTATACAAACAAAACGAGCTTGGTACTCATTGATATAAGGAGTCGAAAATACTATGCTTTACTACCTATATGCTTGAGATGTACATAGAAAATTTTCAAATTCGCAATTAAAACTTCCAGTGCCTAAAATTCCCACACTATTAGGTTGGAATTAAAATATTTATGAGGAAATGTCCGTTATGTCATTTCGATGAAATTTTTGATAAGAATTTTGGAATTTTCGGAGATTGTCTGCAAAACTGCAAGTTGCACGTCTCAGAAAAGTATATGAGATCACCTAGGGATCTTCCTTAATACATTAAACGTTAAAAAACTATCCACATCTATAAGGAGTTTTCGAAAAATCGACCAATATGTTAGGGACATTGGTCGATTTCCATGCCCGCATGTGTTCATTCACAAATTTCTTCACTTTACCAATAAAATTCTTTTCCCAAATTTGAAGTTTCACCAATCCGGATATATACTCTATAAAACAAGACCATATTCATACAAAATGGTTCACCACAGGATAAGAATTCAGGTAACATACATACAAAAAAAAGGCGACGAATTGATATCCTCCTCCTTTTTGGAAGTCGGTTAATGAATAAACATCTCACTACATAAAACTATTAATTGGAAAAATTAATAAATTTATACGAGAAACAGTAATGTTATTTTTTAACGTATTACCGCTGAAAAACCGCTAAAAAATTTTACAATTGCGTCGACTGCCTTTCTCTTACTCATCTTATACATTGAGATGAGAGTGAGATAAAGATACTCCTGTCTCATGCGCGTAGGAAGCATATTGTTATAATGTAAAAAAAACATAGAAATAAACAAATTTTTTAAAATCTATTTAGGCTATTTTGTTTAATATAGTTGAAATTTTTGATAAAAAATTAAAAATTATAGCATTTCAATTACTAAGGTATATTATTTAATTCAAGAAAATTAGCCCTATGGGTGTGAGGACTTTTTTCATTTGAAATATTGTAAAGAATATAAAAAAACTAATTAATTGTAAAAAATGCATTTTATCCAGGCTATATAGTTTTTCGTTGTTTAAACAATACCGTCAAAAGATATCAAGTGTCATCTTACACTTTTATAATCAGGAAGATCTCCCGGACATATTAAAAAAATATATGAATTAAAACAATTTTGCAAACGAATGCGACGCTATGCTCTGGTCTATAAGTGAATTTGAAAGAGGTCGATTTATTGGTTAACGAGAAGCGGGTTTTTCATTTCGAGAAATCGTTAACCGCACGAACAGAAATACAACTACTGTTATAAGATGTTGTCAAGCTTGGTTTAATAATACTCAAAATCGGAGAAGAGTAGGCACTGGACATCGAAGGGGAACAAATGAAGTTCAAGGCCGAAGTCAAAGAGTTATAGCCTTTAGAGACCGTTTTTCGACAACTCGAAATTTCGTACATATAAGGTCTTTTGAACTCCAGAATTATCAACCCAATCTTATACTACCTGTGACCTCTTAGCATCGACATCAACGACTACAGTGGTGCAGAGAACGACAGTTGGAATATGGAATGGCATCTGAACATGATGGCCCAAGAAGGGTTAGACGACTTCGAATAGAAAGACATCAACCTCAATTTGATGTACACCGAACAGTAGGCGTTATGCTTTGGGATGCTACTGCACATGGAAGTTTAGTTTTTGTTCGAGGCAACATGACAACTCAACGTTATCTTCAGGAAGTAGTTGAGCCGGACGTACTCTCTTACCTTAAGCGGCTCATGGATTCCATATTTCAACAAGATGCTCGGCCTCGTGTTGCTCGAGATACTTTAAACATTCTTGAAGAGACTCGTGTGAATTTATGGTCATGACCCCCAGACCACCCGATCTTTCGCTCGTAGAACATATTTGGGATATGATGAGTAGAAAGCTCGCAAATTTTCCCCAGCCTCCACGGACTTTGGGGATTCTAAGACTTAAAATACAGATAGCTTTCCTCAAGAAAAAATAGACCACCTTATCGAATCAATGCCAAGATGTGTTGGGAAGTTTTTTTTTCACATTTTAGTCATTTACTCCTTACTGTAGCATCCATGTTTTATCAAAACAGTATTAAATTGAAACATCTCTTTCTGGGTGTTGCCGCATTTTTGTTAGTGAGTATGTTAGTTTAGTGCGTAACTTACATCAGGATTCGTCTGTATATGCTTAAAACTTCCCAATAAACACATTCAATTTTGGACACATTAATATTTGTTGGGGTTATTGTTTTTGTAAAAAAGTCACCTGATAAATCCATAAAATACAATAATATACAAGACATGTTGTATACTATTGACGACCTCAACGTCTAATCTCGAACATTACCTTAAGGCTAAAGCTACATGTTCATAGTGGACCTCAGTTGATTTTTGAATAATTAATCTTTAATTGACTTATTCCAAAACAATAAATAAAGATTCTTTATATTTTCTGCATATCTACGAACGACATACATTGCATTACCCCCCCCCCTTTTTTTAAAATATAAGACCAATAAAGGGAAAGTGCGTTTTCAGGTTCACATGTTAATATATAAGATTCTTCAAGATATAATATATTCGTGGCATAATGTCATATACCCACTTTCAAATAAGACTAGAACTTCCTGAGATTACCGGTTTCAAACATACAAAATATCAGCTTTATAATATTAATACTTATTTTTACGAATCAAACGAAAAAACAAAATGATGTTGAAACTCGGTACCGGTACACACAATATATCACTGTTCAGAAGTCTTCACTGACCACAAGCCATAAAACTTCCAATTTGACTAGGAGATGTTGACAATGCGTCTTGAAATACTTTCTAAAAATAAAACATAACCAAAGGATCCCGCACATTCCTTATGGAAAGTGGCCCCCGGTGGATTTGGCTGAAATTTTGATATTTTGTGGATCCCAACAAAATGAACAAATAAATGTCTTCATTGCCGCAAAGTCTGATGATTTTCAAGTTATGGTTAATTTTATATTTATGGTCAGAATATACCACGAAGAACTGAGTCGATATGTATATGAGGAACTACTGGGAGTATTAATGTGGAAATTAGTATATTAGAGGCTTTCAAGGAGCCGGTTTTAGTTACAATATTTTCAATTTTCTACGACTTCCGGTTGTTTATTTAAATGGAACATCCTGTTTTTTGTACCATTTTTAGACTTTGTGATGAATTTTAAGATAACTTTATCGGAAACGTCATATGTCTGAAGGGGTCCGGTTAAAAGTTATTTCAACTTTTTGAAAATTTTGACAGATCCAGCTCTTCACAAAATATTATTTTTGTGGCAGCAAATAGGGCCAGATCAAAAATTACCAGAATTTGCCTGAAAATCGTAGGTATAACTCTTTTTTTTTTCAAATAGCAACTCCATTTTGTCCTCAAAACCATTGGACTCTAGGCCAAAAAGTAGGAGTTTATGCTTACAAGACTAAATGAAACAGTTTTTATATACCCTTGGAAAAATTTAAATTTCCGTGTAGCTATTGGAGATATATGAATTATTAGTAGGCTTTTTTGAAGGAACCGTCAAGAAACGTATATACATTACTTTACTTTCTTAACCATTTATGTAGAATTTGATATGGTTATTAAAAAATATATGTGAAAACTTTCCATTGCGATCTCCGTATAGACCAAAGGATTCTCATAACTTTATGACGCAAATCATTTCCTGGCAATCTACATTTATTGTTAGCGGTGCAGCATTGACCCCAAATAAAAAAAGCTAAGTAGTAATATCGGGAGAACGAGGGGGCCGTCGATGAGGTTCATTATTCTCTATCCAACGATCTTCAAAATGATTTTCTAAAAAGTTATTCACAGGTGCAATATTATGAGGTCATTTTGACACCACCGCTAAATCTAAGTCAACTCTAATGGATGTAAACCATTTTCTAAAATTTCCAGATAACTCTCACCTAAAAATAATGTGTGGATTACTATCACTCCAGTAATGTATACTATACCATAAATTTTGTCTCATCCGTCCAAATCATTTTGTGTAAAAAATGTTCGTCTTCCTGAATTTTGATTAATATGAATTCGAAAGATCATTGCTCTTAAGCATGCGAAGACTATAACGTAATTATCTTTATTATCTACGACAGGTTTCCCTTTTTCTTGATTTTTCACAAACTGTCCATCTGTTTTGCAATTGTGAATCAGCCCCGTCAGCTTGCCATGAGTGGGTGTTGGTCTATCCGAGTATCGCGAACGGAACTTAGTTACTAAATCCTAAACGGGACATGATAAATGCTTTCCATATAATTGTGCTTCAACACCAAATTATTAGCAAATATTGTTTGTTGACACTTCAGCATTTGTTTCTTGTCGATTCGTTCAAAAAAGCCTAGTGATATCTCTCATAACAACAAAACTCCTTTAATTTATGTATAGGGATTCAAACATAAAATCCATTTGAAAAAAATGAGTTAACATTATTTTCGAGATTTTGAAGAAGAATTCGAAGCCAGTTTCTGAATTGTTTTGAATAGTTTCCAAAGATTTAGGAAGCTTCAGGTTTTATTCAGGCAAATTCTGGTAATTTTTGACCTGGCCTTCTTTGTTTCCAAAAAATATATATATTTTTAGAAAGCTGAATCTGTCAAAATTTTCAAAAAGTTTAAATAACTTTCAACTGGAGCCCTTCAGACAGGGTGTTCCATTTATAAAAACAACGTTTGGGTCCACGTCCGGTAGAACCGGAAGTCGTAGATAACTGAAATTATTTTAACTGAAACCAGCTCCTCGTAAACCCCCTGAATACTACTTTTCAGATAAATACTCTGATATACATACCGACTCAGCTCATCGTTGTATACCCTGACATTAAATATAAAATTAACCATAACTTAAAAACTATCGGTCATCGGACTTTGCGACCACGAAGACATTTCTTCATTTCGTTGAAATCTACAAAATAGGAAAATTTCAGCCAAATCCACCGGGGGCCACTTTCCATAAGGAATGTGGGAGGGGGGTCCTTTAATAAATAGTAAATATTCTCGTATGAGCTAATTGCACAAATGTGTGAAAAATGTAATCTGTCAATTGACTACCTGGCATTTTGGGTGAGTAATAGTTCTTATGTCGAAATTTCGAATAATGTGTAAGCACACGTAGGTTTCTATCTCTAATTTTCAATCCTGAATTAGTTGGGCATATTTAAGGAACACATTACTGCTCATTTATCGTCAAAAAAATCAGTCATGGATTTGTGTATACCTACACCCCTGTTTCATTGCATTTTATTTTATTATCCTTGTTCCGGATTTTGGTGAGATTGCCTGGGGATATAGGTGTTTTTTTAAGAGGAAAAGAAACCGGAAATATTTATTTCCTTCGGCAACTCATTAAAGAATTTCACGGGTAAATCCAGGAGAAATAAAAGACCTTTGTAATCAAAAAGTAACGCTGAAAACGCTAAAACTGAAATTATCATCTTTTTATATAGTTAATTTGAAACAGTTTGCGTTATAATAACAAACTCCTTAATCACGGATGAGATACAAACCACAAAATTATTACTCGATGTTATGTATTATTTCTTTAAACGTGCTCAGTGAACATTGATGAGTGGGAAAGAAAATATTTTTGCCAGATGCGAATTGTAATCAACGTTTTGCAAAATGGCCTCGATGCTTTCAGTTAGCGTTGTTCCAGTTGTCTGGGCATTGATCTTATAGGATCAATAAGATGTTGGGGTATTTTTCAATTTATATATCTCTGATATCAATGAACGTGATTAATATGTTGGGAAAATGATTCTTTGGAGCAATTTTGAAAGCTGTCGTAATTTGAACTCATTCAGGATTTACAAAAATAAAATTATTTTCTTAGAGCGTGAGTTTTGTTCTTATATAGAATAAAATGTGAAATTATATTTTGTGTAGCGACACGATATCGAATAGAAAGTATCGAAACAAAAGTATCGATACCTCTTAGTATCATGACTCAATGTCAGTCACTAACGTCAGTTCAGCTGGAGCTTCGGTTCGATTCGGGTTTTTGCTGATTCTTATGCAAAAAGGTCTCCTAAAAACAACTCCCAAGGTTGCCGGGCGGCATCCTGGTCGAGAAATGTTTAAACAATTTTTTTATCATTCATTCCGAACAACAAAGGTCTTTTGTGATTTTTCTCCAAAGTTTTATAATTTTTGAACTCACAAAAAGCCAAATCCTCTACAACCCAGCATAGTTTTTTGGGACGATTTCATTGTAAAGCCTTTGCTTTTAAATGTTTATAACACCCGTGTGCGCTGTCGATACTTACCAGTGATATTGCATCTTTCTCGAAATTGAAATTCAAAGAATAAAATAATTAACAATACATTTATTGAGTACCACAATATGTATTTATATTATTGTCAAATATCAGCGTTAATATCATTCAGAATAGAAAGTGTAGGTGGCAAGTTAAATAGCCTCTTGCCCTCTCTATCCAGGCTTTTCACTGTATTTATGCATTGCAGGCTATCTCTACGAAATAGATCCTCTAAACCGTAAAAATGAGGCATAAAGCCATCGATGTCCTAGAGTACATTCTTTTAGTAGTTTGTTGTTTTTTACTCTCTCGGCTTTATTTGTTGCCCTTCAATAATTTTTATATGGTTCCTTAGATTAAATGAAATGGTTCTAAACAACTGCCATGATTAAATTCGACGTCCTAGAGTACTTTGTTTGATGCATTTTTAATCTCTCGGCTTTATTTGTTGCTAAATTATTTTAACAAATTCCCGCCTAGCATTTCATTAATTTTTATATGGTTCCTTAGATCTACTGAAATGATTCTAAACAGCTGCCTTGATCAAATTCGACGTCCTAGAGTACTTTGTTTTAGTACTTTGTTTGATGTTGTTTACTCTCTCGGGTTCATTTGTTGCTAAATTATTTAAACAAATTCCGGCCCCGTATTTCAGTAATGTTTATATGGTTCCTTAGATCAAATGGAATGGTTATAAACAACTGCCATGATCAAATTCGACGTCCTATTTATTGTACTTTGTTTTAATATTTTGTTTGATGTTTTTTACTCTCTCGGCTTTATTTGCTGCTAAATTATTTTAACAAATTCCCGCCCCGCATTTCCATAATGTTTATATGGTTCCTTAGATCTAATGGAAACATTCTAACTAGCTGCCATGATCAAATTCGTCGTCCTAGACTACTTTGTTTTATGATTTGTTTGATGTTTTTTACTCTCTTGGGTTTATTTGTTTCTAAATTATTTATACAAATTCCCGCCTCGCCTTTCAATAGTGTTTATATGGTTGCTTAGAAGTGAAAATTTTAAGATTTATTCGATACGATACCTACTTAAATGTATTTTATAAGTAAAAATATCGAATACAAAATATCGAGTACAAAAGTATCGGTATCGAAAAAAAAGTACTCGATACCACAAAGTAACGATACTTTATCCGTGTCTCTAATGTTGTGAGAAAAACTGTTAGAAATGTAGTCAGTGAATTGCTCAGCATTTTTTCTTAATCTTAAAAAGGGAAAGGTTCTTGTTTGTCTACTGAAAGTAATGAAATGGAGAACAAATACAAATAATGTGACATATTTGAGTTTAAAAAAAAACTTTTACACTTCAAAAATGCAATCAATAATAATAACATTAACGTTTCAAAATATGGCATTCACACATTGTCCCATAACTAACAAGTTTTACAATTTTTTGCAAAATTGGACTTTATTTATCATTATGGTCATCTTCCATAGCGCTAAAATCATTTTGTAGATGTTAAGGCTTTCTTACAGAACATTTTTTTCTTTGCCTCAAAATAGGCTGTTAAAATCTCGTCATCGGAGCCAAAATTCTTTCCCTGAAGCATCTTTTTGACAACTGGGCACAGGTATAAGTCAGATGTGTCCGAACCTGGTGAATATGGGAAGTGTGAACACAATTTGAATCGTATATTTTCTTCATAGAGGTACGGATCGGTGCACTGTCTTGGAGAAACAGCGGTATTCTCATTCTCAAGTGAGGCATAGAGTTTGGTTGATTTCGTCATCCAATCAATCCAACAGAGCAAAATAGTATTCGCTGTTGATAATCTGGCTATTCGGAAAAAGTCGATCCACAAAATTCCGTGTGTGTCCAAAGTACCTCCACCTTCCACTCCTTTTATATGGATAGATTTAATTTGGTATTGTGATGTTAATTTAGTCGATATATCGTGGAAGCGGCATTCATCCGATATTTCCGGGAATCCGAAATGTTGTACCTATGGCGATCGAGGTCGGCGGCTGGCTTTGATGAAGTTATCGAATACTTCTAGCCCATGAATGAAATCTCTCGGGTGCTCTTTGACGTTCTGGAGAATTCCGAGAAGATATATATATATATATATATATATATATATATAAATACGGAGAGCCGACGGAAGCATTCATTCAATATTCGATTGCAGTATAGTAAAGATCAAATGTTCAAAATAAATTGTAAATAGTTCTGTGAATATAAATTAAAGTAGTGGAAATAAATTATAGTGAGTTGGACTAATTTTTAAATCAATCCAAGAACTGAACCGAACCCGAGTGAGAAAATAAAAACATTACAGTGGTGACAGGTGTAGGTGTATTTGTGCAACTTTAGAAGTGGAAAATAAATAGACTAACAAGTTTTCAAGCGGTGAAGTTGGACCAGTTGAAAGTGGCGGATTTCAAATAAGGGATTTAGAAATTAATTATAAGAAAAGTGAATTAATACAACGGCTACGAGATGCCCTAATAAATTAAGGTAACGATCTCGATACTTATTTGTTTGAAGTTTCTGGTAATGGAGACATGAGTATGCTATTTAAAAAATGGAAGAAAATGCTAGAAACTTAAAAGAGGCGTGAGAAGATAAATTATTAGAAAAATTAGAAGAAAATTCTAAAACCGCAGAAGATAAACTGCTAGAAAATTCTAAAGCCTTCGAAGACAAATTACTAGAAAATTCGTTGGTGATGCTATAGAAATTACACGAAAATTCTAAATCCTTAGAAGAAAATTTGAAAATTATGGTAAAGAAAAATTCAGAAATGCGTGAAAAGAAAATAGATTATACTAAAAAATTAAACGCGAATGGAAGAGCTTAAAGAGATAATGGAAGGGGAGATCAGTAAAATCAAAGAACATATAGTCACAATGCAAGGGGGAGAAACTCGAGCAAATACCGAAAGCAGAAACAGTGCAGAAGTAGTGGATTTAAAATTATATTGAGGTGGACTGTGTTTTTAAATAAATCAACGAACTGAAAGGAACCCGAGTGTGAAAATAAAAACATTACAGTGTGTTCCATACTTTAGATGCAAACTGTATGTTTAGGTGTGTGGTTTGCTTTAAAACAACTAATAATAGTAGAAATAATTGAAAACGATACTTTGTGGATGACAAACATTACAGTAGCCATGTGTGCCATTTATTTCCTAAGGCTGAAATGTAATGATAATTGTGCTGTGAAATTAATTGCCTCTTTTTTGAAACATTTGTCATTTTCGGCCGAACAGAAAGCCGCAGGCCAATATCTTTGATGTACCTACTAACAAACATATCATGTTTGTATGGCTAGATAGTGAGCTCTCAATTTAACAAAGTTATATTGTTTTACAGTTGATGAAGTCCCCTGGGTGACACTGTAAATCTGGACACGTTGTATAGCCTTCACCGTGATTTATTATTCCTCAATTATCCAGTCTACCATGTACAATGGTGCTAATATGCATGTAAAATCTTGTGCAGTTCAAAGCATGATATCATAATAAACTGACATTATACGACTACCGCAAACATGCGAAGTCATCTGGTTCAAATGATCGGTTCTAACAACTTTTAAATTATCGGATTACACTTAAAGTCTGTGGGATGCACCCACTAAAATAAACAGAATGGCTTGTAAACCTAAACAACATATATAAAATAGCGCAGTGGCACTTAAATTCAATATCGTAAAGTTGATTTATTTTGGACTATATGAAGCGTAAAACTTTTGTATGTTTAAATTGTGTCATCTGATATATATTGCATGATATCCGGAGTTATAGGTACTTTGGATGAATTTGTATTAGCTTATTTTACTTCAAAATTGGAACTAAAATTTTTAAAGTTTACTGAATATTTAATGTAGACATAATTTATTATGTATTGCCTGTTATTTTTATGGCAGGTTACAGTAAATTACTAGATTTACGTTGCATAAGTTTATATATTGACATCGTGATAAATAATTGCAAATTGGTTATTATTGAATTTGTATTTAAACTTGTAATATGGTTGAAAGTTAATTATAGTAACGGACAAAGAACTCACACCACCCAGAAGTAGATGTTTAATTTAATATTGTTTTGGTAAAATGCTATACTAAGGAGTAAGTGGTTAAAATTTGGTAAAGTTTGGTGAATGTTGTGTAGTCGTTACACTATTAATTAATAAAAAAGTTTACATGCAACAACATTCACCAAACTTTACCAAATTTTAACCACTTACTTGCATTTTTAAAATTTACGAAAAAACAAACAGTTTGATGGGATCCAAACTCCATGTTTAGTAATGTTAAAATGCCTAGACTACGTGTACGCCGAATGTATCGCCAGCTAAATGAATTTGAAGGAGGTCGATTTTTTGATTTACGCGAGGCGGGCTTTCATTTCGAGAAATCGCTAACCGCACGAACAGAAATCCTGACTACGTTTATGAGATGTTATCAAGCGTGGTTTTATAATACCCAAAATCGGAGTAGAGTAGGCACCGGACGTTGAAGGGGCGAAGATCCACGTCTAAGACTTTCGAGGCCGATTTTTGACAACTCTAAATTTGGCTCATGAGTGGTTAGGAGAACAAGGTCATCTTGTAAGTATCCGAACGGTTTACCGCCATATATAAGGTCTTTTGGATTGCAGCATTATCGACCCCATCTTGTGCTACCTCTGACCGCCGACCGAACAGTAGGCGTTATGCTGTGGGGTGCTACTGCACATGGAAGTAGGTCCCCTTTAATCTATATTCGAGGCAACATGACAGCCTAACGTTATATTCAAGAAGTAGTGGTGCCTTATATCTCTCTCGACCATAGAACATATTTGGGATATGTTGGGTACTGGCTCGGAAATTTACCCCAGCCCCCACGGAGTTTGGAGGTTCTAAGACATGAAATACAAGTACCTAGCGATAGGATTCCTCAAGAAGGAATAGAGCACCTTATTGAATCAATGTCAAGAGGTGTTGGGGAGAACATAAATAACCGCGGTGGACAAACAAAATTAAAATACCTTGGTATTTTTTATTCACATTTTAATCATTTATTCCAACTCTGTTTTACAAAAACAATATTAAATTTAAACATCTCCTTCCGGGTATTGCGATTTCTTTGTTAGTGAGTATATTTGTCGAGATTTCGCTCTTCTGAACCTGCTGATCACGGGTCAAACGTTTGTAGTCTTAAAAGGCTAATAACATCCTCAATATCAATAGAATAATTGTAATTATCCAAAAGAGTTTTCAAGAATTCTAAAACGATATAAAACATCTAACAGCAACTTCAATAAGGACGTGTACACCACATATGTGAGCTCAGAACTCATTTAGAGGGAGTGATGGTCAATTAAAATCTCATTTCTACTTTTTAATTACTATTTTAAACCATCCAAAAGGGAGGAAGATGGTTTTGTTATATTGCAAATCAATTCCGGGCATAGACAACATTAAAAATCATTTATACTAAGATTCCCCAATTAGATACTAGTACCTCCTAGAGAACCAGATTTCATTTGAAGAGTCCGCGCGACGGTTGTGGTACATTAATTACGGGAGGTGTTCAACGATTCTAGAAAAAGCAAAAACACCTAGCAACAACTTCACAAAAACAGGAAAGTTGGCATTGAAAAATCTCACAAACAAAGAAAACATAATAATACCTACTATCAGCATTCAAGGGAAAAGCTACCACCATCATGGCCTGAGAGGACTCCAATGAGAAGACTCGTAATTTACTGATTCCAGTTACATATCATAAATTACAAAAGGGTCCCACATTGAGAACTCTGAAAAGAACAAAACTGCTCAAAGTGTCTTCTATAGGTAATGAAGATCTGAGGATGAGCAGGAAATTACACGCCGTACCAAGACGAAAAATTCATAAACCTTTTTCTTCCTATCGTTAGAGTCATCGGCTGTCGAACATGCAACATTGGAAAGTACCTAACAGAAATTCTAAACCTAAAAACTAAAAGCTTTTAAGATACTACCTAACGATATGTTTGACGTGGTTTTCTTGGAAACAATGGTCTTTGTACATGAAACAACAACAATTTTAATAATTTACAAATTAGCATATTCTTATCATTGTTACTTTATTTACAATCAAATTATTCTTAATATGAAAACGTAGAAATAAATGGATTAGTCAAGTTTTCTACAATAACCTAGAAGCTTTTCCTTATAGAAAGAATATTATGCAACATCAAATTAACGTTATCGATATTGCCTAAAATAAGGTAACCATTCTTTTATTTGTTTGATCAAGCTCGTTTACTGTTGAATAGAATAACTTGTTTTCTAAATATGTATATGTATCAAGACAATTTTGTATATCAGTCTAATTTAGGTGGATCCACTATATCATAGACGATCTTAGTATCATCATTCTTTACATCTGTTAATTATACTGAGATTCATTTAATATTCTCATCTCTACGGAATCTTATAAAAAAATGTTTTTTTAATTGACATAGCGTAATAGGACGTAGTTTTCAATTCTAATAAACCTTGTCTGATAACAATTTGAGTTATTATTAAAAATAAAGGTGCTTAACTTAACTAAAATTTATATTCTTTGTCAAACCTAGTACACAGTTTGGAAAAGTGACATGAAGATTTATTATACAATTTTTAGTGATGTGAGAATTAGGTGCATTTTATAATTCGTATTACTCCTGTTTTATTTGAATTTTATATATTCTGAAAAATTAAGGTATTTTACTTTTAAGGAAAATTCATATTTGCTGACAAACCTCGTATACAATAGAAATAGTGACATGTAATGATTACAGTGTACGTTTCTGACCATGCAAATATTTTTTATGAAAAATAACTTTTGCTCTAAATAATATTCATACAAACATTTTCCGTTTGAATCCAACGTATGAAAACACACTGTATATAGAAACCAACTGATAACCTCCATCTGGAAGTTGAGTAACTGACATTTATTTCGATTTATTTCCAGTCAACTTTCAATTTATTATAATTTTTAATAATACTACAAAATGGGATGTAGTTTTCAATTCAAATAAACTTTGTTCGATTACAATTTGAGATATTATAAAAAAAATAAAGGTACCTCACTTTTAAACCACATTGGTATATTTTTTGAAACCTAGTATAAAGTTACATAAATAATTATTATATAATTTATTAATGCAGTTTTTAATTCTAATTACTTCTATTTGATGACAATGTTAGATATTAACAAAAATAACGATACTTCACTTTTAATGAAAATTCCTATTTGACGACAAATCTCGTCTACAGTTAAAAAAGTGATATAGAATGATTACAGTGTACGTTTTAGACCATGCAAATCTGTTTATGGAGAATAACTTTTTGTCTTAAAATTATTAATAAAATGGAATCGTTTGATTTAATACACACTGTATATACAGACTAATCGAAAATCGTCAATTTGAAGTTGATTAACTGACATTTATTTTGATTAATTCAATTTATTTACAATCCGAACAGAAACAATTTCATATTTTTAATACCAGCAACTCCACCAAAGCTTACTGGATAAGAAAGTCATTACAGCTATGTTATTGAAAAAAATATATGGAACCACTTTGGGATCCCCCGGAACCTATCAAATTTCTTTTGAATTTATTATACCCCATATTTCATATTTTTAATACAAACTATTCCACCAGTTTACTGTATAAGAAAGTTGGTAAAAAAGTTTTTCCCGATTTTCTAAGAAACGGTACAAGCTATGTTATTGAAAAGAATATGGGACCACTTCGGGATATTCCAGAATTAATCCAATTTCTTTTCAATTTATCGCATGTTCCGAATAGAAAAATTTCCATATTTTTAATACCAGCGATTCCACCAAAGCTTCGGGATCCCCCGGAACAGGATACAGTATAAACAGTCGAAATTCGTTGAGCCGTTTGCCAATAATCGCTGAACAAACATAAAACAAAAACATAGATACAGACGAATTGAGAACCTCTTTCTTTTTGAAGTCAGTTAATAATAGTCTATAAATCAAAATTGAAAATCCTATAACTTTTAAAAAGTTTTACCCACAGCCAGAAATACATTTTTTAAAGTAACTACACTTTACAGATTGCTTTCTAAGTTTTTCATTATGGCTATATGTGCAAACGATTCCTGAACACTTCCTGAAGTTAATCGCATTTATTGTTTTTCTACATACTTTCTAGTGCTCCCAAGCTGGAAAAATTTTCGAACACTCTAATCCCGCGAAATATTCATTTACAACTTTGATAATTTCAGCATCTGAATGGAATTTCTTTTGAGCTAACCAGTTCTTGATGTATGGGATTTGGAAGAAATATGATGAGGATAAGTCCGGCGAATACGTTTTGTGTTAAATTAACTGAAATCGTTTCGGATTTGCCAGCCAGGCGAGATATTATCCTGATGGAATAAGACGACTCTTTTCTCTGCCAAATAATTTCAGCATTTGTAATAACGAGGTATGATTGCTCCGTGTTGCAAAGTAATCGATAAAGAGTGTTGTGTTGGGGATCCCAAATCCGTGGTTCGTCCTAGTCTTCTTTGGGGTCTGTCTCGCCAACTATCACTTCACTGATGTTTGATCTGTGTTGTAAAATACTTTATCCACATTTCAAGAATAGTTTTCGAATCATTATCTAAAACTTCGGATTAAATGTTTTTTGGATGACATGCAATTTTGGAAAATGCTAAGTTTAATGGAAAAAATTTGAAAAAAAGTGATTTTTTAATTTAATATTTGATGCAAATGATTTATTCCAATTTCATCAAAATTCACGAATATGGCAGATTTTTTAATCGAGTTCAAAAAGAAGGAGGTTCTCAATTCGTCTGTTTATATGTTTTTTTATGTCTGTTCAGCGATTACTCGCAAATGGCTCAAGGAAGTACGATCGTTTATACTGGATCCTGATCCAGGGGATCCCGTATCTTTTTCAATAACGCAGCTTGTACCGTTTCTTAGAAAATGGAGAAAAACTTTTTTACTGGTTTTCTTATACCGTAAGCTTTGGGAAGTCGCTGGTATTAAAAAATATGACAATTTATCTATTCGGGACATGGGATAACTTGAAAAGAAATTGGACTAGTTCCGGGATATCCCGAAGTGGTTCCATATTTTTTCCAATAAATCGCTTGTACCGTTTCTTGGAAAATCGGGAAAAACTTTTTGAGCAAATTTCTTATACATTCAACTTTGGTGGAGTCGCTGGTACTAAAAAATAGGGGGGAAATTGCTTTTCGGAACATGGAATAAATTAAAAAGAAATTGGATAAGTTCCGGGAGATGCCGGAGTCGTCCCATATATTTTTTAATAACATAGCTTGTACCATTTTTTAGAAAATCGGGAAAAACTTTACAGTAAGGTTTGGTGGAGTTGCTGCTATTTAAAATATGAAAATGCTTCTGTTCGGAACTTGGGGTAAATGGTAAATAAATTGAGTTAATCAAAATAAATGTCAGTTAATCAATTTCAAAGTGATTAGTCTGTATATACAGTGTGTTATCATAAATCAAACGATTTCTTTTTATTAATAATTTTAAGAGAGAAGTTATTCTTCATAAACAGATTTGCATGGTCTAAAACGTACACTGTAATCATTCCATGATGCTTTTATAACTGTAGACGAGGTTTGTCATCAGATAGGAATTTTGATTAAAAGGGAAGTATCTTTATTTTTGTAAATATTTAAATTGTTATCAAGCAGAAGTAATTAGAATTAAAAACTGCATTAATAAATTGTAAGTATTTATAATTTTTTTCCAACTAAATACAAGGTTTCAAAAAATATATCAATTTTGTTTAAAAGTACCTATATTTTTTCATAATATTTCAAATTGTAATCAAACAAAGTTTATTATAATTGAAAATTGCATCCAATTATGCTATATTATTAAAAATTGTAATAAATTGAAAGTTTGTAAATAAATCGAAATAAATGTCAGTAAATCAACTTCAAGATGAAGGTTCTTAGTTGGTTTCTATAAACTGTGTGTCTTCATAACTTGGATTCAAATGGAAAACGTTCGTATGAATATTATTTAGAGAAAAAGTTATTCTTCATAAAAATATTTGCATGGTCAGAAAAGTATACCGTAATCATTAAATGTCACTTTTTCAACTGTATACGAGGTTTGTCATCAAATATCATTTTTGCTTAGAAGTAAAATACCTTGATTATTCATAATATATAAAATTCTTCTCAAACAAAAAATAAGAATTATAAAATGCATGTAATTATGCCACATCATTAAAAATTGTATAATAAATCTTGATTTCACTTTTCCCAATTGTGTACAATTTTTGGTAAATAATAGTAATTATTATTTTTAATAATAACTCAAATTGTTATCAGACAAAATTTATTAGAATTGAAAACTACGTCCTATTATGCTATATCACTTAAAACTGTATAACGATTTATTATAAGATTCAGCGGAGAGAAGACTATTAAATGAATGTCAGTATAATTAACAGACCTAAAGAATGATGTTACTCAGATCGTCTACAATACAGTGGATCCACCTAAATCAGAATCATATACAAAATTTTCTTAATACATATACATATTTAGAAAATTAATAACCGATGCTTATTATATATAAAAACTATTTCCAATTAAGCCATTGCATCACAAAAAAATGTAAAATAAATACATTAAAAAAAACAAAAACCGACTTCAAAAAAATTATTAACTAAAAGTTATTTTTTTAAGTCGAATTTTGTTTTTTTTTTATGTATTTATTATATTAATAACTCTATTAATTACGGACCAACAATTGATTTCAAGAGTTGCCAAATCTGAAATAACAGATGCAATTGCTGGAACTGTATTCGATTGAGCAGGATCCAGAAGTGGTCAAAGGTCGGAACAAATTTCTTCCTCGACTCCTCCTTTGCTTTAATACAAAATATAGGTCGTCAGTATCAGGTTCAGAATCACTTATTATATATTAATTTATTCTCTAAGCAGAGCACTTTTCAATAACATATTAACAAATTGTCTGTACTCCACTTTTAATCGTTTGAAATTTTTTAACTGTGTACAAATTTGTAGTTATTGAACTGTTGCACGCCATCTATCGTCTCGGTTATCCGCATGATGATCGGGCTATTAATCAGAATTACGTACGACAGGCAGTAAATTTCACTTTGTTCTTTTTTCTGTAAAGAATGCCTGCTAGAAATTTCCTTTCTGAACGGGAAAACCTCAGAAAATTCATTTTGTAACGTAATTTGTCTTTGTTTATTATTTGTTAAAATTATTCCGAGAGACAGGATTCGAAAAAGCATAATGGGAAGATAAACTAACCGTAATTTCTCGGTACCCATGGAACTACATCAGAATTAAATTACACGAACATTAATTACTTGCTTTGAATATTTGACACACACTGGCGTGTCTGCGCCGTCTAATTATGTCTTTAATAAATTTTCATGAATAAACGGTATATTCAGAAAAATTATCATTCGGAAGTGCATTCAAAGACATCGTGCTGACATAATTGTCTCGTGTACGTTTCTTTGAAAACCGACGGTCTACCCTACGGAGAGAAGCATCTTCTTTCCAAACTAATTTCATTCGTTTGATGCGGTTTTCTTTTCAGTTAAAGCAGCACTTGATAATTACATGAATGAAAATGACATCTGGAACCCCCACCATCTGTTAATAACAATTGAAACTGTAGTTGACTAAGTACTTGTCTAATTTGAGACCTATTGTGTAAAACCAAGAAGTTAGTTGTCTCCATTGTTTTGTTCACAACGAACTAGTTGGACAAAATTATCTAATTCGATTTTCTTATACAATTTTCTGTTTAAGTTCAAACGGTCAGAATCCCTGTACAGAAAAAGGTGTATCAAAACAAATAATTTTGTGTCAAAAAATATTAAAAATTACGAAAAGTCAGGCGAGCTCAAATTACGTTCAAATTACTTCAAAACAACATTGTTCGACACCGATTCCTCTTTTTATTCAACTGCCGATACTGAAGTAGCATTAATCCACAGTTTTTTAGAGAGACTCATATTCAGCGACCTCTAGAGCGAAATGTGTGGGCAAGAATCGAAGGTGATCATATCGTTGGACTCTTTTTCATAAATATTTGGACTCCAAGAATAACTGAAATTTTGGAGGCAGATAATCGTCTTCTAGAAGACGAATTTGTTTTTCAGCACAAAGGTGCCCCACCACATAAGGTCTTGCCAGTTAGAGAGTTTCTGTATAATCGATTTCCTGATAGATGGATTGGAAGTTGAGGTGCCAACGTCGAGTGGCCAGCAAGGTCGCCCGATATGACCCCCTTGGATTTTTTTCTCTTTTCAATGACCCACGTATATGCTGCTCCTCCATAGTCGCTGAAAGATTTTAATTATTATTCGTCTATAACATCAGAGGACAGAAAAATATCCAGGAATCACGTTTTAATTCCCAAATTCCTTAAATTTCGATGGAATATCAGAAATTGCGCACCGTTGAATTCTTTTATAAACAGGCTTTATAAAGAGGCGTCACTAATATTTGGGTTCCATTTAAAAAAATGTGCTGAGGTGATGAGGATGCAATTTAATGTATTTTGTATGGCCAAATATGTCCCCCTTCGTAAATCTTTTGGCGTGTTTTTGGGATTTTCATGATAATGAGTATTTTGGTAACTATTCCAGGTGGCTTGTTTTCATTGGTACACTCTGTATATTATATAGGAAAGGTAGATGAGAAATCTATACATCTACTTTCTCTTAGTGAATCCTGCTATAGCGTTTCTCTATAAAAAAGAAACTAGTACTATCGTTGAGAGAGAACAAAAACCTCAATGAACCAAAAATTATACTCAAATGTGAAATTAAATTATTTACACTTTTAAAATATTGGATTATGTATAAAATATAGGGTGTAAGCTGTTAGAGTGCAAATATTTTGAGCAATAACAGTTCAGGTAAAAAAAATAAACATTATAGTTTTGTCAAAAAATGAAAATTTCACATGAATTTTTTTAGACACCAACTAAAAATGTAGCTTTCCAAATTTTTTCCTACCAAAATTTTGCACCATATTATTATCATGAAACTACCGAATAAATTTTTAATATGAAAGATTTTTATTTCAGTTTAAAATCGAACATTAAATTTATATAGTGCACTCAAACACTTACACAAGAAAATTTCGATACTTAAATCTGCTTGCCAGAGCATTTACAAACAATATTACCTCATATTATTCACATCAAATTTATAGTTCCATATTGGAGATAAATTTGTAATTGTCTCGTAAACTATTAAAATTATGGTTGAAGGTTTATATTCTACGATATTCTCGAAATATATTGTGCAAAAAATGTTATTATGCTATTTACGCTGAAAATGTATCAACTGAATTACCTGAGGGAATTAATTTGTATGTGTTTAACATGCTTTCATTAGTTCGACTTGTATGTATGTTTTTATGTATATGTGTATCAATGGAAAAGCTGTGGAACCTTTGGTGTGTCACAAATGTAAAAACACAGTTTTGCACCCTAACACCAAACCTTTATTTTAAACACTCAACGCCGTTTCAACAACTCTAAGTTGTCATCTTCAAGGAGTAAACCCAAACTAAATCCAAATTACAATTTCCTCTAATTTATACCTACCACTAAACTATTACTTAAGTGATTAGTACAAGGGGTAAATCCTAAGTACCTGAATTCTAAATAACAGATTTCAAAAATAAAGCAGATTTTATATAATGCAAATGTGTAAATTAGGATAATCCTTAATTACCTACCTACTTTTACGCTACATTAAGTAATGACATTTTTAATACTTATTTTATGGATTTTTAGAAAGTAAACTATACAATGAACTGTATGGAATAGGACCCTTATCTGAATTCATTAGTTTATTAATTTTATAAATCATAATGCTTTCGTAAGAGTCCAGTTCCCTATAATTATTTACTTGGTTAACTAATTTTAAAGAAGATAAATCTATAGAGTGGTTGTGTTCTAAAACATGATGTGCAATACTAGATTTATCCGCTCTTCCGTATTTCAAATGGGCAATATGCTCTTTAAAACGGGTACTGATAGATCTGCGTGTCTGTCCATAATACTTTAAATCACAATCATTACATTTGATTTCATAAATATCGGACTTCTTGAAATCAGCAAGTTTATCTTTAGGATTGCCCAACAATTTCTGTAGTGTTGTAGTTGTTCTATACACCGCCTTCATACCAAGTTCTTTAAAAACTTTCTTAAAGCCCCTAGTATAACGACTGTACGGAACCGAGACAAACTTTTGTTCTTGTGACTCATTTCGAAAAGTTGACAATTCTTTCATTCGTAACCGAAGCCGTTTCTTCCTAATTAATTTATCTATAATATCTGTTGGATAACCATTACATGCAGCTATTTCCCTAATAGTTTTTTTTTCATTCCCTTGTACTAATCACTTAAGTAATAGTTTAGTGGTAGGTATAAATTAGATGAAATTGTAATTTCGATTTAGTTTGGGTTTACTCCTTGAAGATGACAACTTGAGTTGTTGAAACGGCGTTGAGTGTTTAAAATAAAGGTTTGGTGTTAGGGTGCAAAACTGTGTTTTTACATATGTGTATCAATGTAGCGAAATATTTCAACGTAATTTTCACTGACCTTAAGCCGTCTGTTTTATCTAAAAATTTGCACACATATTAAGGATCAATGACAAAATTTTATTATAGAAAACTAAAAAACACGGTTTAATAAAAACTAATAAGTAAATAACAAATTTTAGCCATTAAGATTTTGTTAAACCGCTATATACAGTGATGGGCAAATGTGTGGAACCAAGTAAATATTTCTGGAATTATTAGAGATATCAAAATGAAATTTGGAAGGTGGATACTGCAGTAGATTGCCTATTTGTTTCCAAATTTTTTTACAACTTTGAGCTTCCTGTTTTAACGGAAGTAATGTTGATTTTAAAATTTGCAATGAAACACCCTGTATGTTTCATCAGAAACTAAAATACTTTTTAGTTTCTGATGAAACATTTTATTGCGATTACAAAAATATCGGGTTTGATATTGTTTACTTCAATACCTACAGAGATATTAACAGAAAAGTAACTAAGGAAAGGAAATATTCGATGGTATCTAAACTCGGTGCAGATTTCATTTACGCCCGATATAAACAAACCGCTCGGTAAGGATTTGTATTTCTGTTGGCCAATCGGTGGCATTATACCGTCACAGCCAACAGCACTGCTTATTCCATAGTCGAATACACGTGCGTTTGTTTAAATCAGGCGCACATTAAATCTGAATCAAGTTTAGTAGTACATGAAATTCATTGCAGAAATGACAGTAGTTGTCAAAATAAGTTATTAGTTTTTTTTTATTTGAAAGTAAAAAGATTGTATTGTTTTAATTTGATCGTAAAATGGCCGAATTAAGTGAAAGAGAATGAAGAGAAATATTACTGATGATTGGGTATGGGGAGAGGAAAAGAACGCATGAAGAAGTTTGTGACCTTTTTAACATTGTTCATCCGAATACACAAATATCCCGTTCAGTTAGCAATTTACCAAAAAGTGAACGGTTAAAAAGTGCAAGTAATGAAGGTGTAGCTCAAAATGTTGCTATATCTTTGGAAGAAAATCGTCACTTGTCCACTACCGACCTCGCCAATATGCATGGAATTAGCCGTCGTCGAGAAAAATATCATTCATACAAAATTCGCCTCGTTCAAGAAATCTCCGAAAACGATTTCGACAGACGTTTGCAATTTTGTGAAACGATGATGGATATTTGTAACCGTGATAATGATTTTATAGGAAATGTGGTATTTTCAGACAAGGCTACATTTTGTTTAACTGGTCCGGGTAATCGACATAACTGCCGCTACTGGTCGCAAAGTAATCCTAATTGGGTACAAGAGGCTCATACACAACATCCCCAAAAATTGAACGTTTTGGTCGGCATTTATAACAACAGAATCGTGGGGCCCTTCTTCCTACAAGAAACTTTAAACGGAGATAGGTATTTACAGCTCTTGGAGACACAAGCTTCTCCGGCATTGGAGGTAAATGGATAATTACCAAATAATATCTGGTTTCAGCAGGATGGAGCACCACCCCATGACGCTCGCATCACAGATGGATTGGAAGAAGGGGTACTTATGAATGGCCTGCACGAAGTCCCGACCTTAATCCACTAGACTATTTTCTGTGGGGTTACTTAAAGTTTAAGGTTTATGTTGATAGACCAAATAATTTGCAAGAATTAGCTGCAAGAATAACTCAAGACATCCACAGAATTACACTAGAAGTAATAGCTAATTTTACTAGAGAATTTAAAAACCGACTTGCTTATTGTCAAGAAGTAAACGGTGGTCAGTTTGAACATCTAATACATTAAGTTTAAGTTTCAATGTTTTGAAAATCACTTAGATTTAGTTAATAATTATGATTATGTATTTCTTTAATGGATATTAGATTTTTCCTTTCCTTAATTACTTTTCTGTTAATATCTCGGTAGATATTGAAGTAAACAATATCAAACCCGATATTTTTGTATTCGCAATAAAATGTTTCATCATAAACTAAAATACTATACAGGGTGTTTCATTGCAAATTTTAAAATCAACATTACTTCCGGTAAAACAGGAAGTTCAAAATTGTAAAAAAATTTGGAAACAAATAGGCAATCTACTGCAGTATCTACCTCCCAAATTTCATTTTGATATCTCTAATAATTCCAGAGATATTTGCTTGGTTCCACACATTTGCCCATCACTGTATAAATGATTTGTATTAAGTTTAAAAAAAGAATAAAATTTATTTCTGACAAAACAAAAATAAAGAGTTTCACAAAAATAATTGCAAAACTAGCGTTGGGGCTTCTTTTCTCTATTACAGTTTATCAATAACTCTTATTTTAGAAATAGCTACCAATTGTTAGCTAGCATCCCATTCTTTTTTATATTAAAATAATTATTTGAGAATGTAGGTTTTCAGAGTCATAGCTGATTCTGCTGTTTCCAGATTTGGATCGCTTCATTTTTTCGAATTAATTTATTTATATATCTGAACCAGTATGTAATCAAAGTTTTCCGAAGTTTTGCCCAAACTTATGAGGTTTTTTTTTTCAAGGATGATAATAACAAATCAAATGTTACTTACCTTGCGGCAACTCTCTTGGATTAGTCTTTTTCTCACAAACACACTCTGAAACTTCACTTTATTAAACTTCTTACACTGACGCACAAATTGTAAATGACTAATACTTTGGAGCTAGCCAACGAAGAAATAATAATTGGCCCCCCGAAGCAGGTGAGCACAAACGTTGTTTGTCTGCTGTAGCTGAACATCATCACAAAACGGGCTACCAAATGCTATTTGACAGCTCTTCTGCCGTGGCCAAATATCCGTATTATTTAAACAGAAAATTCCGTGAGGCCGTTGAAATCGCCCAAAATCCCAAGAATTTCAACCGAGACGTCTGGCAACCATGCATCCACAATTCAACAGAAATCTCATCAACAAATTAAATCACGTACATTACCTACTAATAAAATTTGAGAAACGTATTCAAAAATATCATCACAACCATGAAACAATCAAAATAATCGCATTAAGTGCCTCCTACCCTTCTTTTACCTGAAATTTAAATTTGAGGGGGGGAGGCAATTATTATTTCTTCCTTGGCTAGATCCAAAGTATTAGTCATTTACAATTTGTGGGTCAGTGTGACAAGTTTAATAAAGTCAAGTTTCAAAGTGTGTTTGTGAGAAAAATACTAAAGAAATGGTCGCCACAAGGTAAGTAACATTGGGTTTGATTTTCTCATCCTTGAAAATGCCCGTTATAAGTGTGGGCGAACGTCGGAAAACTGCTGGTTCAGATATATATATATATATATATATATATATATATATATATATATATATATATATATATATATATATATATATATATATATTTGTTTTTAAGTTTTCGCGGGCACTAAATGTTTTAGGTGGTTTCCGGGAATTCACCCGCGTAGTTGATAACTGATCCCTGCCGAGATCGATGGTAAAATGACGAAGTTTCGGCAGAGTCACATCTGCCCTCTTCAGGTCGGATCGCATAATTCTCATAGCCTTCTGCTTTCGCTTCTAGTTACTCGAATACTAAGATTTTCTGAAGCGAGCGCGCTGTTATATAGTCGCGGCTCGGCGCCTATCGGTTGACACCGTGAACGGCTGCGTGTGATTGGCCCATGGCGCTCAGTGGGCACGGCTCCATCCTGCTGATTTGTTATTTCCGGTTGAGTTGTTATTGGACGGGTCCGGGCCGGTACGGTGTTTAATAGGATTTTCCAACAATTCGATAAGTTCTGAATTTCCTTGCGTGCGTTTAGACTGTGAGGTCTCTTCGCTATTTCAATTGCCTCTCTTACGAGTCTTGATTTTGGGTGTTCTATATTTGCCAGTACTCTGGTGTTCTTAAAGTCAAATATAGAACACCCGAAATCAAAACTCGTAAGAGAGGCAATTGAAAAAGCGAAGAGACCTCACAGTCTAAACGCACGCAATGAAATTCAGAACTTATCGAATTGTTGGAAAATCCTATTAAACACCGTACCGGCCCGGACCCGTCCAATAACAACTCAACTGGAAATAACAAATCAGCAGGATGGAGCCGTGCCCACTGAGCGCCATGGGCCAATCACACGCAGCCGTTCACGGTGTCAACCGATAGGCGCCGAGCCGCGACTATATAACAGCGCGCTCGCTTCAACAAATCTTAGTATTCGAGTAACTAGAAGCGAAAGCAGAAGGCTACAAGAATTATGCGAACTGACCTGAAGAGGGCAGATGTGACTCTGCCGAAACGTTGTCATTTTACCATCGATCCCGGCAGGGATCAGTTATCAACTACGCGGATGAATTCCCGGAAACCACCTAAAACATATATATATATATATATATATATATATATATATATATATATATATAAATTAAATTTAAATAATTATTTGCCTGCTATTTAATTGTTATATTAAACGTATTAAATAGCATTTAATTATCAGAGCAGTGGACTTTTCATGTCGTAATGTCAAAAAAAAAGTTTTTACTTCTATAATAAATAATGAGCAATATTATGAGACGATAAATAACTTAGATTAAAAAGAGATAAACAAAATTTCATACATTTTTTAACAAACTGCATACGCCTCAATTACGAGAACTCTATTAGCTCTATAATATAAGTGACTAAATTATGCAGACCCAATTACAAACAATGTTTCATTATTAGTTAAGTTATTAACGTTAAAAATGGCTTCGCTCTACTTTACCTCTGGCTACTTTTTCGTCCAACCACAATCAATGGCGTTCATTGTTCCCTTATATTTTTCCGTTGCTCGCTACAAAATGTTGAGCAATAATTTATGTGGTAGCTACTCGTACATGTGGTATCAGACTTTCTGGTAGATTTTATTGCCTCTATTTCCCATACATATTACTTTATAAATGTTGGTGTCGACCTGATTTGATGCAGCATTTAGATATATGAATTTCAAGATAGTGTGCATTTTTCTTTTATTATGCACGTATTATATAGAAGACGGAATTTTGTGAGAGCGCATTTTTCGAAATCCATAGCTTTTTTTTATGTCGTAATATTTCGGCACCATTGGTGATATCAAAATACGACACCCAATTTTCTCTAATACAAAACAGATATACGGTTTGAAATTGAAAACAATACTTTATACTAAAAAATAGAATTAAAATCAGAGTTTACACAATATTTATTTAATATTTTGATGATCAAACACAAATATTACTGCTGTTAATTAAAAGTAAATAATTTAATGTGAATCGTTCGAATTGATTTGTTTTTTATTTAATTGCACACGAGCATTTAGAATTAGATCAAATCAGTGTTTACTTGAATTAAATTCCTGAATTAAATACGAGGAGTGATCCATGTGATAACGCATTTGTCTCCAATCACTGGAAATCACTCAATTACTACCAGCATAACATCACTGTTAGTTGAATTTTTTAACGAATAAAGGAGGGCGTGTTGGGAAAAAGTAGTTAAATGGCGCCAAATCAGGAGATCGTGCTGGCCATTCTATCGATCCGCGGCTCCCAATCCACCGATTTGGAAAAATTTGGTTCAGGTACTACCGGACATTGATTTCGTGATGGGGCTGTACTTTATTTTGCTGAAACCATATTGTATTGACAGGAACTTGTGGGTTTACTGGATCAGGATATAAGTTTGTCAAAGTTGGCACGACATTATTTTGGAGCAATTTTAAATATTTATCTCCATTCAAGTTGCCATGAATGAAAAAGGGACCTACGATATGATTTCCAACAATTCCTGCCCAAATATTAACTTTTTCAGGATATTGCCTATGTTTCTCTGTTATCCAGTGATGATTCTCATTAGACCAATAGCGGAAATTGTGACGATTAACATGACCGTGAAGTAAATATTCTCTCATCAGAAAGCAAAACATCTACTAATTGGATCACATTGTTATCTAACCTTACCATCATTTGTTCAGGGAAATACGTTCTCCTATCGAAATCGTCTTCCATGAGCTCCTGAGTCGACATCATTTTATAGGAATGCATTTTACTTTCCTTTAATACTCGAAAAAGTTATGTGTGGCTAACGTTGAACAGTGGGGCTGTTTTTCGACCAGAATTATGTGGGTTTTCTTGAAACTTAAGCATAATATCCAATTTCGTATTATCATTTAGCGCATTGGCAGCTACTTTTTGCATCTGCCTTACATGACCAAGCTCGCGAAACTGCTTTTCTATGTTACTAATTGTTCCTTGGGATACAGGCGGCAAATTTGGAAAATTTTCGTGAAATAAGCTAGAAACTTCCATTTGTGTCCGTATGTTATCTCCATAACCAATCATTTGTAGGATGGTTATTTTGTGCATTTCTGTTAAACGCACCATTTTTCTGAATTATTACATACACTTAACGAAATTCAAACGACAATCGCACTGACACTGATCACCACTGTTATGCAGGCAGACAACAAGATGCTAAGGCTATGAGTTTTGAAGAAAATAAAAAAAATCAGTAATAAGGAAGACAGGAATGGTTTTTCCTTACTATCTCAATATCAAGAGCTAAATGGGAATTAAGTATTGAGTATAGCGAATTTGTGAAATAAAATAATTTTCTTTTTTTAATGTTATTTTTTTTTTAATAAATCTGAAAACACTTATTATTTCCGAAACAATTGAATATAGGTGTAGGACATTTTACATGAATTATGTCTAGAATTTTCGGGAGAATCCATAAAATAAATAATATACAGGGGCTTGCATTTAAAATAAGAAAGTTGGTGTTGGCCACTTTCAGATGACACACCCTATATCTATATTTGTTGTTGAAAATATGCGCATTTAAAAATAAAAATAGATGTGTCCAATCGTTTTTCTCTACAAGCCCTCCGTTATTCCTTATCGCATTTATTCAATTTGGCTGTTCCACACTGTAGTAGCCAATGTCTGGAGAATACAACTGATGTTCTACGAATTAGAAGGCGAATTTATTAATTGCAGACATTGAAACTAATGGAGTTTTGAGTGGGAGCATTGGCTTCATAGAATAGCACACCTTTTTGGAATTTTCTGCGGCGAAATTTACCAATTGGTTCTCGACAACATGTATTGTGCAAAACCAATTTTAAAATTGTCATTTATCACCTTGAAGTATATTTTCACAAATTCTCTTCGAAAAAAACGCAGCCCTTATTTTTAAACATTTTTTCAGAAAACCAAGTAAATCATCCTATCTGTATGAATATTTCTGGCTTTAAATGCTGGAATTTCTAATTTGCTTTTTATATCAATTATAGTTAAAATATCCCTTATGCACAATCTAACGTTAAATTGAATAAAAAACCCAAAGGGGCGCAGTTTATGGTAATACGAGAATGTTTAAGATTAATGGTGTGAAAGTATCAAAAAGACAAATTTTGAAAGGGATATTTTCCGTCAGACTTCTCCGAGTGAATGCATTCAGCATAAATATAGATAACATTTTGGCACGTTTTAAGCTGCTTCCTCTTCCTGGGGTCATGTTATAAATACTACATATTATACTTTCGGCTTTGGGATCGCAGTTTGTGTCTAAAATTCGCCTTTCGCAACTTTCAACAGACTTGATACAATACATGGTTGAACCTCAGTATTGTCTAATATTTTCTGATTAAATTTCTTTAATATGTTATTAAGTAAGTTTGATTAGGCCCTCTTAGCGAATAGTTGCTTAGATTATTTCCGAACTTGGATCACAATTACAATTATCGATGACGTGTTTCGGAAAACTATTAATTGTAGTACTCTGAGAGTACACCTAAAATATTGTCATACTACTTATTGGATATTAGTATGCAACTATTCATTTATAACATTTGTGTCATACTGATATTAACGTATAAAAACAAAGTTTTGTACCCTAACACCAAAATTTTGTTTTCAGCTCAACGACGTTTCAACAGCAACGCTGTCATTTTCATGGAGTAAATCAAAATTGAGTTTTAATTTACTACAATTTATTGTCAATTTAATGAAGAAATAATTATAGGCAAGAATCATATTTATTCCACCTTGTAAAGAATCGGCAATAGTTAATTTTCGTAACAAAATGCCTTCTTACTGTATTGTTTAAAAATGAAGAAATTAAAAAATATATCAATAAAAAAAGTTTTTTAACTATTTTATTATACATTTCTTTTATTATCTAACAAACAGAGTATAGAGTCCATATAATCTCCTTGAAGGGAAACAATTTATATGTTCGTTACAAATGTTTGCAATTAATTTGTTATAAAAAATTAAGACATCAGAATTTCAGGTTTAACAAATGTTTTTCCAATTTTCCGATTCGATTTACAACATTTTCATAAAGAAGAGGGCATTTTCGAATTGTAATATAAAACTGAGAAAAATATTTGTAATTATCTAAACTCTAAGAAGTTTTAAATGTTCTATGTTAAATAACAAATTGTCTTCAATAATTCATTTTCTTCTTATTTAGTGGCCAGGATATTGATATCGTTTAAATTACACTATAGTCCCCCAATAAGAATGACAAATTGTCCGACAAGCCCTTATTAAAAATTATTTCCCTGAAAATCAACATATTCCCTGTTTCGGTCTGGGTTTTGTCGCGCTGTGTTACTACATAGGTAACTTATTTCCTATTCATGAAGAGATTTTCAAAAAAATCCCCTCGTAGGTATTAAATGAATATAATCTTAAAATTTCGACATATTAGTTCTGCCGAGCACCTATATAGCACTACATTTTTGTCCCACATTTATTTCATTTTCTATAATGTCAATGATTATGATATCATTAAATTAAAAAATAATTCGCAGATCGTTAAACAGCCATTTTTTTCTGGCTGTCCAGAAAAAGCTTCGTTATCCACAATTTCCAAAGTTAAAAGACGAATACTCTTACTTATTGGTAATCACAAAAAGGGTCATGTCCCACGGACTATTATCTAGTTGCAAGAAGATATTCTGAGCAGATGTTACTAATTTTTAATGTCGATAAAAAAAGTATATATTTGTATGTAAACAGTTTAATTTTTTTCTATGAATGCAAATATTTCCTGGTAATTGTAATTCGTGCCACTGCAGCTGGATTAATCCAATAAATACTAAACAAATGACATAATTGGATTGGTATCGGATTACTATAACATTAAATTGGTAAATATGTAACATTGTTGCGTTGTTGCCACTCTTAAAAACGTGTCCATTCAGTTCGATTGTTTTAAAACAACTATAGGTTGTCCGATAATAATTTAAATTTCATTTGCATATTTACATAAATAGTGATTTATATTTTATTATATATACAACAATAACCTATGCAAAATTAATTTTTCCTGTGAAATGTATATAGGGATGGGCTCAGCGTAATAAATACGTTCATTTGAAAATAAAAATGAAATCTGAAAATGCATTTGTAGCCCAGTACTTAGGGGTTTAATTTTGGAATTAATTAGGGTAATTTGATAAAGTAAATGTTTATAATAATGTTCCTGTTTCCAAGACACTTCCTATAGTACAACAACTCCTAGAACGGGACTCTTCATTAAGTCAACGAACTCAGTTATCAATTGAAACAATAATGGAACTACTAACATATAGCACCAAAACTAAGTACTTTCAATTAAACGATGGACTCCCGCGCAAGATGGCTAGGTGGCCGGTCGGTGTGTGTGCGTCCTAGGGTTAAGTTTAATCTGAAGGTGAGTTCAGAGTTTGGTTACCGTCGACATCCATTAGACACTAATACCAAGTGAAAAGACGCTTATATAAAGTGAAAAGACGCTCTAGCATTGATTATATGTGTTAGAAATAGTGATAGTGTCGGGAGTCCAAAGCCACCTCGTTTTTTAAATACAGTTTCGTTAATAATCTAAGTAATCATAATTTCTTTTGACATTCTCGGTGGATTATTGATTTGTTTCATTACGAAGAACAATTCAGTTATGGTATTTTTAGCGATAAGAGACTCATTTAATAATCATAATTTTTTTTTGACAAATTTGGAGGAATATCGATATTTTCATTACGAAGGACATTTCAGTTATTACAGTATTTTCAGTGAAAAAAAGAATCATTAGAATTTTTTTCATTTTTTATGGTTAAAACACTTGTAACAGGATAATAAGATCGCGAGATCGAGGCCAACCCCCGTCCCGAGAGGGACAACCTTGAAAGAAGAAGAAGAAGAATTAAACGATGACTTTTACCAACAAGATGGCATGGCCATGAGTTCTTCTCATCGGCATTAATTAACATATTTATGTAAAAAATTTGAACAAGTAATTTTATCACAAGAAAATAAATCTTTAGTTTGGTGGCGTTACCCTGACGACGTTTTCGTAATTTGGGAACACAACCTTGAAGAATTAGATAAATTGTTAAATGACAAATAACAAAGAATCAACTTTCAAATTTAACAAAATAACAAACTACCTTTCAAAGACATATTAATAACAAAAACAGAATCTACATTCGCAGCAGACGTTTTTAGGACACCAACCCATACTAACAGATACCTAAATTTCAATTCAAATCATCCTTATACAGTAAAGAATGATGTTATATTAAGTCATTATATGACAAAGACCAACTGTTATAATGATTACAAATTCAACAAAGAAAAAACAATTATCAAAAATGTTCTTACCGGAAACAATTACCCTACCAAATTTATCACTTAAAAAGACTTCAACAGAAAACAAAACATCGGAATCAACCCGGAACTTCTCTTAGTAACACTACTACCACATTGTAGTTACAACTATACCATATATACAGAGTCTATCAGAAAGATGGAAAAGAGTGGGCAATAGATTTAATATCAAAACCGCATTCAAAACAAGAAATACATTGAAATCACTAATATCGAAAACCAACAAAACTCAGAACTCAAAAAACTGCATATACAATATTCCTTGCGAATGCAGTAAATTTTATATTGGAGAAAGATCGAGACGATTAAACGTACGAATTAATAAACACAAGAATTACATAAAAAAGAACAATTTGAAAACTCGAAAATTTATGAACATGCTTAGAACCTAGGCCATAAAATACAATTTGACAATTCAACTATACTTCACAAAGAACAACATAACAAAAAACGAAAAATAAAAGAGTCTGCATTAATTCTTTTGAATGAAGACAATTGTATGGCTTCTACTTCTATAGAATTCAATCCTATCTGGTTACCTACAATTAAGGAAGAAATTAGTAATGGCCATCTCCTTTTGAACGACCCAGTATCGAGATAGTTCCAAAGGTTTTTCCGAGGTTTTCCCTTATGTATAATTTTAATACATGATATTTAGAATTTTTTTGTGCTACCTGTATATCTAGAAACAACAAAATATTCTTATGTCAACTTAAATGTCATATATCAAACTTTCAGTTTGCATTTTATATTTTCAATGCATGTTTAAAGACATTGAAAACGAAGTCAGAATAGACCTCTAAATGTTTGGTTTTTCCTTGAATATACAGATTTTTGTTCCGATTGTCATGTTATTTCCCAAGAACACATAAAAATAATCAAGAATATGCCACAAATGACATTTAGAACATAAGTAGGATAATATGGTAGGTGATCTGTAGCCGTTGTTAACACATTTATAATTTGGAAAACAGCTCCAAGCCAAAACATACGAAGTTATCGCTCCAATTTGCGTTCAGTGAGAGAATATATACTTTATCAAAGATAAATACCAAAGCTTTATTTTCACTTGGTTTATTCCAAGAAGTAGACAACTTTGATTCTAGGCTAGTGTGAAATATAAAAAAACAGTATTCCCAGTAGTTAGTAAGTTGATGAAATTTCAACACCCTTGTCATATTCTTGATTATTAAGAAATATGCTGAAAATACAGACACGCTACTCGTATTTTAAATCCAAATTCATAAGATGCTTTATTCCTGGAAAATCCTTGACGTCCTCATACCTTCTATGCGGAGTCTTGTTCACATAATCATAAATCACAATTTTTAATGAAGAACATTTTCCGAAAACCACGTTTCACTCGACTGTGCATACGTTTCAGGGATTTATCCGTTCTTTTCAGCATATCCTATATAGATGATTTATATAATATATTTCATTTTCATACCCATATCAATTTGAATGCGAAACAGACGAGATTTCATTGCAGAAAATTTGGTTTAAGGATGAAATTTACAAAAAATAATAATATTTTGTAAAGTAATGATTTTCACTTCAACTATATTCTTTTAAGGAGGATTACGAAGGGTTTTATATGTGTGTCGACTTAAGTTGGAATCATATGCAACTTTGTTATTATCAATATTAATATAAATTTATTCTGCATAAACTTAAATCTAAAATGAAATCATCACATGTCAGTTTTATTCAATTTACACGAGGATTGCCACAAAATATGAATTTTGCTTGAAAGTTCAGTACATTCTATGGCAACATCGAAAATTGTTATGAAAAAAAATTAATTGTAATTGAAAGGTGCTACTAATTACGAAATTATATCTATATACCATGAAAATTCTGGTTTTGATATTATTTACAAATTTCGACCCATCATATTTATAAGAAAATTGGCCTTCGGTTATATCTACTGAACTTTGTATTATAATATTGTTTTTGATGTTTAGGACAAAAGTTTTCGTAAGTATCTAACTAGCTAGGATTTTAAACTATAAGAGGTCAAATTATGCAGCGCTTCAATACCGCACGCAATTAGGGGAAACAAATCTCAAAACCATGACCAATTCAACGTTTTAAAATATAAAACATTAAAAATTTAAAACAGTCGATTCTACCGAAGGGTCCAAGATTTGTTTTAGCCCAGATCAAGATGAAGAGCTGAGATCCTAGGGTCTAATTTTACTTGCCCAACTTGTGATTGTGAACTGGCTTTTAAACGACGCAGCGACCTCTTTACGATAATTTTGAAAAAAGTGACTCATCTGTTCAAGTAATGAATTTTAGTAAGATGTTTAAAAAGAACGTCAAATTTAGATTTTCTGTCATGTTTGCGTCAAGTTATATACCTATTGTACTGCTAGGACTATTGTACTGCTAGGAACAGGAACTATTCTTAGTTCACCACTTTGGCTTCCCATATTTTGGATATGCCAAAAATTAAAGCAAAATTCTTACATTGCATATGTATGAATTTTGAAAAAACTTGCCGTGTGATGATTATCTTCTTTCGTTAGGTTCACTGTTCTTTATTGTTATTGGTACTTCAATTTGAAGATACACATCAGTACATCTATTGTTAAACAGCACAAATGTCTAGATTTACTCATTAAGGGCATTTTGACAATCCCAATAGTCCTATAGTCATCTTACAAAGAATTTCGTTTTTTCATGCTACGTTTTAGTTAATTGTCGTTTCCTTATTTGTGAACCATCTTTACTTGGGTCTACCCAAAATCAATAAGTTAAAACAACCGACTTCAAATAATCACAAACATAACAACAAAGTTACTTTTAATCAAATCGATCAGATATTTGTGGACAGCAAACACAAGGCAGACTTAATGAATGTCGGAAGCTTGGAATGCAAATATTGATTCCTTCAACTCTTTGCTTCAAACAAGGCTGGACGTTCGTGTAAAGGATACCCGGAAAATAAAAGTATAACGGCAAGAAGTACATTTTGAAAATAGTGATATATACAATGTCTAGTTAGATAAAACATTTATCTAAACAGCCTTTCTATTGAACCCTGAAAAGGACTCATAAACAGTACGTAAATTGAGGGATACATTTTTGAAACTTGCTTAGGTAGAATAAAGAAAATAAATATGATATTAAGTTTCCAAGACTTTTTTGAACGCAATGCAGTATATAGTTTTTAGGCTAGAACCTTCATCATATACATTATTTAAAGTTAGAGCGGAAATTTGTTTAAATACTTTAGCCACAAATAGAGCAGATATAGTAAAGAAGCGTCAAATCTAAGGAACCATATAAACATAATTTAAAGTTGGTGCGAAAATTTATTTAAATACTTTGGATCCAAATAAAGCAGAGAGAGTAAAAAAGTATCAAACAAATTAGTCCACTAAAGTAGCCTAAGACGTCGAATTTGGTCATGGCTGTTGTTTATAATTTTTCCATTAAATCTGATGGTTCTTGGACCTACCAGACAATTCCGAGAGAAATATATAAATAAGGACAGCTGACGATAGGAGTCATTCTGTTTTCGACGGTCGTATTGTATAGTTAAGGTAAAATGTAAATAGTTTCGGTGAATATAAATTCTGTTAAAGTAGTGGAAATAAATTAGAGTGAGTTGGACTGTGTTTTTAAATAAATCCAAGAACTGAACAGAACCCGTGTGTGAAAATAAAACCATTACAGTAGTCTAGTACGTTGAATTTGGTCATGGCAGTTATTTCTCATTTTTCAATTAAATCTAAGGAATCATATAAACAATATTTAAAGTTGTTGCGGAAATTTGTTTAAATACTTTAGCCACAAATAAAGCAGAGAGAGTAAAAAAGCATCAAACAAAGTACTACAACAATGTGGTCTATGATGTCGAATTTGGTCATGGCAAGCAAAGATAGCAAAGGGAAGCAGGAAGTATGGAATACTAAAGGGTTTTGATAAAATCTAAATCTGTCTCAAGAAAAACCAAAGGAAGGATATATACAATAGTAATTCGGGAGACAGGCAAAACACCCATAATTTTTTAATATTTTTTCCTCGTAAATAATAGGATTGTTTCCTATACCATTCTATTCTAGGCGCTTTGATTCCTGTTGAGAAATATCGTCATACAATCTTTGTAGAGCACATATTCTCTTGATCACATCCTTAGCCGGAGTTTACTGCTTCTGTGGTCTTTTAATATAATGCCTAGGATCCTTCTAACTATAGACATTCTATACACTTGCATAATATTGAAAGTTCTTCACTTTAAAACCTATGTTTTACACTGTATGTTGCACCTCGGAGGATACATTCCTTGTAAATGGTAGTTTTTAACTAAAATGGATTTTTGATTTTCATACCATTACTAAGTTGTAATGGAAAAGCTGTGGAAGCTTTGGTGTGTCACAAATGTAAAAACACAGTTTTGCACCCTAACACTCAACGCCGTTTCAACAACTGTAAGTTGTAATCGAAATTACAATTTTCTCTAATTTATACCTACCACTAAACTATTACTTAAGTAATTAGTACAAAGGGTAAATCCTAATTACCTGAATTCTAAATAACAGATTTCAAAGATAAGGCAGATTTTATATAATTCAATTATGTAAATTAGGATAATCCTTAATTACCTACCTACTTTTACGCTACATTATTAAGTAATGACATTTTTAATACTTATTTTAGGGATTATTAGAAAGTAAACTATACAATGATCTGTATGGAATAGGACCCTTATTTGAATTCATTAGTTTATTATTTTTATAAATCATTAAGCGTTCGTAAGAGTTCAGTTCCCTATAATTATTTACTTGTTTAACTAATTTTAAAGAAGATAAATCTACAGAGTGGTTGTGTTCTAAAACATGATGTGCAACACTAGATTTACCCGCTCTTCCGTATTTCAAATGGGCAATATGCTCTTTGAAACGGGTACTGATAGATCTGCGGTTCTGTCCATAATACTTTAAATCACAACCATTACATTTGATTTCATAAATACTGGACTTCTCGAAATCAGCAAGTTTATCTTTAGGATTGCACAACAATTTCTGTAGTGTTGTAGTTGTTCTATACACCGTCTTCATACCAAGTTCTTTAAAAACTTTCTTAAAGCCCCTAGTATAATGACTGTACGGGATCGAGACAAACTTTTGTTCTTGTGACTCATTTCGAAAAGTTGACACTTCTTTCATTCGTAACCGAAGCCGTTTCCTAATTAATTTATCTATAATATATGTTGGATAACAATTACATGCAGCCATTTCTCTAATAGTTTTCTTTTCATTTTCAAACCGCTCTGTATTGAGAGGGAATGTCAACAACCGATGTACAAGGAAATTAATCCCCGCCATTTTATGTTATTGACAGTGAAAATACGTATTAGATAAATATCTATATGTGCTGGTATCCTTCCTATATACATCAAACTAACATTACTAAGTTCAGCCATATACATCTTTATTGGTCAAAATTCTGACTATCTTTAATAAGTGAAATTATTTGAACCGGACATTAGCTTACTATTTCGATGGTTTGTTAGCTGATAGTTAGAACAATGGGATCGTGGATGTTGCTTGGTTCGTCATGTTACGAGTTTTTGTATGTTCATTATTAGTCTCTTCTTCAGCTTTGATTTCTATTAGCATTTCTTTCAGTTCTTGTTTTTCATGTGCAAATATTTCAACGCAGTCGGCGTTGGGTTTTCACCCTGTATAATGATTGTATATTGTTCTTGTTCCATGCATTTAAATATATCTTTAAGAGGTAGATTAAACAATTTTGCTGATGTAAGCATTTCCATTTTAATGTATAAGCATTTATGATTAACCGGCATATTTCCATTATATCGGTTATGTTAATTTGTGTTGCAAATTTATCAGTAAACCCTCAACCTTAGGTCGTAAGTGTATAAAACTATCTAACCACAATAAATGTTTACAAAGTCAATTAAATAACTCACGTTTACAAAATTAAACATAAAGGTGGCGAAGATGTTTGAGTTGGAGTGGCCAAAATATGATACACATAAGACAGGGATGTCATCAGATGGTGTTTGTAACAATTCCATAGACAAGAAAAACTTTTAAATACTACTCCAACAAGCAGTATTTAAAAAAGTACAAAAATTAAAACACCCAATTCAAACAATCAATGGCCATCTTAACTTTATAAACTGCCCGGGAATCTGGGAATATTTAATTCATATAATTTGTATATTATTTCCAGCTTTATTACAGTTTGGGACAGGTATATTCCCTTCGAATTGTCAGGTATACAGTGATGGGCAAATGTATGGAACCAAGTAAATATCTCTGGAATTATTAGAGATATCAAAATGAAATTTGGAAGGTGGATACTGCAGTAGATTGCCTCTTTGTTTCCAATTTTTTTACAATTTTGAACTTCCTGTTTTGCCGGAAGTAATGTCTATTTTAAAATTTGCAATTAAATACACTGTATAGTACTTTAGTTTCTGATGAAACATTTTATTGCGAATACAAAAATATCGGGTTTGATATTGTTTACTTCAATACCTACCGAGATATTAACAGAAAAGTAACTAAGGAAAGGAAAAATTCGATGTTAGCTAAGCTCGGTTCAGATTTCATTTACGCCCGATATAAACAAACTGCTTGATAAGGATTTGTATTTCTATTGGCCAATCGGTGGCATTATACCGTCACAGCCAACAGCACTGCTTGTTCCATAGTCGAATACACGTGCGTTTGTCCATGAAATTCATTGCAGAAGTGACAGTAGTTGTCAAAATAAGTTATTAGTTTTTTTATTTGAACATAAAAAGATTGTATTGTTTTAATTTGATTTAATAAAATGTCCGAATTAAGTGAAAGAGAAAGAATAGAAATATTAATGATGATTGGGTATGGGGAGAGGAAAAGGACGCATCAAGAAGTTTGTGACCTTATTAACATTGTTCATCCGAATACACAAATAATCCGTTCAGTAGTGACGAAATGTTTTCAAAGGTACGATACAACTGGAACAGTTAGCAATTTACCAAAAAGTGGTCGGTTAAAAAGTGCAAGTAATGAAGGTGTAGCTCAAAATGTTGCTATATCTTTGGAAGAAAATCCTTACTTATCCACCACCGACCTCGCCAATATGCATGGAATTAGCCGTCGTTCAGTAGGAAGAATATTAAGGCGAGAAAAATATCATCCATACAAAATTCGCCTCGTTCAAGAACTCTCCGAAGACGATTTCGACAGACGTTTGTAATTTTGTGAAACGATGATAGATATTTGTAACCGTGACAATAATTTTATAAGAAATGTGGTGTTTTCAGACGAGGCTACATTTTGTTTAAATGGTACGGTTAATCGACATAACTGCCTCTACTGGTCGCAAAGTAATCCTAATTGGGTACAAGAGGCTTATACACAACATCCCCCAAAACTGAACGTTTGGGCCAGCATTTATAACAACAGAATCGTGGGACCCTTCTTCCTACAAGAAACTTTAAACGGAGATAGGTATTTACAGTTCTTGGAGGCACAAGTTATTCCGGCATTGGAGGTAAATGGACAATTATCAAATAATATCTGGTTTCAGCAGGATGGAGCACCACTCCATTACGCTCGCATTGTTCGAGATCATTTAGATAGACAGATGGATTGGAAGAAGGGGTACTTATGAATGGCCTGCACGAAGTCCCGACCTTAATCCACTAGACTATTTTCTGTGGGGTTACTTAAAGTCTAAGGTTTATGTTGATAGACCAAATAATTTGCAAGAATTAGCTGCAAGAATAACTCAAGACATCCAGAGAATTACACCAGAAGTAATAGCTAATGTTACTAGAGAATTTAAAAACCGACTTGCTTATTGTCAAGAAGTAAACGGTACTCAGTTTGAACATCTAATACATTAAGTTTAAGTTTCAATGTTTTGAAAATCACTTAGATTTAGTTAATAATTATGATTATGTATTTCTTTAATGGATAATAGATTTTTCCTTTCCTTAATTACTTTTCTGTTAATATCTCGGTAGGTATAGGGTGCTTCATTGCAAATTTTAAAATCGACATTACTTCCGGTAAAACAGGAAGTTCAAAATTGTAAAAAAATTTGGAAACAAATACGCAATCTACTGCAGTATCCACCTTCCAAATTTCATTTTAATATCTCTAATAATTCCAGAGATATTTGCTTGGTTCCATACATTTGCCCATCACTGTAAATAGTTCCCTTTATTTTCATAATATAACACTAAAAAATAATGTCTTCATCTTTCTGGCATATTATCATCAAACCACAGTTGAGTATGAGGCGTATCGGGTAACGAATAAAACCAGGAAATGTATATCATAAAGCACTAGAATAAACTTTTTTATATTTCATGAACAAAAGACCATTGTGTATTATTTACTTTGTGCATGATTTTCATGTTTGTGTCTACTTCAAACAAATGAGAAAACAAGGAAAAGTCATTAAAATGCAGACTGGACATAAGCTAGAGTTTCATAAATATCCTAGTCCAAACTCTTTCATTTTTGTTAAATAACTTAAATACAACTATGTGGATAGAAATGTGAATTAACTGTTGTTATGAATTGAGTTTTTTGAGTGTCATAGAAAAAAATAGGGGGGTGTTTGGAAAGACAGTTGGGGTTGTTTCTAAGGTTAACTTGAAATATCAGTAAAACGAATATCAGTAAATTCCATCTTCTTTATGCTTTCTAAAACCTACATGGACTTTTCCAATTAACACTTGCGATTAGTAAAAGACACATTTCTAGTTAAATCACTATCGATCTCAAAATAGTAGTCACTCGACAATTTTTTGTTGTGTATAAAAAAGATATCCGTATTTCGTGTCCCAACCAAAACTCCTTTCGATTCGGTCTTTGATAGTGCGTAAGAATGGAAGTTCCTGCACGTTTAAGTCGTCAGCCCCACATGTGAGAGAGTTATGTCCCGAACAGCGTACGATATATCTTTCTGTAGTGATGGTGCTTACAAAGAATAATGGTCAAATCAACAAATCAATTAGATTAGGGTGACAGAACAGCACTAACTGGTGTGTCAGATTTATGTGTTTGAAGTCTTTATTGACTCGTTCAATAGTGATTTTTCTACCGTGCAAGATAAACTGAATTTATTGTGGGGTGTTCAGACAATGTGAATCAATATTTGTTCATTCCGATAAATCTTTTCTAGCAGAAAAATGGGGTCAGTTTTCAAATTTTTAATTCCGAACTACACTTTAAATGTGAAAATGTTAAACCTTTAGGCTTTTGTACAATAGATGAACGATCCCTATCATTCGCCTCAGACATTTTGGTAATGTAAGTTAAATATGACAATACATCTCCACATTAAGGCTGCTGCACTTCTACTCACCACTTCTCCAGCATTTGAGCCTCACGAGAGACCTCTGGAAAACACTCGTCTTTTGGTGGCATCATTATCACTTGACCAATATTTCGGCAACAATTTGCTTTCATTATTGGGACCATTCCGAAGAGTCAAGTCTGGAGAACATGGTGGATATTTCAGCAACTGAGAGCCTACTATTCTGCTTAATAATTGCCTGTAATAGTTACTCCCTTACACTGATAATCAACCAAATTAAGTACCCCAAAGACTTTTGGGCATAAACTGCCTAGCTAAAGAGCCATCTTCAATTTACAAGGACATGAAAAGTCATTTTAATCCCACTTTTTATATTGAACTTGGGTTACATGATTTTGATTACCTTTAAACCAAGGTACCACCCGACTCATATTCATATTTAAGATTTTATCACAAGCCTAATAAAATGCGCAGAATCTTTCACCGGGATATAAAAATCAACGGGTTCCAGCAATTATTTTTAAAGAAATAATATATGAAATATCGGCCATGTTTTGTTTTGATTGGCCTACACGGTATGTTGTGTGCCTCCATGATTTCAGTTGAAGGCAGTTGCCCTATTGTGCCTTTAAATTTGTTTTGATTTATTATTATTATATAATCAATATACTTTTAGCAACATAGTTGTCCGTAAATAAATATTGAGGGATTGGTTTTCACTGTGATATGTATTATTTGCGGTCTCAGAAGATTCTTTTACAATTGCTTACTTAGCCTTTATGATGAAATTTATATAAAAGATATTTTTCTTCGTTTTGTTAGTTTTCTTTACTTTTATGTCTGCTTTCCTTATTTTGAGAAAATCAGAAGTGCATTCCAATAACGAGACCCTTATGTTCATAATGCATATATTTCACTTTTTCATATAGTCTTATACTGTACAAACACAAACTACTTTTTCCTTTGAAGTTGAATTTAATAATGTGAGTGGGTTCCAATGCTTTGTGGACATTTTTCTCGTAACATGATGTGATCCTATTTCAAATAACGAAATGAATTTCTGCTTTTAATAAAGATATCTTTCATCGATAGTTAGCTCTTCTGAGAAACCGTATCATTTTACTGTAATGTAGTGAATTTCATATTATGTATTGAATTATGAGGGTAAGTTGATACTTTGTTGATATTAAAAAACTGGGGCTTTTAGGAAACTTTATTTATTTAACGATTTTTAATACCTTTGCTCTGCAAACTCTTCTTTTAGAACCATTTCTTGAAGTGATTAATTATATTATTGTCAAATAAATAAAAAATGAAACACACTCCTTTTATATATATTTGACGAATTATCTGCTTTCCATAATTAGTTTCTGATAGATATTCAGATTTAAATTTGAATATTTGAGAAGGCTATGTGACACGCAAAACCTTAATAGAATACAATTTAAACTATGCAAAGGACCTGTTTTTCAGATATTCTGGAAATAATATGGACCAATTCGTGAAATTCCTTACTAACATTTACATATATTACCTTCGCCTATTTTTGAAGTTTAAAAAGGAAATTACAAGTGATATGATAATACAGTATATATTAACTATGTGGACGAAAAACAGAATGAGTTTAAGGCTGGCAGGTCCTACCCAGACAGTGTAGCTCATGGAAACAAATAATAGAGAATACAAAACAGAACTTGTTGTTTATAGACCTAAAAATAGCTTATGATAGCATATCAATTTCAAAAGCTGTCTAAAACTTAATGCAAAGGCATGAAATCTGCAGTGAATCTGGGGAATAAAACATCAGAGACCTTTACAGTAAACAAAGGTCTGAGATAAGGATGCATCTCCCCAACCCTCTTAAAGTTATATATCGCAAAAACATTAACAAATTGGAGAAAGATGGAGTGAAATAGGTATCCAAATAGACGATGACAACTGTGTTAAAAAAACAATCCAGTTCTCAGATGAACAAATAATATATGCAAGAGGCGATGAAGACGCAGAATAAAAGTCACGCAAACTGAAAGAAGAATATGGGAATTGCATAAGAACATCGAAAATACATGGTACATGTGTATGGGAGAAGAAGCGACTGACACACAAAACACAGACGATCAGAAATATAGAATAAACAAAGCAGGAGATATTAATCTACATCACAGTGATCAAGAGCACTTTGATGTATGGATCTAAGATCTGGAGAATGAAAGATCAATTAAAGAAAAAATTAGAATCAACTGAAATCGATGCACCGAGAAAAGCAAATAGAATGTCAAAGTCAGACTGGGTTAAGAATAACAATAAAGCCTAATATATCAGCATGAAGACTGTAGTATGTTAAAATACTTAAAATGTAATCCTTTTAATGAAAATAAATCAGAACTATCAGTCTTATAAAAAGTTAATGGGTGTTAAATAGCAGTTTCTTTATGCGATAATGACAAAATTTCTGTTAGTGGTTTTATTGGAATGTAACATCACACTTGAGAAACAAGGCTGTATATTCAAAAAAACTAATCGTTCTGACTTCGTTGTCAATTAAAATGCCAATAAAACTGTACAAATTTCATTGAAAATGATTTGGGTAATTCATGTTTTTAAAGATAAATTATGTTTTTTTTATTGTAATTAATACAATATACAAGAATTCATAGTTTTCTTAATAACTTTGCCTTAAACTGTTTATAAAAAATTACATTAAATGGATATTGATGCAGATTTTTTCTAAACAATTCGGATTAGATATATACTTCCATTACTGCAATATTTGGTTCAGCTCATCCTTAGTAATTTTTATTATTTTAAATATTCCATTGTTTTTTGTAAATATTATTACTTAACCTGGACGAAAGATTTTCTTCCTTAAAATTGCTAAGTTTTCGAATAATTTCAACGAGTTTTTAGTAAAAAATTCCCTCAAATCTTTTCCAAATAGCAAATCCAACTTTTTTCCACCGTATTGTACCGCTGATTCTTGTTAGTTGAAAACCTTCTCAATTTTCGGTTGCATACTGTTTGTTTTAGTATTGACGGGAACATTATAGTTAAACAATGAGACTTCAGCTACTTTATTCAAGGACCACATATGCTTAATCGTTGTTATTTTGCAAGTTTGTTGGGGGGCGTTGGATTCATATTACTATACAAAATCATTTTTTCATGATATGACGATTAGTCAAAAAAATACTAGTTTGTATTTTATTCTATTTTATATTAATGTATATTTTTTTAAATTGCGTGACATACTTATATGTTATATTAACAAAATAAGTCAAATTTAAGGTACCTTAACTTCTGGCCGATTGTAAAATTGATATGGTTAGTCTTATTAAGTGTTGTTAACAGATCTTTTTTGATGAGCTAGTTAAAAAACCTGGAGAAGCAAAACAAATTCTAAGTTGTCCATATTGAAAATAGTAAAGTACGACAATAATAAAAACGGAATTTTTATACCTACATGAAACTGTTGAAGAAATCATTTTTTTACATACCCCATGAAAACATAATTTTGGGAAATTTAGGTGGTATTAAAAAGTGCGAATAAATTTAGGATAAATGTGGAATATATGACATTACGCTTATCTTTTGGTTGCGTTTCCGAATTTGTTCTGTTGTCCATTACTGTCCATTTTTTTTGTAATTGATATACACCACTTTGTTTCCAATTTTAAATATACTGGAAAAATAAAGATTCTAAAAAACGTGACGTAAATCAATTTTTCTACCTTCAACAATCATTTCATCATTATGTATCTAATATATACCAATTTATTAAAAATGTAGACATTTTACAGCATTAAAAATACATGATACGATCGAGCTTTCCTTGAGGTTTCCACGGATGTAAATTTCCGAACACAAATCAGGATTTTTCCGGGTGCATAAACATAACGGATTCGAATTTCAAAGGAACAAGTCGTGAAACTAAAGGTTATAAATTGCCAGTTTCGTATTCGCTGTTAGAGTCAGAAAGCTGGAAATGAAATTAGGTAGGTTACTGCCTCCTATTTTGTAAAAAGACACAAGTGAAAAATGTGCATGTATACGTATACAGCTGACAGTAAAACTAGGGAAATCAATGTTTTCTTTCACCTGGGAACGGATTGAAGTGTTGAAAACGTTCTTTTATGATTCTTCAAAACACCATAACATATATATTAATTTTTTCATTTGATTCTGTAAATATTTGTTTCAGTATGAGTAGAAAGACTACACTTGAGGCAGTTTATTTATTTTAATTACATCAGAAATAAACAATTTATTGGATAACAGACAAGATTTGAGCAGTAGTTGGAGAAAGTGAGCCAGTAGGACGCAATTTTTCTGAAAACAGTGGCGTATTTATGAGTTCTAGCAAAATAAGATTTCTCCTAGTTGATAACTGATCCCTGCCGGGATCGAGGGTAAAATGACGACGTTTCGGCAGAGTCACATCTGCCCTCTTCAGGTCGGTTCGCATAATTCTCGTAGCCTTCTGCTTTCGCTTCTAGTTACTCCAGTAATGGGCCCAATTGAGTTCTGTAATGAAATCTTTGACTCTTAGATCTATTCGTTTAACAGATATTGACAATAGACAAAACGAACTCAATAATCTTCACAAATCCTTGGACAAAACGGTTATCATCCGGACCACATTGCGTGTATAATTCATCAATCTGAACACCCCCAATCACACCAACCCCGTCAGAAACAGACCAACAACATTGAAAAGCCGTCCTTCCATACATTCGAGGAGTCACTGACAAAATAGCACGGGTTTTACAACGACATCAAATAAAGACTGTCTTCAACACCATTCAAACTATAGGCAACTTAACCGGTAACCCCAAAGACAAAGTACCTAACGAGGATCAAGAAGTTTACGAAATTTCATGTCGCGATTGCCCACAAAACTACATCGGTCGTATCAACAGGCGCGTTAACCATCGAGTATATGAACACTCTTTGTCAGTTCGTAAAAAATATCCGACTACAGCTCTCGCGCATCACCATATCCAAACAGGGCACTCTATCAACTTCGAGGACAATATGACGATCATATCTCTCAATTCTCTTAGGGCATCCACTATTTGCGAAGCCATCGAAATAGAAAAAAGGCCTCTCTGTCTAAATAGACGCGATGACAGCACTCGCCTTCCCACAGCTTGGACCTCCGTAATTGCCAGATTAAACAAACCAGACACGCCCACGAATACCCAACCAATCAACGCACAGCCCCTTCATCACGCGACATCACCTCCTAATCGACCGATAACTATAAATAAAAGAAGCAGCGCAGACTCACCTTCAGTTCAGTTACCTAGTGACTCTTGGGGAGTAGGCAGGTTGAGGCCCCGAGTTCGATCTAGACTCTGAAACTCTATTTTACTTTTTGTCTCTTGATAATAGCTCCAAAGTAGGAATCGAAACGTCGAGTATTTAATAAATTCAGACGCGATTCTCACCCGGAACCTAGCTTAGTTCATATATATCACCATCATCGTCTTAAGTAGCTATATTCAACCAATTTTTCATGGTGTAGCCTCTCTGAAGAAATGAAAGTTTGCATAGGAACTTGAAGAGCTGTGGAAATGGAGAACTTACGGTTTTTAGAAAAGAGCTTAAGATCTGTGAGAAGGACTGCATTGAAGAGAATAGAAGATAGGTGAACAAATGGTCTTTTTGACTAACTGAAATGAAGAAGTGTAGTACTAAAGAATTCAAGAACTGGCTCAAAGGACTGAGGAGAAGAATATGTTTTTGTCAGTTTTTATCGAGAACTCAAGGCTTGAGGAATGGGCTTTTGAATAACTAAACGCTTGAAGAAAAGTATCAATGAAAAGCTGAAGAGCTGATCGGAGACACTTAAGGTCTTGAGGGAACAGATGAAGGGCTTACGGTCATTTAGTGGGAAGAATTGTCTCGAAGGTTTGAAAATATGAAGAATATGTTTTAGATTTTTACAGGCTTGCCTTACCACGCTGCCTCAGTGCTGCTTGGTAAGGGGCAAATGTCGATTTTCATGATTTTTGCCATTTACATCAGAGATGACTTCACCCCCCGCAATTGTGTCACAATTTTTCATTAATGGAAAAAAAACTTGACTTGGCTGGGATATAATTGATGTGAAGGACATATATGTTCTGAGATCATTATTATGAACTAGGCTAGCTTCTGGGAGAGAACCGCGTCTAAATTTGTGAGCCATTAGCATTCCTTTCGGGATTAGATTTTTAAGGTTTCTGATAATTGAGGTAAATTTGAGGTGAAGTTCAATTTTTCTGAAAGAAGCCATAGCAAAAACTGATGTGAGATATCTTCAAATTGATACTATCAAAGGCAAACAGATGACATACCATTGGAATAGAAATTACTGATGAATCAGGGATAATGGATTATTTACTTTTTTGATCCCAATAAAAAGCGTGTGTACTTAATTTAAAAGTTAATGCCAGAATTTTTTTTGTTTAATTTGTTTTCCGTCTATATTTTTTAATATCTTTAAACTATGCATTTCATGTGGATATTTCATGTGAAAGCTCAACCGCATCATGGCGTCATAGCATGGGCGTAGCAAGGATTTGTTCTAGTGCGGGCAGGCCGTCAGCTCAACAGCCACAGCAAGCAGTCGGTTGTATTAATAATGTGACGTTTACCAGCTTTTTAAGGGAGGAACGAGATTTTTAATGGGGACAATACCCCCTTGCCCCCCTATCTACGCTCTTTCGTCATGGTACTTCAGAGGGCACATACACCGTCTTATGCAGGGCTGCCAGATCTCATTGTTTTAAATTGAATCTGACAATTTCAATAAAATATCGGAAAATATTTTCACGATTTTGATAACGTAGTTCAGTATTAAGTTTAGCCCGTAAAAATACGAAAAACTGAATTAAATCTATCAAAAATAATAAAACCTTATCAGAAATAAATTGGCCAATTCACACAGTTCTGATTTTAGTTTACAAATTACATATTTACAAACATTTGACGCCCAGGGAATTATAACTTGACAATAAATGTCACTTATTACATAATATAAATTAATAACGATGTAGAAGAATTTTGGGGAGATGTCAAAATTTGTTAATTTTGCATATAATTTCCCTTATCTTCCAAATTCTGGAATATATAAAAAGTATTTTCGAAAAAATAAAGAAAGGCAGTTTTAGAAATTCATTTTTACAAAAATAATTATACTTGTCACAAGAAACTGTTTTAATTTATAAACAGCTTAAAATAGTAAAATAATTTACCCCCAGAAAAGTTCTAGAAACTTCATTTTCTGATTGCCATTATGTCCATTAAATTTCACTCATTTTAGTTTTCATCATAATTAAATATTATTAAACAGTAGTCAAATCCAAATGTAAGCAGAAGCCATTTAATATAAAAAAATAACTGAATTAAATTGTCGCTTTTTAAACATCTAATGATTTTTCCAATCCCTCCAAGCAGTGTGGATTACGTATAGTATTGAACAAAGTATCAAAAAGACCGGTAGCTTTTAAATTAAAATGACTAATAAATATTATTATGGTGGCTTGAAAATAGAAGAGCTTAAAAAGCTTTTAAAAGAACAAGGAGCTAAAGAAGATGGCAGAAATGCTGAGCTTGTTGAAAGGCAAGCTTAATTTAATTTACAATAGATTATTAAATTATTAAATTTTATAATTAATAAAAAGTACGGGTAAACTTAAATCGATGACTGCCGTAATATCTGTAAGTAACATCTCGCCATTTCGCGTTTGAACTTGCTTATGAAACGTCCTCATAGTTATAAATAAATACATGTAGATTTCTCATAGTGACCCGTTACATTTTATACACCTGAGTGTTTTAAAATTACCTCATTTGTGCTACAAAATTAGTCTTAAAATATTTATTTTCATTTACCTATGACGGAGGCCCTATATTCAAATATTTTCTCATAATGAACCCTTTCTTTTCATTTGTAATATGATGCCTTTGAATTGCATCTAAATGCAATGTTTTCTCCAGTAGATTCAGAGAAAATTGGGTCTGACCTATAGGCTGGCGAGCAGACACTAATGGTTTAATAAGTTTTCTATTATTCCGTAGGATATATGGAACTCTAAATATTATTTGACCAAATTGCATAAGATGAACGATTATACGCTAGTAAAGTATCTTTGACACGAGACCTTCTCGCGCCATCTCGTGTTTTGGTTTTGAAACTCTGGTTCTGTCAAAGCCTAAATTATGTTTGTCGTGTATTAGAATAAAGATTAGTTATTCCATAAAATAGAAAGAAAAACATGAAACCTAAAGTTCTTTGTAGTTGCTTGTGAAAACACACCAAGGAAAAATAAAAAAATTCCATTTTACCGTTTTCCTGGATTTCCATATCAGTTAGAGATGAAGAAAAAATCAGCTTGACATTATGGGTAATTAAATTTCATTTCCACGTTTTTAGTCATTAGTGAATACATAAAATTTAACTTAATTGATGTTCTATTAACAAAAATAAAGTTTAATAATTATCAACCAACTTTTTAATTAGAGAAGTGATGCAAGCCATTTCAGCTAGAAACAAATTCAATGATTTGTAGTGAACATTTTGTTGGGCAGAAAAGTTTAACAAAAGTTACATCCAACTAATCTATATTTCCTCCAATCTACTATATATAAAAAAGCAAAACCTTTATGCTGGTTCACGGGCTGAAAGATTACAATTACAAGAAATAATTGGATCTTCAGTAGTTGATAAAGATGGATCAAGATAAAAATGTTGAATTGCCAAACAGTTTTGGCAGTGGAACATGATATTGGTTACTCTAAAATAAAGTATTTAAATGTTTAACTTTTTTGATTCCAAAGGTTATTGAATTTTATTTCTGTTAACAGAACAACAATTATGATAAATTTTATGTATTTAGTAATGATAAATGTGGAAATTAAATTTAATTGCACTTGACGACGACCTACTGCCATTGCTTCTTCTCTCTGGTTCATGTGGAATCTGGTTGAGATCCACTCTGTAAATAAAAAGTTGTTTAATAAATATTAAACTTTATTTTTGTTAATAGAACAACAATTAAGATACATTTTATGTATTCAATAAAGACTAAAAACGTGGAATTGAAATTTATTTATCCATGATGTGGAACTTTTTTTTCTTCATCTCTAATTGATATAGAAATCCCGGAAAACTACACAGCACTTCCGGTTTGATGATTTTCTGCCCATTTTACAAATAACTAACCGTTATTCTAATAAACGGCCAATATAAATTACGGCTTTCATAGAACCACAGTTCCAAAAATTAAACACGAGATGGCGCAAAGTTCTCTTGTCAAAGATATTTTACTAGCGTAGAGGAGTATGCAAACTATGATGTAGCTTATGTCCTATGATATACATGGGCCCAATAACATGAAAAACACTCCAATCATACTGAATATCCATTCGAAAAAAATCATAATATTAAATTTCTTGCAACCATAAGAGGTTAACAACCATAGCAATACCGATAATTAACTCAATGATTATGTAAATGTGAGTAATTTTCCTCTATTAAATCTACTCATTTTATCAACAAAAATCCCAGATTGTAGCCATTTTCAACTGTTCTCAATTTTGAGAAAACAACTGCTTTAAATCAATTTGAGGACAATAGATTTTTTTTACTTGAAATTTCGGTACAAAAACAACTTCCATCGAGACAGACAACTGTAACAAAATGCCTGGTATTTGTGGAAAAATATCTCTTTTATTTTCCGATGAATTCAATAAATTTGTCTCATACCCTTTCCGCTCGATGTACTACAACGGTTTTCTCATAATATCTGACCAGTCTTTATCCCGCCGATGTAGTTTTCCCCTGATGGTTGATGCAATTTTCAAATTCCCTTCCAGAAAACAATAAATTTCCGGAAGTAGAAAAATCCCTCGATCTTTGCTTGCCGCAAACAGATTAAATAAAGATTAAGATCCATCGTTCTTTCGATAGGAAAACTTTATAAGGGACGCCATTTCTCTTTTTGTTTTATTTTTCTATAACCTCCAACGCCGATCTTTGACTAATCTGTTCATTCGAATCTAGTTTGTCGATTGCGGATAGATCCGTGGAAGTTTCTTCAAGTATCCAATAAAAGATTTAACCGACTGTCTTCTCGGTTTTAATGGCGTCTACTATATCGGGGACAATCCCTTACGTGATAAATGTTCGAATATTCGAATTTTCCATTTTCCCTCATCGCTATCGCTTTCGCTCACAGGCACGTAATTAAAGATCCTCCTGAATATTTATTGACTTATAATTGGAATAGTTTGGGTCAGCGTGCTAACACCGTCTTTAGATGCGACACGACTGGGCTACTTTATGAACATAGCCAACTACGACGTGTGACACACTGGGAATTGCTAAATAGAAAGTTTTCCCTTATTTCTTTTTCCACTAAATTTCAGAAATTCTTTCGTCAGTCAAACATCCGTCTTTTAGCAAGTCCTTCTCCTTTCTCATCGATAACAACAGTTTACAATGTTCCCAGAAGTTTTATATACTATAATCATTATTAGTTTTTACTAAAAAACCCAAGTAGGTGTTTTACTTAATGAAATTTTAGATAAAAAAGCCTGTTCTGTAATTTAAATAAATACAGCTGCCAGAACAAAAACAAAATATTAGTTTCGAAAGTAAGACGTTGCAGACCTTAACCCACCTTGCTAAGCTGTATGAAGAACTTCAGAAACTTTATACCCACAACAAGAATAATCAAGAAGCTCGGAAAAAGAAGAAGAAAGGCCCCCTTTCAAATTCAACCTTTAAAATCATATTGAAGATAAATATGAAGTCAGTCATAGAGTACTGCTATTACATACAATTACAAATGATACAAAAACACTTCATGACGTACTTTGACGCAATGTAGAATCCAAAAGTTGTCAAATAATTTTTGGTGACTCTTCTCGTCCTCGACTGTGTGCGTATTTGTAGTAAGGGGGCGCTTCTTCACATCAGTGCCGACATGCTGGTGAATTTATATTATCTCTGGTACCTCGAATATGAATGAAATTATGAGGTAAGTCTGTTTGTGTAGCCCAAACTCCATTTCCATTTTGAGGTCAGGGTGCCTAGGAAATTGTCTAACTGCCATTACAAGAATTGTTCCTAACAAGTCCTGTATGTTAAGGAAGCTGCATGGGCAACAGTTGAGTAATTAGCACTTTACAAGAGCTGAAGTGTTGTTGCCTAGGGATTTGTTTTGCCAGGAACGAGAGAAATTTGTTCTACTATTCGAAAATAAAACATAATGTACCAGCAAAGGTATAATATTTATTCACAATTTACACACGGATGCATTAAAATGTATGTGAGAAAATGAGCTGACCTTATTGACAATGAAATAATTCACGGAGTTGTTTAAACGCATAGGCATAACCATGGCACGTAGTTTCAGCATGTGGGCACAGTCACATTGTGCAGCCGATGTTACAACTCATCGCAGTGAAAAATACCGTGCTTATTGGATTAGACATGGAGCTCCTACTGGTTGGCCACTTCGTTCACCTTATATATATCCTTGGAATTTTTATTGCTGATGCCATTTAAAATAAATTGATTAAATTGATTAAAAGATGCCTATTCGTACAAGAGAAGAACTGTTGCAATAAATTCACGAAGGATTTCGGGTAATCCAAGAAATTTGCCTTATTTGGTGGTATGCATACTTGCAATGAAGTTGATGGGGGTCATCTTCAACATTTTTTTAATTGTTAAACTTTTAGAGGAGTATTTTTTTCAGAAAAAAAATATTCATGAAAATATCTTATGCAAATTTCCAGCTGAAAGTTGACCCTGTACCTGGTCTGTAGAATTACATAAATAATAAGAATTTCTTCAAATAAAATTGTGTTATTTAGACAACATCTTTGTTAACTATTTCGCTGGATTAAGTTATGATTTTTACTCATCACATAATGGCTTTCCGTCAACTTTCTTTACATTTAAAGGTGGGTTTATTCATAATTTTCAATAAATTTGCAGTGCTATTTCATTTATCAAGCTAGAAAAGTTCAAATAAACTGTTGAGGACAAAATTAACAGAAATACGTTGAACACTTACAAAGAAATCGCAACCTCCAGGAGGACATATTTAAATTTAATATTGTTGGTAAAACGTAGATGCTATAGTAAGGAGTAAATGATTAAAATAATTTGGTAAAGTTTGGTGAATGTTTTTTCATGTAAACTTTTTTTATGAATTACTATTGTAGTCGTTTTCTGCTTTTTTAAGTTTACCAAAAAAACAACCTTTTGATGGTATCCAAAATCGATTTAGTAATGTTAAAATGCCTAGAGTACATGTATGCCGAATGTATCGCCAACTAAGTGAATTTCAAAGAAGTCCAATTATGGGTTTACGGGAGGCGGATTTTTTATTTCGGTAACCGCACTACAGAGATCCAACTACTGTTATGAGATGTTGTCAAGTGTGGTTTGATAATACCCAAGATCGGAGAAGAGTAGGCATCGAACGTCGAAGGGGCACAAATGAAGTTAAGATCGACGCCTAAGACTTATGGCTTTTAGAGACCGATTTTCGACAACTCGAAATTTGGCTGATGACTGATTAGGAGAACAAAGCCGAGTATCTAAGCGGTTTACCGCCGTATACGGTCTTTTGGACCTCAGCATTATCAACCCCATCTTGTGCTACCTCTGACCGCTCTAACAGTGGTGCAGAGAACGACAACTTTGGAGTGTGGACTGGCATCAGGTCATCATCTCTGATGAATCCCGATTCTGCTTGGAGGGTGGACATGATGGCCGAAGAAAGGTTATAGACGACATACAGGAGAAAGACATCAATATCAAGTGGATGTTGAGCGACATGTACACCGAACAGTAGGCGTGATGGTATGGGGTGCTATTGCACATGGAAGTAGGTTATCTTTAGTCTTTGTTCGAGGCAACATGACAGCGCATTGTTATCTTCAGGCAGTAGTAGAGCCGTATTTACTCCCTTACTTCAATCGGCTCATGGATCCCATATTTCAACAAGAAAATGCTCGGGCTTATGTTGGTCGAGTTAATTTAAACGTTTTTTGAAGAGACCCATGTGAATGTTGCCATTGACGCCCAGATCCCTCGATATTTCGGTCATATACCATATTTGGGATATGATGGGTACAAGACTCGGAAATTTACCCCAGCCCCCATGGACTTTGGATGATCTAAGACATGACATACAGGTAGCTTGAGATAGTATTCCTCAAGAAGAAATAGACCACCGATTAAATCAATGCCAAGACTTGTTAGGGAGTATATAGATAACCGCGGTGGGCAAACACATTATTAACAAACTTACCTAATAATAAAAAAACTTGATATTTTTTATGAAAGTTTTAATCATTTACCCCTACAGCATCTATATTTTATCAAATCAATATTAAATTTAAATATCTCCTTCTGGGTTTCTTTGTTAGTAATTAAAACTTGAAAATATTACCGGGTATATTTTTAGCTTATAAATGTTTTCAACAACAACTTGTTCACTCCTCCTTCGTTTTCTAAATTGTTTTATCCCTACTGCAGTAAAATGGGACTACCCCTAACAACAAAGCTCCCCTTCTGATATGTTTAGCATGAAAAGCCCATATGTAAGCTTCAAATATTACGTAACTTTGCATTGGTATAATCTACCTTCAACAATGTTTACACAAAAATAATGATATTGCCTTCAGAACACGCTGGAAAACGATTATTTTCAGAGATTCCGTGCTCTTAGCATCCACCGTATGTTAATGTTCTTCAAATTACTTACTTGCTAGCTATTACGGAATCCTTATTCGGAAGGGAAATTTTAAGTTTTGATATTGGATTTTGGTATCTTTTTGAACAGGCTAGATACAGTTGGGTGATTTGAATTTAACAACTCTACCAAATTTACTAAGTATCGAATTAAATTTAAACAATTTTTTTTTCTCAAACGATTATCAAACATAAAGCACTTCACTTTAGATTTTAAACATTTTTGTCCAGTTCATAATAATTGATAACATCCTCCTTTTCAGAAGTTGAGTAATATAACGATCTTTATTTACATTCGTAATTGAAATGGTTTAATTACTCATAAATTACAATACTTCAAAATCAACCTTACAATTTATCACTTTATTCACTAATATCTTCATTTTATATCGACCGTTAGTGTCCGTGCCTCTTCCACTGGCCCATTTATATACAAATATCTTCTAGAACAAAACGATGTTTGTCTAACGAGCATCCCTATACTACCAGGCTACTTACTTTTACGAGAAAAGTCAATAATTTCAGTTATTTTGTAATTGAACAGCTGCTTCTTTTGGCCTGGTTTTTGTTTTGTGTAAAACATTCTTGAGCTTCTAGTTGATTCGAGCAATTCCATTGCCATGTTCCTACTGGTAGAATATTATTTTAACATAGCATGGAACCATTTTTAAGGTGACGGTGTGAATTTTAAGTTTGTACCACCATGATGTATCACCAAATCATAATGTTATACAAAATTAACATACTTGTTTTGATTGGGGTTAAGTGGACTGTAGGTTTGAGGTTAGCTCTATTTTGCTAAAATAACTCAATTGTCCTTTACCAGAAAACTCTTACCTTGTCTACGAGTTAGGTCTAGTAAAAGCCCGGGAAATCTTCCATCCATGTATTTGTCTGCTTTCCTGGTAGCCGGCCTTAACCCTGGGTTTCGGCACAACTAGAGTGTCTATAATGTGATGCTGTGATGTTGTGTAATGCGCACTCACGAGGAGGTTTACAATAAATGAGTAATAGTTGCACACTAAAAATTTACTTTCTTTCTTCTTAGCCTGAATAGAAATGAGTCCAAAATATGAAGTCTTATCCTTTTACTGTTAATTAATTTAAATGGTAAATATAAACAAACTGAAATACTATTTTTATACTCTCCCAAATGTTGATTTTGGGTTAATTCTCAATTTATTGCACGCTACATTGTATGTAAATATCTTTCTGAAAACGTATACAACTCAAGATAAATCTACTGTCAAAACTTTTGTTAGTGAAATACTCCAAAACTCTTCTGACTACTGATAAGTTCACTTTTTGTGTCACACTGATTGATGAGTAAGAATTTGATTTCGTTTTTCGACAATATTATCTTTTCTCTTTTATATGCACAGTCAATATTTGGCAATGCTGATTTATTTCTTTGCTAGCAAATTTCGAACAAAACTCAATTCCATATATCTTAAACAACGGCTAAAAGTTAAATTAAAACTGTAGTTGAGGGAAGTATCTGTATTGTTCTGTCTATTCATTGGGATTTGACTCTCGGCACATATTTTTTAACGCATTTGCCTGCAGAAAGAATAATCCACAGTATAATTTTTTGATGTACCTATAAGTAGGTGCATTCAGAGTACTTAACTGGTGTCTTAGTCTGGAAGCGTTGTCAAGCACTTTCTGTTTTCATTATGCGTTAGTTGGCAGTGTAATTAACTTTATGTGTCGTGAATTTTCTTGATAATGAAATAATTTTGACTGTGAAAAAAGGCTGTACCAATCATGTCATCAAAAATGCAATAACTAAACAACAATAAAAAGAAAAGGAAAAAACCGAAGACCAAGACAAACTGGCACAAGTCAATTTACCCTTTTATCAGAGGCACAAACGGCAAAATCGGGAGAATCGTCAGAAAACATAACATTCATACAATCTACAGCCCAAACACACCAATAGAAAAGCTGATAGGGAACCCAGAAAAACAAGATTTCATTAGAGAGCCACGGAGTATATATAGCATATCGTGTAGAGCCTTTCGAGAATCCACATAAACACGAAACAGGAAACAAAATTGATTTTCACAATTGTAAGGGACTCGCGAACATCAACAAATACAAAATCCCAATTTTTAGAGAAGCCATCGAAACTGAAACTCTAAATAAAAGAGATGAAGCGCTAAAATTATCTCCCATTTGAAAGAGCATCATCCGAAATGGGTACAAAAATGAAAGGAAACATTAAACTCGGATAATCCGATTGGCATCATCACATACCGTATAAACAAAATACACACATCCTCACAGAGGCGTAATTACCGCACAATAAAATATTAATGAGAGTTTAGGAGATAGGCCTAAATTAAGATACCGCACGAGAAACACTTCAATTTTGAATATACGAAACGTCAAGCAAAAATTCAACCAAATTCAAAAACTGACTGACGCATTAGCCCACTGCAGAAACAGCTGGAATTAGAAACTTGAAATTTTTCATACGACTTGGTTTTAAGGTTTAGGCAAGCACTCAGAATTTTTTTTTTAAATTTAAGGGGGTGGGACATATTGGAAGAGCTTATCGACCTATTAACGAACAGCGAAAATTACTAAGTCTAGAAAACTTAAATGTTACACATAGAGTTATTTTATAACGTAAGGGTGGGAGGTGGAGGAACTTTATGTGAAACTCTTTGTATTCTGAAGTTAGAAACATGAAAATTGGAATTAACACACCACAGTTTTTTTTTGATGTTTTGAAAACCTCCACCCTGTAACTCTTGCCATTTGAGCGATCCACATTTAGTTGTTTTTATTTGGGAAACATGGTTTGTATATACATATATAACAGAGAACAGGAAAGCTAGTTTTATTTGAATGTTTTTCAATGTGATGAGCTTTCTTTAGTTGAATACTCGTGGATATTAAATTCAAAAAATCGCTCGACAGAGCGAGCTGGGTAGAGCAGTATGTCAATTTAAATATTCAAGAAAAATAGTTAGAGCGCCACACTCGGGATTCCGTTCTAATTTAACATTCCAGATACGACGGTTATATAATTTAATTAAGCTGAAAAAGTTTCGAAACAATCCTGAAGGAATGTAACCGTTATTTCAAAAACCGTAAAGATTGGACCTTTATACCTATAAAATGGATCGATAGAGGCTTGGTGCGGAGAACAATGTAGTTAGAGCCATTATATGGGATAAAATGTTAAGTGTGGTTGCTCAGAAACGCGATGCGATATAAAGGAGTATGAAATGGAGGAGTTTAATGTTGAGTAATCAGTATGGGGTAGTAATGGAAGAGTAGGGAAATTTAACAATTCTGGGAGAATAAAGGTGTCTAGTTTTAACACGAATATGGAGTGGCATCTATTCTCAGAAGGGAACAAATCCCTACTTTCAGTTCTCAGTACACGAGACGCAGATGGATAACAATCAGATCCATATTTCATGACAATGCAAATCATGACAGCCAGCATTAGTGTATTTACATTTTTGAGGAGTTACAAAACTGACTAAATTCTATTACGAGTTTTTCCGAAAAACAAATTTTTGTAATGCATTTAATTGTCTTTAAATTTCCTGAAAATTTTGTAATTTGAGAACAGATAAATGGGATAAAATTAAATAAGAAGAAAAAAACTGAAATGTACTCATGAATTGTAGAGGTCTTAAGAATCGCTTTCAGCAGACACTGTGAGATTTTTTTGGGTAAACTTAATTCTTTGAATATATATCGCTAAAATTTATGGCTCATTTTTTATAGTAGTCGTTATGTTTTGACTAATAGGAATAATGTAAAATATATTCTCAATAGTTTTACTTGATTTGTAGAAGACAAATGCTTCCTCTGCCACTGAACATAGTAATTTCGTTTTGTAGTTTCGAAAAATTATTTTGTGTACTAATTGTTCCCTACAATGAGTGTAATCAACATCAGAAATATCAAAGATGGGAATATTTAATCCGAATCTTCTCTGTATTCAACTATCACTCTGTTTCTTAAATAGATAAAGATTTGTAATTTGGATTTATAACACGCTATTTCAAGGCATTTTCTAAAAATTGTCTTGGACGTGTTCCTTACAGATTTTGACTCCACAGTCAAATATGCAGCACTGGCGCATCCAAGGAGAGGCTAAGCCCCTCCAAAATCATCTGAGTGGTATGACTTTTTAGTGTTTATTTTGCTAAAACCAACCTTCAGAGAGCTCAAGCAATATATGACAATATGAACTGTGAATAACCTGTCTTTCTGTGTACAATTACATGAATTGTATATTGCCTCTACTTATCAGTTGTGGTGACTTTCCAACTTCAAGTATAGGATCTTAGCCACCGCTATGTGTGTTAAGTTATTATTTACTCATTCCATCAAGTCTTTGATTTTTTAACCAGATCTTTTTAATGTTTTTCTGCTTACATTCATCTGAATGATACCCTAAATAGCTTAATTTAAACCTTAAACACAATCATAAACAATACCTCTAGATTAATATGGTATGTTTCATTCTTTGTAGAAAAATAGATAATATAAAAAAATGGACATGGGTTAATGAATAGTCAACATGTACTACGCTACGTAAACCGAATCACAAACTAAAAATCTCTTTCAACTACATTCTCCAAACAAGAGTTCTACATGTTATTGCTATTATGCCCTGTGGGTACTGAAATGTTCACGGTATCTCTTGGGATAGAAACATATTGATTTCAGTGGTCCCTGAAATCATAATAGGTTTATCCCATAAAAATTGTCTGTTTTCCCTGAAAAGGTAATAATCTAAATAGTGATTCACTAATATTTTTCTGAAATGAGCGTTCGTGAAGGCAAAATCTTGCTTGACATCTAATGAATTAATTACTTTTCCAAAAATCCACTTCAAATATAGCTAATATAATTTCGAAAATATTTTTGAGGAGGACTTGAAAATTATTTTCCTGTTCGTTGGGTTTTCTCACCTTAGAATCAATAATGAAAATACCGTAAATGTCTCTGTATGATTATCAAAGTGCTAAAGCTTATCATTTGTTTAATTATTTTGAGAATTTGAAGAGATTTATTAAGCAAATATTTTGAATATTTCATTTTGGTGCCAGTACTTTGGCCGTGAAATTTCTAATTTTTGTTCTAGTTTCTTTTCTAAGTTGTAGTAGAACTACGTTACAGGGTTAATTTTGAACATAATAAAACACCAATAGCACCCAAAACACGAGTTTTAAAGCATTTTTAATTTCAAAAAATATTGATTTTTAAAAACCACAGTTATCTAAGAAACACCCATATAGAAAGGAGAATAATTATCTGGTGTGGGGGGCGAAAGCGCTGGGCAGAAGTAGAAGAGAAAGGCAAAAAACTACCTGGAATGAAACTGTAAAAGAAATCCTGAGCAAGAGAGGAATAACAATAAAAGAGGCAAATTCACTATCTAAAAATAAAAAAGAAAGGACAAAATTCGTCCTATAATTTGGAAATGCTATTATAGTAGAAGTCCTTTAGTCCGGCATCCAACAGTCCGGAATGCCCGATAGTCCGGCATCGCTCCGGAAAATTGTAAAAATTTTAGTTTTCTCCAAAAGTGTGTCTTTAAAGCAAATAAAAACGTTCGAGAGCTATTCGGAAGTTTTCGGGATAGTACGGGTCATCCGGAAGCTGGGTATTGTTCGGAAACAATTAGCGGCCGGCTAGTCTCAGCTGGCACAACAAATTCTGGTTTTTGTGCGTTGTTGTTTTGTGTCCTTTCACATCGCAGTAAACGTAACTTTTGAAACTGTTTATAAAAAAAGTGATTTTCTTTCTGTACTATACAGTGACCATGTTTTCAAAACCTAAGCCTTCGGGTTTAAAAGGACAGAAACGAAAACACGTATCACTGACTGTCAATCAGAAATTAGAAATCATCAATCGGCTAGAAAAAGGCGAGAATAGAAATGTTTTAATGAATGAGTTTAATATTTGCTCAACTATTTATGACATTTATAAACAAAAAGATAAACTAATAAAGTTTGCTTCTCAATCGGTAACAACTGAAACATTGGCTTCTAGACAAACATTAAAAAAACCAAAACTGGAACAGTTAGATAATGTATTGTTCAAATGTTTTAGTGCAGTACGTTCTGAAGTGAATGTAATTATTCTGATGGTTGGCTCAGAAACTTTTAAGTTTTGGCATGGAATTCTATGAATTGATGTAACTGGAGAAACACTTTCAGCAAACGAAAACTCTCCAGAAAAATACAAAGTCGAGTTTGAGAAAATCGTGGCTGATACTGATTTAACACCTGAACAGATTTAGAATGCTGATGAAACAGGGCTATTGTGGCGATGTTTAACAACATCTACACTAGCTGGGGGATGAGAAAAAGCAGCCAAGGGTTTAAAAAAAAACAAAGACAGATTAACCGTTTTGCTATGTGCTAATGCGTCTTGAAACCACCGAATAACCCCTTTTGTGATAGGTAAAACTGCAAACTCCAGGGCTTTTAAGAATGTTACACACTTGCTGTCCAATACCATGCTCAATCAAATGCGCGGATGATTGCCGCCCTCTTTAAAGACTTTTTTTTCACGACTTTGTGCCTGACGTTAAGGAATCCTTCAAAAGCCTTGGTCCACCAGAAGATACTAAAGCTATCCTTCTTTTGGACAATTGCAAAGCCCACCCGCCACTAGATGAGTTAGTTTCTGGAAATATTGCTGCTACTCTGCTCCCACCTAACGTAACATCTTTGATGCAACCTATGGACCAAGGGGTTATTCAAAAATTTTAAATGCTTTTATAGAAGGTCTTTCATTCCTGTTAAATGCCGACTGTGATGTAACTGATTTTCAAAAAAAGTTTACAATAAAAGATGCCGTCTATGCTATTGCACTGTCTTGGAACCAGGTAAAAAATATAACAATCCAAAAATGCTGGGGAAAACTTTGGCCAGCTGCAAACCCTACATCTGACCTAACTCAGATACAGATACAGACTGATGAGAAAGAAAACCATCAAGACACTCTGACCAAAGTTTTGGGTGTGGTTAGAAGTGCTGACAATCCCTTGAAATACCTGCCTGAATATGGTAGAGGAGTGGCGTCTAATCGACGAGAATGAGCCTATTAAACAAGAACTAACCGATGAGGACATTATCAACATTGTAGTAAACCCTCAGCCTACTCAAAATTTGAAGAAAGTGACTCAGATGTCGAAACGGAAGAAAAGGAAAAAATCAGCTGGGCAGAAGCTGCAGAATCACTAAATAAGTTTATCTCTTTTGCTGAGGCTAGTACAGTGCTTCAGAAATGATTAATTTCCATTTCATTAGAAATAAATTTTATACTAAACGTGAAAAGTCAAGAAAACAAAAAAACATTCCTGACTTTTTTAAATCTAAGTGAAATATATTTTACAGTACGTGTACATACATTGTATGAAATGTAAAATAAACTTTGTTGTATGTATTTGCATACTGTATCTGTAGTTTAATTATTAACCTAATTGTTCTTATAATTACCGCCCGATAGACCGGAATTTTCGGTAGTCCGGCACCGAGCCGATCCCGAACGTGTCGGATTATAGGACTTCTACTGTACTATTTCAACTGTAGAAACTCATCCATAAGTTTATGACCAAACACGTTGTATAATTAACCTAAATAAATTCTGAAATCTGCCAATAAAAAAACAAATTGATGGGATTTTTATTTTGTGAGCAAAAAGTACTTCCCGGAAAACAATTTATTGAATAATCTCCGCGGCGCCCAACATCCCCAGTAATAAAATTTAATGAAATTGCTAGAGATTTAATGTCTTCGCATCAATAGTATGAAATGGCAGCATCTTTCTCAAATAAAAAGCCCAAAAGCTCATTAAGTTGATTTGTATTGAGCATCAGCGGGACGTAAGACCCCCCTGTATTATTTTCATCTTATTGACGAGATGATTTATCTAAACAGTTCCGCATTATATTCGAGCCGGTGGTTTGGAAAAAAATGCCTCCCGGAAAACGTTGAGTTACCGCATTGTCAATTGGTCTGAAAACCGATTAAAATGTATGCGAGTATTAATGGAAAATTTCTTCCTCGAGGCAGCAATGTGATAAATTTTTCAGGCCGGGGCTTGAAAAAAACATGTTTAAACTTATTATTAAGGAAGTATTTTCTGTATAGGCCAAATACACTATCAGATTGATGGTGTTGAGTGTATTGTGACCTTTTTAAGCTCCAAACAAAAAAGTTTGTCGATATTTTACGTGTGATTGGCTATAAAACTGCACAGTAAAAGTAACCGAACAAATCTGATCGGCTTTGAGCAAACGAGGGGCTGAATTGGGTAAGCGTTTTGCTGAACTGAGAAAACTGAGAAAGGCACATTGAATTTCTGATAGTTACGCAATAATAAGTTCTCGAACGTGGCCCCCGACAATAAGTGAAACTAGGCCATCGGATAAACTATGAAAGAAACGTCGATTTCAGAATACAGTGACATTTTTTTTCTATGGAGAAAACGAACAATGGGTAATATGGCTAAATGACCTAAGGGAATATGAAAATGAGCTATTCGGATGTAAGTGTAAAGATACGAAGGACTCCACATAAGCAAGGACAACTGAAAAACAAATTAGAATATATTAAATGACTGATGAAAGAACAAAGCCTCTATGCCGCTAATAATGGTCGAGTCACATGTTTTCCAGGACGTTGAGTGCCAAAATGACTGTTTTTTTACATCTGTGGAACTTCATCAAAATTGACTTTTTAACCGACTTCCAAAATGGAGGAGGTTATCAATTCGTTGCGTTTTTTTTTTGTATGTATGTTACCCGATTTCTTCTCCTGTAGTGTGGTTTTGAATGAATATGGTCTTGTGTAATAGATTATATATCCGGATTGGTGAAACTTCAAATTTTGGAAAAGAATTCTATTGGTAAAGTGATGAAATTTGTGAATGAACATATGAGTGCATGGAAATCGACTAACATATTGGTTGATTTTTCGAAAACTCCTTATGGATTGTATGGTTTTTTAACGTGTAATTATTAAAGAAGATTCCTAGGTGATCTCATATACTTTTCTGCGACGTGCAACTTGCAGTTTTGCAGAAAATCGCGGAAAATTCCAATATTCTTATCAAAAATTTGATCGAAGTGACGTAACGGACATTTCCTCATAAATATTTTAATTCCAACGTAATAGTGGGGGAATCATATACAGGATGGTTAGGTTAGGTTGAAACATATGCGGCAGTTGAATTATATTTATACAGTGTAATTAAAAAATTATTTGTTTCATAGCCCATAAGAAGTTGCATAAAGTGTGGAGTGGAATTAATATTACACAAGGCGATAGTATAAAATGTTTAAAAAAATTAAATAATTTATTTGGTAGCCCACAAGGAGTTATACGATATACGATGGTTGAAATATAGAACGGATTTGACCCCGTGAATATGGGATGGATTCTACTCCGTCCTATAATTTACAGAAGTCAGCTAACAAATTTTTGCTTGTCAGTGGGCAGTCGTATGTACAGGATGGTTGGTACATAGGGTGGAGTGGAATTATCTATAGTTATACAGGGTTATCAAAAAAAGTTGAAAAAAGGTTACATAGCGTGCTCCATAAGGCATATATATTTTGGGCTTATTAAATCAACGCGTACTAGTACATTTTGTTCGTAAACATTTACCTGTCAATTTAAATGAAAATGTATTATTGTCTAATATTGGGGCTTTCGATGTTACCTGGTCCTGTCTATTAAGGTTATACATACAAAATAAAAATTAAAGAATGAAAACTACCTGAGTTCAAAAAAACTAAAAAGTTGAAAATAAAACATTTAAAAAATATATAAAACCGACTTCCACCTATAACTATAAAGCTGAAAATAACTATAACAAAATACAACTCTAGCAAATAAATAACACGTTCAGTGTTGTTAGGTACCTACCCAGAAAGTAAAAAATATAAACATTAAAAGGTGCTCATTCTGTACAAATTAATTACCTACCACTCTAGTATATTTTTGAAGTCGGTGCCAAGCAACAAATAAGTTGGATGAAGTAGTAGAGAATTACGCAGTGCAGGATTTTAGATTTGCTTCAGGAATTAGTTTCAGCTTTTATTTCCTTCAACTAATTTATTACAACGTAGATTGGTTTTAACCGAGAGATATCTGTTAGTCAATAAATGAAAAGCTATACTTGTTCCATGTTACAATTAAAATTGATTGTGGTTAAATCTCATTCGTATTCCGCAATCCGTTGCTTGAACTTAGAGACACAGAAATTTACAAGCTCGCTATATTTTATTTAGCGAATTGCATCATTTGTAGCTGAAACTCCGTCTCACATATAAATAGTAAAACTCTCCTACCGTCGCCTGAGAGATTTAATATTGAATGTCCCAGCAACGTGCCTTATATTAAACATTCAGAAATCAGTATTTTGTAAGCACTATGAAAACAGAATAAGTCTTTGTTCATAGTAGATTGAAATTTGTAACTCTTTTTTAATAATTCGGATGTTATTTAGTTCCTCTTTCATCCAATGATGCATTTAACGGAGTTCAGAATTACAAAAATTGTGAGCACAGTGTTGTTTGTGATTGTCGTCATAAATTTTCAAGTGAAACTTCAAGAGTTTTAGAAGTAAGGAAAAAGGAACACCAAATAAACCAAAGATTTCGTTGATGTATGATGTTAAACAACGCGGAAAGCATGTCACCTTCAATTGATCTGGCTTTGGGGTGAATGAATCTATTGCTAGAAGAGCGCCATCGTTCTAAAAAGTTTCCAATCTATCATGCCACATACAAAATTTTATAGGGTGTATCATGTGACAATGGCCAATACCAAATTTCTTATTTTAAGTGCAAGCTTCTGTATATTATTTTTTGGATTCCCCAGAACATTCTAGACATAATTCATGTACAATGTACTACACCTATTTTCAACTGTTTCGGAAATATTAAGTGTTTTCAGATTTACTCAAAAATTAACATTAAAAACCGAAAATTATTTTATTTCACAAATTCGCTACATTACACTCAATACTCAATTCCCATTTAGCTCTTGATATTGAGATAGTAAGCAAAAACCATTCCTGTTTCCTTTTTACTGATTTGAAAAAAAAAACAGTTTTCTTTATTTTCGTCAAAACTCATAGCTTTAGCATCTTGATGTCTGACTGCAAGACAGTGGTGATCAGTGTCAGTCCTATTGTCGATTGAATTTCGTTAACTGCACGTAATAATATCAGAAAAATGGTTCATTTAACAGAAATGTACAAAATAACCATTCTACACATGATTGGTTATGGAGATAACACACGGATACAAATGGAAGTTTCTCGCTTATTTCATGATAATTTTCCAAATTTGCCGCCTGTATCCCAAGGAACAATAACAAAATAGAAAAGCAGGTTCGCCAGCGTGGTCATGTAAGACAGATAAAAAAAGTTAGCTGCCAATGCTCTAAGTATTAATACGAAACTGAATATTACGCTTGAGTTTCAAGAAAACCCACATAATTCTGGTCGAAAAGCAACCCCACTGTTCAACGTTAGCTACACATCATTTTTTCTAGTATTAAAAGAGAGTAAAGTGCATCCCTATAAAATGATACCGACTCAGGAGCTTATGGAAGACGATTTCGATATACGTATTTCTGTGAATAAATGATTGTAAGGTTAAATGACAAAGGGATCTTGGCAACTTGAATGGAGATAAATATTTAGAGAACTTTTCCAAAATAATGTCGTGCCAACTTTCACAAACTTATATCCTAATCCAGTAAACCCACAAGTTCCTGCCATTACGAAATCAATGTCCGGCAGTACCTGAACCAAATTTTTCCAAGTCCGTGGATTGGGAAGTGCTGATCGATAGAATGGCCAGCACGATCTCCTGATTTAACGCCATTAGACTACTTTTTGTGGGGATATGTCAAATGTACTCTGTACAAAACTAAACCCGTCAACATGTGTACATGAATTATGTCTTGAATTTTCTGGAGAGTCCATAAAACAAATAATATATAGGGACTTGCATTTAAAATAAGAAAGTTGTGATTGGCCACTGTCACATGACACACCCTATATAGTATTTTTTGTTGAAAACATGCGCATTTGAAAATACAAATCGAACTTTCCAAGCGTTTTTCCCTACAAGCCCTGCTTTATTCGTTATCAAATTTATTCCATTTGTCTGTTCCACACTGTACATTTTGCAATTGGAAAATTGATAGAACTGAGGTTATCCATAATATAAACGTTGAAGCTCTATTAAAATCTCATTCGTTTTTAATTAAATTCTAAATACATTTATTGAACAAAAAATGAGTAGATGGTTAATACTATGAGTACAATTTATTAGCGCCTAGGGTTTTATGACACTTGATGATTATAAGAAAACAAAGGCGGTTTATCGAAACCCCTCCGTCTACGATGATTTCTAAGGTAAGAAACGCATTCCTTTCTCTAGGCATATTTTGAAAGATGGATGAGATCTGGAGTAAAGTTTTAGGTGAGGTTACCTCGGGCACAGTTTTGCGACAATGAATAGAGTTATAGTTGTCCTCGTTATGTCGATGTTCGCTTTGTGACATGAGTCTATTTTGTGGGGAAACATAACAATGTATTCAATTTCATTCAAACATTGTTTTATTATGTGCAACATAGAGCACGGGATGTTTGCTCCCCTATTTCTTAATTAAAGTTGTGAAAGCTAGAGAATAGCTATTATGTTCGGGGAAACTCGAAATTGATTGAGATTAGCTATTAAGTGTTTACGGAAAATAAAAAACTTTCTCGAAAGCTCTTCTGATGTTCTCAGAAACTTTCAAGATAGGCTTGCGTGGGTTTCCTTAAGAAAGTCTATAAGATGCGGATATGTTTTTGTATTATTCATGAATTCCGTAATGTATAAAATACTAATCCAGTGCTGAGTAAATTTACGAGTTTCAACTGTTCAAAGAAATTTCAAGCTAAAAATTCTTCAATTTGGACCTTGCACTTACTTTGTGCGTTATATTTAATAATTAATTTTTATTAGTTTCACCTGATTAAAAGTTATGCGCTGAAATTTTTCTTACATACATATACATATTTATTCTCAAGTGTCCTTTACAAAATGCTTTAAAATGAGGCCGCTTTGATCAGTAATGTGAATTGAAGCCGGTAAATAGCAATTCAATGCTTTTATGAGACTGCCTCAGAAACAAAGTAGTATATGCTTGGAAATTGGTTATATATATATATATATATATATATATATATATATATATATATATATATATATATATATATATTGTAATGGATTTAAACAGACAAGAGATAATACAAAAGTTTAGCAATTTGAATAAGTAAATGATTGGGGAAATGTAAATAAAATTTATACATATCTAATAAAGAAAGGAATTGCAGAAATCATAACAGATAAAGTTAACCTAAAAATATAAACTATGTAAAAAGAATGTTTCAAAAGCAAATTGTTGAAAGGATAAAAAGTGGCATATAAAGTTAGATAATCTATCATGCAGATTGTAATAGAATTTGGATACTTACATAAAAAAATCTAGGCAGGGAGTCACATTTAGGTTAAACAGCAAAAAGGTTAAATTCACTTATGAAAATCACAGTATAGTTTGTAAAACAAGTATAGATCACATATTAGGCAATGACAACACTGAATATAACACATTTTAGATCAAAATTAAGTTTTAAATACATAAATTTGTTAAAAACTTAGAGAATTGAAATGTCAGAATTGTAAAAACCGTTAAAAATTTGAAGGAATGATGGAACAGTAAAGAGATTTATACCGTTAGAAAGAGCTTAGAGCATAGTTTATGAAAATTCAATAGTTCAAAAGATATTAAGTCTTAATTTCACTAAAAACCAATTTTTTTTAAAGTACCTGTTAAATGACTGGTGACCAACAAGTTACAAGTGTCAAATCAAAATCTTTGAAAACATGAATTAAGTGATTTAGATAAAATTTATGAGAGTAAACGGTATTGAAATTCAAATTAAAATTTGTTTAGATTTTTGCATATGATTTAGAAGGAACACATTTGGAAAGTAATAAAATAAATAAAAACGGAAATGGAAATAGCAGGTGGCAAAATATATTACATAAATAGAAAATCTGACATTGAAAGGTCCTCTTTGTTTCCCGATCGTCGACCAGAGCAGTTAAAAATTTCGTTCCTGTAAAATTACGTTTCCATGACAACCAGATAAATGATCTGTGATATCATTGAAATAAGTGTTCCATGTCAGTTCTGACAAGAAATTAAGTTTGAAGTTAAAATTTTTGAAGTTTTTGGATCAACAATTTGAAATTAAAAAAAATAAATATTCCATAAAAGGAATTATTTGAAATCCATTGGATGGAGAGATAAAATCAATTTTTGTTGGAAGAATAGAAGTATTGGTACAGCAGTAAACAAATCAATTAAGCAGCAGAATTTAGTTTATAAAAAAAAACAGAAATCAGGAAGTAGTATTCCAAAACCAAAAGTAAGGAAAAGGGAATTCAAGCCAGGCAACTGTGAGTTTTTGAAACATTATTTAATAAACAGATTATTGAAATCTAAAATCAATCAGTGATAGAAATAAAGGTTTTTAACATTTAGTATAATGAATATTTGTGTTTAGAGGATTGAAATATTTTTGTAACAAATTGATAGAAATTTAATAATATTTAAGTACCCAGGAAATTTATTTTGTTGTAAAGGCAATATTATATCAGAATTGTATTGTGGACAATCATTATAAATAAATTGTAATTTAACTGAGAATTTGAAAATTATTTATTAGTCATTTAAAAATCTTAAAAAGAAAAATAAAGTGAAAAATATAATTTCAAAATTTTAAAAAGTGGTAGTGTAACGAAGAAGAAAGAGAGACTTATAAGATAAGTATAGAATTCATTTATTTATTTAATATCTGTAACTTGAACCCAAGCGAAAAGGACCCTGAGATAATCATAAATTTGAAAATTCATATATTACAGTTAGTAAAAATATATATATTATACACTTAAAATATATACCGGTTTTATCATTTTGTTAATATTCAATTATCTGATAGGGGGCAGGTGGATTTTTATGTATAAATCACTATTTTATGAGGGAGACGCAAGGCGGGTGATCAATCTCAGGTAACCAATGATACTGCTTTACGAAATTTAAAAAATATGGAACTCGTATAGTCTGATTTTACGAGAAGCTATTGAAATCGAGAAAATGGACAACTAAACAAAAGAGACGACGTCCTGTACCTCTCTAACACATTTCAGAGTCTAGATCGAACTCGGGGCCTCAACCTGCCACTAGGTAACTGAACTGAAGGTGAGTCTTCACTGCTTCTTTTATTTATAGTTATCGGTCGATTAGGAGGGGATGTCGCGTGATGAAGGGGCTGTGCGGTGATTGGTTGGGTGTTGGTGGGCGTGTCTGGTTTGTTTAATCTGGCAATTACGGAGGTCCAAGTTGTGGGAAGGCGAGTGCTGTCATCGCGTCTATTTAGACAGAGAGATCTTTTCTCTATTTCGATGGCTTCGGGAATAGTGGATGCCCTAAGAGAATTGAGAGATATGATAGTCCTATTGTCCTCGAAGTTGATAGAGTGCCCTGTTTGGATATGGTGATGCGCGAGAGCTGAAGTCGGATCTTTTTTACGAACTGACAGAAAGTGTTCATATACTCGATGGCTAACGCGCCTGTTGGTACCACCGATGTAGCTTTGTGGGCAATCGCGACATGAAATTTCGTAAACTCCTCGATCCTCGTTAGGTATTTTGTCTTTGGGGTTACCGGTTAAGTTGCCTATAGTTTGAGTGGTGTTGAAGACAGTCTTTATTTGATGTCGTTGTAAAATCCGTGCTATTTTGTCAGTGACTCCTCGAATGTATGGATGTTCACCGCACAGCTCCTTCATCACGCGACATCCCCTCCTAATCGACTGATAACTATAAATAAAAGAAGCAGTGCAGACTCACATTCAGTTCTTTCTAGTAAACTAATACGGTCTTTTAAATTCAAGATGTGAAAAATCTTTGTAGAATTTTTTATGGTTTAAACTAATGATATCACTTTTATCCAACACAAGGATTTGACCTATTTCATTACACTCACCTCTCACACAAGATGAATAGTTGTGCAAAGCTGGGGCTTTCATGTTTGTGATTTTAGTAAGAAGCTTTTGTGAAATAATGTCGCAAAGTAAATTGTTAAACGTTCTGAACTTTTGTTATTTCATGGTGACCCAATGTACACATATTTCCGAAATAACAGTTTGTTAAAATCTTGCCCTACAACATTACAACATTAAACTAACTGCTTTACTTTGGATCTATATATGTATATATATATCCAACCTTGTTTATTGTATTTATAGTTGTCGCTTGAATAGGTTGTCTAGTTAGACTTAGGGAGTATAAGCAGGTTGAGATCCCGAGTTTCGTCTAGACTCTGAAATTCTTTTATTTGTATTCTAGTGAGTCTTGGGGAATAGGCAGATTGAGATCCCAAGTTACATCTTATGAATGACATTTTTTCAGTCGCTTAGGGATTTGGTATATTGACACCTCGAGTTCGATCTAGACCCTGAAATTTATTTTATTAGTATTCTAGGAAGGCTCTGGAAGTGCGTAGATTGAGGCCCGAATTTCGACCTAGACTCTGTGAATATTTCATTTTAACTCTTCTTCCTTCGACTTGTTCACGTGGAGCTGTATATATCGGTACTGCACACCGTAGCATCAACGCACCGGTATCAGATCATAAACAGAATTGTCTGTTATTACAACCTGTAAAATTGGCGGTCGCTGAGCATGCATTAATCTCGCGTGGCCACATCTTACTCACTACTATTTTCGTGTCAAGCGAAGCGCTACTGAAATATAAAAACATCTAAACTATTTTAACAGAAATGAAGAGGATCTTAAACTGAACAGGTATCCTGCACTACGACTCAAGATTCCAAAGCTACCCGCGAGATACCAAAGCTACCCGCTAAACCCACAGTCCCCGCCCACTCTATCTCCACCGACCAATCAGAGCCCGCTATATCATACCGGCCACCTATAAATACCAGTTATCTTTTTTAAATGATTATTGTGAACTGGAATTTCTCTTCCATAGCAACATTTACAACTCTTCACATTTTCTACATATTTAGAGACATTATAGTTGTCTTAGGGCATCAAAGATAAATCAAAACTACTCATTTCTATAGTTTTGTAGGCAATTATACTAAGTACGCTACTAGCAAGCCAACAAATTTTTTACTAATTTAAAAAATGTACTTAGATTTAAGTGTCGTAACCAATTTATTGTGCTTACTGATTCAACAGTAATCCTCCAAAATCTCGTACAGCGTTCATTTGACACACACAATTACAAAATCAATGAAAATACACCAAACTGTACATTAAATTCACCAAAACCATTGATACATCTAAATTTCTTTAAGCAGTACTGGATCCCGATGATGATGAGACAGTGTCGTTCACTGGCCAGATATGTGAGTAATTCAATTCAATAATAACTTCCCTAAATATTGCGTAAGCGTCACCTGACCGTCCAGGTTAGATTACATCCCAGAAAAGGCGCGTAAACAAGTTTCATTTCAAAAATATAATGTTTTGCTTGCTTTAGAAAGTCTGTCATAGATACAAGGACTGAGAACTTTAATTTCAAGATAACAATCTGTCTAAAACAAACAATCTTAATTTTCTCATTCGATGTCGTTAAATAAAAGTGATACCAATGCAAATAGAAGAAACTCCAGAAATAATTATGTATTTAATTTCAATTTATCTGAAGAGATGAAAACCAGTTTCCGATGTTATCGATTTAACAACCGACCGTCGAGTCTGAAGGTATTACTATCTGTGAGAATTAAATTCCTTCGTTTTTTCTGTATTCGCGACTAATGCTATCTAAAGTTATATCTCAAGCAGCAAGTCGGTTTTTCGGAAACTAGCAGTGGAATAGCAATTAGTCCCGACGTCTTCTGAGCTGAATTATAAAATGATGTTAAATAAAATTCGTAAAATACTTCAGCTATATCTGGAAATAAATAATGAAATTACTCCCCGTTTTCAATACTTTCCGAACATCAATTTTCTGTTTAAAAAAAGCTCAATTAAGCTTTTCATTTCTTCTTGAAACCTAATAAACGAGTGGACCTTCAAGAAAAAGGGAGAAATTCCCTAGCTTGCTGAAGTTTAATTAAGAATGCGGAGACAAACATGTCTTACTACAACAATGCTGAATCATATTCCATTCAAAAAAGATATACAATAGCACTTTTAATTTTTAACATGGGAAACAGCTGCCCGCGGCATTTTTTGGATTATTGCGGCCAGTATTACGCCTCTAAAGCTTGCTGTTTTCTGCGGGGCATTATTTTACAGGCGATGAATTAAACTTCGAGTCGTTTGACTAACGTTCTCATATCGTAAAATTTAATATTTGAAATATTTTATACAACTTTGCCTCTGCCATATCAGTTTAACTTCTTACAATCCTGCAACACTGCTTATCCACGTTGCTGACTGCCTTAAATTTCTTTTCGTTTCAGAAAATCTTAAACGACTGTAAAATACTGTGAACCAAGAGTTAGAGAGTATTGACATATTTGTTGATCCATAATGCGGAAATTTATGAATTATGTGAAAGTAGCAAGCAGTTGGAAAAATAACCAAATAGTTTATCTACTCAACAAACTTAGGTCATAAATATGTTGAGGGTCTAACATTGACGATCTGTAGGGTCCCCGATATTTCTAAGGGTTGCACACTATTTTTGGTGTTTTTTCCTCGCTGAATCATATAAAACCATTTTCAGACCGATTGACTCATTCATTCTTTGCTTGAATCATAAAAAACACAGACAATTTGACACTTTCTTGGTCCTTAAATTTTCCCTTGCTTCCGACTACCTGGACTCTCTCTTGCACTTTGTAGAAGGTTAACTCAATACATAGGTTTCAAATATAGAGATTCTTGTTTGGTATTTGATATCTAAGGAATTCTGTACATTCCCAATATATTTTTCTAATTTAAACTTGTTAAAACGATGAAATTGGATAGCTGCAATGCTTTCTCGTTGCAATATGCTATGAATTCTTCCACCTATGTACGGTTGACGAACTCTTAATATTTTACGAATTATCCTGTTCTCCCGACGTCTGCACAATAATGTCAAAGTATTTTTGGTTTGAGCAAACTTCTTACACAAGTCTTCTAAGTCCTTGAGGGCTTTAGGTACTTCAGTGCCCTTGCTTATTGATGCGACAACTATCATTCAGGAAACAACTAAAAATTTCGATCTAAGAAAATTTGTGTTCTGATTAAATATAGATCTCATAATGTCACCCAGCGAAATAATTTTTTCGCTTAAAAGTTAACGATTTGGATTCTAACCCTACATTCTAAGAACATATTACTTAACAATTGGGTCTTTTGTAAAATGTAACTCCATTTAAAAAGTTAGTCATTATTGTGGCACCCTATTTTCAACACTAAACTACAAGTAAATAATAATAAACTGAATGTTTGTGAACTTTTTTCAGGATCACTTTAGGGTTTATATCTTTTGAACTAGTTGGGAAAAACTAGACTTCGTTTTTAAAATTAAAATTATTGTTTATAAGTATCTATGCTTACATGGGGTATGAAACTTTCCCTCGTATTGATGTAATCCCAAATTTGTGTGTCCCCGATTCATTCACTTTAACTTTAATTAACGCATTTTTTATATAGCAATATCACCAGCTGATATTTATTTCAAATAAATGTGATTTATTGTTGTTAATTATGAATTTCCATTCGTAATATAAAAGAAGGTGTCGTTTTTATGTACATTTCACTCCGTCGACTCATTTTACGTTGTTGACAATAGGAAAAGCTAAGAAAGTAAAGTCTCATCTTTATTTTAAAATTCTTCTCTGATTTCATACTAATGACATCAACATTATGGACTTTTTATTATTTGTCGTTTGAGTGATGAATCGATACTTGATCCGAATTGCCACTCCGAAAATGTATTTTTGAATACCTACTACCTGGTTCCTGTTTTTTGACACATTTATTTGTTGACTTGTCAACTATTTGATTGATAATACTTAGAGCAATTAGCACAAGTGCAAGAAAATGGCTTTTTTAAGCAAGAAAATGAAATGTCAGAATGATTGAGATTGATTTACGGTAAAGATTGAAAACAGTGTTCCACCCCCATTATGTGTCTGAGAAGAACTGAAATTTATGCAAAAACGGATCAATATTTGCAAGAATATAAATAATAATAAAGCTTATCTACGTTAATAAATCATTTTTATCTGGTTAATATATTATTGATTATTGTATCGTGGTGATTAATTGTTTTATGTAATTTTAAAGTATTTCGAAACCAAACTAATCCTTGAACAAAGAGTCCTGTGCATCCTTATCTCAGATTGTAGAAGAAATATGTTTGTAAATTCTGTGTATATCCCGTACCCAGGGGCAAATCCGAGCTTTAAGGGGGGGGGGGGGCGATCTCATGCGAAATTTACCTTAGTAAGGGGATGTTCTGTACGGTTTGTTTTAAAAACATTTTGTTTACAAGTCTATTGTATTAAAAATAGTGGATATTCGCTTTAAACTCACTGCATTTCTTTAATTTAAGCTTGTGGATGTAAGAATTCCGCGTTCTTTTGTGTAAAACTCAATGATCTTGAAGCCCTCGGAAGGGGCATTCGGCCCTACCCCCACTCCCAAACACAAACGCAATAAAACATTAAAAATATATATATAACCGACTTCTACCTATAACTAAAAAGTTAAAAATAATTATAACAAAATACAATTCTAGCAAATAAATAACACATTCAATATTGTTAGGTACCTACCCAGGAAGTAAAAAATGTAAACATTAAAAGGTGCTCATTCTGTACAAATTAATTACCTACCAATCTAGTATATTTTGAAGCCGGTGCCAAGCAAATCTAAAATCCTTCATTGTGTACTTATCTACTAATTCATCAAACTTGATTGTTGCTTGGTACCGACTTCAAAAATATACTAGATTGGTAGGCAATTAATTTGTACAGAATGAGCAGCTTTTAATGTTTACATTTTTTACTTCCTGGGTAGGTACCTAACAACATTGAATGTGTTATTTATTTACTAAAGATGTATTTTGTAATAATTATTCTTAACTTTTTAGTTATAGGTAGAAGTCGGTTATATATTTTTTTAAATGTTTTATTTTCAACTTTTTAGTTTTTTTGAATTCAGGTAGTTTTCATTCTTTATTTTTTATTTTATATGTATAACCTTAATAGAAAGTACCAGGTAACATCGAATGCCTCAACATTACACGATGATACTTTCTCATTTAAATTGACAGGCAAATCTTTACGAACAAAATGTACTAGTACGCGTGGACTTAATAAGCCCAAAATATATTTATGCCTTATGGACTACGCCATGTAACCTTTTTTCAACTTTTTTTGACAACCTTGTATAACTATAGATAATTCCACTCCAACCTATGTATCAACCATCCTGTACATACGACTGCCCACGGACAAGCATAAATTTGTTAGCTGCCTTCTGTAAACTATAGGACGGAGTAGAATCCATCCCATATTTACGGAGTCAAATCCGTCCTATATTTCAACCATAGTATATAACTCCTTGTGGGCTAGCCCATAAATTATTTCATTTTTAACATTTTATATTATCGCCCTGTGTAACATTAATTCCTCTCCACACTTTATGCAACTTCTTATGGGCTATAAAAGAAATATTTTTTTAATCACACTGTATAAATATAATTCAACTCCAGCATATATTTTAACCAACCTGTATATGATTTGCTTATGTCCACATCATATAACAGTTTTTTAATCACCCTATATAATTTTAATTTCACATTTTTTCCAACGTTTTTATATCACCAAACGTCCAGTCCACCCTATATTCCAACCATCCCGTATATACGGCTGCCTACGGACCACTATCATTCTAGTCCGTCCTATATTTCAATCTTCATATAAATGAAACTCCTTCTATCACTTTACTTTGTGATGTTGTTTGCTATAACTAAACACCCTGTCTATAAACACACCAAATAGCAGTTTAAAGTTTGACATGTGTTGTCACTGAATTTTCTATTAGGCAAATTCGCTATTAAAACTTCCAGCGCCTCAAATTACCGCACTATTACGTTGGAATTAAAATATTTATGAGGAAATGTCCGTTATGTCATTTCGATGAAATTTTTGGATCTTCCTTAATAGATTAAACGTTAAAAAACTATACACATCCATAAGAAGTTATCGAAAAATCGACTAAAATATTAGGGATATTGGCCGATTTCCATGCACGCATGTGTTCATTCACAAATTTTATCACTTTACCAATAGAATTCTTTTCCAAAATTTGAAGTTTCACCAATCCGGATATATACCCTATTAAACAAGACCATATTCATTCAAAAAGGTGCACCACAGGAGAAGAAATCAGGTAACATACATAAAAAAAGCGAAAAAAAATACGCGACGAATTGATCACCTCCTCCTTTTTGGAAGTCGGTTAAAAATCGGAGAAATAACTACATATATTTATATATTAACAAAAATTCGTAGTATAATTTATCTCTTATCAAATTCCTCTCAAAATTTATAAAATTTTCAAAAAAACTTGTTTTTAGTATAGTTACTGCTCATTTTTTAAAGTTTTATATACGTAATTATCATTTCAAATAATTACTAATTACAAATATTATTGTTTTCCTAATTACCGCGCAAAGTTGTCTTTTTCATTTTAGTAAATTATTGCGAGGTACATTGTTTCACTCTTACTCATTAGCATGACTCACCCTTTATTAGATTATGTCATTATGAATCATACTGATTAATTCAACTATGAACGTCCATGCATTTTTTATGTATTTCGCTGAAAAGAATGTAAGTAAGTGTAGGCAGTGGGCAATTATACTGCATTCTATTTCAAAACGTTAACAACTTTACGACAAATGACGAGATTTCGTTGGTATCGTTTAATTTGAAAATTCTATGCTAAATTATTTGTTTATTAATACAGAATTAAAATTTTTGTCATAATACTTCTGTTACTTAATTTTCTTGGCTGTTGAAATATTTAATGTTTAAAATTTCATTTTATTGTCGGACAATTGACATTACAGTTAAAGAATAAGGTTCGTTTGCATGTACTGTTTGGTCCGATAGTTGTTTATCACCAAAACTGTCGTTAATCAACAATTGTGGTGTATCGAACTACTAATACCTACTACTTATGAATTTTGTCCGACAATTCTACTGTTGATTTTTTCGCTTTTGCTTAAGCAATTCTCCAAATAAAATCAGATTGCTTACTGTCATCAACAAAACTCTTATAAAATCGACCTGTATGGTGGAGGAACCAATATCATCACGTCATTTTATTACTAAATTGACGTGTTTTGACATGTCAATGTAAACTTACACGAAGTTGTAGGTTGCTGGTTTTCATTTTTGTTTTAGTATGCGGGATGTGTGGGCATAGTATTTTGGCATGATTTACCTGAGAATTTAACAGCATATTTACAAAGGATCTCTCGACACAAAACACAATTTCACGAGTTAGTGCAATCTTCTAATTCGTTCAAGATTTTTAGCCAACATAATCTCCACTACTAAAAAATGAGTTAATTTTAATAAGCAGACCTCAACAACTTCTTCTCCTTTTTCGTTTAGAAGATGATTTTCTAATTTCAGCTTCGCGTAATTCCAGCAAATTGTTAACAGCAATAACTCTTTGGCGACTACCTCTAAATACCATCCTATAAACTTTTAATCTATTTCAATTTCACACTATATTTACCTTCAAATAAAGACTCTGTTGAAGTTTTAACGTCACTTAGTTAATGAAACTTTAGAAAATCAAGCTGAAAATGTCTTACCGACTATCAACGTAATTTAACAAGGGCGGTAGAGTATAAATGATACCTTGGAATGGACTTGTTTTATTAATAAGATTTGTCTTAGACAAAGGCTATTCTTATCTTTTATCCTCTGTCGTATATCAACTTTACTTAGAAGACTAGACGTGGCAACATAATTAGTTAACAAGGGGTTTTTCTTGATTTTAAATGTTTCTCTGTTAAATGATGGTATGTATTAGTTACTGCTAGGTTTGTGATACTGATAAATACTCGGTGACATAGCAAATGCAGCAGCATGCTATATTGCCTTCATTTTGCTACCACCTTTACAAAATATACTTAGTCATCGACAAAGAAATCCTAACACCCTGAAGGATATGTTTAAATTTAATATTTTTTGGTAAAAGATAGATAGTAAATGATAAATTTGAATAAAAATACCAAGAATTTTAAAGTTTTTCTATTATTAGGTAAGTATGTTAATGATGTGTTTGTCCAACACGCTTATGTATACCCTCCCCAACACGTCTTGGGATTGATTCAATAAGGTCGTGGGGGCTGGGGTAAATTTCCCAGCCTTCTACCCATCATATCCCAAACATGTTCTATGGGTTAAAGTTCAGGTGATCTGGGCGGCCATGTACACAGATTCACATGGGTCTCTTCAAAAAGGTTTAAACTACCTCGAGCAACATAATGCCGAGCATTATCTTGATGGAATATGGAATCCATGAGCCGATTAAGCTAAAGGAGTACATACGGCTCCACTACTTATGTTGCTTCGAATAAAGACTAAAGGTGACCCACTTCCATGCAATAGCATCTCATACCATAACGTCTGCTATTCGATGTACATGTCGCTCACCATCAAATTGAGGCTGACGTCTTTCCCCTCGACGTCATCTTACCCTTCTTCACAGAATCGAGATTCATCAGAGAAGACGACCTAATGTCACTCCACATTCCAATGTTCTCGTTCTCTGCACCACTGTAGTCGTTACCATCGATGCTCAGCGATCTGAGGTAACACAAGATCGGGTCGAAAATGCTAAAGTCCAACGGCGGTAAACTGTTCGGACACTTAAAAGTAGAGATGGGTAGGTCGCTCATAATTCAGAGTTGGATCCGGATATGCATCCAGTTCCAAAGATGTACATCCAGGACCCGTGTCCGTCGGACCCATATGGGTCCGGCTGTCTAACTGTAATCACCGGAGGCGGACTGCAGGGGGAGTGTTGGATTGTAATGCTGTTAGCAAGAATTATGGCGCTTCATCGATAATGTTTTAATTACAGGCAAATAAAGTTTTAAAGTGTATCTATAAAAAAATGTTGGTTTTTACCGTTTATATAATAAAATTACGAAAAAACGATAACTATTTATCAAAAATAATAATTACAAATAAAAATAGTGATATTTGACAACTAAAACGATAAAAATATATAACCATGAACCAACAATACTTCTATATGATCAAACTATCGTTAATACCGGAGCCCACACTCCGTTCCGCAGTTCCCAGTCCGCTATTATTGAGTCAGTACCGCTCATGGGATGTTTCGATGCTGCTCCCGCGTATAACACCAGCATGTGGTTCGGCCGATCGGTAACGATATACCTACTTCATTCACACGGGTCCGAGGATTCGTGTCCATCCGAACCTACACATCCATCGATTTTATCACGAAAATGTTTTTGGCAGGAGGGTAGTAATGGGTCTAAGGGTTGAAATCGATATATGAATATGTAGGGAAAATGTTTCATTCTTGAATGATTTTCTGAGTCCTTCCAACTATAATAATCAAAAATGTTTTTCATAAAATAAAAAAAATGCCATGACGTCTGCTAGGAACATTTCTGGAAAAACAGAAGAAAGATGAAAAATATCTGCACAATTTTCCAAGTGAAAATTCATTTATCCCCTAGGAGGCGACATGCCAATTTTTTTGTCATTCCAATATAAATATGTTATTTAGTTGACCGGACTCAAAAAAATCATTCAAAATCAATAATTCTTCTTACATGTTTAATATCGATTTCAACCCTTAGACCCATTACTACCCTCCTGCCAAAAAAAATTTCTTGGTAAAAATCGCTGGTAACCTCTGGTTTTATTAACATGGCGGTACTCACAAAATCAACGCCGCACCTACTTTTTTTAATTTGGAAAATCTAATTTTCACAGGAAAATCCCCTTGAAAACTCTAGGATTTTTCCATATTCAGATCTCCCGGTCTATGTAACTCAATTTGTTGTAACAAATTGAAACAATACTGAAAAAACGATTTTATTAACCATTTAGTTAGAATAATGTTGTGAACTGTTTTGACCGAGATTAAAAAATTTATTTTCCCACATTCCGTTAACTATAATATATGCATTTTATTGAACCAAATACTATCAAAAATATTTATCAAAATGTGAATTCAATTATTGAAATTTCGTTCCTGTAAACCTGAAATACTATTTTCCTGAATTCAATTTGCATGAAGCAAACAAATTTTGGATGTTTTATGTTGAACGGGAAACTTTTCATTACCATCGGGACTATATATTTTTGAAGATGTAAATGATATAAAAACGGAATATATATATATATATATATATATATATATATATATATATATATAGTTTGTAAGCATCGCACACTGCCTTTCATTAAAAATACAAAAATTGGAAAAGTAGGACAATAGTTACGCTTTTTTCTAAGCTGATATGTAGGGTGCTCAATGCCCTCTTTCTCTATCACTTTCAGCTGCGTGGGCACCCTTCAACCCCTCTGGCATAACAGTCGTTGCGAAGGGACGACGTGGGTGTGATGAATTTGTAAATATTTCGAAGTAGATTTTTTTCATAAACCGTTGACGTTCGTATTTATATTTTTTAACGTAGAGTGTCATGTCTTTGTTTATCTTGATGTTTTTTTATAAATGTTGTCATAACTGGGATGGTCTATACCAAAATATCTACGAAGTTGCAGAGGTTTTACCGAGCCGTGACCTAGTTCAAAATATCACCGAGAAACGCCGAATATGTCTTTACATAAACTCCACTTTGATATATTCAACAATCTTCCACTTTTGTGCCGATAAGAGACAGTCTAATTCAATACTTATTCCCTTGGATTTCCTCCCATCTGTCAAAGATACCTAAAATCGCAGATGGAATGCTACAAAAACTATCTTCTTAGTAGTGCCTTCCTGCGTAGTGTGACTCAAGTTGAATTTGTGATATAAATTTTTGATGCCGCTTCTCATCCTGGCTTCAACGTGCGTAGATCTTATATAACGGCGTTTCATTGTGACAAATCTATAAATAATAACATGGCAGACATTATATTGCCAAATGTAAGTTATTATTATTAGAAAAAATTATGGTTAACTTAACTCCGGTATACCAGCCCCAAGTCTGGGGTTTTACGTTCAAGAGTTAACAATGGAGGAGGGATCTAGGAGTAACACCCCTCAACAAATCCTGGGTTCAGCTAGCTCCTGCTGATAGATGCCTGTAGGGGCTCCTTGTCTAGGATTACGGTTGAAGACCCCAGCGACATTAAGAAAAGGTGGAAGAAGAACCTTCGAAGATGGCGGAGCCTCTGGAGGTGGCAATCCACGAAATCCACGATGCTAAGAGTTATATAAATCACATAGGGGCAGATTGCTGTCGCAAAAGCAACCTGTCTACAAAAATAACCCTGATAAACAAATCCCGGCCCTTCTGGTAAAGGGTGTCTGCTACCCACCACTTCGAGGAAGTTTTATTTGCAAAAATATTCCTCAAGATAATCCTCGAAAATTGGACGAAATTACTGACAGACGACATGGCAAACGAACATTAGTACCATCGAAGTGAAAAAGACAAACACGTGTTTGAAAAATTAAACCGATTGAAAAACGATATAGCAAGCTTTAACGAAACAACGAAACAAGGAACTGGAAACACAATTCAATGAAAAGGCGGTGTATCAAACAACATATCTATGAAAGAATGATGGAAGTAAAACTGTGCTCCCTCACACTAATATTAGTGGCCGTATATTCTTGTACCGACCAGTCAAATGGAGATGTCAAGGAAGACTTCGTGAAAGAACTCGAAAAGGTGATACCTATTTAATATTTCAGACAGAAAAAGAAATATTGTAGAAATTTTGAATGCGAGAATTGGAAGACGTAAAGCTAATCAAGTGGTAAGATAATTTGAAGATGCAATAAATAATAATGGGGAACGGCATTGTTTCTTTAGTCACCGGGATATCCATAAATTCACCCTGGTACAACCAAGAAAGAAATTAACAGCAATAATCGACTACATGATTCTAATACAAAATAGCAAATTCAAACAATAACTGAAGATGTACGTGTACATATAGGGGCAGCGTCAGAGAGTGACCACTTTTTGTTGAAGACAAAAATATATACACAATACAGATATACAAATAGGAACATGCACAGATAACTGGTGAACCGCTGATATAGATAGGCTAATGACAGATAAAAAGAAAGACTGTGACAAATAGCTGTCAGCTAATGGTCCTGATGACCGTAAGTAGTATGCAAGGATTAGAGTTCAAATCAAACACGAAAGTGGGAAAACAAATGATAATTTATATGTGAGACAAAGACTAAGGTGGCCTGGAAAACAGAATTTTAACAACAAAAGTTGGCGAGCAGAGTGTATTAATTAATTCTCAATTCATTTATATATACAGTGTGGTCGTATAAAGTGGAATCATATGTAAAACTTGTTGAGTCTTAATATTAAGAAATGAAATTATTTTTCATAAAAAGATCTACATGATCTGAAACCTAAAATATTATTATGCCATAATATCATTAAAAATAAATAAAATTAAAAAACCTACTAAAAAAAGGTTACTTAGCTAAAAAAATAATATTTTTCTGCAACAATTAAATACTTATTTTGACGTGGGTATATTTATATAAATTCTACGTTACACCGGCTTTAAAATAACTATTTAATGGAAACAAATATTATTTGTTGCTTTTGTGTGTCTAAAAAGTCGTTTTTTGTTTTTAAAAAACTTATTTATTAACATTTTATTGAAATTTTTTCCTCTTTTCCAATAATATTTTATTAACAAATATTTTTAAATTTTTAGTAACTTTCATGTGCTAGAATTATTCTAGCCTAATGCAAAGATACCCATTTAAATTTGTACTAGCTGTAGGAGGAATTAACACCATTTCGAACTTACGAACTAAACTGTTGATGTAAATGACAAAGCAGTTCACATGTTTGCGTTATTAGGTTAATGGTTTAACAAGTAATCTCGAAAATTTCAATTTGGCCATCTACATATATAGTCACTAAATAATTAAATACTTCAGAAATCAAGGTTGGTTTCATCCCAGTATTTTAAAATTAAATCGATACTTCTTGTATTCTTTTAATATAAATTTCAATAAGAGAACCTTTAAAAATTAAAATTAAGACTCGAAACACGAGAATAATTTTTTTAGAAGAAAATGTTGATAGCCGTTGAAAGAAATAATCGATTTTATTCTGACGGACTCTAGATTTTATTCAAAATGTTCTGTATATATTCATTTAAAAACTGTATTTCCATATTAATTATTAGACATAATATAATCCCCTGTAGAAAATGTTTCAATTTCACCACGTTTCGCTTTATATAATTCGCAATATAAATTCATAATCATAAAAGAGAAATTCATTTTAGCACCTCTCTCTACAAAAGCATCGGGTTATGAGTAATTAAAAACGCATTTTAAAGTAAACTCAGTGAGCCTTTGTAACATCAAAGGGAAATTTTCTTCAATTCCACTCCAACGTGTACCATAACAATCAAATGTCAGTTATGTCAAGTTTTTTTCCTGCATTGTGTAAAAACCGAACACTTACTCATTCTCGTTTTGCCAGTTGTTCATTTTGTTGCCCATTATTCCGCTTTATAGTTTCAATTCGCAATTTAAACTCCACGAAGTGGAAGTCACTTAAAGATTTCTCGTCCAAAATGTATTTAAATATTGACAAAAAATCTATTTTTATTCAGAAACGATTCATAGTCTTAACCTCAACTAAACTGCATAGATAAGCTCAACAAACTTACATGGATACAGGGAATATCGCAAAAATCCAGTTAAAACCAGTATGAGTGCAAAGATTTTTAGGAATAACAGTTCAGATGTAATTAAATCAAAGACCCATTTTTTTAAACGCACTAAGGTCAAAAAAATTAATTTCACACCCATTTTTACAGTCACAGACAATTTTACATTGACAACGCTTCTGGAACTTCAAATGTAGCTACTAAGCACATCAAATGGCTTTACTAATCACTTTAACATTGCTAAACCTCTTTTTTTAATAATTGAAAATTAATTGAAATTAAAACTCAAACTGATTGATATGGCAACATCGTGATGACTCATGTTCACTGTCCATTCCATTTAACATAGCGTGGCTATTATTAGTTTTTGTAGTGTTTGTTTTGTTTACATTCTAAAGGCTAGTGGTAAATGTTTTTTGATGTAAACTTTTTTGTCAGTTAATATTCGAGAGAAAAGAAAAGAGCGAAAAGAAATCCAACTACTGTTATGAGATTTTGTCAAGCGTAGTTTGATAATATCGACGTCTAAGATTTATGGGCTTTAAAGACCGATTTTCGAGATTTGGCTGATGAACGGTTAGGAGAACCAGGTTATCTTGTAAGTATCCGAGCGGTTTACCGCCGTGTAAGGTCTTTGGACTGCAGCATTATCGACCCATCTTGTGCTACCTCTGATCGCTGACCAGCGACGATAACGACTACTATGGTGCAGAGAACGACTACATTGGAATGTGGAATGGCATAACGTCGTCTTCTCTGACGAATCTCGATTCTACTTGGTTGGACATGAAGGCCTAAGAAGAGTTAGACGACGTCGAGGAGAAGACGTCAACCTCAATTTGATGTTGAGCGTCATGTACACCGAACAGAAGGTGCCATTGCACATGAAAGTAGATCACCTTTAGTCTTTGATCGAGGCAAAATGCCAGCGCAACGTTATCTTCAGGAAGTACTCCCTTACTTTAATCTTCCCATGGACTCCATATTTCAACAAAATAATGCGCGGCCTCATATTGTTCGAGTTAGTTTAATTTTTTTTTTTTTTTGAAGAGACCCATGTGAATCTGTTACCATGGCCTCCCAGATCACCCGATCTTTCGCCCATAGAACGTGTTTGGGATCTGACGGGTGGAAGCCTCGGATATTTACCCCAGCCCCCACGGACTTTGGAGGTTCTAAGACATGAAATTCACGTAGCTTGGGATATTATAATAAATGGATTAAATCCTTCCGTTTGGTGTATTTTTTCTATGTCGCAAACAAATCACATTCCCCACAGAACAATTCTAATTACTGAATTGCTTAATAAATTTGCCAATAATTTGCATAAAATGTATTTTGGATGTTCGTGGTTATTATGGTCTATAGACCATAATGGTATAAGAGTTTTTTGTTTGATTTGGTGTATACTATCTCCTATCTCCACCTAAAATATATGCACTTAAACTATTTACACCCTGTATAAAATAAAACTTCCAATTTATTTCGCAAACAAATGAAATAGAAATAAACCAAAAAAATTGTAATTCTTGTGAATGTCATTGATTGTATTCTTACTCACTGCGATTATCTCTCCTACTCAGTTTCAGAAATAATAATACCTAATAGCAACAAAATATGCACTTAATCCAGATGCGGGGAAATGGCTACTTCAACTTATTAGGCATTAACAGAACTCCTATTACTGGCAAACCAAATTGTATGTTTCAACCTATATACACTTCTTTATATCCAACCTTAGTATTATTGACCAAATCAGTCCATAACTTTCTTTCAAATACATACTTTCTTTTCTGCTTTTTTTAGTTTATAAAATTTCCTATTTCTGATTTACAGTTCTGCTCCATAATTTTATGTCATTTAACCTTAAATGAAATAATAACTTTAAATAAAACTACCTTCAGTCACCGATTTAAAAATCTAAACTTGTTGAAATTATATTAAAACCAAATTAATTATTTGATTACTAGTACCCATTGTATGGTTAACTGACGATTCTATGAAGCATGAAAAGAAAAAAGTTTATTGCAACATAAAGTGAAAAATATATAATAAAACTCTCGATTTACCAGTAATATAACATAAAACGGTCTTTAAAAATGTCAACGAAATAATTCTTGTTTCATTATTAAATTATTGTTTAATCGTTAAGTTGCAGTTAAACATTAATTAAAATCTAGGAAATTAAATTTTTAGCTACAGAATGAAATACATGTGGGCAATTTACAAATTAACGAGAAATATACTCATGGACAAATAATTCGAAGTTTCCTTGGACTTCCATCGTCTTGAAGTGGTTGATCTCACAAATTTTCCATAGATTTGTACCTGCTATCGTCATCAGGTGAATGATGATCTTATGGTGTTCGGTCCATGCGTGATCAGCTAGCCCAGACTTCGTTACCTCCGGCCTTTGAGTAGCTATGCGGTGTTCCATAACCATGGTGTCCAGCGGTCGCTTTGTCTCTCCAATGTAAAGATTGCCACATTCACACGGTATGCTCTATATACAGTTATTTGGTATTGCTGGTGCGTCGGGCCTCGTTCTTGTTATCATGCTCCTCAGGGTGTTATTGCTTTTGAAGATCATTCTGATTCCTTAGCTGTATGCGATTCTTCTAAGTTTCTCCGACAAGCCTTAAGTATACGGTAATAGTAGAGTTGCTACCGTGGTGTCCTCTTCTTGCCTAGGTGGTTTGTCCAGCTCTTCAAACGCATTGGTGATGATCGTTTCCGGATATCGGTTCGCCAAAAAGTCTTCTCTAAGTTTCACTTGTTCTTCTTTGAGGGCTTCTTTTGTGCTGCAGATATTTTTGGCTCTATGTATTAGTGTTTTGATGATGCCAGTTTTCGTTGCTGATCGGTGGTTGGAATTGTATTGAAAGTATAATCCTGTATGCGTACCCTTCCTGTAGACTGTTGTTTGGATTCCGGTCCTAGTCCTTTGACACTTTACATCAAGAAATGGTAGGCACCCACTCTCTGCCATCTCCATGGTGAATCTAATGGATGGTTGGGATTGGTTCAGGTGCTTCAGTAATGCATGTAGTTCTGTGTCTCCGTGTTGCCAAATAATGAAAGTGTCATCGACATACCTCAGCCATAGCTTAGGCTGCTTCTCGCACCTCCTCAGTGCATGTTCTTCAAACCATTCCATGTAGATGTTGGTGATGGTTGGTGATAACGGGGAACCCATAGGCAATCAATCTTCTTGCATGAAAAACCGGTCCTTCTCCTGAAAGTAGCAGTTCTTGAGGTAACATTCAAGTAAGTCCAGGCACCAGGGTTAAGGCACACCGCACAGCAAAGGGCGGAGGTAACGGAGTCTGGGCTAGCTAATCACGCATGGACCGAACACCATAAGATCAACTGGGACCAGGCCAGAGCAATTCACAAGGAAGAGCACTGGTACACACGAAAATTCATGGAGCTATCATATATAATCTCGAACGAAAATATAATTAACAAGCCCAGCGTCCAAATTAAAAAATTTTGGCGAGCTATTCTTCGACCTCTGCGGCTACGCATCACCGGCAAACAACCGCCAGGTACGACGATGCTGATTGGACCGGATAAGACCCAACGACAATGATCGGCAACGCATGACGGGTTAAGGGTATAATATAAATATGACCGATAATCTGAATTTCTTATCATTCACCTGATGACTATATCAGATACACAGCTATTGAAACGTTGTGAGATCAACCACTTCAAGACGATGAAAGTCCATGGAAACTTCGAGGAACGAGTTACATTGTCTACCAATTTCAGACTGACAACTGATTTCTTGTTATCAATGCTACTGGAATATGATATTGATATAATATATGGCAAAATCTACTCAATAATCCTTGGTTATGTGTATTTATTATAAAATATTGTTGATTTAATATTTTTTTATTTAAAAAATACAGATAGATATTAATTCAATTAACAGGTGAAATAATGGAAAATGTTGCTTAGTATATTAATTTTTATTAGCAATAGAAGTTTCTTAGATTACCCTCTTTAGCAACTCCTAAACACTCCAGATCGTATAAGGACAGTTGTCTGGCCAATCCAAATATTTTTTACTTTTTGTATTAAAGTAGCTTTGATCTGCAATACTTTTTTTAATATTTAATTGAATCTTAATTGGGAAATACACTACTTACAAGTTTATATTGTCACCTGATTGCGGCGCACAAACTTTTGATTTCTCCATCAAAAATGGAAAACAGTTTCATCAGAAAAGGAAACTTGTAATACATCTATATGAAAAATTTCCGGACTGACATAAATGTAACTGATAATTAAAATAATTTATATTTTTTTGTAAAAATGAGTTCAAAACAATATGTGCAATAATTGTATCTACGTGCGTCATCTTAAAAAGTTGTGGAAAATTATTTTGAATCGGAAAACCGTAAGAACTTACTGCAATCTATGCCTAGGCAGGATCTAGGGCCCCACAGGGCCATACGCCGAACTAATTTTGTTGAATAACATCTGCATGTATTGATTTTTTAAGGGTTCAGGTTCACTTTAGACCTGTAAATACTCTATCATAAAGGAGTATGATTAAATGGTATTTTTCTAAACTATTGTTTTATTGGATTTTCCTCTGACATTTGCAAACCAAATCAAAAAATTTAATTAAAAGCGTTTTATTTTTAAAGGGAAAAGTGTTAATGATTTAATTTGTTTTGCCTTTGAACGTATAACTTTATACGAGACCGTGGCTTTCCAATCGTGAATAACAGTGGTACTAGAAAAACTAAACTCCAATATTTAATGATCGAGCTAATGATGACCTATTAAGATACATAAAAAAGTGGAATAACAATCAATTGCAATGGTTTTAGAAGTACATACGAATATATACTAAGTGATGTAGAAGTCGTAACACCCAATAATAATTAGTTTATTAGAATACATTTTTGAATACATTTATATTATATTAAAGTATGAAATCTTCGTGCCTGTTATTCTACAACAGCACACCACGATATGAGGAAGATTCTGTGAAAGCTAGACATGGTGACACCAATGCATACAAGGGTACAAAGGACGCCTACTATACAGTCTTATGCATGGCTGTCAGATTCATGATTTTACAGTGAATCTAACGTTATCACGATATATCTGTAAATAATTTTACAATATTTAAAACTTAAGTTCTGGCATCTTTCCTTTATGTTTGTTTAGTTGTTGGGAATGCAAAAATTCTGGAGTTTTCAGCAAATTCCATTTACAGTGGAGTCTGGCCTAGACCCCCAAACGTTTGGAATTTGCAGAATATGCTTGTTTTTTATAAATGCGGTATTATTCCCAACAACTCCATAAACTGACATAAATTGTTAGTTTCGAGGTGAAACAATGTTTGCCTAAATTGCACATAAAATTGGGCCTAACTAACTAGCATTATATAAAAGTTGTCACTGTTTTAATAATATATCCAGTAATTATTCCGAATTAGCTAAGGAGAAAGTTATGACTGACAATTTAGATAGACACCAAATTTTACGCTAACGGTTTATTCTATTTTAAAAAAGTTATGTGTTCTTCAAACTTTCCATAAATGTTTTACAGGTATTAAAACGAAATACTCAACAAGTAACAACAAGTAACAGACCATGCAATTTAATTAATAAAATGAACATAAACAAACTAGCCAGTTGAACACATTTCAATAACAGAGATTTGGAGGAAACCAACTTAAACTAATAGGTATCACAATTTTAAATGAAAAATAAAGTAAAACGATGTTATTAAAAATTGTTATTCCGATTTCAGCAAATTCAATAAAAAGAAAACAAAAGTGTTTATGCTACAAAAAAATATATTAATAAATTCATTAATATAGAGTTAAAAGAATAGGATACAAAAGAATCGCTGGGATTCAATAACAAATAATACAGGTACGCAGGGCAACCATGTGACAATAACAACAATAACAGATCTACAGCGTCTACCAGAACGACTGAAGAAAGTAGATGACAAAACCACATTCGAAAATTATAAAAATGTAATAAGCTTTCTGTTGTAGAAAGAAATAAATGAGCAAAATAATGTAAAGAATAAACTGTTCGGAAAATCCTAAATTTGTGAACTAATATCGAAAACAAAACCAACCAACAAAACTCATAACTCAAAAAACTGCATATCAAGATTCTTTGTGAATGCAATAAATTTTATAGTGGAGAAACATCGAGACCATTAAACGTACGGATTAATGAACACAAGAATTACATAAAGAAACGACAATTTGAAAAATCGAAAATTTGTGAACATGCTTGGAACCTAGGCCATCAAATACAATTTGACAATTCAATTATACTTCACAAAGAACAAAATAACACAAAACGAAAAATAAAAAAGTCTGCGTTAATTCTTTTGAATGATGACGATTGTATCGCTTCTACTTCTGTAGAATTCAATGGTATATGGTTACCGACAATTAAGGAAGAAATTAGTAATGGCCATCTCCTTTTGAACGACCCATTATCGGGATAGTTCATAAGGTTTTTTCTAGGTTTCTCCTTATAACGTTAATGGGATCACTGAAATATAAGAATTCTTTGATCGCATTTTTGGCGAATGCACTATTTTATATAAAAGTCGTACATAGGAACGCCACTTATAAATTGTAAAGACAACTCTTTCAAATTCTTCCAACTTGAAAGCTGTTTAACCATAATACATGATCTTTAGAATTTTTTGTGCTACCTGTATATCTAGAAACAACAAATTTTTCTTATGTCAACTAAATGTCATATATCAAATTTTCATTTTGCATTTTATATTTTCAATACATGTTGAAAGCCATTGAAAACGAGGTCAGAATAAACCTGGAAACGTTTGGTTTTGCCTTGAATATACAGATTTTGGTTTCGATTGAGGTGTTATTTCCCAAAAAACATAAAAATAACATGCTTGGGTCCAGGTGATAAAATTCAATTTAACAATTCAAGAATATCACACATAGAGGAAAACAACAAAAAACAAAAATTAAAAGAGTGTGTCTTAATTCTATTGTACGAAGGCGATTAAATCACTTCTATTTCTGTAAAATTCAATCATTTCTGGTTGCTGATAATTGAAATTAGTAGTGCCTTTTTACCCAATATTCGACTTCAAAATTACATTTTATCATAATTCCCAGATCTTAAGCTTAACATCCAATTCTTAATCTCAAGTGCGGTGTTATTTCCCAAAAATCCATAAATTGAAACTAGAATATGCCACAAATAAGCAGAAAACATTTAAGTTCCTCTTTAATGAAAATACCATTAAGGTCTTTTTCAAGAAAAATATTGGAGATTCACAAATGGAATGTTTTACCTCGTCGACGAACATCTAGAGGCAATTTTCATCTCAAAAACATTTTAATTCTTGATAATCCTTTTATGATTTCAGCGGACATCGAAATCAATGAAGGCTTGTAACTGTCCCAAGGGAAACTCTGAAACTCTGAACATTTCAACGTGCACAGCGGGTAATTGCATAACATGCAGATCTCCTGTTTGCGGAATGTTGTCGAAAAGATTTTTCATTTTTTGATTTGGTTTACGTAACGGAATTCACGTTGATTACTTGTTAGGCGATTTTGTTTGTATGGCAAATTGTTTGAAAATCAGTTACGTAATCTATAAAGACCGGCATTCGCTGTGATGCTTTTTTATTTTAATTTTCTGATTACAAAGGAGATTGTGCATTTTACGTCGACTAAGGCAAGTAATAATTATAAAATAAAACAATGTCATTAATGAAACTCAAAAAAAAATAGAGCTCGAAGCGTTAACGAGATATCGAAGGTTGGCCCCCGGCTTAATATTAACTCTGATTTTTATTCCCCTTGTTCCTAAATGGATTATCGCGAAAATGGAATGCAAATTTTGTCGCATCTTGCTAACGAAATAGGATCATGAGGTTACATAAATGTTATTAAATGGAGTATATGTAGTGTAGAGGCAAAAAACACAGAAAATGTTTCAACTACAAATCCATAAAAAGAAGAAAATATTAATTAAACAGTTTACTACATCCAAGTGACTAATGTTTATACCAAAAACACTCGACCAATATACTGAATTGATTTTGCCGATACTTAATGCACAATTAACTCAAAGTAATTTCAACTGAAATTAATACAATACTTACAGTATTGCACATTTAGTCATTATATTATGACAAATATGTTTTTTAAAGCCCTTTTTTTGGAAATAACACCACAATTCGAAAATTTGCAATGTTTGACTATAGCATTTGTTTATGACGTAACTAAGAGAATTTAATTTGATAATATTCTCTTAGTTGCGTCATAAACAAATACTATTGTCGAACATTTTAGTTTTAAATTTTAGAATTGTGCCTTTTTGCATAAATTCTTTGCCATTGACTATGGAGTCTGACATAAACCCCGAAACGTTTGGAAATATACAGTAATCTAGTGAATTGTGGTGTTTTCCCAAAAAGTGCTTAAACAATGACATAATATGCCAATCCTTAAGGAAACAAATAAAATTGGTTAAATAGTAGAATGAAAGCCTGAGTCCTAAATACTAAATGTATGAAATATTCCTTTTATTCGTAAGACAACTGATAGACGACTAGTTTCGAAATCCACACTTTATATTCCATCTTGAGAGCCAGAGCTACAAAACACATTGCTAATTAAGACATACATTAGTGGATTTGCAGCGATCTACCGGTTATAATTCTTCCTAAACAGTTTGAACCCAACACATTCTAGCAGTCTTGGTTAATACCAATGACATCACCTATCAGCCCTTTGTTGTGTCATTGTTTGAAATATCTTCAACCGGTAATAACCCAAAGCAGTAGTTGTTTTTGATTGTCTGTCTCTTTCTTAAATGACATTTGAAGTTAGGTATCAGTTTTGCAAAAATCACGTAAGTACCACTAAACAACCACATAAATAGGATTTTTATTGATGTGTACCAATTTTTAAATCAACAAAAACAAAACAATTCAACATATGATTTTGACATTTTCTGGTTGAACCAAATTGCATTCTAGCGAATGAGTTTTGGTTCTATTTCAGTGTTTAAAAGAGAAATGTCAAAGTACAACCACTGTCAGCCAAGGGTAGAACCAAATTTATAACCGGTAGATTGCTGCAAATCGGCTATTATAAAATATAAGAATGTTAAAGTAAATCAAGAATAGTACTTAAAGGATTGCTCGATAGATGTAGATTTTTCCGAAAGCATACGCCACAAAGTGACTGCTAATATTTGACCCGTAATCTTTTCTAATTGTGTTGATACCAATATCACATTAATCATATGGAACAAAACGAGAAAACTCTTCAACTGACCACAGATATAGCATCACAACAACTCGAAAGCGGGCATAAGACAGGGTGATACGTCACAAGGTGGCCAATAATAGAGAATAACCACGTGAATTTGAAAGATGTCGAAATATAGGTTTACGTGAGGCGGGTTTTTCATTTCGAGAAATAGCTTACCGCACGAACAGAAATCCAACTACTATTGTGAGATGTTGTATAGCGAGAACTTAGGCACCGGACGTCGACGGGCCAGAAATGAAGTTAAAGATCGACGTCTAAAACTTGACCTTTAGAGACCGATTTTCGACAACTCGAATTTTGGCTGGTGAGTGGTTAGGAGAACAACGTCATCTTGTAAGTGTCCAAACAGTTTATCGCCGTATAAGATCTTTTCGACTGCAGCATTATCGGCCCCATCTTGTGCTACCACTGACCGCTGAAGATCGACGACTACAGTGGTACAGGGAACGACAACATTGGAGGATGGAATGACATCAAGTCGTCCTCTTTGATGAATCTCGATTCTGCTTGACGACGTCGAGGAAAAGAAGTCAACCTCAGTTTGATGTACACCTATCAGTAGGCGTTATGGAGTGCTATTGCACGTGGAAATAGATCATTCACATTCTTTATTCAGTCAAAAGTTTACAATTGGCAAAGTAAATAAAGATATTTCAACCATGTTATTGCCTGGCTGTGTGGCATTACAATGTTTCACCAGCAAGCTGGGAAAAGGGGTACCTTAACTAACCTATACTAAATATTTTAAGTGTCAACTGTAAATATAAAGTTACGGACATATAATTTCGAAACATTAAATACAAACAAAACACTAGTATAAAACAAGCAAAATCATTGAATAACCAGTTCATAAACAGTACAGTAAACAACTAAAACTATCACTAACACAATGTAAAGTAGAAGACAATTGAATTATAGTAAATAACAAACATGTTTTTTTTAACTTTGAACATATAATTAATATAATTAATATAATTAAGACTCTCAAAGTATCATTAAATTATACTAATTAGTCGCAGATAATTGAGATTGACCTAATTTGTACAGAAATAGTGAAATTAATAGGTCAAAAATGTCAAGATATGAGTCATACAAGTCCATCGCCCCATTAGAGATCGGCCGCAGATCGACTTCGCGAACGAGAGCAATTCAGTCGATTATCTTATAGGAATATCAGACATGCAAAGAAAGGATGGATAAATGGAATTGGATGTTAGTGAGACATTATTTGTTAATGCTATTGTATAAAAGAAGAATATACTGAATGATAGGTTATAACAATTAAAATAGCAATAATAAGAGTTAAAACGAGGATATACTAGAATCGTAATAAATAAGCAAAGGGGATACTTAAATCAAATCTAACACAAAGGGCGGGAATTAATTACCTCCATACCGCCCTAGTACAGAAGTTGTGACAAGCGATGGATCCTATTATGGTGCTGTTAATTAATTGTCTTCTTAGAGTGACGGTGTTAATATTAAGAGAATCTAAAAGCGCGTCATTATTAGAACACCAAACACCTCGAGCACCGATAATTAAAGGAAGGACCTTAACTTCTGTGGTGTTCCTGGTAGTTAAAACTGTATTAAGAAATTGGGGGTCCTCATAATATTCTTTTTTCCTCTTGAAGCCGTCATATAAGGGCCGGGGACCCTCCCAGTGAACGCCTACGTCTGCAATGATAGATTTTAGTCCCTTAGTAAGGACAAGATCGGGAACTTTAAGAATCCCGTTCGGGCTTCTGATGTGCGGTTCAACCTCAACTTGCCAACCTTTTTTTGTTGCTTCCCTCTGAATTATTTTGTACAAGTTATTATGGCGGTCAATTCGCTTTTCATGCGTTATGTAACAATTTTGAAGTATGTGGCAGTTTGATTCATTTTTGTTACATCCACCACGGCATTTCCTTATAGCTGGGTCATTGAAAGGAAGGTCACAGGAGGGTAAAAGGCTTGCACGTAACTGCACTGCTTTGAAATAGGTTTTGGCCGTCCAGGACGGAGGAGTTTAGTCTTTGTCCGAGGCAACATGACAGCGCAACGTTATCTTCAAGAAATAGTGGAGCCGTATGTACTCCCTTACCTTAATCCGCTCATGGATTCCATATTTTAACAAGACAATGCTCGACCTCATGTTCCTCGAGTTAGTTTAAACTTTTTTAAAGAGGCCCATGTGAATCTGTTGCCATGACCACCCAGATCCCCCATCTTTCGCCCGTACAACATGTTTGGGATATCAGAAATTTACCCCAGCCCCCACGGATTTTGGAGGATCTGAGTTATGAAATACAGGTAACTTGTGATAGTATTTCCTCAAGAAGAAATAGACCATCTTATTGAATCAGTGTTGGGGAGTGTATAGTCCGCCGTGGAAAACCCATTATTAACAGACTTAATAATTTTAATCATTTACTCCGTACGATAGCATCTATGTTTTATCAAAACAATATTAAATTTAAACACCTCCTTTTCGGTATTGCGATTGCGATTTCTGTCAGTGAGTATAATTTAGAAATTCTTAGCTAATAAAAATGTATTTGTTAGTTGTTATAATTCAACATATTCTGACGAGGGTTACATTCCTTGTGTGAGGCTTTATAATTTCGAAAGTGTAAGTGTGCAAGTTTTTACTGCCGGTGTTAATAGATAAACTGTAGTATTATTGGCTCTTTTGCCGTGGTCTACTGGAATTTATTCCTATTGTTTCATATGCAGCTGCGGCAGACATCTTCAACAGCGTGAACGTAGGAGATACCTCGTAGAATACTCGGGCATTCTGAAGATATCTGCCGCAAATGCAAATGAAACGTTTAATCTAATTCCAATATACCATGAAAACCACTGTTTATCTATTACCAAGGTGTTCTAGGGATGATATTGCCCTGCTTCCTCAGCCCTAAAGTAAAGCTTTTAATATTTTTGACTTTGTAAACGGCTCCAAATGTCGGTACCATTGTCCATAATACTTAATCTCACGTAATACTGACAACGTCACTACAAATCATTTAACCATCATTTCATATTGTCTTAAAATGTCAGACTATATTATCGTATATACAATAATTTCGTATTCAATTCTTATGTTATAAAAGAACTGCCAAAATACTTGTTGATTCCAATCGGTCCGTGTTCGTGATTTTCAGTTGGTTTTAATTTTGACTGTAATTAATTCGAGATCAAACTGTCGGATTTTCTTGTTAACTAGTTGCACAAGATTAAGTGGCTCATCTTGGCTATTAGCCAAGAAAACCGTAACATCGGCAAATCGATAGACTTCTATTTATTAATTAAGATATCTACTTTCCTATTCTTTAAGGTTGTTTCTACTATGAATTCCCCATATAGATTTGAGGACGAAACGGAAAAAAATCCCTTGTTATTTCACGCCTTGCTCTATGAGCAACTACTTCGTTCAAACTGTTATCGTCTCTGTCGACCATCTTCTAATAGCTCTTGAAATAATGTTATCTTATAGGCAACACTTTTCATTTTATTGTAATATTCTCTGAAATGATTTGTACCCCTTCTAGGTTGGGACACGATAGCGAATAGAAAGTATCGATACTGTACTCATGAGTAGTATCGAAAAAAAGTATCGTTACTTCATAGTATCGAGTAGTTTTCTTAAAGCCTAATGCCCACACAACTAGACATCATATCATGACTCAATGTCAGTCAGTAACGTTAGTTCAGGTTTATAGTAGTCTCGCAGGAGCTTCGGTTCGATTCGGTTTTTTGCTGACTCATAAGCAAAAAGGTGTCCCAAAAACAAATCCGAAGGTTGTCGGGCGGTATCCTGGTCGAGAAATGTTTAAACAATTTTTTAACACAAAAAAAAAATTTTTTGTCGAAAACCGTTTTTTCATTCATTCTGAACAACAAGGGTCTTTTGTGATTTTTCTCTAAAGTTGATCGTTTTATAATTTTTGAACCCACAGAAAGCTAAATGACAGTTTTAACATTTCTCTACAACCCCACATAGTTTTTTGGGATTATTTCATTGTAAAGCATTTATTTTTAAATGTTTATACACCCGTGCGCGCTATCGATGCGTATACCAGTGATAAGTAACAATACACCTATTGAGTACCACAATATGTATTTATATTATTGTCAAATATCAACGTGATATCATTCAGAATAGAAAGGGTGGCAAGTGAAATAGCCTCTTGCCCTCTCTATCTAGTCTTTTCACTGCATTTATGCATTGCAGGCTACCTCTAGGAAATAGAACCTCCAATCCGTAAAAATGAGGCATAAAGCCATCGATGTCATAGAGTACTTTCTTTTAGTAGTTTATTTGATATTTCTTACTTTCGCGCTTCACTAATGTTTATATGGTTCCTTAGATCTAATGGAATGGTTCTAAATAACTGCCATGATCAAATTCGAGGTCCTAGCAAAAAATCTGATATAGAGTCCTCTCGATAAACCAAGACTTCTTGAGTTTCCAGGACATAAAACGTCACCAAAAATTCTTGTCACAACTTTTGGAGACCTAAGTGTTTTCTATAATTTTCAATAAATACTACAAATCTATTGGAACACAATAACTAACCAAATGCAGTTATACTACCTTCTTCCATATCTTAATGTATGCAACATAACTTAGTATCCAAGAAGTTCCCTGACAACACTCAAAACTTATATACTGATATTCTCCACACTTTGAAATCGTCAACCAGAAATGAGCACAACTGGATCAGTCTTATAGGAAGATGCATTTTTATATTACTGAAATGTTTATCTAAAATGTTTGCCACTTGAGCATACTGTTATTTTCCTATGTCATATTTTTTACTCATACTTCTCATTCGTTTCTTTCAAGAAAATTTACGTTGATCCAATTCCGCTATTCTCCCGGTTATAAAAACCAGGCATTGCAGAGTGGGGTGAAGCATTGAAATAAATGGACACGGCAATTTCTTTGCTCCTCCAAATCATAAAATATGATTTACAAAAATTATTATAAAGACGCCCAAAATTAAGGAAAAGCTCGTGATTATTCATTATTTAGTTCTTGCATACAAATTACTATGAATCGGTATTTATGAATTCAATTATTATTAGTTTTTGGGAAAATGTCAGTAACAAATTATTGATAAATTGTTTTTTGTAGATTATGCGAATTTATGAGATATATACTTAGGTGCTTTGAGAGTATTGAAGAGTATTTTTCAGGTGTGTTTTATTGTTCAATTTAATCCCATTGCAAGGCTGCATCTTTGGCACAGAGACTTAATTTCTTTTACCACGGATTTATGGGAGCGCGTATGATCGTGTTGGTGAAAATTTTTTTTTTTTTTGTTAAAATGGGACCACTTTAGCGCAAAAATCGTACTTCTATTTTCTAAACAGTCAATCAACGTTCAGTCTTTGAAATATCAAGAAATTGTGACTGTAATATAAGTATACACATCTAAAGTAGTCCGTTAATTTGATTGGTTTAATTGATAGTTGAATAGCCTGCTAGCATCCTATGAGTTTCTAAAAAAAACCAAACTTATTATTTAAAAAAATCTTCATTTTCCTCTCTACTTGAACAAATACGCTTGTCCTATCTTTTATGCTATTGTTATTCAATCATTTTTTAAAGTCCTCCTCTCTGATCCGTGGCCTTTTTCACAGGGGACAAAGTCAGGTTAAAGCAACAGAGGTGATGCCATTGTGGGTAAAAAACATGCACAGGCAGGTCTGTGTGAGCTGGAGCGATGTAATGACTCTGGAAAAATGTTGGATAATTTCGGAATTCTTCTATCAAATCACAACTTTCCATATATTTAATTCATTTTGGCATTTTTATATCTTTGTGGTCTACGTTACAACCCCGACCTCAATATTTATCACGCCAGTTATCATATTAATTTTTAGGAAGAAATAGCGTACATGTTATGACCGGACATGCTAAATAGTGTAACTCGAGCAATTAGAGAACTTTATACAGCAATTCAAAGGCCGCTTAGTGTGAAACATTTTATGGTGTTGAATCGTCTCCTTGTATTATTTGTTTTAAAAAATACTGTACATACTGTCACTGATAGTCAATGTAAGGAATCTGCCTTTAAAATGCGGTATTGTTGGGTTTAACAAAAATGTATTTTGGTTTTTATACTGCAAAATAAAACTATTTTTTATATACAAATAATAATCTGTAATCAATTAAATGCTCCATTTTTCATGTTGAATGGCATTTTGCCTCCAGCCTGATGGTCTTTGGTACCTCTGGATAGTGTGCGAATTCAGGACATCGTAAAGGTTTACCATTCACAGTCACTGTATGGAGAACACCATTTCTCAAGTGAGCTCGCATTTTCAGAGTGAACTACAATTTCGAAGATTGTCAATTCTAGAATCTTTTCTTGATTCATTCAGTTGCTTCAATTGTCGACGGTAATTATCTGATTAGATCAAATTCAGCTTACGATACAGTTTGTGCTAGTTCATCCGTCCTAGATCATGATCTTTTTGAATTTAGTTACTGTAAGCGAAACATTTTCAACCCCAATAATGATTTATTTGCACTTGCGTAATAAAACAAGAGCGACTTCTGAATGATTCTTGGACACACAGCTTTCCCCAATATGTTAATTTTATACAAATTATTGTATATGCTGTATCTAGCTGCTAATGGCAATAAATTAGCCCTGACCTGTTTATTATAAAGAAAAATCTGAAGTTTATATTCCGACATAATGTCCCTCAATCCTAATGAACCTGTGCCAGCAGGCAAGGTTCCAGTAGCCTCCCTCGAAGAAATGTTTTTAGACCTTTGCAGATTACTACTGATGCCATCATCTTAAAAATTTGTTTCCACCCAAATTTTCTTGCAGTTTCAGCACACTCTATAGTTGAGGAGTAAGGGACATGTTTCACCTCTGTCTAGATGGAACAGCTCAACTTTACCCAATTTCCGCGGAGTTTTAACTGCAACGCTTCATGTAGTTTGGTTCCCTTGTGCAGAGAGTCAACCAAAATCATACCATTAGCGTCCGAGATATTCAGAGCAGCTACCTAACTGATGAACCCACTTTGCAGGTAGGACGTGGAAGAGAGATCCTAATCCACATAATTCTGGTCTAAAAGCAGCCACACTAAAAGTGAATAATATAAGATACGCTGCATGTTTTTAGAAGCATTTTGTAGAATCGTAATGACTTTAATCCCTAAATATTGTGTTGTTTAATAAAACCTTTTACAGCACTCATTAAAATATTCCTCATACATTTTTTCAAGTACACATACGTCAAAAAATTCAAATGGTTATTTCCCGGATTTGTTCAAGAATATTTTGCCCAGTAATTATTTTTGATGATACAGGGACAAACAATTTTTTGAGAGTAGCTACATTTTATTAGCAAAAACTACTTGGTTCTTAATCTAGAGAAATTCTTCAATCAAGCTGGAACGGAAGCGATGAATCTTCACATCACTGTTTGCAACTCCTTTAGCAAGAAGGTTATTTCTTATTGATTTACACCCAAATATTATCTCCCAAATATTTCATATTTTTCTGCGGACTAGTGTTATTTGTGATCTGGGATGGCTCAATAGGAAATCAACCAAAAGGGTTCAAGTACAAGGATCAGGCAGGCTATAAGAGAGGTCTATCTCGATCAATCCAGTTATCTACGTGAATACGTAAGTTAAAATCGCAGAAACCATCACACTAAAATCTCATGGTTCACTTTCATGCACAAACCATTTTGCAATAACCCAAACTCAAATGTTCTCCCAGAACTGGTTTGTAAACAATCTGCAAGTAAGTTGTATGGATTTTTTTCATTCCATACAGTTTCATATTGCATTTCTTGTGAAATTCAGTAAAAAGAATCAGGGTCAGTAGTTGAAGAATTTGAACCAATGTGTATATAAGCCACTGACAGACTGCAATACATGGAGAAAAATCAAGAAGAACTATTAGCTGAACCCTGCAAATTTTCTTAACAATGCTATTACTTTCATTCAAAGCATTTGTCATTTTTCTGGTAGAAGTATCTAGAGCCCCACATGTCTTGTTTAACACATTCTCTTCCACTTCTACCGTTTTTAGTGCCTTTGGGTTATTTGCTCCTCTACTTCATTTCCGTGTGTCTATTCCGTAAATACGTTAATGATATTCATTAGTATGTATTTCAATCAAAAAATTACTGTCAATGTATCATCAACAAGTCCATACATGAAATACATGTCAGTCATCCCAAGTTTCCTATAGCTATTCATAACAGATAATTTCATTAACAATAACGATTAATGACAGAAAATACATGTCAAACAGCCGAATGTCAATCAGTATCAACAAATATGACATATCCAAAGTTATCAGTAACAAGACATGTACACATGATTTAAACTCAAACTTGACTACTGTTTAGTGGGCAAAGATCACAATATTATTAGATAAATCCAGGGAATAATTCCTTGAGTTTTATGTTACGTTTTTTAAACACCCTATATATATATGTTGTAGGTGGTTTCCGGGAATTCATCCGCGTAGTTGATAACTGATCCCTGCCGGGATCGATGGTAAAATGACGACATTTCGGCAGAGTCACATCTGCCCTCTTCAGGTCGGTTCGCATAATTCTCGTAGCCTTCTGCTTTCGCTTCTTGTTACTCGAATACTTGTAGCAGAAGGCTACGAGAACTATGCGAACCGACCTGAAGAGGGCAGATGTGACTCTGCCGAAACGCCGTCATTTTACCATCGATCCCGGCAGGGATCAGTTATCAACTACGCGGATGAATTCCCGGAAACCACCTAAAACATTTAGTGCCCGCAAAAACTTAAAAGCAAATATATATATATATGACACGTAAATAAATGATGCTGGGAACACAACTAATTAATTTTTTTGTTGCAGAGTCTTGGGCTGGATACAACGAGAAAAAGCTCCTTCATAGGCTCTTAGACAGCTACAACGTATTAGAACGTCCCGTTGCAAATGAGTCTGATCCTCTGCAATTAAGTTTTGGTTTAACTTTAATGCAAATAATAGACGTGGTAAGTACAGTAGTATAAAGGCACAATAGAGTTGGCGCAACTTTTCACAACGCCAACTTCCAAAACTTCCGCGTTGTTTGTCGGAACTAACTGGAGTTATGTGGTGGAAGTTAAAAATTTTATCTCATTATATTTTAATATACTCTCTTCGAGATGTCCTCTGTGTACTGATTCTCTTGAAAATCCTAGATGTCGGTCTTACATCTCGCGTCTTCATATTTTAATATAGTTGGGCTATAAGAAGCGATAAATCTCCTTAATCTGTCTTTCTCCGAAAGTTGAATGCTTCGCTTGGAGGTGTAAGAAAGTCACCGGCTGCGGAGGCATGCAAAAAGAAATGAAACTTTAATAGAAAGTTTAAGATGACCAACTATTTTATTTGTCTAGTTTTCCATGGAACGCGTGGGTTTCGAACTGCTCTTTCGCTGAAATTCTAACATCCGAGAAGCTCTTAATGTTTTTGTCCAGTTCTCTGGAATAAGACATTCTGTTTTGGATAAAATATAGTTTGCACTCTCCACCTTTGTATTAATAATACGTTAGAAGTCCCAAGAGTGATATTACAAGGCTTGTTTAACAAATTACATTTGAGATTTTTGTTCCCTAAATCAAATTAGATGCGAGAAATGCAAGAAAACTGTATTGTAATCAAGCAGATTAGCTTTTAAATTAGATTTGACTTGAAGTTTAAAATAAACGATGAAATTAACGAAGAGACTAGACCAATAATTATCGGTAATTTTGAATTATTTTTAAGTTATTGGTACAGCTACAAAACCCTACTTCTGAAGTAACATACATCGGTATAATTAGTTTTATTAATTTTGTAGTTTATATATTATTAACTGATACTGCTTTTGCATTGCTGACGAGTGTTTCTGATTTGTTGTATTCTGTGTTTGTCGTCGGTGATTCTGTTCTATGTACAAATTTTATCTATTCGTTCTTTTAAATACTTTATTTTATTTCGTATGAGAAGAAACATCGATATATAGAACACAAAAAAGTAGCTTGCTAGCAGCTACTGGTGTAAGTAAATCGAGTATATCACGAATTTTACCTACAGAAAAATTGTATCCGTATCACTTTACGCCTGTAAAAAATTTATTGCCGATTGACTTACCACGTAGACTACAGTTCTATCAGTGGATGCAACATAAAATCATTCAAGATCCAACGTTTCTTGAAAACATCTTATTTTCTGACGAACCTACATTCACACGCCGTGGAGTCCTCAGTTGGAGGAATAACCACTATTATGATTATAGTCCAGCAATATTTTAATGACTACTTTCCGCATTGTTGGATTGGGCGTGGCAGTGAGTTGCCTTGGCCGCCTCGTACTCCAGAACTTAATCCTTAATTTTATCTATTCTTTCTTTAAAATACTTTATTTATTTTATTTCGTATGAGAAGCAACATCGATATATAGAACACAAAAAAGTAAGTCCAATACATAAAAAAGTATAAAAGTTAGACGTACTCAGACATATAAAAAACATACATTAGAATAGATAAAATACAAAATGTATATCAATAACAGCAGAAACTGATATGAGTGTGAGTGTAGTTCAAACCATGACAAATAGATCGTGTAGCCACTGTATAGCTGCTGAGGAAAGCTTGTTCAGTTCTTCTAAACCTCCAGGAAAACGTGTAAGAGGGCAATCGTTCAACATGTGATCCATAGTTTGTAGTTTTAAATACTAAGATTCCTCTTTTATTGTTCGTTTCTTCTTCATAATTTCTTTCTTGTTTCGTCCCATCTTGTTCTTGATCCTCCCTGCGTCTCAGCATTCTACAAGTTTTGACTTGTCTTCCATCATACATTCTATGTAAGTGTCCCCACCATGCTCATGTCTACATATTTATCTATGAATTCTAGATTTACTTCTTTTCTCACAACATTGTTTCTTGTCCTATTTTTCCTTGTGCTATTTATTTTTCTTATGCATTTCATTTCTGCTACTTGAGTTTTGTTTTTTTTTTGTTTTTTTAAATTGCGTATTTCACCTACAAAAAAGAGTCATAACACAATATAGTTTCATATCTCCTGCTATTCGTACAGTTATTTTTTTTTTCTTGTTTTTCCTGGTATTAATTTCTACTCTTAGATGCTGATATTCAGGTGCTTGCAAATCTAGGTCTTCGTTCCTATTGCTATAACTTATTTAAATTCTTTCCAAAGATCACCAACGAGATATCAACTACGCCCGCGCCGCTGAAGATGTCTGCAGTTACAGAGGAAACGTTCGGAAGGCATTCCAATAGACCACGGCAAAACAGCCCGGAAACATATAGTGCAGCCCCAAAACATATACCATTCATATTTTCATATACACATATATATGTATATATATACAGGGTCTCCCATAACTAACGGACAATACGATAACTGCATTTAGAAGCGGTTAAAATATACAGATTAACATAAACATGCATTAGTAAAATGTTTGTAGTAAACGAACTGGGTATTTGGTTTTTGAAAATTTGTGATATTTGAACAACGGCTCCATATATTGAACTCAAATTTGGTACAGCAAACTTTTCAACGGCGATAAACAAGAATTTGCTATCATTTTTCATGGTACTCTTACAGGGTCTTTGTTACGAAGGTCGAATTTGGCAAATCCATGTTAACTTTTTTAAAACCCCGTATAATTTGCTTTTCGACGATAAATAATGAAACTGCTATAATTTCAATACAAAAAACGTATACTTGTTGAATCTCCATATTTCAAGGCGTTTCCGAGATATTGCAATTCAAATTCGGTACAGCATATCACCGCAAGCAGCCTCAAAAAAGACATTTTTTAAGTAGGTTGTGAATTTGACATGAACTATTGATTTTTTTCTTTGCATACTGTCGATTTATTTACTGAGTTTTTAAAGTGAGTAATTGGAATTCATTAAATATGCCTAGAATTAAAGAATTTACAAATAGTGAACTAAGGGATATGATTTGTGTTTATGCACAAGTAAATTATAATTCAAGTACTGCAGTTTGACGGTATGCACAGTTATATCCAAATCGAAATGTGCCTAATCGTAAAATATTGTAACGATTATACACAAATTCTGGTAGCCGACCTAATGGAATTTCAGCTGATCATGAAGATGATATTTTACTTCCAATTCTGGAAAATCCCGCATTAAGTACTCGGCGCTTGCAAGCAGCTACTGGTGTAAGTAAATCGAGTATATCACGAATTTTACGTACAGAAAAATTGTATCCGTATCACTTTACGCCTGTAAAAAAATTGTTGCCGAATGACTTACCATGTAGACTACAGTTCTGTCAGTGGATGCAACATAAAATCATTCAAGATCCAACGTTTCTTGAAAACATCCTATTTTCTGACGAAGCTACATTCACACGCCGTGGAGTCTCCAATTGGAGGAATAACCATAATCCTCATAAGTATGGTGAAGCTCATTTTCAGTATGAATTTTCCATTAATATCTGGTGTGGAATTATTGGCGACCACTTTATTGGTCCGTTTGAACTTCCGACGGGATTAAATGCATTACAGTATTTAGAATTTTTGGAAAATAATTTGGGTAATTTACTCGAACAAGTTCCTCTTATTGCAAGGCAGCATATGTAGTTTATGCACTATGGCGCGCTGCCACATTATCCACTTATAGTCCAGCAATTTTTAAATGACTACTTTCCGCATTGTTGGATTGGACGTGGCAGTGAATTGCCTTAGCCGCCTCGTACTCCAAAACTTAATCCTGTGGACTTTCACGTATGGGAATACATTAAATCTTTGGTGTACAGCAATGAAATTAATACCTAAAACGAGCTTTTAGCGAAAATTCAGGAAGCCGCGAATATTCTTAAAAATAACATTGCAACCTTTTTCAAGATTAGACGACATGTCATAAAAGGTGTAATAAAATGCATTGATGCTAATCGTGGTCAATTTCAACATTTGATAAAGTGAATCTATTTTTTTTTTGTTTTCATAATTAAATTGAATTATTTTGAAACCGTTAATGTTTTATTTAAATGGCTAAGCGCAAGTCTTAAAATGGCAATATCTCGAAAGATGGAGATTCAACAAGCATACGTTTTTGGTACTAAATTATGGCAGTTTCATTATTTATCGTCGAAACGCAAATTATACGGGGTGTTAAAAAATAAACATGGATATGCCTAATTCGACCTTCGTAAAAAACACACTGTAAGAGTACCATGAAAAATGATAACAAATTCTTGTTTATCTTGTTTAACTACGCTGTACCAAATTTGAGTTCAATATATGGAGCTGTGTTTCAAATATCACAAATTTTCAAAAACCACATTTTAGGACCCCGTAGGTATATCGTTTACTACAAACATTTTACCAAGGCATATTTGTGTTAATAAATATATTTTCACCACCTCTAATTAGTTATCGTATTGTCCATTAGTTATGGGACACCCTGTATAATATTTGTTTAAGATTATTTCACCCGACTCATTGCGTCTCTCCCTCTCTCTCTGTTTCTCTCTCTCTATCTAACCGAAACAAACAGTAAAGAAAACATCACAATGTTCTTTCTCTCCCCATCTTTCTTAAATATGAATTTCGCAGGTGTAGGCTTTCTATTACTAGGACGCTATTGTATCAAGTCGATTATATCGTTCGCGTTAAAATGAGTTTGCAGCGTACAGGCATTGTGTCTAGAAAAGTTGAATATTACATTACGTATCAGGTTTCATTTATATCGAACATCGCTGAAAGTGATGTGCCGTTTGATGAATGATGAAGCCTAAATTCGTATAGCAGAACAGGTGTTTTATAGAAGCATTTGGGTAAATTAATTTGCTCGATAATTTTGACGTAGCGAATTTAATTAAATTTTTAAGTGAAATATTTTCACAACTTTTTCTAATTTCGTTCAGTTAGGTAATATACTTACGGACATCATCAAATACTATAAATTTCCCCAATTTTTATATCGTGAAGGGATTTTTAAACTAATCTGAGTATCTGACGATACAAATGTTTCAGAATCCGTTGAACCCCATTCAGGTAGGCATATTGAAATAACGAAAAAATCAATTGTTTAATTCACAAGAATCTCATCAATGTGTCAACCATGTCTAAAATTGGTGTAATGTAAATAATTTTTCCTGCTTACAATACTTTGCAGGTAGCGTCAGGGCCGGATCTAGGGTGTGAGGGGGTAAACCGGGATACCTGCCCCGGGCGCCATTTTTATGGAGCGCCCATTCATACATAACTTATCTCAATGGCTGGAGAAGAGGGACGCCACATCACGTTTTGTCCAGGTTCGGAAAAGTGGTAGATCCGGGTTTGGGTAGCACAACTAAAGTCGGGTTCCGCCCGGAAACATTGTATTGTTTTGCGTTTGAAGGCTTCAAAAATGTAGGAAAATAGGCCCTAGCGGATCCAGGGGGGGCTAAGGAGCTGAAGCCCCCCCAAAATCATCCGAGTGGTATGCTTTTTTAGTGTTTATTGTGCTAAAATCAACCTTCAATGACGTCAAGCATATGAAAATCCTGGATCCGCCCTTGAAAATAGGTATTAATCCTATCAAGGGTTAAAATGATTTTGTTATTTTCTAAATATTTGGATACGATTTTTGGATGTCATAATTCTTTCCCGACCAAAAGTAATTAATTAACTATCGACTTTCTGGTTAATATTTTGTGAGAAATTTGAATCTAAAAGGAAATTTTGTAATCTACTAACCGTTTAACAAACAGGCAACATGCATAATTTTGCCTTATTTTTTTTTTTAATTTAAGTTCAGGTTATTCGGTTGGCTTTGCCTCCTGCAACGTTAGTGGTAACGATTTTTACGTGAATATCTATGGAACATTTATTTTTCAAGCCACCTCAGATTTTTGGGAACAACACGCTCTTACTCTGTGGTCTAAAATTGAGGTACAAGCCACTTAATCTAAAGTCAGAACTGTTCCAAAAACCTGCCAATTCTAAAATATATAATAATTGTTCTTTCGAAAAAATCGTATCAAGAAAAATATGTGTTGTGCCAAATATTTCAAGTAATTAGTAAACTTCTGTTACAGGACGAAAAAAATCAGCTCCTAATTACAAATATTTGGCTTAAACTGGTAAGTGAATTTAAAGTCGTGTTCTACTTTTATTATACAGGGGGAAATCGTTCTGAATATCCCCATTTTTTTTCAAAAACAATAGGCAAATCAGAGAATAATCTTTTCAGAAAACCAAATATTATAAAATAGCCTTTTTGGTACTGGCATTAAGAAATCACTAAAGTCTCTATTTTCAAAATTGTTGGAAATTTCTGTTCAATAGGAAACATCAAATAATTATTTTCTGATAAAGTTTATTCCATTTTGCCCTATTAAAAAATGTTTAGAATTGACCAAGTATATTAAGTTGTTTATAAAGTTTTTATTTATGAAACCCAAAACATAGTCATGGAATACAAGACTATAAAAAAGTGTTGAAACCATTAGTTCAGATTTGCACTTGTAATGTACACCACATTGCCATGTTTTGTTTATCTCCGGGAATAAATCTGTAACTGTTTGAAGTTTGGATAAAATTGGAACATGAATTTAAAAATATTTTTAAATAATTTCAATACTTGTACCCAATTTGCTCTAACCAACTCTAGCGAGGAAACTTTGGTCAACAACTTACAACCCCGAAGGAAAAATGCAGAAAAGTGTAGGTATACAAGAAATTTTCACCACTTCCTGATAATATAAATATCTCGTTGTGCACAATGTCTAGAACTGATTTCTGCTTTTCGCATGTACTTTTGCAATTTCGTTCGGCCTATAGAGATTCATCTAAAAATCATGATACAAAATTCTGTGTTACTACAAAGGCCCAGATGGGATTGAAATACGACAAACTTCGTTTACTCATTAACCTTTGGTCATAACGTTTTGGTTGTAGGATTGATAATCCGAAAAGGTGCTGCAAAATTGCAAAAGCGGACCAAAATTATCGAGTATTTTACAGTTTTTTGCATATTGTATCGAATAAAACCATTTGGACATCGATTGAATTCGAGGAAACGACGATATCTGATCATATTTTTCAGTTTTAAGCCCGTAACCTCAGAAAACAGCACAATAGCTAAAAATTACTGAAATACGTCAAATAGAGTTTTTTTCCTAAGTCAAAATCTCTTTTGACCTCATACATATCAAGGCAGAGCATTTCATAAACAAGAAAAAATCTTAACATCACAAATTACTTTCAAAAAGGCTGATTTTCACTATGGATTTTATTTTACATGCCATTTAATCGTATGATGATGCCTACCACATCAATAACCCATAAAAGATACATAGCAAAAGTCAGCCTTTTTGATAATGTTTTTTGGATCTTCAAGGTCCTAAGTCCAAAAATAGTAAAAATTATTTTGGAACTTTTTAATGTTTTTAGTGTTTTTTTCTATCTTAACATGTTTTCTGTGATTCAACATAGGATATCATATGAAAGACAATCGACAATAAAATGGTTTCGTTCCATTCAGAGAAACCTACTTCTTAAAAAGGTCCCTGAACATTGATAATTTAAATAGCAATATGTTGAGAGATATTTTATTTCTCGACTGATCGATACATATATTTTACAACCAATATATATTTTTTCTAGAATTTTAAGAAACGTCTTCATTGACGACAGTATGTTTACTTTAAATTGGCAATTCTAGAGTTAATGAGTCAAAACCTTGTTATGGATAAAGTGCTTGTAAAGAGGATATAGCTAAGATCATACTTGTGATATAAAAGATTGCATCTCTTCAAGAGCGTCTTACAAGGCTTAAATAAAAAGCCGTTTTATTCGTTTCAAGTGAAATGACGGGCATTTTTGTCATAAAATGAGTAGTTTTGCAGATTAAAGATATATCATAAATAGAATAAAAGTAAATATTGTTCTTATGTTTCGAAATGAAAAATTATAGTTAAAAAACTAAAAAAAACTCTTGAATACCAAACCGAAATAAAAAGTCAACAATATATTCTAATTTTAAGAATAAAGAAATAATTATATTTAACTCTTCAGATCTTGTTGTTGTTAGCGATACAAAGTCCACAGTTTAATATAATGAAAAGAATATTATAAGCCCAAAATAAGGATCTATATATAAATAGGCAAAGACAATACGGTTAGGTACCATTTTCTCCTCTGTCTCTCAACCGATTTGCTATATTTTTGTTTTGTTTAGTAGCTACAGACGACCTTTAGTGTAGAATGCTATTGCATACTGTCAATGCCAAACAGTGCCGCCAGATTGCTTGGAGAGAAAATCATAATATAGGTTGACTCCAATGTGAAAGACAAACTGAATTAAATGTAAAACTGAAAGTTTTGGCCTTTGGCTAAAGTTATCCTACATAGTCATGCTATTGAAATAAAACCAGAAAAATTATAATACATAATAATCGCTGGTTATTGAGCGCTGGCAAGTGCAGTTTGCAACTTTCATTGCATTGTAAATATGGTTTGTCAACTAAATCAGAATTATGTTGCACCTCATCAATTTATTTCTGATATCTTCTTTGTTTTAACCTTATACTTTTAATTCAGAGTCCTTTTATTTTTGTCGGGTAACTTTCATATAAGTTTAACTAAGATTACAGAAAATTGTGAAATTATGCACAAATCCACGATAAATAGGTAGATCTGACAACGCTGAATGCTTAGCCATCTGCCGGAAATTTGATTTAAATTTTGACATTTCATTACTTTTATAGCGATTAGGTTGAAAGTTTTCAATTCAGTCTGGCAAAATTTCAAAGTATTTTCAAGGTTTCAATTTAAATTCACAGAAAAAAAATCTCAAAAAATAGGTGTATTTAACTCCTTTTAATTAAAAGTATGTGATTCCTATTTCTTTATTTTTTCCACATAAAACACAAATCGTCATGGGTTACTACGTTCGTAATTAAATTTTTTATATTGAAAATCATATTGAAAATTAATGTTTTCTGACAATCTTATAGTTAATTAATTCTACATTACATGGTCCCATTTGCTGCAAAGTTAAAAACATTTTAAAGATTTTTTGTATATATTAGGTTAAGTTAGGTACATTTATTCTAGAGTAAAATATATTTTTTTTACATATATTACCTTTCAAATTGTACATTGCTGGCTTTAAAGTTTACAACCTAAATATTCAAAAAATTTAATATCCAAAACGCTCTACACGACAACAGACACCACTGCCTAATTATATGCCCTAGGTTGGCTTTCAAATGATAAACACGGCAGTGGCTGGGTAACGCTCTTTCAGACCAAGTGTTGACCATCTTTTACTATCTTTGGAGTTTCTATAGTTGAATTGGAAAATATTTACTGTTGTAAATTATAGGTCAGTATTGATTTTTCGGACAAGTAGTACTAACTTTTGTAGAAAATACTATTTGCAATTTTTTGTTGTGTTTATATTTCTGTCATTAATATAATATAATTTTCACAATATTCCGAAGGTGTTGTGCAACAAATCATCAATCAGCGGATAATCACAATGTCATTAAATATTCAAGTTTTCATTGGGTTTGTCATCTCTATTTTTAAAATCGGTTGTGTGTAAATGACGGAAACTTTTAGGTTCCAAACAAAATCCGCCGATAATTTTAGATCGAACAAGTTGCATAGACATATTTAAGTAAAATTAATCCTACAATTATATACATAAATAAAAAAATATTTCATGAATTATTTCTATAAATATAATCCAAATGAAATAATAGGGATAGCAAAGGCCTGGCCTACTTTTCTAATTTCGCCCCAACTCTATATCTTATACAGACAAAATAACATCAATAATGTCCAACTCATAATTTTAATGAATTAGGGTCGAATTTCGACCACTGGGCGACAATAAAATATATATACATATGATTTTATTGTAAAATAAACGTGAGGTGCTTTTTACTATTTTTTGTAATAACTATACTTTCTCAAATATATAGCTAACAATAAAATATTTATAACAATTGTTCTGAAACACACCAGAGCTTTTATACAATTTTTTTCTCAATAATTTTATTTTTAATTTTAAACTTATAAAAAATCATTTAATGGTTGATGAATAGTTAACAAATAGTGTTTTGGTTTGGTTTTTCATTTTTAAACGATAAGCATCTTACGAAAGTTTTTGGGTTTTTTTCATTTACCATGGAAGGTATTGAATGGATAGAAAAATCAAAAATGAAACAATTAAAAGGTTCATTTATAAATATCGATCTTACGGGTTTTCTCTCGACATTAGTTTCCCAAGTTAAACCTTAAGATTTAAATTTACAAACACTAATGTTTTGTTAATGATAAAATAACAATATAGTTCTTGAGATTACATTTTATATGTATTTAGATGTGCATAAAGGGTAATTCAACTGAAAGGCATAAATACATTAATGGCACAACTGCAGTATCAATTTCAGACAAGCATTTCTGCCATATGGAGAACGTACGATAACAACCTCAAATCTAATTATCAGAACGAAGTGGTTGTTAATGCATCCCATAGTCTCGCTTTAAAACAAACGCCAAAACAATTTTGTTTTAAATTGGAGAATTGACTTCTCGAAAGCTTCCTTTAATAAACGAAAATTGGGTTCGAAATCGATTGTCTGCTAAAAGACGTTGCAGTTTGGTGGTTAGCCTGTGAAAAAGAACTTCTTTCAAACTATTTTCCGCTTGTATTTTATCGACTTTAATGGCTGTACTTCTACACGTGTAATTCTAAACGTCGTATTCGTATATCCGATAGCATCGATTGCATATAATAGTCCAGGTACGATTTGTCTTGGGTTGCTTGTTTTATACGAAGGCTGCCTTTTATATTTCGGGATTGGACAACCCTAGTGTTGCAATCTGAAAACTGACAGCTCTATCGTAAAGTTTGACATTTTGGAGGTTATACGTACTCAGAACGTTTTGACATACGAGCGCTGTGTTGTTTACAGTAACTTAAAGGATTCATCTCGGCCAAAAAATGGAATTAAATCGTGAACATTTTCGTGCGATTATTTTTTACAACTTTGGACGTGGATTAAGTCAGCAAAAGTGCATGGATGAACTTAATTTAATTTTTGGCGATGAAACTCCATGAAGGACCACTGTTTATCGATGGTATGGTGAATTCAATCGAGGTCGTGGTTCCCTCCAAGACGAATTTCGTGAAGGTCGTCCAAAAACAGTTATTGTTGTTCCGGAAACCATTGATGCTGTGATATTGCAAGATCGTCATGTGACCTCGTGAGATTGAGTCAACCGTACACATTAGTGGGACCAGCATACATTCAATATTGCATAAACATTTGAATGTCAAAAAAATTTGTTCGCGTTGGATCCTACACAATTTGTCAATCGTTCAAAAAAAGGCTCGTGTCGATTGGTCGCAAGAAAAGCTCAAAAAATACGATCGCGGTGCTTCAAAACACGTTTATGACATAGTGACAGGTGATGAATTGTGGATTTACGCGTATGAGCCCGAAAGTAAACAGTAATCGACTGTATGGGTGTTTCAAGATGAGCCGAATCCAACAAAAGTTGTTCGCGCACGAAGCACTTCCAAGCAAATGATCGCCTGTTTTTTCGGAAAAACTGGACATGTCGCAATCGTACCACTAGAACAACGCAGAACAGTCAATTCTGAGTGGTACACAACCATTTGTTTGCCAAGAAATCAGGAAAACCAACCGCCGAAGACGGATCACTCTTCACCACGACAATGCGAGCTCTCACACATCGGCTCAAACAACTGCATTTTTGACCACTCAAAACATCGATTTGATGAGTCATCCGCCGTATAGTCCTGACTTGTCACCAAATGACTTCTTTTTATTCCCGTACGTAAAAAACAAACTGAGAGGTCAACGTTTTTCGACACCTGAAGTTTGCTGCGTTTAGAATGCATGTTTTGGAGATACCTCAATCAGAGTCGAAAAAGTGCTTCGACAATTGGTTCAAACGCATGGAAAAGTGTATAGATCTTCATGGGGAATATTTTGAAAAACAATAATGCGATTTTCTATGGTCAATATTTGTTTTTGTTCTCTTAGTCTTAAAATTTTTCGCCGTCACACCTCTGGAATTATCTCAGCTACCATAATTTCGATTTGCGTAACTTAAAAGTCATGCTTAACTTTGAAAAAATCAATCCATTTTTTTCCTTTGTAACTTTGGAAACTATTCATTCCACAGGAAACTCCGTAATTTTACAAACTTAGATTGATACCAAACGTTGAAGTGAAATAACCTTGTTCCAAAATAACAGTAAGGTATAAAAAAATGATAAAAAATTACTCTGCCATTGCATTGTTTTATAAAACTAAGGTCTCACTTATCACCTTTATTATCCCGGCACGAAAACCACAAGTAACAAAAAAAAAAACAAATTTGGTTAAAATACTTGTCATACAAATAATTTTACTCTCCAGCATAGGTTCAAAGAACGAAAATTTGAAATTTTGTTAGGCTTAAAGAATGGCTTCAATTGGTAGCGATTTTTGTATGAATAAAAGAGCCCTCAAGAATTCAAATGCATAGCAACATTATAATTGAAAAATTTGGACGAGAGGTTTCTTTTTGAAAATGTTGATTTTTTATACACGAAAACACATTTACACTAAAAAAAATTGAATTTTGTTATTTCACTTCCAAAATGTGACTTGTCAAAGATGATTGAGAGTTATATATATATATATATATATATATATATATATATATATATATATATATGTTTTAGGTGGTTTCCGGGAATTCATCCGCGTAGATGATAACTAATCCCTGCCGGGATCGATGGTAAAATAACGTTTCGGCAGAGTCACATCTGCTCTCTTCAGGTCGGTTCGCACAATTCTCGTAGCCTTCTGCTTTCGCTTCTAGTTACTCGAATACTAGAGAAGATATATATTTATATAAGCCCCCAGCTTAGTGGGAAAGTCCTTCAGCTGTCTCAGTTGTGCAATTTAACATATTGACGTAAAGTTCGTGGGTTCAAATTAAATTTTAAAACACACACACACACATTCACTTTTTAGAACTTTATTTACACATAAAAATCCAATATTTACAACACCTGATTCCGAAAACAATTTACACCGAAATACAAACACGGCTTAACTAAGCTGAAATAACTATGAAATGTACAACCGTCCTTTTTATAATTCTCATCGACTTTGCTCGTAGTTCTCGATGGGCATTGCACTGCTGTTAGGGTGTTCGATGCCAACGGTTTTTGCTGCATAGAAGATTCTGGATCGTGCTGTTTGAAAGCGATAAACGGAAAAATCTGAAAAATAAACTGTATTTTTTTTCGAGTTTAGCACAGCGTTTAAAATTTGCGCATATTAAAATTTTTGTATCTCAGATCATTCTGGAGATGTTCTAGCAAAACAGTTTGAGACTGTATAAAATAATCAAACCAAGGGATTTTTCGCAGATCTTGCCTGGACTATGACTGCAGTTCGAGGCGCGGTTCTATTCTTTCAAACTCCACGGGCATATTCTTATTGTCGTCCGCCATTTGCAGGCGATATTCTGAAGACATATTAGTTTCTTCGAGTATTATTGAATTTTAGGTAAATATTGTAAGAAGAAAGTTCTTCAAAGCAGTCGAGTGTCGTGTTATCTTTCGACAAAGTGAAATTTTATGAGTCAATGTAATCTCAAGTTATATTATGTTGAAGTTTGAATAGAAATGATACGAATAATACGCTTTTACTGAAAATGTAAATGGAATCGATAATAAATTGAGGGTTTTATGAATTTTGGATGGAGTTCCAACAACACCATGAAACATTTTGTTTAAAAATTGAACAACGTAGTGTTCGTGTTTTATTCAAACAATCGACAATCAGCTGTCTGTTGTTACTGGAATTGGTAAACCGATGATCGGTTATTCCATTACTGTTACATTTTTAAAACGATATCGAGTTTTTAATTTCAACATTGCATTGCTGTCAGAGCTGCGATTTTCACTCATTTTAATTTAGAAATGTAGTTCAACACTACTAATATTTTAAAAATAAGTGTAAAATAATTTATGATATTCAGGGAAAATGAATACATATACAGTGAGGACGCGTGGGTTGGAACAAATTCTTTTAAATTCAGGTGTTGTTTTTTTGGACAAACGCTCGGACACGTCTTTTTTTTGGACTACGGTTTTTGTGATGATAAACTCATTTATTTATACAGGGTTGGCCAGAAATAAATTGCGACCATCAACTTCATTTATTCAAATGAAAACATTCGTTTTTTATTTTATTTTTGAATTCTGCATTGAATTCTAAGTATTTTTCATGTACAATGTCCTATACCGAAAATTAACAGCTATTAAAAAAAATACATTTCTTTCTAAAGTTAAGAAAACAACGGTAAAAATAAGGTATTTGTTGGTTTGAAGCTATTTATTTACGTCTGGTTTTTATGATTGTTGGCGGTATTTTAGTCGCATGAATGGAAACCCTTTTTTAATGCTGGAGTTTTTAACACTTGTTTATTTCCATAGAAACTGTACTATAATTTTACTTCAAATAAGTAGTTGTCAAGTGCAGTTGCAAAGTTTCAAAATATGTCGCGTTTAACTAAAAAGCAGCGAATAGAAATTTTGAGGGTGGTAGGATATAGCGACAGAACATGAACACAGCTGAAGTTTGCGAATTGTTTAATATGAAGTACCCAAGGCGGCCTATCACACGATAGGTAATTAGTAAAATAGAAAAAAAGTTTCTAGAATTTAGCTACTTAAGAGACAATCACAAAACCAAACATCTTCCAGATGATACACAATTAAATGTTTTGCTCGATTTACAAGAAAATCCTCACACATCCACTAGACGAATAGCCACAGAACAGTCAATAAGTAAATCCTCTATTCTAAAATGCTTGCATAGAAATAAATGGCACCCATACAAAGTTCATTTAGTTCAGGAACTTACTGAAGATGATTTGGACCGGAGAGAATTTTCAAGTAAGATAGTGTTTTCCGATGAGGCAATATTTTGTTTAAATGGTTGAGTAAACAGGCAAAATTTTCGAAAACCCACATTGAATTATGGAAAGTCATACACAGTTTTCCAAGAAGGTTATAGTATGGGCCGGACTTGTGGGTCCTTTGTTTATTGAAGGAACACTTAACTCGGAAAAGTTTTTAGTCGTAATACAAAATGATCTAATACCCTGTTTAACAGAACTTTACCCCAATGGTGAAAACCCCAATATACCGGCAGATTCGGTATGGTTTTAACAGGATGGAGCGCCCCCGCACTATTCGCGAACAGTGCGAGATTATCTTGACAATATTTTCCCAAATAGATGGATCGGTTACGTGAAATCGAAAGTCTGCTTCAATAAGCCGGAAAATATCGAGGAATTGAAGAATAGAATTATTGCCGAAATACAACGAATCCTGCCACAGACGCTAAATGAAGTGAACGAGAATTTGAAAACCGTCTTAGGTATTGTCAGGAAGTTAATGGTCAACAATTTGCACATTTAATTTTATATGTTGATGTTTTTTTTTTCTTCAATTTTGAAATATATGTATTTTTTTAATAACGGTTAATTTTTGGTATAGGACATTGTACATGAAAAATACTTAGAATTCAATGCAGAATTCAAAAATAAAATAAAAAACAAATAAATGTTTCTATTTGAAAAAATGAATTTGGTGGTCGCAATTTATTTCTGGCCCACCCTGTATAACTGAGTTTATCATCACAAAAAGCGCAGTCTAAAAAATAACGACATGTCCGAGCGTTTTTCCAAAAAACCAACACCTGAATTTTAAATGACATTGTTCCAACCCACGCGTGCTCCCTGTATATACAACTTAATATAATAACTTTTGGTGATAGTTTCAATGAGTTTTAGGAAAATCACTTCACAACTCGATTAAATGTTATACCATGCTAACTGCTGAGAATGTCTACTGACACTCAATATTATTAGTTTACTACAATGTTATTCATAGTAAGTAAACCATGAAAATTTATAGAGACGGTTAGATACATAGTGATAGATAGTGACAAACTGCCTCTGGAGTTTGTAGAGATTGAGGTAAATTATGCAATCGTCCATCCACAATTTCTTGCACATGTTCAACTGGTGATAGATCGGAAAATTTTGGTGGCTAATGCAACAAATCCGTTTGAATATTCTTAATGGAATCCAACGTCACTTTGATTGCTGGCGGTTGTATGTTCTCTCACTCAGTTAGACAGTATCTTTTGAAAATGCCAGATAAGATATTGCGAAACGTCAAGCAAGAATATATATATATATATATATATATATATATATATATATATATATTCGTCATCATATGCAGCCATATTCAACCAATATTTCATGGTGTAGCCTCCCTGAAGATTAAAAGGTTGCAGAAGAACTTGAAGAGCTGTGGAAATGGAGAACTTAAGGTCATGAGAAGAAACGAAAAAACTTAAAATCCGAGAGAAGGACTGAAAAGAAGAGAATTGAAGGAAGAAGAACATATTTTTGGCAGTGTTTATCGGAAAATCAAGGATAGAGGTTGAGGAATTGGCTTCTAACTAACTAAATGTGTGAAGATATTGATTAACGAAGGTAAAAACTGAAGAGACATCGGAGACAATTACGGTCTTAAGGGAACAGAAGAAGAGATAAACGTCTTTTTGTGGGAAAAAGTGGCACGAAGGATTGAGAAGATGAAAAATATTTTTTACAATTTTACAGGGGATATAAGGCATAGCTCACCAAGCTGTCTCAGTAGGGTTTGGTAAGGGCAAATATCGATTTCCCTGATTTTTACCATTTACGTCAGAGACGACTGTACCCCCCGAAATTGTGTGAAATTTTTTTATTAATTGAAAAACTGGGATTCAATCTTGGGTCAAGCTTCAATTTGTTTATACAATTGTGTTTGCTGAAGGACATTCCCACTAAGCCACCGGGGGAGCATATATTGAAGACTTAACTTACAAAATTGCATTTTATTATGTAATTCTTTATAAATATTTTAGTTTTCTAAAACTTATATCGCTCTATCAGAGACAGAGAGAGATACTTTTCTTTAGCTTTAGAGGCTGTTACTTCCATCAGTCAGTCCCACAGGTTCCTCTGGTTTTAATCAATTTGAAATTAATATCAAGGTGTTCTCTAGTGAACTGATTAATAAAATGCAACTTAACTTTTGATATTATGTGGATAAATATTCAGTGGATATTCATCAAGAATCTGCAAGCTCCATCGAGGACCTCTTCATTAGTTCAATTTGCGCTCAAAGCAGTATGCTAATATTATTCACTCAACTATGCCGTTAACATGAAGAATTTCACTTCCCTGGATATCCTTTATTCTTGGAATATTTTGATATCAAAGAAAACTAGAAAATTTCATAACATAAAAAGCTTTTTCGCTGAAATATATATGTCGTAATAACATATAAAAAAAAGTATTAAAAATTACATTAGATTTTAATTCATTGGTCGAGCTGTCAGATGAAAGGCTTTCATATTCAAATAAAAGCGGATCCCGTGTAGTATTTGTTGTAATGACACGGCTGGCTGGAAAATTAAAAATTCACGTTAGGAGGAAATTAATGAGTTTGCGACTAAAACAAGAAAAGTGTGATGACATCTAACTGAAGAGATACTATCGCGAGTTTTTCTGCAGCTCAAATGAATTCACAGACCATTTACCCTGACATCTGTCTGATTAATTTATGTTTCTAGCAATATCAGCATTTCAAAATGCCGGAGAGTTCACAATAAATCCTGTAGGACTATTTAATGTGAAGTTTTTAGTTAGAGTTCCATTAAGAACTTGAACTGGTGACATTGGCAGAACAGAGCGATAAATTAGCTTCTCTAATATAACTGAAATGAGAAAAAGATTGAGATAAACGGAAACCTATTACGCCAACGGGAATATGTGGATATTATTTTGGACAGTTGCGAAACGAAAGAATGATGTAGGTACGATTATTACAGAAGACGCTTTCAACTTTATTGCTTAATCATTCCAGGTGAGAAAGATCTCTTATTTTTCTCTTGGATTTTTGAGAATGTTCCTTAATTAAGATTTTGAGTGATTGGTCAGGGTTTTAAATTGAAAATCTTTATAAAAAACACTTTTATATCCAACCGCAAAATATCTAAATCGGGAGTCGTGCTATGCTCTTATTCCTAGCAAAATATACTCACTGACATGCTATAGGAAGGAGTAAATGATTAAAATTTGAGTAACAAATACCAAGGAGTTTAATTTTTTTACTTTAAGTTTTTTAATAATGTATTTTTCCACCGTGGTTATCTAAACACTTCCCAACACGTCTTAGTATTGATTCAATAAGATGGTCTATTTCTCCTTGATAAATACTATCCCAAGCTACCTGTATTTCTTGTCTTAGAACCTCCAAAGTCCGAGTAGGGCTGAGGTAAATTTCCGAGCCTACTGTTCGGTGAACATCAAATTGAGGTTGACGTCCGTCTGCTCGACGTCGTCTAAGTCCTCTTTGGCTATCATGTCCACCCAAGCAGAATTGAGATTCATCAGAGAAGACGACCTGATGCCATTCAACATTCCCATGTTGTCGTTCTTTGCACCACTATCTATGTATAGCCGTTGCCGTCGATGCTCGACGGTCAAAGGTAGCACAAGATGGGGTCAATAATGCTGTCGTCCAGAATAATAATAATTATTAATTACAAAGTATATATATTAGACTGAAAAAAAGTGAGAAATGTTTTTAAAAATTGATTAAGTGCGATTTTTTTGCAAAAAATGCGCGAACTGTTAAAAAATGAACAGTTGCGATGATGCACCCACCACTTAATATTGTTATTTTTTTTTCGTTTTTTTTTTTGGCTCAGTCTAATATACAGGGTGAGTTTTTTTTGATGATCAGTATGGGGATCTGGGAAACTAGCGGAGATAGAGCAACGGTTAAATTGGGAAAGCTTTTCAGTTTTACTGGCCCAATTTAATGACACTTTCGGATTTTTGTAAAAAATCATGGCTTACTAGATATTGTGAAAAAACGAAATTCTGTCGATTTAGTCAAATCCCTCTAGCTCCTTTGTTTTTGATTTTATAAAAAAGTGTAAATATCAAAATTGAAGGGAATTGTATCCCGAATATGATTTGACTAAATCGACAGAATTTCGTTTTTTCACAATATCTAGTAAGCCATGATTTTTTACAAAAATCCGAAAGTGTCATTAAATTGGGCCAGTAAAACTGCAAATCTTTCCCAATTTAACCATTACTCAATCTCTGGTAATTTCCGAGATCCCCATACTGATCATCAAAAAAAACTCACCCTGTATATTGTATTTTAGAACTACACAATAATTTCCGCAAAGATAATCACGTTTTTTGTTTTGATTGTCGTTATAAGTAAAGTTCTATTTACAGTGCTACTATTAATAGAAAACCTGTGCTTATTGTTACACCTAAATACTTGCAGAACTCAACTCTTTTTATTTTCTGGCTCTATATAAATGTTTATATCTTTTGGTATGCTATTGGAGTAGTTTCCGAACGTCATTAACACTGTTTTTTCAATATTTAAGGTCAATTTATTGAAAATAAGCCACTGATTTATCTCCATCAGAAACATATTCATTTTAGCTTCTACTTCAGACCAGTTTTTTCTTGTAGATATAAATGCAATATCGTCAGCAAATGGTAATATTACATTTGTCAGGAAAGATTTCAGTAGGTCATTTACATTTAGTAAGAAGAGTAAAGGACCCAAAACAGTCCCCAGTTTTAATTTCCCCAAATTCTCTTGTGAAATTGTTAACTTTTACTCGCTGGTGCCTATTGTCAAGATAGCTAACCAGTAGCTCATGTGCTTTACCTCGGATACCATAGTTATACAGTTTACAAGTAATATCTTGTGGTTGATTGAGTTAAAGGCGTTGGCTATATCATTTTACTATAAATCAGGTTTGTCAAGTGGTGAAGTGCATCTTTAGTTCCTAATTTTTTGAGAATCCGTAAGATCTAACATATATGATTCTCTCAAAGATCTTTGCGATATTTGATATTAGTTATATTGGTCTGTAGTTTGATGTGATGTGTCTGTCCCCTGATTTGAAAATAGGCCTAGATGAGACTTCATTATAAGATTGCCAAAATTCGATGAAAAAATTATGATGTCTCAGTGATTTCATTAAAGTCATAACCTGACCTAAGCTAGCAAAAACTTAACGAACTATGATGGTAAGGTGGTTCAAAAGGATTTCATCAGGAACGACTGAATTAGTAGCGATGCAATCGCATTCATGTAATGGTCTTTTTGTAATGTAGCTGAATTATAGAATGGTATTGTATGACCAAGATCCCTGGTATGTTCACACATTTTGGATTTTTCGAATTTTCATTTCTGTATGTAATTGTTATGTTCTTATATTCGTAATTTTAGAGACCTTGACGTTTCTCCAATATAAAATGTATTATATTAGCTAGGAATTTTGTACATGCAATGTTTTAAGTTTTGAGATTAATTTTGTTTTTGAAATAATTGAATTCTGAAAGATTCTATATTTATTCTTTCTTGTTGCCGCTATTTTTATGCCCTTATTGTACATACTTTTTATTATTGCTTTTTAAGTTATTTTAGACATGTTTTCAAAGTTCACATTCTTTTACAAAAAAAATATATAAAATTTGTTGTTTTAGTTAACACAATATGTATAATTTTGACATCTATCGCAAAAGAAGAGAAAACCAGGCTGAATAAACAAAACCTGTGCATATATTCTTTTCCTTGCATTATCGATTATTCAAAATGCACGAATCCTCCATGTAAAGCTCAGCAACTTGATTTCATTCCGACCGGTGGCCATAGCGGTATCTCAACAGTTTGTAGTAGTGGTTTTACTGCCAGTGCAAATTTAATAATTTATTTTCACAACTAAGCGGTAACGCTTTCCACAAGACGGGGAGAATGTTTCCACTGCGCTGCCATCGCATCTCTCCGACTCTCATATGTGCTACGTGCTTTTCTCCGGTGGAACTCTGCTGATATAAAGTACCTGATTTTATGGAGCACAGCAGCACGAGCGATGCTATTATGTGGATTCCATGATAAAACAGCCCTTTTGAACGTCGATGAATTTAAAGACATACTTCATGACACAAAATTGCTTTGATTATTTTATAGTGGTTAGTTGTTCTTAACATGTGTTTGATGTAATTCTATAATAATTATAGGTTGCTTCTACAATTTTATAAATTACTAGCCGTTACCCGCGGTTTCACCCGCTTATCGAATGTACAATTCTTTGCAAAAACAAATATTTTATGAAACATATGGGTTATCCAATAACAATTTTTTCTAACTTTGTTGAACCACCTAACATAACTATAAAATGCAAGTGCTTATTGGCCACATTATATAACAATTTTATTCAACATTTTTTGGAATCACCTTGTATAACTTTAATTCTGCTTCACCCTATAGTGCAACCATCCTGTATATGCTGATGTTTATTTGTCACCAAGTATAATATTTTGTAATTACCTATAGTTCTACTCCACCCTATACGTTATATTACAATTATTTCTGATAATTTTTCGGCCACGTTTTCTAGCATTGTGTTAAACACAATATGTAAATATAATTTTGCTTCGCCACATATTTCAGGTATTCCATATAGCAGGATGCAACTGCTCATGGTCTACCTTATTTAACATTTTTTAGCATTTTTTTAAGCCACCCTGTAAAATTATAATTCTACTAAGTCCCGGATCTCAGCCACCTTATATATATACAACTACTTATGGGCCACGCAATATAACATTTTTGTGACTCCTCTGTATAACTAAATTCACCAATCCCCAAGATATTTCACCCATACCGCAACTGTTCATGGCCATCTTATATAACAATATTATTCAATGAATGAACTGCCTTCTATAGATATCACTCTATATTTATACTATATGGTATATACTGCTGCCAATTAGTCAACCATTATAACTTATTTGTTTATCAGTTTTTGAACCACCCTGTATAACCATAATTATATTCTACAAATTATTCCAACTACGTTGTATATGCATCTGCTTTGGGGCCACCAAATATAACATTTTTTAAACACTCTATATTTCAATTATATTATCTATACAACTGCTTATTGACTATGCTAAATATAACCATTTTTGAGATATTTTATAACCATCCTGGAAAATGTAATTTGTCCCCACCTCATAGGTCAATCACCCCTTATATGCAACTTTTTATAACATGATTTAATCACACTGTATAACTATTGTTTCCCATATTGCATATTTACAACAGCTCATGTTCTATCTTAAAATAAATTTCGAACAATTTTTTATCCACACTTTTTTACTATAATTCTACTCCACCCTCCATTTCAACCACCTTGTATGTTTAACTACTTATCGGCCACCCAGTTTGACATTTTTTGTACCACCCTGTATAAATATAAATCCACCAATAATAAATTTCCCCAAATGTTATAAAAATCTAAAATTTGGTGCATGCGGTGGAACCAGATTTTTCCTTATATCTAACGTTTCTGTCAATGTAGGGAGATAAAAAATATGTACCAAATTTTAAGTCAAACTATAAGCTTTGCAACAAAAAAGATTCAGCACAATCAGTTTAGTAGTTCTTACGTGATGAGGTAACAAACAAACAAACAGTCAACTATAATTTTATAATAGTATATAGATAGTGTTCCCTGCAATGAGGGTGGTGTGATTGGGCATTTAAGTATCGGTTGGTATGAGTTGGCTTTATATAGACGGTATGTGAGAATCTGTCATTATTGGTTTTTGTATGAGGACATCAAGAAACGGGAGAGAAGAATCTGACATTGTAAATTGAGGTGTGAGAAAAAAGTCTAATGAATCTCTGCCATGAGGCCAAATGACAAAAGTATCATCAACGTATCTAACGCAACAGGAAGGTTTTAAATTATATGAGTTAAGATTTGTTCCATGAAAATGTTAGAATGCACTGGAGAAAGGGGTGAACCCATCGGGGCCCCACGGACTTGTTTGAGCAGAGTGTCTTGAAATGAAAAATACGTGTTAGAAGAACAGTGTTGTACAAGTTTGATGATGTCAGAAGAGATTTTGTATTTGGTTTTTAGAAAATCTAACGTTTCTGAAATAGGGACATTGGTGAAAAGAGATACAACATCGAAGCTAACTAGGATATCATTTTCTGAAATTCTATCAGCTCCTAACATATCTAGGAAAGAAGAAGAGTTCTTTACGTACGAGAATGCTTGCTTGGCTAGAGTTTGAAGGGTTCTGGCTAAGTACTGGGCTAATTCTTGGGTTGGGGATTGTACGGAACTATCAATGGGCTAAGAGGAATGTCCGGCATATGAATCTTAGGTAGTCCGTAATTGTTTGGACTATTAGAAGACTTTTCACGAGGAGTGATGATCTTTTTGACATCAAGGGGAAGATGTGTTCTGTTGATGATTTCCGTGGTCTTTTTCTCTGGGTAAGTAGTAGGCTTATTGTTAATTATTTCCTAGTCTGGAGTGTGGAATAGAGAATTCATCTTGTGAACATAGTGCTTATTGATGAGAAGAACAGTCGCGTTACCTTTGTCGGCGGGAAGAATAGTTAAGTAATCGTTGTCTTGTAGTTGTTTTAATGCATGTCTTTTGTTAGAAGTTATGTTTGATTTTGGTAGCTTTGATGTGCGGAGTACTCTAGCAATATCTTGACGAGTATATTCAGTCTCAGTATCTGATAGTTCAAACCTTTGGATAGGACGTGTAAACTGGTAGAGTCTAAGGAGAAGTCAGAAAAGATGTGGACGGTCGTCTGAGGGAGTGAGATGACAGTTTTTTTTTCTGTTTTTAATATTTCGCGAGAAGGTTATGCCTATTATTGTCCCATTTTATATTAGGGTATTTCCGTGGTCTTTTCACACCATTGATTGATGGTTCTTGTCCAACTTCTTGCCAAATGCCATGCTCATTGCCAGTTCATGAATTTTATTGTATGGTGTCTGTGAAATCTATTACCATTGGTCTTATTTCTTATTCACTATACTCTTTTTCTATCTTTCCTTGTTTTCCTTTGACTAACTTAAGGTTTTCGTGTTATTTCAGTAGTTTTTAGATTCAGTAGTGATCCTTTTTTTGAGATAGGCTGGCTATCTACACTTAAAGAATACTAAATTTTTAAAGTGTCTCAAACTAACTAATTTTCTGAGTTATTATTCATTTCTGAGAGTTAGATGACCAAAGACAAAAGTATCGTTTTTCATTAATAGTCCGATATCAATGTTGCATAAACAAGCTATCGGGTCCATACAATGGTTTAGCTGGAATATTTGGACCAAAAACAAATTGCCAAATTTTGGTCAGCCAATATATTTTAATTCTTTCCTCAGCGATACTTGTGGCATCACTACTAGAAAATTCTATATATTTATATAAGTATATAGAATTTTCTAGAACTATACGTCCAGAAACAAATATTTTGTCAGGATTTCTTAAAACCTGTACATTCGAGAAAAAAAAATCCTACAGAAAGTCTCAGAACTACAAACATGAAGCTTCAAAAAATGCTTTTTACATCTCGACACAACTATTTTTCACTGAATTACAAAAATGTAGGAATGGCTTCTTTGATCCCTTATTTTTTATAGTAAATAATATGCCGATGAGATTTATCTGTGTTTAGCTACGAATGTCTCCCTTACTACTTTTCTTCTGGATTAATATTTCTTTCGTACAGATCAGTCCTGTGTTCATTGTTTTCTTGTTCTTGTAGAGTATTATTAGATTATATGGTTAAAATATTATGATTTTACCACGCTAAATTTTTATCTGCTGTTTCATTAGTGGTATTACTTCGTGTATTATTTTTTTTAATGGAGGCTAGTCTTAAGTATTATACTCTGTAGTGAAATACTGGTGCTGCTAATTTAAATTTCCGAGAAATGTACGTGAAAATATTCTTCTCGGAGATCCGCCAATCTCGGAGACTACGGAAGAAAGGATTAAAAGCCTAGTGCTTGGAGATTGAGGTGTACCTATTAAATAAATTATTGTTAATTATAGGCTTGACGTATCTTTCAAAAGAACTTTATGATTAGAATTTAAGTGGATACAAAAATATTTGATTCCCCATCAGAAACAACAAGAAGTACTAGATTGTGAGTATTTGCTGAAAATCTAGCAAAACAAGAAAATAATTTTGTTTGACAGGTTTGTTACTATGATAAAAGCTGAGACAAGCCTCTTCTCCAGCTGGTTACATGGTGACAAAGAAAAATACCGCGGGAAGTAGAGGAAAAATGTACTGTTCCAATAAAGTTATACACCTAGGCATACTTCTTATGTGGAACATCCAACATATTCGCCCGACTTGGCCCTTAGTGACTACAATGTTCCCAGACCAAAAAAAAATGGTAGAAAAAAAATTTGAATTACCAAAGATGTTATCAGCAATAAATGTGCAGTTTGCAAGGGTCGTATTTGGTATCCTCATATCATTATCATTGATATCTTTCTTATGAAAATCATTTTCTTGAGTTCTATACATGTTTATGTCGATATAAAAGCAACCTCAATCAAAATAATTTGTTTCATGTTTGTTCAAGTCTCAAATAACTACTTTACAACTTAACATATGCATGTTTTTTGCCACAAACTTATATCCATCAAATATGACCTGGCCTCTGCTGCGGCGTTTTGGAATTGAAGCTGGAACATGAATAATAAATTAATGCTTTTCCGTAATTGCCAAACAAATGTTGAAGTGTTTTTTATTATGTACGAGCTCAAATTTTATGATGTTTAATTATTGTCCTTTGAATCGCAATACTCAAGTGTATTATGTAGAAGATAAATTCAAATACTACAACTTTCACTGAATCGGGAAGCTGAGTTAACAAACTGTTTAAAAATTAAGTGCTTGCTATTTGTGAACTGCTGATAAACCAACAGCGTTGATTACAAGTGAAACAATTTTGGAACGCTATACAATTTTTATAGTTCATAATAAATATTGGCTTGTTTTTGTCTCGATATACCCCACTTGTGTATTCCAAATGGTACAACACAACCTGTTAAGTAACAAACTTTAACTAGTGATTGTAAATTTCACAGGAAAAAAATCGTTATAGTTTACTCAACGTTTTCCAGAGTTGCCAACACTAATTAAGGTATTCATTTAGTGCCGTTATGGAAATATATTTTAGAGTTTTTTGTATGAGAGTAAAAATCAATAAATTTCTGCAGTGTGGAATAGCCAAATGGAATAAATTCGATAGCAAGTAAAGGCGGGCGTGTTGGAAAAAACGCTTGGACACGTCGATTGTATTTTTAAATGCGCATTTTTTCAACAACACAAAATTATATATGGTGTGTTATGTGACAGTGGCCAATACCAACTTTCTTATTTTAAATGCAAGCCCCTGTATATTATTTATTTTTTGGATTTTCCAGAAAATTCTAGACATAATTCATGTACAATGTCCTACACCTACTGTTTCCGAAATATTAAGTGTTTTCAGATTTATTACAAAAATTAATATTAAAAAAAGAAAATTATTTTATTTTACAAATTCGTGACATTACACTCAATACTTAATTCCCCATTTAGCTCTTGATATTGAGATAGTAAGCAAAAACCACTCCAGCGTTCGTTTTTACTGATTTGAAACCTTTTTTTTATTTATGTCAAAACCATAGCCTTAGCATCTTGTTGTCTGTCTGCATGACAGTGGTAATAATATGGTTCATTTAACAGAAAAAACATTCTACAAATAATTGGCTATGGAGATAACACACGGACACAAATGGAAGTTTCTTACTTATTTCACGAAAATTTTCCAAATTTGCAACCTGTATGCCAAAGAACAATTATCAACATAAAAAATCAGTTTCGTGAGCTTTGTCATGTAAGACAGATAGCTGCCAATGATCTAAGTGATAATACGAAATTAGATATTATGCTTGAGTTTCAAGAAAACCCGCACAATTCTGGTCGAAAAGCAGCCCCACTGTTCAACGGTAGCCACACATCTATGAAAGAAAAGTAAAATGCATCCCTATAAAATAATGCCGACTCAGGAGCTCTTCGAAGACGATTTCGATAGGAGAACGTATTTCTGTGAACAAATGATGTTAAGGTTAGATAACAATGTGATCCAATTAGAAGATGTTTTGTTTTCTGATGAGAGCACATTTACAATTCACGATCATGTTAATCGTCAAAATTGCCGCTATTGGTCTAATGAGAATCCTCACTGGATGACAGAGAAACATACGCAATATCCCCAAAAAGTTTATGTTTGGACAGGAATTGTTGGAAATCATATCTTAGGTACCTATTTCATTGATAGCAACATGAATGGAGATAAATATTTAGAACTGCTCGAAAATAATGTCGTGCCAACTCAGACAAACTTATATCCTGATCCAGTAAACCCAAAACTTCCTGCCGATACAATATGGTTTCAGCAAGATGGAGCACCGCCCCATTACGACATCAATGTTTGGCAGTACTTGAACCAAACTTTTCCAAATCGGTGCATTGGGACTTGGGAGGCGCGGATCGATAGAATGGCCAGCACGATCTCCTGATTTGACGCGATTTGACTACTTTTTGTGGGGATATGTCAAAAGTACTCTATACAAAACTAAACCCTTCAACTTAGATGACGTAAAAAGACGACTCACGCCTGTGATTAGATCAGTCACGCCTTAGATATTCAGTAACGTTCTTCTATACCAGATTAGCATGTTGCCAAGACGTTTGCGGTGAGCATTTTGAGCACTTCCTACATTGACATTAAGGTTTTTTTATATTATTAATCAGTATTACTATTAGGTTTTTAGTATAATGTGGCGAATTTGTGAACTAAAATAATTTTGTTTTTTTTAATGTTAATTTTTGTAATAAATCTGAAAACACTTGATATTTCCGAAACAGCTGAAGAAAGGCGTAGGACATTGTATATGTATTATTTTCTAGAATTTTCTGGAAAATCCAAAATATAAATAATATACAGGGGCTTGCATTTAAAATAAGAAAGTTGGTATTGGCCACTGTCACATGACACACCATATATAATTTTTTTTTTTGTTGAAAAAATGCGCATTTAAAAATACAAATCGACGAGTTCAAGCGTTTTTCCCAACACGCCCTCCTTTATTCGTTAGTTATTCCATTTCGATGTTCTACACTTTATATCAAATAGTGCGATAATAAAATGTGACTAATGTTCGACGTATTATTGCTTTTATATCTTCTTAATTTGCTGCTCGATTCACGAATACTTGCCTTTATAAGTATCCTAACAAGTAAAAATCTCTAAGGTTTAAATCAGGCTCTATGGCTGCCCGCTAAATTGTCCCTTTTCCACCTATCTGACAATTTGGAAAACCGTCATCTAAATAGCCACAAACGAGTAAAGCATTGCAAAATTAGAGATGTTAATATGGATGAATGTTCTTGTCGAGATACCTACAAAAGTATACATGACTCGACCGGCAAATTTAAAAAATTTAAAAGCAGTTAAAATTATTACTCCAGATAGCATTCAGATTGTTAGCGGCGCACAATTCGACATTGAATGTAAGGAGACATTTTTCGATCCAAAATGTTTGCGATAATCTTTCGTAAAAATTTCTTATGTAACAGTTATTTATATTTACCATTTTGCACGTTAAAAGATTTGCCCTTTCTTATTCGGCAATAAAAAAAAGAAATGTGGTGTCGTGGGACACCGGGTAGGAACGAAGTTCCTTTGGCTAATGTAGAATCGACACAATTTGCAAAAAAAAATCGTGCTCACTTTTATGTAGGTTTTCTTGATTTTTCTCTTAAATTTTGCTGATTAGTTTTTATTTAAGTATAGGAAAGTATTTATTAAATTCAGTATTTTAGGAAATAATAAATTACGTAAAATAAAAAAAAATTCGTAATTCAAATTATCAACTAAAATAACAAAATATGTCTCTTTATTTTTGTTTGACAACATAAAATTACATAGAAATAGAAATAATTACAAATTACAAAAAAAATTATCTCGACTTGACCATACAATGTATGGTATCACACTCCCAGTAATTCCAAATCTCTATATTTGGTTATTTTCTCAGCTTGCTTGATATTTATATTATTGTTGTTAGGAATTGCTATGTCAATTAAAGTTGTTTTCCGAGAGACTTTATCTACCAAAACTATATCTGGTCTATTGTGAGCAACTGTCCGATCGGTCAGTATCGTGCGGTCCCAGTACAGCTTGCAGTTGTTATTTTCTAAAACAGATTCTGGTTTATATTTATAGTATGGTAATTTTACCGACTGTGATAATTCAAGTTTCAGTGCTAGTTCCTGGTGAAGTATTTTTGCCACAGAATCGTGTCGTTCTTTGTATTCAGTTGCAGCGAACGCTTGACAACCTCCTGTGATATGCTGGATAGATTCAGATGTTTGGCAACCGTACCTGCATCTGTCGTTGTTAATAGAAGGATCTTTAACGATGTACTTTAGGTAGTTCTTAGTTGGAATTACTTGATCTTGGATTGCCAATATAAAGCCTTCCGTTTCAGGAAACATATGACCAGAGATCAACCAGTACTTCGACGCTGCACTGTCGACATAATCTTGGTTGACGTCATTTATATGTCTTCCATGGAGGGGCTTCTCTTTTCATTTCAGCAGTTTCTGATCTGTGGTCTGGTGGTGTAATTGGACATGTTGTTGTGTCAGTCGCAATGGTGTTGAGTCATCAACCAGGCACATGACTGTGTAGATCAGAAAATTCTGCGAGTTTCTGGAAATGACTACGCAAAATGGAAATTTGTTGCTCTAATAGTTTGCTTAGATCTGTCAATCCTCTCAATGTTAAAAATGAAATAATTTATGGGGTAGCCCACAAGGAGTTATACACTATAGTTGAAATATAGGACGGATTTGACTCCGTAAATATGGGATGGATTCTGCTACGTCCTATAGTTTACAGAAGGCAGCTAACAAATTTATGCTTGTCCGTGGGCAGTCGTATATACAGGATGGTTGGTACATAGGTTGGAGTGGAATTATCTATAGTTATACAGGGTTGTCAAAAAAAGTTGAAAAAAGGTTAGATGGCGTGGTCCATAAGGCATAAATATATTTTGAGCTTATTAAGTCAACGCTTACTAGTACATTTTGTTCGTAAACATTTAGCTGTTAATTTAAATGAAAATGTATCATTGTGTAATGTTGAGGTTTTCGATGTTACCTGGTTCTGTCAATTAAGGTTATACATACAAAATAAAAAATAAAGAATTAAAACTACCTGAGTTCAAAAAAACTAAAAAGTTGAAAATAAAACATAACCGACTTCCACCTATAACTAAAAATAACAAAATACAACTCTATCAAATAAATAACACATTCAATGTTGGAAGTAAAAAATATAAACATTAAAAGGTGCTAATTTTGTACAAATTAATTACCTACCAATCTAGTATATTTTTGAAGTCGGTGCCAAGCAACAATCAAGTTTGATGAAGTAGTAGATAAGTACGCAATGAAGGATTTTAGATTTGCTTGGCACTAACTTCAAAAATATACTATATTGGTAGGTAATTAATTTGTACAGAATGAGCACATTTTAATGTTTACATTTTTTACTTGCTGGGTAGGTACCTAACAACACTGAATGTGTTATTTATTTGCTAGAGTTGTATTTTGTTATAATTATTTTTAGCTTTTTAATTATAGGTGAAAGTCGATTATATATATTTTTTAATGTTTTATTTCAATTAATATAATTTATTTACTCTGGTGTTAGCTTTTATTGCAACTCCATTAATTTGTAATTTTCGCTTCAATTTTAAATTTAAAAAAAATTAAACATTAAGTTGTAGCAAAAATATTATTGCTTACTTTTTATTTTTTTTATGTTCTTGAAGTATAATTGAAATGTCGGCGTTTCAGTTCTGAAAACTAAATGTTATTAATCGAAAATCGTATCATTTTGAGGCATATTTTTGTGCGATTAAATAACTTACACTTTCACTAGACATATTGATTTTCATTCTGGAATTAAATACTGAAATCAGTTCCGCATAATGCATGAAATTCATGCACTGGCAATCACAAATGATATCGAATTACAGCCGGTATACGTGGAACTGGTATATATGTACATCTGGAATGCATTTAGCTTCGGTTTAATAGCTTTACCAGAAAATATGGCTACGTCATTGTTCATGTTTTAAACACATATTGGCGATAAATGATGGAAGAAGTAATTTTTTTCATTGATTGCAACAGCTTACCTTGTATCCTACTGTTTCCGCGAAAAATTGAAGCAATTCATTATTTCGCTATCTAACAATTTTGAAAAACATCCTGTGACTGGCAGGTTTTTAATGTAAGTTGCTCAAGCTTTCTCCGTTCTTTCAGTTATTAGAAAAATATCATTTTATTAACCTAATCGACAAAATTGAGCTTGGTATATGATGAGTTAATTAGAATGGGTGTTTGTTGTAGACTATTTTGTTCGGATATTAAATTTGTCCAACATTTTTTTATAACTGGTGGTATACATCGTACTGAAACAGCTGTTCCTTATCAATTCTATCGCCAACTTTTTTAAAGATCTGGTTTTCAGTAATCGGTTTCATATTTACTGATTAATGTTAATATATAAAAATCATTACATATTTCCTTTGGTCACGCCATAAGTTGAGAAAGACTTTACTGATTCCATTCCTTTATTTTTAAGTTTTCTAATACCTCGTAGAAGGTTCTTACGGAAAGACAAATTAAGAAAATTTCCCTGAAACTTGGAAATTTTCAGAAAACTTAACGACTATTAACCGTGCGCTAGGATTTTTCTTTAAGCCTTAAACGTTAAGAAGACCTCGATGAAACTAGTTGTGTGAGTTTGAGTGTATTTCTGGAGTGGTTTAGATTTTCAACTGAAACCGGTAGGTAGGGCTGCGATCGGATAAAAATCGATTAAAAATACTCTACTATGTACACTTCGAAAGGTCAACGACCGTCAACAACTTTCCAAGTGACTAACTGCGGCCACTCGAATTCCTTATGAATTCTGTTTCTCTCTCGAGAACACTCCCGAAGTATTCGCCGTCTCTCTATTTGTATCACGTTGATTTCTTCGAACACTCTAGATAATGTGTATACTTTTTTCTTCACCAGCTGTTCAGTTTATTAATTATTCGAGAAAACTTCGCTTTTGTGGCGTACAAAATGAAAAGTTTGAATAACTGAACAATTCAGTTACCTAGTGACTCTTGAGGAGTAGGCAGATTGAGGCTCCAAAGCAGGAGTCGAAACGTCGAATATATAATGACGTAATGTTTTTATTTTCACACTCGGGTTCCGTTCAGTTCTTGGATTTATTTAAAAACACAGTCCAACTCACTCTAATTTATTTCCACTACTTTTACACAAATTTATATACAGAAAACTGAATGCCCCCTATCGCCAGCTCTTCTTATTTATATATTTATCTTGGAATTGTCTGGTACGTCCACGAACCATCGGGAAACTCTTTCATGTTCTGGAAGCTTTAAGGGAATTCCCAGTAACGGCAGCGGTCCGCCTGTTGAGAGACAAACATTTCGGATTCCCAGAATTTATCGGAATAATTTCCCTTCCACGATTCGGTTGATGGCCGATTGCACCAGCTGTCGGATGAATTCTCGTAACATTGCCCCCTCCTTAAGACTATTTCGTCCCGGAATGTCCCAGAATCCTTCCTGGTGTGACGATATTTGCAGGACTCTCCATTTCGACAACGGGACGTTTGGTGGAAGTAACAATCAACGGTCTTCGAATCTGGGCTGCGAGTATTGAGACAGCATACCAGGATGTCGACGCAGGCTATCTTTGGGGCCGCCAATTTCATCAGATTCTTCTCCATCATCACATTCCTCAATTCTACCAGAGTCTTCCAAAGATCGCTATATGTTGGCTTGTCCTGCGAGAATGTTTTCGTTACCAAATAAAAGATGTCTCTGGTGCCCACTGGTTGTTTATCTTCGAGATGAAGGACCTTCCCTACCACTTGATCTTGCTCCCGTAGCTTCTGGATCTGGCCGTACTTCTTGTCAAACACCTTGGCTATTCCTCTGGACATCCGGAGATCTCGAGCCACACAATGAGCCAGGGCATATTCTATGGGCACCTCAAACAGGTCTCGGGGTTCCTCTGTGATCACGTCGTGCTGCACTTTCTGCCCATTAGAGTACAGTGCCATAAACTGTTCCAAGGTCATCTCATCATCGGGTGGTTGGATGCTGCGGACTTGGGCTTGGTCAACTTCGCCGTCATGACTTCCGGCATAAAGGGCTAACCTGTTGAAATGTACCACCTTTGGTTTTTCCCGAGGTAGCTTCTTTATTCTGTAGACAACATCGTTGATTTTCTTCACAATTTGGTACGGCCCCTCCCAAGAACTCTGTAGCTTGGGCGAATATCCACGACGACGTTGCGGGTTATACAACCAAACAAGATCATCAACTTGGAATTGTCCGCCCTCGGCTTTGATGCCGTAGGCTTCCTTCATTCGGGCACTGGCATTCTGGATGTTTAACCGGACTCATTCATGGATGTCGTTCATCTTTTGACGTAGCTGGCTGACATACTCTTCACCTGCGGTCTCTTCTCCTGGGGGACATCCAAACTTCAAATCGCATGGTAGCCTTAATTCTCGTCCCATGATAATACTGGCCGGGGTCTGACCCGTGGACTCGTGCACAGACGAACGATATGCCATTAGCAACAAGTGCAGATACTGGTCCCAGTCTCTTTGGTGGTCAGAGACTACCTTTGACAAATGGCGGTTAATGGTCCTATTCATCCGTTCTACCATTCCATCGGATTGCGGGTGTAATGCTGTCGTCCGTGTTTTATTGATCTTCAAGAGTTTGCAGACGTCTTGGAAAATAGTAGACTCGAAGTTCCTACCTTGGTCTGAGTGCAACTCCAAGGGAACACCAAAACGACTGATCCATTCCTTGACAAGGACATCAGCAACGGTCAAGGCTTCTTGATTCGGCAAAGCATACGCTTCGGCCCATTTACTAAAATAGTCCATCACCACCACAATGTACTTGTTCCCAGAGTCAGATTCAGGAAATGGACCGGCAACATCAATGGTTATTCTTTCGAATGGACTGCCCACGTTATACTGCTTCATGGGAGTGTTTGGACGCTTCTGAGGCCCATTACTTGCTGCACAAATAGTACATTTCCGGCACCAGTCCCTGACATCCACTTGGCAGTTTACCCAATAGAAGCGTTCTCTCAACTTCCCCAGGGTTTTTGTTACTCCCAGATGTCCTCCAGTTGCACCATCATGTAGTTCTCGTAAAACCTCTGGTCTCCTATTTCTGGGAACTACAATCTGTTTTCTGTCGTTTCCCCCTTCTGGAGTCTCCAGGACGCGCTTCAGAAGTCCATTCTCCAGGATGAGGGAGTTCCACTGAGACCAGTACGACTTTATGGTTGGTGAGTATCGGGAAATCTCCTGCCACGTAGATTTGCGGGCTTCTTCCTTCCACCGGATAACCTCTTTCAAATCTGGATCTAATCTCTGGTCTTTTCGGATCTCCTCCAATTGCCAATGGTCATCTACGGCGGTAGTTCTACAGAGAGCAGCTCTTTTGCCTTCGGTTCGCTGACCATGTTTACAATTATCAGGGCTTGGTCTCTTGGATAAGACATCAGCGTTCTTATAGCTCGTTCCAACGCGATGTTGTGACGACGAAGTCGGTACTCCGTTGCTCTCATTGCAACCACTCTGGATATGGCCTACCTTACGACACTTCCGACATCTCATTAGTCTTTGTTTTGTAAGGACTTCCTCTACTATCTTCCTTACAGCGACTTCAACATTTCCGCCATCCTCTGATTCTCTTTCTCTGCCCTGACCTCTACAGCCTCAAATTCCAGAGCTCGAGTCAGTGCATCCACTAATTGAGTAGGTCGAGCTAGTATCAATGCTTGTCTGGCTTCTTGGTCTCGGAGTCCATCTAAAAACTCTTGGACTGCTAACCTTTCCATCACGTTTGCCGGTGTGGCTGGATAGGCAAGGCGAACGAGATGGGCAATATCAGCTCCAAATTCTTGTAAGGTTTCATTAGATTTCAGTTGGGAGTGATAAACGTGCTCCAAATGGGTTTGCCCATACCTCAGTTCTAAATGTTTGACCAGTTTGACGTTTGTAAGATATATGTAGCATCCCCTCTTAAGGCTAGCGTTAATGCTATTGCCTTCTCCTCTGCCGACAATCCGTTTACCTTTGCTGCAGCCTCGAATTGGCGCCTATAATTAGTCCATGACGATTTCCCATCAAATTGTGGAGGTTTCATTTTGTGTCTTGCTCCTTCGAGGTCAATTTTTGAGTCCACTACGTCTGAACTGTTTCCGCTTAGGATTTTTGATTGAGTTTCTCCCCTTTGTATAGTGACTACCTGCGCTTTTATTTTGCTGATCTCAGCCTCCATTATATGCTTTAGTTCTTCTATCCGCGTTTCATTTTTGTCTGACTCTTCGAACATTGTCTGCTTTAGCTCTTCTATCCGCGTTTCACTTTTGACTGACTCTTCGACCATTGTTTGCTTTAGCTCTTCCATCCGGGCCTCATTCTCGAATATTTTCTTTTCTAGCATTTCTGAATTTTTCTGTACCATGCTTTTCAAATTTTCTTGTAGGGATTTAGAATTTTCCAGTAATTTGTCTTCCAGACTTTTAGAATTTTCGAGTAATTTGACTTCCAAGGTTTTAGTATTTTCTTGTAAGGTTTCTTTTAAACTTTCCTCCATTTTTTTCAATAGCATACTCATGTCCCCATTACCAGAAACTTCAAACAAATAAGTATCGGGATCGTTACCTTCTTTTATTAGGGCATCTCGTAGTCGTTGTATTAATTCAGTTTTCTTCCCACTAATTTCTAAATCCCTTTCCTCAAGTTCTTTTTTTTTTAAGTCCGTCACTTTCAACTGGTCCAAATTCACTGTTTTAAACATTGTCAGTCTATTTATTTTCCTCTTCTAAAGTTCCACAAATAAACTGTACACCTGTCACAACTGTAATGTTTTTATTTTCACACTCGGGATCCGTTCAGTTCTTGGATTTATTTAAAAACACAGTCCAATTCACTCTAATTTATTTCCACTACTTTTACACAAATTTATATTCACAGAAACTACTATTTACATTTTATCTTAACTGTACAATACGACTGACGAAAACTGAATGCCCCTATCGCCAGCTCTTCTTATTTATATATTTATCTTGGAATTGTCTGGTACGTCCACGAACCATCGGGAAACTCTTTCATGTTCTGGAATCTTTAAGGGAATTCCCAGTAACGGCAGCGATCCGCCTGTTGAGAGACAAACATTTCAGATTCCCAGAATTTATCGGAATAATGTCCCTTCCACGAATCGGTTGATGGCCGATTGCACCAGCTGTCGGATGAATTCTCGTAACAATAAATTCAGACGCGGTTCTCACCCGGAACCTAGCCTTGTTCATATATATATATATATATATATATATATATATATATATATATATATATATGTTTTAGGTGGTTTCCGGGAATTCATCCGCGTAGTTGATTACTGATCCCTGCCGGGATCGATGGTAAAATGACGACGTTTCGGCAGAGCCACATCTGCCCTCTTCAGGTCGGTTCGCATAATTCTCGTAGCCTTCTGCTTTCGCTTCTAGTTACTCGAATACTAAGATTTTCTGAAGCGAGCGCGCTGTTATATAGTCGCGGCTCGGCGCCTATCGGTTGACACCGTGAACGGCTGCGTGTGATTGGCCCTTGGCGCTCACTGGGCACGGCTCCATCCTGCTGATTTGTTATTTCCGGTTGAGTTGTTATTGGACGGGTCCGGGCCGGTACGGTGTTTAATAGGATTTTCCAACAATTCGATAAGTTCTGAATTTCATTGCGTGCGTTTAGACTGTGAGGTCTCTTCGCTATTTCAATTGCCTCTCTTACGAGTCTTGATTTCGGGTGTTCTATATTTGCCAGTAATCTGGTGTTCTCAAAGTCTATTCGGTGTGACATCGTGGTGGCGTGTTCCGCAATGGATGTTGTTTTTTCCTGCTTTCTTACAGCGTTCTGGTGTTCATCACGTCTAGCTTGAATTCTTCTATTAGTTTGCCCCACATAGGTTTTATGACAGTCTGCACATGGAATCTCGTACACTCCCTGTTGTTCTAAAGGGAGTATCGATATTGTGTCTCCGTAGAATTCTGGCAATACTGTCCGTGGTCCCCTTGACATACGGTAAATAAGCCTTGGTTATTGGTGTCTCATGCTCCTCGTCTGTTTGTCTCGGTTTTGACTTTAGGGCTTTTTGTATATTTCGGTCGGTAAATCCGTTTTGTCTCAGAGCTGTTTTTAAACTGTCCATTTCCTGTTTGATGTTATCCTGGTCAGCTAGTCTTTGTGATCTGGTTACTAAAGTCTTGACGACGGCTTGTAGTTGGGCTGGGTGGTGATGAGAATTAGCATGAAGGTATCTGTTGGTGTGAGTTGCTTTTCTATATACTGTATGGCCAAGGGTTCCATCTTTCTTCCTATTTATGAGAACATCAAGGAATGGCAGTTGATTGTTGGCTTCAACCTCCATGGTAAATTTTTTATTTTGTGATGGATGCCATTAAGGTGATCTAAAAAAGTATTGAGGTGTTCCCTCCCATGAGGCCAAATCACAAATGTATCATCCACATATCGCAACCACAAACTGGGTTTAAAAGTTGTTGTTCTTAGTGCCAACTCCTCAAAGTTCTCCATAAAAAGGTTCGCTATAACTGGTGAGAGTGGCGATCCCATTGGAGCTCCTTCCACTTGTTTGTATCTTTGGTTCTCGTAAACAAAATAGGTGGTTGCGATATGTGGATGATACATTTGGGATTTGGCCTCATGGGAGGGCAGATGTGACTCTGCCGAAACGTCATCATTTTACCATCGATCCCGGCAGGGATCAGTTATCAACTACGCGGATGAATTCCCGGAAACCACCTAAAACCTATATATATATATATATATATATATATATATATATATATATTCTTTCATTATGTTTTCTTCACTTAGTAGTCTTCGTTTTCTTAATGTTTGTTTTTAGGCCTACATGATCTAACTTCAGTTATTTGTTGTTGCAGGTCTACCTATTTGATAATTAAGAAAATATCATCAGTAAATCTCAGCTAATTCAGATATTATATGTGGATGATACATTTGGGATTTGGCCTCATGGGAGGGCAGATGTGACTCTGCCGAAACGTCATCATTTTACCATCGATCCCGGCAGGGATCAGTTATCAACTACGCGGATGAATTCCCGGAAACCACCTAAAACCTATATATATATATATATATATATATATATATATATATATATATATATATATATATATATATATATATATATATATATTCTTTCATTATGTTTTCTTCACTTAGTAGTCTTCGTTTTCTTAATGTTTGTTTTTAGGCCTACATGATCTAACTTCAGTTATTTGTTGTTGCAGGTCTACCTATTTGATAATTAAGAAAATATCATCAGTAAATCTCAGCTAATTCAGATATTCGATGTCTACATATTGTCCACATTAAGGCCTTTCTTGTTCTAATATAACTTCGAACGACTTTCCAAGACCGCTGTGAATAGCTTTGGTGCCATAGTCTCACCTTATCTGAATCCGGTTTGGGTGAGAAATTCTACCTTCAAATATTTTTTTGGGTAATATGGACTCGAATATTCTATGAAGACTAGGGCGAGTGATATGTGATATTCTTTACTTCGACTGATAACTTCCCTTAGAATATAATGTGATCAGTAGTGTTAAATAATTTGTACCTACACTACGGATAGGAAATTTACGGTCTACGAACCCGGATGTCTTCTTTACTACTTTTTCTGTATGAGAGAGCTATTCCGTTGTTCTGGTATGTTATTTGTTCTTTCACATTGCATATATAGTTTGACAAGCGTTTCCATGTTTATGTACCATCTGCATTTCAAGAATTTCGAAAGCTTTATGTAGAATTTGGCAAATCATTTTGTTTCTTTCTGATATTCGGATTTTTTCTTATGTTAAGGCGAGTGTACTGGTGTTTTCCCGATTATTAGTGCTTTCTTAGAATTCTTATAGCTTCTTCGATTTTCAATTGTGGATTGACTAGTTTTTCGTTATAATTATTGCAGAGTTCGCTATCTTCTACACTTATTATTAAAAAATATTTTAAATTTGGTGAAAGTTGTGCAGAAGTTGGAAGAAAATTTCGTACAGAATATGGAAGGGAAAATTGTCCGTCAAATGTTACCATTGACAAAATGTTCAAAACTTTGTGGAAACTGGTTCAGTAAAAGATGAAAAAAGCAAAACATATCATCGTAGTGGACGTTCAGAAGAAAATATTGCAGCTGTTACTGCTAGTGTTTTTGAAGAACCAAAAACATCAATTAGTCATCGTGCTCAGCAATTGAACTTTCCAAAAACCACTTTATTCAGAATTTTGCACAAAGATCTTCATTTAAAGGCTTACAAGATTCAGATAACGCAAGAAATAAAGCCAACAGACTTACGTCGCCAATTCGTTAATTGGTCCATACAACAGAAACTTGGAAATGTGAATTTTTTCAACAAAATGATCTTCAGCGATGAAGCTCATTTTGAATTGGGTGGATTTGTTAACAAACAAAATTGCCGAATCTGGGGTGAAGCAATTCCACGAGAGATAATGGAAAGACCGATGCATCCACAAAAAGTAACTGCTTGGAGTGGTTTTTGGTCTGGTGGTGTGATTGGTCCATATTTTTTTGAGGGTGACAATGGAAATGCTGTTACTGTGAATGGTGATCGATATCGAACGATGATTACTAACTTTTTGTGGGATGAATTGAAGCATATTGATGTGCAGAATATGTAGTTCCAACAGGACGGTGCAACTTGTCATTCAGCAGCAGAAACAATCAATCTTTTCAAACAGAAATTTGGTAATCCAATAATTGCTCGAAGAGGACACATTAATTGGCCCCCTAGATCTTGCGATCTAACACCTCTAGATTTTTTCCTATGGAGTTATTTGAAAGAAAAGGTCTATGCCAAACAATTGATGACCTAAAGGAGAACATTATTGACTGTTTTCAAGTAATTGAACCGCATTCATGCCAGAAAGTTATCGAAAATTTTGGCAAAAGATTAGAAGGTTGTCGTACGGCAGCAGGTGGTCACTTGCAAGATATTGTTTTCCATTAGTAAACCGAAACAATTGTACTATCATTTGAAATAAAAGATTTGATCATTCTCAAATAATTTGTGTATTTAATTAAAAATTTAAAAATTAACCTCAAATTGGAACACCCTTTATTTGTGTTCACAAATTTGTATGAGAGTATGAATCGATATGAAGTTGTAAAACTAAAGAAAGTATTTTATACTTTTCAGTCCGTTTTGAGAACGTGGTGTTATTGATTGTGTTATGTATATTTTTATGTTACTTCAATTTTTCAAGTGCTACAGGTTCAATTACTTTACGTCTGGTTAGGAGTTGAAACTATAGTCACTTAAACCTTATTCTTTCACCATTATTATTAACAATATAAAATAATAGTTTCTTGAGTCAAAAATACATATTTCCAGTTAACGTCATTAACCAATGTTATACCATTCTAACAATGAATTTGTGCTGTTACTCGATTCATTTAATCAAATCGAAAGTCCAGTGAAACGAAATCTCATTAAGAAAATGGTTCAGTGTTGAAATCTTTTGTGTAACACATAAAACTGAAGGCTGCTCTTATTGATTTTTACTGCCCAGAAAAGTTGTCCTTGTAGTTGAGCAGAACATAAAAATTGGGATTGCAACTTTTAGGTAAATAAAAGCTTCTTGGAATGAAAAACTCCAGGATGAAATAAAAATGCTACCTCATCCCTTTTCGTTTTCAAGGAAAACATTTCATCGAGACGAAAGAGCATTTAAGTTAACTGTCGAATTTACTAGGAATCTTTTTTTTCACTTTGTGTCAACATAACATTATTTTCACATTACAATAAATAATTTTGTAAAATTGCTGTTCTGTAGAAAAGCAATCGACATTTTAATTCGGGATGCCAGAGGTCTATTTACAAAATAAATGCTAAAAATATTTGAGGCTTTATTATCATTCTCAACTTGCTACAATTACTTAACATGTTTCGAAATAATATAGGGTCTTGTTAAATACATTTACAAATTACGTAAATCTCTTCAGTACACGAGTGTGTAGATGTAATAATTTAACCACAAGAGCTTATTTACATGAATAATTTCAAAACTAATAATTGCATTTATATGCGAGGAGATGTTCCCTGCACATAACTGTTCTAAATTAAATTAACATTTGGAATTTTACATAATATTTGTTAAGCTGTTATTGTGAATACTAGGAATTAACGAGCAGTGTTTTTGAAACATTTCTATGGTTTTAAGTACGTTAACTGTTCCCTATGTTTTACATTTTTTTATTTAAGATTTTAGATATTTACCTTTATAATTCCAATTTGGTTATTTAGTTTTCCTATTATAAATCTTGGTAGTTCCCGGGAATTCATCTGCGTAATTGATAACTGATCCCTCCTGGGATCTATAGTGAAATGGCGACGTTTCGGCACATCTGACCTCATCAGGTCTGTTCACATTGTTCTTGTATTCATATGTTCACGCCTCTCGTTACTTAAAGATTCAGGTTTACGCTAGCCGGAGCTCTATTAAATAGTCGCAATTCGTCGGTGTCCTGTTGGTCCTGTAAGAGGCTTCGTGGCATTAGCCCTTGGGCGTTGCTGACTAGTTAACCTGTTGGGTGTTAAGTAGAATCCTCCTTGAACTGGATAACTTTTCCTCTCTAACCAATCTCGTTTTCGAGTGTTCTATATTTGCCACTACTTTACTCGATGTGACCTCATGATGATATGTTCCTAAATCTCAGATGATTGAGATATTGGCCATATACATAATGTTCTTTATTACACAGTCTAACTTTCCAGAGATACATTGTTTGACTCCGCTTTTGGTGAGAAATTCTGAGCTGCCTTCAAATATTATGATTTTGACTGGACTGGATTTTCTGCATACGGCTAATCTACTCCTTGCTCACCCGGAGCACTGATAACATCTGCAAGACGGTGTTGAACACTTTTTCGAAATCTATGAAAACCAAGACAAGTAGAACTTTAAAATATTTGGTTCGAATGAAAACTTCCCCTGGAATATATAGATGTGATCATTTGTATTGAAGTCACTGCTTAATTCATAGTTGAGTGGAATATTGTGTATTCTGTTTGTATGATTTTAATCCTTTGTACACTACCTGTAGGAGACTTATCGACCTGTAATTTCAAATGTCTTTTATACTAACTTCGTTGTGGATTAATATCATGAGGGCGCTATTCCACTGTTCTAGTATTTTGATATTCGGATAAAGAATCTTTACATGTTGTTCGATATTTGGCTTGATATTCCAGATTTTTAACTTTAAATGTTCGGAAGTATTTGTACCCTTCTAAATTCATGACGTCGAAAACACATGCAATAATAGAAAAAAAAATGAAATTATATACAAATTATATTACAACAAGCAAAAAATATTGACAGAAGGCAGACGAAAGGACAACGGTAGCAGCAATTCAAAATGCGATACGAGAAAAGAAAAATGGACAATCCGCAGATTCTGGGGGTATTCCTACTGAGCTTTTAAAACACACATTCAATAGAATATATCAAATCCTCGCATTCAGCAGGACGAACTTCCAAAAGAATGGGACCTATCTATTATGTACAAAAAGGATCCCAAAAATGAATGAATTACCCAGGAATTAGTTCTTTAGGTACAGTAGGAAGACTGTATGGACATAATCAAGAAAAGAATAGGAAACCAAATAATAATAGAAGAAGAACTAAGCGGATTTACTGCCGGATACTTATGCACGAACAATATTTTTTCTATAATAATAAATGACACAGTGGGACATGAACATCATACGAACTGTACGAATTGTTAGGTCAACAACAGGAGTAGTCCCAAAACTTCTACTAAATAATTTAAAATACCTCGGTCTGGACGAACATATTTACCAACTAATGCAAAAAGCCGTTCTGTTGGGAACAGCTCGGACGGTCAGAAAATTCATGGGAAGCTGCCACGACTCCAACCACGGGCCTGATAACCTGGCGAATGCTCCAACATAGCTAAACCCTTTTGATATCTAGGATATCTGAGGTTAGTGAAATTTCCCCTAAAGGCACGTTATGCGTGCCTTAGAGGGAGGGGGCTGCCATACACTGTATGGTCAAGTTGAGATAGATAATGGAAAAAAAGAAATTAAGGAATTACGATACCCATCTGATACTCATTGACTTCGAAAAGTGATTTGAGACAGTACCAGAGCTAAATCTATTTGAAATACTTAACAGCACTTCTATTAATAAACACTACATCTATACAAATGTAAATGAATAAACATGAATAAACATGCCTTATTGGTTGTAGATGACCAAATAATAATTGCAGAGGACGAATATCACATCAAATTCATGATGACAAAGCTTGATGACACCTATGAAGCAACCAAGTTGAAAATGATCTACCAAAAGACGAAGTTCGTAGTTGGACGACAGGCTAGAAATCTACATGTATACAAGAAATTGTAGAATGCGAGGAATATAAATATCTCGAAAGCATAATGTCAACAGAAGACAATTCTAACAGGGAAATTTGCAGTAAATAGGACAAGAAAGACAGGTAACAATTACCCTAAATTCTTTAAGAACTTGCAAACTATAACAAAAACCAGAATGTATGACAGTATAGCAGAAAATTTATTATTATATGGTTTTATAACCTGGAAAATGGCCAAAGTAGAGGAACAAAAAATTAACTCTATAAAAACGGACTTCCTGGGGTGTTGATCTGGGGTTTTGAAAATATCAGCAATATAAGGGAATGAATAGACAAGCTGGAAACAACCATCGAAAAAACTAAAAACCGAAGGCTTGTTTGGTACGGCCATGTCCAACGGCTAAGTACTCGAAAATGACCTAGGGCCTAGACGACCCGCAGAAACTTGAAGCAAGCAAGTGAAGAAGGACATGTCAGCCAGATAACTTCAGGAAGGACAGAATACTCTGGCGTTTGCGATGCAAGAAAGGGCCTCAGCTATAGTGTATTCGCCTATAGAGATAGATTTAGTTTTCATTAAATCAGTATCTGTCAACCTTTAACTTATTTGTAAGCCTAATTATTTCTTTGGCATACATTACAAATGAAAATAAATATGTCAAATGTCTTTTTTTTCCTTTCGAAAACTAACCAAGATACGAAAATAACTTAAGACGCAAAAACCTTGTATTTTCAATCGTTTAAAACAATGAAGCACAATAACTCTTTAAATCTAAACAACTGAACATCAGACGAGCATAACTTTACAAACACACGGTAAACTTGATCTAACAATAAAACCGATTCCAGCATTTCATCTGCGTTTTCAGATATCGCCACCGAGTTAAAGCACATCAACAAAACGGAACAACTTATTGAAATTCCAAGTCTAATTCTTCCAGATACGGCGTATTCTCGATCAGTGCCTACACGAAAGAATTCGGTATTGGAATAGAGGTCAAAACGTAATATACAGTTTCTATTGAGTCCGATGTGTTTGCAGTCAATATGCAGGGGCCGTTTGACAACCGACCGATCAGCTTTAAAGGCCACTTGAATCCAATATCGCCGTAGCACGGCCATCCTGCCCCACCATTTTCGGCTACACACAATATAGTGGTGCATGACGAGAGAACGCAAACTATTTCATGAATTATACAGATCTTCATGCATTCAACGCCGACGAGCTTCATTGTGAGCCAAAATGATTTATTTATCCCAGAGTGATCCAAACTGGACTGGATCGATTCCAAATCATGAGTCAGTAGGAAACATGATAAGTAAATTGCTGTACGAGTAAATAACCATTTATGCTTGCGTGTACGTTGGCTAAAACTAGTCGGAGCTTCAGATTCCGGAACGCAGACGGGTTGCCCTTTTAGGTCAGTTAGGTTTGTTAATTCCAGTAATGGCATGTTCGTTGTACAAGCGGAAATATCCCAATATAGGTGTTATCTTGATAAGTTATTTCCATTACCTGATATTACCGGAGTGCCTAGATAAAGACTTCGTTAACATTGAAGCCGAAATCGGGATTCCACTACACTGTGATGCGGTTTGGCATCACACTGCATTACCATAGTAACTATTTCACGTTCCGTCAGACCGGCGTCGGCCGTATTGTCACCGAAGTTCAAAGGATGTTATTTCTTAAACGTGTTAGCTAGTGTAGAGATTTAGCGGGTTTGTCGTAAAGGACACACAAACTTCAGCATTATGGGAACTATTTAAATTTAATTTACGCTCTTGCAAGTATATTAAAGTAAAATTTGTTTGTTTGTGAAATGTAACGTTCGTCAATTTTTGAAGCGAAGCTTCTTATCGTTGGACACCACTTAGGTATAGGCGTGAAAAAGGGGCGAGATGGTGTGTTAAATGAGAATTCCATGGAGATTAAGTAAGGTGACATCCATAAATTACGTAAGACGAATTTTGATGTTTTTCCGTCTCTTACTCACCCCCAAGTAAGAAACCCTAAGATATAATTCATCGCCCACCCCTCAATTCCTTAATATATTTATTTTTTCCAATAACTTCATTTTAAGGATTAAAAGATTGGCATATATCAAATAATGTAAAATATCTATTATAACCTATATGTAGAAATGTCTCTATCTAAGAATATTAATGCAATAACATATTTTTAGTATTAATATTACATTTTCGTATCAACATGACATTTTGTATAGTTAAAGCATATTAAATTTAAAAAAACATATACATATATATATATATATATAAATATATATATATATATATATATATATATATATATATATATATTAGATGGTTTCCGGGAATTCATCCGCGTAGTTGATAACTGATCCCTGCTGGGATCGAGGGTAAAATGACGACGTTTCGGCAGAGTCACATCTGCCCTCTTCTGTCTAGTTACTCGAATACTGAGTATTCGAGTACCTAGAAGCGAAAGCAGAAGGCTACGAGAATTATGCGAACCGACCTGAAGAGGGCCTACTCTGCTCTAATCTGCCTACTCCCCAAGAGATTCTTGTTTGTTTTCATAAATTGAAAATATAGTTTTCTTCAGAATGTGTCATGTTTACCACTCAGACACTACATAAATTACATTCGAAATACCCTCAAATACTAATTTTGAACGATGCCGATATCTCGTGTATTATATTTTATAATGAAGTTTTACATTACCTACTATTATATTGTGAAATATACTTTGAATGATTCTGATACATTGGTCACATGTTGAAAATGGTGAAACTAATGACAAATCTCCAAAAAATATATGCGTGAGCTCATTGTACCCGGAAAGAGGCCAGAAAAATGTATTTAAACCATTTTTTCAATTTATAAAAAATTGCAAAAATAGTAACAAATAAGGATTAAAGTCGATATTTTTATTTTGGTCAGGGTTTTCGTAGAAAACTTGGAATTTTTGAAGAATTAGACCATTACATATTTGAACTAGAATAGAATATACTTATTTATATACATATCTTAAAATTTTTGAAGATATTCTTTAAAATGTTTTTTACGTTAATATTTGTGTGTGAAAATGCTAATTTAGGTAAACGAAATTGCTAAGCAATGAAAAAATAAAAATTTTACGTAAAATCCTTTTCAAACACCCACCTACCCCGATGTAAGATTTCATAAGATATTGGTTGACACCCACTCACCCTAAAATAACTTACTTAATTTATGGATGTTCCCTGAGGAGACGTCTCTACTTGCTTAGAAAGTGTGCGTAAAATGGCATAAGAAAACAACTAATTGCAAACTAGTATGAAGTGACCGAAATTATTTTGAAAGGTAAAAAGCGCAAATTATCCAGTATTTTGACAAATATTTAAATAATTTGAAATTTTTTATCGCAGAATATTCAAAATGGAATATACAAGTAGGCTTATTCCGTTTTTGTTTCGACCTCTGAAATTATTTCTATTCAGTATATGTTAAAAAAAAATTAAGATCCGACGCATGGGATCCCCCACCCCTAACCTTAGTGCTGGTCTCTGGATCCGCCTCTGTTCTTGAAGCCAAAAAAGTCTTATTGTTATCTTACACCGTGCCGAGTTTTCACCAGGTGTTGCGATTCACTTGGTATACATTACTAAAGATACACTTAATTTTAATAACTACTACGTTTTAAAATCCATATAACAGACAAATGACAAAATGTTTATCCAATCTTGACAAAGTAGTAATTTTGACACACGTTCGAAGATAAAGCGAGTGACCTGCGCTGACGATGAATGAATCGGAAAAACTGTAGCAAACAGCTCGAAAAGAAAAGAAATAAGAGTGATCGATCGACAGGGGTACGCATGGTGAAGTGTTTTTTAAGTAATGAAGTAATGCCGACAAGAGTGATTTAGATTTTAACTCGTAAACGAGATTATTAACTCAGGTGATTCTTGAATATCGATTTGAGTAGACTCTTTTAATAAATTAAAAATGAAATAGAATCTACCGGACAACAAGTGAAGCCATAACTCTAGACTTTTTGGGGATGAAATGGACTAAAAACTATTAAATAATTTAATCTAGCCCCCTAAAAATTGTCCTGAAAGTTGAAAGTTTTAATAGCTATGAAAATTATTGTGAGAACAAACAGTTCATCTGGATCACTAACAAATTTATTACACTGCAACTGTTGTGCAACTTTTCTCACAATTAACCTTCTACATTTTTAACAACTATCAATAATATGCGCCCCTGAAGTATGCCGCATGAACAATTGCAATGTGCACATGGGCGGATCCAAGGGTGGAGAGCCTCAAAGATAGTAAATTTAATATTAAAACGAAGTAAGCTTAACTCCAAGAGCCTAGAAGAAGGCAATTTCTATGGGTTTAAACTCAGAACAACTATTTTTAAGGTAATAGTCCAAGAAATTTGAGTTTAAAATTAGACTTATGTAAATTTAGGTTAGGTCGGTAACAGTTAGTGGGAAACACTTTGAACACTTGCTGAAATAAGCCTCGCCTTAACAGTCTCGTTTTCACAATGCCTTGGTGAACACTCCAGATCACATACCGTTTCATCTTAATAGTTGGGAGAAAAATAAAGATAAACATAAAGTACAAAGTAAAAGTTTGACGATCAGAGTGAAGGTAAAATTAAATGTCACCCACAAATAATTATAGGCACCTGGTATTCCAATTTTCAGTTTACTTTCGAAATTATCCAGTTATTTAGACATACCGGGAATTACTGATCACTCTACACATTTTTAATAAAAAATTTTGATAAAATTTGTTATTTAATTTTAATTATTGATTTTAATTTTGGGCCAATAAACATTGACAACATTTCAATTATATTTAGCTAAGATAATTAAATTTTTAACACAAATTCTTTTAAACATTTTTTTTCAGTTTCTTCTATATCGATAAATATTTCTTAGTTTTTGTCATTCTTTAAATACAAACGAGTACAACAAGAAAAAAATTTTTCTCATCTAAATAGCTTATACTTTGTTAAAGAAAACGTTTTTAATTTATGAAACGTTTTGGAATTATAAATCTATCTAAACAATTTTGCCATAATTTAATTCTAAGCCTAAATATTTTGATTTCGGCCAACCCATAAATAATTTCATTACATTACCATTTTTATAATATTAATATATTTTATTATATTATTTTGTTCTGAAAACGTGATTGACTTTAATTTTATATTTTACATTATTTTCGTTGAATGTAACATTTCAACGTACTTTAAAATATTAAACATATCTATTCTTTACCTAATTCAAAACACTTCTTGTAATTAATTTGTTAAATCACTGATTACGTGACCTTAATTTTACGAATTTGTTCAGTTTTAGAATATATTCTGTAATAATATATTTCCTTTACAAACTCGGCTCAGGCTCAGGCCGATTTTATTGTGTAGTTGTTTTTTTTATAAAAAGCTACAGGATTGTTTTTTTACTGCAAGAAACAATGTATTTCTGCAAATTTACAAAGAATGTTGTCACAGTAATACAGGTAACACTAATTTTTAAATTTTAAATTCTAAATCTTTGTTAATTTTACTTTGGTTACCCTCGGTATTCGTTCATTTAACATAATTCATTTAATTCAGCTAACTTTCAATTTACGTGATGAAGAATCCAGCTTGCATTTATTTGCAGAACTTGTCCGACACCATTAAATGTTAACAGTCGCAGAATAGGAGCTTACCATTTATGTCAACTTTTATGGCAAGGAAGGAAAACTCGTAAATACTTTGAGAAGAGTGTTTAGACATTACACAGATATAACGTGAAAAGCAGATCAAATCCTAGATAAAACAGTGCAAGCCGGCAAAATATATTACTAATTTGCTACTGTTTTGTGTCTTGCTGAATTTATGTTGTGCCGTCTTCCTTGCGAATTACTTTCCTATGCAAAATGTTTAAAGCTGTAAATGCTGCAGTGGAAATGACACGATGGAATAGAGTAACACGATTGTTTTTGAAAATAAATAAGTGATAAGTAAGCACAAGATATGTCGTCGACAATAATTCGTCAACATTTTGGTATTAACATTAAACAACTGTCAGAATAAATATTTCTCGGTTGTGTTAACAGAATAAATGATGATGATGTGTTTGACTATTTATTAGGATTTTCTCTCCTCGCTCTTTTCTTGTAACTGAAATTATTTGAACTTTGTAACATAGTGTAGCCAGGCAATTTTGAAAAATTGGAATCTCTGTTTGAATTTAGGGGTTTTCGAACTCATTGGATACAAACAATATATCTAGTTAATTAATACATTAGTTAACCTTGAGACAAAAGAAAATAATCACATTTGGAATAACAGCGCAAATGCCCAAAATGTAGACAGCCAACTAAATGAGTTCATAAGGATAATCAGCGGAACGCTAAAATCGACTCGTACTGGATGGCTACCAATATTGAGACATATACCTCCTCCAGATCTCGATATAAACGTATACAAAGCAATTCTTAACTTCCCATTCACCAGGATACGGATAAATCATGCAGAAACAAACTACGATCCAGAAGGTCAACTATAAGGACTGCTAGAGAACTGACTCTTGGGAGCGAAAATAGAGAGATAATGCCCCCCCCCCCTCAAGGCAGAAACCTCCCGTGCATAAGAATAAAACCTTCGGCCTTTGATCAGATAAATTATGGACATCACTGAACAGAATACGCATCAACCATGGCATATGCGCAGACACACTACACTAATGGGGTACGGCGCAATCTGCGAGGTGTGACTGCGGGGCGGAACAGCAAACCGTTCAACATATGGTGATGGAATGCCCAAATACCCGCATATGAGGGAAACTTTGACGACTTCCTAATTGCAACCGACGCTTCAATTGACTATGTATCTAATTTAAATGTGTGTTTGTGAATTAGAATCATGTACTTTCTTTTTATACAGTTTTATGTATTTTATATCATGTGCAGCCATACGATAAATAAATAAATATCTGGGAATATTTGTAAAGGATGTATAAAACAGCTCCAAAGTTTTAAAGAAATACTTTTTAAGGCAGACCTTAACCTAAGAAACAATCAATGATGACGAGTTGTTTGGTCGTAATGATAATTCCAAAATGTATTTCAATAAATTGTTATGCTTACATCAATCTTACAGCAAAAATATTATGAATTTATTGGGAATTGTTTTCAAAGGGAATACTAAAACTAAGGTCGACCAGGAAGAAAAACTATTCACTGGAAAAGATATTAAAATTAAAGGGAAGTAACTTTATAATTAATATGGCAAAAATACTAGATATAGGACTAAAAGCCATTGAATGTAAGGAGTGTGAAAAATGTTACAGCACTAGGGATATCCTAAAATATATACAAATATATGCTAGAATGGAAAGTATAAAAAATATGCTTTCTTTCTTGCTTTTTTTGGTTGTAAAATAAATTTGACAGTGACAATTTGACTTTATACTTTTAAAACAAATAATATATTAAGATATGTTCTCACGTAAAAGAAAGTGTTTAGCGGAGCCCAAAATTCTAAGAATTGTAGATACTTTTTTTGGGTCTTACATATGTCAATATTGTCAATGGGACCTTGTAGAGGTAAAAAAAAGAATGCCAATACAACATTTCCCGAAGGAATCTTGGCAAACTAAACTGCCAACCAGCGTCAGCAGTCATAGATGTTCGATGATTAATATTGTGGAAATTGGAGTACCTTCATTAAAGCTGGAAACAAGCTTTTGAAAATGTCATTGAGTGCAATGACACATCAAAAGATCTACAGTGTTCCCAGTACATGATGCAGAGTATAGATCCATAAAGCACTCCACCGACCTTTCCGTTATTTTTTTTAAATTAAACTACAAAAATAAAACTTTTTCACTTCTTGAATTATTTTCGTATTTTACTTAGTTTTCGTAAGAAAAAATAAAACTACACTATAGCATGAAAATTGACAAGACGCATATTCATACACGTTAGTAGTGTCTGCCAAGAAAATAACTATACTTTGATATATGTGAAAGATTGACAGGTTCTAATCCATCACCCCCTTGTCTTAGGTCTAAACGTTATTTTGTAACATTTCGACACTCTATCACCTTTCTGGTACAATTTAATTGTTCTTTTTATCAGAGGTAGCACCAGATGGGTCGATAATGCTCAGTCCAAATGACCGTATACGGCAGTAAACCCTTACTTGATAAAAGAAGTTTACATGGAAAGACATTTACCAAACTTTACCAAATTCCAATCGTTTACTCCTTCCTATAGCATTTATGTTTTACCCAAACAATATTGTTATGAGAATTCATCCGATTGCTGGTGCAATCGGCTATCATCCAATTCGTAGAAGGGAGATTCTTCCGATACTTCTGGGAATCCGAAATGTTTTGTCTCTCGTTACTGGGAATTCCCTTCAAGCTTCCAGAGCACATGAAAAAAGTTTCCCGATGGTTCGTTGACTTGCCAGAATAATTGCGAGAGAAATATATAAATACGAACAGCTAGCGATGGATTCATTGAGTATTCGACTACCATATAGTTTAGATAAATAGTGAGTAGAATGAGTTGGACTGTGTTTTTAAATAAATCCAAGAACTGAACCCGAGTGTGAAAATAAAAACATTACAGTGGTATGAGACTTTGAAAATGAAAAATAAATAGACTAACGATGTTTAAAGTAGTGAATTTGGACCAGTTGAAAGTGAGTGATTTATAAAAAGAACTGGAGGAAAGGGATTTAGAAATTAGTGGAAAGATACTTTAGAGGATAAACTACAAACATTACAAGAAAATTATAAGTCCTTAGAAGATAAATTAGTAAAAAAATGCTAGGACGCTAAAAGACAAATTACTAGAAAATTCTAAAACGCTAGAGGACGAACTGATAGAAAATTCTAAAACCCTTGCAGATAAATTGCTAGAAAATTCTAAGTCCTTAGAAGATAAGGTACAAACATTACAAGTCAGCTCCAAAACCCTAGGAGATAAACTACTAGAAAATTCTAAAACCTTGAGAGAATCCTTAGAGGCCCAATTACTGGAAAATTCAAAATCCCTAGAAGAAAATTTGAAATGCATGCTACAGAAAAATTCAGAAATGCTGGAAGAGAAAATAGACGAGAATGAATGAATGAAGCTCTGCGAAAAATACCTGCAGAGGTCAAGCCAGGGTCCGACTCCTGGACGTAGAATCCGAAGTTAGCGGAAATGATGAAGCCTCTGTAAGGAAGATAGTAGAGGAAGTCCTTACAAAACAAAAACTAATGAGATGTCGGAAGTAGCATAAGGTAGGACATATCCAGAGTCGTTGCAAGGAGAGCCACGGAGTACCGACTTCCTCGTCAGGGAAACTAAAGGTGGCCAATGTAAAGGAACCGTCGTCGACCTGTAGCCAAAAGCTCAAACTGCCAACGCATATGTCGCTTCGCTACGCAACCACATTAACAGTGTCTTTATAGATGGCCTTATTAATAAGAAGCAATGTGCAATGTTGCTGGATACTGGTGCAACGAAAACAGTCATAAGGCCTAACATTGTTTTAGATGAGACCATGATAAAACCAGCAAAGTGGCAATTGCGAACAGCGACAGGAGAAGCAGCTAAAGTCCATGGTGAAATAGATGTTGAAATGGTTTTGGGAAATACAGCATTCCAACATCGGGCATTAGTCTCGAACATCGAAGACCAAGTCATCATTGGAATGGATGTCATGAGCTGTAAGGGATTCCAGTTGAACTTTAAAGATGGAATTCTGCGAGAGAATGACGAAGAAGTGGTGCTTCATGGGAAAGACGACATAATGCTTCGAGCAATCTGGGTAGAGGATGTAAATGTTCCGGAAAGAGCTGAAATCATTGTAGGTGCTTGCCTACATGGGAAAGCTAAAGCTGGAACACTGATGATGTTTGATCCCGAACTTAACGACGGAAATGTAGGCAGAGGAGCCGCACTGTGGAAGACTCTGTTTCGTGCCAAGGAGATTGTGCCAGTAAGAATAATGAACCTGCATCATTACTCGGTTGTACTAAAGAAAGAAACGACTTTGGGCTATTGTTCAACAGTTTCCTCTGTAGTCAGAAGCACACAGTATGCAGAAATACCACCAGGTACACTATCTGAGGAACTGGAAAGACTCATCACCGATTCATCTAAGAATTTGAAACCAAACCAGTAAGCAAAATTGAGGGACATCGTTAGAAACTACCAGGACATCTTCGATGTAGGGAACGGCAGAAGAGGACGAACTGATCTGGTGAAACATAAAATTAATACCGGGGACGATCAGCCTATTCGACAGTCGGCGAGAAGACTACCCCTTGCCAAAAGAGAAGAAGGCGATAGGATAATCCACGATATGGAGGAAGAAGGTGTTATGAAACCATCCAATAGCAATTCGGCTTCTCCAGTTGTCTTGGTTAAAAAGAAAGACGGTTCGATACGATTTTGCGTGGACTATCGGCAACTAAATCACGCAACCAAGAAAGATAGCTATCCCCTACCAAGATTAGACGATACCCTAGATACATTGGCTGGATCAAAGATGTTTTCCATCCTGGACTTAAAGAGAGGTTATTGGCAGGTGAAACTAGCTAAGGAAGACTGGGAAAAGTCTTTAGAGGATAAATTACAAGAAAATTCTAAGAGTTTAGAGGATAAGCAGCAGAACATTACAAGAAAATTTTAAGTCCCTGGAAAATAAATTAAGACTAAGACCCTAGAAGAAAAATTACTAGAAAATTTTATAACACTAGAGGACAAATCCAAGAACTGAACCCGAGTGTGAAAATTAAAACATTACAATATTAAATTTAAACATCTCCTTCTGGGTGTCTTTGAGGATGAGTATATTTTTTTGGCCTGAACCTCTGTAAGGAAAACTTCCTATATGAAACTAGTAATATTTCGATAACATTCTTGAAATTGACCTGTTTTTATTTGCCTCAAACATAAATTTCAATAGTCAGTGTATTGAACCTAATAGATGTCGGTGACATCTACTGTCTATTGAGTAATTCACCGACATCTATTAGGTTCAATACACTGACTGTTGTCTTACTGATGTGTATAACATCCAAGTATTTCACTTTAGAACTTGTCATTCAAGGAAGCGTGTCTGACGAGAACTCCTGGTTTGAAACGGCTGTCATACGTTGAATGATATAGTTCTAAATATGTGGATATATATCTGTATATATATATAAATTTCAATTCCCAGAATAATCAAATACCTGCATAACAACAATTGGGAAATAACATTTCAAGCCTAGGTTTTTGTTACGACTCAGCCAGGATGAAGTTTACACTAAAACACTTTTTGCAGACGGATTTTTTTCCTTTTTACGACTATAAACGATAGATCTTTCACTTAAAAAAAAAATAATAAATTTACGAGTCAGAAGTACTAAAAGGTTCTGAATTTTACAAATTATCACTTCCGTATAAATTTGCAAAATGGCTGTCATCATTAGTTCAACAAAACATCCGCTAGCACCGCGTGAATGGAACGCCTGACGATTAGAAATCCTACCGCCTGCACTCGAATCTAGTTAATGAAAGTATTTCTCCCTCTTTTTTGAATAATTGTGCAAAGAATACCAGTCGCAAACAAACCTGAGACAATAAAAAATGAAATCTTTTTCCAGGAGACTGTACACGTATTTGTTTTTCCAGACCCAAGGCACCAAGTGTCAGTATAATTGTCTCTGAAAATATTTTAGAGAAAATTACCCACTTGGAGAAAATTTAACGCCAATTCTTTTGTTACAGGAATGGAACGACATGAATCTTAGGTGGAATTCTTCGGAGTTTGGTGGCGTGAAAGATTTAAGAATACCCCCGCATCGTCTGTGGAAACCAGATGTTCTAATGTATAACAGGTAACGTAAAATACAACTTCTCGTTTTGTCAATACCGGAAATCCTTTGTGACTTCTCTAACTCATGCAAGGAAACATTTTCCGGCTAACGAATAAATTCATTATTTCTGAAAGTGCGGGTTTTCGCAAAAATCCTCAGGCCTCTTCGATTTTGTTTTAAACAAATGCAGCTTTTGACATATGACTGTTGTTTGTGGCGTAATCGTTATTCGAGGTATGACGTTATCTAAAAAAATTTTAAATTTCTACCATGCTAATTGAAAGAGCGTGTCATTCTACGTACATATCCTCAAAAATTATGGTTGTCTAACAGTAACCTTAGCGACCGAGAATGTTTTTTATTTATTACTGTCAAATAAAAACTTGAAATAGTGACTCAAATTAAAAAAAAAATGTCGATGAGGTCATATCTCGAATAAAGTTTACGTCACAAATAGGGGTCGTATGTCAAAAAGTGCCTTTGTTGAAAACAAAATCGAAGTGTCAGAGGATTTTTTCAAAAAAACTCTTACATTTAATAATAATGTATTTTCAAAATCACTGGATATGTATGCATTAAGATTATATTTAGAACAATAATACAGGATGTTGAGTATATTCGACATACAACAACAGACCCGAAGCTGGTGGCAGATTCCATGTTCTTGGGGAGTAGTGAAAGCTTCTCTAGAGTTCAGTAACCCATGAGAACATTTGGCCGGTTGTCACAGAGCCAACCCTGTGAAAATTTAATTTTCTTTTGCGCAAAAGTCATGCGACTATTTTCTTACTTAAACTATATTTATATTAAGATTGTGAAGCATCGAAAAATTTAAGTATAAGGTTTGTAGCAGTTCAAAGGCTTCAAACCATGACATGTTGGTATCAAAGATAAGTAATTTTCCGTGACTTTCCTATTTTTTTTTCAGATGACTGTTTTCATCTATAAAATGGTATAAATTTTACGTGAGCCAGTATGAAAGACCCCTTTGTTGCAACATTGTATGTTATCTTTGGCATTTTCATTCAAGTAAATAATATTTCTGTTTATTCCAAATTAGCTTATTTAGAGGTAAGCTTAATAGCTGACAATATCCATTGTTTAAGTAAAACTGCATGTGTTATTAAGGCCACCTTAGTCATCATGACAGAACCTATAAATTGTTTGGAAAGCTGTAGGAGAGCTGATATTAGTACGTATTAATATATCAAGATATCTCTTCCGTGACTGCAATATTCGGCATAAATTTATAACAATTTTAATAATCAATTTCAAGGTAACACTTCAAAGTGTTAAAGTGTTTTAGTAAAAATATTTTTTTAAGAACTTATTAATTTTGTTATTATCGTAACATAAATGTAGCTGATGACAAAACAATGTTAGACAGCTAAAAACATTGTGAATTTTTTCATTTTTTTGCGGCGTTTTCTTATTAATGAAAAAGTGCAGCATGACATAAATAATGAAATTCTGCACAATGCCAATTAGCATAAGTTTTTCCCATAAATTATTGAAACATTTTTTGGAAATGTGTTCATTTTCCTGTTTATGCATACATATCCTCAATGTGCATCGCAAAACTTAGTTAAAAAAAACTGGCCAGAAAGGCTAAAGTGTCTGATATAGCAGTCTGTAAAAATAAATAATTACTTTTGCACAGTTATAAAATAATGCTAAAAAATATATGAAAATTGACTCGATTTTCGTACTCATGTCATTAAGGCTCTACTGCAATATTTAATAATTGCTGTCTAATTATTTCCAACGTGTTCTTCTACACTTTGGACCCTTGCAAGCCTTATCTCTATTTTTTTAATACAGTCGATGCTACCCAGTCTTGATATAAACAAGCAAGAAACTCGTCACAAAATTTTCGCTTGGCATACTCAACTCTAGAATACCTTTCACTACTCCCAATGCATGAACGAGAAAACATAGCATGAAATATGTAAATATATTAGATGGAAACGCACGTTCAACGTAATCCAGAGATTCAATTGTTTTTCGCCATAACAATACATCACACTTCACACTTGTTTAGTGCTTCAGAGGGCTTTCTAGCACCCATTCCACGGCCGTATCCAGCAGGGGTGTTCACCCCCCTCCCCCCGAAATTTGGGGCTGAATATTGAGTTGTGAAAAATGAATATTTTTTTCACAAAAATATATTTTTTTATTTTATACGTTTCTTAAGTAGTGGAATTATATGTTTTGTGTCTTTCACTTTGTTCGGCACAGACTACATATTAGTAAAGAGGTGCCAAGGTATATGCTAAATGCTGATTGGTTCCATCACCAACTGCACTGATTTCCGGTTTCATTAGTTATACAATTTAATTTTAAAAATTTATACTTCACAAAGAACAAAGTTTTTGGTTGGATAATTTTTTTGAGTCCTGAATTTTCACGCACTGAAATCGTCTAATTTCAACTTTTGTCAAAGCCTTTAATTTCATATTCACCATTTTTATTTGCTATACAACTTTTGCTATACAATTTCCTGTTTTATATACATTTTTCCGTTATATATAGCCAGAATATTAAACAGGTGAAGTAGGTTTGAATTATTATAATTCAATAAATTTATAATTTAATTAAAAATTAACTTATTCTTCATGTGTTTCTTTACAATTGTATTTAAATTTAGAACTACATTACACATTAGGATTAATACTTGAATAGTAACAACAAAATTGATAATTATTTTAATTTTCCCAAAAGATTATAAATTTAAGAATTTCTTGTTCTTGATCTCAATTTATACCTGCCCTGTATAGTATTTATTATGTCAAGTACTTGATCTTATATATTATATTAGGTTAATCGATGGTCAATTAAATTGCAATTGCCGTGGTTCTGGGTTTTGTGGATAATTTGGGTAATCAGATTATTTAGGTTTATTACTGGTTTTGTTTTATTGTTACTGTGATATGAGATTACCGCTTTCCAAAATGGTGATAATTTTAAAGTTTCGTCTCTTTTGTTTGTGGTATCTCGCTTCTCTTATTATTCTGATTTTGTCGTTTTTTTTTTTGTAGATTTCTTTACAACTATTAAACTCTATTTTATGCCCTGTTTCTTGTTCGTGTCTGAATAAAGTAGAGGTGATCTGTTTGTTTTTTATGTATAGTTTGTGTTCATCTTGACGAGCGGATATTCGTCTGTCGAGACTGTTCCAAGTCATACGTAGGCCAAACAAACAGACGAATATCCGCTCCTCGAGAGAATACAAAGTATACATAACAACCAAACAGACCACCTCTAATTTATTCAGACACGAACAAGAAACAGGGCATAAAATAGAGTTTAATACTTGTAAAGAAATCGCCAACGTCGAAAACTAGAAAATCAGAATAATAACCCGAGATACCATAAACATAAACATTAGTGTGAACGTCGTCGTCGTGGTGCTGTCGCATACTTTACATTAATTTCGTTTTCATATTGAAATAGCCCGTACCAAGCAAACCGTTCGAAAATCGACTGGTGGTGAAGCACCTAGAAAACAATTAACAAAGGCAGCACGTAAAAGTGCGCCCGCTACAGGTGGTATTAAAAAACCACATCGTTATAGACCCGCACAGTAACTCTTCGTGAAATTCGTCGCTACCAAAAAAGCACCAAATTGTTGATCAGAAAACTGCCATTCCAACGTCTTGTTAGGGAAATTGCACAGGTTTACAAGAACGACTTAAGATTTCAGAGCTCAGCAGTAATAGCTTTACAAGAAGCTAGGGAAGCTTATCTGGTTGGTCTTTTTGAAGATACCAATTTGTGTGCTATCCACGCGAAACGTGTAACCATCATGCCGAAGGACATACAGTTGGCAAGACGTATACGTGATGAAGGGGATTAAAAAAATATAGTTATAATACTAACTTTAAAATTATTACAATTTTGGTAAGCAGTAATCTCATATCAAAATAACAATACAACAAAACCAGCAATAAACTGAAATAATCCGATTACCCAAATTACCGACAAAACCCATAATCACCGCAATTGCAATTTAGTTGACCATCAGTTAACCCAATCTAATAAACAAGATGAAGTACCTGAGAGATTAAATACTAATGAGGGCTCACAGGGAACATAAACATGAAATTCTCCAGTTACTTAGTATCTTTTGAGAAAGTCAAATATGATTTTGGCGAAACGTCAAGTGATTTTCAACCGAATACAACCTAACCTAACCTTTTTTGCCGCCCTTTTTTATTTGTCTTAATACAAAAGACGTTTCATTCAGACGTTTATATATACAACAACCAGCACCAGAGTGCATAAAAGTGTGTTATTGTCGGTTACTTTTTAAGAAACTATATTTATTTTTCATACTGTTTGTAGGTTTTAATTTTTTGCCTCATAATTAAATGTGATCAAATCAGTCACGATTTTTCACTATAGTTGTCGTTCCATCTCACAATTTTGTTTCCAACAAATCTGGCAGCCATGTTTGATACTTATTACCTTGGTAATACTCTAGTTTTACTCAATTGCCAATTATCTAGAGTGTAACATACGACAAGTAACTTCATTCCAAAAATAAAATAATAAATTTTCTGAACATAAATGATTTCAACAATGATGCCGGGCACTAATAACACAATTTTTCGTCGAGTTGATACTTCTTGTGTAAAGGTTGTTTCTGTATGACAAACATTATGCAATTCAAATTGTATAAATTGGTTTAGAATACATCGATGCATCTAATTACTGATAGAAACATGGAATGAAATATCCCTATCGCGATCTGTTCGTTACTCCGTGTATCATGCGACAATAAAAACGTCGGGCATCACGTTTTACAAAATAATTACCTCGTGCTTCGAATTTCATTCAATTAGTCCGGGAAACAAACTTTAAGTACTGATGCTGATGGTTGCATTACTTTATTTAAACGCAAATATAACAAAGTTTTGAATTAGATTAAAGGACACACCCTATCCAACAATTAATATCCGATACAGGTCCTGACATTAAATTTTAGTGCACAAGGACAGTAATAGTTCGATGGAAACTTTAGAACTATATTTGATATAATAATTAGCTTAATTAGTACGATATGCCTAGTACAGGTTCAGACAATAAAACGAAGCACAGAAAGTTTCAACTCATAGACGTCAACCAAACACACGAACAAGAAACAATAGCTTCAGGATTACGAGGCTGAAGAAAGCTCTGAAGTTTAGTATAAGCGGGTTTTCCTATTTTCTTTTCACACCATTTAATCAGGGAAAATTTTCCTTGATTGGAAAACTTACTTTTAAGAATAGACAAGTTTAAAATTGAACTAATAATTGCATGAAGTATTAGGAAAATTTTTCATCATGCGCCTCAATTTAGGACAAAATAATTTATGATTTCACATGTAATTCAAACTTGTTGTTCGGAACACTCTGTCTTTTTTGGGTTTAAAAGAGACAGCCTTTATACTTACATATGTATATTCTCACTTGCTTGGAAAAAACGCTCTGCCTAAGCGCAATGGCAGTAAGAAGAAGTTGTTTGGCTCTCGTCCAGTACGGACCTCTCCCAAGAAACTCTCAAGGAAAAAACGTTTAGGGTTCTTCTAGATAGTGGAAGCCAATGTAATCTTATAACCAGTAAGTGTTGTAAGAGACTCGGATTATTCAAGCGCACTACACCTCTTAGTATTGGAGGTGTGGGCAAAATATATACTCAATCCTCACATATCGTTTCTTGTATGCTTCGGCCTCGCGGAGCTCTGACTCCAGTTTTCGATTTTGATGCTGTGGTCTTACCTCAAATTTCCTCTGATATGCCCTCATCGGATATCCCATTGGACTATTTCAAAGATTTCAATCATTTGAAACTCGCCGATCCTCAGTTTAATATTTCTCGTCCAGTAGATATGCTCTTAGGTGCTGATATGTTTGTTGCATTGTGGAAGGGTAATTAATACCTTGCAACTCCGACTCGGTGGCCCTGTAGCCTTGGAAACTACTCTGGGATGGATTCTCCTGGGAAAGGTAGACTTTCCTTCCGTCTCAGTGAGCACTCTTATAACTAGTATTGCACTAGAAGACTCTGTAAAGCACTTTTGGGACTTAAATCAGGTTCCAAAATTGCCAGCAATTTCTTTGGAGGATAAACAGGCAGAGGACCTCTTTTCTCGTACTATTTCTCGTATATCCACAGGGAGGTTCACTGTCGAATTACCCTTCCAACATTCACACTTTCACTTCCAAGGATCTCGTGATGTAGCTCTCAAAAGATTCTTGTCCCTGGAACGGAGGATGTTAAAAGACTCTGTTTTGTATGAACGCTACAAGGACTTCATGCAAAATTATTTGAACTCTGGCCACATGGAATTAATACCCAGCCTCGAAATATCTCAACCCAGTTATTACATTCCGCATCATGCTATAGCTCCTACTAGCTCCAAATTTAGAGTTGTCTTCAATGCTTCTGCTGTTGATACTCAAGGAGTGTCTCATAATGACATCCTACTCTCCGGTCCCAAGTTACAGCAGAACATAATCTCGATTATTTTGCACTTCAGACTCTATGCAGTATGCTTCACAGTCGACGTAAGGCAGATGTTCCGTCAGATTCTCATCGCTGAACATCATCGAGATTACCAACGTATTTTGTGGCGTTTCTCTCAGGATAGCCCTATTCAGGATCATCGATTGGTGACTGTTACTTATGGAGTTCTTCTCCGTATTAAGCAATACGTACTCTATTCCATCTTGCTCATATGTATAAGGAAGCATCTGAGATCATATCAAATGATGTTTATGTAGATGACATCTGAACTGGTGCAGATTCTCTCATGCTCTTCAACTCCAGAAAGTATTGATATCTCGACTCCAAAAAGGTCAGTTTGAGCTGCGTAAATGGGCTAGTAATAAACCTGCTCTATTTTCTCATTTGCCCGCTTCGCAGATTCATTCTGAGGCTCTTTCTCTGGATTTCGATCTCGATTTTACCAGACAGTAAAAATTCTCGGAATCCTTCTCAAGACCATTTTTGTTTTAAGGTTCATGCATTTAATAACTTATGCACCAAACGCTCAATACTTTCAGAATTGGCACGAATCTTTGACCCATTAGGATTTCTAACACCTCTTACTCTCTCAATGAAATTAATTATTCAGCAATTATGGGCTAGTGGTATCGATTGGGATGCTACTCCTGATGCTTCTATCATTCATAAGTGGACTACTATATGCTCTCACATAGACGTTCTCTCTCAAATTCACATTCCTTGACTAGTTCTCACATTTGCTTTTTGTTCGGCACAGTTGCATGGATTTGCTGATGCATCGGAAAGGGGATACGCTGCAGTTGTTTATCTTCGTTTTGAGTCATCTTCCAACAAATATTGCTGTCATTTCATATGTAGTAAATCGCGCGTTGCTCCACTCAAGACAATTTCTGTCCCTCGACTAGACTTTATACTTACATATGAATATTCTCAATTGCTTGGAAAAAACTCTCTGCCTAAGCGCAATGGCAGTAAGAAGAAAAAAGAGACTCGTTGTTTGGCTCTCGTCCAGTACGGACCTCTCCCAAGAAACTCTCAAGGACAAAACGTTTCCCTATGTGCTTGCTAGTTTCCCCAAAGTGCGTGTGCAGCTATTACTCACTTATCGTAAACCCCCTCGTGAGTGCGCATTGTCTAACATCATAAACTAAATAGTTGTGCCTAAAAACCCGCAACGAATGCAGACAAATACATGGATGGCAGATTTCCCGAGGCTGTTACTAGATCTAACTCGTAGGCAAGGTAAGAGTTTTCTTATGAAGGACAATTGAGTTTTTTGGTCAAAATAGAACCACTCAAAACTACAGTCCACTTAATTCAATTCTCTACACTTGTATATCACTGTTTTAAAGATAGATTAAGTTTTGATTATTAAGGGAAGACTTGTTCAAGGCTTACCTAAATAAGGAAGAATGTGATCAAATGATCAAACTATTGAAACCGTTATTAAAATATTTTGGAAAAGGGAAATTTTAATTACCATTTACAAGGTTTTAATCACCCAAAAGCAGTGAAATAAGGTTTGCTCAAAGTTTCCATCTAACCACGTTCAAGTTATAATTATATTAATAACAATGACAATCTCACAATTGCGCCAGGAAAATGTCAATCAGTTTTCAATTCATTTCGCGAGAAAATATTAAATTCAATACTAAATACATAAATAACACAGGACCACAAAAAAAATCTAGGAAAGGTCTTCCCGGCCAAACCTACCGTATGATATGTTTTTTGGGTTGCTGAAACCAAATCTGCAACTCGTTAGGTCCCATCACGTCAGAATTTTTTCTAACCCCAAAAAAATAGCTGGAAAATGCTAGAGTTCAACAAATTCAATCCTAAAACCCGTTAAAAACTTATAATCCACATCCTTTATGATCCCAAACGAGCTTCACAAGACGTAAAATGATAACTCGCAAACACATAACCTAAAAATTGGATGAGCCCCAAAACCCAATATAAGCAACAGCGTACAAACCTACATTTTTTATTAGTAACCTCTTTTAACCTAAAACCCCGAGACCCCATAACTTGAAAACAAGATAAGGCCTTAATCTGAAACCTCAAAACCCCTAAGCTGAATAACCCTAAAACCAGGGCCGGCATTAATAAGTGTGTTGCTAACGATCACTTCGAGCGTCATACATGACCCGAAACTCATAAACTTAAGCACCCCCCACCCACATACCCTAAGCGCACCCTGACCGTACGGTCCCTAAACCCAAAACTACAAACCACATACCCTCCATTACACAGGCCCTTGGCGGGACTCATGAATCCAAGCTTCCACGCCCTCATATCCTGGGTTTGCAATGTTTTATACTCCATTTGCTCCTTTATCCTCTTTGTAACAAACATGGATGTCGCTCCGACCAGAGTAAGTAGGCTTAGAAGCTTGGGTATGAAAAAGAACTGGCTTTGTATCTCGTTTAAGTTGTGATGCACTGTATCTCGTTTAAGTTTGCACGAGCTTCAGCCATTAGCTGCTTTGTTCGAAATTTGTATCTCGCTGCTCATGTGTGACGCTCGAAGTTACCATCATCGGCACCTATATTAATGCCGACCCTGGTTCTGAAGTTTTGTGATTTTAGTGTTTTAGGGTTATTGAGCTTCGGAGTTTTGAGGTTTCAGATTGAGGCCCTGTCGTGTTTTCGGGTTATGAGGTTTCGGGGTTTTAGCTTATAAGAGTTTACTATTAAAAAATGAAGTTTCTTGTCCTATGTGTAGGTTTATTCGTTGCTTATTTTGGGTTTTGGGTTCATCCAATTTTGAGGTTATGTGTTAATACTATTCCGCGATATCATTTTTAAAACTTGTCGAGCTCATTCGGGATCACAAGGATGTGAAGGTTGCAGAGTTAATTTTGTTGAAATCTAGTATTTTCAGCTCTGTTTAGAGGCTAGAAAAAAAAACTCTGACATGATGAGATCAAATGAGTTACAGATTCAATTTCAGCGATCCAAAAAACTTGTAATCCAATAGGTTTGGCCGGAGAGACTTTTCGTTGACTTTTTTTGGGTCCTGTGTAATTATTCGAGATTTCAATCAGTTAAGCGGCGCGCAACTGATGAAGGTTTTTGACTAGACGCAATATTTTGTCTTGCGTTCAAAGGATTAAAAAGTCTCGGAAAGATAGTAAGTATTATGTAAGTAATTTTGGTTTAATTAAATAAATAATTGTGGCATGCTAATATTGATTCACTTAACCTTACAGACCCTACGTTGGCTTTTATAATTTATTGCTTTTTATTTTCTGAATAACGGTCGGGTTCATGAATTTGAAAAATATATGGGAATTCTATGAACATTCTAAAAAAAAAATAGCATGGCGAATATAGTACCTCTTTTTTTAAATAAAAAAAAAATCAAGAGGATTTACGTCAGGTGACCTAGGCTAGAATATTTTTATTAAATTTGTGTTATCATGTTCTTTCATTTTTTTGCTAAAATTGAACTTCAGAAATCGAAGATGCTCCTAAATTGTTATAAAGTTGGCAAGCAATGAGAAAGTTGACTATTTACAAACCTAAGTAATTTGCATAGTTGCATAAAGACTATGTTAACTAAATAGGTGGTGTAAAAGAGTTTTTTTTATATTGTAATAAAGGAACTGGCGCTACTCTGAAAGCTTATGATAAGACAAAGACATTTAGAGGATTTTAATTCAATTTGATTGTAGAATACGTTTGCGGTGGCCGGTCAAAAATACCATAAAAAATCTCAAAAATATGCAAAAAACAACCTATAAGGGCCGAAAACAAAATGTTTGTGATGTACGAAGCTTAAGGAACTGTAAATATATAAAATTTCCTGTTCAGTTTGTAGACCAAAAATTTCCTTCGAAATATCAAAAAACTAAAAATATACTCATAAAAGGTTCAAGTGGCTGTAACAGTAATAGATTTGAGTCAATCTGGTAGTTCTTGTGTCTATTTTCTTTTTGAATGTAATAATTAAGTTTAGTCACTCTTAAAATGTGGAAAGAAAGTACTTTTTGGCTTCACCATGTCAAGTGAACACGTGTATCTGTACACTAACGGGTTTATTTTGACCAGCACACATGTAAGCAATTTATCGCTGATTAGATCTTACTGTTCCACGGATTCTCATATTTTATTTTTTGTTTGCAGAACCTTTGTAGACAACAACAAAATCCATACTGTTTTTTACCCATTATCACTGTCTGTCTAGCTGGCAAGATTTGCAACATACTAAATTACAACAAACTAAAGTGTAAGAAAATCATCAATCCAATAATTGATAATTATCTCATTAGTCCTGTTCGAAGAGCAGTTTGAGCTATATATAACTGATTAGAAAATAATTATTAACAAGTGCTGGTGTTTTTTAACCAAATTGTACCAATTTTGCGATGCTGCCTTGATGGAACTCAAACTAGGATAACAATCCATGTGTTTTTCTTACAGTGCTGATGAAGGATTTGACGGTACATATCCGACAAATGTTGTGGTGCGAAACAATGGCAGTTGTTTATATGTTCCGCCCGGTATCTTCAAAAGCACTTGCAAAATCGATATCACCTGGTTTCCATTCGACGACCAGCGATGCGAGATGAAATTCGGGAGCTGGACATATGACGGCTTACAAGTAAGTGCTTCTCTTAACACCTCCTCTTTTATGATTTCTCTCAATTTTATATTTTATTGCATCCAATAAAAGAATGCTGAATTCACGTCGAAACCCAGCGAACAGTTTTATAGCTATATGTTTTAATATTGTCGGTAACGAAATATCGAAATGACCGTAGTTTAAGCTTTTCGTGGAGGTATATCGTCACTTTTTTGATGGAAAACAGTGTGCAGTGTCATTTTGAATCATTTTTATTAGATATACGAACAGATAGATCACAGATCTGGTGAATATGAGGGTGTAAATCCTTCCTTTTCAGACTACACTGTGTATTTTTTCCGTTTCTTTCTACCACTTGCCATTGACTTTTGAATACTTAAAACCTTATTTGACCTCATACATACCAAGATTCAGTACTTCAAAAAAAAAACACTTACAACTGTTAATAGCATCATTAAAAATGATCTTTTCTATACAGTTTTATGACGGATTAACCATTTTTGTTTGTTGTGTTTGTGGTTTGGTGATTTTCAATTTTTTTTGTATTTAAACCGCTGGACCTTGGTATATATGCAGTCAAAACGGGATTTTGATTAGTCGAAACTGTACGAATTATAACACTCTACGAAATGTAACTCTCTACAAAATCCTCTAACTCATACAAGCAGACAAAATAAGTTATTGGTCAAAAATTTCAGCTTAATGGGATCGTACAGTCTTCTGTCTCTGGTAGCATCATGCATCCCTTTGGTTGGTTTCATTCCCACCTCTGTTTCCTTTTCTGGGTGCTGTTATTGACTGTATTTTCCATGCTTGCAAGTCGGGTTTGTGAATTCTGGTGTGGGGGATATAGAAAGGAGTATTTCGTTGTGAGATTGGTGTAGGTTTAAATAGGTTCGGAACTCGACTGTTTCCGGATATTGGATATTGGGGTGTGAGAAGTAGTCGAGGTTTGCAAGGACATGATAGCTTAACAACACTTAACAAGTTGGACTACCACGACAATCCGACGGTGACAACTGACCGGATCTGGACCTGGCTTGTTCGGGCCTAGACAGTCAGGTGGTGTTTAGGGTCCTTTAAGAACCTGTATTCATGAATAAAATGTAAAATGTTATTTAATGGCAAGATGTTACCATTGTTCTAAGACTAAGAATGCTCTGTTGCTGTATGGTATCCACGCTACTACATGTAGTTCAAGTTTGAACTGTGAAACACGCTAAAAAAACTGAAAATCTTCGAGACATATAGAATGTGGTCGGTCGTAAGCCCTTCACCTCCGCATCCGCCTCTGCCTCCACTATGAGACCTCCGTTACAACCCTAATGAAAATATTTATTGTTTATTTTGACCGCACCATCTTTTAATTAGTTCTAGAAGTTTTCCGAATTGTCCTCGTATTTCAGTAGAACTCTGCTCTTTTTATCCGTTTCAATGGACGAACTAAACTAGGATTTTTTTAATGAAATATTGTTCTGCGAAATGTTCAGTTCATCATTCAACGGCATGGCATTATTTATGAACTATAATTGCATGTCCCTGAGGGCTTTTCATTGTCAACCGGCAACAGTAGCAGATGGAAGAAAAATCGCTAATTGAGCTCACATAGCTCACAATGAATGGCCTTTTATTTAATTTTAATGTGCAAAAACTATGTTAGAGTGATTCGAGAAAATCTCATGGCCGAATTCTCTTTCAATGCTGGTCTGTTTAACATTTTAAGTAAGGGTATTTTCAGCAAGGCCACGGAGCATTATGTCTGAAAAGGTAATTAATTACGGAGTTACACTCCGGGCACGTTGCTGCTGCTTCAGCTGCCTGGACAAATCCTTTAGCTTGGTTTTGTACAGCAGGAGAATAAATCGGATCATTGCTCTCGACATGCGTTCCATTAATCTCTATTTTTACACTATGATATTGTCTTGTTTTCTACATCATTAAGATGATTTATTTCGTACGTAATCCTCCTTTCAATATTATCTAACGGGTTGCATTCGGTGAATACAAATAAGCCGTGGACGTCAAAATGCACAAGACCAGTGGCCTGCAAACTTATTAGCCAAAGAGCCAAATATGGACATATTGGGAACCAAATCTACTTGTTTAGTAAACTTTTATTTCACTAAATATGTAGTACAGTAAATAAAACTAAATTGCATTATTAATAAATATTTATTAATGCGACCAATGTGCTTGCATCTCCTTAAAAATTACCTATCTATCTTTTTATACATGGTGTCGATTTTAGAAGAATTTTAATCTATCAAAATACGAAGTAATTTTTTCTTAGAATGTTTTTTTTTAATCAAAATATTATTGCGCTTTCCGTGGATATTTGTGCCAGAGCCGCACTTAAGGAGTCAAAGAGTCACACGCGGCTCTAGAGCCGCACTTTGCCGACCACTGCTTTAAGCTGCAGTTCAAGTTGAAAGACAGTTTATGGAATAACAACCATAACAACATAACACAAACACAACAATTAGATAACTTTTGTTTTACTGCTCTTCAATATCCAGTATTTTGAAATCTACACATGTGCCAGGTTGATGACACAACACCACTGCGACTGACACAACAACACGTCCAATTACACCACCAGACCACTAATCAGACACTGCTGAAATGGAAAGAGAAGCCCCTTCATGGAAGACATATAAATGACGTCAACCAAGATTATTGGCTTTCCAAGATCAAGTAATTCCAACTAAAAATTATCTAAAGTACATCGTTAAAGACCCTTCTATTAACAACGACAGATGCAAGTACGGTTGGCAAACATCTGAATCTATCCAGCATATCACAGGAGGTTTCCAAGCGTTCGCTGACACTGAATACAAAGAACGACACGATGCTGTGGCAAAAATACTGCACCAGGAAATAGCACTGAAACTTGAACTATCACAGTCGGTGAGATTACCATACTATAAATACAAACCAGAATCTATTTTAGAAAATAACAACTACAAGCTGTGCTGGGACCGCACGATACTGAGTGATCGGACTGTTGCTCAGAATAGACCAGATATAGTTTTGGTACATAAAGTCGCTCGGAAAACAAATTTAATTGACATAGCAATTCCTAACAACAATAATATAAATATCAAGCAGGCTGAGAAAATAACCAATTATAAGGAATTGGAATTTCAAATAAAGACTCAGTGGGACATGAGCAACACACGTACTGTACCAATTGTTATGTCAACGACAGGACTAGTCCCAAAACATCTATTAAACAATTTAAAATAGCTCGGTCTGGACGAACATCTTTACCGACAAATACAAAAAGCCGTCCTATTAGGAACAGCCCGGACGGTCAGGAAACTCATGGGAAACTGCCGCTACGACTCCAACCACGGGCCTGAAAACCTGGCAAGGGCTCCTACAGAGCTAAACTCTTTTGATATCTAGGATATCTGGGGTTTAGTGAATTTTTTTTAGAGAGAGTGTGCTGCCATACATTGTATGGTCAAGTCTGAAAAAAGTTAACTCCTCAGTATATTTTATTCAAATTTTAAACATTTACTCCTCACTATAGCATCTGTGTTTTAACAAAACAATATTAAATTTCTCAGTCTGGGTGTTGCCATTTCACTTTAAGTGAATATATGTAAATCTGTAGACTTATAAAATAACTCAGGTCGTTCGTTTACACAAGCTGAAATTTTAAATAACCCTTATAATATTAAATAAAGATATCTTATGTGGAACATATTACACATATTTTACGCCAATCCAAAACCGTTTACCCTCTACCTTCCAAAAGCCCCAATCCCCAATTTTAATGTACCCTTCTAACAACGCTTAAATTTTTTCCAATTTAACTTTGTACAAATAAACCATCGTCCATATTTTTCAATCCCCCTTTAGAGTAACGTTTTACGTACGTCTACCTCGGCTATTGATTTTTTTCTTTCTACATAGACTCAATTTCCCTGCATGTGTTTTCCCGCCATCCCTCTCAGAATTATTGTACTGGAACTTTTCTATTAAACGGAAAAATTTTGTTCAACAGCTGGATCTGCAGTTGCAAGATGATGCTGGCGGAGATCTGAGCAGTTTTATTACAAATGGAGAATGGGATTTACTGGGTAAGAGAGATTTAAATTTAAGTAGTAAACAATGAATTATTTCTCGTTGGAAATTGTTTCGGTGACCTGGATAAAAGAACTTTCCAGAAATTATTTATTGCTTATAATTGACCTATTTTGAAATACCCGAAGGAACTGAGCACAGAAGTACTTTGCATTCCGATTGAACTCTAGAACAATAAAGGAATTTAGTTTCATTGCAATTCAGATGGAATGCAGTTGAAGTTGACATAGATAAAAAGAATTCTTGCAATATTTTACATGTTCTTTGGGTTCGTTTTAACATAATCTCTATGTTTGCCAACTAGAAGATACTTTGTGTAATTTACGAGGACTATGTAAAACATTCCATGAATTGTTTTAAAAATTTCTCCTATATGATTGGTGATGATTTGTTTCTGTTTGTGCATTTAAGAGACAGGCGGGATGAATTTTGTTTTAACTGATTTCCAAAAATTCTAAAATATTAAGAAACAATTTTTAGAATACAATGGTAAGAAAACTAACTGATTTAGATGCCTTAGTATCTATGAAAACAAAATTAACCCAGCTCTTGGGTGATCAAACAGAAGCCCTTATAGCCTTTTCATTTTTATTAGAAGAGGATCATTAGATAGGATGATAATTATGTAATATCAATAACAAATAAAACATTTTAACAACATGTTCAAAGAACTCGCTGCTTCCGAAGATAGATTAAATATTTCTTCAATTATCCTTGTAGTGTGTTAGATGTTAATACTTACTTTTTATTCACAAAATTTGACTAATTTCCCAGATTCTTTTTTATAAAGAATGAATACATTATACCCACTAAAAATGTTTACAGATCGTCTTATTTCAATTTATTTCAACATAAGACACATTATTGTGGGGTACATACTTTGTATCTCCTCTCGCTGACTTTTTAGGATCTTCGAACTTGATTTGCAAATATTTAAATTTAGAATTATAAATTGATTTTTATCAAAAAATATGTAGCATTTCTTATTAATGAAAACGTAACTATCGGTTCAGTAGTTCCAGATATTACTTATAAACCAATAAACAAGTTTTGTATTTTTTATATATTTTTTACAGTAATCCGTTAAATTAATTCTTGTTGTATAATCTATGTGCTTATATTTTTTGTTTGCTGTTCAGATTGGTTGTTAATCATTCTCTACTTCAGAACCAGTTCTACAAACTTGTTATCTTCAGTGACACTTTTACTATACACAGGGACACTATTTCAGTTAATAAATAATCGGGTTTTTGATAAATTACATTTCTGTGGACGCAAGCCAATAAGCTGTTTCTGGCAATGGGACGTCATCAGTTGCGCTGCCCCCAAACGACATTTCAACCCAAATTTAAATACTTCGAATCTTTGTGTGAACTGTTGGCTGATCATCATCATCTTCCTAAATATGCAAAACAGAATAACTGACGACCTGTAGAAATAATATATTCTGCCTGCAATGGATCAAAAATCATAATTGTTTTAAAATGTCAATTTTTTAGGAGAATTCTCCTAAGATGACAACACATCTGGATATAGGCCGTAGTCATATTTGAAACCTCTAGTGAGACTTTGCGGTGAAACTTATGGAAATGAAAATTATTTTTTTATTGTTACAATACACTCTAATAAATACGCCAGTGTCACAAAACTTTACCAAATTGTTTAAAAAATGATGCCAATACTACCCAAAAACACATAATAAACGTACACAATGTGAGTTTGAAGTTGGTAGACAATGTAACTCGTTCCTCGAAGTTTCTATGAACTTCCATCGTCTTGAAATGGTAGATCAACCACTACAAGACGATGGAAGTCCATGGAAACTTCGAGAAACTTAAACAAATTGTAAAAAACGAATCATTAGGTAGCGATCTGCGGTTTTAAATGCACAACTCAGTAAAAAACCCAAAAACATGAAAAATAATGGCATTTGGTGGGTACTCTGTGCGTCAGATATTAACTGATTAATGAAACATGTCACCGAATCTAGATCACATTATATAACTGTGTGTAAATATTTTTTATTTTCTTAAGTCTTATTACATCCTCAAGAATTTGACTCCTTGCTAAAACAAACCCTACCACGCTTATTGAAATTCAAAAAAGAGTGTAGTTATTCGTACATCTAGAAGGCGTTTCGCACACGGAACTGATGTTGAAGTGATTATCAAGATGATGAAGATTTTTTTTGTCTGAATATTTTTCTCAAGATTCCTTGTTAGCTCAATAATCTCAACAGGTTTACTTCTAGCTGGCCGATTCTGTTAATTCTTTATTTCTGTTAACAGCATGTTCTCATATCTGTCAACTGCGGTTGAGACAGGATTTTCAGAAATGCAGTTCTAAGATTTTTTTCTAAAAACAATTTTTGCTTCATCCCGTGGTAAAATTTCAGTATAGGAAGGATAGGCTTGCCAATTTTATCAGGCCAAGGAAATGGACACAAACGAGGTGGTCCCAATAAAAACACCGATGTAAGTTGGGAAGCGTTTGGAATTTTAAAATTGTACCTTTTGTCATAGTTATATATACTAATAACACTTCTGACACAATAGAATGTTTACAACTTAAAATCATAAGGGATGAAATATGACAAAAAGGTCACTGGAGTACTACCCGCAAAATAAAAGAATGCAATACTGATAACAACGTGGTTAAATAGTATTAATCAATACATGGCAAATAGAGAAAAGAAGAATGGCCAAACTAAAAGGTTGAAGCTCGAATTGTGGGTTATGACAAAATTACAGAATAATCATTCTGTGGCAGAATCAGCAGAATCACTGCTTAGACCTACATACAATTTTTTTATCCATATTTAACGTATTTACTCAAAATTTTCACAGTAGCGTAAGTGCTGCCAATCGTTTAAAAGTCTTAATCAATACATGACAAATAGAGAAAAGAAGACTAGCCAAACTAGAAGGTTGAAAGTCGAATTGTGGGTTATGACAAAATCACAGAATAATCATTCTGTGGCACAATCAGCAGAATCACTGCTTAAACCTACATACAATTTTTTTATCCATATTTGACGTATTTACTCAAAATTTTCACAGTAGCGTAAGTGCTGCCAATCGTTTAAAAGTCTTAATCAATACATGACAAATGGAAAAAAGAAGACTAGCCAAACTAGAAGGTTGAAAGTCGAATTGTGGGTTATGACAAAATCACAGAATAATCATTCTGTGGCACAATCAGCAGTATCACTGCTTAAACCTACATACAATTTTTTTTATCCATATTTGACGTATTTACTCGAAATTTTCACAGTAGCTTAAGTGCTGCCAAACGTTTAAAAGTTAGGTTTATTTAAAACAACCCCTTTATTTTCTATTTTACTAAGTTTTTGATTACAGCTGTCACTATAATTTTACAGCATACATCTTGAAAAAGATTTCCCTGCTCACATATTTTCAAAATTCCGATGTTTTGCATTTAATCTATTAAAAAAGAATGTTAAATTGTGTGCACTTGTCTAGGAAACCTAGAAAATTTATTAAATTTTACCCTTAGGTTATTTAATTTTCCGTGTTCTGTAATTGTTATTTCCCAAACTAGCGTGAATCCTCTTTGACGTTTGGTGGCTTAGTTTCTGTCAGAGCTCCACTTTGCAAATGTTTTGCACAAGAGATGCAACAACATTTAATGAGAATCTAACTTTGTAGGGAGTAATTATTATTATGTCTCCTTGAGACGAATTTCATATTCAATCGAAAGTTTATTAATTGCATTAACAGTGGGGTTGTATCACGTATCTTTGAAGACAAACAAAATCTGAATCCCTGAATATAACTGAAAACAACAGATTTGTGTCTTCAAGATGAATAGATATACTTTTTGGATTTTAATAAGTAGCCTTATACCTATTCCATTTCCTTCATATAACTTTGTGTGAAAATCCTTCCTGTGTCAGCCATCCTCTGTTAAATTCTGAAAAGTAATAGGTTACGTCTTCTATATTGGAATCAGATAAAGCAAGGTATCTCACTCAAAAAAAAAAGAAATTTCTCAGTTTTCAAATATGGTATTTAAAACTAAATTTGGGGTCTTTCTTCTTTTAATCAGATATACTCATGATTCTGGTACATATGGAATAATTTTCAAAATTTTGTGGTACGCTTTTGATGGTCTTGAAAAAGTCATCGTTGGCATGCACCTTTTTAAATTTAAATGTGCATTTGCCTAATATTATTGTCAAATACAGTCTTCAATTTGAAATATTGTATTTCAAAATGTCCAGCTCAAAATATTTCCTTGTAAGTAAATATGCCTAGATATACAAAACACTGAGTAGTAATAAAAATTATCCATTAATTTTGTAACTGTGAAGTTTATATCGCACAATTTGAAAATGAAAATAGTCCGTACTTTCTCATAAAGTTATTATATTATTATAGTTGGAATTAAGCTGGATTTATCTTTTATACAAATAAATTCCTTAGCTTCGGATTTGTCAACTTTGCTTTGCTCTACACACGGGAGTTCTCTTGTATATTTAAAATTAATTCCTCAACAGCTTTGAAATGTTCTCCGTAGAATATCGCTGCTTTAATCCATGTTTCCCGACGGGTGATTATATTTTTCTACAATTGAAATGAGTCTATTTACTCAAGGAAATTGTGTTTTGAGAATAATTCATGCGCAAGGCAGATGCCATGGAAAACGTCATAACTATTTTAAGTTTTGCGTATTTTGCCATATGCGTTGTAATGTCAAACAAAATTATGGTGTACGATTAAATGTTAGTTTTTTCTCACTTTTTAAAAGCTATCCTGGATTATCTCACTTATAAATTTTATTGTCTAGTTAAAGTTGTATTACGTTGATGACAGTTACATTGTGCTCTCTTAGGCTACGACCAGACTGGCGAAAAAAACGCAAAAACAATAGGCCGTACTATTGCAAATCGGCGAGGCCAGACGCGGCGTGAATTTCCACCTAAGGAGTCGGTGTCGGGTGCATCTTCAAGGTCAGCCGCCGAAAGATAGGATCGGTTCCATTTTCTGCATTATTTCACGCTGTGTTGAGTGGCCATACTGGTAGAAAAGAACGCGGTATTCATTTCGTCATAGAGCTCAACCAAACAGAAGGCACGCGAATGACTGCAACCGGCGTGTGTGGCCTGGGTAGAGTTAGATTTCAAGTGCGTGAAAAACTGCTGGTGTTGCATACTATGTGAGAACTCAAAAATAAAGTGGAAAACGCCGGGTTTCGGCAGGAAACAACGTATTATTTCAAATCGGTGAAGCCAGATGCGGCGTGAATTTCCACCCAACGGGTCAGTCAGTCTTGGGCTCATTTTCAAGGTCAGCCGCCAAAGGATAGGATCGGTTTCATTTTCTGCGTTATTTGACGCTGTTGACTGGCTACACTGGTAGAAAAAAACGCGGTATTCATTTCGTCATAGAGCTCGGCCAAACAGAAGGCACGCGAATGACTGCAACCGGCGTGTGTGGCCAGGGTAGAGCTGGATTTCAAGCGCGTGAAAAACTGCTGGTGCGGCATACTATATGAGAGCATGAAAAAAACCTCGAAAACGCCGGGTTTCGGCAGGAAACAACGTATTATTTCAAATCGGCGAAGCCAGATGCGGCGTGAATTTCCACCCAACGGGTCAGTCTTGGGCGCATTTTCAAGGTCAGCCGCCTAAGGATAGGATCGGTTTCATTTTCTGCGTTATTTGACGCTGTTGATTGGCTACACTGGTAGAAAAGAACGCGGTATTCATTTCGTCATGGAGCTCGACCAAACAGAAGGCACGCGAATGACTGCAACCGGCATGTGTGGCCAGGGTACAGCTGGATTTCAAGCGCGTGAAAAACTGCTGGTGTTGCATACTATGTGAGAACTCAAAAATAAGGTGGAAAACGCCGGGTTTCGGCAGGAAACAACGTATTATTTCAAATCGGTGAAGCCAGATGCGGCGTGAATTTCCACCCAACGGGTCAGTCTTGGGCTCATTTTCAAGGTCAGCCGCCGAAAGATAGGATCGGTTCCATTTTCTGCATTATTTCACGCTGTGTTGAGTGGCCATACTGGTAGAAAAGAACGCGGTATTCATTTCGTCATGGAGCTCGACCAAACAGAAGGCACGCAAATCACTGCAACCGGCTTGTGTGGCCAGGGTAGAGCTGGATTCCAAGCGCGTGAATAACCGTTGGTAGAAAACGCGGCGTGAAATCCCGCCAGTCTGATCTTAGCCTTGGCCTTAATATAAATTTACCAAAAATATTTAATTGCAAACAAGGAAGCATTACATTTAGGCCTAAGACACGCATTAATTTTTAGATACTTGTTTCTGGATTGATCAGTTATAGTCTCATGTGAATCCTTCCTATTATATCTCATTTTTCCAAGTTTGCAGTTTCTGAAAATATTGACACCTCGGAAATTTTATTCTGGAAAAACTGTACTGAGTTAATTTAATTGTTATACCTTATTACCTGATTTCAAATTGAATGACGTAATCTATCTACGAATGTTGCTCTTAATGCCCTTCGTAAATATCTTAGATTTTTAGCTTAATTAGCCTTTCCAGGATAATTTTAGTTTTGCTGGATGTGTTAGCAATCCACTAGAATTCTACAGCGCTACATGGATCAACTCAAGTTAATGAAAATAGACTCCAATGACTTTTTCATTTGGAAAAACAGCTGTTGTCAAGTTTTCTGAAGTTTATCTTTAGAAAACCCCATGTTATTGTAAAAATACAATTTTAACATACATTGACAAGATGAGCATAAAGCTGTGTAAATCGTCGAATCGTAACAAAACTAAACAGTCGTAGATATAAAATAAATTCTGACTAACAGCTGAGTATTATATTCGACAAAAGGCGAGAAAATTTACTAATATGCTATTAAATACATTTATTATGGTTCAATTAAAGATATTAAAATGGACGAATCCTCTGCGTATTATCAATGAAGCTGAATATGTTCACTATTTAAGAGTGATGGTTTATGGGTAGGACTATGGTTACATATTTCTCACATTAACTCGCCAAACTGTATGCTCCTTGACAATGTATTTGTGCACAATTCTACAGAATAAAAATACATCCTTAGACTAGAGACAAACAATTATAATGGTAGGTTTGTCTGAATTGGGAAAATTACTGAAATGATGGGACATCTTGCAACTCTCCGAAGATTTATTCAATTCGTATTCAGTGATAGTGCAGTGTTTGTTGGTCAGACACTGACGTTTTGGGAACCGGGACGTTCTAAATACTGTGAGGTTTGTAATTTCACCAACATTCCACTTCAATAAGGACAATGAAGAAACCACTACGGACCCGTAATGTTCACGTAAGTGTGAAATAGACATAATTCCCCTGTGTTCTAGCACGATGAAAGACGTTTTGGTGATGAAGCCTTTAGATTTGGTGTTTGAGTAAACGAACTGTCGAATTAAGTAATAATGTTTGTTCTTGTTTGGTGTGAAAAATTAATTCAAGGCCGGTTTATAGTTTTCATGAAAGTATTTTTTTTCTTAGGTGTGCCAGGCAAAAGAAACGAGATATATTACAATTGCTGTCCAGAGCCCTACATTGACATCACATTCGTTATAATAATCCGAAGACGTACGCTCTACTATTTCTTCAATCTAATAGTGCCATGTGTTCTGATAGCTTCAATGGCTGTACTCGGCTTCACGCTGCCACCAGATTCCGGCGAGAAACTGTCACTCGGTGTGACTATTTTGCTGTCGCTCACGGTTTTCCTGAACATGGTCGCCGAAACTATGCCGGCCACTTCGGATGCCGTACCGCTTCTGGGGACGTACTTCAACTGCATCATGTTCATGGTGGCATCTTCAGTGGTCTCCACAATACTTATTCTCAATTATCATCATCGAAATGCGGATACGCATGAAATGTCACACTGGGTAAGTACTATTGGACTACCGTTTAGTATTTGCAGAAATTTGGTATTGGTAGTAATAGCAGTTCCTATTTTGGAAATGCGGAGTTGTAGAATCGACCTTGGGATAAAATTATCCACCGCAGAATATTAATACTATAAAACATTTAAAAAAAATATATTACACACTTCCGAAATATAACTAAAAAGCTAAAAATAATTATAAGAAAACAACAACATTAAAAGGTGCTCGTTCTGTACAAATTAATTACCTACCAATCTAGTATATTTTTGAAGTCGGTGCCAAGCAAATTTAAAATCCTTCATTGCGTACTTATCTACTACTTCATCAAACTTGATTGCTGCTTAGCCGGGAGAATGTGACAACCAAAAGCACCGTCTTCGCAAAATGGAAAAATGAGCTTGGTGGTACTCATTGATTTAAGGAGCCGAAAATACTATACTTTACTACCTATATGCTTCTTGAGATGTACATAGAAAATTTTCAAATTCGCAATTAAAACTTCCAGTGCCTAAAATTCCCGCACTCTTACGTTGGAATTAAAATATTTATGACGAAATGTCCGTTATGTCATTTCGATGAAATTTTTGATAACAATTTTGGAATTTTCGGCGATTTTCTTCAAAACTGCAAGTTGCACGTCGCAAAAAAGTATATGAGATAACCTAGGGATCTTCCTTAATAGATTAAACGTTAAAAAACTATACACATCCATAAGGATTTTTCGAAAAATCGACCAATATGTTAGGGATATTGGTCGATTTCCATGCACGCATGTGTTCATTCACAAATTTCATCATTTTACCAATAGAATTCTTTTCCCAAATTTGAAGTTTCACCAATCCGGATATATACTCTATTAAACAAGACCATATTCATTCAAAACGGTTCACCACAGGAGAAGAAATCGGGTAACATACATACAAAAAAAATACGCGACGAATTGCTAACCTCCCCCTTTTTGGAAGTCGGTTAAAAATGATGATTATTGAACATTTAATGGATTTTTTCAATATTTCAATTTTCTTTGTGAACATCTTTATCCCATTGACATATTGGTTGAACCATTATATTGTGTATTAGCCACGTCATTTTATTGCCTTTATTTAACCAAAGATATTGCTTACATTATATTTGCATTTAAGGTCATCAGATAAGACTGACATGATATGACAAATCTATTTGGTGAGCAGGTGCATTCATTTTTTTCTTTTTCGTATGATATTCCCTACAAAGAAGTTGAAGAGAAACTCAGTTAATCAGAAGAATCTAAAACAGTACATGAATGAGCAACCTGAAGATTACGTTAACATTAGTACTCAATTCCCACTAATAAACAAATGGTCCTGGTGCACCAAGCAATTTTCAAAGTCACGTGAGCATTAAAGGCGGCAAAGCAATAGCTTACTAAGGACTAAATTACCTTTTTGTATGCTTTTTGGCTAATTTTGATTAATACAAGACTCTAAAACAGTAGTCACCACCCACAACATCTTACGAACATTTGTTGTTGTTTTTTTCACACTCAAACTTACACTAAAGTGTTGTCGAATGCACAATAATTTATATTTAAAAAAGAACTGAATTCAACTGGCTTAAAATAAAAACCGTTTAGGAACCGTGTGCAATCAATAACTATTTTCTGACATATATTGTTCTTTTATCTAATTTGAGATACAATTCTATTGATTATTATAGCGTATTTTAGCTCTCCCTCTATTGCAACCACCCTGTATATGTTTCTGTGTATTGGTCACCCAATATAAATTATTTGTCATTTTCTGAATCACCCTATACAACTCTAGCTCAACTCTATACGATGTTGCAGCCGCCCTGTATAAGTATTAGTCCTTGCCACCCTATTGACTGTTTCTAGTTTTCTGTTTTTTAAATCACCCTGTATACCTATAATTTTACTTCGCCACATATGTCAAGTATAAACAACTATTTCCACACTATATAACATTTTTTTCCTGTATAATTATAATTCCACTCCACCTTATATATAAGTTGGAGTGGAATTATAATTATACAGGAAAAAAATGTTGAAATATATTTCAATCCTTCTTACTGCATATGCTTATTTAGCCATTTTTTTCAACGTTTTTTGATCCCCGCTGCATAATTATAGTTTTACTTCACTCTTATTTCAATCACCTTGTATACGCTATTATCTATGTACCACCCAATACAGCATTTTTTTGAACCACCCTGTATAACGTTTATTCTATTCCATCTTATGTTTCAAATATCCTAAATATGGAACTGCTTATGTACCACCCAATATCACATTTAATTGTAAGATTGTTTACTCATATATATATTTAGTGCAAACACTATCTTTTCACATGTTACTATTTTCAGATACGGGTAGTTTTCCTTTACTGGCTTCCGTGGGTTCTCCGCATGCAGAGGCCGGGCGACAACGAGTACGCACCATCACCAAATAGGCCAGCAACTGATAGAAAGCCAATTCATTTCCCTGACGTAGAACTGAAAGAGCGTTCTTCCAAAAGTTTGCTGGCCAACGTTCTTGACATCAATGATGATTTCAGGCACAATTACAGGGAAGGAGAAACACTAACACCAATTCCTCCAAATACATTCTTTAGAACAGTTTACAGGTTTGTAAATTATACGTTTTTGTTGCAAATACTATAACCATAACTAAACTAAAACTATGCTAATGAACCCTAATAATTTATTAATTATCACCTTCTTATATTAATATACTTTAGAGGCGCATATTGATTGAAAAACAATGAACCTTATTAGCATCAAAATATTGCCTTCAAGAAATTTAAACTGGAACAATAAAACTTACTGGTAAATTTTTCAATTTTCCCAGAGCGCCAAATATTATTATCGATTAATCCCTGATTTTGTAAAGAATAGTGCAGCTGTCAAACTCTTTATCTAAACTTTGAAAAATTCAAACATTAAATTAAGAGAGTCCATATTAAAATGTTATCAGATGTGGTGTTGGGGATGTTTTTTTAATTAGCGTCTTGTTTGTCAGAGGGTCCAATTTAATAGTTATTTGGCAATCTCATGAATCAGGGTGTTTTTTAGTATTACATGAGGTTGCCTAATTCCCTTTAAGGTGGTACGTGCAAAATTATTAAGTTTTAACTGCATTTTCTTCACCCCGATCCAATTATTAATTATGTTTGGTAGCATCTTTAAAAAGATATAAACAATTCCTTAAACTACATTCTATAACACCGAGGGGGAACTAAAATAACGTATTACCTTCATCCTTAACCACCCCAACTCAGTAATGTTAAATAGCAATGTCCTTCATCTGGTACATCACCTTAAAGCTCTCACAAAATGCTTTTCAGTAACACCCTACAAAACTACTTTTGATCAAGTATTCTTTGATTAATCATGGAAAATGTCATTAAAATGTATTCATTTATTATCAATGAATTTATTAATGTAATAAATTCTGAAAATTTCTTCTGTTGAGTGAGGTTGCATTTTAATAACAACGGTTTTCAGATTACCACCACAGAAAAATAAGGTGGCTCTAAGTCGGGACAACTATATGGCCAGTCAATTGACCTTCTACTTCCAATACTCTGATTAGTATAGAAGTCATCTGATCATTGGGTCACCGAGACTACATAATGCGGTTGAGCTCCATCTTGCTGGAAATGTAATAAATCTTTGTCTAAAGATAATTCGTGAACTATAAGAGACTGGACAGACCTATCCAACGTGTCAGCATACATTTCGCCATTTAAATTTTCCAATATAAATAATAAACCGATAATAGCATCTTCCACTGTACTAGCCCAAACAATAATTATCTTAGGGTGCTGCATATGGCCTCTAAACTCGTGTGAGTTTCATTCACACCAATAACAACAGCAGTTTGTTTATTAACGCATATATTTAAATAAACAGTACACTCGTCACTAAGGCACATATTTTTAACTAATCTAGGTTCCGCATAATTTCACAGAATTGAATTCTTCTATCAGAATCCACCATAGACAGGTTCATGAGGCATTACTACTTAATAAGGATGAAAATTATTCATCTTTCTGTTCTTATAGCTACCATACAACCAGACGGTCAACAAGGTTTAACCAGTGAGTAACTATACATACTCACTGGGTTTAACTGATTACATATAATGGCACAGAACCTCAACTTGTGCTCATTCTTCAAGTAATCTTGGTTCATTCCTTTTTCTGTTCCCTGCAGATTCAGCTTCTCGAAATTTAGCTACTAGTTAATGGATGTACATTTGGTTTATGGTTTTGTCGGGATGCCTCTCATTAAAAACTCAATCTGTACTTAAAAGACATGTATTCTGGGCACCAATAATTAAGAACATTTCTACATTCTCAATTAAGCTCTAACCCATTATTGTTATCAAAATTGTTGGGTGCACCTAACAGAATCAAGCAAGTAGACCACCAAAAGTAGTAAAAACTTAAAATACATTTTTAAAATGTCTAAGAACGTTAGGATTTTCATGACAGTAATATGAATGATTTTCGGCATTTCTTACATTAATAGTGATATTCTCAGGATTTTTTCAGTGTGTTGTAGTGATATTTTAGAGATTCAACAGAGAAAAGTTAATCTAAGTTTAGCTTTAGCTCCGCACCACGCAGTGTTCCCGTAGTTGACAATGCTATGGAAAAATGTATAATACGACTTCATCATTCTTTCTGTTTTTAGGAAAGCTTACAAAAAATAAAACTAACATATTTCTTTTTTATATGCTTCTTCGATTTTATTTTGTAATCAAAGATAATCTCCAAGTATTAACCTGTTTCCACCCTATTCAAGTTTTTACCATTAACTAGTAAAATTACTGGACTGTAATGGGCAATAAGGATTCTTGCTATACTCATGTGCCCACTTTTTTCCTTTGTTTAATGTGTAATGCAATGTGTCATTAATATTGCTCACAAAGGAAAACAGCGGATATAGGAAGATTGCAGGAATATTGCCTACAAATATTACCAATATTCCTGCAACATTTCAGCAATATTTTGTGTGGGTAGTTTTTTTTAAACCAGGCAGTTATTCTCACTTACGTCTTTAAGATGGTTATTCATTTGGGTTTCTACTTTAGATATGATTACTGCATCATCATATACGCGTATTAATATTATATTTGTGATTGGCTATCCTGCCATTAAACTTCCCTGATTTAGATCGTTTGGAAATAATGTACAAAATTTCAAAAAAACGTGGCGTGGAATGTTAAGTTTTATTTTTGCAAATGCGAAATGCGTATACATCTGTAATGTGAGTTGTTTTTCTTATAGACAAAACGAGGACAGTGGCAACAGCGCTGGAACTCCACGCATACACGAATCAGTTGTGTCGAATCATACGTGCATCAGCGCCGACTACGAGCTGGCGATGATACTCAAGGAAATACGATTTATCACAGATCAGATGCGAAAAGAAGACGAAGCTGCATGTGTAACCAGAGACTGGAAATTCGCTGCAATGGTGGTCGACAGATTGTGCCTTATTATATTCACTCTGTTCACTATCATCGCTACTTTAGCTGTGCTTTTCTCAGCGCCGCATATTATAGTATCGTAGCCTCCCCGTCCTTCTGAATAATCCATAGGTTAGTTGGCTTAATAGCCAAATGGTCGAAGACGATATTACGGTCGACCAAATGCTCTAAAATATCTCGAGAGTTATCTGAGAATTGCACGAGCATGCCTCTCTTTGCAGTTATTATGTGTCCAAGAATATTGACCAGGTTGCGTCAAGGCCTAAACATAAATTAAAACTAAAACATTCTCTATTTAATAACATTTGAACTTTTTTTTGATCTGCTCTATTAATTGACAACTTAAGGTGTCGTGACACCTAAAAGTGCTAACTGATTTTTCTGTATATTGTGTCAATCAGAAAAATGGTTCAGCACTCTATAAATGTTAATCGATTGAATAATTTATTATGATTTATATGCCTAAAATATCTTCAAATGACTTGGGCATGCTCAACACTCTTTATAATAACAAATTACAATTATTATTAACTTGTACTTGAATCTTAAAACATACTAAGAACGTATAAATTTACTCTGTACTTGAGCTGGTAATTAAGGTCTTGGTTGAAGTTATTTCAAACTTTCAAACTTTAGTCAGTGGGTATAGCCACCTTTTGATTTGATAGACGGATAGGGAAATTCCTAGGTTTTTGTTTAGAGGTAGGTCATTAACGGCTCCAGCCCTCCAGAAAAATAAATCGTGTATATACGTTATAGCCAATACGATTCCGAATACTAACACCAAAATAAATAACAGCAAACTAAAACTTCATATACAGCTTAAGTATGACCAGGGGTAGATCCAGACACGTGCTTCCGGGGGGGCATCTTAAATTTCGGGGGAGGCCATCCTGTACTAAATTTACCAAAATATAATTTTAAACCTTTATTTCTTAGACTATTACATTAAAAATAGTCGCTATGTTGTTTAAACCCATAGAAGTGACCATCTTCTGGGCTCTTGGAGTTAAGATTTACTAATCTTGCCATATCGTATAATGTGATGACCAAGGTTTAAGTGGAAGAGAATTTGACAAATCGAGGAAAATGTGTCGATAATATTTGGTTTTAGTCTGTCCGCCTTTGTTTTTACTCAACAAAAGAAAATTGTAGCATTGTGTGACAAAAAGGGGTATTAGCAGTGTTTTGAAAAGTGTTTCTTCCATTTTTTTACTTATACTTACATATTTTATTATTGGACAACTAAATCAAATTGTTATATATTCCAATTCTTGTTGAAAAAGGTCAAAAATCCATCACTGTTTGTCACTAAATTGTTAAATTGACAATTTTGAAGTTTCGAATTGCTAATACACATGAATTTTGTGGGACAATAGTATTATTTTTTTTACTTTTTGTTTTAACATTCCAGAAAAAAAAAACAGAATACTCACTGTCATCAACAAGACAGTCATAAAATCGATTGTTTTGGGCGCCAGAGAAAGCAGACAAACTAAAATTTTAGTCAGTTAAAACTTTCATCGTGTTTTCTATCACATTATAAAAAACATAAAAACAAATCCTGATCATCACATTAAGTATATTATTGCTAGACTAATATCTTTTTCAGCATGTAAAAAAATCAAGTTTTAAGGGAGTCGTCATACCAAAGCTGTCACGAAGTTTCAGATTGTGTATCATTTTGGTCCCTACGATCGTGGATTTTTTGTTATTTAATTCACCAGTTGCTAGTTCTGGTAGTTTGTAGTGAACGTGTTATGACTATGTTAAACGTTTTTAGAGCACTGTTACAAACAGGTTACAGCCTAACTTAATTCCCATTCGTCTTTATTTCACTTTTTCAAATACCTATATTTAATCTTCACAATTTTATGATTATTTTGTTAAATATAGTTTCATTTTCTTTGGTACTCAATTCACTAATTTTGATGTTTTTCCTTTTTGCAATATTTGGGTACTGTTTCTGCTAGAACTAATATTATTTAATTATGTATCTTCTATTAATATCTATCAAAATAATTCTTCGTTTGCCAGTGTTATGATGAGGATTTCACCAAGTTAGCTTATTTTCTATTTTTTTTTAATATTATTATTTCTCTGACTCATTACTTTTCATATATCTTCTGTTATTATTGCGAGGACTTGTTTTTCATTTCTTGTTTTTTTTCCTGTCATCCTTCCTATTAAGAAGATAGCGTTTTCTTCTACAATCAATTGGTTTCGCATCCTTTACATGTACTCAAAATTTAAGATCTTTGGATTTGTAATTATAATAACGAATTTCTACTAACTTCAACAAGAGAACGAGAAACTAAGATTGTTTGAAATACAGAATTGGGATAAATAAAAAGTCAAACAAATGCAATATTCAAAACTTAACATAAACAAGACCTGTAAGAGCAAAGTAAATCAATTGGAAGTTGAACAATTTTTAAATTAGTAACTTTTGCACTAGTTCTATTGATCTTAGTTAATTGAGAATTTAAGTGAAGTTAATAGTTGTTATTTGTTATCACACATTACATCAAAATTTGTAGAAACAATTATCTTATCACTTAATAGAGTAGAAACAAACGACTGTATATATTAAACGCAACTAAATGGTAAAGAATCAAAGAAGTTTCACAAAATCGACACATAAAACGAAACTCTCTAGATATTTTTCATCTCATCTCGGATAACGCAATTAGATGAACGTTTAGTTTTACCCAGAAGCCTAAGCTTGTCGCAACGTGAAATCACTAGCGCTTGTTTTCACATTGTGGCCCTAAAACTCACCTCATTGCCCATTTGGTCAACCGTTGTTGTTTATGCGATTACTCCTATTAATTGTGTCCTTGCCAGTTGGTGATTTTGATACCAATGTTTAGTTATGTATCGTGTTATTTAGGATATTAACAATGATTCTGTGATAATTCAAAGTTAATATTGGGTTAGTCATACGAGATCAATTGTTTCGTATATCAACTGCATAGGGTGGCAACTCAGCTGAAGATGTCTTATAAAATTTAAAACAGAATTAAAATCTTTGTGACATAATAATGTTGAAATTTAGATAGTTATGCAAAGGAATACTTTTTTAATCAATAGAAATCCAACAATAATAGTCACAAACTTCATGCAACTAAAGAAATATGGCGCCAAAAACTGAAATTATCTATTTTAAGACTATTCGATATCTAGATGTTTCATTGGACTTCCATAATCTACTTCGTCTCGCAAAGTTTCAAAAGCTTTGAATCAAATATCGTCATAAGATTATTCGTCGTATTTATATCCAAAAAAATCTATACATCATTGGTTATGTACGTGGGCCAATTAGATTACCCGCTCAAGAAGTGGTCACTACTTGTCTCTTATTTGGACACTAATGCTAATGATGTCAGTCTGAAGCTGGTAGACAGTGTAACTCGTTCCTCGAAGTTTCTTTGGACTTCCGTCGTCTTGAAATGATTGATCTCACAACATTTCAACAGCTTTGGATCTGCTATCGTCATCAGGTGAATGATGGGAAATTCAGATTATACCTTATATTTATACCCTTAACCGGTCATGCGCATTGGGTTGCTTAATCCACTGTGGCGTCCGATCAGTGTGGCCGTGTCTGGCGGCTGGTTGCCGGTGATGCATAGCGGCAGTAGCTCAAGAAGAGGTCTCCAAACGTTTTTAATTTGGACGCTGGGCTTGCCGGTTATATTATCATTAGAGATTATGTATGCCGTTTCGATGAATTTTATTTTATACCAGTGCTCTTCCCTGGGAATTAACCTTGCCTGGTCCCAGTTGTTGTTATGGTGTTCTGTCCATGCGTGATTAGCTAATCCAGACTTTGTTAACTCTCCCCTTTGACTAGCTGTGTGGTGTCAAGTGGTCGCTTAGTCTCCCCAATGTAAAGATTGCCACATTCACAGGGTATGCTGTATATGCAGTTCTTTGGTACTGCATATACGGCATACCCTGTGAATGTGGCAATCTCTACATTGGGGAGACTAAGCGACCACTTGACACCAGGGTTAAGGAGCACCACACAGCTACCCAAAGGGGAGAGTTAACAAAGTCTGGATTAGCTAATCACGCATGAACCGAGCATCATATCATTAACTGGGACCATGCAAGGGTAGTTCGCAAGGAGGAGAACTGGTATAAGAGAAAATTCATCGAGACAGAACATATAATCTCTAATGAGAATATAATCAGCGAGCCCAGCCTCCAAGTTAAAAAGTTTGGAGACCTTTTCTCGAGCCATTACCGCTACGCATCACCGGCAATCAATCTGCAGGTACGGCCACGCTGATTGGACGAGATAGGGGATTAAGCGACCCAATGAGCATGACCAGTTAAGGGTATAGATGTGAGGTATAATCTGAACTTCCCAACATTCACCTGATGACGATAGCAGATCCAAAGTTATTGAAACGCTCTGAGATCAAGTCCAAAGAAACTTCGAGGAGCTAATGATGTCGTTCGAAATGATGTTTCATTTTGTACTAGTCTTCTTGATCCATTACTTTGTTTCAGTGTAAAATTCAAGCCTAATTGGTTAACCCGGGCTTTGTTATTTATGCGTTTTGAGCAGCCATACTGTGTTCCCCAACGCTGATGTCCCAAGGGCGTCTGGTGTGATCAATTTAGAGTCTCTACATTAGTGAGACAAAACGACTTTTGGACACTAGGCTTAGGGAGCTCTGTATTAGCCAATTATGCCTGGACCGCACATCTTAACATTATTTGAGACCAAGCCAAGGTATTGCCCAAAGAGGGGAGTACTAGTACAGGAAAAAACTTATAAAGTCGACCTTCAGTATCTAAATAAGAAACATGTGACATTCGATTCTTTAGCCATTATCGCTACTCATCACTCATCAGAAGACTGTCTGGCCCAGCAGATTCTAAACTATCGAACATTGTTAGACCAAATAAATTCAAGGAAACTCAAAACATCAAATTACATCATCTACAACTTTCAGACTAATAATACACGACGTTCCTTTGACAGACCTCCCCCCCCCCTCTGTACTCTTTCAAATATATTTAAGATATAATTATGGGAATGTTCAACTTAGGTATATAATTATTTAGATTTATTATCAAATTATTAAGTTTTAGTGTCTTCCATATTTCAATCCAATTTTTAGATATTTTAAAGACTTCCATAGAGGTGTTGTTGAATATTTTGCCGATTAAAGTCATGTAGTTGGTCCAGTTAGTAAATAGTAGTAGTAAACTAAATATTTCATATAGAAGTATATGGTGTAAACACTATGATTTTTAAATAGTTTCTACATAAGTATTTCCATATGGGCTGTTCTAAAATGGCAAAAAACAACAAAAACTGCTTCCTATTAATGCTAATTGTCTTTATAGGCCTAGTTTTTCCTAATGGACAATAATTTCCAGAAGATTAATTTTGAGTAATATCATTACCAATAAGTAATATTAACTAGTAATATATAACCAATAACACATTATATTTGCATGAAGATTGTGATTTCAGATATGTCAGTGTATTTAAAATTTACCATTATATATGTTTTCAACGTCTTAAACACCCTACATTGGGTAATTTTTATATCGAAATAAACCTAAAATACAACTTCACACGAGCTAGTAGATTCTAAATGCATAAATAACAATTTTGGGATAAATAAAATGAAATGAAATTACCAAAATCTGTGATCAAATTCTTAAGCAAGGTTGACACCCATATGCAGTTATCAAACCCGACAATATTATTGTAGTTTTTTGTAGTCTATAGAAAACATTCTAAAAATGATTTGAGAAAGTAGACGTAAAGTCTTTTGACTTTGGTAGGAAAGTTCGCTAATTTAAGCAGTTGAGCAAATTAACATTATAAAGTTTTCCATATTTTTCGGCACTGTCTTAAGAATACAATACTTAGTTTTTGTATACTGCAAGGGATCAAACTGGTAAAATTTTATAAAAGCAAAAGGAAAATTAAGAAAACCAACTCGCAATGGATGTTGGCTGTTTATTTATATTTAGTTTCCAAATTTATTCAAGAAAATACGTGCAAAGATAAGTTTTACACGATAAATTGGAAAATGTATCCACTTTTTTATAGTTGCTTGCTGAAATAGTTCGGATAATTTTTCATAGGCACGCACTAACAGGAGGTGCTACCATGATGAACTTTTCATTTGTTTTGAAAGCATTGTCCTCAAAATTAACATTGGCCATTGTTAGCTCATCGTGTAGCCCCTGATTTGATGGTCGTTCGGTATCCTATCAGAAATGTGGATAGGTAATCTCAACCGGCAGATCAAACACCAAACAAATCAAGAGGACATTGCACGATCAATATTCACTTCACTTCAAAAGAAGTGACAAACAAGTATGAGTAGTGCCAGCTTATGTTTCGCTCTTGAAACCCAATTTTTTTTTCTTCCTACGCTTCCCTTCGGTAGATGCCAGGGGAGTATTTTCATTAAATTTAGATTACTATAACCGTGGGTGCCAATTAATTTCTAATTTGATTAAATGGCACATTTGCATTTTCAACGTCAGAAAAAGGCTGTGATAGTATACCTTGAAGAGGTGCCAAATTTAAAATGTATAGCTAGTTCGTTTTAACCAAATCGAAGTACAAAATGTAATGGTTGACATTCAAATGTGCAAAACTGCACGTAGATCACTGATTTTCATATTTAATCGCTTTCTCAAATGATTTTTACTCTGCAGGACTTATAGAACGTTTTGTTAAATAATGTTATAGTGTTTTATACCTGTTCAAATTTGAATACTTGCTGACGTTAGTTCGTTGATTTTAAAATTTTAAATATTAGTGTTTTGTTCGAACCCAGCCGGCGTGAGCAACTCGACAATTTAGTATTAGAATTAGAATTGTGTGGCTAAATGTGTCCTTTAGCAAACACAATAACTCCAAAAAAGCTTTTTGTTGTATGGCAGAACTTCTATAACCGTAGCAAAGCTAACTAACTAAACGTCAGTTACTTAAACCGGCATACTTAAATCAAAACTACACAAATATTAGATTAATCATTTGCAGTTTATTCTCCGACAGAGATTAAACTGAAATATGATGACGTATTGTCATATTTTTTTTATCATTACCCTACATCGCTGTGTGTAGCTTTGGTTTAATGTAACCTTGTATATATAAATTTTTACATCAACATTTTGAACATATCATTTTAATTTTAGTAGTTACAAAGGCAATTGTTAGTTAAAAAGTTTACATTATATTTAACCCTTAACCTCGTTACCCTAAAACAATTATAACTTCAGAATTACTAAACAAATCCCTTTCAAATCGATTGTTTATTAAGGAAATACGCTGTTAGATGAGCCAAGCTTGCTGAAAAATATAATTAAATATACAATTAAAGTTGTATATGAACAAAGAGGTCGAATACAATTTCCTGGAATATCGGTAATTTCATCTACCATGTTAGTCAGCACGTCTTGTGTACTACGTTCTGATCACACATTGTTGAATGCAGTATGAATTAAAAGTACCTTCAATGGAAATTACGTCTGTATTAACTAAATTTTTTTCAAGGTTCAGATTTTATGTTTAGGTCTCGCGAAATGCAAGTATTGGTAGCTGTAAAACAACGTTGTTACTAATATTTGAAGAAGTAGTTTTTCGAGAATTCATATTTAAAGAACGTGAAATAGTTTTCCTTAGAATTCGGCTGTGGCACTACTCTTTTGGTCCATTTTTTCTTCAGGACAGCGCATATAGTCATATAGAACTGAAATAACTTGATATAACATCTCTATGAAACTACGTATACATGTTTTATACACTATAATTAACAAGTTTGTCATAATTAACAGCTCTGTTTTAATGGCAGACAGTTTTCCAGCGCCAAACACTTTTCCAGCTTTCAGAGAATGTGCGTACTATCTCAAATTGCATATCTTTTCAATCAGATGGAAAGTAAACGTGAATTATTCCTGCAAGTTGAGTTAGAAATCGCACCTTCCAAATCATTATCTCCCTCAAATCTCTTCACATCGCCACATGAAAACTGGGATCTTTAAGAGATCAGAGTATGTGGGTGAGTTTGAAAACAGTTGTGACCTGGTCTTTTGCAAGCAGAGTTCCAATATAAACCGTTGTGTTCATTATACATGGCAAGTAGGACGTCCCCAAGTTGTCTCTTTCACTCTTCTTTTCCACTTATTTCGGTCCAACGCTTGCTTTTTCCAGTCCCTGATTCCCACGCTCTCCAGATCTTTTACCACTTCCTCTAGCCATTTTTTCCTAGATCTTCCTCTTCTTCTTTTTACTCCCTCACTTCCAAATAGTACTCTTTTTACCCATCGTTTGTCGGGCATTCTTGCAAAGTGTCCTAACCATCTAGCTCTTTGTATTCTCACCTCCAGAACAATACTTGGTTTTTTGTGTAACTCCTCAAGTTCCTTATTTGTTCTTCTCCTATATTCGTCCTGGCTCTTAATTCCTCCAAAGATTTTTTAAAATATTTTACATTTCCAAATTTTTAGTTTACGTTCCGTTTTCTTCGTCATTGTCCAAGTCTCGCACGCATAGGTGACTGTGGGTCTTATTATTGTTTGATACACCCTTAGCTTTGTTTCTTGTGATATATTTGTAGCTCTTAAAACCTTTGAAAAGGTACCTGCGGCCTTGCTTCTTTTAGCTAGTCATTTTTCGATTTCTGTCCCTTCGTTTCAATTACATGTTGTTGTTGCACCTAGGTATTCAAAATTATCAACTTTCTCTAATATGTATGTCCTGTTCCCAACGGCGTTAATAAGTAGATTACTAGTGGAGATGTCCTTCATAACTATATATTTAGGTTTATTTTCGTTTACTGCAAGGCCGTATACTCTGGCTTTTGCTTCCAACTGTTTGAACGTCCTTATAACTTCATCCTTGGATCTTGCCATCGGCACAATGTCATCAGCATTAGCTAGGCGTTGGTGCCTGGAGCCATATATAAACCCATTAGAGTTAATACCACTTTCCCTAAGAATTACTTCTTGTACTAGCTTAAACAAAACTGTGGACAGTGAGTGGGTATCCTTGTCGCAACCCATTTTGTATTGAAAATTCCTCGGACAGATTCTCATTGATAATAACTTTGTTTTCTGTTTTTCTGGTCGTCATCTCTATTAGCTTTCTAAGTTTTTTTGGGACTCCTAACTGTTCTAATGCCTGATATAACTTATTCCTTTTAATACCATCTAATGTTTGTTTGTACTCTATGAATATCAGATGTAAACTTAAATTCTGCTCATAAGCATTTTGTTGGATCTGTTTCATACTAAATATCTGGCCAGTAGTTGATCTTCCTATCTTGAACCCACTCTGGTATTCCCCTACGTGTTCTTCTTGGTATTTTTCTAACTGTTTTTTTTTTGTTAACTTTGCTAGGAGCTTGTACGTCACACCCTGTAATACAATTCCCCAATAGTTACTACATTCCTTTTTATCTCCCTTTTTGTGAAGGGGTATTGTCATGCAGCGCTTTATTCCATTTATCCGGTATCCTTTCTTCCCCCCATATTCTTTCTAATAGTTTCCATATTCTACCTCTTTCTTCGTGGGTTCCTTTATTAAGGAACTTTCATTTATACTTTCCACTTCTGTATCATGCTCCCTCCATCTATTATGATCAGTCACACTTAACGGCTGTGAGAAATATTGTGCAAATCTTTTCAGTTTTCCTTCGGTATCCCCTACTAATGTTCCTTCTTCAATTTAAAAAAGGGGTTCCCTTCCGACATTACTTTTACTTTTCTTTAATTCTTGGTAAAAATTCCTGGTTTCATTATTAGTATATGCTTTCTCTATTGCTTTTCATTTTTCTTCCAAATAGGTTTTCTTTTTCAGCCTATACTTTGCTTCCCTCCTCATGCGGCGGTATAAAGCTTTGTTCTCTTTACTACATTCTTCCATAAATCTCAGTAGTGCCTTGTTCCTTCTTTCCAATATTATTTTGCACTCCTCATCAAACCCAATATTTTTTGGTACTTTGTGGGGCTTCCCATCTAAGTACCCATCTTAATTAAAACATTATTACATATGCTGCTGTCTATGGTTTCTGAGATACCATTACTTAAACTCACATCGTATGAAAAACCGCACAACAATGCATTAAATTGTCATGAATTGCAAGTAATTAAAATATATTTGCCCAAAAAGTGATTACCAAGAAAATTAGGTAGGATAACTGAGATAAAACGGAATTTTTGAATGAGATAAAATGAGTTTTAAATAACTCACCACCTATAATTTTGTAAAGTATGATGCTACTTGATGTTAAAAAAATTTAATATCTAAAAATCCGTGTTCTAGTTATTTTTTATCCTTATGACTTTGGTAAGATCACTAAATATACTTAGTGACATAGACAAATGCACTAATTGAAGAAAAGAGATACCTGGGAGGCCACAGTTCATGTTCTTCAAACTATCCACCAATAACCCAAACAACTTTTAAATCGATCAATACTTTAGCTCTATCAGTATTTCAGTTTAAGACATTACATATTTGCAATATTTAATGATTACTTATCTTTCACTTTTTTAATGCCAGACGATTCCTGAACATGCGTTTCGTTCAAAACAAATTACCGAGTGAAGTAATAAGTCTTGTTTTGGTCCAGGAAACAATAATTGGTGAATTATGGACGTAATATGTCTATAAATTTAAAGCTAAGCTTTAAATTTTCTGTTTGTTGAGATCCATATGTATTTTATAGCCATGTTAAATATTACGTGATGCAGTTGAGTACTTCACATTGTTGTAGAGTTTATCGAGCGATAAAGTATTTTAGGATAACGTTAATTTTATTGTGCCAAAGGCTTTGTGATAGAATATTTAACGATAATGTTAACGGTTGTGTTATTGAAGTATTGTTTCACATGCAAAGGGATTTGAATTAATTCTGATGTTATATAAATCGCTCATCGAACAGTTCCCATGGATCATTCAGAAAAAAGGAAAAAAAATTAGAATTTAAGAGACGTCCCTAGACTTTCAAGAATAAGGAAGTTGCGCAACATTGAATTCTTCATTATTGACTCAGAACATCGGGATTGGAAGTCTAGCGACAACGGTCAGTATCAATGTTTCCAGTACGAATCTCAGTTTCAATTTGAATATAAAAAACGTGTAGACAATCGACTTCTGTTCTGTGTAAATCCAAAATATTAAATGAATTGAATTGTTGAATAATTGAAGATGTTTTACGTGTAACAAAAAAAGTGACCACCCGACATCTAACATGTAGTTATAAGGAAAAAATCATTGTGGAAATTCCCGTACATGGTGAATTTACCAAAACCCAGAATCGATCGAGGTTCCAGTTGCGTCCTAAATGCACAAATTACTTCTGAACAAACATGCTCAGGTCGTTATGTTGGTTAATTATCTTTATCAACTGATGAGGACCTCGGTCGGTTCTGATCTGTATTAAAAATTAAATGCTAGTTGAATTGCACTCTATTATTAGCTCTTTCAGATAAGGACTAAAAGTATAATAATTTAGCTAAAATTAAAATAGCATGGGTAAATAATTCTTTAATCAAAACTGAAGACGTTTCATTTCCGAATACCATCGTAGAGCAAGCAAAAATTTATATAAATATGTGTCATCTGTCTCTCCTAACGGCTTCCGAGAATGAAAGTGTTGACTGCGTTAAGTCTTAATTAAGCATATAGAATAGAAGGAAAAAAACAATGAGAAAATGCTCGTATTTGTTACAAAAAAGTGACATAGAAACTGTTTGTAAATTTTAATTACTCAAATTGTTAACTTCTTCCATAATCTAAAACTAAAATTGTTTTTGATAAATGTAAATAAGTAAGGTCTTAATTAATAAAACTTCAAACTGCTTGATGGAGTCAAAAGTTCTTTAGAAAATGACAATCCACTACCTACTGATCAGTCGATAACCGATTTTCAATAACCATGTAAAAGCTTCAAACTTGCTGTTTGTCTGAACTGCGATCGGAGATAAGTTAACCTACAGAAACACTTTTGAAGCTTATCTCCCGATCGCTGCTCATAGTACATCACCGTGAAGTGCTGTTTTTTACCAAACTGTTGTAAAATTATAATACATAAGTTGAGATTTGTAAAATAAATTCTCTAATCATATAATTGAAGTTATTTTCTTTCACCTACCCAACACGCCTGAAAATAACATCTCCTCGCGTTTACGTCACACTGGTAGCAAATATTCGATTTTCTCAACTTTAAAGGGCTAAAATTGATAAACTTTTAGAGGTAATTTTCGGGTGTGCTACCAGGATCACATAAATGCGAGGAGGCATCTGGTATTTTGAAGACTGCAGTAAATTTTTCATTTCAATTCTTATATCTAGAGCAAGAAGAATGAAATAGCCCCTTACATAAAAAAATGTAGGCAACCAACATTTCATGAACGGCGTATTGTGGATTGCATAACTTTGCAGTTTCTTCGAACAGGAGCAAAACTAATCAGGAGAATAAAAAACCTCCTCGCGTTTATGTGATCCTGATAGCAAATCCTGGATTCTCTCGATTTTAAAGAACTAAAAATGACAAACTTTTCTGGGTATTTTTCGGACTTGCTACCAGGATCACATAAACGCGAGGAGGTATCAGATACTCTGAAGACAGGAGTAAAATTTTCCCGCCATTTTTAGGTAACCAACATTTCATACTTGCGTATTGTGCGTTGTATAGATTCACAATGTCTTCGAACAGGAGCAGAATAAAATACCTCCTCGCGTTTATGTGATCCTGGTAGCAAGTCCTCAATTTTTCAAGAGCTAAATTTGACTAACTTATCAAGGTATTTTACGGACTTGCTACCAGGATCACATAAACGCAAGGAGGTATCAGATGTTCTAAAGACAGGAGTAAAATTTTCCCGCCATTTTTTTGGAACCCGAGCAGACTAAATAAAGCTTCTCCTCGCGTTTATATGATCCTCGATTTGTTCGATTTAAATTGGAGAAAATTGACAAAATTTCATTTTTTTCTTATATATCAGGATCATACGAACTCTAGGGGGTGTCTGATTTTCAGGAGACAGGAATTTTTTGTTAACTGAATAAAGGAAATAAACCGTCTTCTCGCATTTATGTGGTCCTAATATCAAACCTTGGATTTTGTCGATTTACAGCGATATTGTTATCAGAACTAGATAAACATGAGAAAAAATTTTTCAAAAAATAAAACATGGCATTTTATATAAATGATCTTTATTTAGTTATACAAGTTAAATGCCAAAAGTGGTAACACAAGGAAGTAAGACTAGTCTTCAGTGAGTTTGACTGGAAAGTAAAACAGTATTGGTGATGTAAAAGCAAATTAAATTTCCCTTAACAAGAAGAAAAGCTTCAACTATTCAGAAACCTATTACAATAAGACAAAACAATATGTAAACTCTAAAAATCAAGGACACTTCTCACAGTTAAAATTTATCAATAATTTTTTATTCTAAATTATCAATTTTTTTTATCACTTTCCGATGATTATTATTTTTTTTGTATGATGTGGCTGATGAAAACTTTGCAAAAAACATTTTTTTGTATAAAAAAAAATCGCTATAGGATGATAACAAAATATTGGACCCTTCTAAATAGTATTATTAAAGTGTGAGAAAGAGAGACACAAAAGAAAATTCACATCACATTTAAAATATGAACAATAACCTAATGCATATTTACACAATTTTTTTATCAAAAATACTTTAAAAAGTTAAATGGAGTGAAATGTATTAATTTAATTGCGTAAATATACATTAGTGCTTAATATTAAAAGTGTTTTTTATGCTACTGACAAATATTTGAAATGATTTTTTTTTGTAAAATATGTAGTTTAATTTTTTTTGGGTTTATGGGAATTTTTAATTTTTTTTTGCGGAGTTCGGCTGAGCCTAGACGCTCCTTTCGTTGATGGTTTCCAAGCCTATCTGGTAGTTACGGCATTTCCTGCTTTGGTGGACCGTCTTTGATGAGAAATACCAAACGAGATTTTGTCCACAGTAGTTTCGGTGTTGATTGTCGTATTCCTTAAGGACTTTTGTAGCATTTTTTGCGCAATTGGCCAAGTCAGCATTTTTAACCTGAAAGAAACAAATCTATGTAGATATAATCATGCAATATGCACAGAAAAGTGCAGAATAATAAAATTATAATTATTATTTAAAGCTGAATTGATCACTTCACCATGAAAAAGGACCTATCAACAGAGTTTTATAGAAGGGTAAGACGACTGCTGAAGACCAAACTTAAAATCTTTTTCTGGCTATAAACACCTACGCGTGTTCAGTGCTCAGTTACCCTTTCAGTATAGATAACTGGTGCAAGACTGACATTGAACAATTACAACGGAAAGTCCGAGTACTACTAACAAAAGCTCAAAATCACCATCCAAAGAGCTGTGTCAAACGTACAACATTGCCCCAATGTGAAGGAGGAAGAGGATTGGCAGATATAGGCAAGTTATGTGATCAACAAATTTCTAATTTGCGTAATCATTTCCAGAAACTCACAGAATTTTGGAATCTACACAGAGTCATATGTCAGGTTGATGACTCAACACCTCTGTGACTGACAGAACAATAAGTTCATGTATACCACCAGACAACGGATCAGAAACTGCTCAAATGGAAAGAGAAGTCCCTTTATGGAAGACTTATAAAAGATTATGTCGACAGTTCAGCGTCAAACTACTGGTTAATCTCTGGTCATATGTTTCCTGAAACAGAAGGGTTTATATTGGCAATCCAAGATCAAGTAATTCCAACTATGAACTATCTAAAGCACATCGTTAAAGACCCTTCTAGCAACAATGACAGATGGCAAACATCTGAATCTATCCAGCATATCATAGGAGGTTGCCAAGCGTTCGCTGCAACTGAATGCAAAGAATGACACGATGCTGTGGCAAAAATACTGCACCAGGAACTAGAGCTGAAAGTTGAGCTATCACAGTCGGTAACAACACCCTACTATATATACAAACCAGAATCTGTATTAGAAAATAACAACTACAAGGTATACTGGGACCGGGAAATACCTCGGTCTGGACGAACATCTTTACCAACTGATGCAAAAAGCCGTCCTGTTAGAAACAGCCTGGACGGTCAGAAAATTCATAGGAAACTGCAGCCACGGGCCTGATAACCTGGCAATGGCTCCCATAGAGCTAAACCCTTTTGATATGTAGTATATCTAGGGTTTAGTGAATTTTCCCCTAGAGGGAGTGTACTGCCATACATTGTATGGTCAAGTTGGAAAAATATAAAGCTTTGTAATGCACGAGAAAAAATTCCTGAAAAGTTTCAGGGTTTTGACATTTTCAAAACATCCACACTTTAATGCCTGCAGAACAAAGGCTAATGATAGAAATTAACATCTAATAATTATATAAAGCATTAGGGTAAAAATTTTATTGAGCTAAATGCTTAGTAAAGCCATAAATTAAAAATAAATCGATGATAATTATCGATTAAAACTTCAGGCTCATCACATCACTTAAAACACTATAGCAAAAACATAAACCTATTGACAATAAAAAGGCTAATCGAGAAATCAGTGGCACACAATTTCAAACTAAACCTAGCTTTTGAGACAATAGAACATGATGGGGCAAAAAAATTAAGGTGCAGTTAAAGTAATGAAGCAAAATATAGGTTAGATGAATTTAAAATTGTTAAAATATCTGTGATATGGAGATTTGGAATAAAACATTACAAGAAATCGGAAGTACGATAAACAAGAGAAAAACAAGAATTCCTGGAGTAGGGACCACAATGTATAAAAAGTAAAAATAGAATGGACAAAAGAGGAAAAACATATATATATAATGATATGATTAAACCTTAGGAAACAAAATGTATCATGGAAAACAAAGATAAATGTGTGAACAACTTGGTAGGGCTACTTGTAACATATAAGAGTTGTTTGAGATATAGACAGTGAAATTTTATAAGATTACCACTTAGCTGTCCACAAAGAAAGTATGTCGGAGAAAGGTAAATGGAAAGCCAAATATGAGACATATTGGATTAGATTTGCATAATATCAATGAGAGTTTAAGTATATTTCACATACAGTAGGTTATATGAGTATTTTCGCTATTCAATCACCACAAATGTCAAATAAAAAAATAATTGCTTTTCTTGATTTAAATAAAATTTGACTGTCGATGTTGACATTATGGGTTTTGAATATCAATGACGGTTTTCTTTACTGAAAATTGATATATTTACCTTGCATGCATACTGGATTTCTGGAATAATGGTAATCAATCTGCGCAACATGTCCCCAAAAACGTGAAGAGCCTTTGTGGCAACTGCCAATGACAACATCCTTTCAATTTCGATCTTCAACAAAACCAATGCAATGGTTGAAGAACTGAAGAATGCACAGCTTTTGTCTGTCATCAGCACCTCCAAGCGGGTCAGCAATCGCTCTTTGGCTAACAAGTCAACTAATTTATTGTTGTCCCAACAAGAGATCACATATTCCAAGATGTTCAAGTAAATATCTAAGAACTCAGCTGGAGAGGTGATGTTCTTATCCTCAAGTTTCACTTTATCTTTGATGATGCCCACCATTCGTTGAAGGTCGCGCACTGTAAATTTGGTTTGGGATATGGCAACCAGTTTCTTGTAGTCTATGTTGATACCCTCCCTGCTGGCTGCGAGGCTAAAACACCCCATCGTAACGCAGTTCAGGTATTTCTCTTGTATCTGAAATATAAAAAAAACACTGAAAAAAAAGTCAGCTAAAATACACCTAACAAGCTTTCAATACAAATGAGGCTATTTTTATGTAATCATAGGTTCCTTTGGAAATTCTTTAGATATTGAAAATAATACCATGACACAAAAACCTTAATTGTTTGCTAGGTAATAAATATAATGCAATTACCTAGATCTGACTATCCCAGGGCTACAAGACTTATCTGGCAGATTGATTTATGATTTGTCATTCTCTTTGTCAATACTGAACCAGCAGAATTCCATAGATATTAAAATATTCAATACATTGTATGCCGAAGATAACATGAAAAACTGTAAAACACATTTGAAGTTGTAACACTTGGGTGTTGCATGTTGGCATGCACTTAACATTGATAATCCTTTTGTCAAAAGTTGCAAGATTCTGCTGGACACATATATTTTTCAATTTCAAATTATTTTTTTGGGATTTTTTTCTATTGCCCGGCTACAGTAAATATATCTGGATTTAATTTTTAAAAAGGAACTTGAGACCCTTATTTAAAGTTTATTTATTTATAATTGAAAAAGTTTTTGACTTGAATTTTGTCAAAACATTAAAAAATATGCTAATGCAGATACCACAACATGAAGAGAGCATTAAGATATTTAAAATGAGACAACAAAGGAAGTACATACAATATTTTGTCAAATCATTAAATATGGTACTGTAAATGTTACTAATAGCATTAAAAGAACCAATGAGATAGTACAAAACCATTTTCCATTGTGAAGCATATATTTTTTAAATGGATCCTAATCAATAATGATGGCAAACAAACCTATAGCATAAGAGACATAGATCATTTGAAATGTTAAAATGGTCTAAGACAGTGTTAGCAGATGTGTGAAAAGAGAATACTGTACCTGGGCTGTAAATTTATTATACTATCAGTTAAATTACTGTGCATTTTGTAATTATTATAAACAGCAAAATATTTTTTTCTAAGCAGCAACAATATAATGTAAAAATTGCTATATAAAAAATATATGCTCACACAAATTACAGTAATTTGTTGAGCTACATAAATTTTTTTCATGAACTGAAATCTGACACTTAAAAATTTACAGTTAATTTGATTTTTTTTCTATCTCAATGAGTAAGAACATATTAGACACTATGATTAATTATTTAATTAATCTAAATTGAACCAACCCCTAAAGGAAAAAGTCCCCCATAATATCTACATAATAAGGTGTATGACACGAAATATGTAAAACTTGAAATATTTAAATATTGTTATACTTTTATGAACAATATGGATTTTGAAAATTATTGTACTTTTAAGCTCTATTGTACACCTTAGATTGTACAAAGCAGTTAATTATGGTACATGTACAATAATTTTGAATGACTGTCAATACTGGTCTAAACTAGATTTATATTTAAAAATAAAACTATGATGAGAAACATGATGTTGAAAATAAATTATAGTGACATGAAGTCAACATCAAATTATCACCAGTATAGAAACAAATTCCTGTGTAGATCATATTCAACATGCTGAACAATAGCAGACACAGGACTGGGAGACTTAAAAAATGAAGAAACACAATTGAAATTAATGAATAAAAATTATCATATAATTTATGAAAAGATATTTTTATTTTAGAACCACACACTTCTATATGACACTTTCACATAATTTCACAACATATACACATCAGAAATAAATGTAAAGTTTATGAAATTTTATGGTCAATTGTGTAATACCATATTGTGTAATTTCTCAATACAATTCAATTGTTTGGAAAAATATTATTAATAATCATGATTTTCTCCAGGGTCAACAATTATGTAATAGCAAGTTTCTACTTCAAAATGATGCTTGGATATATAACTGATCAAATTTTACAAATACTGAACATAAAATTATAATTAAATAAAAATTTAACTTTAAAACCACAATTTGTTTTAAGTGATATGTAAAATTACTATTTTTGGAATAACGTGAATCTTTGAAGAAAATATGTTATGAAGAACTAAGAAAATTGTTACTTACCTTCATTTTAGAGAGAAAAAGGTCTAAGTAGGTGACTGCAGTAAAGAATACAGAATGGGGTAAGTCAAACCAGATTCTGAGGAATCGTAAGACATGGATGGCACCATCTCTAGATTGGAGGTTTACTTCCCATGGCTTCAGATCATCTTGTATAACTAATAAGTTGGGCCTGTACTGAGTTTCAGCAGCAAGAGCTTCCTCAAGGTTAAATGCAATGGGTTTTACACTTGCAGCATCGGGTAAAGGCCGACCCCTTCTTTTGCTTGCTTGGTCCATAGTGCCAGATGTGCCTTCTTTTAATTAAAAACACACCTTACCATACCAATACCGTTTTCTTATAACAAAAAATCGGCTGCAGCAAAAGTAGGAGACGGCCTAAGACCTAAAAACAAAGTAAACAACAATAAAAAATATACAAAAAACAATGTGGATTTTTTGGAAGCGTCGACATACCCAGATGCTTGTAAAAGCACTTTATGATAGTTTGGTTGTAAAATTTTTTTTGAAAATCACAAATAACGTATTAACACCATCAGTAATCAAACGAACAATGACCTTCAATCATCAGTTTACATAAAACGCAAATAGGAAATAGGAATAAAGAAAAAACTTCGTAATAAGTGACACAGAACATAAAAATTATTCCCGATTTGAAAGCGATGTTAGGAAGATGTATATGCTCCAAGGTTAATGTTCTGTTGTTCCATATCACGAAACTTTAACCGTACTTTTAACAATAATTAGAGCACAAAACACAAAAATAGATAACTAATCCATAGAGACTATGGATAGTGCGGCCAAGGAACGCTCAGTCGTAAATCTGTTGAGATGGGTGGCGTCACGCGACGGTTGGTTAGAAAGCACACTGGTCCGCAAAAGTTTATTGATATATTAATAACCGCATTTAAAGTATTTGTTACAATATTGCAACAACAATAATACATTGTTTAATTAGTTGTAATACTGTAAAATTGCATTGTTACAGTCCTGTATAACTGTTTTAACTAACCCTCAAAATACAGCCGCAAATTTTGCAGCCAAAAATATTTTTCAAACCAACACCATGTGGAACTGCCAGTCGCTTAACAGGTTAAATTATTTATAATAGGCTTGTTCATAGGTAGTATCCAGTTGCCAACGATTCCAAGGGTTTGGAAAATTCTACTCCAATCGAGTGTTCTTTCTGTATGATCTGTGATCGAGCGTTCGCCGAGTTAACTACCGAGCTCGCTGATTGCCCAGGGTTGCCAACCGTACGGTAATTACCGTACCGATAGGGTAATTTTGTAAAATGTACGGTATACGGTCCAAACCCTTTACCGCACAACAAAAGTACGGTAATTTGACGCAAGCTCTAAAAAGAGAAATATTGACCAATAAAATAGTAAAATTAATTAAAGTAAAACAAAAATTTGTTCTTATTGTAAACCCGACACTACAAATATGCAACTTCTATCAGTATCACATTTCACACGAATATAGGCATAACACAACACATTATTGAATTGTATATGTTGTTGCATAAATAGCACGTTTTCGTTCCACCTATTTGCAAGGGCGGGGAAAATAAAAATGGATAACAGATTCATTAGGTGAAGGATATGCATTATTTAAATTGTAGGTGAAACAAAAATAATTATCATGACGGATAATATTTGAATAAAAAATTTACATTGCTACAAATAAAGAAAATAGAAGTTAAATATTTAAAATCTCTTTTTATTCCAAGTTCGATAAAAATTTCAAGGGAACTAAAGTAAATGTCTCATTCATCTGCTAGAAATTCAAATACAATAAAGCAATAAAAGAAGGGTCGATTGTGTTAAGACAACTTTTGTCTCATATTCATTTTACATTTCAATTTAGCATTTTACCATTTACCATGTAACAAATGTTGGTTGTTTCTCTTAGTATTGTATGTTACGAGAACTTTTTCCTACCATTCTCATTTTGTCACTTTAATTTATGGGATTGTATACAGCCTATATTTTTGTTAGTGTTCAAAAAATATATTCCACAATAGAGAATTCTTTGGCGGGATAAATACTAAATACTAAACACAAAGGGTTGTAAATTAAATGATTTTTGAAAGACGTTCTATTTTTTGGAGGTATGTAATACAACAATGGGCTCAATTGCTTACCACTGCATAATTGCTTTTTACTTATTTTTACACAAAAAATTCACGCCTATTTAATAACTTAAATTCTTATTAAAACAAATAAAATAAATTTCCACTATTTTATATATTTTTTAATTTAAAATTTACTGTTTTATTTATATTGTACAAAAATATTTATTAACTTGTTTAAACCATTCTTGTTGATTTTATTTAATGTTAACCTCATCACGCCCTTATGGTACGGTAATGAACATGGCTGGTACGGTAATTTGAAGAGCTCGATACGGTAATTTTTCTTCGCCGAGTTGGCAACCCTGTGATTGCCGTAGAATTTCTCTAACCGTTGGAAGCGTTGGCAACTGGCTACTATGAACAAACCTAATGAAAACTTCAAAGGATTCTCGCAAAATATTTATCTCGAATTATACTTAATCGTGAGCTGTTTATTATTTATACTGAATTAAACAACAGAAATGCAGCATGCCAAAGACTAACAAAGTGCAATCTTATTTATGAAGTAGTCAGGCAACATATATTAAAATAAAATGAGTACGTAATAATGCACATTACAATTAAAATATATTTTTCTCTTGTACTATACTTGTGAAATATGCTAAATAAATGACATGATTTAGAATTACAAGCTATATATCAAACTTTAATAGCAGTTCAAAGTTTGTGAATAATACATATGCTGACTATTTCACGTTAAGGTAATTTCAAATTATTTTAGTTGTAAATGAAAAAGTAAACTCATTAAGTGCCCCTTGTGTCCAAATTAATTTTAATAGTTTCTACAGGTGTACCCAGGCCAGTTTTTTGAAATTACTGCCCTTCGTTATGACCACTTAGCAATAACTGTAAATACAATTTTCTTAACCCTTATTAACTGATGTATTAACCAAAGGAACATTGAATTGTTTGTTAAAATACTTTTAAATGAGTAGATTGATCATTAGTGAATTCCCAAAATAATAAAAAAACCTTCATAATGAAATATGTACCACTCACTGAATGAACTTAAGTCTGGAATCATTAAATTATTTCACATCTTATTATTTATTTTATTCCATAAATTTGGACAAAAAAAAAGAGAGTTTTACTGCTATTGGGTTCACTAGAGTGATTTGAAATTAACTAATTAAATTCTTCGCTCACCTTTTTACAATATTATGGTTTATGAATGTAACCTAGTTCATTATTCTTGAAACACCAATGATCTGTATTTTTCACTTGTAACCAGCTATTAATTTGTTTCTAATAAACTATCTCTATTCTGTTCATTACTTCATCCAAACCCAGACCACACAGAAATCAGTAACATTGTTTCTTCACATTCAACAAGTAGTCGAACATATATCTAAAAATCGACTTATAACAATGGATACTTTAGTATTTTTTTATCACATACTAGTAAATAAGAAAATCCGTTTAATTAACACAATTCTTCGAGTGCAACTAAGTTTCATCTAAATATTTTCACTCTGATCTTTACTCGTTAAGTATGCCTATCAGTGATATGAATGTTGTGTCGACGATTAAAGACAGCCTTAAAAATATTAAGCCTTCATTTGTTAAGAGGTAGAATGACTGAAAAATTACAAATGCCTAAGATTTTTAAAAATGTATTAGTGTACAGGAGACAACAAGAAATACACTATCAAAATAATTTTATAGTGTCGTAATGTTAAGGTACTTTTTCAGTTTGTCTTAAAGTGTTTTTCTTGTTAAAGCTCTACAAGTTTTTTTCAATGCATCAGAACTTTATGACAACAAATTTGGTATATGGTTTAACAGTAATACTTTTATTACTATTGCAATATTACATTTAGCTACAGCAAATGAATGATTCATTCAAATTGTATTTGTAACTATTACTCACAATATGTATTATCAGAAAATATCTAAAACACTAGGATTCATCTATGAACTAGATATGACTAGAAGGCCAAAAAACATGTGGATCTATTTAAAAAAATGAAAGATGTCTCTTTTCATCATTGCAATAGTAGTAAAAGTAATGAATTTAATTACAAGTAAAAAGATACTGATAAAGTTTGATTGAAACAAAAACAAACATCGGAATTTTTAAAATATTTATTATTCAAAATTTCCAAAACTGTTTTAGTAAAATGTTCTATTAACTGCCACTTGATTATCTCAGGGAAATAATACAATACTATAATTTCTGAATTCTTATGAGTTAATTAAGAAACCCTTTTACCTTGGCTGCCCACTAACTTTCTTGTATCATAATCTTTAATGTGGGGAACAAACCAACTGTATACTCAAACTTTAACAACAGCTTTTCCATAGTTTTCTCCTTTAAGCATACCAACAAATGCTTCAAACAAATTTTCGAAACCTTCAGTAACGGTTTCTCGGTACTTAAGTTTTCCTTCCTCTATCCACTTCTGGTTTTGCTCGATACCCTCATACCAGCGATTCGTCCATCTGTACACATAGAAACCTTCAAGCCTTAGTTGGTTGATTACCACTGGATATTGAACCAATGTAGCTGAAATAATGAAGTTTATTTAAGACAAAGAATTGAAATAGTTAATTCATTAAATGTTTCTAATTTGTTTTAAGATTGGCATTAATGATTATAACTGGGGCATGTGGCAAAGGCCGGAAACGATTTACAGGTTCCTTATGAGAAAAAAAACGTAATATTTATTTGGATAATGATGAACATAAAAACCGAACATTATATAATTAATATGAACATATAAAGAATGAAGTATTAGTATAAAACAATAACAAAAAAAGTAATATTTATTTTCACAATGATGTACCCTGTGTGTCCCCGAAATTTTACAATTTTTGGTTTCAGGATTCAATTTTAACCAATTAATCATGTTTTTCATAAGATTTTTTTATTTTATATTTATACAATTTTATATATCCTGTAAATACATGAACAAAAATATACATTTTGGAGTCCTAATCACCAATAAAAAATAATTATTATTTTAAGCACATTCCTACCTATGTTAGTAAAAATTTTCTCATTTGCCCCCTGTAGATTAAAAACCTGCTGACCTGCACCCTCTTAACCCAAAAACTACTATTTTGTCCCCTCTAAACCAAAAGCTTGTAACGTTCTTGCTATTAACCAATTTTAAAGTAGAAATATAAAAATTTTGGAAGATTATAATACTATATTACCTTTAGGTATTTCTGTATCATTATATCCTGAAATTGCTCCACATACAGCTACTCTCCCAAACGTTTTCATATAATACATTATTTGGTTGCTGATTTCCCCGCCTACCTAAAATTCAGGTTTTTTAAACTTTATAATCTTATTTTGTTATTTGCTGCTACTTGCATTGTCAAAGTAGCTGTCCAAGTTGTGTGGAGCATATTCTTTAAGTTTGCGCTTCAAGTTGTCTGTTTTGTAGTTAATAAAATGGTCAAAACCAAGGTCATTAACTAGCCATTGCCCTTTATCGTCAGATCCAGCAACGCCAATAACTTTACAACCTTTGATTTTTGCTATTTGTCCTACTTGGCTTCCAACAGCACCCCCTGCTCCAGTTACAATTACAGTTTGTCCTGGTTTTGGATCACATAGTTCAATTAGACCAAAATATGCTGTATTCCTAGAAGAAAATCAAAATTGAAATGATTTATATATAATAAATAATAATAAAAAATAGATTGACATCCAAACTACTCTTATAATATATAAGAATAAATAAAGCAGAAAAGACACAAAAAAGAGAATAAAATCATCCATGGAAGTAATCAGAAAGCTCTTCGATACTATAAAGGACACAAATTACTCCCAATATCTAAAAACAAGATTTGTATTTGGAAATATATAAAAGAAAACAGCATCAAACTAGTAAACCAAAAAGGAATCTGTAACAGAAGTGGGCATTGGGGTTAAGTAGATAAATATTTATTTGTGTCGTCTTTTAAAACTGAATACTGAAAAAATGACGGCATAAACGATGACCTAAACATCTTTATGCCTGTAGTATACAGTATTTGCTAAATTAACCAATGACATGGTACAAAGTACAACCTGTATTTGTAAAACGATTCAGTACACATGCAAGAAAGTAACACAATTTTTAAATGTTGTAAGGCAGTAAAACCCAAATACAAAAACTGATAATTGGATAATGTCTGAAAGGTAAAGTAACAAAAAAATAATTGATTACTTGAGGCAAAAAAGAAATAGGCTGCACAATGGAAAATAGACATTCTCTAATTTATTGCTGGGTTGTAATGTACCAGTTTGCTGGTAAGAGATTATTTATTAATTGGAAGATTATTTCTCAGATGTTTCTAACACATTATTTAAAGAAATTGTATTCAAACAAAAATTGTAGAATACCATTTTAATGAGACAGAAACTAAATATAACACTGAGAGCTAAAGACAGCAACTTGAGATACATGCCAAGAAAAAGCAGTGGGAGGATTTTAATTTTAATTATTTTTAGTAACATTGATAATCAATGCACTGAGGAGCTCATACAAAGATTCAAAGTGGATCAAAAAATTTGGAACATAATGTAAAGAGAATGTGATGAAATCAATCAAAGCAGTTGTAACAATTTAAGAAATCTGGAGATGTACAGAATAACAGAAGACAGAACTTTTATAATGTATGGAGAAAAGGATATTTGACTTTACCTTGCCTCCATTGATTAATAAAAACATTTAAATAATCAATGTTGATTTAAATATGCAATTTGAAATTACACTTTCTCAATGAAATATACACTGTAATTTCAAATGAATGATGCCTTGAAAACAATAAAAATCACCTCATATAATTGTGATAAAATTACGAAAGTGATCTGTTCAGATAAAATTATTTGTAATGTGACCATTTTGTTTTAACCAGAAACAATTTAAACCAAATACTTCATTATTTTGATGTGTTAGAAAATCATTTTACTATAATTATAACTATATGTTCATTTAATACTTAATGAGCATACCCTGTTAACCCTAAAGTTCCAAGAGCTAATGACACAGGAAGTTTTCCTAAATCTGGAACAATCCATGACTCAAACATTCCATTGGGCAATATTTTTCCTGTGCCTATTGAGTGTGTCTTACAGCCAAATTCCCCAACAACATATTTGCCTACTGGAAACTTGGAATTTTTGCTGTCAATGATCCTATAATAAATGAAGAAATATAAGTATATAAAGACATTAAGTGCCAGAGTGTGTGTTATTTTAAATTGCCAAGGCAACACAGACACAGGCATCTGCTGCAATATTTGTCCAAATGTGTCAATCAGGTAGCCACAAGTATCTTTATATGTGGGCAAGCCTGGTTCAGATTTGTCTGCAAATTCTAAATGTGTTTCTTTTTTGTCATGTAATAGCTCATCATGTGTCTTCTTTGGTATAGCAGGTCAACATTTTACCACCACCAGTATCTGTTTTATATATTTGAAAATCATGCAGCAGAGACGTTATTTGTAAAAATTACTGACTGATAAAACAATACTTTGGCAGATAACATAAGGATATAGTAACAGCAAACTGATAAAAATATGAAAATTTTCTTTGGTGCTTAATATGTTAAGTATTTGACAATAATGTGTGCAAAAACAAACATACTTTCCAACTTGTGTTGCAATAAGTGTTTTTCCAGGTTTCATTCTATCTGTGTAAGCTCTCATGTATGGATCAACACTAATATAACGGGCCTCTGACAGAAATTCTAAAAACAAAAATCAAGTAGGTAATATTTGAAAGTGTTTGCCAAACATTACTCTTTGATAGAAACAGCTCAATGTTTTACTCACCACCTTCCTTAAGAGCTGGTACATCTTTTTCAATTATTTTGAGATCTGATTTCTTTGGATAACCAATAAAATTTTTTTCCAGAATGTATGCCTTTGCTGTTAAATGTCTTTTATTAAAACCATTAAATATTTTGACTGGAACTCTTAATTTACCGGTAATGGTATTCATATTGGTAATTTAATAATTGGTTTCTAAAAAAATTATAAATTTTATCATAAAATCCTGTATAGCTGATAAGAATTTGAAGAGGTTGATCAAAGTCCACTTACCTTTTGTATAGTAAGAACGAAAAAAATAATCTATTTGAAAATATCGTATTTAAAACCATTAGTAATAATTTGTTTTCTTGATAATGCCTTTTCGATTCGATTTTCAGTAAATAAGCCTGAAAAACAAGTTTTTCTGAGGTTATAAAATATGACACGTACTTAGAACATAAAAATCTTTATATTCAAAGGTCACATTTGCAGGAAAGAAATATGCCTTTTTTGTTATTAAAGTTTTCAATAAAAAATTCATTAAAATTGTAATTTAGCTATGTAGGTATTATAAAAATTGCCTATTTTTTATTTCTTTTTTTTTCAAAATATGTATGTCTGTATGTAGGCAACACAATTTACATAAAGTTTTCATATCAGACGTCATATTCCTAGTTCATTGTGCTTGTGTTAACTGGCAGGTAGTCAGTCATATTTGTAAATAAAGTAAATATATAGGTATTCATATGCCTCCAAATTGAAACGACTTAGTGGTGTAGAATCAGAAGTGATAGATAAAGAGTAAATTAATATGAAGGCTCTTAAACTATAAAAAGATGTATCAATCCACGTTAAACGTTCAGTTCGTTTCTAAAAATTGATTTTGGTAAAGATTTAAGCAGATTAAGTAAAATATCTGAGTCCAACTGCAACTAAAACAATTTTGAAAGGCTATTTTAAAACAAGAATTTAAAAAACGCCTAGATGCATAGGCAACACACATGCCATTTCATCTAAATTATTACAAAAGAATCTTAGAGAAAATATGAACATTAAAATGTACAACAATAAACGGAATAATGTTGAGCTAAAGGACCGAAAATACTCATTCAGCGAAAAACAGCTCACAACGCGTCGTGGCCACTGTAAAACATCCACATAACGAAAACGGTGTTATGGATCTCATAAAATTGTGGTAATCACAGAAAGACCACATAGCGCAATTTGTGTAGTGACTACTGTGCTAGACGACCACAACGCGTCAATGAAGAATAGCCATGACCCGTTTTAAGCACTAACTGGTGCAGCCAGAAGTTCAAAAGTCTGTTACTTCTGCAAAACAGATGAATTGTCTGATATCCTGGGAAAAAGTACATATTAGCGTCCGATACAAACGGATGAGAGTTTTTTTTCTTCATTCAAATGTAAATATTATACAGTGCTTAGTCTGTACAAATTAATTACCTACCTATATTTTCAAAGTAGGAGCCACGGAAACTTAAAATGCGCATTGCTTAGATACCTACTCCTTCATCAAATTTGAATGTTGCTTGACACCTACTTCAAAAATATACTAGATAGGCACATAACAATTGTGAATGTTATTTATTGTACTGTGTTATGTTGAACGCAAGTATTGGAAAGTAATAAAAGTAATAAAGTATAGGTATATATGGAGAGGGTGTAAAGAATGAATTGACAAAGACTAGTAGGCTTGTAAACAAGCTTTTCCTTGAAAATAATGAAAATTTTTTCCCACATAAAACGATTCACTTAGTACCAAACACAAAGAAACTATAAATCAGGGTAAAAAATCACGATGTATCATAAAGGATGTTCGAGTATACAGAAGACCGGGGTAGGGCTCTGATCGTTTTATGCTATATTCCGTATCGAAAAGAATCAAATCCCTGTCATCAAGACCTTACGGAAAATCGCTGCAACTTAAATGTAATTTTATCAACTTTTAACAGGAATCTGTACTACTTCTTTATAAGTGGAAGCTAGCTCTAAAATTAGATATACAGGAAGTGGGGGACGTGAAAGAAATTTACGAAAAACTATAATAAACTATTTATAGTGATTACTCTCTTCATAGCAAAAGAATCAGTAGAGGAACAAGAACGTTGGAAAACAAAACTTCCAGATTGGTGGTCTACTGAATTGGAAACCCTGATAAATTCTAAAAAGGGTCATTATAAATGGTTAAGGATACAAGACAGTGGTGACAAAACGAAAACGAAAAGAAAAAAAAAACGTTAAAGAAAAAAATATGAAGAGTGAAATAGGTTATTGAGAGGAACTAGCTTATAAGAGGCATGGAAAATCTTAAAGCATAAATATAAGAAAGGAACAGAAATATAACTATAATAGTAATGACTGACTGGGAAAATATTGCCGAGATTTGTTCGCAGAAGACTGGCTAGGATTTATTAATCAATCAAAGGGAGAAAGTCTGGAAAACAAACAAAATGTGGAACTGATAACAGTATAAGAAGTTAAAAGAGCTTAAAAAATATGAAGGTAGAGTTGTCAGCAATGATTCCGAGCAGACTAGAAGTGAAACAGAAAAATTACTAGAACTGATAACATTATAGAGGGAGATGACAACTTTCCCAAAGATTGGGGAATGGCCTATTTTAGTTCGATTCAGAAGGAAATATTGAATGAAGACATGCAGTAACTATAGAGACACCAACGTAACTAGCACTGTAGGAAAACTGTACGTCAAAGTTCTAATGGCTGCAATTAAAGGCCAGTTTAGGCACATAGAGGAGCAAAGTTTGGATGATACGTTTATACCATAATAATGTGTGGAAAAGAGAATGACAAGCAACATGAAGTTATGTTAGTGAAGATCAAAACATCCAGAGATATTAACAAGTGAATTATATAAGGCTGAAGGTAATTCAACAACTAAGCTATGGTCATAAAATTGTCTTCTAAATGTTATTTGTGCCATATTCTTTATTATTTTTATGTTTACTTGGAAAATAAAACCACAATCGAAATAAAAAGCTGTATATTGATAGAAAAACCAAACGATTCTGACTTCGTTGTCAGTGGCTTTAAAATATGTATTGAAATTGTAAATTGCAAATTGAAAGTTTGATTTATGACATTTAAGTCGACAAAATTTGTTGTTTTTAGATATACAGGTAGCACAAAAAATTCTAAGGATCTTGTATTATAGTTAAACGGCTTTCAAGTTAGAATAATTTGAAAGAGTTGTCTTTAGAATTTATAAGTGGCGTTCCTAGGTTCGACTTTGTTATAAATTCGCTCAAAGAATTCTGCTGTTTCAGTGATCCCATTAACGCCATAAGGGAAAACCTAGGAAAAACCTTATGAAGTATCCAGATACTGGGTTGTTCAATAGGAGATGACCATTAATAATTTCTTCCTTAATTGTGGGTAACCAGATACGATTGAATTCTACAGCAGAAAAAGCGATACAATCGTCTTCATTCAAAAGAATTAAGGCAGACTCTTTTATTTTTCGTTTTGTTTTATGTTGTTCTTTGTGAAGTATAGTTGAATGGTCAAATTGTATTTTAAGGCCGAGGTCCCATGCATGTTCACAAATTTTCGATTTTTCAAATTGTCGTTTCTTTATGTAATTCTTGTGTTTATTTATTCGTACGTTTAATGGTCTCGATGTTTTTCCAATATAAAATTTATTGCAGTTTTTTGAGTTCTGAGTTTTGTTCGTTGGTTTTGTTTTCGATATTAGTGATTTCAGTGTATTTCTTGTTTGGAATGTTGTTTTAACATCAAATCTGTTGCCCACTCTTTTCAATCTTTCTGACACACCCTGTATATATAGGTATAGTTGTAAATGTAATGTAGTTGTTCTGAGTAGCAGTGTTAATAAGAGAAGTTCTGAGTTGATTTGGAAGGTTTGTTCTCTGTTCAAGTCTGTATAACTCTTTGTTGATTAATTTTGTGGGGTAATTGTTTCCAGTGAGAACATTTTTTATAATTGTTTTTTCTTTGTTGAATTTATTATCATTAGAACAGTTGGTTTTGCTCTATCATATAATGACTTAATAACACCTTTGTTTACTGTATTCGGATGATTTGAAATTTAGGTATCTGTTAGTATGAGTTGGTCATAAAATATCACAATTGATTCAATAAATTAACAATTATTGAACCCATCACCGCATATTGAGCCAAAAATTGGCAAATAACATCAAGAACATATTCGAAATGAAAAGTTAACGATGGGGCAAATTTAAAACACAATAATTTAGACAAAAAAAAGATGGTCTATTGATGCGATATAGTCACATAAACAGAATTCACAAGATTAGGTGGCCAAAGAGAGTCCTAGAATATACACCTATAAATAGAAGAAGAAATATTGTAGTCGTTTTTTGCATTTTTTTAAATTTATCAAAAAAACAAACTGTTTAATGGGATCAAAAATTGATGTTTAGTAATGTTAAAATGTAGTGCGGCCTTAGCCTTATGGTATGGGGTGCTATTGCACATGGAAGTACAGCGCAACGTTATCTTCAGGAAGTAGTGGAGCCGGATCTACTCCCTTACCTTAATCGGATCCCATATTTCAACAAGATAATGCTCGGCCTCATTTTGTAACACATTACCCACTAATAAAAATTCCAGGAGCGTATACAAAATTTCTTACAATCAAAAAATAATCCCATTAAGTGGCTCCTACCCTACTTTTACCTGAAAATTTCGGGGGCCAATGATTATTTCTTCGTACCTATTACTCATTTACAAATTGTGCGTCAGTGTGACAAGTTGAATAAAAAAGTGAAGTTTCGAAGCGTGTTCGTGAGAAAAAGATGAACTGAATGGAGTCGCCGCAATGTAAGTAACATTTCTTTTGTTTTCTGTCTCATACTTGAAAAAGCCTCTTTCTTATATGTGTGGGCGATACGTCGGAAAACTTTGTTTATATGCCGGTTTAGGTATATAAATAAATTAATTCGAAAAAATGACGCGGTCCAAATCAGGAAAAAGCAGAATCAGAGATGGTGATGCTTGTTTTTCACTTTTTGGTTGATTTTTTGACGCAGTCAGGTTTTCATTTTTTAACAATTTATTTTTGGAAAGACTATTATTTAAAAGAAGTTCTATTTATCAAGGTCTAACATGTATGGTAAATTTTATTTGTCAACAGCACCTGATATGACATACTAACGCCATCGCAAACTGATAATTCATTTCGATTCACCCTAGTTATTGCGTTGATTAAAAATATTCAGACTGTCTGAGTATACAACTGATTTATTGTGTGTTTTCAAGGGGTTACATCGTATTCGAACCAAACAACATTATTAGTGACTTGATTAAAGTTAATGTATTGAAAATTTGCATATTCGAAATAGGTATACAATACGTGAGGATAATGCGACAACTTCAGTTCACTCTAGGGCTTTCGTTCGATAGATCCATACAGCTGCTATTGATAACAAATGCATTAGTGTTTGCCTTAGATTTGTTGACGAAGATAACGATTTTGATGCGCCCAAGGAGGCAATAAGCAAATACGAATTCAGTGGGTTTTTATCGATGTAATAGACGAGAGCCCTTGATAATTTGAGCAAAAATGTGGAAAAATCGTATTTTTCTTGCGTTGCTAGTGACTGTTTTGATTTGCATTAACGCGCCATGCACCGAAGGTAAGTAAATAAAAAATGTAAATATATCAAATATATACTTTTGAAAATGTTATATTTTAATTCAATTTATTGTTAATATTAATCCCTTGTGGTCGTGATATCATGGAGTAAAATAACACAAACGAAGACTATGACTATCTGTGACCAAAAATAATTTTATATTTTTACAAAATGTATTTGCGCGGGAAATGATCGACATTAACATTGTAGCATATATACTGTTTTACTAAGTGCAGTTTAGGTAGTTTAGACATGTTTTAGCTTAAAACGTACGGTGCATGCATTCATCACGGGAAAGTGCATTATGATATTTTAGGAACGCCACACAGTTCAATCATAAGACTTAAATAAAATTTATATCACAGGAATTTATTTTAAGTAAAAAATGTCGCATAGGTCGGTTTTAAATTTTAGTTTTTCCAAAACAATTTTATTACCTACTTTATTTAAAGAGTTGTGATGTAATCCATTGTTTTTTTAACTGGGGGGGGGGGGAGGGAACAACCCTCTATTATTCTAAAACAAATGAAAAACTAACGTTAAGGTTCTACAGTACCAAATGTAAGCTTGTCTATAGTCTCAAATATACTCACTGACAATGAAATCGGAACACCCAGTTGGAGATGTTTAAATTTAATATTGTTTTGGTACGGTGTAAAAGATTAAAATTTGAATTACAAAAAAATGTGTTTGTCCACCGGGGTCATCTATACACTCCCCTACAAGTCATTAATAATTCAATAAGGTGGTCTATTTCTTCTTGAGGAATACTATCCTAAGCTACCTGAATTTCATTTCTTAGAAGTCCGTGGGGGCTGGAGTAAATTTCTGAGCATTCTACCCATCATATCCCAAACATGTTCTATGGGCGAAAGATCGGGGGATCTGGACGGCCATGGCTCTTCAAAAAAGTTTAAACTAAGTCAAGCAACATGAGGCTGAGCATTATGTTGTTGAAATATGGGATCCATGAGCCGATTAAATATAAAATACAATTTCAATAACACCGTGTATTTACGTAAAAATTAAAACACTAAAATAAATTTAGAGTCGTTTTATTTGAGTCCCCGATTAACCATTCGTTCGTTCCGGTTAGTCACGTCAAAATGATAGTTGATTTCGCGTCCGATTCTCTTATGGGAGAATAAAAATAGTAGGGGAGCATATCCTATTTTAAGAGATGAAGTAACTAGAGGATGTTATAATAGTTAATGTGATAGAGAATGTTATAAACGGTGACGGGCCGGAGAAAACAGGTGAATGATGACCTGATGACGATAGCAGATACACAGTTATTGAACCGTTGTGAGATCAACCACTTCAAGACGATGGAAGTCCAAGGAAACTTCGAGGAACGAGTTACATTGTCTACCAACTTCAGACTAACGTAAGATATACTTCTCCATGAACTAAACGCCAATTCAATCGACCCCATTTAACTACATGAAAAATTTTGAGATATTACATGTTAAGTTGATGAAGAATTGATTTAGATATTTTATAGCTTTTGTTCAACTGGCGTAGCTAAAAGCTACTTACTCCTTAATAATCAATCATAACTGGTGGGCATTTGAATAATGAAAAAAATGTTAAATCATTGTTAGAATAATTTTGCTAGCCTTAAGAAGTCACTGAAGATCTATAAAATTTCGTAGAAATTGTGATAGATAGTTTTTTTAATAACACCCTAGTTGAGATTAGGAACTGTGTATTTAAAAATACCAAATGTTTCAAGGCCTAGATGGCTCTATGGAATCATTATAAAATTCAATTGCCCCATTTTCCTGCACAAAGTCTTTTACATTGGGTAAGTACTAACGATAATTGGAGTTATTTTTCCACATCTCTGCTGTGAAAGGTTTTAATTCCCGAAGTACACAGGGCGATTGATTGTTTAGCTAATCCATAATGTACATTATTAATTATGACAAAAACCAACTCGGTCTCCAAATCTACACATTCATCTATTTTAATAGAGTCGCTTAAATAATTATTATTTGGCGAGCTTTTTCTTTAACTTGATTGGTCAGATTGCTAACTGCGTACTGCTCCTAGATGTCTGGTAACTAGTTTATCACCAAAAATCGTTAGTCATTCTTCGTTACAATGTTCAGCTACACAGATCTTCGAATTTGTTTTTAGCTAGAGAAGGAAGCATTGATAGGGCAATAAACATGGAAATTATGCTTCAAGATAAAATGTATTTTATTACTGCAGTAGTAAATAAATAACATCGTCTTACATTTTATACGGGATAAAATGCGCTAAGGTGCTGTTTAAATTGTAAGACCAAATTTCAATCAAAAAATTTGCGATTTTTTTTTCTATTGTTCATTTGCATACAATTTAAAAATTGGCCTTCACAAATTGATCTGGTATGCGACGAAGTTTATTTATAGATTCATCACATCCTTGAATATGAAATATGTATCAATTCGCATATTTTTGACACAAAAATTATACAGCGATGAATTGACCGACTTTTGTGAGATACTGGTGATTTTGAATTATTTAAATGTGTTTGCGGCAAATTATTTTGAGAGGGTCCGAACGCATTTTCTCTGATAAAACTGTTCACTTAATTTATGAATATATCTCGACTGATAACTAGTTATATGCATGATTTTAGGAGTTAATGCTCGTGGCTTTATGCCTCACAATACTGAAAGACAGGAGTTTCGGAGTTATTTTTATTGGGAATCTGCATCACTTATCACCATTTAGTCATCTCTTCTTCAGCAATTTTCGCTTGTTGCTCGATTATGGGCTCTTTAGAACTACTTGGGTTCGGCATACCATCTTCCTAATCTGAGTCATTCCTTCTGAGGTTATTTTGCCAGTTCATTTTTTTTTTCAGTAAGTAGTGAGACGTGTTCTGCTCACTGCCCCTTCAGAGCACACTCTTGGTCACGCCCTGATTTGAGTTGCGTGTCGAATCTACTAGTTGGTTTTGTGGTCTTTCAATGTAATGTCTAGAATCATTCTCCCCAAGGAGCTTTGTTTCGCAGCCAGTTGTTGCATTTGAGGTAATGATATCGTTGTAAATGTTGTTAAATTGGTATTTTAAGGTCCATGACTGACTTGCTGAGTTTGCCAGATGCTGCTCAACTCAGCCTTATATGCCTCTTTATTTCATGTTACTATCATTTCATGTCAGATACAGACCTTGAAACTTTTGGTATTTTTAAAAACAATGTTCTTAATCTCAAGTGCGATATTAATTCCCAAAATCCGTAAACATAAACAGTTAGAAGTATAAGATACCCTACTGTTGAAGAAGCAGCAAATTTTCAGTATGAAAATCATTGGTTCAGTTGTGTGATACCAAAAGAAACAACATAAAAAATGGTCTATTTGCCTTCATGATCTGATCAGCTGAAATAGAATAAATCTGTTTGGTTACCAATTATACAGTGTTTCATTTGAAATTTATAATTTCATAGAAATTCAGAAACTTAGAGTACATAATGACAGGAATTCAAAAAGTAGACATTAACAAAGACTTTGATGTCGGAGATGTCATCAATTTACTTTTGCAGAACAAACAAACAATTTTAAAATTAGTTGGTACTAGGATCAGGGAAGACACTTCCCAGTATTTAGTTAATTTTTGTTTGTCTCTGTTTGTGCAACTTTCCTCATGCTAATTTTTTTAATGTCTAAATACAAAATTTTGTATTCTAACACAAAACTTTTATTTTTTACACTGAACGTCGTTTTAACAGCTATGCTGTCATCTTCATGGAGTAATCCAAAAGGTTTTGTTGAAACGGCCTTAAGTGTAAAAAATAAAGGTTTTAAGATACAAGACTTTGTGTTTGTACATTTGTAACACATCATAGCCTTTCCAGTATAAAATTGTGCTGTTCCAAGTATAACTTCGTAAAAGTTTTCAATAGTCAAAGACCTAATGATGGTTTTATAGTATGAAAAATGGAAGAGTTTTTAAAAATAAAGAATTATATTAAATTAAAGAAAACTTATGAGTGTTCTCACGTGGTGTGTATGAATACTGTAGATTGTATATTAATGACAATCGACAAACAACAAAGTAGTACTAATTAAATGCGATATTTGATTCGAATTCCAATTGAAATCATATATTTTACGTTCCAATAATACATGGAAAAACTATTGTATGGAAATAGCAGCAAATCCTTGTATATATTGGACAATGTGAAATAAACAATAATAAAATTACCCACCGTGTTCCGTTTGCTTCCAAAAAGCGACACAATTTTAAATTGCACTTCTGAATGTGTCAATCATATTTTAATTAATATCAACAATTTATAATAATATATAAAAGGTGTAATGAGTTCAAAGCTTGTCGAAAATTCACAATTAACCGAATTCAGATAAATGGAATGTACATAGTAGTCGATTGATTACTATGGTCAAAGAGAAAAACATTTGATACTCATGTTATCAAAAATTCGATACAAATGTACTTTTTTGCCACCAGTTTGCAAAGGTGGGAGTGGAAACAAACACCAAGAAAACAAAAATACTGTCAAACACAAACTCCCCCACTACTGTAAAATTAAATGACCAACCTCAAGAAACAGATGACGCATATATATATATATATATATATATATATATATATATATATATATATATATATATATATATATTCCAGGACAGAAAATCTATACGAAGAACATAATATGACAGATGAAATTGCCAGAAAAAGCAAAGCAATTTAGCCGGATTGCCTTTGGCAAACATTTTTCTGCAATTTTCTAAAGACTGAAGTGTTAGGGAGAAATTCGGAAAGCAGATTCGTATTCAGCATGAAAAAATACAACGCAAACTAAATGTTCTACATGTAACGTATTTTCCACAATTTTTTTCTTTGCAGACCTGTCCCAGGTCTGAGTTTTCTTCAACACAAGTAGGATTTAGTCCAATCTAAGGCAGTAGTATTTAGGATACCATATGTGAATCAGTGTAGTTTGGTAATTTTAGTCGCCCATTCACGAAGTCATGTTGTAATCAATAAATTACAATTATCTAGTGTTACACAAAGGGTTTCATTTAAGGTTTACTTTCAGGCTTGGATGCAGAAAGTCGGAAACATTGTTGTCAAGTTGGTACTAATTATTCATCGAATGGTTTCGACTGCAAGACATTTTTACCAGAAATGGTGGGAGTTGTTGAACTAACTGGAACGAAGTCTTGCTTGAGTATGGTGGATGTTTGTTGTAAAAAACGATATCGGTAAGAACAAGTTTCTAGTAACGTATTCATTTTCTACGTTTGGCGTGATTCTTTAGGATTATTATTGTTATTACAAAAGGAGAGGGCCGAAGGCTAGGACCTCCTTTAGACGGAGGGATGAAAATCTACATTGTATAAAAATAAAAAATAAATAAGATAAAAAATTGATAACGATTAGAGGGCAGACTTGCAATTATCATAAAGAAATCCTATTGGAAATAGTAAATACGCAAAATATGCAGGATTTTAGTTTGCTTGGAAATGACTTTAAAATATATTAAATAGGTTGGTAATTAATTTTTGTTTGTAGCTACCTAACTGTGAAGGTTCATAATAGGTACCTACCTAAAAAATACTTGTTGTGTTATGTGTTCCTTGCCAATCAATGGTCTAAACAGTTCCGATAAACTGTAAGCTAGATCTGTCATATAAACTGAGAGACGTACTACAAAGCTTTTTTGTGATGTCTTGCAAAAAATTTGGATGGTAAGTCCTAAATTTGCTGTCCAATTGGATTTTTTTCAGATCAAAATAAATTTTCATTTAGTGAATACCCAACTCAAGTTTTTTTGTTGAGAGACAGTTCTTATAGTTACCTTATTAACGAAATCTCAATTCGTTGGATTCTCTTGCCTAGAGGTTGTACGCCAACATTTTGAAGTAAAGAGCGGTAAAAACTGCCTGTCTATTGAGAAATCTTGTCTTTATTTTCAAGGGAAATCCAATGTGAGGAAGGAACCAAAGAAGCGAAAGATTCAGCGTGCTCTTCAGAAGATGGCGAAAAAAAAGTAAGAAGCTTTCAGATTTTTTAACTGAGGATCCATTTAACTTGGTGAAGTTATTTTTAAGGAATGCTGCGAAGCTTGCAAAGCTGGCATCGAAGCTGGAAATAACAAGGAAACCTGTGGTGATTTTGGATTAGGTGAACCATACGATGGCGTGTTCATCAGTTGTTGTAAAGAAGCCTCGACTACAACTACATCGACTACTACAGAGAAGGTTACAACCACTTTGAAGCCAATAACACCAGTAACCGACAATTCGTTTGATGAAAAGCCAAATTCAGCCCGTAAGTAGGATCAAAGGATTAGTTTGTCTGTTTTTAACCGACTTCAAAAATATGAGGATAGGTTAAATTGTATTATAGTATGCCAAAGATGTCACATATATTTTTCAATGACATGAGACAAATAGTTTTTCAGAAAATCAGAAAAAATATGTTATTAAATTTGTTACTGACCGATCTATCAAATATCAAATGAATTCGAATAATCTAGGTATTGATTATTCAAATTCTTTTAAAATACGGGAACCAGGGGAGGATCCAAATACGTGCCTCCGGGGGAATTCATGTTTACCTAAATATAATTTGAAACCCACATTTCTAGGACTATTACATTAAAAATAATCGTTCTGAGGTCTAAAACCCTAGACCTGCTTTTAGGCTCTTGAAGTTAAGATTTCCTCGTTTTAATATTAAATTTACAAACTTTGGGGCGCTCGGGGGGGGGATTGCCCGCATCACCCCCCATGACGGGAACGGTAGGTAGGTTTGTGTGTATCTCCCTCCCTACCAACCTTCGAAAACGCAAGAAGTACATATATTTTGTTAATGAACCAATTTGAATGACGGAACTCGGGTCAATAGGACAATCGAACAGGAATTAAATTAAGCCAATAAAGTAAGGTTCATTTGTTAAATTATCGCATATCATAGTATAGCAAATAAGACCTCAAAGGCGATAATCTATTTTCCAGATCGTGTGGATTTATATTCATAGTTCTTCTAATATTTCTGGTTCCATTTATTTTTTCTAAGAGGTCTGTCGTTTCAATCCATGTACTAAAAATGCTAAATGAATAAGTTAAAAAAGAAACAGAACACTAACCTAACTAAAAACCAAGAAATAATATTTTGGGACAATTAAATACTTTTTAAAAGTCAGTTAAACAAAGAATAAATATATCTTTTTAATAATTAGGTGTAGGTATATTTTTGTCAGTTTAATTGGCACCAACTTTAAAATAAGTATTTGATTGTTGAAGAGAAATATTATGAAATATATTTTTAGTTAAGTTAGTTGGTTTTTTAAAACTTATTTATTGATAATCACTGGACTGTCTAGTTCAGTTACTCGCTTTTATCGGTTTCTATCCAAGCTGTATACTTTTTAATAATGGTATTTTTTTTCTGTCTACCAATTGAGTTTAATTTATAGTTGTTTAGTTCAGTTTTTTTTAGCAATTGAAAATATTTGCGACTCCGATGTTTGTGCACAAATTTGTGAGCCCACTCAGACATCTTTCAAATGCGACTGCTTCAAAGGCTACACCCTTATGGAAGATGGGGTTTCGTGTAGGCCACAGAAAAGGAATCTCAAGAAAGGTGGCAGGTAAATATATGGATGGGAATTTTTTTTCTCGTTTATCCACTATACATTTAATTTAGGTTAGGTTAGGTTAGACTCATGATGAATCCAATCTAACAGCAACTAGAGCACTGGAATTTTAGAGGTTTCAGATGCCTAGAAGATCGAGCAAACCTTTACAAAAGTGATACATGACACGATGTAGACTAAAAGTAGACATATTTACTTTGGTTGCAAGTAGTCTGGAAAGTCTCATATCAAACTAAGGCAGAATAAATATCCGAAGCGAATGACACTGACTCCAAAGTTGGAGTTGAAATGTCTTCGCACCAGATAAGCATAGGCAGTTAGTTGTAAACTGGATGACTGGTTGAGAATGTTACGAGAATTCATCCGACAGCTGATGCAATCGGCTATCAACCAATTCGTGGAAGGGACACTTCTGGGAATGCGAAATGTTTTGTCTCTCAACAGGTCGACCGCTGCCGTTAGTGGGAATTCCCTGAAAGCTTCCAGAACATGAAAGAGTTTCCCGATAGTTCGTGGATTTACCAGACAGTTCGAAGAGAAATATTTCAATACGAACAGCTGGCGATAGGAGGCATTCAGTTTTCGTCGGTCGTATTGTATAGTTAAGATAAAATGTAAATAGTTTCTTGTGAATATAAATTGTGTTAAAGTAGTGGAAATAAATTAGAGGGAGTTGGGCTCTGTTTTTAAATAAATCCAAGAACTGAACTGAACCCGAGTGTGAAAATAAAAACGTTACAGTGGTGTCAGGTGTGGGGTGAATTTGTGGGACTTTTAGAAGTGGAAAATAAATAAACTAACAATGTATAAAACAGTGAGTTTGGACCAATTGAAACTGACTGATTTACAAAAAAGAAATTAGTGCAAAGAAAAGTGAATTAATACAACGGCTACGAGATGCCCTAATAAATTAAGGTAACGATCCCGATACTTATTTGTTTGAGGTTTCTGGTAATGGGGACATGAGTATGCTATTGAAAAAAATTGAAGAAAATTTAAAAGAAACATTACAAGAAAACTCTAAAAAGCTAGAGGAAAAATTGCAAGATAAATTGTTAGAAAACGCTAAGTCCTTCGAAGATAAATTGCTATAAAATTCTAAGACCCTAGAAGATAAACTACAAACATTACAAGAAAATTCTGAATCCCTAGAAGAAAAATTAGTAGAAAAGTTACAAGAAAATTCTAAAGCGCTAGAAGACAACGTGCTAGAAAATTCGAAGTCTTTAGAAGGTAAGCTACAAAAATTACACGAAATTGCGCAATCCTTAGAAGAAAATTTGAAAAGCATGGTACATGAAAGTTCAGAAATGCTAGAAGAGAAAATAGTCGAAAATGAAGCCCGAATTGAAGATCTGAAGCAGACGACGGTCAAATATGAAACCCGGATGGAAAAACTAAAGCAAACAATAGTTGAAGAGCTGAGTCAGACGGCAGTTAAAAACGAAACGCGCATAGAAGAGTTAAAACAGATAATGGAAGGCGAGATCACCAAAATAAAAGAACAGGTAGTGGCAAAACAAAGGGGAAAAACACCATCAAAGACCGAAAGCAGAAGCAGTCTGGAAGTAGTGGATTCGAAAATTGGCCTCGAGGGAACAAGACACAAGATGAAACCTCCGCAATTTGATGGTAAGTCGTCATGGACTAATTATTGGCGCCAATTCGAGGCTGCAGCAAAGCTGAACGGATGGTCGGCAGAGGAGAAAGCAATAGCATTAACCCTCGCTTTAAGAGGGGATGCTACCGATATTTTAGAAACATTGAATACCTCGGAGCAAGAAGACTATGAACAACTAGTCAAACATTTAGAGTCGAGGTATGGCCAGACACATTTGGAGCACGTCTACCACTCCTAATTGAAAAATCGCCACCAGCGATCAAATGAATCCCTACAGGAGTTTGAAGCTGATATTGCCCGTCTGGTTCGCCTTGCCTATCCAGCCACACCAGAAAATGTAATAGAAAGGTTAGCCGTGCAAGCATTTTTGGATGGACTTCGGGACCACGAAGCCAGACAAGCATTGACCATAGCTCGACCGACTCAATTAGTAGATGCACTGGCGCGAGCTTTAGAATTCGAGGCTGCGAGGTCAAGCCAGAGTCCGAATCGTTGATGGAGAATCCGAAGATGGCGGAAACGATGAAGCCTCTGTAAGAAAGATAATAGAAGAAGTCCTTACCGAAAAAAGACTAGTGAGATGTCGGAAGTGTCATGAGGTAGGACATGTCCAGAGTCGTTGCAAGGAGAGCAACGGAGTCCAGACTTCCTCGCCGGGGAAACTAAAGAAGGCCAATGTAAAGGGACCATCGTCGACCTGTAGCAAACAAGTGCCAACTACCAACGCATATGTCGCTTCGCTACGCAATCACGTAAACAGTGTCTTCGTAGATGGCCTTATTAATAGGACGCAATTTGCAATAAGGCCCAACATTGTTTTAGAGACAATGATAAAACCAACAAAATGGCAACTGCGAACAGCGACAGGAGAAGCAGCGAAAGTCCATGGTGAAATAGAGGTTGAAATGACCTTGGGAAACCAACCTTCCTACATCGAGCATTAGTAGCAGACATCGAAGACGAAGTAATCATTGGAATGGATGTCATGAGCTCCAAGGGATTCCAGTTAAACTTCAAAGATAGAATTCTGCGAGTGAATGACGAAGAAGTGGTGCCTAATGGAAAAGATAACACAATGCTGCGAGCCATCTTAGCAGAGGATGTCAATGTTCCTGAAAGAGCTGAAATCATTATAGATGCTTGCTTAGATGGGAAAGCTAAAACTGGAACAGTAATGATGTTTGATCCCAAACTTAACGACGGAAGTGTAAGCAGAGGAGTCGCAGAGTCGCACTGTGGAAAACTCTGTCTCGGGCCAAGGTGATTGTGCCCGTAACATTACTCTTACTGACTTTTGGGTCCTTGTTCAACAGTTTCCTCTGTAGTCAGAAGCACACAGCATGCAGATATACCAGCAAGTAAACTATCTGCGAAACTGGAAAGACTCATCACCGATTCATCTAAGAATTTGAAACCAAACCAGAAAGCAAAATTGAGGGACATCGTTAGAAACTACCAGGATATCTTCGATGTAGGGAATGGCAAAAGAAGAAGAACTGATCTGGTGAAACATAAAATTAATACTGGGGACGCTCAACCTATTCGACAGTCGGCGAGAAGACTACCCCTAGCTAAAAGAGAAGAAGCCGACAGGAGAGTCCGCGAGATGGAGGAAGAAGGTGTTATTGAACCATCCAATAGCCCTTGGGCTTCTCCAGTTGTCTTGGTTAAAAAGAAAGATGGTTCGACCCGATTTTGCGTGGACTATCGGCAATTAAACCACGCTACAAAGAAACACAGCTATCCTCTTCCAAGAATAGACGATACCCTAGATACGTTGGCTGGATCCAAGATGTTTTCCACCCTGGACTTGAGGAGCGGTTACTGGCAGGTGGAACTTGCTAAAAAAGATGGGGAAAAGACTGCTTTTACCATCGGCTCAGGACTTTACCAATTCACGGTGATGCCGTTTCGTTTGTGTAATGATCCAGCGACGTTTGAAAGATTGGTGGTAACAGTGTAATCATGGAAAACATGCTTGGTGTATCTTGACGACATTATCGTGGTTGGAAGATCATTTGAAGACCACGTCAAGAACCTGGAGGATGTGTTGCGGTGAGTTCGAAGTTCCGGACTAAAGTTAAGCCCGAAGAAGTGTCAGCTGTTCCAAGAAGAGGTGCAATATCTTGGACATGTGATTTCCGCAGAGAGAGTAGCTGTTGATAAACAGAAAGTCAAAGCTGTCCAGGAATGACCGATACCTAAAGATATCCATCAGTTAAGAAGTTTCCTGGGGTTATGCACGTACTATCGTCGGTACGTAGCCGGATTTGCCAACATCGTCAAGCCACTTACTAGACTCACAGTGGGACGAGGAGTGCCAGCGATCATTCGAGACACTGAAAAGAGCATTGACGAGTGCCCCCGTCTTAAGTTATCCTTTGCCAGATGGAAACTTCGTTTTGGATACCGACGCAAGCAATGTCGGAATTGGTGCGGTGCTTTCGCAGATCCAAGACGGTCAGGAGAAAGTCATCGGCTATTTTAGCAAGATCTTGAGAAAGCCTGAACGGAATTACTGCGTTACTCGCAGGGAACTCCTGGCTGTGGTAAAGGGGGTAGAACATTTCTATAAGTACCTCTATGGTAAAAGATTCCTCCTGAGGACTGATCATGCAGCACTGAAGTGGCTCTTGCAGTTTAAAAACCCCAAAGGACAAGTGGCCAGGTGGATTGAGCGGTTGCAAGAATTCGACTTCGAGACTGAACATCGCACAGGAACAAGCCATAAGAATGCTGATGCCCTATCGAGGAGACCATGCCCTGATGACTGCAAACATTGTCAGCGAGCTGAAGGAAAAGGGGCTGTTCTCTGTAGAACTACCGCCGTCGATGACCATTGGCAACCTGAGGAGATCCAGAAAGACCAAAAATTAGATCCAGAACTAAAAGAAGTTATCCGGTGGAAGGAAGAAGACCGCAAACCTACGTGGCAAGAGATTTCCCGATATTCACCTACCATAAAGTCATACTGGGCTCAGTGGAACTCCCTCATCCTGGAAAATGGACTTCTCAAGCGCGTCCTGGACTCTCCAGAGGAGAGAAACGACAGAAAACAGATTGTAGTTCCCATAAATAGGAGACCAGAGGTTTTACGAGAACTACATGATGGTACAACTGGAGGACATCTGGGAGTAACGAAAACCCTGGGGAAGTTGAGAGAACGCTTCTATTGGGTAAACTGCCAAGTAGACGTTAAGTAGTGGTGCCGGAAATGTACGGTTTGTGCAGCAAGTAATGGGCCTCAGAAGCGACCAAAAGCTCCTATGAAGCAATATAACGTGGGCAGTCCATTCGAAAGAGTAGCCATTGATGTTGCCGGTCCATTTCCTGAATCCGACTCTGGAAATAAATACATTGTGGTGGTGATGGACTATTTTAGTAAATGGGCCGACGCGTATGCCTTACCGAATCAAGAAGCCTTGACCGTTGCTGATGTCCTTGTCAAGGAATGGATTAGTCGTTTTGGTGTTCCCTTGGAGTTACACTCGGACCAAGGTAGAAATTTCGAGTCTACTCTTTTCCAAGACGTCTGCAAGCTCTTGAAGAAGAAAACACGGACGACAGCATTACACCCGCAATCCGATGGAATGGTAGAACGGATGAATAGAACCATTAACCGCCATTTGTCAAAGGTAGTCGAGTCCGGTTGAACATCGAGAATGCCAGTGCCCGAATGAAGGAAGCCTACGACATCAAAGCCGAGAGCGGAGAATTCCAAGTTGATGATCATGTTTGGTTGTATAACCCGCAACGTCGTCGTGGATATTCGCCCAAGCTACAGAGATCTTGGGAGGGGCCGTACCAAATTGTGAAGAAAATCAACGATGTTGTCTACAGAATAAAGAAGCTACCTCGGGAAAAACTAAAGGTGGTACATTTCAACAGGTTAGCCCCTTATGCCGGAAGTCATGACGGCGAAGTTGACCAAGCCCAAGTCCGCAGCATCCAACCACCCGATGGTGAAATGACCTTCGAACAGTTTATGGCACTGTACTCTAATGGGCAGAAAGTGCAGCACGCCGTGACCACAGAAGAACCCCGAGAGTTTGAAGTGCCCATAGAATATGCCCTGGCTCATTGTGTGGCTCGAGATCTCCGGATGTCTAGAGGAATAGCCAAGGTGTTTGCCAAAAAGTACGGCCAGCTCCAGAAGCTACGGGAGCAAGATCCAGCGGTAGGGAAGGTCCTTCACCTCGATGATAAACAACCAGTGGGTACCAGACACATCTTTTATTTGATAACGAAAACATTCTCACAGGACAACTCAACATATAGCGATCTTTGGAATACCTTGGTAGAATTGAGGAATGTGATGATGGAGAAGAATCTGATGAAATTGGCGGTCCCAAAGATAGCCTGCGGGTTGGATGGACTGAATTGGAGAGTGGTTAGAAGTATGATTCAGTGGCATCGATATCTTGGTTTGCTGTCTCAATATTCGCAGCCCAGATTCGAAGACCGTTGACTGTTACTTCCACCAAACTTCCCGTTGTCGAAATGGAGAGTCTTGCAAATATCGTCACACCAGGAAGGATTCTAGAACATTCCGGGACGAAATGGTCTTAAGGAGGGGGCAATGTTACGAGAATTCATCCGACAGCTGGTGCAATCGGCCATCAACCAATTCGTGGAAGGGACGTTATTCCGAAACTTCTGGGAATGCGAAATGTTTTGTCTCTCAACAGGCCGACCGTTGCCGTTACTGGGAATTCCCTTAAAGCTTCCAGAACATGAAAGAGTTTCCCGATGGTTCGTGGACTTACCAGACAATTCGAAGAGAAATGTATAAATATGAACAGCTGGCGATAGGAGGCATTCAGTTTTCGTCGGTGGTATTGTATAGTTAAGATAAAATGTAAATCGTTTCTTGTGAATATAAATTGTGTTAAAGTAGTGGAAATAAATTAGAGGGAGTTGGACTGCGTTTTTAAATAAATCCAAGAACTGAACTGAACCCGAGTGTGAAAATAAAAACGTTACAATATTATGGAATATATATTATTATTTCTCACAGAAATTTGTGAGGAAGAGTCTCTATAAAATACAGGCGGTAATGCCTTGCCACATTTTACTATAAGGAAGGGAAAATAGAGCCTACGTTAGCAATCATAATTTTTTTATGTAATATTTCTAGATGCGAAGCGAATAATCCATGTGATCAAGACTGTACAGATACTGGGATGGCCATCAAATGTTCTTGCAGAGAGGGATACAAGCTCGCTGCCGATAGTAGAACTTGTTTAGGTAAAAAATTCACGAGGATATCTTTAAAACTAGTGCTTGAAAGTAAATCTTTGCAGATATTGACGAATGCGAATTGAATTTACATGACTGTGCTACGAAAGAGGATTGCATCAATGAATTCGGAACCTTCTCTTGTTACGAACCAGAAATTCCGGAAGAAGAAAATGTAAATTTTGGGGAAAAATGTCCACCAGGTTATAAATTTAATTTCGAGAAACTGGTATGTGATGGTAAGTATTTTACTGTTGGATAGTGGCAGCTGTTTATGCAGTGAGCTGAAGAGTTACCTTTAGGCTCTATGAATAATTAAAACTAAAATGCTCATACATTTAGCGAATGCTGTTAAATTAAATGGTAAACACGAAATGCAAGAAACCAGGAAAATTAGCTGTAGTATTTACATTTTATCTCGGCAGATTCGGTAATAGCATAATACATCTTAGTCTAGGTCAGAACCCCATATTATTCGAAATTACCATAGAAAAATGTAAATTGAAATATGCCGAGAACTCAACCAATGAAGATAGCTGGTGAGATGAGATGAGAAATATTAGATTTATCTGATAAGAAAGGAGTACTTAGGAGAGCGATATATTTCAAGTTATTCCAACTTAAAATCTGTTTTAATATTTTATAGTTTTTTTGTGTTGCCTTGGTGAGCCAAAAGTATGGAAACCTTTGAATAACTCTACAGGAATAATTTTTTTGAAAAATGATAAATACAGAAGTTTTAGCATTTTCTCCTGGCTATGATGTCCAAATATAACCTTGACCTTCAATTTCATTTCAAAGTCAACATGTTTTTCTTTCAAATAGAAACCCCGTATCTTCCAAGTCGGATTGGGAAATAGCGGATAATTTTACATACGAAAATTACCTTGACGTCGACCGACAAGGTCATCCGATTTTGGTGAAAATCTATTGTTTTTTCAAATTTGCGTCCGCCATCTTGGAACCGCCATTTTGAATTTTGTAAATCTGACCTCAGATTCGTAATCAGCGGAGCCCCTCAAAAAGCCCCGTATACCGATTTTGGTAAAAATAGGAGTTCTCGTTTGATAAAATGGCAGTTGTCCTCGGTAGCGGTCAAGGTCATGAACGACGTCATGGTCAAGGTCATTTGGACGTAAAATTTTACCCTCTTTCCGAAACGGGAATAAAAAATGGGGGTTCTCATTTGAAAAAATGCATTTGACCTCGATATTACCGTCAAGGTCATGGTCAAGGTCCACGTCATGGTCAAGGTCCTAGTCATGGCAAGGTCATGGTCAAGATCCAAGTCATGGTCACCGTTAGATCGCCAGGTAAAAGTGCTAAAACTTTTGTATTTATCATTTTTCAAAAAAATATATTCCTGAAGAGTTATTTAAAGGTTTCCATACTTTTGGTTCACCCTGTATATATATATATATATATATATATATATATATATATATTTGTTTTTAAGTTTTCGCGGGCACTAAATGTATTAGATGGTTTCCGGGAATTCATCCGCGTAGTTGATAACTGATCCCTGCCGGGATCGATGGTAAAATGACGACGTTTCGGCAGAGTCACATCTGCCTCTTCAGGTCGGTTCGCCTAATTCTCGTAGCCTTCTGCTTTCGCTTCTAGTTACTCGAATACTAAGGTTTTCTGAAGCGAGCGCGCTGTTATATAGTCGCGGCTCGGCGCCTATTGGTTGGCACCGTGAACGGCTGCGTGTGATTGGCCCTGGGCGCTCAGTTGTTATTCCCGGTTGAGTTGTTATTGGACGGGTCCGGGCCGGTACGGTGTTTAATAGAATTTTTCAACAATTCGATAAGTTCTCTTCGCTATTTCAATTGCCTCTCTTACGAGTCTTGATTTCGGGTGTTCTATATTTGCCAGTAATCTGGTGTTCTCAAAGTCTATTCGGTGTGACGTCGTGGTGGCGTGTTCAGCAATGGATGTTGTTTTTTCCTGCTTTCTTATAGCATTCTGGTGTTCATCACGTCTAGCTTGAATTCTTCTGTTAGTTTGCCCCACATAGGTTTTATGACAGTCTGCACATGGAATCTCGTACACTCCTTGTTATTCTAAAGAGATCCTCGTCTTCGGAGTCCTCAACACCGTGCTTATTTTTCTGTCTGATATTGTGTCTCCGTAGAATTCTTGCAATACTGTCCGTGGTACCCTTGACATACGGTAAATAAGCCTTGGTTATTGGTGTCTCATGCTCCTCGTCTGTTCGTCTCGGTTTTGACTTTAGGGCTCTTTGAATATTTCGGTCTGTAAATCCGTTTTGTCTCAGAGCTGTTTTTAAACTGTTCATTTCCTGTTTGATGTTGTCCTGGTCAGCTAGCCTTTGTGATCTGGTTACTAAAGTTTTGACGACGGCTTGTAGTTGGGCTGGGTGGTGATGAGAATTAGCATGAAGGTATCTGTTGGTGTGAGTTGCTTTCCTATATACTGTATGGCCAAGGGTTCCATCTTCCTTCCTATTTATGAGAACATCAAGGAATGGCAGTTGATTATTGGCTTCAACCTCCATGGTGAATTTTATTCTGTGATGGATGCCATTAAGATGGTCTAAAAATGTGTTGAGGTGTTCCCTCCCATGAGGCCAAATCACAAAAGTATCATCCACATATCGCAACCATAAACTGGGTTTAAGAGTTGCTGTTCTTAGTGCCAGCTCCTCAAAGTTCTCCATAAAAAAGTTGGCTATAACTGGTGAGAGTGGCGATCCCATTTGAGCTCCTTCCACTTGTTTGTATCGTTGGTTCTTGTAAACAAAATAGGTGTTCATCAGGCAGTGCCTTGTTAAGTCTACAAGGTGTTGAGGTGGTTTGTATTTTTCTATTATGATATCCAAGGCTTCGTCGATAGGGATGTTGGTGAAAAGGGACACTACGTCAAAACTGACAAGAAGACACTCAGGTTGTAAAACCGTTTTTCTAAGTATTTCGATGAAATGTGTCGAATTTTTGACATATGAGTCTGCCCCCTCTGCAAACGGTTGAAGTTGTTGGGCTAGGAATTTGGCTAGCTGTTGTGTTGCGGATCCAATTGAACTTACTATTGGCCTCAAAGATGCACCTTCTTTATGAACTTTTGGCAACCCCGAAATTCTATGGGTTGCCAAAAGTACATAAAGAAGCCTTGTATATCATAATAGAAAAATACACACCACCTCAACACCTTGTAGACTTAGCAAGGCACTGCCTGATGAACACCTATTTTGTTTACGAGAACCAACGATACAAACAAGTGGAAGGAGCTCCAATGGGATCGCGACTCTCACCAGTTATAGCGAACCTTTTTAGGGAGAACTTTGAGGAGCTAGCACTAAGAACAGCAACTCTTGAACCCAGTTTATGGTTGCGATATGTGGATGATACTTTTGTGATTTGGCCTCATGGGAGGGAACACCTCAACACATTTTTAGACCACCTTAATGGCATCCATCACAAAATAAAATTCACCATGGAGGTTGAAGCCAATAATCAACTGCCATTCCTTGATGTTCTCATAAATAGGAAGGAAGATGGAACCCTTGGCCATGAGGCCACACTATCAAGATATCGTCTACGTATCGTAGCCAGACTTTTGGTTTCTGGGGGGCTGTGTTTAAAAGGGCCGTTTCGAAATAAGACATGAAGAGGTTTGCCACCGCTGGTGAGAGCGCCGAGCCCATAGGTGCACCGTCGACCTGTCTGTAAAGTTGCCTGTCAAAGGAGAAATATGTGTTTTGGAGACAATATTCCGCGAGTTGCATGATGTGCGCAGGAAGGTCTTCATTCATGGCAATTTGGTCCAAGGCTTCGTCGACGGGGATGCTTGGGTAAAGTGATTTGACGTCGAGACTTGCGAGGCGGTCTTCTTCTTGTAAGTTTAGGTCCCCTATTGTTATGAGAAGATGTTCGGAATTTTTTACGTAGGATGCGGCATTTTCGACTAAAGGTTGCATGGCTGCTGCGAGGTACTTCTCGAGTTGTTGAAGAGGTGAGTTGAAAGCACTGACTATCGGGCGCATCGGGACTCCTTCCTTGTGAATTTTTGGCAGACCGTACAGCTTGACACACCGGACAAGACGACACTTAGCTATGACCGAGAGGGATCTACTGACTTCACACTTGCAACTCAGCAACACCCTCCACGGACTAATCTGGACGTCAACAGAACAACTAATTTTCTTTCGAACAGAAACAGACAAAGAACTCAAAACAGCCAGACTAAACAAGAAACATCAAAACCTTGCTAGGAAGGCCGTACAGACCACAAATACTAGGCAGCTAGACTATGACAAAGTGGTCCACAACGTTTCCAACTATCCACTCTCCGCTGTCGAGAAACAGATCCTTTGTAAAGGCTTCAACTTCGCAATAACTTCAACAATCATACCGGTCGAAGATATCATCTCTGGCGTAGAATCAACACTACACCACGTCGAACCGGAGAAAGCCGAAGAAATAAGGCAAGACGTAGCAAGAATCCTGCGGTCTGCTAAAAAACCAGAGCCAAACGTATCCAGGGCAGAACACCAAGCACTCACTAACCTCAGGAAAAACAAAGACATCACAATCCTACCAGCGGACAAGGGAAACGCCACGGTAGTCATGAACACAAATGACTACAACTCAAAAATGAAAGAAATTCTACTGGACCAAACCTATAAACCAATAAAGAGAGACCCGACAACCTACTTGGAAAAAACAACCAAATCCAAGATTCAGGCTCTCATACCAGATGAGGACATACGCAAAAGACTCATCCCGAGAGAAAAATCCAGTAGATGCCCCAAGCTGTACGGTCTGCCAAAAATTCACAAGGAAGGAGTCCCGATGCGCCCGATAGTCAGTGCTTTCAACTCACCTCTTCAACAACTCGAGAAGTACCTCGCAGCAGCCATGCAACCTTTAGTCGAAAATGCCGCATCCTACGTAAAAAATTCCGAACATCTTCTCATAACAATAGGGGACCTAAACTTACAAGAAGAAGACCGCCTCGCAAGTGTCGACGTCAAATCACTTTACCCAAGCATCCCCGTCGACGAAGCCTTGGACCAAATTGCCATGAATGAAGACCTTCCTGCGCACATCATACAACTCGCGGAACATTGCCTCCACAACACATATTTCTTCTTTGACAGACAACTTTACAGACAGGTCGATGGTGCACCTATGGGCTCGGCGCTCTCACCAGCGGTGGCAAACTTCTTCATGTCTTATTTCGAAACGGCTCATTTAAACACAGCCCCCCTGAAACCAAAAGTCTGGCTACGATACGTAGACGATATCTTGATAGTGTACACCTGGCAAACTCTCTACACGAAAGGATCCAATTCACCATGGGAATGGTAGAAGATGGATGCCTTCCTTTTCTGGACATCAACAGGGAAGCTAGAACACACAGTCTATCGAAAGCCGAAACACACCGACAGATACCTTAACCATCTCACAGACCTTGAGGAGGGATGGGTACAGCAACAACACCATACGACGAGCCCTGAATCAACAAGAACTACCAAGGCACGAAGAAACCCAATAAGACCCCCCCAAAGGCAGCGACCACCCTTCCGTACATACAAGGAGTGACAGATCGGATCGGAAGAATCCTTAGGAAAAGCAACATCAAAACTTCCTACAAACCTCATAAGACGATAAAAAGCATTCTAGGCAATCCCGAAGACCAACGTCCACTAGAGAGTCACGGAGTCTACAAGATACCTTGCGGCGGATGCGAGCAAGCATATGTATGTCAAACAAACCGTAGGATCGAAGCCCGAATCGAAGAGCACAAACTCAGCATACGAAACAAGACCACAACCTCGGCCCTGTTCCAACATCAACAGCAAACAGGACATAGAATCAACTTTGAGGGCTCTAAGCATCTGGCAACAGAAAACAACTTCAAAAGAAGAACAATTAGGGAAGCTATAGAAATTGAAAAGGAAGGAGAAATCAATAACCGTAACGAAGCTCTACACCTGCATCAAGCCTGGAAGAACATCTTACGGGAAAAGAAAAACAAATTAAAAGAGAGCGCAACAATACCAAAACGTTGCATTCCGTCACTCGTAGCTAACTATCAGGACACCCACCCTTCTAACGAACATCTGCGGCCGCCATCGGTACAAATAGGACCACGTCATCGGTACAATTTGCGACAACGCAATGGTGTCACCCAATCAAAACAAACGGTACCGCCCCCTCAACACAATCGGAGGCGGGGCAAAGAAATAGGAGGGGACTCGGGAGATAGCATAAATAGCGGCGCGCACATATCGGAGCTCACTTCCACTTCAGACGCCACGGAGAGCAGACCAAGCGGAGAACGACCTAGCCGACGATCTCGGATACGAAGTAGTCCGGAAAGGTCCGAACCTGTAGCCACCTTTCGTGTTGGAAGAAGAGGAAAAGCCTTATGAAAATGCCAAGTGAGATTTTGGCGAAACGTCAGGCGACCGTTCCTTTACAGGGACAAAACTTTCAACGGACGAACACCCGGGCCATCAAAAGAGCTACACATAGTTCCGTCCGTGCCAACTTGTTTTCAAACAATATATATATATATATATATATATATATATATATATATATATATACGTATATAAATAATTTCTGTAGTTACGTTCTAAATATGTACATTTAATTTCTCAATTATATGTGGTTATGATTCTCCCAAATAAAAACATAAATTTATGAATTGAAATAAATAAATTGGAATATTGGTTACAAGTTGGAATGAGTATAAATTGTAGATATCTTAGACAATTATTTAACAACTTTTGTCACTTAAAATTTTTTATATACTATTACATTTTTTGTAGATATTGACGAATGCCGTTTTGACCTTATGTGTGTGCCACCAAAAACATGCAAGAACACTGTTGGTTCCTTCACATGTGAAGGTGAAGATGTACCTAAATGTCCACCTGGGTTTCATTACAAAGCTGCGACACAAGCTTGCGCAGGTAACACCAGGCCTTATAATAATGCGAAGGCACAAATCAACAACAAAATGTATTATTTTCCAGATATTGATGAATGTTTATCAGGCGAAAACGATTGTAATAAGGAGTCTCAAGAATGTCTTAATACGAAAGGCAATTACACATGCGTTGATAAGGCGTCTAGAAATACTTGCCCCCCTGGATTTAAAAAAAATTACCAAACTCAACTTTGTGAAGGTAAGTGATCATCACTGGCAAAGCCAGTGTTCCAACAAATATGTCACAATAAATGAAAATGATCCAATGATAACGCGCTAAATGAAAGGATGAAAAATGTACTAGGATAGATACGAATGTTTCTGGACATACCCGTAAGCTGTAAAACTACATTTTGCAAAAATAGGATTTGTTTTTACGGTACTCAAGACAAAAAATAAACAGTTGTACAAACAATTAAGGAAGGACAAGTATCCAGCCTTAATAGAAGCTCCTTCTTTATTAAGGCTGTATACAAAAAGTATGGAAAATACTACCAAAAGTATGCAAGACCAGGTGTTTTACTTTCAAAGACAATAAATAACAATCAGCAATCTAACTAAGATCCTTTCCCACACAGTCATGCAAGAATTAAAACAAATTATGAAAATCATTTGAAGGAGAAATAATACAGTTGGCAGCCTCTTCATTTCAATCCTTAATTTTCTACACTGGTTTTTATAAAGCATGTGGACAAACAAAAGTTTCTTAAACGATAGTGCACAACTAGAATTCATTAATGATAATTAAAAATTGGAACATTTCTGACGCGGCTATAAACTCTAACCACTCCTATTAGACATTTAGAGGGTGACACCTAAAATTACGTGGAAGGAGTCAGTTCCTAAAACGATCTCGCCCGTACTCTACTTCATGAGACTTATTTCGGTAAAGGTTATATTCCTTCTTTCCAGCGAATTTCATAAACCTGTTGATCAGTTTTATTAGCCGAAGTGTCGGCGGTGTTGCGTCTAGTCGTGTTTCAGTTGAGGATTTTAAGTTCTAAATTTTCGTCCATATTTCTTTAACAGTCATAATAAGACTCGGCAATAGCATAGTTTCTTTTATTTCATTAATATTTAAAACAGCAAGGATTGGACAATGATGTGCCACATTTCACCAAAAAAAATATTGAGATGTAACGCATTAGAGTCCGATTTCCTATTTCGTTCTAGAAACTATCCTATCTCTTACTGATTGCATTCTGGTACTGTTAATGAGGCATCTCACTGAAATAATATTATATTTATTTTAGACATAAACGAGTGTTTGGACAATCCCGATCTTTGCGATGTCGGAGAAACGTGTGTCAACGAACCAGGAGGTCATTCTTGCGTACCGTCAACAGTACCTCCGAAGCCGACCATTACTACTCCCACCAGCACAACTATAAGAACTACTCCAAGTACTACGACAACTACAAAAGCGACTACCACTACAACAACGACCACAACAGCAAGACCAACGTGTCCTAAAGGATATAAGTACGTTGCTGAAACACACACATGTGCAGGTCGGTACTCAAAAATGACATTTTCAATGTTAATAAAAGTAATATTTTCTTGTTTTAGATATCAATGAATGCCAAGTAGGTCTACATACATGTATGCCTCTAGAAAGGTGTGACAATACGATTGGAAGTTACCACTGTTCAAGGATCTATGGCTGTGGCACTGGTTACACCCTCAATTCACATAATGGTTTATGCGAAGACGATGATGAATGTGCTTTAGGCACGCATAATTGCAAAGAATTAGGTGCTGGTTTTGAGTGCAGAAACACCTTAGGATCTTACCGATGCCAGCCAGTAAAACTGAAAAGACCTTTATTCAGACAATCGTCTTCTACCACTACTCCCTCGACTACAACTATTCCAATGACAACTCGCCCAACTACAACAACGGTAAAGGCCGTGCCGATATATCCTTCTCAACCAAAACAATCTCCTGTCTGGAGTAAACCGGAAATTGCTACCCCAATATACCCCACCAATCGGTTTACTTATCTCACAACGGGAAATTTAAATACTTCTACGAAAGCTTTTGTTCCATATCCTACAATATATTTTAAACCTCAGCCGAGTGTTCCAGAAATTTTACCATATTCTCCAACAACTACTACCACCACTCAGGTGCCACCGCATGTAGATGTCCCTTATGTTGCTACACGTCATCCCATTATAACTGGGCAACTCAAGAAGTGCTTGCCGGGTTATATGATGAATGCCAGAGGCGAATGTGAGGGTAAGATTACATTATTTTTTTACATAAACATTTATTATTGCCAAATTAATAAAAGTAAAACTTCATCCGGGAAAAACGGGATGCTCTGACACGTTCTCTGGAAATGTAGTTTAGGCTGCAAACAGGGGCTGACCTCCAAATGTCAGTTCATTCGTATGAGCCCAAGAAGAATATCCCGCAAAAAAATGTAGTGGGCTACATAAAGCAATTCTCATTTCTACATTGTCTACAGAATCATAATTCACTCAAGTCTGTCGAATCCAATTTTCCATGAAGATAGAAAGAGATGGACAACTGGCGTTTCTAGATGTTTTAATTTCAAAGAATAACGACGGTACCCTTGGCCAAGATGTATTTAGGAAAACTCACACAGATCGTTGCCTCCACAAGAATTCCAATCACCATCCTAGTCAAAAAGGACTGTAAACAAAACTCTTGCGGATCGAGAGTCCAGACTCTCTAAAACACAAATTACTGTGTTTAGATCATGCAATTCAGGTCCATGGTTATGTGAACCGTTCTTAAAATCGAGACAGAAATCTAATCCGAGAAAAACTTTTTCTAATTTAAATCATAACTATAGTATATCACAAAGTAACGGCTTCCACCATAAACTATGTTTGACATTCTTGAATTCTGCTGAACACAAATCTTTGTTTGAAGCAAAATGGATCATAAGGTTAATTCTTGGTAAATTTGAGCTATCTGCGTTGGTAAATAAAGGTCCCAAGAGTAACATTTTCGGTAGTTTGGTTTTTAAAATTCACAATTATGCAAACGATCATGGAGAATCAAGATTTTTGATTAAAGGAGTTAAAGAAGAGAGAGATTGTTAAACTTCAAATGCAACTAAAATGATATCAACATACACCTGCCGCTATAAGCTCTGATTGGTGTTCAACCTATTGTGGCAAACTGTCGTTCTATTTTATCAAAAAATATATTACCATCTATCAAAATATAAAAATAATTTTTGATAATCTATTCATTCTAATTCATTAGATAAATACATAAAAGTGATGTTTATCATTCCAAGTAGAAGATGACAGCTCCCGAATTGAAGCCTCTGTGTGCTCGTTTTCCGATTATCCTTGATATCTAATATAACATCTCATGCTATTATGTTTTTCTTGTAGATATAAACGAATGTGAGACTAATCCATGTGGTAGACAAGAGAAATGCATAAACTATAATGGAAGATTTGAGTGTGCTTCCCCAATGCAGTGTGCAGCAGGGTTTGAACTGGACGAGGCTGGAGAAAAATGTATTGGTAAGTAGCCATAAAATTAGCCAAACTGTGTGGTTTACTCCTTGATGATAATTTAAGAGTTGTTGAAACGGCGTTGAGTGTTTAAATAAAGTTTTGGTGTTAGCGTGCAAAACACATTGCAGAAATTTGCTCATATATAAAGAGAGGACGCGTGGGTTGGAATAAATTCATTTAAAATTCAGGTGTTGGGTTTTTGGAAAAACGCTCGGACACGTCTTTTTTTTTTGACTGTGGTTTTTGTGATGATACACTCATTTATACAGGGTTGGCCAGAAATAAATTGCCACCATCAATTTCATTTTTTCAAATGGAAAAAAAAGTTTTTTATTTTATTTTTGAATTCTGCATTGAATTCTAAGTATTTTTCATGTACAATGTCCTATACCGAAAATTAACAGTTACTAAAAAAATTATATTTCTTTCAAAATTGAAGAAAAAAAACATCAACATATCAAATGAAATGTTCAAATTGTTAACCATTAACCTCCTGACAATACCTAGACTTTCAATTTCACGCAACCCTAAAGATAAAAATCTAACGGGCTTAGATCTGGAGACCTAGCTGGCCATTCGATATTACCTCTCCTTCTGATCCATCCATTTGGAAAAATATTGTCAAGATAATCTCGCACTTTTCGCGAATAGTGCGGGGGCGCTCCACCCTGTTGAAACCATACCGAATCTGCCAGTATATTGGGGTTTTCGCCATTCGGGTAAAGTTCTGTTAAACAGGGTATTATGTCATTTTGTAATAGGTCTAAATACTTTTCCGAGTTAAGTGTTCCCTCAATAAAAACAGGACCCACAATTGAAGTACCCACAATTCCGGCCCATACGTTAACTTTCTTGGAAAACTGTGTATGACTTTCCATAATCCAATGTGGGTACCCATCATTATTTCGAAAAATTCTACTCTCCGGTTCAAATCATCTTCAGAAAGTTCCTGAACTAAATGAACTTTATATGGGTGCCATTTATTTATATGTAAGCATTTTAGAACAGAAGATTTACTTATTGCGGCTATTTGTCTAGTGGATTTGTGAGGATTTTTTTGTAAATCAAACAAAACATTTAATTGTGTATCTTCTGGAAGATGTTTGGTTTTGTAATTCTTACGTGGCTAAATTCTAGAAACTTTTTTTCTAATTTACTAACTACCAATCGTGTAATAGGCCGTTCCGGGTACTTCATATTAAACAATTCGCAAACTTCAGCTTGTGTTCGAGTTCTGTCGCCATATCCTACCATCGTCAAAATTTCTATTCGCTGTTTTTCAGATAAACGCGCCATACTTTGAAACTTTGCAACTGCACTTGACAACTACTTATTTGAAGTAAAATTATAGTACAGTTTCTATGAAAATAAACAAGTGTTAAAAACTCCAGCATTAAAAAAAGGGTTTCCATTCATGCGACTATAATACCGCCAACAATCATAAAAACCAGACATAAATAAATAGGTTCAAACCAACAAACACATTATTTTTACCGTTGTTTTCTTAACTTTGGAAAGAAATGTAATTTTTTATAAGTGTTAATTTTCGGTATAGGACATTGTACATGAAAAATACTTAGTTCAAAAATAAAATAAAAAACAAATCTTTCCATTTGAAAAAATGAGGTTGAGGCCCCCCTGTATAAATGAGTTTATCATCACAAAAACCGCAGTCCAAAAGAAAACCAATGTGTCCGAGCGTTTTTCCAAAAAAAAAAACACATGAATTTTAAATGAATTTGTTCCAACCCACGAGTCCTCACTGAATATATATATATATATATATATATATATATATATATATATATAAATCAAAATATCTTATTTTACAAATAATTTATTTGTTTTAGATGTTAACGAGTGTTCCCGACTAACCCACAAATGCAATCCGACACAGATCTGTAAAAATTTTCAAGGATATTATACGTGTGAATGCCCACCAGGACACCATTTAAACAGAAGAACTGAAACTTGTGAAGATATGGACGAATGCAAATTCTTTAGAGTATGTTTATCCTACCTTTAATAAAGCACTAGATTATGCCTTGGTAACAGCTGAAAAAATAGTATTTTTTTATAAAACATCAAGTAATAACTAATTGCTGTATATTAATTTATTACTTGATATTTATGATTTAGAACCAAAAGGTTGAGGGATAAAAAACGGAACTAATTAAGGCTGTAAATTTCTTCAATCACTTAATTTTAGGTTTAGAATTAAAACACCTACTATACAGATTTATTGTCCGAAAAGTATTTTAATTTTAAAAACAACCTTAAACACAAATAACGCTATCAAGAAGAATTGTTTAGAGTTTAAAATTCTGATCATAATGAGTGTTCACATTTTTCTCACTAATCTGTTTCAAAGTTTTGCTTGAAGCCAGCTCGTACCAACGTATCAGTTCACCTTTCTTATGCATTAATTTTAAAACGTTTGCCTCAATCCCACGTGCTAATTACAGGGGCGTATCGCCAGCATATTAATTAAGGAGTTATGTTTAACAGAATAGATTTTGATTGAGAGCAGGGGAGAAAAATAGAATACTGTGTGGAGACCAATATAATTATGGATGTTGTGATAATTTCCATTCGCTATTAATTAATTAATTAATATTAAAATGCACTCTTTGGTATACCTTTCTTCCAGCCCTGCGGTTACGCAAATTGTATCAACACCCCGGGTTCCTATAGGTGTGAATGCAAAAACGGATTCCGCAAAAACAACAAAGAATGTGAAGATATAGACGAATGTAAGGAGAATCAAGGATTGTGTGAACAAAATTGCATCAACACATGGGGATCGTACAGGTGCAGCTGTAAAGCCGGATTCATACTTAACAGTAGTGACAACAGGTAACCAAATTAGAACTACATCAATGTGTAATTTAATTATTTGGTTAGAAAGTTTTAGGGAATCGTTCATTTAGATTCATAAAACAGTATAATCAAACCAGATAGGTCATTTACTATTTTAGACAGTACAGCTATCATTCACAAAACAACTAAAAATAATGTTTCTTTAAAAATCAATATTCTTATCAATGATCAATTAAATTTCCAAAACGAAAATTTCGATAACGTCATAAAAATTGTACTGGATTATAACAATTTTTTCAACAAATGTAGTAAAGAATTATTTTCATATAAGTAGTTGATAGATATAAGGGAAAATCTGATCAATTCATTGAAGTTTTTTCCAATTTAACTGATGCTGATTGTTGGAAAAAAGGCTATACTACTGTGGAATCTAAAGCAATAACACATATTATGTTTTTTAGAACTTGTACAGATCTAGATGAATGTGAACGGTTTAAAGACAGAAGATTGTGCATTGGTACGTGTAAGAATATACCAGGAAGTTACGCCTGTGAGTGCCCGAGTGGTTACAAGCTTGGAAGCGATGGACGAATTTGTCTTGGTAAGTTTTTAGGTATAAATCAAAAATTTTAAAATGAATGTTATGAAGAATTACAGAATTTCACCCTAAATTGTAATCCATGCCTAACAACATATTCTTTTTAGTGATAAAGGTCATTACGAGCACATATTTAACTTGAGATTCCAAACTTTTAATTCTAACTTTTTAAAACGGGAACCAAGAAGTTTTTACTTTTGCTTTAACAATCCCACTTAGTGTTTAATTCAATTTGTACAAACAATTGACTCTGACACGGCTGACGTGGGGCCTGCAGTGAGAGGAAGCATTGAGCTTCCTCTCACCATTCTGCGAAGCTGCCTGTCTCCTTTATCTCTCAGAAGAATAGCTTGTCAATCCTGTGAGATACAGCAGAATGTCTTTCGCTTTTTCCTTTTGGAATAATCTTCTGGCATTGTCATGCGAAAGTAGCAATACTCAAAATGATTGGGATTTTCTTGTTAAACTATTGGGACTGCAAGGCATACTTTTTCTTTTCCCGTTCATCAGAAGAACTAGAATAAATCTTTTACTATATTGTTACGAGTATTCATCCGACAGCTGGTGCAATCGGCCATCAACCAGTTCATGGAAGGGACATTATTTCGATAAATTCTGGGAACCCGAAATGTTTGTCTCTCAACCGGCGGACCGCTACTGGGAATTCCCTTAAAGCTTCCAGAACATTTCCCGATGGTTCGTGGACGTACCAGACAATTCCGAGATTAATATATAAACGGAATAGCTGGCGATAGGAGGCATTCAGTGTTCGTCGGTCGTATTGTACAATACGATAAGATAAAATGTAAATAGTAGTTTCTGTGAATATAAATTGTGTAAAAGTAGTGGAAGTAAATTAGAGTGTGTTGAACTGTGTTTTTAAATAAATCCAAGAACTGAACCCGAGTGTGATAATAAAAACATTACAATATATATAGTGTTTCAGTCACAGGAACATTACTGTATAAATTTACAATTTCAAAATTTGCTAGTATGATATAATTTTGAAGGGACATTTTGAAAATTCACTACAGAGAGTGAGAATCTCTACAAACTGCCCGACCGTTTCCGCCAATTTATCTTCCAGAAAAAAGAAAATTTTGCCATAGTTATTGAAGCAGTTACATTATAATTAGACAAAAAAAAGGAAAACTGTTCGTTAAAGTTAACAATTTATACGATTTTAAGTTAATACGCTGATAATTGTAAAGTCTCATTATCTTGTAATCCAAATATTTCAAATATTGCCACCAAAACTTCTAAAGATCTAAAGCTGAAAACTAGCGTTGGAAAATCAATTTGACGGCACGTGACGTTAAAACAATCCACATAAAACAAGAGATGTCAATAATTTGAATTCACCTGTAGCTTTCTCACGCAGGTGTATATATTGACACCAGCTGCAATTTAAATTACTTGCCTCCCTGACTGGGAACGTCCTACTAAGCATGTTCTCCAGTGCGAGCATATTCTTTGCATCTCTCACATACTGCAGGTGTCGGACTGCAAATCGAAGCACGCATGGCTAATGATGATATGCACCGAATTGAGATTCGGTGGTCATTCTGCAGCCGAGGCAAGGCGGCACATCAAGGGATGGGGCGGCCGACCACCCCCTGCGGTCATCCGCCAAAGAAGGCAAGCGGATGACCGAGCCGTAAATAAATCAAAACATAAAAACTTTGTGAGCACTTGTAGGATTTATGGACTGCTATTAGGATGTAGATCTATACATGGAAGCCATACGTTGTTAGGCATGGTTTAAACGACCCCGTTAATTCCTTATGGAAAAGAACTCAGTAGTCTTCAAGTCTAAAATGCCAGTCTCAACAAACAGGTATTTGATCAATTTGTCCTACCAATGTTTTCATACGGTTCTGAAATCTAGATTCTAGAAACACGAAAACTAAATTACACAAAGTCTAACCGATGTCATCAATAAAGTAAAATCTCTGAAATGGCAATGGGCAGGAATTTGGCAAGACAACAAACCATACTCAAAACTATCACAGGGGTGTGAAAAGAGCAAATACACGCCCTATTATAAGAGAGGACTACCATATCAGGAAAGTGACGGGCATAACTTGGCCCCAAAAAGCTAAGAACAGAAGCGGATGGAAGAAATGACAAATGTTAGGAAGGTTACATAATGAAATGCTGGTAGAATATAGCTGAATATATTTAGTAATTTTCCATGGTAAAGGAAACAACTCGTAACACTCAGTAGACACAGTATTATGCTATATGTTCTTTCCTCGTTTTTTGCTAGTTTCAACTTAAAGTCTGGAGTCATTTTTAACCATGAGTAATATTATTTTTATGTTTTCTTGGGAAATAACACCAGAATCGAAATAAAAAGCTTTACATTAAAAGAAAAACCAATGTTGTTTGATTTATGACATTTAAGTTGGCATAAGAAAAATTTGTTGTTTTTAGATATACAGGTAGGACAAAAAATTCTAAAGATCATGAATTACAGTTAAACAGCTTTCAAGTTGGAAGAACTTGAAAGAGATGCCTTTAGAATTTATAAGTGGCGTTCCTAGGTACAATTTTGTTATAAGATAGCGCATTCGCCAAAAATACCATCAAAGAATTCTGCTGTTTCAGTGGTCCCATTAATGTCATAAGGGAAAACCTAGGAAAAACTTTATGAACTATCCCGATACTGGGTTGATCAAAAGGAGATGACCATTAATAATTTCTTCCTTAATTGTCGGTAGCCAGATACGATTGAATTCGACAGAAGACAAGCGATACAATCGTCTTCATTCAAAAGAATTAAGGCAGACTCTTTTATTTTTCGTTTTGTGTTGTGTTGTTCTTTGTGAAGTACAGTTAAATTGTACTTTATAGCCTAGGTCCCATACATGTTCACAAATTGACAATTCAACTATATTTCACAAAGAACAACAAACACAAAACGAAAAATAAAAGAGTCTGCCTTAATTCTTTTGAATGAAGACGATTGTAACGCTTCTACTTCTGTGGAATTCAATCGTATCTTGTTACCGACAATTAAGGAAGAAATTATTAATGATCATCTCCTTTTGAACAACCCAGTATCGGGATAGTTCATAAGGGTTTTGTTAGGTTTTCCCTTATGACGTTAATGGGATTACTGAAATAGCAGTATTCTTTGATGTTGTTTTGGGCGAATGCCCTGTTACAATAAATAAATTCTAAAGACAATTCTTTCAAGTTCTTCCAGCTTGAAAGCTGTTTAACTATAATACATGATCTTTAAATATTTTTGTGCTACCTGTATATCTAAAACTAATTTGGTCAAGTGCGAGTTGGACTCGCATACTAAGGGTTCCGTACCACCTTCAAGATTTTAATATTCCAGTTTCAGACAAGCAAGGAATGAGTGCATTTTCTTATATATCTGTTAAAGGAAGCGTTTTAAATTTATAAAAAATATACACTTTGATTTTCCACACATAGACTTTTTATTTTACCTGCTTCTGGATTCGCTTGATTTTTATCAGAATACATTTGTATTTAATTTTCTAATTTGGCCCCCAAAAATTGACATTAGAGTTTTATTTTACTAATAAACTTTCAGAGAAGTCTTTTATAATCTACTGTCTGAGTTTTGAGGCTCTGTAGATTGGAAGATAAAGGGCAAAATAGGTCAAGTTTTAAATTATAATTATTAAATCTGTTATTCAAATTATTAAAAAATACAAATAAAATATATTTTTCAAAATTTAAATAGTGTAGTTTCTAAAGTGGGAATTAAGTCGATGTTTAATATTTTTGTTAATATCTTTTAAACAAATGATTTAAAAATATGATATATTTGTAATTCACATAATGAGCCTTTTATCTGATATATTACATGATGCGTTTGAAAATTGAATCTTTATTTTCCATTTAATTGTATAATTTGTCCCTAAAATTACTATGGGGGTTTTCTAATAATTAATTTTCAGTTTAATTTTATTATGTGGCCCCCAAATAATAGAATTAGGGATTTTTTCATATTTTTCCTATAAACAAAAAAAAAAAGGTCTTATAGTTGGGGGAATAACGGGGGAATAGGCAATTTTTTTAAAATATTTTTTAATGTATTTTAAAATATTCAATTTAAAAAAAATTAAAAAAATATATTTTTATTCGTCATAATGAGCTCTGTGATTTAATATATTACATGACCCGTTAGAAACAATTATAATTTTTTATTTTCTATTTAATTCTATCATTTGCCCCCCAAAATGAATATTAGGGGTTTCTCCTTATTTTTCCAGTAAAGTTCAGGTGAGGGGCTATACTTCCATTTTTTCAAAAATTTTCAGCTTATAGTTTCGGAAATAAGGGGGGAATAGGTAAAATTTTTTATATTTTTGTTAATATTTTTAAATTAATTTATTTAAAAAATATGAAAAAATTATATTTGTTTTCGTCATAATGAGCCCTTTCATTTGAAATATAACATGATGGGTTAGAAACAATTTTAATTTTATATTTTCCATTTAATTCTATAATTTGCCCCCCAAAATGAATATTAGGGGTTTTTCCTTATTTTTCCCGTAAAGTTCAGGTGAGGGGCTATTCCTCCATTTTTTTTTTTCAAAATTTTCCAGCCTATGGTTTCGGAGATAGGGGGGGATGGGTAAATTTTTTTATATTTTTGTTAATATCTTTTAATTAATTTATTTTAAAAATATGAAAAAAATATTATATTTGTTTTCGTCATAATGAGCCCTTTCATTTGAGATATAACATGATGGGGTTAGAAACAATTTTAATTTTATATTTTCCATTTAATTCTATAATTTTCCCCCAAAAGTAATATTAATGGTTTCTCCTCCTTATTTTTACTGTAAAGTTCGGGCAACGCCCTATATTTCCTATTTTTTTCAAAATTTTAGGCTCTGTAGTTTCGGAGATCAGGAGCGGGAACGGTCGATTTTTTTAGTTTTCCCCCCCAGAAGTACCCCTAAAATCTTTTTTTTTTCTTTTACGATATGTACTCCTGATCGGGTCACCAAATTATACATTGATACCAAATTTCAACCTCTTCCGTCCAGTAGTTTAGGAGAAAATTACTGTGATGTGACAGAGACAGAAATCCGGAGTGATATTATAAGGGTATCCGTATATTGTATATACGGAACCCTAACAACAAATTTTTCTTATGTCAACTTAAATGGCATAAATCAAACTTGCAACTTTGAAACGTTTGGTTTTTCTTTAATATACAGCTTTTTATGTCGATTGTGGTGTTATTTCCCAAGAAAACGTAAAAATAATCAAGAATATGCCACAAATAACATTTAGAAGACAATTAGTAATATTATGTATGATATAATTTTAGAACTTTCACACTGACAGTTAATATAGCACAGCTCATTTAAGTACACTGTCGGATCAGTTTTTTTGAATGGTAATTATTGTTATGTTAATTGCAATGCTTGCGCTTTTTCAGATATAGACGAATGCGAGAGGAATGTCTGTAATAATGACGAAGTCTGCATAAACACCAGAGGTGGATACAAGTGCTACTCAATCAAATGCCCTCCAAATTATGTTAAAGATACAGACCAGAAATCGTAAGTATTCAATTTTTGGAAAAGGGGCTCGTTTATTAAGGACTAGGCTTTAACTATCGATATATTCATAATAATAATTAAAGTACATTCAAATTCTTTAATTTATACAAAGAATAATTTCAAGTCAAGATATTAAGATTTACGCATATAGTAAAGTCGTATCATACACAAGAAGAGTTGTTTAGTATGATTCCAATGACTTGCCAACATCAACAGTTATTTTTTTGATAGCGAACTGACGGTCGTTCATATCGGTTTCTTCAATTTTTCGGTTGTTCATTTTTTTTTGAATTGTCGAAAGCTCTGGTCGTCTTCAATGTTTGTCTTATCTGCAGTAGCCTTCCCAAGCACGAATGTTTTTTTGTGCATAAGACAATGTATAATTTCTAGTAGGACCCCTACAATGGACTCAAACTTTGAAAAATTATTTAAGCATTTTAAACATGTGGTTGAGTTAGGAGCTCTTATTTTGTGATGTTCAATAACAATAATAACTAAACACGTCATTTTCGAACGTTATAACCAAACTTAGGGTAATCGGTAGGTACTGCTTAACGATCAACAAAGCTTCTTCGTCATCTGCATCTTTTAGTCCGTCTAACTTGTTCCTTTATGTAGTCCCGTCTTTATACTCTATTCTCACTCATTCTTTTACAGGTTCGACCCACACCTCTTCTACCTGATGCCGAGGTGTCTCTTGCTCTCTGCTCTATCGTCTGCCATTCTGGTTATGTCTTTTACCACTCACTTTACCTTATCAATACCCAGTCGTTTATTCTTTCCATGTTTTCATTTCATCACTTCTTGCCCAATCATCGTCGTCTTTTCTAGCCTCCTTTGAGTCAAATCTTGTTTCTGCCGTCTATGTCATTATTGGTGTTATAGTAGCTTTGTAAATTCTTGCCGAAATTTCCGTTCTAAAGTGATTTCTTCATATTGTTTTATTTAGTCATCCTGCTATTCTATTGGCTTCCTGTATTTGCTTTTTTTTAACTTCTGTTTATATATTTATGTAGCTGGTTAAGGCGATTCCATAATCTGTTTTATGCTAAAGTCATCAATCTCAGTCTTACATCCAATTGGCTCTATACTAATATAAGTGTTTTCGTCACCTGAGCTGAGATTGCCATATTGAACTTTTTTGCTACTGTGTTGAACACCACCCACACTTTACTGATGGGAGACGTCAATTTAAAAATGAGGACAAGCATGAAGAAAACAATGATTGGTAAAGGTGGCATAAGACAAAAGAATAAGTCTATCAAAGGGAGAAATAAGTCTATCAAAGGGAGAAATAAGTCTATCAAAAGGAGAAATCCGAAAGACCTGGAGTAATACAAATATGATATTACACAATGAAGATTAAACTAAAAATAGTTTTAAATTGATAGAAATAAATAAATGTGAGAGCACTAAATTAGTAATAAGTATCATATTGTAATTCTTTGCTAAAAAATACTGTCGCAAATATTTGGGTATCGTAGGTTTGGAGAATATTTGGGAGTGAAGAGGTGATTCTGGCTATAATCGAAGTCATTAATTATCAATAACATCTCTTTTCATTCAGGTGATATTGTTACCGACACGAATCTCTCAAATTTCAATGAAAATTCGATCTAAAATATTTCTGTAATATGCAATATTTCAGAATATTGTTTGGAATAGACAGAAGGATATCTCAGTGACAGTTATTATGATATTTCATGATGTACGCGTACAAGCTTACGTAATTTTTCTTGTTTACGTCCGAAAATGTTGGTTATGTGCCGAAATTATTCATGTAATTCCTGGTTTATTAGATCACATATGTAGTCAAGTTCTTATCTAAGGAGCCTTTGTTCATTTTATTAAATTAATAGTTTAAAAAAACTTCAGACATTTAGTGAACAAAAGAATACCAGTACTAATAAATATTTGTGAAAAAGATCTTACGTTTACAGACGTTGCAAGCGGTTACAGTCACTCTGCGACCCAAGGGACTACAAATGCCTGCTCCTACCTGAACAGTACACCTACCAATATATTACACTGGTTTCCAACTTACCTTTGTCAAATGGGCACATCCAGTTGTTCCAAATAAAAGGACCGCAATGGATTTATTCAAAAGCTGAATTCACTTTGAAGGTTCTCGATGTTAGTTGCCCTTATAGTATAAAGAAAGTGGACGAAAGTTATTTCCAGAAAGTCACAGATCAGCTAAACACGATGGCTTTATATTTAATTAAGTCTATACAGGGACCCCAAGAAATCAAGCTACAAGTTGAAATGAACATGTTCAGAAACAATATGCCAATTGGTACTGCCGTTGTTTATATAATCATTGTAGTTTCTGAACATCCTTTTTAAAGGGATATCGTATTTTAAGATGGAGACACTTGTAAATATTCTCATTTAGATTATGTATTTTTCTATCAGCAAATTTAAGACGCAGTAAAATGCTATATTTGACTTAAGTCATATTGCCACTGTAGATCGAGCTTATTAATAAAAGGTTTTAAGTTTTAAATAACGTATTTTTCATTCAGCAGTAAGTACAAGAAATTGGTAATTGGCAACTTTTAGATAGGTACCACCATTTTATGAATGATTGAGTCTCAATTCTATACTATCTGTAATAGTTATTGCCAGGGGCGTATCCAGCTTTTGGTTTAGGGAGAAGCAAATCAAAAAAAAGTCCCAGGGACGGGAACAATTCAGAAAACTTTTTGGTCCAGGGGGGTCAGCAAATTTATGGTAAGGTTTAATGGCTCATGGTAGTTTTTTCAGGTCGGGGGGGGGGCATGTGCTCCCTTGCCCCTCCCACGGTACGCCCATGGTTATTGCAATCTTTGCAATGCAAAATGAATATACATTTTAAATACAAACACTTTTAATCTCAATAAAAATCCTGGGAATCTGGAGCAGTTTTTATTTTAGAAACTTTAACATACTATGACGAAGAAACAAGGATTTATCAAGACATAATCAGATATGAGAAGGATCATGCTATGTATTTTAAGGTAAGCACAAGACTAAAGGACCTAAAGTGAAACCAGAAATAGTTGTAGCTTACAACAAAGGGAAAAGCTGGTATTGACTTATCTGATCAGATGACATGAAAGACAACCACCTATAAAAAAGAGTGGTCTCCAAAAAAGATGAACTTCGTGGAATTTGCATCTTGCTAACAGTAATTTAAGAGATTCAGATGACAGATCTGCAGTCAGAAAGGCAGTAAAAAAGTGATGACCTATTGTCCTACATGTCCTGGTCAACCTTTCATGTGTTTTGATTGTTTTAAAAATATTCACACTTAGTTTACAATTTTTTTACCTCAATGTATGACCATGTTAATTTTTTTTGTTGGAAATAATAAATTAGATTTATTACCAGCAATTTTCGATTATTTGTCCTTCAGTGGCCACAAAATTTATAATGAAGTTTCCCTGGAGGCCACCCTACTAGAACCCTGTATACAAATCTAGCTAGTGTCATCCAAATTTGAATGATACATCAAGAAGTAAAAATCAATGTCACTCACATATGGCCTCATTAAAAAAATCCGAATCAGTATGTTAAATATAAAATTTGGTTTTTAATTTATGAAAAATAATCATTACTGGATGATATTAACCAAGTAATCCAAAAATACTCTTTCTAATGTCTATTCTGTCTCAATCATTGCATATTTCTCTTATTTGATCTTTTATTCTACTTGACTGATGTAATTCGTCCCTATATGTTTTTCAATAATCCAATTTTTTATGGTCTTTGTTTACTGCCTATTAAAAAAATCACCAATCTTGGGGCAAATGTGGGATCACTAGTTAAAGAGTATTTTGGGAAATTATTGAATAATAACATGATATATACTTTTGTTTTATATTTAAACAAACCTTTCAACAACAAATCTTCCTCCAAGCCAAAATACTCAAAGTATACATTTGTATAAAAATGTGTAAATAGTAGTAATGATGGCAAAAAAGTATGCTTGTCTTGTGCGTCATTTAAAAATAATCTTACAAAGAACAGAAGTTATTTCATAATATTTTAAATTTCACAATTAATTTTTAATTGTAAACTACTGTGACTTATACATGTGTGACAAAACAGTTATATCTTTCTAAACACTCCACCAAAAAGTACCCAATCACCCACATAAATACCAAAAGCAGCATAATAATTATTTTTGAAGTACTATGAAAACAAAATAAAGACAAGTTTATTTTTGGAAAAAGGTTCACAAACACGTTTTTGAATTTTGCTTTTCAGTTCATGTTTTGCAGCCCAATAGTATAGAATTTATATCTTATTACGAATTTCGGAAATAGTATTGAGCATGGAAGGACTTGTAGACGGAAATTCCATTTTAACAAGGGAACTAGTTGTCAGAGTAATTGCTCTTTTGAAGACAGGCAAAGTTAATTACGTCCAAATTACCAAATTTTAGTCAGTCAACTGTACACTGAGCAGTAGCAAACAATTTCCTGACTAGTAGAAACGAAAGAAGGCCAGTGCAGAGACGACCACTGGCAACTACACCCGCAGACAAGAGATATTTGAGGCTGCAAGCCTTGAGAAACTGTAAGATAGCTTTAACCAGACTTGGCTGATTCTGAAAACTTAAGGGTAATTTCACAAACGGGGAGAAATGTGTTGAAGTAAGATCATATCAGGGGCAATTAGCTGACACTGTTCAGCAACGGATCAGTAAACACCTGGCGAGGTTAAGATTTGCAAGTGACCAAAAAGTGGGATTTTCAAGACTAAGGTAATGTACTTATCACGAATGACTCCAGATTTTGTCAATGTACTTCAGATCAGAGAATGCCTATTTATATTAATATTGGTGGAGGGCGTATCATGTTGTGAGGTACTGTTAGATTGAAGATTGTTAACTGCTCATAGGCACATTACACATTGATGCAGTCCTTACAAAGTGCATACCTACAAAAGTTTCAGTTTTGGGCTAGTTTGCACCCAAGTTTAAAAGTTATTGAGCATTCTTTACAGAACTCCCTAAGTTCTTACATATTGAATGCGAAAATTTCGACCAAGAATAAAAAACGAATTGATTAAAAATATGCCACGGCATTGCCTAGAGGAGACACATTCTATTTATTTGTGAAAAATATTTGCTACGAGTATTGTCATTATCCTTTAATTTATCTTTGCAACAAAATTCACCAAACACAAACTGTAAGTCTTGTTAATGATGTGATCAAACATATGCAAAACTGCAAAATTTATATAAATAATTATAATTCCTGTTTTATTATGCAATACTTTACAGGAGAAGCATATTCTTCACTTTTTACTAGGCTACATTTTGGTCAGTCAAAAGCAGAATAAATGAATACAACTGAAATTTGATGTATCAGAATCACAGGACAATATTGTTACCAATTAAAAGTCAACGAAATTTCAGATGCTAACTACAACAAATCGGGAGTATTTATTATACATTGTGACATAATTTCACTATTAAGTCAAAATAATCTGGTACTATTTCTCTGTTATTTCAACAATTTATAATTTGCTGATTATAAATGCAACGTTGCATTATAGTCACAGTAGGTTATTAGAAGTAAAATCAAAAACTTAATACTTTAAGTCAATATTGACTTGAATAAAATGCAAAAATTGGGTAAAATAATTGTATAAATGCATTTACTCCAATTAAAAAGTAAAGTATTTACAACCTTGAAGACATTTTTCTGGCTCTCAAAAATATAGAATCGATATTTTTGAAGACTTCCGCAGCAGATTTGGCAGCATCGACTCGATGATGAAGACCTCGTATCTGATAGTAATCTACAAGCGGTCTGGTTTGAGTGTGATATGTATTTAGTCTTTTCTTCAAAGCATCCACGTTATCATCTGATCTCCTTATCAAAGGTTCTCCAGTGACGTCATCGGTCATGGGCTGTTTAGGAGGAGAGAACTCTTCGTGATACGACCGTCCACTAGCCGGGTGAATTAAGCGTCCGGTAATTCTTCGAAATAATAAGCTGTCTTCGATACCAAACTCAATCACAGCATCCAGGTGGCTTTTGCGTTTTTCCAACAACTCATCAAGCTGTAACAGAGAATCTTCAGCATTGTCTCTAGAAAATATTTAACGGACTTTAAAACTAGCAGATTCTTTGAAAAAATATATGTTTTGAAAACTCTTTATTACGCGGCCAACACTCACTAGTAATTATGTTTCCTTTCAACATGAAGTATAAATTATAAATGTGTAAAACACCAATGCTTTATGTCCACAATAGGACTTCCAATGTTTCCTACAATCATAGTTAAGCCTAGAATAAACAAGAAGCTATGTAAGCTTCTGTTTGCATAAATCAAATCCCATTTTTGTACTCACAAACATGAACATTTTTACAGTACTTTTATACATTTAAAAGTACAAAACTAATGAATAAGACACTGACTAAACATTAATACAGCCTTCTTGTCTGCACTTTTTCTGCAAATTAAGAAGTATAAACTGATATTGCATTCAAGGTGCAGTAAATAAGATTAATTAAATTTAGTATATGTGAAAAATGGGCATCCTAGTTAACATATGCATTGTTAAGTTTGGAAATGCTGTGGAACCTTTGGTGTGTCACAAATATAAAACACAGTTTTGCACCCTAACTGAGTTTGTTTTACTCCTGGATAATGACAATAGTATCAACTATCTGTTGATTTTGTAATATAAAATGTTATCTGTTATAAAAATGTATATCTCCTACAGTAGAAAGTTGATTTTATTCATCATTTCTCCCTTTAATTGAATAATTGAGAAATTTTGTATGATTATATTCCTCCCATTTTGAGCTCATATAGTAAAAGCACACAAAAAATAAGGAGAATGATGATTATATGAATAAAATCTCAAGAAGATAATTCTGATAAAAAACATTAAGAAAAATATAAAAATAAAAATATGATTTGTTAGTAGAACTTAAAATTAAAATCACTGAAAAGATTATTTAAATTGAAATTTAAAAAATCCTGTGTTATTGAACTTTAAAAATCCCAGGGTGTTTTGTAGAAGGTTTGCCAAACTTGGAGGGGAGATAGGTCAGCTCATGTGCTATATTATGTAGTCCATTAATTTTGTTTCTTAATTTTCAGATGTTTACATTTGAACTGTTATAACTTTTCTTTATTTTTCACTGCATCTTCCCCAAATAAACTTAAATCTAATCTATGATGTTTGTTTGCTCATCTGCATTTTATATTTGACACAAAAAATTGGTTGAATAAATTATATTAGTTCACAAGTGGCCACATTCCATAAAAAAGTCATTAAGTTAAACACTTTATCACATTAAAAAAAAATAGAAGCACATCAAGAACTTTGAATGCTTACAAAAACTTCTCTACTTCAACCCCTTTTCAACGATATATCACACCTATTGTAAACTAATCAGTATCATAATAAAATTTGAGATTGTAACTTACGTTAGAACTATAAAAAATAAAACATACACCAAGTTGCAATAATTTGCCCAAATGTTATCATATTAGTTGTTGTACACATATTATAAATGCAAATTTCCTGATCATAGAAACTGGATGTGACACTATCATAAAGAAACGACAGTAAGCAAAAAATATAAAATTTAAAGAAAAATAGATGCTCATATTAAAACAATGGAAATTAATTAAAAAGTCTCATGAAACTTGAAGTTTCATAACTTATGTAAACATGTATTTCACCTACTACCAATATTTAGAACTAATCGCTAAACATTCATAATTATATAACTGAATATTAGCAATAAAATGTAGAAATGAAGATTTTTATGGAATGATTACTGACCTTTTCAGCCTGTACAACTGTCCTAGGGAATCCATCTAACAAGAATCCATTGCTGCACTCTGGTTTGTCCAAGTTCTTGTCAATCATGTTAACAACAAGGTCATCACTGACAAGTTTTCCTTCATCCATAACCTTCTTTAATTGGGTTCCCAGAGAGGAACCTGACTGAATTTCTGCTCGCAGCATATCACCTGTTGAGAGGTGACAGACACAGTATTTTTCTTTCAGTAATGGAGCCTTAAAATGAAGATAGATCATGGAATCAAATGTTAGAATCTCTGTTAGTTTTCTTTCAGCAACAAATTTAAAAATTAATGAATAAAAACAATTTGAAAATCTAAAACTTTTACTACTGAATAAATTAGTAAATTGATTAGGGTGATCTGATTGACAGAGATAATCACTGTGAACTATTGTTTCAGTTTGTGTTTTCTTCATGAAAAGGGAGAATTTTAAAAATACAAGAAATTACTGATTAATATGTTGGGAATACAAAATATCTACAAATAATAATCTGTTTGTTCCTTTCAAAATCTTGAACATGTAAGGATGAAATATAATTTATTATATGTAATAACTTCTTTGTAATCATTAAAATATTCTGATATTATTCTGGGCTGACAATTGGCAAACAGGTGTTTGTAGCATATGTAGACCCATTATCTATCAGTCACCAAGTCTTAATTAAATATATTCACCTGGGTTCCCTTTCCTGAACCTGGAGGCCCCAAAAGAACTGCTCTGATCCCTTCAGCAACTGTATTTCCTTCAGGTATTGGTTCTACTTTTGCTGCTGCTAATGGTGCCATTTTACAAACTTCTTAATGGTTTTTATGCTGGAAGAACATCATAAACTGATTAGTTTTGAAGCATTTCAATTTTTACCAATTAAATTGCTAATTAGGGGTCAAAATATGTAGTACTTGATTTGTCAAAACTTACATCTCGTGAGTACAGAAGTAATAAACACGGTGAAAGTATTTTACTCACCTCACGTGCAAATTATAAAAGTGGATAAATAAAATGTGAAATAAACTGTTACTTAATATTTGGGATTAAAGGTGACCTTTGTACGACCCATTTGATAAGAAAAATGTCTAAAAACGATCTTGAAATCCCAATTCTAACCTCACAATTCTGGGACTGGGGGTTACTGGGGTACAAAAAATGTCAAATGTCAGAACCACAGAATAAATCCAAGGAACATTAATACGTCAGACGGAACATTTAACCATGTTTCTAAAACCATTGAGTAATATACAAATACACTATACTTACTACTTAATAAATATAAACCACGCATTTTTAATGGTTTTAATACTGTTTGTAGAATAGACCAACACTCGCTTTCTAAATATTTTGCACTACGTAATTAGATATTTCATTATAAAATTTAAAAGTGGAATATACAGGATGTCACAAAAGGCATACTACTTTTATTATCTTAGAGCATATTTTTTTGGAGGTAGCCTGCAATGTACAAATATAACAAATAACAAAAAATAAATAATTATTATTAAAAATAATTATTTTCACCAACTATAAATAGCCCATTTTACTCTTTAGAATTTGGCAGAGTTGGAATAGCTACATTAGCCTCTGATTACTGCATTGTAGTTTCTTCTCTGGTTTTAGTAAAAAAATGTTCAAATAATTTTTGACCTTCACAAGATAATAATTTCATTTTTTATGTCACTTAGTGATTCTGTGTGTTTATCTATTACGCCCACCTTAAGATTTTGTTATCGCAAATGGTGCATATTGCTTAGACAATTTATCAGGCTGGGTAGAGCATATACTTTTGGAGGTAACCTGCAGTCTTCAAGACCAGAAATGCAAGGCAATAAACAGAGCATCATGTTATCTCACTTGGTGGGTGGAAGCAGCCAATGAGCTACATACTGAACCTAGCTCATTGGAAGCAGCTCCCAAAAGACTGAAATATCCTCTGGCTCTCTCTATTGCACTGTCATTCTAGTCCTGCTACGATATTTAGTACTTAAAAAATTCTGTGTTTCATAATGCTCATTTATAACGATGACTAATACCAAACAGATCATCAGAGCGATCCCATCTGCTCAACTTCTTCATCTTCATCTCCCATCCGCCAATCGAAATGTTTTGTCGGTTTATTCTGGTAGGCTAATGTGTATAAAGTTTAATTCTGGAATGGGATTCGAATATATTTTTTACAATCTGCCAATTTTGGTAGAGTAAGATAAAAGGTTATAAGAATATGTTTGATTGTCGTCATTTTCCTCATAAACATCTTTCGCAAAGGTCATACACAAGTTAGATATATTGTCCATATTCATTATCAGAAATTTAAATGCTGAAGAATACATCAATATGTTGGACACGGAAATATAAGCTGTAATAATTATGAATCATCCACAAAAATTTTCTCAAGACAAGATTGGGTGACGTGCACTTATATAATGGTCTGCAAAATCACCGGATCTTAACCCATTAAGTTCTTTCTTGCGGGGTAACCTTAGATTAAAGGCGTATGAAGACTAAACCACAAACTATTGGTGATTTACGGTAGAGAATTGTAGAAAAATGTAACAGCATTGCTAGAAAAAATTTACAAAATATTGAAGAAACACAAAATAGCATGAACATTTTGAATACTTTATTGACTAGAATTTGGTATTGTTACTATGGGACTTATTAATGTAACAACAAACTCCGTAAATTATATTCTTGTAATATATTCTTTTTTAAATGAGTTCTAGAATGTTTTCGCTGTTCAATATAAACGAGGTTACAGGAGGTAAAGACTTGTATTAAATTGAAGAACTTTGCCTAAAAATATTAAATGTGGATAAAACATTTCTGTCTAAAATTCTTAAATTTTAGTTTGAAAAGGAAGTAATTGAAGCGCATTTGTACCCGAAAACTTTATTTTTATTCTCTAAAATACATCACATTTTATGGCCCATTATAAAAAATATATTAACTAAACTACAGTTGTTCTGGAAGACCAACAATTTGTATAATTTTGATGAAATAATACTATATATTAAATGCGCCTTTAAGACACCGTTATAAAATTAATGGCACCACAAAAATACTGGTAGGTTTCTAATATTGGCAGCACTATAATTTTTAAATTGGGCAAAGCCGTAATAAAATTTGAAAATGTAAGGGTAATAACAATTTTTTATATAGATATGTATAAAAGGTAATATAATATAAAAATATAGTATATCTAAAGTCAACATCATTAAGTCTTAAATTTCAACAAATGAACACAATAAAATAAGTAACTGCTTGGTCAGTCTTTCCTTCTCTGCAGATAGTTTAGAACCATCCACCCGAATTCCTATCACAGTTTAGTTGAATGTATAAGGATTGCCAAATTTATGCAACGTAATAATTAAAAAAAAACAAGCATTAGAACATTTTTATATGTGCCGCTTTGAAGGATATTTTTTTTGTTTTCTTTAGTTTTTACCAGTTTAACAGATATTTAAAAATAAACAATTCACTATTTAACCAAGCAATTCAAAGTAAGTAATATCAACAGTAATCTGGAGTATGCAAGAGGATCCCTACATAATAATCAAATTTTCTATCAGAGCTTGATTGAAATACAAATGAGGTTTCGTTGATTCCACATTCTAGGCAATATAAGCAGGTGTTTTATTTCGGTAGTGTGCCCTCCTTAAGCCTCCTATACCTTTCGTCCTGCCAAGGGTGGCTCACATTAGTGTAATAAAAATGTGTTTGAATTGTCTAGAACCAAGAGTTTCAACCAAGCTCTTACTGAAATATGTTTTCGATATCCTAGAAATAAGCTTGAACTATTATACAGTTTACGATTTGGATACAAGTGATGTTTGTATAAGATGATAGAAAGCTTTTCAGTATTTTAAATAAATCGTGTTTAGTTGTTTTGTACCCTAACATCAAATGTGTATTGTTAACATTCAAACCACGCTTCAACCACCAAATTGGCACTGTAAGGAGTAAATACACATGATGACAACTTAGTTATCGAAACAATCGTTGAATGTTTTAAATAAAGGTTTGATGTACAAGTACAATTAATGCGTTTCGTTGTAATCTTTTTGCAATCCTTAGCTGTGAAGGTGGGTTGTTGAGCTGATGTTAGTAGGTGTTTAAAAATAATTTATTATCAAAATATTTCGGAGAATGTATCAAAATAATACTTCAAGCCAATTATTTTTCGAAATGAGAGCTCAAAAATTGTAGCAGATAAAGATAATACTCCAGATTACTTAATTAACAATACAGTTTTTCATATCAATATATGAGGAATTATCACATTCAAAGGAATAATACGTTAAAAATTAAAAATTTAAACAAATAATAAAAATATATAATATTAAATGTAATTTGTTGTGTCATTATGCATGACAGTATATTTTGCCATGTGTATTCTGTCGTAGATGTAGAGCCTGCCGACGTTGTAACATTTAGATCCATATATTATAACGCAGGAAACTATAATAGCCATAGCAAAAAAAAACCAGAACAAGTTTACGTTCCCTCCAGCATGGTTAACTGTAACAAACAAAACATTTAAAAAATCTGTTGACAGTTTTTTTATTTTTGATACAAAAGTTGCGAGTATTTTTTTAGGTAAGTAGATGCTCCCTAAATTTTAATACTGCGTAATTACTTGGAGTAGCTCCAAAGCACGAAACGAGTGCTCTATTTCTAGATGAAATAAATAAAGCTAGAAAACTAGCCGGAAATGTATAGTACGCCTTTCTGAAGCAGAAGAAAGGGTCATTATTTATTAGAGTGAACACGTAAAGTATGGAAACTACCAAATAAAGATTTTATTCCAGATAAAATAAGAATAAACAATCGGAAACGTCAATCTTAATTTAATAATGCGCAAATCTGGAAGTAAGTAGATTTCTCAAGACGTTATTAATGTGGTCTGAATTACGTCATATACAATTTTTTTAAATGGCAACTCCAATATTTGATATATCGATTTGAAAGATCTAGTAACTCTACATACAGGATGTTTAAATTTGAAATAGGTGACATAACAAGTTTTTCTAGAAACAAATGTCAGTTTTTTATTCACTTAAACCAAAACAATCAACTGAAAGGTATAAGTATAAAAGAATGAGAAAAAATCAAAGCAAATGTTCAAATTGGCCACCATTTACTCGCTTTTTACAGTGAGCAATGCGATTTAAAATTCTTTGATTAACACTGCAGTAATGTTGTTTTTTATGAAAAAAAGTTTTTCTGCACCTTTCATGTGTTGTTATAGATCGATATTTTACTCGTTTTTACTTCGATTTTTTCCTCAAACAATGAATAGACAAGTTAAATTTGCGTTCCTATCATAACAAATGTCAAATTTGATGGTTGACAGACTTGAATGACTTTCGGTTAAGATGCCGGGGCAGCCGCAAGTGTGTGTATGTCCTAGGTTAATAAATTAGTCCCCTACAGTATAGTGAAAGCCGTTTTTAGGGTTCCGTATATACAATAAACGGATTACGGATACCTTTATAATATCACTCCGGATTTCTCTCTCTTTCACATCACAGCAATTTTCTCCTAAACTACTGGACGGAAAAAGTTGAAATTTGATATCAGTGTATAGTTTGGTGACCCGATCAGGAGTACATATCGTAAAAGAAGAAATTTTGATTTTAGGGGTATTTCTGGGGGGGAGGGGAAAAATCAACCGTTCCCCCCCCCTGATCTCCGAAACTACTGAGAAAAAAATGGGAAATATAGAACGTTGCCCGAACTTTACAGGAAAAATAAGGAAAAACCGTTAATATAAATTTTGGGGGGCAAATTATAGAATTAAATGAACATTTAATTTTTTTTTTCAAACGCATCATTTCTGAGGAACACAAATATATTTTTTTCATATTAAAAAAAAAATTAAAAAGATATTAACGAAAATATACCAAAATTTACCCATCCCCCACCTTATCTCTGAAACTATAAAACGTAAAGTTTTGAAAAAAAAATAGAGGTATAGGGTCTGACCTGAAGTTTACTGGAAAATAAGGAGAAATCTCTATTTTTAATTTTGGGGTGCAAATTACAGAATTAAATGGAAAAATTAAAATTAAAATTGTTTCTAACTGATCATGTCATATATCAAATGAAAGGGTTCATTATGACGAAAACAAATATATCTTTTCATATTTTTAAAATAGATTAATTAAAAGATATTAACAAAAATATAAAAATGTTTACCCATCCCCCCCTTATTTCCGAAACCATAAGCTGTAAAATTTTGAAAAAAAATAGAGGTATAGCGCCTCACCTGTACTTTACTGGAAAAATAAGGAGAAACCCCTAATATTCATTTTGGGGGGCAAATTATAGAATTAACTGGAAAATAAAAAATTATAATTGTTTCTAACGGATCAAGTAAATATTTTTAAAATAAATGTATTGCATGATGCGTTAAAAAAATAAAAACGTTATGAGGAATACAAATATATATTTTTCATATTTTTAAAATTAATTGTTTACAAGATATTAACATAAAGATATAAAAAATTCTCATTTCTGGCTTTATTATTAGTAGTAGATTATAAACGGCTTCTGTGAAAGATTATTAGTAAAATAAAAAATGTTAATTTTTGGGGGCCAAATTAGAAAATTAAATACATATGTATTCTGATAAAAATCAACCGAATCCTGAAGCAGATAAAATAAAAAGTCTATCTGTGGAAAATCAAAGTGTATATTTTTATAAATTTAAAACGCTTCCTTTAAAAGGTATTAGGGTAAATATAAGAAAATGCACTCATTCCCTGCTTGTCGGAAACTGGAATATTAGAATCTTGAAGGTGGACGGAACTCTTACTATGCGAGTCCAACTGGCACTTGACCAAATTATTTTAAAACCGTTTTCCTTTGTTAAGGGGTCAGATTCTGTAAATTTTATATTCAAATTTCTCTGCAATCTCATGAGCAGCAATATGTTAGATTATATATATAAACACAATTTTAATATACCACATTTTTCAAAACGGACTAGAAGGTGTAAAATAAATAATCCCTGTCCCCGACTAATTTATAACCGCATACAGATTGCCTTGAATACTTGTGAATTCTTAATAACTATGGAAGTATTTGAAATGGTAGATTTTGACTTTTAAAGGGGGGATGTCATCAAGTTTTTTGGTTTAGTAGTACTAACTTGAATAAATAATTTCAGGTTTTATTTGTCACATGGCGAAGTGAAGAGGATCGACAGGAGAGATCTAGTGGAAGGGGCCAGCTGTTCCCCTTGCCCCTCCTTGGAGATGTCCTTGGTTAGAAGTGTACTTCATAAGTTCCAGCAGGAGGATGGAGTTCTCTATAGCTAGGAATACATTGTGTTTCCTGATCTATTGTAGATATTAATGAAACCTACAAAATTACGATATTTGAAGCTCTTGAATGTAAGATTTTTCTTGATTTACTGTAGAAACAAATGACCTTGAAGTTCTAGGAGTGGGGATCGCCCTCATCGCCCCCTCCTTTGGATCGGCCCCTGAGCTGCAGTGTAATGAAATATTTAGTGACATAGGTGAATTATTCGTAAATATTTTCTGTAGGTGCTTTATGTTTTTCGTGTTAAAACAAACAAATATTGCCTTACATACAAAACATTCATAGTCACAAGTTTCCAGGATAACCTGTACTTGTTAGGGATTTGTATAGGGTTACAAATCGGTATAGGCAAGGTTACATTATTTACTTATACTTTTTAATCCATTTTTAAACGTATATATTAAAATAAATTTTTATAAATAATATTTTTACTAATATTTGTACTGAATATTGTAAATTGTCATAATTGAGATGATTCGTCATTTCGCTAAGACATTCTTCCAAAAATGAATGCGTTAAGAAAAGTTTGCAAAACTATAAATTGTCTGATTAGAACGTGAACTTCCGGCCATCATAAGATAAATGATAGCAATATTACTTTATTCATCACGCACCGTCGCGGTAAAGATCATACATACAATGATGTTTCATGTTTCTCCTCAGGATGTTAATATTAATTCAGATTTGCTGACAGGTTTATCGGGAATATATCTTTCAAAATGTGTATACCCAGGAGAGTAACAATAAAAAATTAGTGGTAACTCACAATTGTGTTCCAAAGAATAATGGCAATTTTGGTATTTTTTATTTAATACAACAATTACGTATAAACAGCAAATTCGAACGTATATTTTACAAAATAGTATTGCTACTGAGATGTTTATGAAATATTGTCTCGTCATTTTCCATTTTTCGGAGAGAGGAGGGAACGAAAATATCATAAATATGAACGTGGTTCATATGTACTAATACATAAAGAGTAATAGTCTGTTTCTTTGGAACCACTGAACCAAAAAAAAAACTTTCAGTAGTGGAAAGCAACACTATCCGTTGTTAACACAGACTATATTTCATTTTGAGATAAAAAATTCAATTCAAAATCTGAATATTTGTGCAGCAAATCAGAAGACTGTTAGGCTGCTTGCAGATTCCTTGATGTTCAGATAAAAAGGAAAGAAGCCATACATTCTGCAGAAAAGCAACTCACACCAATAGGTACCTTCATGCTAATTCTCATCACCACTTAGCCCAACAACTTATAAGCCGTTGTCAAAATTCAAGAGAGACGTGATAAATTCCAGAACGCCATAAAACAGACAGGATATCGATTGCAGAATACTCGACCATGACGTCACACCGAATCGACTTACGATATTACTGGCAAATATAGAACACCCAAAATCGAAACTATTAAGAGAGGCAACTGAGTTCGCGAAAAGGCCTCACAGTTTAAACTTACGGGAAGCAACCCAGAAATTATCGAATTAATGAAAAATTCTTTTAAATATTGTACAGACCCGGTTCGGCGTCAAGGGCCAATGACACGGAGAGTCGCTCACAGGACCAATCGAACACCTCCGCACCGCCACTATATTGCAGCGCTCCCTTAATCTTAATATTCCAGTAACCAGAAGCGTGGTCAGAAGAATACGAAAACTGAGCGAACCGATCTGATGAGAATAGATGTGACTCTGCCCAAACGTCGGGAGGGATCAGTTATTAACTACGCGATTGAATTTCCAAAAGCCACATAATTGCATATTTGAAAAAGATTTTCGCGGTTATAATTATTAACTTGGCTAGGTTCCGAGTGAGAACTGCATATAAATGAGAAGTTCTCGAAGTTTCGACATCAGCTTTGGAGCAATTCTCAAGTGACAAACAAAAAAATTATTTAGTGAATTTCTCAAATTCAATTATTTAGACGTGCTTCTCACCCGGAAGTGCTAAAAGATGGTACTAAAAGTATGCGTAGATATTTTCGACTGGCCATCCATATGAAACTTAAGTTAACTCACTAATAAACTTTTCTCTTTCAGAATTCCCCCGTTGCATTTAATCTATTCCTTGAGGTACCTTCTAGTCTCCTGTGACAACAAAAATATATACAAACTGCCACTCACCATCACGTCTCTATCATAAAATCGGGACGTGTCGAACAAATCTGTTTATAAAACATCAATGCTATTGACAAAAATATTTTTATTAAAAATTATTTTTATACTACAGAATATCTTTTAAGACCATAACAAACAACTTTGAGATTTTTATTCGGTTAATTCCCTGAAATCGATTTTACTCTCAATTTGATTATAAATTTCTCATAAATGAAGAAGATTAAATAAACACTTGAGATTACAATATTAGTACTATTTTTGATTGTAATTTGAAATATCGTAATTATTCGTTAAAAAATGTGATTTTATGTAACAATGGATGCGCTATTTTTTTAATCAACCAGATACACTTCGAAAACATAACTGATGCTCTGATAATGATAAGGAATAGGAAAAAAGATTATCCACCAACAAATTAACGATAATGATCTAATGAAGTGGGGTAACTTATTAGAGATATCTTAACTGAGCGTTGCAATAAACCGTTTATAAACACATTAAAAAAAAAAAAAACCGACTTCAAATAATTTGGTCAAGTGCGAGTTGGACTCGCATACTAAGGGTTCCGTTCCACCTTTACGATTTGATACAATGTAGGTGCATCAAACTATATCTTTTTCTAATAGTCCAGTTTCAGATAAGCAGGAAATTTTCTTACATTTACCCTACATTTTTTAATATTTTTGTTAATATCTTTTAAACAAATAATTTAAAAATATGAAAACAATATGTTTGTAATTCTCATAATAAAACTTTTATTTGATATATTACATGATGCATTTTGTTTCCATTCAATTCTATAATTTGTCCCCAAGATTAATGTTGCGTTTTTTTATTAATTTTTCGTATTAATTTCAACTGAGCCCCAGTAGCGCTAAAAATTTTCAAAATTTTAGGTAGTATGGTTTCGGAAATAAAGCGGGAAATGAGAATTTTTTATATATTTTTGTTAATATGTTGTAAATAATTCATTTTAAAAATATGAAAAATATATATTGGTATTCCTCATAAAAGGTTATATTTTTTATTTTCCGTTTAATTCTATGATTTTCCCCCAAAATTAATATTACTGGTATCTCTTTATGTTTCCTGTAAAGTTCAAGGAAGGCTATATAAGCCTAATTATTTTCTAATAGATCAGAAATAAAACGGGGGAATGAATAATTTTCTTATATTTCTGTTAATATCCTTTAAACAATTTTTTTAAATATGAAAAAATACATTTGTAATCGTCATAATAACCTCTTTCATTGGTATACATCATGCATAATGCATTAAAAAATATTTTTTTTATTTTCCGTTTAATTCTATAATTTGGCCCTCCAAAATTAATATTAGGGATTTCTTCGTATTTTTCATGTGAAAAAAATTAGGTCTTATAATTCATTTAATTATGTAATTTGCCCCCCAAAATTAATAGTAGAGGTTTCTCCTTATTTTACCGGTAAAATTCAGGTGAGGTCCTATATATCTATTTTGTCGAAATGTTACGTCTTTTAGTTTCGGGGATAAGGGGGGAACGGTCGATTTTTTCAGTCTCCTCCAGAAGTACCCCTAAAATCGAAATTTCTTCATTTACGATATGTACTTCTGATCGGGTCACTAAACTATACACTGATACCAAATTTCAACCTTTTTAGTCCAGTAGTTTAGGAGAAAATTGCTGTGATGTGAAAGAGGGTGAAATCCGGAGTGATATTATAAGGGTATTCGTAGATAGTATATACGGAACCCTAAAAAGCAAAGTAACTAAAAAGCAAAAAATAATTTATTACTGCAAGAGTTAAATATTTCTTTCCAAGTCGGTGCCATTTGCAAAATACAACTCATCAATGCACTTTCCAAATTTTATTCATAAGAAAATTTTCCCTTTGAATCCAACTTATGAAGACACACTGTGAATAGATAGCAACTAAGAACGTCCATTTTGAAGTTGATTAACTGACACGTATTTTGATTGAATTCAAATTTATAAATTTATTTTCAATTTATTAAACGCCATGGTTCGAAATTATACTATAGATATAAGAAAGTTAGTTAAAAAGTTTTTCTCGATCTTCTATAGAATACCAACTATAGAGACGGACGAATTGAAAACATCCTTCTTTTTGAAATTGGTTACAAAAGGAAACATAGAAAGATGTGCATTTTGGCACAAACATCAGTAATGAGAAGAAGTACATTTCTGTTCATATATTTTGAAAAAAAGAAATATGGATTCATACCAGGAAGATTTATCAGTGATAATAGATAATATAGTTATGACTTTAATGCAATAATACCAAGGAACCAAGGTACGGTTACATCCAGAAATAAAGCAAGATGATTTGATCTCTCTCTCTCTCTCTCTCTCTTTCTTTCATTCTTTCCTTCTTTCTTTCTTTCTCTTTCTTTCTTTCACTTTCTTTCTTTCTTTCTCTTTCTTTCTTTCTTTCTTTCTTTCTCTCTCTCTCACTCTGTCTCTCTCTTTCTCTCTCTATCTCTTTCTCTGTCTCTCTCTTTATCTTTCTATCTCTTTATCTTTCTATCTCTTTCTCTTTCTATCTCTTTCTGTCTCTTTCTCTTTCTATCTCTTTCTCTTTCTATCTCTTTTTCTCTCACACACACACTCTCTCTCTTTCTCTCACACACACACTCTCTCTCTCACACACACACTCTTTCTCTCTCTAACGCACATACACTCTCTCTCTCTCTGTCTCCTCTCTCACACACACACACTCTCTCTCTCTCTCTCTTACACACACACTCTCTCTCTCATACTCTCTCTCTCTCACACACACTCTCTCTCATACAATCTTTCTTTCTTTCTCTTTCTTTCTCTCTCTCTCTCTCTCTCTCTCTCTCTGTCTCTCTCTTTCTCTTTCTCTCTCTCACACACACACACTCTCTCTCTCACACACACACTCTCTCCCTCTCTCTCTCTCACACACACACACACTCTCTCTCGAGCCGACGAATTGGTAATCTCCCCCTTTACATCAATATATCAATATATTATCAAAATATAAAATATACCTCCTTTTTGGAAGGCGAATATTATCAAAATATAAAATATATATCATTTGAAAAAATACATTTGCAACTTTATCACAAAGTTTCAAGTCTGGTGTGTGAAGAGGTTCAACGAATTTGAAAATCTTACTTAAAGTGAACATAAATGATTGAATAAAGTTAAATCATTACTTTCATATTGTTTTCAATAGAAGTTTATAAATAAATAGGGTACATTTTAAAAACTTACTATCAAATCTAGCCGCTTTTGTAAGATTACCATCCCCGTAGTTCACAAATTCAGGTTTGTTCATAGTAGCAGTGATGATTGCTGACATACCTAAAACTTAAAAAAAATCATTTATTTTTGTTAAATGATCTCAAAAATATATATAATCACGAACACTTATCTTCTTAATTAATTCTAGGTAAAGCGTATTAAAGATTATATATGAGATACTTACAGATGACATAAACAGCAAACACTCTGCAATACACCATGTTTACTGTGGGTTTAATTCAGAAAAAAACACAAAAATTACTATTTTGATTGATCAAGACAGATGAGAACTTGATTAAGCTCGAATTCGGTGACCTGTTGCTTGTCAAATGCACTTGAGAACAGTGAATACAAAAACTGAAAGGCTCGCTGGCTGCAATGCCACTGCAAGTTCGATGTGGAAGTGGTAAAACGTCACAAGTTCGAACGCACCAATGAATGTTAATATTCACCAAGAGTAAGAATAGACGGCCATACACGTAACAGATTTACAAGAGCTTTAATTCTTCATCGGAGCACTTGAGGTGTATCCTGTATGGATTTTTTATTTTCAAAATCTCTTTACTGTGGTATCCAATTCGGTATGTCGAGCAAAAATATGATTGTCTATATGTTTCACAATTTACACCCTTTTGGCTCAGGTCTTCCCCGAAGCCACTATAGGCAAGGGCGTACCCAGCTTTTGGTTTAAGGAGGGACAAAACAGATACAAAATTGTTCTAGGCATCAGAGAAAAAATATCCTAGAAAAAGGGACAAATCAGAAAATTTTTGGTCCAGGGGGGGCAAGTCAGCAAATTTATGGGAAGCTTTTAAAGCTCACTGCAGCTTTTTTCATATCCATGAGGGAGGCAGCTGCCCCCTTGACCCCCCTCCGTGCGCCTATTGGCAATTTCCAAAGAACTGAAAACCTCCTAAATGAGCTTTTAAGCTCCATTTCACCTTATCTGTTGCTGATTATTATTATCATTATTCCTCGAAACAACTATAGGCAAGGGAGTACCCAACTTTTGGTTTAGGGCAAAAAAGAAACAAAATTGTTCTAGGGAGGAGCAGATCAGAAAAAAATGTCCTAGAAAGAGGGACAAATCAGAAAATTTTTTGGTCTAGGGGGTGCAAGTCAGTAAATTTATGGGAAGCTTTTAAGGCTCACTGCAGCTTTTTTGCAGATCCAGGGGGGCAGTTGCCCCCCCCCCGGGTACGGCAACTGGCAATGTTACAGAGAACTGAAAACCTACAAAATGAGCTTTTAAGCTCAATTCACCTTATCTGTTGCTTAAACACAACATTCTTTTACAATTTGTTTAATTACAGAAAAAACTGTGTTGACCTTCTCTTACCCAATTTTTGCTCTAAAAATGGACCCTGTACCTTAAATTGTTTTTGAAAATATCAATTAAAGAATTTGAAGCCCTTTTTGTTTAAAAGAAGATAAGCTCATCTTCCGAGCCAAATCTGTTTCCTGCATCAATTAGACAACAAATGGAGCCAGATAAGGTGAATTGGGGGAGCGGGAGTGGAAGCAATTCGAAACCTAAACCCCTCAATTTCAACAAAATTTTCATCAACTTATTCATCGGTGCATTGTCTTAATGAAACAGCGGCTTTGTCTATAATTAGAAGACAGTGTTTAAAATTAATAATTAGTTCTAGTTCGTATTTTGCGAAAAATGGTTAATAATTTGTTATAAGCAAAGGAATATTAGCACAATACATTTTGAAATACTACAAAAAAAGCAACCGTGTATGAGTTTTTCAGGGACAAACACTTTATATAGTTTCAAATATTCTCATTTTTCGATTTTGAATCTAAAGGATATTTCATATAGTATGGATATTCATTTGCTTGTAACAAATTGTGTATGGAGTAAACAGGTTAAAAATATATATTATTTCAAAATATAAAAAAACCGCTAGAAATAATCTATACATATAATAAAATTTTAGAGGGCGGATATCTATACATTATAGATATTTAATAAATACTAATATGGAGAGTCTTTATTGGAGTAGCAGAATTCAAACAACACGTTTTTAGCTACTTTTGACTGTCTGTCAACCTGTATGTTTGTACATGCATCACGCAAAAACTTAGAAGCATAGAATTGAATGCAGTTTTCACTGACGCATTGCTAGAGGTCTAACTTAAAATATTGTCTCCATTTTACAGCAAGAAAATATCTTATTCTGATTGAACAGATGAATTAGTCTCTCTCTGTACACTTGTTACTCAAAAAAATCATAGATGGCGCAGTTTATCATTTTAACGATTTATTATAACTGATCTCAACCGATTACAACTAATTTTATAAAAAAACGATATTAAGTTTTGTTTCATCAAAAAAAAATAAAAAAATTTAGCCATAGAATCGAATAGAAGATAATAGAATAAAAGGACGCACAAAGTTGAACATAAATGAAAAATAAGAACAGTGTTGAAAAAGGCGACCCTATTGCTAGGTAGGTTTTCCCATAACATAATACTAGAGGTTAGATATAATACTAATAATTGTATTTTTATTTTATTGGTATTTAATTCTCAACTGTCACTGTAAAAATAAAAGTATAGATACTTGGGTCTAAATTCCACGCGTACTAAGTGTCGGGCAAAAACTAGTGATTTAGTAAAATGGTTCCTTGATAAAGTTCTATTTATACTTACTGACAAAAAATCGTAACACCAAGAAGATGATTGAATTTAATATTGTTTTGGTAAAACATAGATGCTAAGTAAGGAGTCAATAATTAAAATTAAGTAAAGTTTGATGATTGTATTTTCATATAAAGTTTTTTATCAACTAATATTGTAGTCGTTTTTTGCAATTTTTAATTTGCCACAAAACAAACTGTTTAATGAGATCCAAAATCGATGCTTAGTAATGTTAAAATGCATAGAGTACGTATCCCCGAATGTATCGCCAGTTAAGTGAATTTGAAAGAGGTCGCAATATACGTTTACGGGGGGCGAGTTTCTCATTTCGAGAAATCGCTAACTGCACGAACAGAAGTCCAACTACTGCCATGAGATATTGTCAAGAGTGGTTTGATAAAAAATCGGTACGGGCCGTCGACGGGGCACAAATGAAGTTGAAGATCGACGTCTAAGATGTATGGCGTTTATACACCGATACGTGTTCGAACGCTTTATTGTGCTACCTCTGACCCCTGAGCATAGGCGGCAACGACTATAGTGATGCAGAAAACGACAGGATTGGAATGTGGAATGGCAACAGGTCATTTTCTGTGATGTATTACGATACTGCTTGGGTGGACATGATAGCCGAAAGAGGATTATACGACGTCGAGGAGAAAGATGTCAAACTCAATTTGATGTTGAGTGACATGTACACCGAACAGTATGCGTTATGATATGAGGTGTTATTGCATATAGAAGAAGGTGTTTGTTCGAGGCAACATAAAGGCGCAACGTTATCTTCAGGAAGTAGTTGAGCCGGCTCATGGATCCCATAATTCAACAAGATAATGCTCGGCCTCATGTGGCTCGAGTTAGTTTAAACTTTTTTGAGAAGACCCGGGTGAATCTGTTGCCATGGTCGCCCAGACCTCCGGTCTTTCGCATATACAACTTGTTCGGGATATGATAGGTAGAAGGCTGGGAAATGTACCCCAGCCCCCACGAACTTTGGAGTTACTAAGACATGAAATACAGGTAGCTTGGTATAGTATTCATCAAGAAGAAATGCCAAGACATGTTGGGGAATGAATAGAAAACCGCGGGATTAAGAAACTTAATAAACAAAATTTAAACTCTTTGATATTTTTATTCGATTTTTAATCAATTCTTTGTCCTACAGCATCTATATTTTGCCAAAACAATATAAAATTTAAACATCTTCTGCGTGTTGCGATATTTCAGTGAGTATAATATAGTGCTTGTTTTCGCTTTACAGTTGACTACTTTTAAGCAGGTTTTTTTTTAATAAGTCTATGCAACACTATTTAGTATCAGAGTTTATGTTTGCTTTATGTTTGTACCGAAACAGGGGCATAAATTTCTTCAATCAGTGAATTGTACGGTTCGACTTGGTAACCTAAGTATTGTATTATTTTTTCCTTCAAACTTAACGAGTGAAGTATCACAATTGGAATTGAAAGGCTAATACAAAAAATATATAGCTCATACGATTAAAAGTAATTTAGGATTACAATGATAACAATAAAAAGAATTCAGCTGTATAATTAACAAATTTGTATGTTATAATTGGTAACCTATAAAAAGTTGCATATATAGGGTGGAGCGGAATTATAGTTATACAAATTGTTTACAAAACTGTTAGAATATAAATATATTATAGCTAGGGTTGCCACCCGTACTTTATAATAAAATATTGTACTTTATTTCGGCAAAACGTACTTTACGTTTTATCAAGACAATAAAGTACAGGAAAATACTTTATTTTACCTGTTCGATTTTTTTATTTTTCCTTTTTCGTAGCATAAACAAAAATGTTAATCTATGGTCATTTTTCCCACTCGACTTTGCGGAGACAATATTTAATAAAAAATCATAGATGGAGATTTCATGAACTCAAACGCCTTATAGAACCTAGATGATTGATGGCTCTTTCCTACCTTGTATAGGTATAGTACTGTTAAATTGGAAAGCCATACGCAATTATTGTCTGAACTTAGGAGCAGACTGCCCAATGATTTTATAAAATTTATTGTTGCTGAATAACGATGATAATCATGACTTGATTGATGTTTACTTACATTTTTGCAGTTTTTTAAATAAAACTGTAAAATTCTTAGAAGGGAACAATATAACAATTTTGTATGTATACAATATTATGTACAATCTTAGGAAAGAATCAATTAAAATAAAAGAAGATCTATTCTTTGGGCATGAAACTGGAAAAATGAATAAAGAAACTCGGATGTCTTCACCTGAAGTTAGTCATAAAATTTATTTTATATTTTCATTTAAAGACACAAGTTCATTCCAAAGTTTTTTTGTTGATTAAGTACTGTTAAGAAGTGACAATATTTTTAACGGGTAATTATTTTATAAATATATATAAAATAGTGTCATTTCTGCTGTCAATTCCCCCCAATTCAGCATTGACACACATATAGTTTTTTCTCTGATGAAGCCTAATTGACGGAATGAAAGAAATAGGGCATCCCTAAATTTAATAAAGAATGAATGAATATCCATATTAATATATATTAATATGGATATAGAGTGCAAAGATGTTCTTTAAACATTCCTTAGTAACAAAGATTTCTTAGATGTTGCTAGAAGTAACAAAAAATAGCTGTCTGAAACAATGTTAAATAAAAAATCCTTTATTTTCAGATGCTGTACTTTATATTTTTACCTTAAATAGCAAATATACTCATTTTCTTTAAAAAAAGGTGGCAACCCTAATAATAGCGTAACTTGCAACGACTTGCATATATATATATATATATATATATATATATATATATATTTGTTTTTAAGTTTTCGCGGGCACTAAATGTTTTAGGTGGTTTCCGGGAATTCATCCGCGTAGTTGATAACTTATCCCTGCCGGGATCGATGGTAAAATGACGACGTTTCGGCAGAGTCACATCTGCCCTCTTCAGGTCGGTTCGCATAAGTCTCGTAGCCTTCTGCTTTCGCTTCTAGTTACTCTAGTTATTCGAGTAACTAGAAATACATAGAGAGAGAAGAGAATCTTTTAATAGAGGACACCTAAGTATTAATACTTGTGTTGTGTCCTAAACATATGAAACCAAGTAGCACTTAATAAACAATTATACAACAATATTACTCAATCATCCTATAATTAAGAGAGAAAAAGAGAAACATAGTGAAATACAGACCGTAGAAAGTTAGTCATTTTTTAGGCAAGTTTTAGTCTTAACATGCTATAATTTGAAATAATATATTTTTTGCTTTTACATTTAAATTTATGCAAAGAAAGATTTTTTAATTCACGAGGAAGTATATTATATAATTTAATTCCATTAAAATATATATCTTTTTGACTCACAGCTTTGGAGTAACGGTTGTAAGAATACATTTCTAGTAATTTGCTTCTGGTAGAATAAGGGTGACTAATTTTTTTTAAACCTGTATGTTTGTGAATCAACTTAAGAGCAGAATGCATATAAAGACCTTTAACATTTAACAGAGATTCATGGATAAAAATACTTTTTACACTGTCACAACTTTTTAATTTAAACATTGTTCTCAGGATATAATTCTGTGTAACCTGTAATTTTGTTAAATTTCTTTTATAAGCAGAACCTTAATTGGTAATTCCATAGTTCAGTATGGATTCCACTAGACTGTTGTAAAGTATAAGCAAGTTGTTTTGGTTGAGTATGTGACGCAACATATAGAATTTATAAATAAGTTTTTTTCTTCTGTTAGATACGTAGTCAATGTTCATAACCCACTTAAGATGTTGATCAATGATTACCCCAAGGTATTTTATGTGGTTAGTTCTGGCTACATTTTTGTGTTCCTTCAATCATCAGGAGCCCCAAATTTTCTCTTAGTCCCGACAAGTTAGGTTCAAATGCGATGTACTTAGATTTAGTTATATTTATTATCACAATTGCTATTATCTTTGCTTCAGTAGGTATGTAAACATAAAAAACAGAAAACCCTATTGCGTAAAAGAAACAAGTAAAAAGAAGCACTATCATTTATAAAACTGTGAGAAAGGTTAAACTCACCATAAAATGTATTATTTCAATAGATGCTTAATCAAATAATAAAATGTAAATACCCAGTCCCCCCCAACATTTTTTATAAAATTCAAATGTTTAATATTTTATTATTTGATTAAGTAGGAATTGATATACGAAAACATTTCATGATGCATTTTAAATTTTTCTCAAACACAGATTTTATATATCTTTTTTTCTAATTTATAAATTGCATTGCAATTGTTTTTTGTCTAATTTGACCAAATGATGGACAAAGAAATATAAGTACGGACCTGCTTGGGTAGATTTCTATATACCGTGTAGCCGCAACAGAGGTTACACTTTTTCTTGAGTTGTTGATCGCAATCAAACGGAAATTAACAGTTAATAAGTCTTAATTATTCTATGCACGTTTGTCATAAATTTCGGAAAGATAATTATCAGTAAGCGTGCATGAAGTGAGCTATACATTAATAAAGGTTCCATTATTATTTTTTTACGTCTAGTGCGGAATTACGAAATTACAACATCGATTGTGATTAAGATTACCTACTCAATTAGTACTCATTGTAAACCGAAGAATCACTCTTTTGTCAGTACATTACATACAGTATTAAAAAACCTCTTGAAATAGTTCGACATCGTTGAGTAATTTTTTGCTTCAAAATTTCAACTTGGTAAGTTTGGGTTTTCTACCCCGTTAATGATTTATGTACCCAACAGATATTTCGACTAATCCACTGATATGTGTAGTAATAATCCTAGCATTATCTAACCGGAAGTAAGTAGTGTTGCAGTGTTCCATCCTGTTGAAAGTGTATTAGATCGTCGTGTCTATTTATCTATTTGATTTCCGTCTACAAACGGAAAATCTGCGTATGCTCTTCCCTAAAAACAAGAGACAAGAAGAATATAATAGGCTTTCAGCTAAATAAATTTCTACTTTTCCACAACTTGCTGTAACAAATACATTTTTGATTAATATCGATGATTAGCGATTTCACAGTTCTCCCTGCTATCTTTTTGTGTTGGAGCAAAACCGTCACCAATAGATCAGGGCAGATAATTTTTGAGATAAAAAAAATAATAGTAGGATGAGACCCATTGGAAAAGTAGGAAAATACAACCACTAAAGTAGGAAAGATAATTTACGGGGTTTTAAGTGTAAAAAACGATTTATCTCGATTTTCGGCAAAACTACAAATCCTCTGGAAAAAAGTTAAATGACAAAGTTGTAGATATTGAAAAGAGCTACAACTTCTGTGTCTACACTTTTTTCACATAACGTCAAAATTTATGTGAAAAATTCAAAAACACTAATTTTTGGTGTTCTATTATCTTTTGCAATAAGTTTTTTTCACAAAATTTGGTGAAAACGTTACCTTTTTATGTCCTAAAATGCACTGTAATTTTTTTTTATTTAAAATATTAATTGGTTTACCTTATTTTAATTTAATATCGAAAAAACACCCTAAGTTTCAATAGAAAATTCTCACGTCAAAATATCTGCTTTTTTAAAAAAGTATGTGGGACTTTTGTCCTTTGAAATCTCTACCTTTTGATGGTGTAATATATATATATATATATATATATATATATATATATATATATTATGGTAAGTGTTCTCAGAAAATGCAAAAAAACTCCAAACCGACTTTTTTAAATTAATATGTACAATTATGAGCTATTTATTCAAATTTTTACTTTCATTACTCGGAAAATGTTAGATTCCATGGTAAAAAAAATAAAATGATAACAAGTTGAAATATACTACTATAATTAACAAACAAATAAGATTATAAAGTTAATATTTAATAAGACATCTACAATTTTTGACAAAGTCATAGAATCTTCTTTAAATTATATGCGTAGATGCCTATTTATTGCTATTTTAAGATTATACTTATATACTTGAATGACCTACAGAAAATTTTATCCCATCAAAACATCAAAAGGTATTTCATAGAGAAGTGAGAAAGGGGCTAGAAGAGTCTGGGCCTTACTAATTAATTTTCGAGTTTATTTCGTTTCATTGCGTTTTCTGAGAACATTTATCATAGTAATGTATATATATTTTTTTGCACCATTAGGAAGCAGAGATTTCAACGAACATAAAAGCTTTTAAAAAGCAGATATTTTGACGTGAGAATTTGCGATTAAAAATTAGGGTGCTTTTTCGATATTAAGTCTAAATAATGTGAAAAAATAAATATTTTAAATAAAAAAAATTACAGTCTATTTGAGCCAATAAATTTCGGGATTTTTTTTGTAAAAGATAAAAATAAAAAACTAAAAACTAGTTTTTTCGAATTTTTCACACAAATTTTGAGGTTATGTGAAAAAAGTGCAAACATAAAAATTGTAGATCATTTTATTACCTATAACTTTGCCAGTTAACTTGTTTCCATAGAACTTGTAGGTTTGCCGAAAATAGAGATAAACCGTTTTTTACTCTTTCAAAGGCTTCAGCTATGATATACAAGGCCTCACAGCAGAATTAAGCACAGTAACCGTTAGACTTAAGTAAGGTTCAATGTTAACGAACTGTCTGAGCGAACGGGTCCAGTATGTTGTATATTAGCCCTTTTGAAAAACATGCTTTTCCTCAAAGGACCAAAAGAGAAAAAATAAAACAAGGGTTCGTAAAACCCATAATGTTGTGTAAATCCCAAAGGCCTGCTGCTCAGCAAAAGTATGATATGAGATTATATATTTAATCTAGTATACAGGATGTCTCATCGAAAATGAGCAATCTGGAATATTTCCAAAAATATTAATTATTTTAAAAATCGGAAAAATGCGTCAAAAGATTTACGAAGGGGGACATATTTAGCATTACTAACCGTTAATTAAAATGTACCCTTCCCACCCCAGGGCTAGCTACTCATTTTTTTTAAATAGAACCCTACCATAAGTGACACCTCGTGCATGGCTTCCCAATTTAACAATATTGAATATATCTATTCAAGGTACGAGAGAGAGAGCAATCTAGTTCCTACACAGAAGAATCTCTATCTACAGATTCTATATATTTTTTTAAATCTTGTCCCGGCACAGTGGGAAAATGAGAATAGATTAACATTTGTGTTTATGCTAGGAAAAAATAATTTAAATCTTAAAAAGTCGAAACTGATAAAATAAATTATTTTCATGTAATTTATTACCTTGATAAAGTATAAAGTACGTTTTGCTTAAATAAAGTACAATACATTATTATAAATGGATGTTTTTCAAATATTTTTTACTTTTAATGTCTTTATAGTTTCTTATGACACCAGGGACCTGTTTCATAATCAACTTGTAACTTGTAAAATTCCGTTTCGTAATTTAACAAAATTATTCTACAAGTTACAGCCTGTAAAATCCAAAATATTAGTATTCGACATGTACACGACTTGCAAATTTCAAATACTAAAATTTTGGATTTTAGAAGAAGATCGCTCACACGAATAATTCTTTTTCAAATTACAGCAGTAAGAATCTCAGACTTTGCAAAAATTAATCGCGTGGGCAATATTTTGTTCTCGGAGGGCTGAAAATTTATATAGGCGATTTTTTTATGATAACTAATAATTGTGAAGTTTTTTTTGGAAATAGAAAGGTGGACAATTTTATACACTTAGCATGGAATAGCAGTGTCGGTGGTGATAAGGGTATGTTTAGAGGTCAAAACTGTTATTACTAGTTTGCTTTCGGCTATAATGTCGAAAATAATTAAATGGACCTATAATTTCTTCACTTACCAGATCACTTTCTTTCCTTCACAATATTTCCTTACCAAGATAGTTCGTGGGGTATATTAAAACATTTTACGACTGGTCTACACATTTTTATTCAGTCCCATATTAACATATTGATCAAAAGTTTTCTGAACTAGATCTAAATAATACAATACGCTACATGAATGATAAAAAGGATAATAGGATTTTCAAAGATTTCATACAACAAAAATATAATTTTGTTGCAATTAATGAGCCATAACGTGTAATTTTCATTATATAATATTTTTTATACGATTTTTTTGCTTCTCTTCTATATACCTAAAACAATAATCTAAGAACTATTCTGTCATCTAACTAATATAACTTCTGAATCGTATATAATATAGAAGATTTTCATATAAATTTTCACAGTCATGTTTTTTGGCAATATGTTTATGAAGCCCGAAACAAACTCAATAATAATCAAAATAATAATACAAGCTTAGCTAGTGTATTATTTGATTCTAAATTTTAGGTAAGCAACAATACAAACAGAAACTTAATAGAAATTATTTAATTAACAAACCAACTTTTTATCTTAACACAAATCAATATGAGACAAATCGTATGCTATGCTACCATCGTGATATAATTCAGTATCTACTACGGATTTTCTTGTGCAGACATCGTACCAAGTGGCAAATGGAAAATAAAAAATATAGACTAGCCTACAAGTTCAGAATGGTACAACATACTACATATTATTACTAAAATTATGTGGTTTGGCTCATTCGATCCAGAATCATGTCTAGATCATTGTGATAAAAAATTAAATTAGCCCTTAAAAAATTGCAAAAGTTATAAATAATTAAAGATCTTAAAAATAGTGTTTGGTTTTTAAATATATATAGTTCGTAAACTTTTAATATTTTTGAATTTTGAAAAAAAGACCATTACAGAAGGAATTTACTAATAAAAAGGTCCGCCTCCAGAAACTATTCTTAATAATTTTAATTTAACCCTGAAAATAGCCCTCCGCGCACTTTTGTTAGGTTGCGCGCACGGCGTCCAATGCGAGTACATAATTTAATTTTTTGAGGTATTTACAGTAAATTGAAAAATCTAAAAAAAATACATTATAATCTAATCTCTTTAAAGAATTGAGTACCGTTAAAATTTTTGAATAAATTACAAGATTGTATTAATTAACAAAATTTTCTCAAACTTCCTTTATCGTTCTTAACTAAAAAAAAAAAGATATTTAAATATTTGCCGTAAATTTTTTTCGCTTCATGAACCCCTTCTTATATACATATAAAACAAGATTGCGCCATAAAAGTTTTAACAATTTTATTACTTTGTTTATAATATATTTTTTAAGTTAACAATAAAAGAAAAAACAATAATTTTGTAAAAAAATCATTTTTTTATTTATTATTATATTAATTATCATGGTTATGTCAATTAAACTAACAAAATATATATTTTTTTCATTTGTTTGTAAACAAATGGATTATTTTAATATATTAAAAAAATAATTATAATTTTGTAGAGAACTGTGCATATGCCTTTTTTTCTTAATAATAATTTTAGTTTATAATCGTTTTTTTATATCTCTATCGTTTAAATTATTAGTTAAGAAATGTTCTTATTTTTTAATCATAATTGACTGTTCTCGATAAAAAAGTGAAAAAAAAATTTGCATTAACAAATTCTTTGTTTATTAAGTTAACAATTTTCAAGTTTATTTTATTTTTATAATTCAATAGTAACTTTAATTTTAATACTACGATTAAAATTGTTGTATTTTAAGAAATAAACTGTTTCCAGTTATTGAAATATCTGATCAACTCAACAATATTATTTTAACTATTATTCTTCTATTCTTATATTGTTTGATAAAATTCCTCCATGTTCTTTTGACGAAAAATCATTTTTTTTATGTTACGAAATCGATTACAACTGGAGGCTAGTAAGTACCTAGCTAAAAATAGAATAATTTCCTAAATGTAGTGAAAATAGCTGATAAAAAAAAATCAAATAAAAAATTAATAGCAACTGCAACTGTAACATAATTTATAGCTTAACAAAATTGCCTTGAAGTTCAAATATTGAATTCACATTATTTACTGAGCTAGAAGCCGTAAAAGTTCGGAAAACCCCATAAAATCTTCAATTATTATAAACAAATGCTCAAAACAACAAATTAACAATAGGTAAAAAATATATGAACGAGGGCATTTGAAAGACCATTTAATTGTCTGCAAAAATGACCTGAATGTCTATTGTCGTTTAAAAGTTATATTAGCTTTAAAGTTAACAAATGGATCTGCTGCAACTTTTGTAGCACCTATATTTTCAAATATTTATAAAAAATGGATTTTTTTTTCTGTATTTTACTGCTCGTGGTCTCTTTGTAACTTTTAATATTTTCAGGATAAAAATAAAACAAAGTTGAGAATTTGTTTATAACAAATTGTTAATTTGATAAACATAGAATTTGTTAATGAAAAATAATTTTTTCGTAATTTTGTAGGGAACAGTCAATTATGATTACAAGAAGAACATTTCTTAACTAATAATTTAAAAGTAGAGATATAAAAAAATGAATATAAACAAAAATTATTATTAAGAAAAAATTTTTTTTACAAATGTCATAAATCACAGTTCTCTACAAAATTGTAATTTTTTTAAGTATATTAAAATAATTCGCAAATGAAGAAAAAATTTTTTTTTAGTTAATAAATGCCTTTAATTGGCATAATAACGATAATACAATAACAAAAAAATGTTTGTTTGCCACATTATTGTGTTTTTTCTTTTTTTGTTGAGTTTGAAAAAATATTATAAACAAAATGTTTAAAATTTTTAAAACTATTATGACGCAGTCCTGTTTTGTTTGTATATAAGAAGGGCTCCATGAAGCGAACACATTTTACGGCAATTATTTAAACATTTTTTTAGTTAAGAACGATAAAGGAAGTTTGAGAAAATTTTGTTAATTAACAATTTAATTTATTAAAAATTTTACTTAAATAAAAGTTTTCAACGGGTCTCAATTCTTAAAGTGTTTAGAGTATACCCTATTTTTTAGATTTTTCAATTTACTTTGAGTACCTACCTCAAAAATAATTTTAATTGAAATACTCGCTTTCGAGGCCGTGCGCCCAACCTAACAAAAGCGCGCGGAAGGCTATTGTTAATGTTAAATTAAAATTATAAATAATGGAGATACAGTTTCGGGAGGCCGAACTTTTTTTAGTAAATTTCCTCCTCTTTAATGGTCTTTTTTTCAAAATTCAAAAATATTAAAATTACGAACTATAAGCTAAAAACCAAACAGTTTTTTTAGCATCTTTAATTGTTTATACCTTTTGGAATTTTTTATGTGTTAATTTAATTTTTTATCACAATGATCAAGGAATGATTCTGGATCGAACGAACCAATCCACATAATTTTAGTTATACGAGTAATATGTTTAACACCATTCTGAATTTGTAGGCTAGACTAATAGTGATAGTGGCCACGTTTCGGATAGTTAAACATGCTAAAAGGAAATTTATATTGTTAGGCACGTTATTAAAAAAAAGTCATTTTGATATGAGTCACAGCCACTATTAGATTCATAATAGTTTTCAGATGATATACTTTTTGGGGGGAAAAAAGTATTCTCATCTTGTGAATGTGTTATGTAAATAATAAATGGGACAATTTAGATTTGATACTGTTAAGTTAATGTAGTTACTCTATACTAATTGCAATAAATTGCAAAAATATCGGGTTCTGTAGTTTCAAGCCTTTTAGCTTTTTATTAATCCTTTTCTTGTAGATTTAAGCTATGTAAAAACATTTATTTTATATACTAAAAATGGGACACATTTTGGCTTATATATAAAAAGAAACAATTTTTCGAAATTTGGAAATCAAAGCCTATAATGAGTATAGGACGCTTAGCGGGACATGTTAGAGCATTTTTCCAAGTTTACTTTTATCCAAGTTTGAAAACAAAAGTAATTTCGGAGCTCTGAGTAGATTATAAAATTTAACTTTTAAAATAATTGTCGCCAGAAATATCTAAAGAGCATTCTGGGGCTCAGTTAGCTAAAATTTCGACTCGGTTGATATAATAAACAAGATTTTACAGGTATAATTGGGCAATGAATATTTTTATATTGCACACGAAATATTAAACATAAATAATAAACAAAAGCATTTAAAAAATACGAAGTTTGAATGCCTATAAACTTGTTTTGGTTTGCTTTGCCTTATTATTGAACACAATTGAAGAATATATGAAAAGTGAGTGGAAGTTCTTCAGGGAGGAGAGTAATTTTTAAATAATGAGAATTCTCAAAATATGAGTCAACACAGAAAAAGTTAGTATTTGGTTTGGATTTTGGTCCAGTGAGCCGTGATTTTTCTAAAATGAAGCTGGTAGTATAGTATAGTATAGATAAGCAATATTTGAGGTTTAAATTGGTGGATATGCATCTTAATAACATGCGGATCACCTTCTGCACAGTAAATACTACAGCATGCTTATTTTACATTTTGGTGAGGACAACTGGCCATAGAGATCTTGTGATTTAACCCCATTAGATTTTTTCTTTTTAGGCTACCTTGAATTACATTTCTATGGGTATAAATCCCAGACGATCAGTGCTTGAAAAGTTAACATAACAAATGCGCTCACGCACAATTATTAATTATTTGGGGAATAAAAGGATGTAGCATTGGACCGTGGGTGGTACACCTAATAGTATATTGGCAAAATATTCTAGCATGCGATCCACACGATGTTTTCAAGTCTTGTATTGGTCACAATCAAAAAATTATACCTTTATATTTTTTAAACAATTTACAACAGCTCAAAGAAAATTACTTTTATGTTTTTTCAAAGTCTATTCTGACTTGGTTGTCAATGGCTTTATATTTATTGATGTAGATTGCAAAATGAAAATTTGGTTTATAGAATAGACTTTGAAACGTTTGGTATTCCTGCAATATACGTCGTTTTATTTCTATTGTGGTGTTATTGCCCAAAAAAAACATAAAAGTAATCAAGAATATGGCACAAACAACGTTTAGAAGACAATCAAAGAAAATTGTTTTACAAAAAAAAAATCTTTTGTTATTGTGGAAGTGTTGTTTCCTAAAAGATTCAATGGCAGCAGTTCAATAATTTAAAGAATAATTATTTGACACTTAATTTATTAGTCACAGGTGAATTGAAAATAACTCTAAAATGCCTTGAAATATGAGGATAAAAGAAGTGTACATTAAGTTTTTAAAGCAATAGTTTTTTAGATATTATAAAAATACAGATGATAAGTGGCAAAAAAGTGGTGTCACCGAATGCGACCTGTATATTATCGTACGCACACATTGGTTTCATCCCTTTCTTATATAGTCTAGTCTACAACAGAAACTTTGCTCAATTCCCGATAGAGTACACTGAAAATTATAATTTTGATATTATTCGATTCGAATTGACGTCTAGAAACTTTTTGAAAAAGTTGAAATGGCGCCAATAAAAATTGCAATAGTTATAAACAATATAGTGAAAAACAGAGCGCTTTCGGTTTTTTGAAAAAACTCAAAAACGATAAGCGATTTTTGAAATTGGAAAATAGAACTGAAAAGAAAAGGAATCTGTATCCCGAATAGTAATAATTTTAATAGACCCCAAAGTTATTGCTAAAACGGAAAGTCTGGCGTTCACGTGTTCAGACACGATAAACAAAAAATTATTTAAACATATTAAATATGAATATTAAGGAATGAAAAAATGTACGTATCTTTGGAATAGGTAAATAAACAATAATCCGCACACAAAAAAATATTATTTGAATTTTTCCATGCTTTATGCATTTATTAACAGCATTTTTGAAATGGAAAGTTAACGTAAAAACCTTAATAATTATTAAACTAAAAACGTCAATATTTTTTTGCTTCGTACAGTTGCTCTAAAGAGGTGAAAAAATAGATTCAAGTTGGAAACATTGGAAATTTTTAATTTTCCACTTATTTTTCAACAATCGACTGCATTGAAAAATGAATAATAACAATAAAGTGTTTGTAAAAAATTGCTTTTTCAAAAATCTTAATTATTTCTTTTCTTTTATTTAAGCGCCACCTGAAAATATATTTTTTAAATTTTTACTTTTATTATTTAAAAAATTCTTATAAACAAATGCACTATTTATGAGATAAAGAATTTTTTTTAAGATTTGAAGGATCAAAAAATATTCTGATTTTTGGCAAAAAACCGTTTCTTATAAATAGAATTGTAGCTTAAAAATGCATTTGTTAAATAACTATTTTTTGTCATTTATTATTAATATTAAGGGATCCTTTTTTTTGTAAAAATCATTGCTCCATTGTCCTTACATATTCCTAAGAAAAAATATTTTTTTATTAACTTTGAATTTATTTATTTAATAAACAGTGTGTTATAAATAAATAATTTTTTATATTTTATTTTTTTAACGGCAAATATAAATAAAAACAACTATGTATCTAATGATTTAAAATTTTAAATATTTTACTGTTTGTAAGTTCAATATTTTCTCTCAGCTTCCGATCACTATTATTTAAATAACTTTTAAACTATTACAGAAGTGTTTTTCTCATATCTGTAATAGTTTAAAAGTTATTTAAAAAATAGTGATCGGAAACTGAAAGAAAATATTGAACTTACAAACAGTAAAATATTTAAAATTTTCTAAAAAATAGAAAACATTTTTTTATAAATCATGCGATACATAGTTGCTTTTATTTATATTTGCAGTTAAAAAAATAAAAATTTATTTGTTTATATGAAATAAATAAATAAATGTTAATAAAAAAATATTTTTTCTTAGGAATATGAAAGGACAATAGAAACAATGATTTTTACAAAAAAAGTATTCTTTAATATTAATAATAAATGACAAAAAATTTGTTAATTAACAAAAGCATTTTTAAATTATTTTTTTTTCATAAATCATAATATTTTTTGATCCTTCGAAACATGAAAAAAATTTCATTATTTCATAAACAATGAATTTGCTTATAACATTTTTTTAAATAATAGAAGTAAAAAATTAAAAAACAAATATTTTCAAGTGGCGCTTAGTGACAAAAAAAGAAATAATTAAGATTTTTGGAAAAAAATAAGTGGAAAATTGAAAAAATTCAATTTTTCCGACTGGAATCTATTTTTTCACCTCTTTAGTACGAAGCAAAAATAAATTAAGCTTTTTAGTTTAATAAGTACTAAGGTTTTTATGTTAATTTTCCATTTCAAAAATGTTGTTAATTAACAAATGTATAAAACATGGAAAAATTCAACCTAAAATTTTTTGTGTGCGGATTATTGTTTATTAACCTATTCCAAAGCTACGTAAGATTTTTCATTCCTTAATTTTTATATTTAATATGTTTAAATATATTTTTTTTTTGTTTACCGTGTCTGAATGAGGCGGCACACCTGAACGCCAGACTCCCCGTTTTATCAATAACTTTAGGACTCTGTTAAAATTATTATTATTGAAGATACGGTTTGGGGAGTTGAGAGTTTTTTTATAACGTTTCCTTCTCTCTTCAGATCTTTTTTCCAATATCAAAAAATATTTTATCGTTTTTGAGACTTTTCAAAAAAAAACGGAAGCACTCTTTTTTTCCACTATATTGTTTATATCTATTGCATCTTTTATCGGCGGCATTTCAAATTTTTCAAAAAGTTTCTTGACGTCAATCCCAATCGAATAACACCAAAATTATAATACGGTGAAGTATCTAAAGTGTATTTTGCCTTTAAAAACCCATTGTGGTGTGAAACGCCCGTTAAAATGAGTAAAATTTAAGAAAAGAACCACTTAAACTACAATTAATTAATATTTATTATCTGTCTTTGAATCGTCTATGAATCAGGGAAAAATGTTTTCGTTGCCATTTTTCAGTGTTTTTACGGGTAGAGTACGGACACCCGGTATGATGTCTGCCTGCAATGCCGATAAAAATTCTACATTTTCTGTTTATCATCATCACTCCTATCATATTTTATATGATTTGATAAAAAAATAATTGCATATACAAAAATTAATAAGAATAAACATCTTCACATTTGGTATATGGAAGCCTGTGATACGGCTCACAACAAACACTATGGAAATTTTCGAAAAGAAATTTTATAAAATAACTGGAAAATGATTCAGCTCGACAAACGTAATTTCTCGAACCTATAAATAGCAATTGTTGAATATTTTGAAAGTATTACAATCGATTCATATTGTTTTCTTATCTCAAAATTATGAAAATATTATTAATCAGACAAGTTATGCGTTATTGTCTAGTGTATTTCAATTGAATAATGCTGATAACTAAAAATGTCAATAATTTGAATTGCTTAATGCTGACGAAGTATGGATTCATAGAAGAAAAAACTGCCGACAGTTCCTAAGAAATTTAAATAATTGGAATGAATTAAATTGTTTCTATGTGAGCGTTAAGCATTATTTCAATCCCGGGAATTTCGTACAATTTAAAATTAAAATTTTATATTGACAAACGTTTTAATTTCAAAGTGTAGGTTGCCTTTGCAACAATTTTAATTTTTTCTTGGTCTTAATTGCCACTGAAAACGGCGCTTGAATTGGAGCCTGAAACCCTTCATTATTCATAGACAATTAGGAAATTAATTGTATTTTGATATAATATCAGCATTTATCCGATATTTCATAGAATCCAAGAGGTAGTTTGTCTGGCGAGTCGAGGCCGATGGCTAGCGCTATTGAAATCCCTCGAAACCGACGAAAGGATTCATTTAGTATTCGAACAGCAGGTGTTCAAGATAAATTGTATGTAGTTGTGTGAACATAAGAGTATGGGAAATAATTTGTAGTAAGTTCGACTGTGTTTTTAAATAAATCCGAGAACAGTAAATGAAAATAAAAACATTACAGTATTTAATCACTAGCATTATAACAAAGTACCGGCTTTTACAACAGATTTTGTTGAGAATTATAACCTCAAAACACACTTGTAAACCATAAATATAACAACTAGACCGCAAATTATTATCACAGAATCATCGTATTATGCAAATAGGATGGAAACCGGACCAATATTGCCGAAGACCTTCCTTGCTGAGTTTTCTATGGTATGAAGCAAAGTATCCTAATGATTGAAATGATAGGAATGGAATTGTTCTTCTCTTTTTCTATCAGTGAAAAGAAGTAAGTATACGCTATCTGAAGCCCATAGAGAAATTTCTCTGTAGATACCTCAATAACTTTTGTTTTGAAGTAAATTTAAACTTTAAGTGTTATGCAACTCAATCTTATGGTGAAGATTACATGCTATATGATTATCTGAGAAATTCACTAGCTTTTGTGTCAAGTACGTTTCAAGATTCTGCTGCTACGATATATTTCCTGGAGATCTAGCATATTTACAAAAATACGTTTATTGGGTAAATTTAAATGAAATTGTTAAATTGTTTGGGTATCCATTAATTTAGAATTTGTTAAACTCAGTGATGAAAATTTATGAGATTATGAGATACAGGCTGTTTCAAACAATATGCATCAACACAGGCTGAAATTTTTTATCTTAAAAAATGAAAAAAATCACATAAACCTAAGTTGGAAAAATACGTAGTTTTCAAGGTATGGGGGTGTTAAATAAAAATTTTCATCGTAGACTTTTGTCATTTTTATATTTTTTATGATTAATTCACTGAAACCTTTTTGTCTCTTGAATTCTTTTTGCATCTCACTACGTTTTTGACTGAAACAATATACGATCATGAATATACATTGTCTCGTCTTTCTCCAAACCGGCCTGATCTGTTAAAAATAGTTAACACTCTATACTTTGAAAACTAAGCATTTCCAGACATACGTTCATATGAACTTTTTACTTATCAATGGAAAACACATCTCCAAATAGAGTTAGCGCCTGGTCTTTCAAACACCCATTATATAAGACAACAGTCAAAATTTGTGGCACCCATCTGAAAAATAATAGAAGTCTATGACTACGTGTACCATCTGCAAGAATGTTTGGTGAATGTTTTTTCATGTAAACTTTTTTTTATCAATCAACACATCTTGGCATTGATTCAATAAAGTGGTCTATTTCTTCTTGAGGTATACAGTCCCAAGCTACATGTATTTCAAGTCTTGGAACCTCCAAAGTCCGTGGGGAATGAGGTAAATTTCAGAGCCTTCTAACAATTACAAGATGGGATTGTGCTCCTAACCACTCATCAGCCAAAACTGTATACACTTCTGCCTATACTGATTAACAATATTGTTCCAAAATGTGTTAAAGCTCGCGTCAAAAGTATGACAATGATAAAAACTCGTTCTTTTAAAACTTGGAAATACTTTCGTAGTACGTAAGTTACCTAATAGAGGTTTTGCAACAAACATTTTGAATTATGAAGTCTACAAAATTACATTCATCTAAGCAAAGGACCAGCTTTAGAAATCAAAATAGAGGATAGTCTCTTAATATATTTTCAATCTCAACATTTTAATAAGTTAATAATTTAATTATATATTGCACTATTCATATTGCACTACGTTGAGAGACGAAAAAATTTCCAATGTGTTCATGTGAGGGATTATAATATTTCGGGTAAAATTTTTAAAATGTTTTACTGTAACCTGAAATGTTTTCAAACATGTCATAACAGCTCCTTATCACAAAAGTTGGGCAATTACTGGTTGCAACAAGCACATGTGTTCTGCACCTCTGATGGGCAGACGGTTTATGGAGAAATGTCTGATCATTTCTGGAATCGAGTTGAACGGTTTGCTGAATTGTCCGAGGATGAAGCAACCGTCGTCGGTGTTTTTCTGGATTCTCATGTGCATGAATCCTCTGGCACTCCTGAAAACAGAAAATTAATGTAGGATCTTCCCAACTTACCAAATGTGGGGTGTTAACGAGACTTACTTCAAGGAAAGAGAAAAATCATGTTTAATCGATTCGCTGTTCCTAACCAGGAAACTGCCCTCTCTTAGCACTCTAAGTACGTTTTCTGCTTCTATTCTACTTATTGATCCATGAAACCACCTAAAAAAATGAGGATAATTTTATTAATATACAACACACAACATAACAAAAAATAAATATAAAATAACAATATTCGAAGTAGAAGGTACATACATCAGGATTCTGAGTGAAAAGATAACTGCAATCATGAAAAATTAAGAAGGCAGTGAAACAGAAGGAATACCTATGGAATGGTTGAAAAAACTCATGGACAGACATTCCTAATACAAAAAAAAATAGAATTATAAAGTACTGCACCTACATAGGCAGTCTATATATATATATATATATATATATATATATATATATATTCTGAGAGGCTTCCGCGGTCATTATTATGAACTAAGCTAGGTTCCGGGTGAGAACCGCGTCTGAATTTATTGAATACTCGACGTTTCGACTCCTGCTTCGGAGCCATTATCAAGAGACAAAAGTGAAAAAGAGTTTCAGAGTCTAGATCGAACTCGGGGCCTCAATCTGCCTACTCCCCAAGAGTCACTAGGTAACTGAACTGAATTTGAGTCTGCTCTGCTTCTTTTATTTATAGGTAGCGCTGGGTTAGAAGAAGATGTCACGTGATGAGGCTGTGTTGTGATTGGTTGGGTATTGGTGGGCGTGTCTGCTTTGTTTAATCTGGCAATTACGGAGGTCCAAGCTGTGGGAAGGCGAGTACTGTCATCGCGTCTATTTAGACAGAGAGGTCTTTTTTCTATTTCGATAGCTTCGCGAATAGTGGATGCCCTAAGAGAATTGAGAGATATGATAGTCCTACTGTCCTCGAAGTTGATAGAGTGCCCTGTTTGGATATGGTGATGCGCGAGAGCTGAAGTCGGATCTTTTTTACGAACTGACAGAGAGTGTTCATATACTCGATGGTTAACGCGCCTGTTGGTACGACCGATGTAGCTTTGTGGGCAATCGCGACATGAGATTTCGTAAACTCCTCGATCCTCGTTAGGTACTTTGTCTTTGGGGTTACCGGTTAAGTTGCCTATAGTTTGAGTGGTGTTGAAGATAGTCTTTATTTGATGTCTTTGTAAAATCCGTGCAATTTTGTCAGTGACTCCTCGAATGTATGGAAGTACGGCTTTTTGATGTTGTTGTTCTGTTTCTGACGGGGTTGGTGTGATTGGGGGTTGTTGAGATTGATGAATTATACGCGCAATGTGGTCCGGATGATAACCGTTTTGTCGAAGGATTTGTTGAAGATTATTAAGTTCGTTTTGTCTATTGTCAATATCTGTTAAACGAATAGATCTGAGAGTCAAAGATTTCATTACAGAACTCAATTGGGCAGGGTGGTGGTGTGATTGGGCATTTAAGTATCGATTGGTATGGGTTGGTTTTCTATAGACGGTATGTGAGAATCTGTCATTGTTGGTTTTTGTTATGAGGACATCAAGAAACGGGAGAGAAGAATCGGACTCGATTTCCATTGTAAATTGTATATTAGAATGTATACCATTGAGGTGTTGTAGGAAGAAGTCTAATGAATCTCTGCCATGAGGCCAAATGACAAAAGTATCATCTACATATCTAAGCCAACAGGAAGGTTTTAAATTAGACGAGTTTAGGGCCTGGGTTTCGATTTGTTCCATGAAAATGTTAGCAAGCACTGGAGAAAGAGGTGAACCCATGGGGGCCCCACGGACTTGTTTGAACAGAGTGTTTTGAAATGAAAAATAAGTGTTAGAGGAACAGTGTTGTACAAGTTTGATAATGTCAGAAGAGATATTGTATTTTGTTTTTAGAATATCTAACGTTTCTGAAATGGGGACATTGGTGAAAAGAGATACAACATCGAAGCTAACTAGGATGTCATTTTCTGAAATTCTGTAACCACTTAGGATATCTAGGAAAGAAGAAGAGTTCTTTACGTACGAGGATGCTTGCTCGGCTAGAGGTTGAAGGGTTTTGGCTAAGTACCGGGCTAATTCTTGGGTCGGGGATTGTACTTCCTCTTGACATTAAAAAGATCATCATTCCTCGTGAAAAGTCTTCTAAAATTCCGAAAATTTACGGACTACCCAAAATTCATAAGCCGGACATTCCTCTTAGACCCATTGTCAGTTCGGTACAATCCCCGACCCAAGAATTAGCCCGGTACTTAGCCAAAACCCTTCAACCTCTAGCCGAGCAAGCATCCTCGTACGTAAAGAACTCTTCTTCCTTCCTAGATATCCTAAGTGGTTACAGAATTTCAGAAAATGACATCCTAGTTAGCTTCGATGTTGTATCTCTTTTCACCAATGTCCCCATTTCAGAAACGTTAGATATTCTAAAAACAAAATACAATATCTCTTCTGACATTATCAAACTTGTACAACACTGTTCCTCTAACACTTATTTTTCATTTCAAAACACTCTGTTCAAACAAGTCCGTGGGGCCCCCATGGGTTCACCTCTTTCTCCAGTGCTTGCTAACATTTTCATGGAACAAATCGAAACCCAGGCCCTAAACTCGTCTAATTTAAAACCTTCCTGTTGGCTTAGATATGTAGATGATACTTTTGTCATTTGGCCTCATGGCAGAGATTCATTAGACTTCTTCCTACAACACCTCAATGGTATACATTCTAATATACAATTTACAATGGAAATCGAGTCCGATTCTTCTCTCCCGTTTCTTGATGTCCTCATAACAAAAACCAACAATGACAGATTCTCACATACCGTCTATAGAAAACCAACCCATACCAATCGATACTTAAATGCCCAATCACACCACCACCCTGCCCAATTGAGTTCTGTAATGAAATCTTTGACTCTCAGATCTATTCGTTTAACAGATATTGACAATAGACAAAACGAACTTAATAATCTTCAACAAATCCTTCGACAAAACGGTTATCATCCGGACCACATTGCGCGTATAATTCATCAATCTCAACAACCCCCAATCACACCAACCCCGTCAGAAACAGAACAACAACATCAAAAAGCCGTACTTCCATACATTCGAGGAGTCACTGACAAAATTGCACGGATTTTACAAAGACATCAAATAAAGACTATCTTCAACACCACTCAAACTATAGGCAACTTAACCGGTAACCCCAAAGACAAAGTACCTAACGAGGATCGAGGAGTTTACGAAATCTCATGTCGCGATTGCCCACAAAGCTACATCGGTCGTACCAACAGGCGCGTTAACCATCGAGTATATGAACACTCTCTGTCAGTTCGTAAAAAAGATCCGACTTCAGCTCTCGCGCATCACCATATCCAAACAGGGCACTCTATCAACTTCGAGGACAGTAGGACTATCATATCTCTCAATTCTCTTAGGGCATCCACTATTCGCGAAGCTATCGAAATAGAAAAAAGACCTCTCTGTCTAAATAGACGCGATGACAGTACTCGCCTTCCCACAGCTTGGACCTCCGTAATTGCCAGACTAAACAAAGCAGACACGCCCACCAATACCCAACCAATCACAACACAGCCTCATCACGTGACATCTTCTTCTAACCCAGCGCTACCTATAAATAAAAGAAGCAGAGCAGACTCAAATTCAGTTCAGTTACCTAGTGACTCTTGGGGAGTAGGCAGATTGAGGCCCCGAGTTCGATCTAGACTCTGAAACTCTTTTTCACTTTTGTCTCTTGATAATGGCTCCGAAGCAGGAGTCGAAACGTCGAGTATTCAATAAATTCAGACGCGGTTCTCACCCGGAACCTAGCTTAGTTCATAATAATGACCGCGGAAGCCTCTCAGAACATTTCATTCGCCTCTACGGGGAGGATTTCTTCCAACTCACCAAAACATACAGCAAACTTCTTATTCGAAAATCTCTGCTTCTTTGTGATCTTGTTTTCCTCAAATCTTGTAGAACTTATAACGTCATTCCAAATACTTTCAAACTAAAACATCACACCTCTTCACGTTCAGTTTCCAGTATTCTTAACAAAGCAAGTTTGGCCCTCTTACGAAATTCCATCCATTCAATCAGATATCAACTTGACCAAACCAACCGAAATTTGTATCACTGTTATTCATCATTACATACTTTCAATCCTCATCCAATTCTGTGGGACAATTTTAATCGCATTTCGAGCGATAAAGCCGAACACCTGGCCCAAAAGAAAACAGTCACTCAAAAACTTAAGCTAACACGACTTATTACAAAACAACAACCCACTGTCACCTCACCCCCTCAGACGACCGTCCATAACTTTTCTGACTTCCCCTTAGACTCTACCAGTTTACACGTCCTATCCAAAGGTTTCAATTTCGCAGTGACGCCGAAAACTATCCCAACTGAAAGAATCATTTCTCAAGTTGAGGTAGCTTTGGCTGAACTAACAGATATTGAGGCTATATATATATATATATATATATATATATATATATATATATATACGTTGTTCAGAACCCTTTGTTTTAATTCCTTTTTCATATGGTTCTCCCTAAGTGTTTTGAACGCATTTGGGAGTTCATTAAACAATTTAATGGCCATGACAAGACTTCTTTTTCTCGCTAAACCTCTTTTTCATTTTCGGCAACTGTAGACTTTTACATACGGTTTTGGAATTGGATGTAATGTATCTATTACTTAATAGTCTATAGTGATATAACAGAAATTGAAGCAAGAAAATTTGATCCAAATTCAAATGGTTTTTGTTGTATTTACCTTTGTTTATAATTTTTAAAATTTTATTTTGTAATGGTTGCAGCAGGTTAAGATTATTGTCATAAGCTATGGAACAGAGTGTAATAAACCATTCTCAATGATTGAATCTCCATGTATCTGGATATTTAGTTTTTTTATAATATATACAATATGGTTGTCCCATTTTAGATAGGGAGCAAAAATGACAGCTAAATATTTGAACTCATTCACCTTACCTACGTTCTTTCCCTTTATAATATGAACAACAATATAATGTAGTTAACTGTCGCATTGATTACCGGTAAGCATATAAACTAGTTTATCTATATTCAGAGATAATTTATTTAAGGCCAGCCATTCCAATATTTGATTCAGACAGTTATTCATTTTTAGTTCTACACCTTGTCAAGATTTGTCATAAGTTATTATCATAGTATCATCAGCGTAGAAACGATCGTGTCATCAGTCATATCTTTTAGAGGGTCGTTCGCATACAATATAAACAGCAGGGGTCCAAGTATTGTTCCCTGAGGAACACCGTTAGTTACGGGCATAAAGTCACTCACTGTGTTATTAATTTTTAATAAAGATGAATTATAATAATAATAAACTAGATCTACACAATTTTAGGTGACCATTCATTTGACACTGATAGCAACACTTGATAGTTCAATTCGATTAGAAGCCTTATTGTTCATAATCAACTCCACCTACCATACGTGGGTTTATCAGGTTATATTCGGCTTAGAGGGTACTATTTTAGAATCTGATTTTTAGCGTTTTAATATTGTTTATTAAAAAAATTTAATTAAAAAATAAAAAAAGATTCTAATTGTTTATAAAAAAATTACTTGTAAGTTAACTGACAATATTTATAATTTACATATTATTATTTAGACTATTGTCGTTTTGCTGGGACACCCTGTATTGAATTGTTCTTGAATTTTCAATTCTTATATAAAAAAAACCAATAATAATCAGACGTGTGTTTGTTCTACGTTTCAGCTTTCACAGGATTTGTTTCGAGCTATCTTACAAATGCCCTTATATTCCACCCTCTCTGCAATAATTAAATTCCCAAACACAATAACTCCTTGACTGTAACTCTTATAAGGGAGAAAGTTAGTTGTTACTTACCCCTGTTTTTCTAACGGCAAATTTATGTCGATAGTTTCGGCACTGGTTGACGGTTCACCAGCTGCTGCATTCAAGCTTAGGCCCAAACCGGTCAAAGATAAACCTAATGAGGGATGCTGATTCCTTAGAGCTGCTTCGCCAAAGTTTAGAGTCAACTTCGGTCGACAAAGTGCTAGAAAAAAATTACGTAAAGTAGAAGTCCAATATATACTATTATGTATATGGGTCAAAATATTACTTTTATCCCTTAACCGTCCGCAGTGAGTCCTCAAATTTTTTTGCAAGAAAATATGGTGATATACAAAAATAAAGCTTCCTGAAAGATTGAACCTTTAAAATATTTTTTTCCATTTTTTACGAGCTTTTAAACCGTAAAAAACAGGTATTTCTTAGCTATTCTTGGGTCATATTGATACGCTTGTCAAGAAGAGCTTATTTGATATTTTTTAACATATGAAAACCAGAATGAAAGTTTTTATCATGAGTAATTAAAAGAATTTTATACAAAGAAAAAATATTGATAACCTGAGATTTTATGTTTTTGTAACTAGACTAGAAGCCTGTTTTTTATGTGTCTCAGATTTTCCCAAGGTTTTATAGGGGATAAATTTGGATAAAAAAATATGATTTTTAATGTCAATATTTTTTTCTGTAAACTATGAAAACAGATCTTTTATTTGTGTGTACGTAAGTCCAAATCCATTACAAATCGCCGAAGATACAGCGCTTTGAATTTTAGCTAAATTACAGAAATTGCTTTTTTGGCAATTTTCGCTTGCATTTTTGGACATGTTCGATTTGTGTTTCGCTCTTTTTTTTTCAGGTACAGTCTTTGTAAACCCAAATAAGCTGCAAAAAGTCCGATGTGTCTTTTATTTTTTGTTTACATTAACGAGGCCTCCAAACTTCTCATTTTGAAAATAATTCATCCTTTAGTAGCTAACGTGAGGGCTTATTCTGACGCATCATGTCACCAGCTGACGGTCTATAAGCATAAAGAGACTAACAGACAATATTAATCATTGCTAAGACCTAGAAAATATATCATGTTTACCTATAAACGAATTTAAAAAACTGTTAGGTTAAGGTCTGCTCTACTACAGTACAATAGGAAAAATTTAAAAAATGTAATATTTATTTTCAAATAAAAATGTTAAATGTACTTAATAATTAATATAATAAAGAATAATAAGAAATTTCATATTTTACCAAAAAATGAACTAGATTTTCCAAAAACTATCTGGAGAAGAAAAGTTGCATTTTCTTTTTGAGAATTAAGAATTTATGTTTTAGATGGATTGTCGACATATAAAGAAACCGGAAAATAATATTTTTTATGAAAACGAGACTATCACAGCTTTTGGTACTTCAATTTTTCGTTTAATACCATAACTTTAGTGCCTAAACTCCTCGAAACCTCTACAACATCTTAAACTGAAGATTTTTTACTCTATTTTACTGATCCATACGTTAGAACATAACATATTAGTATTTAAATGAATAAGCGCTCACGTTTGCTCCTAAATTTCGAATTATTTTCAAAATATACACGAAGTTTGAAGGCCTCGTTAATGTAAACAAAAAAAATACAAGAAACATAAAAAAAACAGGCTCCTTTCAGCTACAAAAATATGGAATCTCAGGTTATCAATATTTTTTCTGTTTTTGATACGTTAAAAAATATGAAATAGGCTCTTCTTGACAAGAATAGCTAAGAAATGCCTGTTTTTGGCGGTTTAAAAGCTCATAAAAAATTGAAAAAATTATGTTAAAGGCTCAAACGTTCAGGAAGCTCTATTTTTGCAGTGTACATAAACATATTTTTCTTGCAGAAACAATTGAGGACCCACTGCAGACGGTTTAGGAAAAAAGTAATATTTCGACCCATATGCATATGTTTGGATACTGAGAGAATTCGGCCTATATTTGATATTGAAATTTTTGAACTCGTAAGAAAGTTACTGCCACAAATATTATTTATAAGTAATGCTGTTAGATGTACTTTTTGTCAAGAACATAATTTTTATTTCAGATTACTTTACTATTATCGCTATCCTATTTATCCACAAAAAAATCTTGTGAATGGAAACCTAATAAATAAGGTTCTGATATTCAGTGAATGAAATGCGGTTTTGATTTCATTGTATTAATAAATCAAAAAACCTGCGCAAAATCCTCGGTTCAAGATTTTCAGACAGAAGTAGAAACAAAGTGCATATAAATGTAGCTCCGGAATTACTTAGTGTTGAAGATGCAGTTAAACAATAATGTATTCATCCTGCTGTGTTATCTTGCGAATCCTAGTGTAGAAATTACACTATGAAATTCGTAGGTTAAGTAAAACCTATCAAAGCAATTATGATTACGTTCAACGCCAGACAACATTTTGTTTCTAGTTGTTTTGTGAAGGATAGTAGTGCGATCTCTGGTTTGTACTTTTCTGATTTTTTGGGAATACCACCACAATTGCTGGATATATTTCATTAGTGTAGTAGAGAAGTGAATTTCTTGAAAAAAATAGTTCTAGTAGTCTTAAAAATATAGGGTTTGGTTTATTCGATTCAGAATTTAATTCTGAAAATGTGGAATTTTTGATTTTTTTGCCATTAAAAATTTCAATTATTATTATTAAAAAACGAAGAGAAAAAAAGGCGGTCTCCGTTTTTTAGCAATAACTATGAAACTATGAAAGATAGCTCCAATATTAAAAAAGATCCTAAAAGAGGAGAAAATTTCATAAAAATAAGTCCTGATCCCCGGAGTTGTAGCTCCATTATTTATAATTTTAATTCTACGTTGAACATAGCGTTCCGCGCGGCCGTTCCGGTGCTGTCGCATCGCCGCCGAGCAAAGTATGCTTAATAAAATATTTTTTTTATAATATTTAATATAAATTAAAAAATCTGAATAAATTATAGTCTTATCTAGACACTTAAGGCAATATAATCCCGATATAAAAATATTTTTAAGTTAATTTTTGTTAAAGTTATTCAATATTTTTTCGTACTTCAGTTAACATTAAATCCCTTCTAAAAGTTTAAATAATGTACTAAAAATATTTATCCTTAGGGAGTCTTTTTTTATTTATATAATAAACAAGATTCCGTTGTAAAAGTTAACTAAAGATTTTTTATTTGTTTATATGGGGAAAAATGTTATTAAATTTTTTAATTATATTATTCAATTTAACTGTTTTTGCATCTATTACTTACATTTAAAAGTTTGACTTACAATTTTTTTAAGTTGTTTGTTTATAAATTTTTAATAAACAAATAGACAAGTTTAATAATAAAAAAAATACCATTATATTGTCCCGGTAAAATGATGATTTATTTATTTTTTCTTAAAAACATTTTTTTATTGTTTATAATCTTTGTTTTATGTATCTGACCTTTTAGTTATTAATTAAGGATTCGTTTTTTTTTTCAAAAATCATAATTGGTTATTTTAAATAGATTTATAAAAAATATTTTTTTCATTAATATTTTCATTGTTTATTTAATAAACAATTTGTTATAAACAAATTCTGAGTTACATATTATTTTTTCTGTTACTTTGAAAACTTACAAATACAACAATGTGTATTAAAGTAATGAAAAAAAATTCTCTATTTTTTGTTGAATTTTTAAATATTTCACCACAAGAACGTTGAAGGGGTCACCGGTTTTATCAACTTATAAACTGCTATAACTTCCTAACTATTGATAATACCGTCTTAGACATTCAGAACGATCTTTTAGACAACAAATGGTTATAAAAATACAACCGTTGTAGATAATGATCCGGTTAAAGTAAATTGAATAGATTAATTAATTGTCTAAAAGATCCTGCTGAATGTCTAAGAGGGTATTATCAATAGTTAAGAAGTTATAGCAGTTTATAAGTTGATAAAACCGATGACCCCTTCAACTTCCATGTGGTGAAATATTAAAAAATTCAATAAAATATAGAGAAAAGTTTTTTTCATTACTTTAATACACATTGTTGTACTTGTAATTTATCAAAGTAACGAAAAAAAATAATATGTAACTCAGAATTTGTTTATAACAAATTGTTTAATAAATAAACAATGAAAATATTAAAGAATTTTTTTTTAATTTATTTAAAATGACAAATTATGATTTTTAGAAAACAAATTCCTTAATTAATAATTGAAAGGTCGGATAAATAAAAAACGATTATAAACAACAAAAAAATGTTTTTAAGAAACATTTTTTTTAAAAAAATCATCATTTTACCGGGACAATATACTGGTAAAAAAATTTTTTTAAATATTAAATTGGTCTATTTGTTTAGTAAAAATGAATTAATAAATTACCTAAAAAATGTGTTAGTTAAACTTCTGAATGTAATTAAAAGATGCAATAACAGTTAAAATGAAAAATTAAAAAAAAAATTGAATAACGTTTTCCCGATTTTTTACTTTTTGTTAAGTTTGAAAAATCGTTATAAACAAATAAACAAACTTTAGTTAACTTTTACAACTGAATCTTGTTTATTATATAAATAAAAAAAGGTTCCCAAAGGATAAATATTTTTAACTACATTATTTAGTTTTTTAGAAGATATTTAATGTTAACTGACGTACGGAAAAAAATAGTTAATTAACAATTGAATCACTTTAACAAAAATTAACTTAAATATATTTTTATATCGGGATTATATTCCTTCAAGTGTCTAGATAAGACTATAATTTATTTAGATTTTTAAATTTATATTAAATATTATAAAAAATATTTTTTAAGGCATACTTTACTCTGCGGCGACGAAACAGTGCCGGAATGGCCGCGCGGAAAGCTACTTTCAACCTGGAATTAAAATTATAAATAATGGAGCTACAACTCCGGGGATCGGGACTTATTTATATGAAATTTTCCCTTCTTTTGGGATCTTTTTTAATATTGAAGCTATCTTTAATAGTTTCATAGTTATTGCTAAAAAACGGAGACCACCTTTTTGTTCTCTTCGTTTTTTATTAATAACAATTGAAATTTTTAATGGCAAAAAAAATCAAAAATTCCACATTTTTCATGGTAATAAAACTTAACACAACTGAACATTTGGTTTTGTTTTTTAATAAAGTCCTATGTGTTTTACAGTTGGGAATGATCTGCGTCATGGTGTCATGACTATGATTTGGTCTATCCGAATATCGCCAATCTTTCAATAACAATATCAAATTCTTCATAAATGATTAACAAATTAAAGTAATGTTCATTTATTTCTTGTCGATTCTTTCAAAAAAGCCTACTGATAATTCAGATATACCTAATAACTGCACGGAAATTCTAGTTTTTTTAAGTTTATACAAAAACCGTTAAATTTAGATATAGGGATGTAATCATAAACTAGGGGGAGTTTTTTTAACATTAAAAGGTGCTCATTCTGTACAAATTAATTATCTACCGATCTAGTAGATTTTTGAAGTCGGTGCCAAGCAACAATTAAGTTAAGTAGTGGATAAGTAAGCAATGCAGGATTTTAGATTTGCTTGGCACCGACTTCAAAAATATACTAGATTGGTAGGTAATTAATTTGTATAGAATGAACACCTTTTAATGTCTCCATTTTGTACTTCCTGGGTAGGTACCTAAGAACACTGAATGTGTTATTTATTTGCTAGAGTTGTATTTTGTTATAATTATTTTCAGCTTTTTAGTTATGGGTGGAAGTGGGTTATATATATTTTTAAATGTTTTATTTAGCGTTGAATTCACTGGGGTTGAGAAAAAAGGGGTTGCCATTTGAAAAAATGAGTTACACTATCTTTGAAATTTCTGAGCAATACATACAATTTTCTTGAACAGTTTCTAAAGATTTAGGAAGCTTCAAGTTTGATTCAGGCAAATTCTGGCAATTTTTGACCTGGCTCTCTCGAAAAAAATTAATTTTTGTGTAAAGGGCTGCATCTGTAAACCTGTTAAAAAATAAATTTCAATTGAAATTTGTCGCAAACTCTAAAAAGGCTTTAAAACCAGGGTGTACCATTTTAAAAAAAAGTTGGGGTCCCCTTCTGGTAGAACCGGGAATCGTAGACAACTGAAAATATTTTAAGTGAAACTAGCTCTTCCAAAAAAAAAACCGTATTCCAATATTTAGATTAATACTTCCAGTATCCCATAGACATAATCGACTCAGCACATCGTGGTCGTTATTCGATGTTGAAATTAAATTACTTTTAAATAACGAATAACTTTAGATGGAGTGATATTAATAAAAAATGTTAAGAAACATTTTTTGTAGAATATTAAATTCCCTTCAAGAATGAGAATTTGATCAATAAAAGTATTGACTTTTCTGGTAGTTACAAAAATCCAAAATCGACAAAAAATGAAAAAAGAAATCAATCTTTAAGGTACGATTACAAGGAAACAGCTCGTGATAGCTGAGATTACTAAGAGATCTTTCTTGTAGGGAATTTGATTTTCTTTAAGACTGTACATCGCTTAAATTTTTTAGATTGACGACGAGTTTTGGATAAAAAAATTCGATTACTGTTAAAAACCAATAGCCCTAGCCTTAATATTAATAGTAATGGCTCAAACTTTTAGGTACGACATTGTTTTTGTCATCTTGATAATATGTGACATCTTCTCAAGTAAACAAAAAACTATTAGTAAAGTTGAATGTATTTATATGACACAGAGTGCAGGAACAAATTGAATTGACAGTAGAAGAAATAGAGGTGATTATCCGGAAAATCTTTTAATTGAAGTTTGATATGAAAAAGAAAACAGTACTGAAAGAATTTTCAGATATTATTCTAAGAATTTAGATTGAAACATTGTGTCGTTTGCGATTTTATATTGTATTTTATGCACTTTTTTTCGTGTACACAATTTACTGAATTAACATTGACCTAAGGACTTCGCTGTATACCTACTTCGGAATCGATTTCTTTCAGATTTGTTTTAAGCAAAAATTGATCTCCAAATAGATGACTTTTTGTGTTGAATTAGGTGTTAACAAATCGATCAGAAATTCGTCTTTTTAACGTGTTCAATCTTATTTGACATTTTCACTGGAGCCATGCGATAAATCCCGCAACACATTTCGACGTTCTGTTGAAAAATAAGTGATAGATTACCGCTTATCGGAAGGTTACAAAAACTATCAGTTTTCTGAATAACACGAGAGAACATGATATTCTAATGCCCAAGAAGAACGATGAGTCTGCAATTGTTGTTAAATTATCGGGATGAGTAACGGTAGGAACCGCGTGTGTTTTGGTGCTGACTGGAGAACATATTTGAGATAGTACTGTTTACCAGTGATTTTTGCATGCACAAATCTGAAATCATCCAGCTTTCAGTGACTCAGCTGAGATATTTCACATGAGTAAATTTGTCGATACTACAAAGTCATCCCTGAAAACAAAATACTTTGGTCACTGGCCAAAAAATCGCAACTCTCAGAAGGAGATGTTTAAATTTAATATTGTTCTGGTAAAACAAGTTTGGTGACTACTTTTTCATGTAAACTTTTTTTATCAATTAATATTGTAGTCGTTTGCATTTGTTTTTAATTTCCCAAAAACAAACTGTTCGATGGCATCCAGAATCGATGTTTAGTAATAATTTATATTTAAAAAAGAACCGACTTCAACTGGTTTAAAATAAAAACTGCTTAGAAATCGTGTACTATCAGTAACTATTTTCTGACATATATATTTTTTTATTTGATATAAGGTACAATCTATTGTTTGTTTTAGCGTATTCTTATCTCTCTTTCTCTCTCTAATTTGTATTTTTTCTATATTATCCACATATTTTTTAAATTTTATATTTATTTTATTAATTCGATCAATTTTTATAAGTGCAACTCTAATTCACCATTGCACTCACCCTGTATATGTTTCTGTGTATTGGTCAATCAATATAAATTATTAATCTGGTCATGTTCTGAATCACCCTGTACAACTATAATTCAACTTTACACGATGTTGCAACCGGTGTGTGTAAGTCTTAATCCTCTCCACCCTACTGTTTCTATTGTTCGCTTGTTTAAATCACCCTGTATACCTATAAGTTTACTTGGCCCCGTATGTCAAGTATAAGCAACTACTTATATTTCACACTATATAACATTTTTAACTACCCTGTATAAATATAATTTCACTCGACCTTATATTTCAATCATCCTATATATGCAACTGCTTCTAACATTTTTTGAACTCTCCGTCCTATGATTTGAATATCCTTACTTCATACGCTTATTTAATCTTTATTTATAATTATTTTACCAGCTGTGTAAAACTATAGTTTACTTCACTTTTCTTTCAACCACCTTTTATACGCAACTACTTATGTGCCACCGATTACAACATTTTTTGAACCACCCTGTATAACTTTAATTCTATTCTAACTCATATTTCAACCATCCTTTATATGGAAGTGCTTATGTACCATGCAATATCACATTTATTTGTAAGATTTTGTGAACAGGGTGTTTTGTAGAAGCTTCGCTAAACTTGGAGGGCGGATAGGTGGGCTATGTAACCCCTATATTTTTGTTTGTTAACTCCCAGATTATTTCAAACTTTTGTACCTTTGTTATTTTTCTATTTTATTATTCCCGGCCTATTTTTTGGTAGTTTGGTTTTAAAGCATATAGTATGCTGTTCAACTTAATTATTATTTATTACGTATTATAAAAATTAAAAAGTTAATAACCTAATTTTTGGGCACCAAAAATTACGGGCCCTAGGCACGTGCCTAGGTTGCTTAGGCCTTAGTCCATTAAATTTTCATTAAATCTTCACCAAATAAACTTACACATAATCTATTATCTTTGTGTGCTCTTCTGCATTCGATATTTAACACAAATAATTGGTTGAAAAAATGATATGAGTCTACAAATGGCGAGGTTCCATAAAAAAGTCATTATGTTAAACACTTTATCACATTACAAAAAAATAAGAAGCACATCGAGAAGTTCGAATGATTGCAAAAACTTCTCCACTTCAAGACTTCAACCCCTTTCCAGCGACATATCAAACGTATTGGAAAGTAATTAGTATCATAATAAAATTTGAGATTGTAACTTAAAAGGTTAGAACTACAAAAAAATAAAACATATATCAAGTTGCAATAATTTGTTATAATTTTTGTTCAAACTGGCTTCTACCGCTACAGATGCAATCGCGACAACGTTTTCTGACTGTTGCAGTGGTAGTCTCTACTCGCATCTCATCCAACATTAATTAGAAAGCAACATTTGTTCTTTCTCTTAACTGCTCCTGAGTTTTTATTTCTCTCTCATAAACGAGTGGTTTGGCCTGTCCCTATACAAAAAAATCCTAGGGAGTCAGGTCAGGTATGGGGACCTTGCAGGCCAGTGTATAGGGGAATGAATTGTCCAGGAGCTCTCTAACAATTCGCCTATAATGTGCTGGACTGCCATATTTTTTGAATTTTATTGATATGTCTTCCAATGGGATTTCATCTAATAAGATCGATCATCCTGCACATTTTGGAACGCAACATTGATTCTTTTCCTTAACTACTCCTTGGTGTCTATTTCTATCTCGTAAATGACTTGAATTTTTAAGGAACGATTGATCGATCTTATTTGATGAAATGCTATTGGAAGGCAGACCAATAATATTCAAAACAGTTGGCTGTCCAACACGCAGATTGAGACAGCTGGCCCTATACGTTGTAAAGAATCAGAAAATCTTCAAAATTAGTGTTTATAAATTTTGATCGTAGCATTTTTCATAAAGGAAAGCTTGAAAAACTATATAAAGTGAGTGTTTTAAAAACAATAATATCATATTACTTTTATGTTTTCTTGAGAATAACACTACAATTGAAACAAAAAAACTGTATATTGAAAGAAAATACCAAACGTTTCAAAGTCGATTTTGACTTCGTTGTCAATGGCTTTAAATTATGTATTGAAATTGTAAATTGCAAATTGGAAGGGAAGCCTTTTATAATCTACTGTCTTAATTTTAGGCTCTGTAGATTGGAATTTAAATTAAATTTTTTAGACAAATTATTTAAAAAAACAAATAAAATATATATTTCTAAATTTTAGATAGTGTACTTTCTAAAGTGGGAATTAAGTCGAGTAAATATATTTGTTAATATCTTTTAAACAAATGATTTAAAAATATGATATATATTTGTAATTCACATAATGAGCCTTTTATTTGATATATTACATGATGCGTTTGAAAATTAAATTTTTATTTTCCATTTAATTCTATAATTTGTCCCTAAATTACTATGAGGGTTTTCTACTAATTTTTCGTATAAATTTCAAGTAAGCCCAGTACCCCTATTTATTTTCAAAATTTTAGGTACTATAGTTTCGGAAATAAAGGGGGAAATGAGAATTTTTTGTATTTTTTTGTTAATATATTGTAAACAATTATTTAAAAAATATATGAAAAATATATATTTGTATTCCTCACAATAAGCCCTTTCATTTGATGCGTTAAAAAATATATTTGCTGTTTAATTGTAAAATTTGACCCCCAAAATTAATAATAGGGATTTCATCGTATTTTCCTGTAAACAAAAAATTTGTTCTTATAATTAGGGGAATAAAGGGGAATGGGTAATTTATATATATATATATATATATATATATATATATATATATATATATAATATATTTTAAAATATTCATTTTAAAAATATTAAAAAATATTTGTATTCGTCATGATGAGCCCTTTGATTTGATATATTACATGTGAGTTAGAAATAATTGTAATTTTATGTTTTCCATTTAATGCTGTAATTTGCCCCCTAAAATTAATATTTCTCCTTATTTTTCCAGTAAAGTTCAGGTGAGGTACTATATCCCTAATTTTTTAAATTTTTTACGGCTTTTAGTTTCGGAGATAAGGTAGAGGGAATGGGTAAAAATTTTTATATTTTTGTTAATATCTTTTTAACAATTTATTAAAATATGAAAAAAGTATGTTTGTATTTGTCATAATGAGCCCTTAGATTTGATATATTACGTGATGCGTTAGAAAGAATTTTAATTTAATATTTTTCATACTATTCTGTAATTTGCCCCCAAAATTAATAGTAGAGGTTTCTCTTTATTTTCCGGTAAAATTGAGGTCAGGACCTATATCTCTATTTTTTTTTTAAATTTTACTTCTTATAGTTTCGTTGATAAGGAGGGGAGGGACGGTCGATTTTTTTTGTTTTCCCCCCATAAGTACCCCTAAAATCAAAATTTCTTGATTTACGATATGTACTCCTGATCTGGTCACCAAACTATACACTGATATCAAATTTCAACTTTTTCCGTCCAGTAGTTTAGGAGAAAATTGCTGTGATGTAAAAGAGAGAGAAATCCGGAGTGATATTATAAGGGTATCCGTAATCCGTTTATTGTATATACGGAACCCTAAAAACGTAAATTGTGGAAATTGCCATTGTAGTGTTATCAGTTCATGATTATAATGAATTTCCACCAAGTATCGGCGGAATCAATTCAGTATTTCAAAATCCTACTTTACTGATCTGTTAATATGCTTTTGATGAAATTTTGATGAAACCATATAATTTTCGACATCTAACATTTAATTAATATGCTTTTGATAAAACCATATAATTTTCGACATCTAACATTTAGTTCGAATTTACATTCTGAAAAGTATGTTATCAGGTTTAATAAGCAAGAGAAAATCGATGTGTTTTTTTTTAAATAGTTTTCAAGTATATAGACCGAAACAATCAACAGTTAATCTAGAATCGTAATAAAGGCAAACCAAACTTACCTTGTCTTCCAGGCTCCACGACGCTCTGACTCGACGACGCTTGGGAAGCGCTCGTTTCCAAATTCGACGGTTGCAATCTCATTCGTCTTCTTAATTTAGGCATGTCGAACGGCAGATCTCGCAAGTCCACCGAGGTTGCACTCCCCGAAGTGCAAGCTACCTCGGGGAGGATCCGTCTCCGTCTCAGCTTCGGCATGTCAAAAGGCAAATCGGAAAAATCGTGCTGTCTAGTTGGACCTGACAATTCAGCTATTGTGAAACCGAATCTCGATTTTATGCCTGGAATATAAAGCTGATTTCAGATTTGTGGATTACAAGGGGATAATCTACTATTTTCGTTTGATGTCGGGAAAAGTTAAGAGCAAAATAAATAAAACATTTTTTAAAAATATATATAACCGACTTCTACCTATAACTAAAAAGCTAAAAATAATTGTAACAAAATGCAACCCTAGCAAATAAATAACACATTCAATGTTGTTAGGTACCTACCCAGGAAGTAAAAAATGTAAACATTAAAAGGTGCTCATTCTGTACAAATCAATTACCTACCAATCTAGTATATTTTGAAGCCGGTGCCAAGCAAATCTAAACTCCTTCATTGCGTACTTATCTACTAATTCATCAAACTTCATTGTTGCTTGGCACCGACTTCAAAAATATACTAGATTGGTAGGTAATTAATTTGTACAGAATGAGCACCTTTTACTGTTTACATTTTTTACTTTTGGGTAGGTACCTAACAACATTGAATGTGTTATTTATTTGCTAGAGTTGTATTTTGTTATAATTATTTTTAGCTTTTTAGTTATAGGTAGAAGTCGGTTATATATTTTTTTAAAAAATGTTTTATTTTCAACTTTTTAGTATTTTTGAACTCAGGTAGTTTTCATTCTTTATTTTTTGTTTTGTATGTATAACCTTAATAGACAGAACCAGGTAACATCGAAAGCCTCAACATTACACAATGAAACTTTCTCATTTAAATTGACAGGTAAATCTTTACGAACTGAATGTACTAGCAATCGTTGACTTAATAAGCCCAAAATATATTTATGCCTTATGGACTACGCCATGTAACCTTTTTTCAACTTTTTGACAACCCTGTATAACTATAGATAATTCCACTCCAACCTATGTACCAACCATCCTGTAGATACGACTGCCCACGGGCAAGCATAAATTTGTTAGCTGCCTCCTATAGGACGGAGTAGAATCCATCCCATATTTACGGAGTCAAATCCGTCCTATATTTCAACCATAGTATATAACTCCTTGTGGGCTAGCCCATAAATTAGTTCATTTTTTACATTTTATATTATCGTCCTGTGTAACACTAATTCCTCTCCACACTTTATGCCACTTCTTATGGGCTATAAAAGAAATAATTTTTTAATCACACTGTATAAATATAATTCAACTGCAGCATATATTTCAACCATCCTGTATATGATTTGCTTATGTCCACATCATATAACAGTTTTTTAATCACCCTATATAATTTTAATTTCACATTTTTTCCAATATTTTTATACTACCAAACGTCCAGTCCACCCTAAATTCCAACCATCCTGTATATACGGCTTTGCATTTAAATAGGTATTTGCTTGGTATACAAACAAAACGAGCTTGGTACTCATTGATATAAGGAGCCGAAAATACTATGCTTTACTACCTATATGCTTGAGATGTACATAGATAATTTTCAATTAAAACTTCCAGTGCATAAAATTACCGCACTATTACGTTGGAATTAAAATATTTATCGAGAAATGTCCGTTATGTCATTTCGATGAAATTTTTGATAAGAATTTTGGAATTTTCGGCGATTTTCTGCAAAACTGCAAGTTGCACGTCGCAGAAAAGTATATGAGATCACCTAAGGATCTTCCTTAATAGATTAAACGTTAAAAAACTATACACATCCATAAGGAGTTATCGAACAATCGACTAAAATATTAGAGATATATTCCATGCACGCATGTGTTCATTCACAAATTTTATCACTTTACCAATAGAATTCTTTTCCAAAATTTGAAGTTTCACCAATCCGGATATATACTCTATTAAACAAGACCATATTTATTCAAAACGGTGCACCACAGGAGAAGAAATCAGATAACATACATACAAAAAAAAGCGAAAAATACGCGACGAATTGATAACCTCCTCATTTTTGGAAGTCGGTTAAATATTTTTAATTTATTTATGAATACGCTAACAAGGGCTGCTAAAATTTTATGTAACATTTCTTTTGCAATTCCTGAATACAAACTCGAAGTCCTGGCTGACCTCACTGCTACATTTTATTTGCAAAAATTATTCTTAAAGCATTTTGACATTTCAGTGTCTATGGTACGGTCAGAGTAGCACCGGTATCGGCCGATTTTTTAACTCTGCTGCCGTACACTGCCGAAGTCGGTCAAAAATCAAAACAGTGTTACTGGATAGAGGTGGTCACAGTAGCACCGTTATACACTGCCGTATCTGCCGACGATCGGACGAAAACAAATAAAGGACCCCACACATTCCTTATGGAAAGTGGCCCCCGGTGAATTTGGCTGAAATTTTCCTAATTTGTAGATTTCAACGAAATGAACAAATGGCTTCATGGCCGCAAAGTCCGATGATCGATAGTTTTCAAGTTATGGTTAATTTTATATTTAATATCAGAGTATACCACGATGAGCTGAATCGATATGTATATCAGAAACTACTAGGAGCATTTATCTGAAAATTACTATACAGGGGGTTTTCGAGGAGCTGGTTTCAGTTAAAATAATTTCAGTTATTTACGACTTCCGGTTCTACCGGAAGTGGACCCAAACTTTGTTTTTATAAATGGAACACCCAGTTTTTTAAAGCTTTCTTAGAATACATGATGAATTTCAATATAACTTTATTAAAAATATCATATGTCTGAAGTGCTCAATGAAAATTATTAAAACTTTTTGAAAATTTTGACAGATGCAGCTTTCTAAAAAAATATTTTTTTTGGAAACAAAGAGGGCCAGGTCGAAAATTACCAGAATTTGCCTGAATAAAACCTGAAGCTTCCTAAATCTTTGGAACCTTTTCAAAAAAATATACGGGGTGTTCAGAAATTGGCCGCGAATTCGGCTATCTCAAAAATAGTGAATTCCCATATCTAATTTAAAGAATTTTTGTGGTTACGAGTGATATCTAAATTATCACAAGGCTTTTTTGAACGAATCGAAAAGAAACAATTGCTGAAGTGTCAACAAACAATATTTGCTAATATTTTGGTGTTAAAGCACAATTATATGGAAAGCATTTATCATGTCCCGTTTAGGATTTAGTAACTAAGTTCCGTTCACGATACGCGGATAGACCAACACCCACTCATGACATGCTGACAGGGCTCATTCGCAATTGTAAAACAGTTTGTGAAAAAGCAAGAAAAAGGGAAACCTGTCGTAGATAATAAAGATAATTAAGTTACAGTCTTCGCATGCTTAAGAGCATATCTAGAAAATTCCTCAATAGATGCAGAAAGAGACGTGGGAATATCTATGATTGGTTTTCAGAGGATCCTAAAAAACATAAGAACAATCCGTTTGCATTCTCATTAGTTAAGAAATTAAGAGAAGAAGAAGTCAGGAAGACGAACAGTTTTTACACAAAATGATTTGGATGGATGAGGCAAAACTTATGGAATAGTCAACCACATTATTGGAGTGATATTAATCTACATATTATTTTTAGGTGAGAAGTATCTCGAAATTTTAGAAAATGGTTTACATCCATTAAAGTTGACTTAGAATCAGCTGTGGTCTCAACACGACCTCATAATATTGCACCTGTGAATAACTTTATAGACAATCATGTTGAAGATCCTTGGATAGAGAATAATAATAACAACAAAGGTAGATTGCCAAGAAATGAAAGGTTTCACATACTTTTTTAATAACCATATCAAATTCGACATAAATAGTTAAGAAAAGTAAAGTAATATATATACGTTTCTTGACGGTTCGTTCAAAAAAGCCTACTAATAATTCATATATTTTTAACAGCTCCACGGAAATTTAAATTTTTCCAAGTGTATGTAAAAAATCTTGTTCGTTTTCAATCAATAATATTTTCAGCAAAGGACTCATTTCCAATAACTAAATTTGCGAATCGAAATGCATGTTTTCAAATGACATGGTTAATAGCTTTAAAAAATAAATATTTAATGAAATCAAGCAATTATCAAACAATCCCAGTGCGGCCAATTATGTCAGGGTAAATCATTGTACAGAAAAATGGTCATTTCTTAAAATTTATCCTTGATAGGAGCGAAGGTCAAATCGAAGTCAAGTACAGTTTGAGTTAATACCATGAAAACTATTGGTCCTCGGAAAATATCTTTCAAAGTAAAGTATAGGATTCCCCCTGTCTATCTAATGATCATATTGGTCTTGAGCTTGACCTTTAAGGTCATATCAAGATCAAATTCCTTTTTCTAAATAGGAACCTTCACTTTTGATGCCAAAATGAAAGAAGCGGGAAATTTTACGCTCTAATATGGCCTTGACTATTTGTTGTTTGACCATGATATTAACCGAGGGTCAAATTATTTTCAAATTCAGGTTGTGATGGTACGGTAAAAATTATGAGTCCAAGAAAAATACATCCTGTAGGAAAGTTTAAGGTTTTTCCCTATCTACCTAATGTTCATATTGGTTTTAACCTTAACCAGAACCTTCAAAGTCATATCAATGTCAAATTAAATTTTTGGGATTTGAAGGACATATCAAGGTCTAGGTTTTTGCAAGAACAACTGGGTTAAAACCCTTCTCTAAAAATCCACTGAAATAATTGATGATACCAGAAATTTCAATTCATTAACCTTGACCATGTGATAAATAAAACAATAACATATTCGGATACAAATTTTATAATAAAAGGAGTTATTACTGAAAAAAAGTTCAAGCTTAAGGTCAAATTCAACGTTATCATCGGATAGCCAGTGAAAAATTGTACAAAAAAAATTCACCTAAATGTTACTTTGAAGGTCAAGTATGATACTAGTTAGCCAGGGAAAAACTGTAAACTTTACTTATAGTAAGTATTTTTCTAGAACCCTTGGTTTACAAGGTACGAAGCTAAACTATACGTGAGGCCATTCTCGAATGAACAATTTCTTGTTTTTTGCATTTTTGTTTTCAAAGTAGGTATTCCCAATTAGAAAAAATGACCTTGACATAACACTGAAGGTCAAGGTCAATATTATTATTCGGTAGCCAATAATAAACATCACTTGCAGGAATTATTTTTCTGGGACAAACAGTTTTCAAGGTAGGACGCCACACTGTACTGGACTTCGATTTGACCTTCAAGGTCAATTTACAAAAAAATTAAGGACATATTAAATTGTAAAATTTTAATTTTTCGTATTAAATGCAGAGTTCCAATTTAAAAAATCAATTTGTCCTCGATATAGCATTGAAAGTTATAATTGAGTGCCAATAAATAGTGTGAGAAAGAGCCTATATCGTCGGCCATTTAAGTAGTTACAGATCAATATATTGTCTTGCGTTCAATGTGTTGTAAAATCTCGAAAAAATAGTATCATTTTAAAAATACACAAATTATTTGATAATATCCACATAACTTAGATATACATACCTTCACGTGACTGAATGGAGATCCCACTGTCTGATCCCTGAATCTCTGGATTCGCCAAGTTCAACAGGTTCTTGTTCTGAGGGAGGCGACGTTTTGTTTTCAGAGTTTCTTGATTTGGCGCCACTTCCTCTGGCGAGCACTTTTGTGAGTTGTTGTTTCTGTTATTATCAGACGTTTCTGATATCGGCTCCTGAGATGATTTGTCTGAGATCGGGCTAAGGATGTGCAACTTATTGTTGTGCTGGATCAGCGTTGATGTTTGCGGAACTGCATAGCTTTTGATGTTTCCTGTAACAAGCACATGCCAAAAAATTGATTCTAATAATAACTGGCTAACAGCAAATACCTTAAAGTCAAAAAGTTATTCACGGGGAATCAAAATCTTTCGAAAAGTTATTCTGTAAAAAGCATTTGGCAGACTTGTACAAGAGATTATCCAAACTTTCGACTCACGTAAAACCCAAAATCAGATTTTTTTTGGTAACAAAATGCAGAGTTTCAGATCTACATACCTCCAGAATCCGAGCTGTGAGAACTCAACGAAGCCGATTGCCGACTCTCCGAACTCGATGTGCTCCTATTGCCTTCGCTGGTGCTGCTCTTGATGCTCTCCATGCTGCCGCCACTGCTGCTGGTTGTCATGCTTTCCGTGCTGGAAAATTTATTTCTAATTCTTCGACCTAACAGATCCTTCGTCCTTTTATTGAGTAACAGTAAGTCCTTTCTCGGCCTGCTTTTGATTTCGAAGATCCTTCCTTTTTCAGCGTCCTTTGAGTGATCCGGCCGGCCTTTAAATTCGGATATCATTTGATTAGCGTTCGTTCCGAATTCGATTTCATAAGCGCTGCCTTGGTGTATTTGTAGACTGTCGCTGCTCGTTGTCGGGGACCTGGGGGATATCGAACAATAAAAACTTACCGAAGTGTATACAGGCATGTGGGGAATATTGTTCAAAAGGGTTACAAACATCTAAATTAATTAAAGGTTGGGATCTAATTTAATACCAGCTTTTCCAAATGTTAACCTTTATTTTTTTAGAAATGTCAATCAACCTAGTATACTTGATTGAATTGATATGACTATACCTTGATGTACAATGTACATCCCTGATTATTTCGATGATTATAAAAATTTATTTTATATAAAGACAGATTCCACAAATATATTTCAAAATCATATAAAAATTTATTTTAGATTTTCTTGGGAATAATACCACATCAGAGTTCAAACTTGTGTATATTTTAAAACCAAACGTTTCAAAATCCTGTCGGATTTCGTTTTCAATGGATATAAGTTTATAAAATAAAATTGAAATATATGACAATTATTTTGACAAATATGTTTACGTTACTATGGAAAAATTTCTTTGATTTTAAATATACAGGGTGCACAAGAAATTCCAAAGATCATTAAAATCAAAAAATTTTTTTTTTTTTTTCAAGTTGGAAGAACTTGAAAAAATTGTCTTCAGAATTTATTTGTGGCGTTCCTAGGGACGACTTTCTTTTTAAGATAGTGCATTTGCCAAAAAATGCGATCAAAGAATTCTGATAATTCAGTGATCCCATTAAAGTCATAAGGGAAAACCTAGGAAAAAACCTCATGAACTATCCCGATATAGGGTTGTTCAAAAGGATATGCCCATTGTTAATTTCGTCTTTAATTATCGGCAACCAGACATGACTGAAATCTACGGAAGTAGAAGCGATGCAGTCGTTTTCATTTAACAGAATTAAGGCAGATTCTTTTAATTTTCGTTTTGTGCAGTGTTCTTCTTTGTGTAATATTGTTGTGTTTTGAAATTGTATTTTATGGCCTTGGTCCCAAGCATGTTCACAAATTTTTGATTTTTCGAACTGACGTTTCTTTATGTAATTTTGATGTTCATTTATTCGAACATTAAGAGGTCTAGAGGTTTCTCCAATATAAAACTTGTTACATTCACAAGGAATCTTATAAATGCAATTTTTTGAGTTTTGCGTGGCGTTTTTTGGTTTTGTTTTTGTTATAATAGATTTAAGCGTATTTGTTGTTTTAAATGTAGTTTTGATGTTAAATTTGTTGCCTACTCTTCTCAATCTCTCTGACAGGCCCTGTATATATGGTATTGTTGTTGTTATAATGTGGTTTTCCTGGTTGTCAGTATTATTAGGTGAAGTCTGGTGTTGGTTGTCAGTTGTTTTGTGCTCAATTTTATTTAACTCTTTGTTAATAAATTTTTGAGGGTAATTGTTTGCAGTTAGAACATTTTGTATAAATGATTTTTCTTTGTTGAATTTAGTAGTATCTGAGCAGTTAGTCTTTGCTCTGTCATATAAAGATTTAATAACACCTCTTTTTACCGTATTTGGATGGTTCGAGTTAAAATTGAGATATCTGTTAGTGTGAGTTGGTTTTCTGTAAACTTCTGTTTCAAATGAAGATTGTGTTTTTGTTATTAAAATGTCCAAAAAAGGTAGTTTGTTATTTTGTTCGATTTCTAATGTAAATTTTATGGTTGGTTCTTTGTTGTTTATGTCGGTTAATAATTCCTGTAAATTTTCCAGATTTTGTTCCCAAATAATGAATATGTCGTCAACATAACGCCACCACACCAACGGTTTATTTTCTTTTGAAAAAATCATTTGTTCTTCAAATTTGTCCATAAAGATGTTACTTAAGGCAGGGGACAGACAAGAACCCATAGCCATGCCAAAATCTTGTTGGTAGAAATCATCGTTTAACTGAAAGTAAGTTGTTTTCGTACAGAAAGTGAGTAATTCCATTATTGTGTTAATAGATAAACGAGTTCGTTGATGAAGTGAATAGTCATGTTCCAATAATTCTTTTACTATAGGAAGTGTTTTAGCTACGGGAACATTGTTATATAAGTTTACTATGTCAAAACTTGCTAGTGTAAATGTATTTTTGTATTGTATATGAGACAATTTTTCTAAGAAATCTGCACTGTTTTTAAGATGAGAAATTGAATTACCTGTAAGTGGAGAAATAATTTTCAGTAAAAATTTTGAAAGTTCATTACATGGAGAATTTATGGAACTGACAATTGGTCTCAAAGGGATGTTGGGTTTATGAATTTTTGGTAAGCCATAGAAGTGTGGAGGTTTAGTATAATGTGGAGTGAGAGTTTTGCGTTCTTGGTCTGTAAATTCGTGTTTGTGACTGTAGAGTAAACGGTATATTTTGCTTTCTACTGAACTTGTCGGGTCTTTGTTTAGTTTAGTGTATTGTCCTTGATTAATTATGTACATAATTTTGTCATCATAGTCATTTTTATTCAAAATCACTGTTGCATTGCCTTTGTCTGCAGGTAAAATTTTGATTGAATTATCATTTCTTAATTCTTTAACTGAATGTAATTCATTTTTAGAAAGATTATTTTTGATTCTTAAAGGTTTTTCTAGTTCAATTTTCGCTCTAATCCTGTATTCTTCAGCGTCACTTGAATTTAATTTATTTGCGGTTTGTTCAATAGCACTAATAACGTCAAATTTAGGAACTGTTTTCGGGGTAATTGCAAAATTAAGGCCTTTTTGTAAAACTGAAGTTTCAGAAATGTTTAGTTGTTTGTCAGAAAGATTAATAACAGTTTTTGTTAAAATAAAATTCTTGTCTCGAGTAGTATTTGTTGATATGTTTTTATTTAAGAGAAGTTGATTGAATTTGTGTAAATGTCTTCGTTTTTGTAATATAAATTCTCTGTTATAACTAGCGAGAATACTGTTTATAATTCTGTTAAACTCATTTTCTGGTATTTGATAAAAAAGGAAGTTTTGTACATACCCTATATCTTTTTCTAATTTAAACTTATTATATCGATGAAATTGAATTCTATCTCTAATTGCGGCAAAACTTGCACGTTCCAATATTTCGTGGATTCTTCTGCCCATGTATGGCTGACGGAACCTTAAACCTTTTGGAATAATTCTCATCTGCCGACATCTGCACAAGAATGTCACGCTATTTTTGGTCCGGGCAAGCTTCTTACATAACACTTCTAAATCTCTAAATGCTTTAGTTACTACAGTCCCATGGCTGATTTCTAATTGTTTTCTGAATGTTATTTGTGGCATCTTCTAGTTTATTTTAGATTTTCTTGGGAATAATACCACATCAGAGTTCAAACTTGTGTATATTTTAAAACCAAACGTTTCAAAATCCTGTCGGATTTCGTTTTCAATGGATATAAGTTTATAAAATAAAATTGAAATATATGACAATTATTTTGACAAATATGTTTACGTTACTATGGAAAAATTTCTTTGATTTTAAATATACAGGGTGCACAAGAAATTCCAAAGATCATTAAAATCAAAAAATTTTTTTTTTTTTTTTTTTCAAGTTGGAAGAACTTGAAAAAATTGTCTTCAGAATTTATTTGTGGCGTTCCTAGGGACGACTTTCTTTTTAAGATAGTGCATTTGCCAAAAAATGCGATCAAAGAATTCTGATAATTCAGTGATCCCATTAAAGTCATAAGGGAAAACCTAGGAAAAAACCTCATGAACTATCCCGATATAGGGTTGTTCAAAAGGATATGCCCATTGTTAATTTCGTCTTTAATTATCGGCAACCAGACATGACTGAAATCTACGGAAGTAGAAGCGATGCAGTCGTTTTCATTTAACAGAATTAAGGCAGATTCTTTTAATTTTCGTTTTGTGCAGTGTTCTTCTTTGTGTAATATTGTTGTGTTTTGAAATTGTATTTTATGGCCTTGGTCCCAAGCATGTTCACAAATTTTTGATTTTTCGAACTGACGTTTCTTTATGTAATTTTGATGTTCATTTATTCGAACATTAAGAGGTCTAGAGGTTTCTCCAATATAAAACTTGTTACATTCACAAGGAATCTTATAAATGCAATTTTTTGAGTTTTGCGTGGCGTTTTTTGGTTTTGTTTTTGTTATAATAGATTTAAGCGTATTTGTTGTTTTAAATGTAGTTTTGATGTTAAATTTGTTGCCTACTCTTCTCAATCTCTCTGACAGGCCCTGTATATATGGTATTGTTGTTGTTATAATGTGGTTTTCCTGGTTGTCAGTATTATTAGGTGAAGTCTGGTGTTGGTTGTCAGTTGTTTTGTGCTCAATTTTATTTAACTCTTTGTTAATAAATTTTTGAGGGTAATTGTTTGCAGTTAGAACATTTTGTATAAATGATTTTTCTTTGTTGAATTTAGTAGTATCTGAGCAGTTAGTCTTTGCTCTGTCATATAAAGATTTAATAACACCTCTTTTTACCGTATTTGGATGGTTCGAGTTAAAATTGAGATATCTGTTAGTGTGAGTTGGTTTTCTGTAAACTTCTGTTTCAAATGAAGATTGTGTTTTTGTTATTAAAATGTCCAAAAAAGGTAGTTTGTTATTTTGTTCGATTTCTAATGTAAATTTTATGGTTGGTTCTTTGTTGTTTATGTCGGTTAATAATTCCTGTAAATTTTCCAGATTTTGTTCCCAAATAATGAATATGTCGTCAACATAACGCCACCACACCAACGGTTTATTTTCTTTTGAAAAAATCATTTGTTCTTCAAATTTGTCCATAAAGATGTTACTTAAGGCAGGGGACAGACAAGAACCCATAGCCATGCCAAAATCTTGTTGGTAGAAATCATCGTTTAACTGAAAGTAAGTTGTTTTCGTACAGAAAGTGAGTAATTCCATTATTGTGTTAATAGATAAACGAGTTCGTTGATGAAGTGAATAGTCATGTTCCAATAATTCTTTTACTATAGGAAGTGTTTTAGCTACGGGAACATTGTTATATAAGTTTACTATGTCAAAACTTGCTAGTGTAAATGTATTTTTGTATTGTATATGAGACAATTTTTCTAAGAAATCTGCACTGTTTTTAAGATGAGAAATTGAATTACCTGTAAGTGGAGAAATAATTTTCAGTAAAAATTTTGAAAGTTCATTACATGGAGAATTTATGGAACTGACAATTGGTCTCAAAGGGATGTTGGGTTTATGAATTTTTGGTAAGCCATAGAAGTGTGGAGGTTTAGTATAATGTGGAGTGAGAGTTTTGCGTTCTTGGTCTGTAAATTCGTGTTTGTGACTGTAGAGTAAACGGTATATTTTGCTTTCTACTGAACTTGTCGGGTCTTTGTTTAGTTTAGTGTATTGTCCTTGATTAATTATGTACATAATTTTGTCATCATAGTCATTTTTATTCAAAATCACTGTTGCATTGCCTTTGTCTGCAGGTAAAATTTTGATTGAATTATCATTTCTTAATTCTTTAACTGAATGTAATTCATTTTTAGAAAGATTATTTTTGATTCTTAAAGGTTTTTCTAGTTCAATTTTCGCTCTAATCCTGTATTCTTCAGCGTCACTTGAATTTAATTTATTTGCGGTTTGTTCAATAGCACTAATAACGTCAAATTTAGGAACTGTTTTCGGGGTAATTGCAAAATTAAGGCCTTTTTGTAAAACTGAAGTTTCAGAAATGTTTAGTTGTTTGTCAGAAAGATTAATAACAGTTTTTGTTAAAATAAAATTCTTGTCTCGAGTAGTATTTGTTGATATGTTTTTATTTAAGAGAAGTTGATTGAATTTGTGTAAATGTCTTCGTTTTTGTAATATAAATTCTCTGTTATAACTAGCGAGAATACTGTTTATAATTCTGTTAAACTCATTTTCTGGTATTTGATAAAAAAGGAAGTTTTGTACATACCCTATATCTTTTTCTAATTTAAACTTATTATATCGATGAAATTGAATTCTATCTCTAATTGCGGCAAAACTTGCACGTTCCAATATTTCGTGGATTCTTCTGCCCATGTATGGCTGACGGAACCTTAAACCTTTTGGAATAATTCTCATCTGCCGACATCTGCACAAGAATGTCACGCTATTTTTGGTCCGGGCAAGCTTCTTACATAACACTTCTAAATCTCTAAATGCTTTAGTTACTACAGTCCCATGGCTGATTTCTAATTGTTTTCTGAATGTTATTTGTGGCATCTTCTAGTTTATTTTAGATTTTCTTGGGAATAATACCACATCAGAGTTCAAACTTGTGTATATTTTAAAACCAAACGTTTCAAAATCCTGTCGGATTTCGTTTTCAATGGATATAAGTTTATAAAATAAAATTGAAATATATGACAATTATTTTGACAAATATGTTTACGTTACTATGGAAAAATTTCTTTGATTTTAAATATACAGGGTGCACAAGAAATTCCAAAGATCATTAAAATCAAAAAATTTTTTTTTTTTTTTTTTCAAGTTGGAAGAACTTGAAAAAATTGTCTTCAGAATTTATTTGTGGCGTTCCTAGGGACGACTTTCTTTTTAAGATAGTGCATTTGCCAAAAAATGCGATCAAAGAATTCTGATAATTCAGTGATCCCATTAAAGTCATAAGGGAAAACCTAGGAAAAAACCTCATGAACTATCCCGATATAGGGTTGTTCAAAAGGATATGCCCATTGTTAATTTCGTCTTTAATTATCGGCAACCAGACATGACTGAAATCTACGGAAGTAGAAGCGATGCAGTCGTTTTCATTTAACAGAATTAAGGCAGATTCTTTTAATTTTCGTTTTGTGCAGTGTTCTTCTTTGTGTAATATTGTTGTGTTTTGAAATTGTATTTTATGGCCTTGGTCCCAAGCATGTTCACAAATTTTTGATTTTTCGAACTGACGTTTCTTTATGTAATTTTGATGTTCATTTATTCGAACATTAAGAGGTCTAGAGGTTTCTCCAATATAAAACTTGTTACATTCACAAGGAATCTTATAAATGCAATTTTTTGAGTTTTGCGTGGCGTTTTTTGGTTTTGTTTTTGTTATAATAGATTTAAGCGTATTTGTTGTTTTAAATGTAGTTTTGATGTTAAATTTGTTGCCTACTCTTCTCAATCTCTCTGACAGGCCCTGTATATATGGTATTGTTGTTGTTATAATGTGGTTTTCCTGGTTGTCAGTATTATTAGGTGAAGTCTGGTGTTGGTTGTCAGTTGTTTTGTGCTCAATTTTATTTAACTCTTTGTTAATAAATTTTTGAGGGTAATTGTTTGCAGTTAGAACATTTTGTATAAATGATTTTTCTTTGTTGAATTTAGTAGTATCTGAGCAGTTAGTCTTTGCTCTGTCATATAAAGATTTAATAACACCTCTTTTTACCGTATTTGGATGGTTCGAGTTAAAATTGAGATATCTGTTAGTGTGAGTTGGTTTTCTGTAAACTTCTGTTTCAAATGAAGATTGTGTTTTTGTTATTAAAATGTCCAAAAAAGGTAGTTTGTTATTTTGTTCGATTTCTAATGTAAATTTTATGGTTGGTTCTTTGTTGTTTATGTCGGTTAATAATTCCTGTAAATTTTCCAGATTTTGTTCCCAAATAATGAATATGTCGTCAACATAACGCCACCACACCAACGGTTTATTTTCTTTTGAAAAAATCATTTGTTCTTCAAATTTGTCCATAAAGATGTTACTTAAGGCAGGGGACAGACAAGAACCCATAGCCATGCCAAAATCTTGTTGGTAGAAATCATCGTTTAACTGAAAGTAAGTTGTTTTCGTACAGAAAGTGAGTAATTCCATTATTGTGTTAATAGATAAACGAGTTCGTTGATGAAGTGAATAGTCATGTTCCAATAATTCTTTTACTATAGGAAGTGTTTTAGCTACGGGAACATTGTTATATAAGTTTACTATGTCAAAACTTGCTAGTGTAAATGTATTTTTGTATTGTATATGAGACAATTTTTCTAAGAAATCTGCACTGTTTTTAAGATGAGAAATTGAATTACCTGTAAGTGGAGAAATAATTTTCAGTAAAAATTTTGAAAGTTCATTACATGGAGAATTTATGGAACTGACAATTGGTCTCAAAGGGATGTTGGGTTTATGAATTTTTGGTAAGCCATAGAAGTGTGGAGGTTTAGTATAATGTGGAGTGAGAGTTTTGCGTTCTTGGTCTGTAAATTCGTGTTTGTGACTGTAGAGTAAACGGTATATTTTGCTTTCTACTGAACTTGTCGGGTCTTTGTTTAGTTTAGTGTATTGTCCTTGATTAATTATGTACATAATTTTGTCATCATAGTCATTTTTATTCAAAATCACTGTTGCATTGCCTTTGTCTGCAGGTAAAATTTTGATTGAATTATCATTTCTTAATTCTTTAACTGAATGTAATTCATTTTTAGAAAGATTATTTTTGATTCTTAAAGGTTTTTCTAGTTCAATTTTCGCTCTAATCCTGTATTCTTCAGCGTCACTTGAATTTAATTTATTTGCGGTTTGTTCAATAGCACTAATAACGTCAAATTTAGGAACTGTTTTCGGGGTAATTGCAAAATTAAGGCCTTTTTGTAAAACTGAAGTTTCAGAAATGTTTAGTTGTTTGTCAGAAAGATTAATAACAGTTTTTGTTAAAATAAAATTCTTGTCTCGAGTAGTATTTGTTGATATGTTTTTATTTAAGAGAAGTTGATTGAATTTGTGTAAATGTCTTCGTTTTTGTAATATAAATTCTCTGTTATAACTAGCGAGAATACTGTTTATAATTCTGTTAAACTCATTTTCTGGTATTTGATAAAAAAGGAAGTTTTGTACATACCCTATATCTTTTTCTAATTTAAACTTATTATATCGATGAAATTGAATTCTATCTCTAATTGCGGCAAAACTTGCACGTTCCAATATTTCGTGGATTCTTCTGCCCATGTATGGCTGACGGAACCTTAAACCTTTTGGAATAATTCTCATCTGCCGACATCTGCACAAGAATGTCACGCTATTTTTGGTCCGGGCAAGCTTCTTACATAACACTTCTAAATCTCTAAATGCTTTAGTTACTACAGTCCCATGGCTGATTTCTAATTGTTTTCTGAATGTTATTTGTGGCATCTTCTAGTTTATTTTAGATTTTCTTGGGAATAATACCACATCAGAGTTCAAACTTGTGTATATTTTAAAACCAAACGTTTCAAAATCCTGTCGGATTTCGTTTTCAATGGATATAAGTTTATAAAATAAAATTGAAATATATGACAATTATTTTGACAAATATGTTTACGTTACTATGGAAAAATTTCTTTGATTTTAAATATACAGGGTGCACAAGAAATTCCAAAGATCATTAAAATCAAAAAATTTTTTTTTTTTTTTCAAGTTGGAAGAACTTGAAAAAATTGTCTTCAGAATTTATTTGTGGCGTTCCTAGGGACGACTTTCTTTTTAAGATAGTGCATTTGCCAAAAAATGCGATCAAAGAATTCTGATAATTCAGTGATCCCATTAAAGTCATAAGGGAAAACCTAGGAAAAAACCTCATGAACTATCCCGATATAGGGTTGTTCAAAAGGATATGCCCATTGTTAATTTCGTCTTTAATTATCGGCAACCAGACATGACTGAAATCTACGGAAGTAGAAGCGATGCAGTCGTTTTCATTTAACAGAATTAAGGCAGATTCTTTTAATTTTCGTTTTGTGCAGTGTTCTTCTTTGTGTAATATTGTTGTGTTTTGAAATTGTATTTTATGGCCTTGGTCCCAAGCATGTTCACAAATTTTTGATTTTTCGAACTGACGTTTCTTTATGTAATTTTGATGTTCATTTATTCGAACATTAAGAGGTCTAGAGGTTTCTCCAATATAAAACTTGTTACATTCACAAGGAATCTTATAAATGCAATTTTTTGAGTTTTGCGTGGCGTTTTTTGGTTTTGTTTTTGTTATAATAGATTTAAGCGTATTTGTTGTTTTAAATGTAGTTTTGATGTTAAATTTGTTGCCTACTCTTCTCAATCTCTCTGACAGGCCCTGTATATATGGTATTGTTGTTGTTATAATGTGGTTTTCCTGGTTGTCAGTATTATTAGGTGAAGTCTGGTGTTGGTTGTCAGTTGTTTTGTGCTCAATTTTATTTAACTCTTTGTTAATAAATTTTTGAGGGTAATTATTTCTCCACTTACAGGTAATTCAATTTCTCATCTTAAAAACAGTGCAGATTTCTTAGAAAAATTGTCTCATATACAATACAAAAATACATTTACACTAGCAAGTTTTGACATAGTAAACTTATATAACAATGTTCCCGTAGCTAAAACACTTCCTATAGTAAAAGAATTATTGGAACATGACTATTCACTTCATCAACGAACTCGTTTATCTATTAACACAATAATGGAATTACTCACTTTCTGTACGAAAACAACTTACTTTCAGTTAAACGATGATTTCTACCAACAAGATTTTGGCATGGCTATGGGTTCTTGTCTGTCCCCTGCCTTAAGTAACATCTTTATGGACAAATTTGAAGAACAAATGATTTTTTCAAAAGAAAATAAACCGTTGGTGTGGTGGCGTTATGTTGACGACATATTCATTATTTGGGAACAAAATCTGGAAAATTTACAGGAATTATTAACCGACATAAACAACAAAGAACCAACCATAAAATTTACATTAGAAATCGAACAAAATAACAAACTACCTTTTTTGGACATTTTAATAACAAAAACACAATCTTCATTTGAAACAGAAGTTTACAGAAAACCAACTCACACTAACAGATATCTCAATTTTAACTCGAACCATCCAAATACGGTAAAAAGAGGTGTTATTAAATCTTTATATGACAGAGCAAAGACTAACTGCTCAGATACTACTAAATTCAACAAAGAAAAATCATTTATACAAAATGTTCTAACTGCAAACAATTACCCTCAAAAATTTATTAACAAAGAGTTAAATAAAATTGAGCACAAAACAACTGACAACCAACACCAGACTTCACCTAATAATACTGACAACCAGGAAAACCACATTATAACAACAACAATACCATATATACAGGGCCTGTCAGAGAGATTGAGAAGAGTAGGCAACAAATTTAACATCAAAACTACATTTAAAACAACAAATACGCTTAAATCTATTATAACAAAAACAAAACCAAAAAACGCCACGCAAAACTCAAAAAATTGCATTTATAAGATTCCTTGTGAATGTAACAAGTTTTATATTGGAGAAACCTCTAGACCTCTTAATGTTCGAATAAATGAACATCAAAATTACATAAAGAAACGTCAGTTCGAAAAATCAAAAATTTGTGAACATGCTTGGGACCAAGGCCATAAAATACAATTTCAAAACACAACAATATTACACAAAGAAGAACACTGCACAAAACGAAAATTAAAAGAATCTGCCTTAATTCTGTTAAATGAAAACGACTGCATCGCTTCTACTTCCGTAGATTTCAGTCATGTCTGGTTGCCGATAATTAAAGACGAAATTAACAATGGGCATATCCTTTTGAACAACCCTATATCGGGATAGTTCATGAGGTTTTTTCCTAGGTTTTCCCTTATGACTTTAATGGGATCACTGAATTATCAGAATTCTTTGATCGCATTTTTTGGCAAATGCACTATCTTAAAAAGAAAGTCGTCCCTAGGAACGCCACAAATAAATTCTGAAGACAATTTTTTCAAGTTCTTCCAACTTGAAAAAAAAAAAAAATTTTTTGATTTTAATGATCTTTGGAATTTCTTGTGCACCCTGTATATTTAAAATCAAAGAAATTTTTCCATAGTAACGTAAACATATTTGTCAAAATAATTGTCATATATTTCAATTTTATTTTATAAACTTATATCCATTGAAAACGAAATCCGACAGGATTTTGAAACGTTTGGTTTTAAAATATACACAAGTTTGAACTCTGATGTGGTATTATTCCCAAGAAAATCTAAAATAAACTAGAAGATGCCACAAATAACATTCAGAAAACAATCATATAAAAACTTGGATAAACAAAACGAATTTTGTTATACACCCAAAAATTATTTAAGCTAATATTAATCAACTGAGAATTTTTTTTATTCTATTGTTAACTTAGATACAGGTATTAAAGCAATTTGCACCCTAATTTTGTACGTAGAATTTATTGATCGATAGAAAAATTTCTTATTGGAAAAAAAAGTTTTAAGAAATAAAGACCCTGCACTATTCTTGTGGAAAATAACTTTCGGTCAAGTTTTTTGAAACTTTGCCATTTGATAGTTCTGAACTTGTGGATCAAACGTCTTCATGGGCTCAAACTCTGAAAATCGTTTGTTTTAGAGTTACAGCCCCTGAAAGTTGATTTTTTACCACTTATGAGGAGGTATAGCGAGAAAGTGGCCTTCGACTAATTGATTTGAAACGTTACCATTTGATAGTCCTGTACTTCAAAAGTCTTTATAAGCTTCCATTCTGAAAGTCATTTGTTTTCAAGGTACAGCCTCCCAAAGTTGTTGTTTTACCCCCGAGGAAAAAAATGAACATTGGGGGCTGCATCTCAAAAAAAAAGACTTTCAGAGTTTGAGTCCATGGAGACATTTGGTCAACAAGTTCGGAACTATCAAATGGCAAAGTTTCAAAAAATTAGCCGAAAGCCATTTTTCATAAGAATAGTGCGGGGTCCTTTAGCTCAATGATCTGTTAAATAGTGTAGGTCTTGGTTTTTGAGAAATTGTTTTTTTTTGGGAACGGATGCATCTGCCAAATGTAGAAAAAGTAATTGTAACCTTTGCATTCATTTTTGTTCTGACTTTCACAACTTAAATACCATATTATTTTATTGGAATTATATTTGTTAAACCCAAATGTTAATTTAAAGCCGAATCGCGAAAATAACCAAACTTAATTTGAAGGTGAATTGTGGAATAAATAAACATGTAAATTTCTTAGGATTACTGCTATTACTATTAATCCATTAATCATGAGGTATTGCGATGATTTTCCTGAGGGATTTACTCTTCTTAATTTCTTTACTGGAGAACTTGAATTGCCAATGAAACAGAGCAGTCCAGACTAATTCCGAGAAAGAAATTCTCTTTTCTAGAAAGTTTCAGTTACAGGTTTTCTAAAAGAAAGAACTATTCATAGTTTTGTCTTTGCCCGATTTACAAAACTGAAAGGAATCAAGAACTACATCAGAAATAAAACACAAAGCTATTAATAACGACATTTAAGCGTCAGATTAGAATACAAAATACAATTATATACAGCTAGGAAGACTGGATCGTATTGTATATACCCCAGTCAATATAGATTTTTAGGTGAGATAAAATTCAATAGCAAACCTCATAAGCCTTCAGTATAGAATAGTTAATAAGTCATAACTGAGTTAATTTTAATAGCAAACTCGTAGAAGTAAATTATTTGAGCCTTAAAAACCCAAAAATATGGGGTATTTTGATTTAGTGTAAAAAGTAATGATCTGTTCATAATGCCGTCAACAGAAAATTTGTAGAGAATAAGAATAAGTGAATGTTTATAAATTTTGATCGCAGCATTTTTCGTATAGAAAAGCTGAAAAAACCGATGTAAAGTGAGTGATTTAAAAAAAAAATCATAAATTGGTTGTAATTACAGGTGGAACCTTAATCTGCTTCCTAGTGATAGCTTATAAGGTTCGCTGAAGATCGATATTGTACGTTAAATAGATCTTGCAGAATTAAAATTTAAATAATTTGTAGAAATATTTTGCAGGACGTATCGTATTAACCACAATAGTTCGATAGCTATATGCAAAATATATTTTAAAAGCTTATAAAATGCACTTCACCTCGTATATCTTGGATTTTTGTCATAGAGCCGTAAAATGTATTAATACTGCTTTTGAAATTTGGTTTAAACGATGGAGCCTCCGATGTTTTGACAGCGACGGATGCAGTCAGTGGAATAAAGTCATTTAATTAATATCAGTAAATTGTATACAGGTAATCATTAACTTAATAAACCCATGAAAAAATAGACCAAAATGAGCAGGCAGTAGTTATGTACATAAAAACGTAATAAACTGTTGAAAAAAAAACATATAATAATACAATTTACCATAATTATTATCTCGTGCCCCACCTGAAGAAAATTTTAGATCCGTCCATGTGCCTTGACAGTTATTGTCAGTACACCGCTGGCTGGCTGACGGATATTCGTACATTTAATGCAATGTTTACTATTACTTTAAACCAACTTCTCGGAATTATAGCGAAAAACCAAGATAGACAAATTTGAAGTGGAATTTATGAAAATATCTATAGTATATCCCGGTCGAACTAGTCTCGTTAATACGGTGGGATGTGCAAAATAGCACTCTAAATTATTTAAATTCGAATTGTTTAATAACTACTTATTCAATAGTATCAATCGTGAGTCCATATAAACTTAATATCATAAACTATCGTTTTAACGATGACTAATATTCCAGTATTAGTTGCCAGAAAGTTATAAATTTTTGAAAAAAATCCACTTTTGACCAGTTTTTCTGAGTTTACAGGGTAAAAAATGATCCAATCAGGATGTATAACCACTCATTAAGAAGGATTTCTTATTCTCTACAAATTTCCTGTAGAAGGCATTACGATTCCTCCATTACTTTTCATTATATAAGCAAAAAAACAGAAGAAATTTGTATTTTTGTGGGTTTTATTACGAGTATTTAAATCGTTTACTTCTACGAGTTTGCTGTTAAAGTCTTAGCAATAATTATCTATAAACTGTTACTGACGTGATGGTATAAGCGAATTGCTGTTGAATTTTATGTCCGAAAATGAGTTAAATTTTTCTCTATAAACTGGTGTAATATAATTGTTTTTTGGATGACTGGGAAAGACTACCAGTAAACCAGGCAAATGTTTGAACTTGCTCCGCTCCAAGTATTTGAATTTTTTGTTCAGATTAATTGTTCGAAGGTTAATAAATACATTAAGGTTTACATGCGTGTAGATAATTAATTTGACCAATACTTACCTGCAGCGAACCAATCTGGCACTAAGAGACTTGACTGGCAGATGGAGGTCTTTCAGCCTGGACTTCGGGTGAGATGGTAAGTTTGGGGCACTGCGAATACTGTTCATAATGTGTTCTTTTCCGTGGAACTTGTTTGGCAAAGGAGCAGTGGACGGTGGCGAGGGTGTATACCCACGTAATGGCAGACCGCTGGAGGACGCAATATTATTTTCTTCAGCCTCAATTAGGTGCATATTCTGAAAACATTCACTGTTTGAACAATTTTTATCAAAATATCAGCAATTTCCTCACCTTAATTTCTTGCGAAAGCGCTAAAACTATGCTATTGTCGTCTTGGCCGTTCTTTTGATAAAGCTCCCTGTTCCTGTTTGATCTGTTAAGTGAATTACTATCTACGGATTGTTCAGATAATGCTTTCGGTTCCCATGTATTGCTTACTTCCATAAGCACCGGGTGATTCGATACTTTGTCGATTTGGTCTAGGTCATCATCCGACTTACTGATTCTGCAATCAAAGGCGGTTTCGTAAACATGACGTTGTCGGGTCATGTCGTCTAGTCCATAGTCGTCACGGGATTCTAAATTAATTGGATTCGGAGGCATCTGAGTGCCATTGGGAGCGGTCCTGCAATAAACATTCATCTTACGGCTAAACACAAAGGAACTTCTTTTTGCAAGCTTTTAGTTAACGTGGCACGTTTGTAAACCTTCCTTTCCGGTCCAAACTAGGTTATGGGATCATTCGAATGAAATATAATCGATCATTCGACTATGAAAAAAGTATTCGAATGAAAAATAATCGATTATTTAACTCGAAACATTCCCCGAATGATATAGTGACGTGGATGAGCAATACTGCATTGGAGTTATAATTGGAATGATTTCCTTGCGAATCCAGAAGTGGTTTTCTGCCATTCGGCGTTCATATAGAGTCCATAGTCGTCATGGGATTCTAAATTAATTGGATTCGGAGGCATCTGAGTGCCATTGGGAGCGGTCCTGCAATAAACATTCATCTTACGGCTAAACACAAAGGAACTTCTTTTTGCAAGCTTTTAGTTAACGTGGCACGTTTGTAAACCTTCCTTTCCGGTCCAAACTAGGTTATGGGATCATTCGAATGAAATATAATCGATCATTCGACTATGAAAAAAGTATTCGAATGAAAAATAATCGATTATTTAACTCGAAACATTCCCCGAATGATATAGTGACGTGGATGAGCAATACTGCATTGGAGTTATAATTGGAATGATTTCCTTGCGAATCCAGAAGTGGTTTTCTGCCATTCGGCGTTCATATAGAGTCCATAGTCGTCATGGGATTCTAAATTAATTGGATTCGGAGGCATCTGAGTGCCATTGGGAGCGGTCCTGCAATAAACATTCATCTTACGGCTAAACACAAAGGAACTTCTTTTTGCAAGCTTTTAGTTAACGTGGCACGTTTGTAAACCTTCCTTTCCGGTCCAAACTAGGTTATGGGATCATTCGAATGAAATATAATCGATCATTCGACTATGAAAAAAGTATTCGAATGAAAAATAATCGATTATTTAACTCGAAACATTCCCCGAATGATATAGTGACGTGGATGAGCAATACTGCATTGGAGTTATAATTGGAATGATTTCCTTGCGAATCCAGAAGTGGTTTTCTGCCATTCGGCGTTCATATAGAGTCCATAGTCGTCATGGGATTCTAAATTAATTGGATTCGGAGGCATCTGAGTGCCATTGGGAGCGGTCCTGCAATAAACATTCATCTTACGGCTAAACACAAAGGAACTTCTTTTTGCAAGCTTTTAGTTAACGTGGCACGTTTGTAAACCTTCCTTTCCGGTCCAAACTAGGTTATGGGATCATTCGAATGAAATATAATCGATCATTCGACTATGAAAAAAGTATTCGAATGAAAAATAATCGATTATTTAACTCGAAACATTCCCCGAATGATGAGTGACGTGGATGAGCAATACTGCATTGGAGTTATAATTGGAATGATTTCCTTGCGAATCCAGAAGTGGTTTTCTGCCATTCGGCGTTCATATAGAGACACTTTCCTTCGTTATTGGTTCTCGCTCTTATCCAATCGCTTGTTTAGGTCTTTGATTGGACAGAAGGAATATGTAAATACTTTATTTTCAGGGTACGGTGTAATTATTGCAATGCGAAGTAATTTGATGAATTGGCTGTTAATGTTGAATAAGGAACAGTATAACTGTTCTTTGAATTATTAATAACAGTTTCTTCACAAATAAATTTTAAATTAAATGAATATTTAATAGTATAATTTTACCTAAATTTAAATGTTCACATACAGGGTAGACGCTGACACGCGTAGCATATCATTCGATTATGCCCATCACTAGTACCAAAGTTGAAATTCATTCTTCTAGCACGTGAGGGACAGTTCAATAATATTCTTCCAAACTACAAGTCTTGGTGGCACGCTACTAACGTGTAGAAGCGAATAGTCGAGAACCGAATAAAAATTTTGACATGTAATGGAACAGTCGCGAACAATCTCGTTAGGGTGAAAGACTTATGTAAATATAGCCGAATTTTGTAACAAGTATATAACAATATGATATCATGGAGCTAAAAATCGAAAACTTTGGTATAAGAGATATTTTGGATAGTTTTATTGGTCGCGATGACAAAAAGCCCCCCACCTTCAGTTCCGTTGTAGTATGTAATTAATTTAATTTAAGAAAACAGTTATTCAGATTTAAGAAAGTAATTACTGAAACCTAGGCGTATTTTATATATTTTTTAATTAACCAGGTTTTTAAAACGTAAAAAGTACAAAATAAATACTTTCTCCATAGACGTTTATAACCCCATACATATTTTCCTGATAAATTGTGATTATGAACTTACAATACTTGTAAGATTTAAGGAGTCTTTTAGGCTACAATTTAGAAAAAACAAAAACTTTAACATTTTTGCTAATTGAAAAAAAAGTGAAATATTTTTGAAATTCATTACTTTGAGAGCACAAAAATTATAAGATATTTTTCAAATTTTTGGTGCCGTTTTTTAAATAATTCAATGTTTTTAAGAGCATTAAAAAATGACGGCGGACATGATTTCAGGCGACTTGAAGTATATGAATAAAAAATAAAGACTCCAAAATAAACATTGTTCAAACGGCTATCGCTTGAACTAGAACGAACTTTTTATATCAAAAATAACAAATTGGCGGTCGTTAGAAAAAAAAAACGATTTTGAGGTTAGAAAGTCTGGTAAAATCGGAAAAATTACAGCCGATCAAAACGATTTTAGTTCATACCACTTGAACAAGGATTAATTTGAAATTTTTGTTTGTTTTTTTCTCAGATGGCGTAAGTCGCCTGAAATTAAGTCCGCCGTCATTGGTTATATGATGCGTAGAAGGCTCAGAAATTTACCCCAGCCCAAACGGCTTTTGGAGGTGAAATCCAGGTAGCTTGGGATAGTTTTCCTCAAGAAGAAATAGACCACCTTATTGAATCAATGCCAAGACGAGTTGGGGAGTGTATAGATAACCGTAGTGAACATACACATTATTAACAAACTTAATAAAAAAAATTAAACTCCTTTTATTTAATTATAATCGTCTACCCTTACTATAGGATCTATCTTTTACCCAAAATAATATTAAATTTAAGCGTCTCTCTTGCGATTTTTTTGTCAGTGAGTATATTTTTATAATCTCCAATTAGTAATAGAAATAGTCCAAATTTTTATTTTTTTTTAAATTGTAATCTAAAGGACCTCTTAAAACAAAAAACGTGGTGAGCATTTAGACGAAAATGGTTGGAAATGTAGAGAGTAATATTAGCTTGATATGATCACCACGTTTAGCACTTATAAATGATAAAGAGTGGAAGTCACAAAAAGAAGAAGTACGTAGAGATAAACTGATTGGAATAAATTATAAAGAAGATATTGGCAGACAAACAAAGTCGAATAGTTTTAGTTTGAACTTATAAGTCCGAAAATTGTTGGATCTTATTTGAAAAGCTGTAAAAATGTATGGGATTATAGTCGTGCATTTTTTGCGAAATAGTTCAGTTGATGTTAAAAAGTATGTCAAGGCATAAATAAATATAAATAAGGCACATATAATAAATTTGTTTGGCTATTTCTCAATCAGAACTACTTACTTTGTATCTGTGCTTTGTGTTTCGATACTGGAGCTCTTCCTGTATTTTATCTGAGATCGTGTTTTTCCATTCTTCGATTTTGATTCTAATTGATTGTCTAAGCTAGAACTTTTCCGAAATTTTCGATTTTTCCCGCTCTTTTTTGCGGAATGCTGTGGTTTTAATTCTCTATCACTCTTTGTTTTTTGATTATGTTTGGTCCTGTAATTGTTACTGTCATTCAGTGGTTGTTGGGTTGCAGTCTGAGAGGTATTCTCACTTTTCTCACTTTTATACTTGAAGAGATCGCCGTAATAATACGGTGAAGGATGTCTTTTATTTCTTGACTCTGTCGTGTGTGGAGATAGAACGCTGAGTGTTGTCGTTGGCAAAGGACCTTCGTTGATGCTATCAGGGGAATTTAAATCTAAAACCGGTGGATTTCCGTTTCCGATTGGCACACACAGGTTCAACTCGTCGTCGGAGATGGAATTTGATGACTCTTCTGCAATAAAAACAAAAGGAGGTTCTTAATTATCGCATTGCTGGGCGTTGAATGATTCGAGTTCACTTCGCGACCCTTATAATACCACCTGTTGAAAACGGGTTTGAAGCGGATTAAATTGTTTTGACCTTTTCGCATGGATCGATAAAGTACATACCGAAACAAATTATAAAAACTACTTCTGGACAAAATATTGGTATTATGTTCCAGGGTTTTTGCGTATATAGTCTTTCTTTTGCCTAATTTGTTCTACTGAATTGTTGCGGCTGATACTTGATGTAAATCCATAATGAGAACACAAAAACGAAAATTATATTTCGAGATTTCGAGACACGTGTCGTTTATAAAATAAAGTGTAAATCTCGAAATATAATTTTCGTTTTTGTGTTCGCCTAATTTGTTGATTAAACATATATACATGGTTTGACATAATATAAACTTTTATAGTTTCTCAAATTAAATAATTATTTCATTTTCAGGATGTTGTCCATCTTAAAAGTTACTTGTCAAATATTAACCTATACAAATAAAACTACATAATACATCCTGCACACATACTAAAAACTGCAAATGTACAACATTAATTAAAACCTCATCCATAAAATATCTCGGAGTTTTTATCGATCAACATTTAAAATTAACATAACAAATAACTCACATAAAAAAAGAATAAGGACGTCAATTCACAGATTCTATAATCTCAGAGATATTCTAAGCAGACACCTTTTAACCATACTGTATACTTCATTTGCAGAACCCATAATCAGATCCTGCAAAACTGTCTGGGGAGGAGCCTATAAAACAAAAATTAAAAAACTACAAACTGCTCAAAGTTTACTTCTGAAAATAATTTTTTATAAACGTCGAAGATTTTCAACAGAACTGCTATATAAGGAGAGAAATATTTTAACCATCCAAAATATCTATGCAAACCACTGTCTACTCCGAATTTTCACTGATCAAGACAAAGCACAAGTGACAGAAAATGGAACAAAATCAATTACAAACTTAAATGTAAAAACCGAGCTAATAAAAAATAATGTAACAAAAAAGTCCTTCTTCTATTAATACCCCAAGACTTTACAACATGTTACCAGCAAATATAAAGGTATTAAATCGTATAAATAATATAAAAAAGAAGTAAAGAAATACCTAATTACTCATCCACAAATTATTAACATATTTACATGACCAGTCATTTAAAACAATGGCATAACTATTAATACATACAAAACCACAACTTTTTGGACTAGAACACAAGTATTAAGTTACTTAGGATGGTTTAGGTGCTCCAAACGCGGAGTCAGTTGAATTTGGAAGAAGCGTTTTGAATATGAAATTATCTCTTTCTATCTATCTATTTCTTCAAATTCCTCTTACCACATATCACTACTTATATTTGTAAAAATTGTAAATTAATAATTACTATGTCTGTACCTATGTATGTATGTATGAATAAATCAAAATTAAAATTGAAATTTCTTGATCTTTGCAACAAAGTTTGAAACATTTGAAGTGATGACTTCTCAAAGAAGAACCCCAAATATAAAAAGGGCTAGATGGCCTGTTAAAAAAGAATTTTGTTTAAATGACACCCGACTACTGACACGGTGAGCTCTCTACCCATGGAGAGTAGAGGTAAGTGGGAGTCCATGGATGGTAGGTAAGGAGGATTTTCTCCATTATTAGAAGGTATTCGTTAAGCCTGTTAAATAAACAAATACATAACAAATTAATATAAAAATGAAAGAAATTAAGGAAAAAGACAATCCAACATTTTTTCATACAGAAATAAAGATTAAGTTCTTTATTTGACACATTATTGACAAGAATCGTTATATGTTTAAAAAGTCGCATTCAAGTTATGTTAAAACTAAAAACTACAATAAATAAAATTTAATGAACATAATGGGGATCAGAAAATGAAGTTGCTGATACATTTTTGGTAAATAATTATACCAATTAAATATTTCACCCAATCTTTACTTGTTCCTAACCAGTTTCGATAATATCTATATAATTTTTGTCAAATTACACACACCCAATAATTTTAAGAATTTCTAACAATTATTTTCTTTAAGTTGTGTAAATATTTGTTCTATGTTTAGACTAAAAAGTGGAAGATCAAATATAAGTAAAATTAATAAATGTTGACCTCTCTTTATTGAAATCGAATCCACAGAAATTGATATTAATTAATTGCCACCATTTTTTGAGAACTTCTTATAATTCCCTGGGAGTCGTTATGTGTCGTGTACATGAGGTTAGTCAACGAAAATCAGAATTATGTTGCAAGTTGCCAATCTACTTCTGACAAGATTTTATTACTTTTGACAGGATGTTTTAAATTATGTTATTTACATTTTTACAAATTAAATTTCATACAATTGAAGTAAGGTTAGAAAATTTATTTTTATTTATTTTGGAATTTTTTCATTATAATTTTTTCTGTCTAAAAAATATAAACACATTCGGCGATTCTTTATAATATATTATTTATTATATAAATAAATAAATTATTTTCTAACAAATAAACTGATGAAAGATTTTTTTGAACAGAATATCAATTTATTAGTTTATAAAATTTGTTTAAGCAAATGGGACTAATATTTATAATTATTCAAAATACAAATTTAAAAAAACAAAATATCATCTGAAAATACTACAATAAAATAAGTGCAAACATGGCAATGCCATAAAGAATAATTGGTCAATAATTTCTAAGAAGTGAATTTTCTTTGTTTTGTTAAATTTTATGGTATTGATACTGTTCCTACAAGTACTTAGGTAATTTTTTAAAACTTTCAAATTAATATTCAATAGTATAAAAAGTTATTTACTTGTTACAGCTGCTTTTACAGCATCGTAAAAGCTTAGTGTTTGACGCCCCGAACTCTATTTTTAAAACTAAATAAAAATTGTCTTGTTTAAGAATTAGTCCTTAAGTTTCAATAATTGTCGAGGTATTTTCAAATAACTAACGTCCCTTTTTAATATTAATTTATTTACAAATTGTGCAATGTTTTTACTCTGGTTTCAAGCTTTTTGTACAATTTTCTTGACGTCGTCGATGTCCAACTGTCACTCATATTTTATTAGCAGGTAGCAAGTATTAAAACTATACTAAACTTACGGACTAGACTAAAACATAGAGCCTCATCCGCCCCCTGAACAAACGAATTTTGATAACTTTACTTCCTTTTATTATGGGAAAATAAATGTTTAATTAAAAATGTTTGAACAGAAATTATTGCAAACTTTAATTAATTCAGTTGAAATAAATATTGGAAGGTTAACATCACTACGAACCATGAACTATGTAGTAAGAATTATTCAATTGCATTTTCGATGATATTTTCTAAAAAAAAATAAAAGTTGAAAATATATTTGCTTATGAACAAGGTAGCGTTTCTAGGATGAAGCAACGAGATCGTTTTCTTAAAATAGCATTTGCATTTGAAATTAAGACAAAAATCCATTCCTCCACACTAACTGAATAAATATATTGAAACAAAAAAAACTGACGCATAAGGAAAAAACTTAATAAAAAAGCAATAAATAATATTTTTCTGCAAGAATCAAATACTTATTGTGAAGTCGGTAAAAATTAAACAGAAAAGATTCAAAATAGAACTTAAAAATAGGCTTACCTAGTTACGTGCTGTTTAACTTGGCACCGATTTCACAATAATTATTTAAAATTATCATTTCATGCTTTTTAATTAAACTACTTTTGTATTTTTTTGAAGTCTGTTTTTTAACATATTTATTTTACCATTTTTAGTGATATATGTTTATGTCTAATTAATTTCGTCGCTATCACTAAAAATATGGTACTTTACTTTTTACTGATTTGAAGAAAAAACAAACAGTTTGCTTATTTTCGTCAAAACTCATAGCCTTGTCAGCTTGTTGTCTGCGTGCATGACAGTGGTGATCAGTGTCAGTGCTATTGTCGTTCGAATTTAGTTAACTGTACCTACTAACATCAGAAAAATGGTCCATTTAGCAGAAATAATCATTCTACAAATGATTGGTTATGGAGTTAACACAATGGAAGTTTCTCGCTTATTTCACGAAAATTTTCCAAATTTGCCATCTCTATCCCAAGGAACAATTAGCAAAATAGAAAAGCAGTTTCGCGAGCTTGGTCATGTAAGACAGATAAAAAAACTAGCTGCCAATGCTCTAAGTGATAATTCGAAATTTCATATTATGCTTGAGTTTCAAGAAAAGGATCCCCACTGTTCAAAGTTAGCCACATGTCAATTTTTCGAGTATTAAAGAAAAGTAAAATGCATCCCTATAAATGATGCCGACTCAGAAGCTCATGGAAGACGATTTCCATAGGAGAACGTATTTCTGTGAACAAATGATGGTAAGGTTAGATAACAATGTGATCTAATTACAGCATATTTTGTTTTCTGATGAGAGCACATTTACACTTCACGGTCCTGTTAATTGTCAAAATTGCCGCTGTTGGTCTAATGATAATCCTCACTGGATGACAGAGAAACATACGCAATATCATGAAAAAGTTTTCATTGATGGCAACTGGAACTGCTCCAAAAAATGTCGTGCCAACTTTGACAAACGTATATCCTGATCCAGTAAACCTACAAGTTCCTGCCAATAGAATATGGTTTCAGCAAGATGGAGCAGCGCTCCATTACGAAATCAATGTCCGGCAGTATCTGAACCATTTTTTTCCAAATCGGTGAATTGGGAGGCGCGGATCGATAGAATGGCCAGTACCATCTCCTGATTTGACGCCATTAGACTACATCTTGTGATGATATGTCAAAAATACTGAATACAAAACTAAACTCCTTAACTTAGATGACGTAAAAACAAGAATCACGGTTGCGATTAGATCAGTCACGCCTGAGATTTTGAGTAACGTTAGAAGACATTTCTATACCAGATTAGCATGTTGCCAAGACGTTCGCGGTGAGCATTTTGAACATTTCCTACATTGACATTTATGATTTTTTATTTTTTAATATTATTAATAAATAATCACTATTACATATTAGGTTTTTAGTGTAATGTAGCGAATTTGTGAAATAAAATAATTTTATTTTTTTAATGTTAATTCTTGTAATGAATCTGAAAACACTTAATATTTCTGAAATAGTTGAAGATAAGTGTTGTACATGAATTATGTATAGAATTTTATGGAGAAACCAAAAAATAAATAATATACAGGGGCTTGCATTTAAAATAAGAAAGTTGGTATTTGCCACGGTCACATGATACCCCCTATATAATATTGTTTGTTGAAAAAATGCGCATTTAAAAATACAAATCGATGTGTCCAAGCGTTTTGCCCTCCTTTATTCGATATAGGATTTATTCCATTTAGCTGTTCCACACTGTATAAACTAGGGACAGCATTTCGGTACTTCTTTAATTATATCCAACATTTTCACGTATTTCGTCTCCTCACGCCGTGAATTGAAGGATATTTGTAAACCTTGCAGGTACAGTCATGTTTGCCTGGCACGTTTCTCAAAGCCAGTTTTTTGTTTGCTCTAATATTTTCTCCAAACTTCCTTAAATTAAAATAGAAACGGTATTACTTATCACAAATCCTGCGTAGTCTTCAGAAATCTGAGATGTCAGACTAGTCTGCTTGAGCTGCCACGAAATTTATCAAAACTAAGATCACATAAAGACCTGCCACTACAACCAGCCATTTTAATTCTAAGAAGCTTTCTTGTCGGAGACAAACGGGGATCTTTTCCTTTTATATTTTCATATCTCTCGGTATTATGGTTTCACATTTCCAAGGGTTCTCCTTTTACAGTAATATCGAGGCGAAACAATACTGCAAAATATAGAAAGCCATCTCAGAGACAAGCGGTATCGTATTTGCTGCTGGGAAATTTGTTTGTAAAGTAGAATATTACACCTTCACTTTGCTCATTTACATATTCTAAAAAGGATATACTATGTAAATAAGTTTCCGCTCTTGTAAAACATCTTTCGCTTGTCGTCAAATACACGAATGTCAAGCGCTTCAGCATCACAGAGCCGTATTTTTTTTACAGCAGCACGTAAGTGATGAGTATTGCAACTTAAACAGCTGTTTATTAAGGCTTTGGACTTTGAAGTAAATGCATTTTTCAATATTTTATATTCTAATAGTAATTCTATACATATTTCAATGGGTAGATATTTTTGATGTTTTGAATCACTTCTTCCATGGTACTATGTTTCTTTTTTAAATAATATATGATGTTAAAAATAAAGACTCAAAACTTAAACTTAAATTAAGATAACCACATAGGGTGGGGATATGTTGTCGACAATTTTGTGATTTGGGAATGTAGCATTGAAGACTTGCACTCATTTCTGGATTACTTCGGTTATTAGTAATAAAATTTACAATGGAAATGGAAAACTTAAAAGACTTACTCATTTTGATGTAGTTATTGACCGATCAAATAACACCATCGTTTTCCAGAATAACTCTAAATTGCCACTACAATCTAATATCTGGATTTTTGTACTTTTAAACGTCCTACAGGGAGTATATATAGTCTATAGTGATCTAAAATTGTAAGCTATTGATGGCAAATAAACATATTGAGTATTAATTTTTTATGGCTTTGCTTGCTTGCTTAATCCGACATAGAGTATAATATCAAATACAGGGTGTTTCTAAAATAAGCCAAAAAGTCTCTATTAACATATGCCCTAAAACGCACCATTAGGAAGTTATATGCCCTTAAAAAGGGTCAAACAAAACTGTATTTTTCTTTACAAAGTATTTGACCTGCATTTGTATTTATATAATAAAAGTTTCACTTCAGTCATAGTCTGAAACGACAAGTTCGGGGCTCTCACTCAGAAAGAAAATTGGTCATAACCCACAAATATTCTGATTTTTTTTAAAATTTTTTATCGTTTCCCAAAATCTTAATAAATGCTTGTCAATTTTTTCCTATGTGCAATGTAATTAAAAAATATATCGAGAAAATAAGGAATTAACGAAGATGATTTCAAATGTTAAGAAAATTGTCAAATAATGGAAAACTCCAGCATTGCATAGCAAAGAATTATTGGGTATATTTGTACATCGAGAACTGTTAAATATGTGCTAAGCCTTTTAAGAAAATCCGTTAATTTATCGATAATTACATAATCATTTAATTCCAACGCTCTCAATTTCATTAATAACACAAAAATTACATAATTCCACACTTAAATATTTATTTTCATATTATTTTTTTTATCGGTATTACTAAATATTATAATGTAATATTATGTTCCTCGAAGTTTCCTTGGACTTCCATCGTCTTGAAGTGGTTAATCTCACAACGTTTCAACAGCTGTGTATCTGCTATCGTCATCAGGTGAATGATAGGAAATTCAGAGTATCGGTTGTATTTAAATTATAACATTAACCGGTCATGCGTCATGGTCATTCGGTCTTATCTGGTCCAATCAGCGTCGTCGTACCTGGAGGTTGGTTGCCGGTGATGCGTAGTGGCAGAGGCCGAAGAAGAGCTCTCCAAATATTTTTAATTTGGTCGCTGGGCTCGCTAATTATATTTTCGTTCGAGATTATATATGCCGTCTCTATGAATTTTCTTTTGTACCAGTGCTCCTCCTTGTGAATTGCTCTAGCCTGGTCCCAATTGATATTATGGTGTTCGGTCCATACGTGATTAGCTAACCCAGACTTCGTTACCTCTGCCCTTTGAGTAGCTGTGCGGTGTTCCTTAATCCTGGTCTCCAGCGGTCGCTTTGTCTCTCCAATGTAAATATTGCCACATTCACACGGTATGCTGTATATACAGTTATTTGGTATTGCTGGTGCAATTCTTCTAAATTTCTCTGACAGGCCTTTAGTATACGGTAATAGTAGAGTTGCTACAGTGGTGTCCTCTTCCTGCCTAGTTGGTTTGTCCAGCTCTTCAAACGCCTTGGTAATGATCGTTTCAGGATATTCATTTGTCTTCTCTAAGTTTCACTTGTTCTTCTTTGAGACCTTCTGGTGTGCTGCAGATATTTTTGGCTCTATGGATTAGTGTTTTGATGATGCCAGTTTTCGTTGCTGATGGGTGGTTGGAATTGTAGTGAAGGTATAATCCTGTATGCGTAGCCTTCCTGTAGACTGTTGTTTGGATTCCCGTCCTTGCCCTTTGACAGTCTACAACAGACTTGCGTATTTGACCAGTTCTATTATATATACTTCCACAGATGCATACAATAATTGTTCACATCTTTACTACAAGAAAAAACAAAAAAATTCTCCAGTTGTACAAATAGTAAAATTTGAAAATATCGGTATTTAGAGGCAATAAAAGTCTCTGAAGTATGAGAGAATTGTACCATAGACAATTTTTAGAAAAAGCCTTGCTACATTTTATGTGGAATAAAATCCTAAGTATGAAGTTCTCATTGAACAGAATAAAGTACTACTACCAGAAGAATATGTTTAACAAATAAAAAAATTATTTATGACCAATTTTAAGTAAGTCCTCGTAGTGTTTTAGTTTAAATCACACATTGCCATTAAGAACTACAAAAACAATTTAATTTCAACCAAAATTGCAATTTTTTATCGGAAATGAATTTCGTCCTAAATACATAAATAATTATTCATGATTTCAATCAGTTGAAGGAAGAACCACTGATGAAGGTTCTCGACTAGAAGCAATATATTGTCTTGCGTTCTCTCGAAATGATGTATTAAAACTGTAATATTATTAATAAATAATTTATGTTCCAAATAGGAAATTATCGGTTTCAAAAATCTGTTCCATAATATTTCATCTAAATTAATGTAAGTATACTTAACAGGTAAACTGTTATGCATCATTTTTAATTCCAAGAACTTTATCCATTATTTTCGTCCAATAAATCGCTTTATCTCCACAAACACTCAGTGTTTACGTTTGGATGACCTTAAAGCTACTAATGAGAAATTAATTCCGGTTGGTTACGCCATTACAGGAATTTCAGGATTAAACGACCTCAGGTTTTAGGTATCACTTTTATTTTATTAGATTAAACGGGTGTAATGATGTTTTGCATATTTTTGTAAATAAGTTTGGAAAACAGTAAAAGACGACAACAACATAGTATCCCAAAATCTGTCTTTCACATAATGCATAATGGATCTTGCTGTTATTATTGTAATGAAAATAAAAAAGTTAGATTGAGCTAACTAGGGCGATACATGGTCAATTACCAGGGACAATAGTTTGTGCTATTTTTAACCGACTTCAAAAAGAAAAAAGCTCTCAATTCGTCTGTATTTATGAGAAGTGGTCCCATATTTTTTTCAATAACATAGCTTGCAACGTTTCTTTGGTGGAGTCGCTGGAATTAAAAATATGGATTTTTTCTATTCAGAACATGGGGTAAATTGAAAAGAAATTGTATTAGGTCCCGGATATCCCGAAGTGGTCCTATATTTTATTCAATACCGTAGCTAGTACCGTTTCTTAAAATATCGGGAAAAACTTACAGTAAAATTGCGAGTTACAACTTATAAATGTAAAAAGTATTTAATTGTTGTGGCAAAAGATTATTTCATGCTTTTTTTAAGTCGGTTTTCGTTTTTTTTTAATGTATTTATTCTGTCCATAATATTTTTACAAGCTCATCAAGCATCATTTGTCCTTATATACATTATTTAATCTTACAAGTTGAATTTGATTTGTCTAATTGAGCTAAATTTTGCATCCGTATGTAAGTCGGATCACAAAATAATATGTCTTTGAGGTGGTCAGAAAAGGGAGTTTGGATCTGAACGTGCTGATAAGAACTAAATTATTAAGCATTGCAACTACAATCCCGAGTTTTAATTGATTGCATTTGGGATTTGATGACTAAACTCAATGGTCGCCAGAGGAAGTTAAAAATAAGTAAATAGAGTTTAAAAATATGTGTTAAAATCAATTTTTAGTTTGCATCGTGCGGCACCAACAAAAGTAAAAAATAAATATACGTACAAATATTTTTTTTATATCAAGCATTTATTTTTTTAATGACAACCTTTTATTTAAGCAAAAAGATCTAAATAATTATTATTCATCTTAATCTAAACATAATAGTGTCTTGAGTGTATTCTTTTTACTAACAATAAATTTTCATACTATTTACTTTATCCTATTTTTTGTAAAAACGTGTCGTGTCCAGTTTTCAACTAAAAGTGTTTTGCGCTTGTCACCAAAAAAATTATACACTTTCATTATAGAATGAATTTTATTGTTTGCAAAATGAATATATGTTCTGTTTGAAGAAATACATTTTCTAAAATTTATTCGGCCCCACTGGAGTAAACATTAGTCGTCCGACGAAAAACAAAAATTAATCTCTGAGATAATAAAAAAGGAACGGCACTGACCAGAACTTTCTATGGGACAAAAAGTATTGACATCGAACGCTGAGCGAACAATGATCCAGAACGACGTGAAGTTTCCATGTTAGGTATAACAGAGGTGGTACCGTTCAGGTAGTTTAGTCCAACTCAGCTGAGTAGTATTTTTATTTTGATGTAAATTGTTTTTCGGAATCAGCTGTTGTAAATATTGGATTTTTATGTGTAAATAAAGTTCGAGAAAGTGTAAGTGAATTTCAGTTTATAAAATTTAATTTGAACCCAGGGAGTTTACCGCAGTATGAATTTTTTAATTCTTTTTAAACTAAAGGAAATACTTTTTACAAACAATATTTTTTACCGCTATCTACTTATATGAAAAGTTTATCGCAAGCATTAAAATTTTTTCGGTTTGCCCAAGAATTTTTATCTATAAACATACAAGTAAAAAAATGCACGAAGGGGTAAACTTATTACATCCTCCTTTGACCATGCTGTGGAATTATTATTCTCATCCCTTTTAGATATTAATTACATCTCAAACCCGTTCAATAGTATGCGCACACAAGAGAAGTTGGGGGTGAATGTATGTCTGGTAATGAAAATACTTTCTACTCAATGCTTTTACGTTCGTTTACAAGTTTCGTTCATCAAAAAATAAATAGCCGTCGGTTATAAAGTTCTCTATGGCTGTTAGAATTAAAGATTTTTAAAATAAAACAACGAACTTTTTTTCGTGATTAAAAGCAGACAAAGGAATTTATGTGAAAAATCTGAAGTATGTTTTGAAAAATATTCAAAGGATTATATATCAGTCCGTTATAATTACGTTATTATTAAACAGCTTTTGTTTATTTGCTGTTCCTGAAGTTAGTTTATGATTTTATGTGAAATGTACAAAATAAAAAAATGAGAATACAGCAACTTGTTAAAGGTCTCATATATGTTTAATAACAAACAGCAGGGGAATTTAATGTAATCTCTTCTTTTTCCTTTATTTAAATTCCAGTAATATCTCAATACCAAACCTCAATTTTCTCTTTTTTTTTGTCCCATTCTTTTCTCGTAAGTCTATCAAAAGAAGAAACCTAAGATATTTAGACGATATAACAATAACAGTAAGCAAGAAAGAGCAAAAACAGTGCAACTGCGGTATCACTAAGCGATAAAAAATAACTTTGTTTCTATTAAATGATGGGGCCTACAGATATATTTTATGTTATTTTAGATCATGAATACAGAAATATAACCAAAATGTCAGTACCGCCGCATGTATGATTTCCGGTTTTCAAACTGAATATATAAAAATTTCTCTAGAGTCGTCTTAAAATATAAAGTTTAGCGTTTGTAACTATAATCTATTGTATAATTCATCAAATTATCCCACAATATTGATTGGTAGAAGTAGAAAGGATTTAACTAATGTTAAAAACTTTGTTTTATTCTAAGACTATTATAAAAAATGTTCTTTTAATTCTACTGTTAATAAATTTTAAAGATTGTTAAAATACCGTAAATGTCTCTCTATGATTATCAAAGTCCTATAATTCATCATTTGTTAAATTATTTTAAGAATTTAAAGAGATTTATTAGGCAAATGTTTTGAATATTTCATTTTGGTGTCAGTATCGTGGCCGTGAAATTTCTAATTTTTGTTCTAGTTTCTTTTCCATTGAAGTTAGAGTGGAAGTACGTTACAGGCTTCATTTTGAGCATAATAAAAGCACCAAAACACAAGTTTGAAAGCATTTTTGATTTAAAAAAATGTTGATTTGTAAAAATCACAGCTTTCTGAGAATCACCCATATAAGTGTTTCAGGTTACGGTTTTTGTCCAGATAATAGATTTTTGGGATCAATGCTTCTTGACAAAATGATTATTACGATCTCTGCAATCCCACTAAAACCGAAACTAACAACATTTAGTTTATGCTTAATTTAGAGCTAACAAAAGTATATATATATATATATATATATATATATATATATATTTCTTTCCAGAGTAATATTCTGTATTTTATCTATTGTGTTATAAATTGAGGAACGTTACAAATATTAAATAACGTCCAAAATTGAAATACTGAATTTCACAATGTTCCCATGTGGTTTGAAATTTAATTAAGCTTAACAATTCAATAAGTCACTCATTATATTTGATGAGATGAGAAACAGTGATAAGTTAAAAAATATTGAATAGAAGAAACACCATTTGATGATACATCTTTGTCCTCAAAGACCGGGCTGTTGCAGAACCTCAGTTGTAGTTGACATGATACTTATTTGTTGTTCAGTGAAGTTCTAGAGTTCTTCCAGAATGTGTTAGGAGGGCAATATCGTCTGCATATTTATACTTTTGGGCACTTGTGTCCAGCTTGTCGGCAATGTATAAGCTGAAATGGATCGTGGCAAGAACCAATCCCTAAAGGAGCCCGTCATTCAGTATGCAACGTTTTAAGTATGGCCACTCCTTTAGCATGCATTCAAGGTTTCGTTTCAATGTTATCAGTGAATACCGTCACTAGCCAATTTTTGGAACGTGGTCCCTGTTTGTGTAGAAATTCTGGCAAGATCCCAGGCCAGGCTTGACACGGTATTGCAAGGTCGACCTATTCAGATAGAGATTTGGTTGTTAACAACTTTATTTCTTATAACATTTCGAAGAGCTTTCTTAATATCCATCTTACTTTCTTGAAGTTCTCTATTAGTTTGTCTGCTACCTGATTCGCTCCGATTTTTAGTCTTGTATACCGTTCCTGCTCTCTCACCGGACACCTTTCCATGCCTTTTTACTAGAGCGGGTGAAGTGTATGTTCTCCACACACGCCATCTGTTTTCCGATTTTTATCAAGGGCTTTCAAAAGGTCACTACTTCCTTCCGGGTCCAGGGATATATTTCTAGACGTAACCTCTTGGGATGTTGGAATAAACTGCGTTCTTGATAAGCCTTATTAACCTATTGGTATTGTGTGTGCTAGGCAGTATGCACACTATAGATTTTTCCACAGTTTCGTTTTCATGAGTACATCATCAGGAGATAGATGGCAGGCTGGTAGTATTTTGGCATTCTTGGAAAGTCCGAGTCAGTATCAGGCGGTTTGTGGACGTTTACTAGTTTTGGTCCTCTAACTTCCATTTGTTTTTTTTTAACCCAACGTTAATGAGAAACAAATGAGAAATGAAAAATGCTCTATAAATTACTAAAGTTTTAGAAAGTAAAGATGTTGCATAAACATAAATGCTAAGAAACATAAAAAATAAAATGAAACTCTGAAAAGTCTGAGAAAAAAGTATCGTTCGGCTGTAGCCGGTAAAAATAAATACATGGACATAATATTTTTATTTCATCAAGCCATATATTACCTGTATGCAGATATTCAGACAACAAGTTAATTTCGTATATCCTTTTTTGTTTATTAAGTCAATTCAACTGCGAATAGCAAATGAACTCGTACTCTTATGTTGGCAACGTGCCAACTTTTATTTTTGTCTGCAGTGCGAAAGAATTTGCGAAAACGACTGCTATTCAACCGATGACAATTTCTTCGAGATGAAAGAAAAAAGTTGAATTGCTTTTAAACTTTAATGTGAAATTCGCGAATTGTTAAGCACTCAATATGAATCGAGGTTCTCAACCGCTCATTGAGTGGACTCGAAAAGTAATAACTTCTTGAGGAGGGGGAAATCTTGTTTCGCGATTCTAATCTAATTTAACTAATTATATGGCAATATTTGGAATTTTTCGAAGAGCTTTTAGCGCTTGTCTCCGCTGGGTTTTCAAGTAATTGAACATAATTGCATTTCAGATTTCTGAGGAAGCAATATCACTTTGTGAATTCAGTCAAGGGGCGACAGAGATACAATCTTTATTAGGGCTTTTATGTCAACGCGGTAAATATCACATCAAAAGTTTTCGATCCACTCTGTATAATAAGTTGTAATTCGGAATTGATTCAGCCGATACTTGGTGAAAATTTATTATAATTAATTTTACGTTATTATATACTTTTCAACGGTTTCGATATATTTTACATATCTTTGTTACCAACTAAACTAAAAAGTTCTGGAATAAACTGGGCAGTATACTTTTTAAAAAGGTGTAACGTTTCCTTAAAGTTTTAATCTTTAAAGTAATTTGGGAAATAAAGCTATTTATAAAAGGGGATATTTATATATGACAACATAAATCCTGGTTAAATCCGTGTATCATAACAATAATATTTTATTGGTTGCAACAACTAAATTATTGGGCAATTAATGAATGCTGGTTTTAGTAGAAGAGTAAGGAGAGTTCTGGGGTGGAAGTGGGCATAAAGGTAACCAGTCATCGAGTTCTCGTCGGGAGCTGCTGCTGAGTTATTGGTAGTTGTTGCTTGGATAAGAAGAATAAACGAAAGACATTGTGGGTTGCGAGGAATATACAGCCGAAAGATATAACTGGAAAGCTAAAACCCAAAAATGGTTGTTACATGGTAGCAGACATTTTAGCAACTATGATTACCAACAACAGGAGACTTCCAAGTTTGTGGCAGTATCAGAACTATTAACAACTAATATTACCGACACCCAGACCGCTCTCAAAATTGCTGAAAAAATTCTACATTTGACGGTGGAGAGTTAAACGGTGTTTAATACATACTTGGAATATGCATATGGTTTCCATAACAATCCTCTGTTCTGATGGTATTTCTTTGGATCTGAGTATGTGGATGAATGATGGCAGCCTTATTATAACGTGTACAAAAACAAGATCACAAATAGTTTTAAGTATTAAGGATGTTCTGAAAATTCATAATGTTTCTATATGCTTATAAACTTATTTAAACAATTGTCTAGTTTTGATATATCCAAACTCATTATTTACACCTCAAAAAATATTATATGCCACATTCAGGCGCTTGAAACATTAAAAATTGCATCATTATATCATAACATCAAATTCTTGATTTAAATTATTCATTAGAAGGAGTTGCCGTTCTCGCGCAGGCAGCCCCTGGCTTCAATAATTCAATATTATTAAATTCATCCTGAAAAATTTCCCAAAATTATTACGCTCGGCCTTGAATTGTCCGACAAAAGAAGAGACGCGAAGGAGTTGCCGTTCTTGCGCAGGTAGGCAGGCGCTCGCTTCAATCCCACGAAAACTATAGACTGGAAGTTGTGGACGTTCTCGCGCAGGTAGGCATTTGCTTCAATAATCCAATAATTAGCAAAAGATTTTAAAAAATGTCCAACTAACATTCCTAAGTATATTAACGAGGCAAGATATGAAAAATTAATTATGCAAAAGAGTCTTAATTGGTGAAGAATAATGTAAACAATTATTATATGACAATATATATATATATATATATATATATATATATATATATATATATATATATATATTGTGTTGGGTACAAAAGAATAACACCTCGAAGAGGGTATTCAATATTCAATATCTCTGTCTTCAAATTTAACGATATGTATCAAATACATAAAGAAATGTTCGACAGGACATTCAATTGTGGGAAGCGCAACTGATGAAGGTTGCCTAACCAGGAACAATATATATTATATATATTATGTTGCGTACAAAAGAATGACACCTCTAAGAGAGTATCTAATAAATTTTGTTTGATTACAATTTGAGATATTATAAAAAAATATTTATATTATACAATTATTAATGCAATGGCATAAGTAGATGCAATTTTTAATTCTAATTACTTACTATTTGATAACAGTTTTAGATATTAACAAAAATAAAGATACTTTAATTTGTAATCAAAATTGCTATTTGATGACAAACCTCGTCTAGAGTTAAAAAGTGACATGGAATGATTACTCTTTACGTTTTAGACCATGCAAATCTGTTTATGAAGAATAACTTTTTCTCTTAAAATTATTAATAAAAAGAAATCGTTTGATTTATAAATGCACACTGTATATACATATTAAATGACATTTATTTTGATGATTAAGTCAATTTATTTACAGTTTACCCCAAGTTCCGAAAAGTTAATACCAGCAACTCCACCAAAGCTTAATGTATGTTATTGAAAAAAAATGGGACAACTTCGTGATCCCCCGGAACAGGATCCAGTATAAACGGTCGAAATTCCTTGAGCCGTTTGCGAGTAATGGCTGAACAAACATAAAAAAACATGGGTACAGACGAATTGAGAGTCTCCTTTTTTTTGAAGTCGGTTAATGAAATTAAGATTTAGTTTTTCATTTTTTGAAATATTTTTTTCTTTTGACAGTTGTTTAAACTTTAATTGTACTTAAATTTCATAATACTTGCGAATTGTTTGTAATTATAGAATAGTCAGTTAAAAAATTCGTGTGCGAATTTCTGTAAAAGCCTAGACTTAAAAGATTAGTTCGACAGCTCCGAGCTCCCCCTAATAGCAAACATTACGTAAAGCGGCTGATGAAATGAACATTTTGTACAAATTCCAGGTTTTTGTATCAATGTAATGACCTGTAATCATTAACGCAGCAAACCGGGCTAAAGACCGCGTCTATAAAAAATGGAATGAAAAATGCACCCCGTTTTATCCCCAGTCTGATGGACTGCTCGTGTAAATGACGCCTCAGGATACATAACATCCCTAACAACCACTGGTGTGCATATAAAGCTCCTCTAAACTTTCGATCCCCCGAAGCAGTACATTGATGATAAAGGGATGACATTTGCAAGAAACAGTGAATTATGAGAGAGCGCGAAACCAGGAGGCACGTAGAAGATTAAAATGTACCATTTCGACGCAGTTTATTGAAGGGAGGCGACAAAACTTCCAGTAATGAATAACTCCATTTAGGAAACCATTAAGTTTCTCGTTTTGCCATTCCTTCTACTTATTTTCTTATACGGCAGCAGCCGAAGAGATTTGATCTCTTGGCAGTTTTTTTATCCAAGGGAAAATTTACATAATTTTCATATATTTTCGGATTAATAACTTTCCCGCCCGTACTACAAGGTGTTTTATTTTTAATCTAGGATCATTTATCATCTTAACATTGTCTTATAACTTAGCAGATTTTGTCAATAGCCTAATTATAAAGGAAGCCTTGACGGTCTATAACATTTTATATTGCATAATATTTTTTTGCAAATTGAATAGATGAGATTGTAAATAGAACTCCTGGCTGTTGTAAATACTTGTTGTGATATTCTCATGGGATTCAGTCATTCAAAACATTACAATCTAAGGAAGCTTAAATTGTAATAGTTGTTACGTCGGGCAAAGTAAACAGTACTTGTATAAGAGAATAAACACTCACAAAAATAGCTTCAAATAATGAATTGCACAGTACTGCACTTACACAATATGCTATAAATAATAATGCTATGTTTGATTTTAACAACACCACACTATAAACAGAATCGAGTAACTCAAAAAGGTTAATAAAATAAATAATTCACATTAAACAAAATCATAACTCAATAAACTATCCCAGTGATGTTGAAAATCTAAGCAGCATTTATCAGCACCTAATTTCCAATTAACTTTTTATTAGTATTTTCAATTCAAAAGTGTTTTAATATATGTTCATACTTCATAACTTACATAATAAAAGGTGGTTGAATATTTTTTCATCACCTCAGTATATCGTTATATGTATTATATTTAATTACACGAAAATATTTTTGTAGTGTTTTTGCGCCTACGCAATATAAAAAAATTCCATACTCTCGATTTTGTTGGTAGGTAAATAGTCTATCTGTCCCACATTTCAGCTGAATTTGAATTGTCACAGTACTTTAGCAAATGATCTGATGATGGTTCATAAATAAAACTAAAACGTAATATTCATTAGCAGATGTATTTTGAATGAGTGAATCCCATGAAAATATCACATCAAGATAAGACTAATATTTCAAGATAGTCCAAAGTACAGGAAATATGGTTAGGCGATTGAATTGTATTGAAGAAAATTTTTTACTATTGATTTCAAAAACTGAAAAAAAGTTAAATATATTTTTCTTTGATCCCATTAGGAGAACAACTACACTTGACTTGATTGATTTCGAGTTTTCACCGGAAAATTATGTAAAACTTTCCCATTTTGCAATAATCGTAATCTACAAAACTGGACGAAATGATTTCATTTTGTTTTCTTCTGCAAGATCAGCCCCATCCTTTACCCTTTCGACTATTGCTCTCCATGAATAGCTTACCAACGCCTGTCTGCCGAATCAAATAAATGATGTTTTCTGAAGGATAATTGTGGAATAGGCAGTCGACACTTACAATCTACTTACAACACAACATCGATGAAATGGACCAATGGGCCAAGAAATGGAAGATCAGAATCAACACAGAAAAGACGCAAGCAACAGCAATAGGACGAGGAAATAAAAACATGCCAACCAGGAGACTAACGGTGGGAGGAACACCCATCAACTGGCAGGAAGACGTAAAATACCTAGGGATCCACATCGACCACATCGACAGAAAAGTTAACATGGAGGAAACACTTAGATGAAACAGTAAAGACAGCCAAACAGCGCATCAGCATGATCATCCCATTAATAGGACGGAGGAGCAAGCTGCACCTCAGAAGACGGAGCAAGCATATGTGGACAAGCAGCGGACACACACAGCAACAAATTAGAAAGAATTCAACACGACGCCTTGAGAAGAATGACGGACGCACCATGGTACATGAGAAGCGAGCAGCTAAGAAGAGACCTAGAGATACGTACCATACAAGGAGAAATAATAAGAAGGACGAAGAAGGCCAATAAATAGAATGGAAAACTACAGGGGCCACAATCTACGATGAAAACAAAAAACACAGGAACAAGAGACCCAGAATGGCGCTAGTGCAGACAGAAGAGGACGTAACATAACATGAATATCTTAGGGAAGGAAATATGAAGACGCGAGATGTAAGACCGACATTCAATTGTGGGAAGCGCAACTGATGAAGGTTCCCTGACCAGAAAGAATATATGTTATATATAATGTATATTGTCTTGCGTACAAAGGAATGACACCTCGAAGAGAGGAATGAAATATCTTAGTGAATGAAGTATCTTAAGGAATAGCGTAGGGAAAATTATTGTAACAAAAATCGAACGTAACATAGAAAACAAATTAGGGAAATAAAAATCAAAATATGGACCAGGAGTAAGAAATTCGTAAAAACAATTTAACACTGATAATAAAGACATGATTAACTAACTAACTATAGTTGTGGCATCTCTAGTTTTTATTTTTTCTGAGTTCTTTGGTGTTATTCCTAAATAAATGATCAATATAAAACACAGGTTTTCTTCCAAATAGGAATTAGCCCTAGCCTAACCACTTTTAAATCAATCAACTAACTTACCTCGTTCAGACCACCACGACCAAGTTTAAAAAATTGCTCCACATAATAAGACCTTCTGTAAGATTAAACCTATTTACTGTTATTCAAAAAGGTAGCAATGAACTTTGAAACTTAGCCTATAAGGCGGTTAATCTTAATATTAAATACAAATTTTTTCATAAAAATAATATAAAGACTATGAAGCCGGTATCTTGGACAAAATACTAAGAGTATTAAATGGTAGTTAAAAAATAATAGAACAAAACACAAGGAGGAGCATCACACTGTATAGGTAACAATCATTTGTTTAACCTAGAAAGTGTACCAATCCAATTCGTACGACTAACGATGAGACCCTCTTTAATAGTTCAACTTATATGTTTACGAATGATATATATTTTTTTTGGAAACACCGAAAACAATCTTTCACTTGCCATTTCGTTTCAGTAAGGTTGACAGATCTACTAGAAGCTCTAACCATTTGAGCATTTTAGAAAGTATAAAAAGGATTCTGGGCGTCGTTTCATCACTATAGATGAAACCACCGTGATCCTGAACCAAGTCAAAAAGAGGTGTGCGAACACGGACTTCAGCTCAAAAACGAGTTAGATTTTGGGAATTTTGGTAGTGGATTATCAACAAACTAAAATAGTAAACTCAGGCTATTATTGTAACCGTTTGGATCACCTAGATATTCATGAGAAAAGAAATGGTACGCTGGGACACCCTGTATATATTCAAAAACTCTGAGATTTTTCATAGCATTTAGGAGTTGATATGTGTTCAGTGCTGTTATAAAGTCGTAAAACAAACCATCTCATCATCTCATAGATGATGACCGGTACCTTCGTCTATACATTATAGCGCTTTATGACTATGCACACAATAAAATTGTGCTCTTTCAAACCTCTGGAGACGAAGTGAGTTTTTTCGTTTAACCTGTCAAGTAATAAATCTCTAATTTCAATTCAATTTAGCAGGTTTTTCCCTCGAGATCGTTCAATCTCGTTCTTACAGAAAAATTGTCGCTTCGGATATAGCCGCGTTAATTCGAACGTCCCTAATCTTGATAATCACCTGGAGTTTTGATTAAACAGCATTTGCTCGCCGCTTAACACTGTCTGGAATATCGCTATTTCGTAAGTACTTTTAATGAAAACTGTCATCAGAATCCCTTTTAAGTGGGAAAACGGAAACGATGGATTACATTGAAGATAATTCACAATTCTTTTAAATACTTTTATCAGACAAAGAGAACAAGAAGAAGGAGATATTTTAACACATTTTTCAAAAATTATTTAATGCATAACAAAAAAAAACCCTAGTTTTATTGATAGCTTTGATGTCATACCGGGTGTTTAAAAAATATATGTGCTATGTCTTTGCCGAAGATACAATCCAAAAATAAAAACAATATATAAACGCCGATCATAAAATTCATAGTTTTCAATATACAGAGTGATACTTAGAGCATACACTGGAGGTAGCCTGCAATCTACAAATATCGTGCCGAGGATAGAAAGAGAGGACAATAGAGAAAGCAAGAGGCTATTTCACTCGATTGATAGTTGCAGTTCCCAATCAAGTGAAATAGCCTCTTGCCTTCACTGTTGGCCTCTATTTCTATCCTTGGCACGATATTCGAACCGAAACTACCAGTCGAGTGAGATAGCCTCTTGCTCTCTCTATTGCCCTCTCTTTCTATCGTTAGCACGATATTTGTGCATTGCAGGCTACCTCCTGAACCAGAAGTGAGGTCATAAACAATATTGCAAGGATTCTTTCATTTTTTATTGACAATTAAGTCACTAACAATATTTTTTGCCTTTTGAATTAGTTTCATATATTACTTCGTTTTCTAAAAAATAATAATTAAAATAAGAACCATATTATTATATGAAATTTGACAAAATGTATATTTCTTTACACTATTTTGAGAAATAGAGATATCGAAACAATTTTTGTTTTAAATTGAACTTTGGGTTAAGGAGATTAAGGGAATGCCATCATCCACTATTGTAAAGTGGAAAATTAGGAGTGAAATCACTTTTCAAAATTCGATCTTTTGTTTCTTTCGTTTTATTGCAAAGCTATCCTCCCAAAAATATCGCCAAAAAATACTCTTAATGATTCTTTGGACGCTGAAGGCTGTTCTAAAAACTATTTCGTTATCATTTATCACTGTGGATATCTTTTAACGTTATCGTTTTTCCCTATAGATATAGTGCAGGGCATAGTGGCGCATTCGTTTTGCAAAATTGTTTTAATTCATATATATTTTTTTAAATATCCAGGAGGTCTTCTTGATTTTAAAAGTGTAAGATGACACTTGATATGTTTTGACGGTATTGTTTAAACAACAAAAAACTATATAGCTTAGAAAAAATACATTTTTTGCAATTAATTATTTTTTTTATATTCTTTACAATATTTCGAATGAAAAAAGTCCTCACACCCATCATCGTTTCTCCAACCCATTAATTGTTATGAATTTTTAAAAATTGGAAATCGCCGAAATTTTTAATTTTCTTGAATTAAATAATATACCTTAAAAATTGAAAAGCTATAATTTTAATTTTTTAATCAAAAATTTCAACTATATTAAACAAAATAGCTTAAATACATTTTAAAAATTTTGTTTAGTTCTATGTTTTTTTACATTATAACAATATGCTTCCTACACGCATGAGAGAGGAGTATCTTTATCTCACTCTCATCTCGATGTATAAGATGAATAAGAGAAAGGCAGACGAGGCACTTTTTCTCGCGGTATTTCAGCGGTAATACGTTAAAAAAATAACATTACTTTTTAAATTATTAAATTAATATATATTAATATAAAATTTTTACATTAAATTATATGAGAAAAAGTAATTTTATTTTTTTACGTATTACCACTGAAAAAGCGAGAAAAAATTTTACAAGTGCGTCGTCTGCCTTTCTCTTACTCATCTTATAGATCGAGATGAGAGTGAGATAAAGATACTTCTCTCTCATGCACGTAGGAAGCATATTGTTATAATGTAAAAAAACATAGAACTAAGCAAAATTTTTAAAAACTAGGCTATTTTGTTTAATATAATTGAAATTTTTGATAAAAAATTAAAAATTATAGCATTTTAATTTTTAAGGTATGTTATTTATTTCAAGAAAATTAGGAATTTCGGCGATTTCCAATTTTAAAAAATTCATAACAATTAATGGGTTGGAGATACGATAATGGGTGTGAAGACTTTTTTCATTCGAGATATTGTAAAGAATATAAAAAAAATAATTAATTGCAAAAAATGCATTTTTTCTAGGCTATATAGTTTTTCGTTGTTTAAACAATACCGTCAAAATATATCAAGTGTCACCTTACACTTTTATAATCAATAAGACCCCCCGGACATTTGAGAAAAAAATATGAATTAAAACAACTTTGCAAACGAATGCGCAGCTATGCTCTGGTCTAATAGATAGATATCTTTATTTGTTCTAATTTTGTATAATATACACAAAATAACCCTGCAAGGGTGTAGAACATGTTAAAGAACTTTCAAAAAATACAATCTAACTAAGACAACAATCAAGATAATTACATACAATAAATATACTCAATTCTATTATAGATAAGACAATAGCTATTTAATCAAGTCGAAAAGAGACAAAACAATTACCTATTTACTTATTCACTTCAGTGCAAGATAGGTGGCAAGCAAGGCCAGGAATTTTTTTCGGGTGGGTTTTCGGTGGGGGGGTTGGATATTTTTTTGATTGGTGCTGGCTGATTAGGACTGCAAAATTTATATTTTTGTTCATGTATTCCTAGGATATATAAAATAGTATAAATATAAAATTTATTCTTATGAAAAACATGATTAATTGGTTAAAATTGAATCTTGAAACCAAAATCTCCAAATTTCGGTGGGGACCCCTCCCCCCCGCTGGCTACGGGCTTGGTGGCAAGTATATCTGTATTTTTTACCTTCATAATATTCATGCAGAGAATAGTACAGTTTTTTAAAGAGATATTCTATTAGTAATAGTTTTTTTACTGACAGTTCTCTAATGATTTTTGGAATTTCGTGATATATACTAATGATTTAACATTTTTCTGAATATATGTATGTTTACATGTCTCTGTTATTAAATTAAATTTATTTCTGGTTTCATGTTCATGTATTTGTTCACAATCTTTAAATAATTCTCTATGTTGGGTAACAAAAAATATTGCTTCATAAATGTACAAATTAATCACTGTCAATATTCTTGATTACTTTTATGTTTTTTTGGGGAATAACACCACAATAGAAATAAAACTACGTATATTGCAGGAATACCAAACGTTTCAAAGTCTATTCTGACTTCGTTGTCAATGGCTTTATATTTATTGATGTGATTGCAAAATGAAAATTTGATTTATGACATTTAAAATTGGCATTAGAAAATTTGTTGTTTTTAGAAATACAGGTAGCACAAAAAATTCTAAAGATCATGAATTATAGTTAACCAGCTTTCAAATTAGAAGAATTTGAAAGAGTTGTCTTTAGAATTTATAAGTGGCGTTCCTAGGTACGACTTTGTTATAAGATAGCGCATTCGCCAAAAATGCGATCAAAGAATTCTATTGTTTCAGTGATCCCATTAACGTCATAAGGGAAAACCTAGGAAAAACCTTATGAACTATCCCGATATTGGGTTGTTCAAAAGGAGGTTACCATTAATAATTTCTTCCTTAATTGTCGGTAACCAGATACGATTAAATTCTACAGAAGTAGAAGCAATACAATCGTCTTCATTCAAAAGAATTAAGGCAGACTCTTTTATTTTTCGTTTTGTGTTATGTTGTTCTTTGTGAAGTATAGTTGAATTGTCAAATTGTATTTTATGGCCTAGGTCCCAAGCATGTTCACAAATTTTTGATTTTTCAAATATTCTTTTATCAATAAAAACATCTCTACAGCTATCTGTTCTTTTCATTTTATAAATATTTCGAATACATCTTTTTTGTAACTTCAGCACTCTTGGAATATCAACTGAAGTTCCCTAGAATATTATGCTATAGTGAATTCTTGATTGTATATAGGCACTATATGAAAGTAATGCTGCCTCACTTGATACATTTTGTGCAATCATGTTTAACCCACAACTATATTTTGCAATATTTTACATAAATTTTCTACATGAAATTTCCAATTTAACTTAGTATCTCTATTCAAACCCAAAAATTTTAGATGCTGACAATTTTTGACAGCATTGTCCCCAATATATAGGCATAAAAAGTGGTTGTCTTATTCAGTCTTATCTCTCACACAATTCAGTACAATATTTTTTTTCACGAAAACAATAGTTCTTCTTCTTCTTCTTCCAAGGTTGGCCTTACGGCCGGTATTGGTCTTGATCTTTCGATCATATTGACCATTAACAAGTGTTTTTATGTTGTAGATAAAAAATTTATAGGTTACTTTTCTAACTTATGTACAAGCATATAATCGGAAAATATTGAAAATAAAGAATTCCTTAAACTTCACGTAACACTTATTTCTGATCCTATCCTAGCTCCCGTAAATGATTGATGAAATATTAACGAAACTTTATTTACACGGCGTGGTGACCTAGACTCCCGGCATTTCACTATTCTAAACACTTATATCACTTCCAGAGCGTCTATCATTTTATCAGTGTCTTTAAGGGCGACGAAGATATTGTTAACGAAATTAAAATTATAAGGGTAGGAGTGTTAATTATTAAACTATTACAGTTTGCTTAACCTAAGACGCGCACAAACGACCGATCACCACGCCATTTTGGCCGGAAGTCAAAACAATAGTTATATACGTTTTTGTTAATAGGTACCCATAAAATGTCGGATCATAAAAGACATGAAAGATAAAAAGTCTGAATGTGACGCATTGCCTCTAATCATTTAGCACAAAACAATAACCCTTTAAAATGGAAAAAATAAAAAAATTAGAATTCAAATAAACGTTGTCGAAAAATATTCAAAATAATTGACTTAAATAATTTTCTCTTAATTTTAAGCATAGTCAAAAATTATTTCAAGATATAAGGTTTCCGTTAGAAAAAATGCCATTTGACCCATAGTGCGGCGTGAGTCTATTCATTATGAATTGCCAAACCAAATTAACTTCAAAATAAATGAACTATCAAATCGGGTGTTACCAAAAACAGTTCTGTCAATTTAAAATTCTGCGCCTGCAAAAAGCTTCTACTATTTACTTCTAAATTATTTTTGATAACTTACTTTTTTTTTGTTTGAGACATTGAGACTTTCAGAAGTAAGCAAAATAGAACACCAATTCAACATCTTCCGAAAACATGAGGACAATTCCAACTTACCCAACCCTATACTACCCAGTGCTCCCTCCAACCAAGAGTGGAATGGAACAATACTAAGAAAACTGAGGAAAGAAATCCAGTTGCATAATGATTAATAATGCTGACATCAGAAGAACGTCAATTAAGCTGACCCAACTTGGAAAAAACTATTGTTAGGCGAGTATAATGGCGGACTCCTCAGTATAAAGGGATCAGAAAGTCTGACAATCGGCCACCGTCAAATTTTTTGACAAAGAAAAAAATGTATCTCTTGCAGCAAAATATATAATAATCTAGCATAAATAAGAGGAATATGGATCGACAACGGCTCCAGACAAGACATGAATACACTTCTTTTGTATACAAGAAAAATAAGGAAGACAACCAGTAAACTCAGCAAATTTCGAAATTGCCATGCAACTTTTTGCCGCTGTTACAAATTTTAAATATTACAGAAGGATAAGGAACCTCCATGGAATGGACTGATCGAAGTGTTGAGAACTTACCTATAGAAGAGTGTTCCCAAAGAATAGCATCTGAACTCACGTGACGTGACGATAATGTGTTTCTACCTTTACTTTCACTACCAGTGCTGTTTCTTAGAGTCACATTTTAATGTGATGAAGGAAAGATCAGTTCCGAATTCACAAACTTCTTCAATTAAACGTATTGTCGATCCGCGAATTCAATTCTATCGGATTTGTACCTAATCAATTCGCACATATTGTTCGGGTGTATAAAACGAGATACATTTTCAACAATTCTGCTTGATCACACAATCGATCACAATCAAAGCAACATTAAGCCGAAAAAAATCCCAACGCCTTCGTTTTGTGTTTCTTCAGGGCGTTCAGGTCGGTAAGAATGAGCTTTTGATGATTAGGGAGCTTTAATTATAATGATACATTTCGACTGAAGTTGCCAACAAAGAAATTTATTTAGGCGGGAGGTCGCGTGCATTGTTGTTTCTTTCGGGGTTAATTTCGGATGTGGTTCGTCACAAGTATAATCCAGAATTCGTTCATTTACTTTTAGTGCACATAACAAGGGTCTGAAAAAGACCAAAATTCGTTTACTTGTTAAATTTTGGTCACAATTTTGAACATTGAAGATCCGGAGTGTCCCCAAAAACTCTATGGGTGGAAGACTGTTTTACATTTTTCTTTCATAATTGAAATAAAAGCATTCTCAGATCGATTGACTCATTCATACATAAGATATCCTCGGTTAAACAAAAATAGTGGGCATTTGCTCAGTTATTGGCCTCTAAGTTTTTTTACCCTTGTTTCCTAAGACCTTTGGGTGCCTATTTATAACTGCTGATAAATCATACAAATGACACTTCACGCTGTATAGTGGGTAGAACACTTCCTTTTAGTTCAAAAGAATGACATGATTCCTTGCTGAGGTTTCCTTAGAATATTTTTGTTGATTGCAGTCGTTAACAGTTTTTATTAGGTTTACATTTAAAAACCCAATTTTCGAATGTAAATCATAACTTAATTTATCCTTGAAACGCTAAAATACTAACATAATAACATTGAACAGTTATTCAAAGCCAAGGTCACAAATAGGTATGATTAATCTGCAAAGTGAACATAAACAAAAACGCAAGGCTTATCATATTATTCATATATTAATTTATATAGCACAGACACTAAAGAATTTGAAATATTAACAGTCAGCAGTAGGTAGCAGGAATATAAAATAAACAACTCATACAAAAGTTTATCTTATTTTTGGCAAATAACGTCTTTTAAAGAAACAATATATTAACGTTGTTTTTAAAGGGTGGGCTAACCATAGAATTTCTAACGTACGAATCACAGGGTTACAACATTACACTTAGGACGATATCCGATTTCCTTAGATGATAGTATTGAGCTCGCGTTTAAATATTAAATAACAAGTAAATTAATAGAAAATAATAAATCAAAGTTTGATAATAAAAAACAAATTGCGGGTATATGCCCAAGTTAATTAATAATTTATATTTAAAAAAGAACCGACTTCAACTGGCTTAAAATAAAAACCGTTTAGAAACCGTGTGCAATCAATAACTATTTTCTGATTTATATTAGCGTATTCTTATCTCTACCTCTTTCTCTAATTTGTATTTTTTTATTTGTTTTATTATTTGGCCCACTTTCTATAAGTGTAACTCTAATTAATCTTATATTGCAACCACCCTATAAATGTTTCTATGTATTGGTCACACATTATACATTACTTGTCTATCATTTTCTGAATCACTCTGTATAACTATAAATCAACTTTACAAGATGTTGCAACCGCCCTGTATAAGTATTAATCCTCTCTACCCTATTGACGGTTTCTATTTTTCTATTGTTTAAATCACCCTACATACCTATAATATTACTTAGCGCAATGTGAGAAGTATAAGCAACTACTTAATGTTGTTGTCCTTTATATGCAACTGCTTCTAACATTTTTTTAACCCTCAGCCCTATAACTCGAATTACTGCATATTATGCTCATTTAACCATTTTTTAAAGTTTTTTATCCACTCTCTATAACTATAGTTATACTTTACTCTTATTTCAACCACCTTGTAACTAATGTGCCACCCGATACAACATTTTTTTAACCACCCTGTATAACTTTATTTCTATTTCACCTTATATTTCAACCATCCTATATATGGAACTGCTTATGTACCACCCAACATCACATTTATTTGTAAGATTTTTTGAACCCACCTGTCTAACTGTAATTTTACTTTGTCCAATATTTCAACTGCGAACATTGCTTGCTGCTTGAATTACGATGCACGCACACACATACCACCGTATACCATAGGTTTGTCCCAACTTGATGCAGTGTAACTACTCAAAACGCATGTCTGAGATTTATACTATTCACGTTTTAGAGCTAAGTTGGTACGTTTTCGATACGAAAATAGTACCGAAATCACTGTCTGCAATTACCAGACTGGTCAGAATTCAGGTTAATAAGTATATTGAATTTGTTCACAATGGTAGTGACTGTAGGGGGGAAAAATAACAAATTGTCAACGTTAATTTTTGATTTCGGGCTAAATGCATTAATTGTTTCCTCTAAAAATATTATAAAACAAAACATAACTTTACTCCCAATTGTACATTACTTCCAATATAGATAATAATTTGCTTGGTTTTACTAATATTTAACTTGGTTCAATGGTTTTTTAATAAAAATAATCTTATTTCCATTACTTAACCTCTTAATGGCATAGAATCTAGTCGTTTACACGTAATTGTACGATGGAACTGTGCAAGTCATAATTGAATGAACTATCAATTCGTGAACTGAGAAAACCGTACGAGCACCATTCATAAACAGTACACATTGTGGTTGGTACAAAAAGCTGAATCATTCCGTGTACCGTGCAAGCTTTTGTTGGTACGCTTTTGAAACAATTGGCATGCGCCGAATCGTTCATGTATGATTTTGCATCAAGTTGGTACAAAGCTCATATACATCGCTCACCTAAAAATGTTTCTTTTCCATACACTAATGGAATATTTCGTGTCACTCGACTGCAATTAAAACCGTTACAAACATGTGTATGATATACTTTCATGGCATATCATGATTTAAGTTAGATATTTATGAAGAAAATGTGACATTTACATTGATGTTTACCGTGTTCTTGCAAACGGTATGTTTTACGTTATAGATAATTCTACGGAATCAAGCTGAACCATCTCTTTGTAGAATACAATGTAGAATATTCAAATCGGTTGAGCCGTTTTAAAGAAAACAGTATAGAATATCAGTGAATTTCAATAAATTCACTGATATTCACCCTTAATTACTGTTTTTTTCTGATTTTTTGGAAAACGTTACAGAAAATTATATGGTACCTTTGGTCAAGCCGTGTTTTAATAATCACTGAGCATAGATAAAAAAACGTGACGACGAATTGATAACCTCCTTCTTTTTGGTAGTCGGTTAAAAAGGAGTACTTTCTTAAATTAAAAACTGATTAGTAATTCTGAACACTTTTTGAGTTATTAAATTTTTGACGTAAAATAACAAATTAGAGTTTTAATATAAATTGACTAGTTCGCTATTTGTCATTTATGTCGTTTAATGATTCATAAAAGTGTTCCCAAATGTTAAAAATGTCGTTAATAACGCTTCGAGACTAAAGCTTTATTTTGTTTTAGAAATTTCCTTGTTCTTCAGGTTTTTCCATAAAAATGTTACTTAATGCAAGGTAAAAAAAGACAAGAACCCATTTAGTAGGTGTTTAATGTTGGATCAGTTCAGTATTAGTTTTTAGAGGTTTCACTGCTGTATTTTATTGAGATTTCTTACAGGAATCACCTGAAGTTTGTTTTTATGTTGCTCAATTTATTTTTTATTAACTTCAAACGTTCCAAAATGTTTCATCAAGTATTAAAAGTTATAACGTAACGTGTGAAAGAAAAGTTATATATCCACTAGTACGCAATCAACTATCTCCATATCAACACGCATTTATTGATTAAAGGTCTACAACAACCAATTTAGTAGCAATTAGTCAATATATCTGGACACCAACATACAAGTCGACGTTATCTATACAGACAGAATTGATCATAGAATTCTATTAAACAAGCTATCAGGATTTGGATTTTCTATCCAAGCAGAAAATATCTTCAAGTTTTACTTATCAGACAGATACATTTACGTGCCGTATAATGGTTTCAAGTCGGAGTCATACTTAGCTGAATCAGGAGTTCCTCAAGGGTCGAATTTAGGACATCTGTTATTTCTTTTGTTTATTAAAGATTTATGTAATACAATATGGATAGAAAAGTTCTGCTTTGCTGATGACTTTTTAGAAAAGAATGTGTAAATGATTGTTATAATATTCAGAGTCAATTAGTATCTATAGAAGTCAATTAGTATCTATAGAAGACTGGACTATTTACATCTAAATGCGAAAAAATGAAAGTAGTGACATATACTCGAAAAAAGTCAGCCATCAAATTTCTTTGTTTAAGTCAAGGTACACTGTTGGAGCGAAATACTAGTATCAAGGATTTGGGAGTCATCTTTGACGAAGAAAAATTAACCATATATCTGTAAAAACACGTGAAGTATAAAGTCCTATGGATTTATATTGAGAAACTGCCACGACTTTACTAATGTTTCCGCAATGAAGACATTATATTTTGGGTATGTTCGTTCTAAAGTTGAATATGCAAGTATTATATTTGGCATCCATATTATGATATTCACAGCAAACGTGTTGAAAAAGTCCAAAGAAAATTCCTGAAATATTTGGTTCTCAAAAGTTATGGATTATATCCAGAAAGTAATATACCTAATGATGAGTACTGTCAACGTTTTCAACTACCTTCTTTGCAATTAAGGAGAAATTGTGCATCTGTTGCATTCTTGTTTAAATTAGTAAGTAATATGGTAGACTGTTCGGAATTGTTAAACCAAATTAATTTTAATATACCTACGTTTCACTCAAAGAAACACCTAGCGCTATGGCCACCTAGAGCCAGAACAAACATTTTGTTGAAATCAGTTTATGTTATGTGCAATAATTTTAATAATATATGCAATTATTGTAATATTTTTACATGTACCGTGAATTAAATAGTTAGTACCGCAATGTTGTATCTTTAAATTGTCTTGTAAATGGGAGACTGTTGGACAATAAAGCAATTATTTATTTATATTTGTTTATTTATTTATAAAACCTTGGAAACAATCTAATCTTCAAGACCCTTTCAAAATCTGAATTGAAACGGCTTTAAATTAGTTTTCAATACCCAAAAACACACCAAATTGTCGATATGCTAATTGATATGCTAGGGAACACTCCCCACGCGGTCCGGAATTATATGTTATGAAACATAACACGAATACAAATTCATTATAGATCTCAATGGATTTATCCCATGTCAATTGGATAATCCCCGTTTAATATGAATGTTAATAGTAAATATTCCATCAGAAAACTTATGTTTCTATGGTCATGAAATGTGGATTTCAACGATCGGTATAATGCCGCAGTTTCGTATTGAACGTGACTGTTTTGGAATTCAAAATTGTGACTGACATCGGCGACAGACAGGGTGTATTACGGTTATTAATCGTTTTCACTCATAATAAATTATCTAATGGATATGGGGTACGATGTTCATTATACATCATATGAAAAATCTCTAACAGGAACGTTTTATGGGTTTACGTATTTTTAGTGACAACACATTTATTAATATACGTTCAAAATAAATATATCTAGTGTTAAGTACATCTATTTAGTTAACAAGTACACTTTTTACGAGTTTGATTGGCTCCTCCAATAATTTCGGTTGAAATAGCGGTCAAAACAATTACAAAAATTCCAAAGAAATTAGTAAATAATGGATTAATTTTTTCCCAAAAATTATCAAATTTGTGAAATTTTAAAAACGTTTTCTGAAGAGCAAGAAGCGAAAGCAAAAATCAAATTAGGTGTTCATGATCATGATGTTTATAGAGATTTTTAGTTTAGATATTTCACTATTTGATAAGCAATTTAAATACTGCAAATATTATAAAATCAAATAGTAGAGCTATTTTTTATATTTCATTTTTGTTATATATTGTGTGTAGATTTTAGAAAATCTGTAGTGAATGGGATTCATTTGTGTCAAGTTGTTTATTAAAAATAATTTTTCAGTACATAATATGCCAAAAAATATTGATTAGGTACACACTTGTTCATTGGTATGAATTTCATGAATATAGTTTTCAGTGATTGTAAAATGAAATTTTCGATGCTTTTATCAGGTTATTTTCATTTTTTCATCGCTTATTGGTTAATAGAAAAACGAAAAAAAAGAAAGTTGTTAGTAATTAAGATTCATAAACAATAAATAAAAAAAGTAAAACTAATATAAAATCAACCGTTGAAAAATATGAAAAAAATATTCAAGAATAGTAAAAATGTTAAAGAATTTGACAATAGTGACACTACAATTGAATTTTTGATGAAGCCAGGAAGAAATGGACCAAAGACAAAAATCTAAAGATTACTATAAAATGTGCTGTCTCATATAACTATTTCTTTATCTTTTGAACCAATGTCCATCCAGTGTTGTGTAAAAACGTTTGTGCCAGTATCCTTAGATTTCGACAACCTATGCCAATAATATATTATTGATTAAGTATTGAAGGGGTTACCAAATACGTAGTACATTGATAATTGAAAGAGCGTGTCATTCTACTTACACCAAAGACCACCAAGACCATTAATAAATTCTTGTTGAACATGGTCCATAACTTCAGGAGATATACGATGTATCTCATGATGAATTCTCGTTTGTAATTCTTCTAAATGCGCCGGTCTAGTAACGTATACTTTGCTCTTTAAGTATTCCCACAAAGCGTAATCTAAAGGTGTCAAATCTAGCAATCTGGCTGGCCACTCAATCGGCCTCCTCCTCCCTATCCAATGACATTATCTAAGTAAGCACGGACAGGTGCTGCATAATGGGGAGATGTAACATCTTGTTGAAAGAAAATGACGTTTCTCGGAACATCACGTTCCACATTTCAATAAAAATTTATTTTATTTAAGTTCAGGAGTAGGTCGCCCGAAAGAAACTCCAAATATCTTCCACCAGTTAGGTTCACGTCAAAGACGCACCATGGTACTTGAGGAACAACCAACTAAGAAGAGACCTAGAGATGACTACAATCAAGGGAGAAATAACGAAGAGAACGAAGAAAACCATAGCCAGGATGAAACAGCATAGGAACCCGCTGATGAGAGAGGCAATCAACTACGATGAACATGAGAGATACAAGATGAAAAGAGACCACATCAAGCGCTACTACAAGAGGAGGAACCAATGCTGAAGAGAAGAAAGAGAAGACGACTGGGAATAGAATAGAATAGGAAATATTAGGGAATAGGATATATAATATATTAGGTAATGAAATATCTTAGGGAATTAGGATTGTATCAATATAGGAAATAACGTAGGGAACTAAATTGTATTAGAGGGTAGGAGAAAGGAAATTTTAGCTGATATGTTAATTAAATAAATAAATAAATAATGCTTTATTTTAGCTTAAAGCTAGGATATAACACCACGACATTAGGACAATTTGTATCCTATTCTCCCAAAGTATCCAATTTTCTTACCTAGTTTTTTAAACATATAATCTACATGAACATTTAGGTTTAATTGTGGATCTAGCACAATTCCAAGATATTTACTATTACAAATATATTTATTTATATCGTTTATGTAAAGTATAAAAAGTAGAGAGCCCAGGGCACTTCCCTGTGGTACACCATATTTAACCTCAAGATTTTTGTGATATTTTATTATCTACTTTAGTAGTTTGATCTCTATTACTCAAGTAATTTTCTAACCCTTTAAGAACCGCCCCCTCTATTCCATATACTCTACTAGCGTTTATAATTTTTTTGCAGTCTATTGTCTCAAAAGCCCTTTTTAAATCAATGAAAACACTTACAACAATGTTGCCTACATCTATTTGCTTTTTCCACTGTGACATCACAAACTGACACGCACTTTCACAGGAATGTTTTCTTCGGAATCCAGATTAACCCACATAGAATATTTGATTCTGTTCTAAGTATAGAATCAATTGCTCATGCACCAATACTTCTAGAACTTTTAAAACAACGGGAAGTAGATTTATTTATTTATAGTTCCTCTGGTTGCTTAGGATGAGTAACTTTTGGCACCGGTATGATAACACTACCTTTTAAAGCTGTAGGCACTATACCAGTTTCCAGTGATGTATTTATATAATAAATACATCACTGTATAATAAGGGATACCCAATAACCTCAAATAACTTTTTTAGCATATTTACCGACATCATCGTGTCCCCCAAAGACTTATTTTTTAAATAATTTATTGTTTTCTTTAACCTGAAAACTTGGTATTCACTTCCTTAAATTCAATATCTGGTACAGGAATGCTTGTTACAATAACCTGCACACTATTTATAAAAAGTTATTTAATGAATTCTCTACATTATCATTTTCAATATTTATACACGTATAATTAATAGTTTGTGTGTTCTTATTTACAATTTGTTTGAGGGTCCTCCACATTTTCTCACTATCGTGACGATTTTCACCGATTTTCCTTTCGTAATAATCTTTCTCGTTTTTACGAATCAATGCTACAACTTTGTTTCTTTGTATTTTATAGTAATCAAAATAGCTGATACTATTTGTAAATTTGAAAGTATTTTACAGTCTATCCCTCTCCTTCTGCTCCCTTCTTATTTCATCATCCAACCATTGATAATTTTTTTTGAACAATAATTCTTTTAGTGGTGATATATCTTAGTTATCTTTGGTTACATTGTCACTAAAATTTTGGGACAAAGTATTTACAATAATAATTGTATAATTCCACTCTTGTCCTATTAGTTCCAGTTTTATTTCCCGAAGTTTAGAATCGTGTAAGTCTCGAAAATAGTGTTTTTTCTCTATTGTTATTTCATAATAGTTTAATTGTAGTCCAATAGTTTCATGGTCACCTATAATAGGATATATCCTGTCAGTTTCTTGTATTTCAGTAAAATTTGTATAAACATGGTCCACTAGCGTTTTAATGTCTTTAGCACATCGTGTAGGTTTTGCTAGAACCCTAATGTAGTTGTAATATTCAATATTCGTTTCTTATATTGGGAGTGTTCCAGCATATTTATATTAAAGTCGCCTGCTATTATTGTCTTATTCCTAATTACATCCTGTTCGTTTAAACTTGATTCAAACTTATTATAAAAGTCTGTTATGTCCATACCATTTGGTGATCTGTAGACTCCACCTACTATCACCTTATCCGTCACCAGATTTAACTTCACCAAAATTCCCCAATATTCTTTGCTTCTATCGAAAGTTGTAATCGTTTCACATTTTAAACAATTTTTAACGTATATGGTGACTCCCCATGTATGACGGCTATCGGAGTATATTATAAAGGGATTATACCCTTTTACAGCAATTTCAGAATCTTCTATATCCCGAGTAATATGGGTTTCAGTAACAACAATTGCTATAGGTTTATATTGATCTATGGTTTGTTCCATCTGAACATGATTTTTTTTCTGACCCGGTATGTTTATTAGTAATATAAGACTATTTTTCTTTGACTGTAGTGGCTATATATACTTAATTTTTTCCTCTTGTTATGTTTACTTGCCGTTGATAACTAGGGCAGTTATCACAGTTTGATTGTTTATGATTTCCACTACACTTAGGGCAAATGTCCGCAGTATTTGTACATTTTTCAGCGTGATGGCCGAAACGCCAGCAGCTAAAACATCGTAGCACACTAATGAATTCGAAATAGCGATAACTGTCCCATCCTATGTATAAATGATCTTTTTTATTTTTTAAATAATTGTAGTGTTCACTGCTTAATTCCAAAATTACATTTACTGTACTTTTTCTATTTTTAGCCGTTTTGTATTTATGTACCAATTTTATCCCCTTTCTCATAGTATCAGGAAAATTTGGATTTTCTATCTTTTCAATGAAACTCACTTCTTGTAACTGTTCCTCCCTTATATTCAGTACCCTTATCTTTGTATTTAACATTTTTCCTGTCAATACTTCATAATCTTTCCCCATTTCATTTTACATGTTTGTTTTTAAGTTTTCCAATGATTGTTTGTCATCACAATATACAACAACACATCCGTGTGAAACCGACTTCACCTTTGAAACAGACACAGCGATCTCCGCTGGCCGAATTTTTTGTTCTAATACATTTTTTGTTACTGGACTGTTTTGATTAGGAACTTTTGGTTTTATAATTAACGGTTCAATTTTACTTCGGTTTTTTACAGCTTCAGAATAACTAGGCTGTTGTTGCTGAATTAGACTTATAAGCTTCTCTGTTTTTTCTATCACTTCTTTTGTTTTAATTTCAGTTCAAATTTTTTTAGACAGTTACTGCAGAACCCCTTAATGCTTGCATTTTCTTGTTTGGATTTCAGCACTACCTCCTTAATTTTCGTACATACTAAATGGTACGAGTTTTGACAAAAATCACATTTTATACACTTCGAATTTACTATAAAATTGTCAGAGCAGAGCGCACACACGTGTGCACTCGACGACGACATTTTCTTACGTCAAAGAAATATGCATACAGAATTCTACCTATGTCGAACTATTTTATGATATTCACTTTTTAAGGATGTTGAGTGCGATACTTCAATCATCCATCGGGTAATGTCGGTAACCCAATAAGCCCATTTTTACTATTCAATAAACAGTTCAAACACATTGCTTTTGCCAAACAAAAGATATGAAATATAAAATAAACAAAAAAATACGTTTTAAATATTTTTATCTGACAGTAATAAAAAAACATTCTCGGTGCCTAAGGTCACTGTCAGACAACCATTATATCTGACGATTTGTAGGTAGAATGATAGGCTGTTTCAATTAGCATGGTCCAAACGGTTTGACGCTATTTAAAAAAAAAATCGATGAGTCATATCTCGAGTAACGATTACGTTACAAATAAGGGTCGTATGTCAAAAAGTGGCTTTGTTTAAGACAAAATCGACTAGTTAGAGATTTTTTTCGAAAAACTCTCACTCTTACAACTAATGAATTTATTCTTTACTTTTCGAAATCTAGGCAATCTAACGTGTGTTCGAAACTTTTTAAATAAATGTGGCATAAAGTATTTCCTTGTTTCACAGCATGTTTATGTTTGATGTAAATACGAACATAACACTACGCTTTTTTTATCTGGTGATAGAATATTATTGAGCCAACATTTCCATAAGAGATCGATGTACACTAGATGTTAAATCCGCATGGAAAACTGTTAACGTAGTCGCCGGCAAAGCTATTGGTTTTAGAGCTGAAACACCCACCGCACATAACTTTCCGAGAGAATGCAATGCAGAATATGCTGACAAAAATGTGGCGTAAATCTCTTTAAAGGCATACACATACAGAACCGGTCCCTGATCCTAATCTAAATTTCAAATTATATAGTGTGGAATAACCTGTCGGGATACGCAAAGATTTTAAAAAGTGAATATCAGCTGGAATATGAATAAAATGTCGGCAATCCCGAATAGGGGGTCTTTATTTATGGAACTTATGGCAGTGTCCAGATTTCGAGGAACGTAGCTTTTACAAGTCTTTTTGTTACAACTGTAGTTTTCCGCAAGAAATTTAATCAAGGAAAGTGTGGAAAATTAACCAACCTGAGGTCTACATAGAAAAGAATATATTTTACAATATATAAAATCTGGTGAAATATTTTATTCTAAATTTAAAAAAGACTCAATAATCAAGTATGATTTTTCATATTTTTACATTAACTTGTTAACACTTCTTATAGTAACGTATCTGTTATCATAAATATTTATCCTGGCAGATTTTTATATTTTAAGTTTGAATGATTTTATTAACATCTCTATGGGTTACCGTTGAGTATATGTGTCTATATTAAACTGGAACGTAATAAACGTATATACTATTAAAATGGTTTCTTTGGCTCGAAATTTTTTACCCGACAGATCACCTTATTTACAGCAGAACACTAAACTTTTCTTATATACGACTGATGAAATTATAAATTCAATACTTAAGGAACAAATTTTATTGCCTCTAAATACCGATATTTTGAATATTTTGTCTCCATTTGTACATCTGGAGTTTTCTTTTGTTTTGCCTTGTATTTCTTGTAGTAAAGATGTGAACAATTATTGTATACATCTGTGGAAGTATTTATAATAGAACTGGTCAAACATTCAAGTATTTGGAAACAAACTTAGAGGCAAAAAATGCATTCTGTAGAGAAACAATTTATGTTAAACGGCGTGACCAATAATTGACAAAAACACGTACATCATTGAAAGATGAAAGATGTTTAAAATCTTGGTTATCGAGTAATTTAAAAGATAAAATTCAGAGTTTGTAAAATAAAAACATTTATGTACTTGTTAAAATAATTTTGTATAATAGCGTAATAAATATAGCTTTAAAAATTATTTATTCTTAATTATTATTTAGTTTATATAATATTTATTAGCATTAGATAAACTTAAACGAGACAAGACAACTGGTAGCGAGACGAGACGAGACAACTGGTAACGAGACGAGACGAGATAACTGGTAACGAGACGAGACAACTGGTAACGAGACGAGACGAGACAAGTGGTAATGAGCCGAGACGAGACAACTGGTAACGAGACGAGACAACTGGTAACGAGGCGAGACCGAGACTTGAACGAGACTTAATTTTTTAGGAATTGATGAGACCGAGACAAGATTTTTGATACTCTCACTTATTCTCGTCTCGTGATAAGCCCTATATATTAAGCTTAAAATTTCCAAAATTGTATTTCATCCGTCTTGTAGACAATTTCATTTTAAATAACGTTTATTAAGAGAACTTTTCTACAAAAAACAGATATATTCCCCATTTTGAAAAAAAATCGCTTAATTTGATATAATCCGGTAGGAGTACCTGTAGAATGTGATTGCACGATGTTTGAAGTGCCTAATAATATTTTAAAAGAAGTGATCTCAGTAAGATCCATTTAGTATTCTAACGGTTAAGGGAAAGAAAAGGAAAATCCAATAGCGCTGACAATCACTTTCCCAACTTCTCCTCCCTCATTAGGGAACTGTCCCAAAATGCTCGAATACTTTCAGGACCTTCATTTCCATAATGTACGTTTCCTCACGTTCCTCTGAGTGTGTTTATATTTTCCTCCCGGTCCATTATATTAAATTCTTCAAGTAGTGGTCCAATTATATTTCGGCAGAATTCTGTCCCCATGCCTAAACGATTTCCTCCTTTTACCCTTGAAGTGTTCGACTTCGAAGGAATCGCGAATAGGAAAATTTTATTATGAGTCAAGAATTAGAAGGGTGTTAGCATGATTTGAGCAATGCTTCGGAAACCATTGACGGGATTTTGGAATAAGTTATTCAAATCGAGTTTGGCCTGGGTCGACAGAAATCTCCAGCTATGACGATTACTTTGCATTGATAAGCTTCAAATATTCGAGGGATGCTGGGCTCGAAAGGTATATTCTCGTTATTGTCACCTTTTTTTTAAAATTATGATACAGGCGTTATTGGGGTTCTTATGAAAGGTATACCGTCATTGTTTTTGGATACGATTTTATTTTATGCCTCTTCGACGAACTTTATAATTTCTCCATTGAATATCGAAGGAATAAAAGTTAGGTAAACAACTTGTATTAGTAATATGAAAGCTTGGGAACGTTACTCAATATTAGTTCAGGATAAAAACATGGTCTGAATTATTTACTTCCACAAATCTTGCATTGCATTTGAAGTTTGTTTTTTTTAATGTATTTATTATGAAATTTTTAAAGATTTAGTGACTTAATTGGATGTAGTTTTCAAATAAAATTATTTTTTTCTATATAGCCATAAATAATGTACTTCTTCAAGCAACATTCTTTAATTTGGCCAACCTCGTTTACTGCTAAATAGAATAGAGTAACTTGTTTTCTAAGTATTTATATGTATTAAGAATGTTTTGCAAATGATTCTAATTTCAGTGCACCCACTGGAATGCAGACGATTTGAGAATCTTCAACTTTTTTAGGTCTGCTAATTATCACATATTGATTTAAGAATCTTCAACCTTTTAAGGTCTGTTAATTATCAGGCATTTTGAATTAATTTCAATTACATTAATTCAATAGTCTCTTCGTAAAATATAAAGTAAAGCAATAACTTTTTCTCTAAATATTATCATAACTAGGGCTTCACACGAGACGATAGTAGGCGAGGGTAGGTATCAAAAATCTCAGTCTCGGTCTCGGTCAATTCCTAAAAAAATAAGGCTCGTTCAAGTCTCGGTCTCGTCTCGTTACCAGTTGTCTCGTCTCTCTTAATTTTATATAATGATAATACATATTAAATAATAAAACAAATAACAATTAATAATAAATAATTTTTGAAGCTATATTTATTACTATATTATACAAAAATAGTTTAACAAGTACATAAATGTTTTTATTTTACAAACTCTTAATTTAATCTTTTAAATTACTCGATGACCAAAAATTTTAACATAATAAGGCTTGCATCACATCATCTTTCAATTATGTACATGTTTTTGTCATGATCATACCTGCTGTAGAAAATAAACTTTCAAAAAGTACAGATGTATACAATAATTGTTCACATCTTTATTACAAGAAAAAATTCTCCAGATGTAGAGATAAAGACAAAACTTTCAAAACGTCGGTATTGAGAGGTATTAAAAGTTGTCCGTTAAGTATTGAATTTATAATGGGATCAGTCTTATATAAGAAAAGTTTACTGTATGTCTGATGTAACTAAGAGGATCTTCCAGGTAGAAAGTTTCGAGCCATATAAACCCTTTTAATAGTATATACGTTTATTACTCTCTAGTTATTATAGACACATATACTTTACCGAGAGTAAGGTAACTTCGATCTTTTAAAAAAATCATTCAAACTTAAAATATAAAAATCTGCGAGGATATATATTTATGATAAGAGATACATTACTATAAGAAGTGTTAACAAGTTAAAGCAAAAATGTGAAAAATCATACTTGATTATTGAGTCTTTTTTTAAATTAAGTTACAATAAAATATTTCACAGATGGCATGGTAACCAGATTTTATATATTGTAAAATATATTGTTTTCTATGTAGACATTTTCTAATTTTTCGAATAAAAACTTGATAACAAATTTTTTGCGAGACCTATAACGTGACTCTCGGGTTACACTGTATGTCATCTCGGTATCGCCCTTAATATTTTTCCACAGGTTTCGTCTCGCTTTTCCGAGACGAGGACGAGACGAGATAAATCTCCCTCTCGTGTGAAGTTTTCAGTTTGATTCCAATATATGTATACAGACACCAATTGAAAACCTACATCTTGAAGTTGATTAAGTGACATTTACTTTGATTTAATTCCAATCTATTTTTTAATCATTACACCCCAAATTCTGAACATACACATTTCGTTTTTTTAATGCTACCTTTTCCACCAAAGGGTACTATATAAGAAATTCTGTTAAAAGGCTTTTGCCGGTTTTCTCAAAAACGGTATAAGCTATGCCCTTGATAAAAATGCGGGACCACCTTGGTATCACCCTTTACAGAATCCAGTTTAAACGATCCAACTTCCTTAAGCCGTTTTCGAGTAATCATTGAACTCACTTGAAATAAACATAGATACTGACGGGTACAGAATCTCTTTCTTTTTGAAGTCGGGTAAAAGAGAATAAAGGCATTTAAAGAGCTACCATTTAAATTATTAAATATTTTTTGTATTGAGTAGGAATTTAATAATTGATATTAGTTGGCGCCTTCGCCAGAATTTAGACACTTATTTAAACGATTTCAACCATCATAATCACCGTTTGCTAATATACGACAAAGAATTAATGAGAAACATCAGCATGTTTCCTTCCCTTTATGCCAGTTGGTTTATCTGACTTTTCAAAAGGTTTTAGTAAACTGAACACTCGCTTATGCAAGTGCCGACAAAATTTTACAAAGTCAAACGACCTAATTGAAGATTGTCACCCTTCCTCGGCGGGATCCATTATCCAGCTAGAATTCGCCGTTAATGATGATGAGGTTAACATATAATGTGTGCAATATTACACACATGGTGCATGTTGGAGCGGTCAGCCAAATAAATTATTACATTCAATATGTCTCGGTATAACATACGAATGAGTTATTTCAAATTAAGCCCACATTAGTCCGAAGCTGGTTACCTAGGAAACGCAGCTAACCGCGAGGAATTATCAACAATTTTGTCGGTTTTAATAGAGAATTATTTAAGGTCTTGTGCACTCCATAATGGATTTCGCATATTTATTTTAAAGCGCTAGACACTCGTTATTATGAAATTGTGGAAATCAATGGAGCAGTCTGAGTTGTTTTGATGATTTGAAGTAACTTAACACTGTAGAATTTGTAAGCCAAGATAGTGCATTCTGAATCTAGAGAACTAGTTCTTCACTACTTAAGGCCAAGAGAGTCAGTTTCAACATCCTAACTGTGACAGGGAGAGACAAAGATAGACACAGTGTCACATAGAGAGATAGAGATAGAAACAAAAAGAACCAGAGAGAGAGAGAGAGAGAGAGAGAGAGAGAGAGAGATAGCGAAATAGAGAGAGACTTTGACAGAGAGAGACAAACAGTGAGATATACAGAGCGAGATAGAGAGTGAGCAACAGTGAGACAGGAATAGACCGAAAAATACAAAGAGGAACAGACAGGGAGAGAGCGTGAGAGACAGAGCCAGACAGGGAGCGCTACGGAAAGCCAGACAGAGCTGGGGAGAGACAGGGAGAGAAAGAAAGAACCACGGAGATGCAGATATCCAGGGAGAGACAGGGAAGGACATGGAGAGACAGGGAGAAACAGGGAGAGAAAGAGAAAGATAGAGAGAGACAGGGAAAGGCAGGGAGAGACAGAGAGAGACAGAGAAAGACATAGAGACACGGAGAGAGACAGGGTGACACAGGAAGGGCCAGAATGAGACAGGAAGAGAACTAGAGGAGCAGAGAGAGTCGGAGAGAGACAGAGAGAAATTATTAACGACTTATCAATGGGAATAAACTAAAAGTTCCTTTGCTGATAATTTGTATGGTTAATTTGGTAATTTAATCCTGTACCGACAAAAAAAACAAACCTTGTTTTTATGAAGGATATACAGATAGGATTAATCGAAACCAAACATGGTCGATATTTCATATACCGTTAGTTTTATAAGCTTGTTTTAGATCCAATATTCCGGGCGGGAAATTTGCATATCATCAACATTGTCACTTTTCCAGTTAGGTAGACATTTGTTTTTCAGATTTTCTTAATTTATTTGTTACACTAATATATCATAATAAGCATCATATATATATATATATATATATATATATATATGTTACAAGTCCCACCTATTTAGAGTATGCAGAAACTGCAATAACATGAATATGCTCACTTATCTAAGTATATGATTAGTTCTGTATTGTTCAGATGACTCATCTCCATTGTAAACTTTAAACCTTCAATGCAGTTACTGGAAACTAACACTTACCTGTCGTATAAGGCTGGGAATATTCCCTATCAGGGCTTGTTAGACACTTTGGTTCGTTTAGATCTTCTTGATTTATTACAGGTTTCGAGTCTCTCGGAGTTGAATAGGTGTCCAAAACTTCTACCTGAAATCGAAACAAGTCAGTTTATCAGCTTAATGTTATAGTTTGGGTTCATTATAAACGTTTTCATGTATCATCAATATCCAGAATTGAATTCACTAGAGAATCAAAAATTTAAATAAGTTTTCATATTTTATAAAGAGATTTTTCGGTTTGGGTTAAAGGAGTTTTAAATAGAACTTTCAGTATATTTTATAATTACTGATGCACAAATAACTGCCCTCAGAAATAATCACAACAACAAGTGACAATTTTTAAAATAAGGTCTGAGGTTAAAAATTTTAATAATAACAAGAATTCAACTGAAAATCTTAACCAGTACAGAGATTTCTATACCTCGAAACGACACAATTTAAGATTCATACCGTAAAGTTTTTATGGCGAAAAAAACGATAGCATTGCAATCTACCCTCGAGCAGGAATGCTTGAAAAACCTTAAGAACTGAGTTTTTTATGTGCTCGGTTTAAATGTAGGTCCGTCAGAGAGTGAGAAACGGGTGCATTATTAAATATAATATTCATATCGTACAGTCACGGTTTGGGCCTTAATTATAAGACGGAATTTCCCCAGAGGTCTGTAAGAAGCAGCTTCGAAAACCAAATTCTGTCTCTAGAAATTGAGAAGAAACGGTCCCCAGATATATAAACTTAAATAATACATGTGAGTTGTTTTTAATTAACTAATTAATCGTTAAGTACTTGCTATGCTATATATTTTCCCATACTAACTACAATTAAAAAAGCATATGAAATTTGAACCTGAAGGAGATGGAGCATTTATTTAGTCGTTTTGAGGTGCAACATCAAAGGCTCAAAATCAAGGCAAAATTAGCATTTTTTCATTAAACTGTTAGATAACTTTAATCACATTGGAAGCTCGAATAGTAATCAAATCACAGCAGCTAATGAGAAACTGATGCTGACCAAGACTAAGACGATTTTCCCAAAGCTGTAGAAATGGTTTACAAGAAAAGTATAATCATTAATTCCTCAATTCTTTGAAGTTGCAAAAGAATATACGTATGAATTAGATAGCTATTTTATCTATTATTCTTATTTTTTTACAGATATTTTTAAACTTCTGGTATTTGCTTATGGAAGCTCTATTAAAACGGTCAAACTGATAAGTGAGTTTGGAGACGAGTCACTTTTATTTTTACTGTAGTTCTTGATTGTAACCATTATTATGTACTTTAATTTCTTAAGTTTTTAGTAAGTACCTACTTATTTGGTTTTTTCGTTATATCTGACATACCTAATAAAAAATCGTTCAATGATTTTTGGAATAGTTATTAATAAATCAATCTATTTCATGGCTAACTACGTGAAAATAAGAGAGAAAAGCATCCATAACTCCGTTATTTTTATGAATAATTATATCGAGTTTATATCGTTGAAAAGCTCTAAAAATGTCCGATTTTTTGAGGTCATAGCCAACTATGGTTTCCATTCAAAAAAAGATAAGTTTGTGTTATATCTCGAAAACGAGAGCTGTCACGCAAACGAGGGCGTGACAATCATATTCGGGATACAATTCCCTTCAATTTTGATATTTACACTTTTTTTATAAAATCTAAAACAAAGGAACTGGAGAGATTTGAGTAAATCGACAGAATTTCGTTTTTTCAAAATATCTAGTAAGTCATGACTTTTTACAAAAATCCGAAAGTGTCATTAAATTGGGCCAGTAAAACTGCAAATCTTTCCCAATTTAACCATTGCTCTATCTCTATTAATTCTTCGAAGTTCGAGGGACTGAACACCTAAGCTCATAAGAACATATTTTTGATTAATACCCTGTTGTGGATAGGTACCACTAGACTTGAATGACAGAAACTTTAAAAACTTTCTCTGCACGCTTTTCAATGTGTTCTTGTGATTTTTATAAAAGGAGCTCCAGACTAAAGACGCATATTCCAGTTTGTTATGAATTAGAGTAAAAAAAAGTTTTTTATTGCTTTTACCTTTGTGAAAACTCCACAGTTTATGATTATGCAACCCAAGACTTTCATGGATGAAGAGATTACGACAGAAACGTGATTAAAAAAATTTGCTGCCATATAGGACACCAAGGTCTTTGACTTCATCGCATTTAAGTAGTGGAGTATCTTCGAGTTGGTAAACATAGTAAATGGGTTCAATCTTATGACTATATGAGCAGACTTTGCATTTTGATATGTTCAAGAATAACATGTTTGAATTACACCATGCATCAAATTTATGTAATTGTGTTTGTAATAACTGACAATCTTCAGCAGAATTTATTGCTAGGTATAACTTTAGGTCATCTGCGAAAGCTTACCTCTTACAGTCTAGTTCAAGTAAAATAATATCGTTAATGAAAATAAGAAACAACAACGGTCCTAGGTTGGACCCCTGCGGGACGCCTGAAGTAGCAATAAAATTAATTGATTTAAAACCGTTGTATGACACATACTGTTCTCTGTGCCATAAATACGACGTTAGTAGTGCCCATATTTCGTTGTTAAAACCAAAATTTCATACACTTGCAGGTAATAAATTAAAACTATGAGATTTTAGTCTCACACGAGACACTTCGAAAAAGTAAAAATATTCAACAAAGCATTGAGCAAAAACTCAACGGGCTATTCTGCGGGATTTTCTAGCAATATTTTCCATTCTGATGATTCTCAAAAAAATATATATTTTTTAACATGACATAAATTAAAGTAATTAAATATCAATTATAAATGAAAACTAGTGAAAAAATCCTAACTAATATACTGAAGTATTTTCCTCAAACTGTCGAAACATTTGGTTTCTCCCATGTCACCCTCACTGTCTGAAAGTTTGAAGACCCTTGAGTTCAACCCTTATAGTGAATCTTTTGTTAGGAAGCAGAGGTGGCGTTTCTCCCTTGAAGGCTTTTAATATTTCTAATAATTCCTCTAAGTATTTGATTCTTCATAATAATTACACAATTTATAAAATGCCATCGTTCTATCGCCGAATTTACATTCAACCCCTTTTCGTTGAAACAATGGAAAAACAGAAATATGTTAATGGAATGTTTGTGATGCCTAGACGTTAAGAGAAATACCAGATTAATTACAAGATTCGCTGTCTTCGTTTCATTTGATAATAGTTTGGGAAAGTGATTTATTGTTTCAAATATAATTCCGAATCCATTAATTATATTAATTAGTAGATTTGTCTTGAACAGTTTTGTTCGAGGAATACTTCAGATAAACCGAATATATTTCGAGCTTTCTCTCAAGTAGGCTGGATGAGAATATTCTGAGTACTTTCGTAGCTTGATTTATGTTTTGAGTGAAGGAATTTTTGGATTGGCGAAGACTGAATTTTAACTCACAGGTGGTACGTTACACTGCCCCCTCTAAATCCGATCGTCCCGATCTGACATTTTTTAGTGGATCTAAAACCAGCGGCTTATCATTTCAATATTTCATATTTGAAACAAGCCGACAAATAAAAACCTAAAAGTATTCTTTTCCATGAGATATTTACCAAGAACATAGGTCGGAAATTAAAAGTAGATTTAGATCCCAGAAATATACTGCTAAAACTAGTAAGCAAATATAAATCAGGAATGAAAGGAAACTCAAAACCGATTTTGTCAAAAAGCGAATACAGGAATAACTAAATCTAGACTGAGTAGAACTGAACTAAGCAGGAAATCACGAAAACGATTAGTGAATATAAAGTGAATAGTCAAGGATTTATAGAAGAAGAGTATCATGTCAGAAATGGCCTAGAAGGCAACTGTTTCTAAATTTCCTTTACCGTAACAAATTAGCAACAAAATAGCAACACTTTTTGTCCTGTTTAGAATGTTGATGTCTCTATTGGTAAAAAAGTTCTAGCTAAGGCCTCTGTAGCATAAACATGTTATAGAGGCCACTGATTCTTTGAAACGGTAAGAACTACTAAATTGCTTGTAGGGTAACAAACTAGGAATATAGCTAAAATATCCGCCGTTTTGGCGGTTTAAAAAAGACAGCTATGGGTTCTGAATCGTAAATTTAAGACCTTCGTTTCTGGGAATCGGTAAGAACAATAATGATTTTTAACACATTTCAAAAAAAGGTAGAGGTTGTCATTTCCTCTGTATATATGTTTTTTATGTACGTTCAGTGATTCCCCGAAATGACAACTAATTTGGGCAGTTTCAACTGTATTCTATAAAGAAGGATCCCTTAGCGGTCACATGTTTATTCTGATTGCCATGAGAAATACTATTAAAAAAAAGGGTATTAATTGACTAGAACTATCGTTATTCGAATTATAGAGTGAAATTAATCTCAAATAGGATTAAATTAAATGAAAATAAATGCCAATTAAGGGACTTCAAAAAAGATGGAGGATCTGAATTCGTCTGTATGTCTCTTTATGTTGAAATTATATGAAAAACTTTCTTATATTAAGAAAACAGTTATACTCCTTGAAAGATCTATACCGAATATGAATTTACTTAAAAGTAAAGTACATTTTGAACGATACAATTTGAGAAGGAAGAAGTTTGAAATAAATAGATTGAAATTAAATCAATTAATATAATTATATACATAGCAATAACGAAAATTGTTATAAACTATAGTTAAACTGTATCCAATTATGACACAATATCATCAAAAATTGTAACATAGGTAGTTACATTTGCATTTGGTGCAGATGTGGATTTCTTAAATGGCCCTTCCAGCTTAGTAGAGCTCCGTTATAAAGATAAAGATAAAAGTTTTAATTTTATATAGTAACTGATGTTTAACGATGATGCTCAGATGATAAATTGAATAATCCATTAAAAATTCTATTGGGAACAAAAGTAACATTTGATTGCGTTGGGTTTACAAATGTTGATGCAAATACATGAGTATATTAAACGATAAAATGCACTTCATTAAAACATTTTAAATTGCTACCAAACACATATAACAAAAAATTCAAAAGCAATGCCATTACTGACAATACAGTTAAAACAACAATTGCACGGATTATTCCTATATTTCTTTTTGAAAGAGTAATAAAAGAGATAAATTTGAAACATCAATGATTCAAAATGAACCGAGAGATCAAAGCGTAAAATGTACGATTAAATTTCAGTTAGCATTTCCCCATATAGAAAAAAAACTGTGGTCTACGAATTATATACCTTCATGCTCGTTCGAACTGACGGGGAATTTTATTGTTAAAATCCAGTTTGTTTTATGCATTACGAGATTTTCATTTCGAATTTTCAGTGGAATGCAGAGTGTGAAATTAATAAATAAATTTGACTGGGACAAGTAAATAGGGTAAGCTGTAAAATGAAAAACAATAATATTAAAAATATGAACTCAAAATCAATTAAATTTATAGCTTCAGCTTCATATGAATATATATATATATATATATATATATATATATATATATATATGTACGTAAAAGAATATTGAAAAAAAATCCAATTGCTCAAAAGTAACAGAACTGAAAAGTGGAAACGTACAAAAGAAATCCCTTAATGTATAGAACCTTAGGTACTTCTATAGATTATAGTGCTAGTTTTTCAATTTTTAGTTGATTAATTTTACGTAGTCGGATTCCTTGATTTTTAATATGTTATTATTGTTGTAGTTAATCCCAAAGAAAGAAGCCACTAAGTGATAAATCGGGTGAAATGGGATGCACGGAAAAAAACGCCAATATTCTTGGAACAAGCGGCTAGTGCAGGTTTTAAATATATATATATATATATATATATATATATATATATATATATATATATAAGACCCTCGGTAGCGCAGAGGGAATGTGCTCGAACCTCCAAAATTTCACTAATTCGGAGGCAGCCATGCCACGGCTTTTAATTAATAAAAAAGTCGTAACGTCATCTCGAGGGTACGGTCATCTCTGGTAACTGGCAAAATCCATGAGAAAGAGAATCATTGCTCCTTACCAACCCGCATTGAGGCAGCGTGGTAAGGTATGCCTCAGAACCTCAAAACATGTCGAATTACAAAACTCACGGAATTGTACCCCACGTGGGTAAGCAATCCCACACCGGGAAACCGGTCTGCCTCAAGGATTCTGGGGGAGGCAAACATTCGACTACACTACATCTAGCAACATATAACTGCCGAACACTCTCGAATCAAGCTAGAATTGTAGAATTAGAACAAGAGGCAGTAAAAATCCAGTGGGATATCATTGGCATAAGTGAAGTAAGGAGGAAAAACGAAGAGCTAATAACACTTGAATCAGGCAACCTCCTATACCACCGAGGAACACCAATTGGAAGAACTAGTGGTGTTGGATTCCTCATCCATAAGAGATGGACCGATAAAATTATAGGCGTGTCCGGAACATCAGACAGAGTCGCAAGTCTAACATTGTCGCTTTCGAAAAGATACTCCATTCAAATAATACAAGTTTACGCCACAACAATTAGCCATTCTGACGAAGTCGAACAACTATACAGCGAAATCAAAGAGTCCTTAGATACCAACAATAGCTATTTCAAATACATTATCGGCGACTTCAACGCGAAAATAGGGAAAAGACAAGACCGAGAAAGATCAGTGGGGAACTTCGGGTTCGGTGAACGAAACGAAAGAGGTGAGAGATTAGTACAGTTCGCACACTATCAGAACATGTACATATCAAACTCCTTCTTCAAGAAAAATTATAATAGGAAATGGACTTGGGAAGCTCCAAATGCGTCAGTTAAAAATGAAATAGACTTTGTCCTGACAAACAGGATTAATACCATAAAAGATGTAACCACACTAAATAAATTCAGGACAGGAAGCGACCACAGACTTGTCAGAGCAAGAATTGTCCTTAATACGAAACTAGAGAGATGTAAACTTACTAGAAAGACGCCCGCCAATAGCATAGACATTAACAACCTGAAAGAAAATTTTGAAAAATATCAGACGCTGATAGAAGAGAAGCTCCGGAAACAACAAGACAATACACAACTACTGAACACAATACTGACCTGTGCTAAAGAAATAGGCGGAACCCAACAACGAAACGATCACAAAAAGCTTAGTTCAAAAACAAAGGCATTACTTCAGAAAATAAGAGAACTGAAAAGGACAACAGACATCCAACGCATAAAATACCCTGAATTATACAAGACAATAAGAAAGAGAATTGCAGAGGACATCAAAAAGTACAACGAAAAATTGGTAGAAACTGCAATTGAAAATCGGAAAAGTTATAAAAAAGCTAAGAAAGCATTGGTAAATGGGAAAAGACAAGTAATCGCATTGACAGAAGAAAATATCAGAATAACGGATAGACACAAAATAATGGAGCATGTCACGAAATTCTACAAGGATCTATACAAAGCCCCCGAATCTCTTGAAATACAGCTGACGGAAGAAGAAATACCTGAAATACTCGTGGAGGAAGTGGAATCAGCGGTCAAGAAAATGAAAAATGGCAAGACCGCAGGTAACGACGCAGTAACGGCTGAACTACTAAAATACGCTGGTAGAGAAGCATGGAAACGCCTCGCCAAAATATATACGAATTGCCTAAGAACCAGACACATCCCAGAAAAATGGAATAGCGCCCTCATAGTATTAATCCATAAGAAAGGCAATAAATAAGACATTCGGAACTACAGACCAATAAGTCTCCTGCCGATGTACAAAATATTCACTAAAATCATACAAAACAGAATACAGAGTACACTAGATTCCGCTCAACCCCGAGAGCAAGCCGGATTTCGTAGTGGCTTTAGCACAATCGATCACATACACACTATAAGGGAAGTTATCAGTCGAACTAGAGAATATCAAATACCACTTGCCTTGGCCTTCATTGACTTCGAAAAAGCGTTCGACACTATATATCCGAAGGAGGTAATCAACGCTCTGAGTGAACAAGGTGTAGATAAGCCATACATAGAAACGTTGGCTAATATATACAAGGAAGCCAAAAGCCAAAATCAGAATATACGAAGGCAGCCCCGAATTTCCTACTAACAGAGGAGTCAGACAAGGTGACTCAATATCACCGAAGCTATTCACAGCGGCATTAGAGAGTATCTTTCGACGATTAAACTGGGACCACAAAGGACTGAACCTAGATGGAGAATATCTGAACCATCTGAGAATATCTGAATCAATGAACTTAGCAGAGTAAGTAAGGAAATAGGCCTAAAAATAAATATCGGAAAAACAAAGATAATGTACAACGAACTAGTAGACACACAAGACGTCACAATAGATAACACAACTCTGAAAATAGTAGAACAATATATATACCTGGGTCAATTAATACACATATCAGGTTCGCTACTACCAGAAATAAACAGAAGGATCAAACTTGCATGGATGGCGTTTGGAAGAAACTCCATAATCTTTAAGTCTTTGATCAGTGTGTTCTACCAGTACTGACATACGGTTGTGAAACCGGCATTCTGAAAACCGAACTTACAAGAAAACTTCAAGTAGCACAAAGGTCCATGGAAAGATGCATGATCGGAATAACGAGAAAAGATCGGAAGAGATTAGAGTGGATAAGGAACAAAACCCAGGTAATAGATGTTATCCACAGAGTAAAATCTCTGAAGTGGCAGTGGGCAAGAAGACAAGATAATACGTGGTCAATAAAAATCACGCAATGGTATCCTAGGGGTGTTAAAAGACCAAGGAAACGCCCCAATGTAAGATGGGACTATGACATCAAGAAAATAACAGGCATAACCTGGTCCCAAAAAGCGTACAACAGAACAACATGAAGAGAAATGCGAAACGAATATGTAAGAGAGGGTATACCATAAAATAATGGTCGAAATTAGCTGAACATGATGATATATATATATATATATATATATATATATATATATATATATATAGGTTATCTAAAAAAATCTCCTGTAGAGTCCTAGAAGCTGAATTGTTTCAATTGCAGAACACTCCAAGAAATAACGTCAGTCCATTATGCAATGGTTTTAACAATTGATAAAACACATTTCGGTGTATGCGGGAATTTGAAGTAACATTGGGGAAACTCAAGAATCCCAGCAAGTTAAACGGAAATTTATAGCCTATACTTGGCGAGAATAGGGATGGAATTCAGTTTCACCAAACGCAGTTAAATCAATGTAAATTGTTCCACTTGTACTTCGAAATTCCATTAAGGGAAATTCTTCGCGCATTCGTTGTCTTTAAAATCGACAAATAGAAATTCCTATGTTAACCTAATTGTCTCTTTGTTTCTATGGAAACTTCAAGTACTATTGAATCACATAATTTCTGTTGTAATAGGGAAACATTGTATTAAGCAGCATTCGTTATTCGAGAAACAATTGTAATCCAAGAGGAAACAAGATTTTTATTCAGGGTTTATACGACAACAAGGTAATAAGTTTTTAGAGACGAAACAGTCTTTAGTTCCAAAATTCATATTTATAGAAAATATCGCTTCAATTCTATGCGCTTTTATCAATGACAAGTGATATTTTCTTTAAATTTGAGAATAGACAAAAGTCAGAATGAATCCAGTCCGCACTTATTTTCAATATTTCAAAATATGACCCCTTTTAGAAATTAATCTGCAATAAAAACTAATTTTGCAAATCAATAAACTAGTAGTAACACCGTTCCAAAAAACATACAAGCAAAAAGTCGATCCTAATCAGATATTATACATGATAGCAGGCCAGAATCAGACGGAAAAGATTGAGAACAACTATAATGGTGTAAAAAAGGCTGGCGTACAGCATGATTACAGTACAGTAGATAGCAGCATTGCGATCAGCTGACCGAGTGTGAATAATCTATTTTATTAAAAGTACATATTTTTGTAGTGGAATGTATTGTGATTTATTTCGGCATGAATAAAATGATTATATTTAATTTCAAAAATTTGTTTAGAACCCACAGAAAGTGTATAACAATATAAACTACTTTTATGCATATGTGCATTTTGGAGATGACCAGATTAGTGTCACAACATGACAAAACAACATGTGATTCCTATGGTATGCAATGAAAGTTTTAGCCAGTAAAACAATTGTGAATATAATCCACTTGCAATTTTGCGCACGTAACTCAGCTAGCTACCTTTGTTTTTGAACCCTGTGAAAAGTAACCTTACGGTAGTTGAGTAAATTAATCATTTCATATGAGTATCTTTGCACCGAGCTATTTTTAACCGAGTTCAAAAAGAAGTAGGTTCTCAATTCGTCTGTATCTATATTTTTTATGTTTGTTCAGCGATTACACGCAAACGGCTTAATAAATTACGACCGTTTATATTGGATCCTGTTCCGGGGGATCACGAAGTGGTCCCACATATTTTTTCAATAACATATCTTGTACCGTCTCTTAGAAAATGGGGGAAAACTTTTTTACTGATTTTCCTATACACTATGCTTTGGTGAAGTCGCCGATATGAAAAATCTGGAATTTTTTTTATTCGGAAAATTGGATAAACTGAAAAGAAATTGGAATAGTTCCGGAATATCCCTAAGTGCCCATATTTTTCCAGTAACATAGCTTGTACTGTTTCTTAGAAAATCGGGAAAACCTTTTTACCGACTTTCTTATACAGTAAACTTTGGTGGAATCGCTGGTATTGAAAATATGGAAAAAAATTCTGTTCGAGACATAATAAATTAAAAAGACAATGGATTAGTTCCGGGGGATTTTCATGTTATTTAGTTTTTTTTTTTTGTTTTTTTTTAAATGTATTTATGTTTGATGTTTTATTACTTTCTCGTCTTTAATTATTGCTAAAGTATTTAAACAAATACCCGCCCCGCCTTTAAATAACGTTTATATGGTCCCTTAGATTTAATGGAATGATTCTAAACAACTGCCATTCGACGTCCTAAACTACTTTGTTTTAGTACTTTGCTTGATGGTTTTTTACTTTCTAAGCTTTATTTGTGTGTAAAGTATTTAAACAGATTCCCGCACCAACTTTATATAATGTTTATATGGTTCCTTAGATTTAAGGGAAAGATTCTAAACAACTGCCTTACCAAATTCGAAGTCCTAGACTACTTTGTTGTAGTACTTTGTTTGATACTTTTATACTCTCTCTGCTTTATTTGGGGTCAAAGTATTTACACAAATATCCGCACCAACTTTAAATAATGTTTAATTAAATGATTTTTTGCTAGAACAATTAAATACTTTTTCTGAAGTCGGTGCCAATTTGAACAGCGAAGTTGCGAAGGTCAACTTATAAATGTACTTTCCAAAATAGTTTCAATTTAGCTTGGCACCGACTTCATAAGTATTTAATTGTTGTAGCAAAAAATATTTACTTAGAGAAAAAAGAAGATATCGCTAAGATCCAAATGGGGCGTATAAAGTAATTGAGTAGCGGGTGGTCAGTGACTTAGCAGTAACTAGACATTCACCGTCTTAGTGGATTCGATTCCCATTTTCGGTCTTTGGGCGTTTGTGATTGTCAAAGCGCAATGCGAATTTTAAAAATAATGTAGATATAGCTAGAAAATTTTAAAAATTATATATAACTTGAAGCTGACTGGATGTTAACGGCATAAGCCAATACAGAAAAAAGTATATTGAGTCATTACTCCAATTCCAATATTTTGTTGATGTTTTTCTCCAGTTGTTAAGAGTGAAAACTCAAATGAACAACCAAAATAAATAAAAATTACGTTTTTGGACCGTTCCAGAGAAGAACATCTGGAAAAAAGCGAGTTTTGATGGCTATCGATCCTGTAACATGATTACAGGATTTAAGCAACTCTCAGCCGCTTATGTCAGCTGCCTCACGACTTTTAAATGAACATCCACCTTCTGCTGTATCAGAAACTGGTCCATGAGCGGATCCAATGGTGGGGGGCGATGGGGGCGATCGTTCCCACCGAGAGCCTCAAAATTAAGAAATTTAATATTGAAATGAGGTAGTACTATCTCCAAGAGCCTAGAAGAAGGTGACTTCTATAAATTTAAACCTCAGAACGACTATGTTTAATGGAATAACCCAAGAAATCTGGGTTTAAAATTTTATTTAGAACAATTTAGTACAGGATCCCCCCCCTGAAGCATGAAATCGCCCCACCACCCCGGAAGCAGGTGTCTGGATGTGCTCCTGAACTGGTCCTTACAACGTTTCATTTTTAAACAAACACATATAGACTTATAAACCCTAAAATGCAGAATCTTGTTGCTATTCAGACTAAATTTAAACGAAGAGATAGAATAGGTTCAAGGCCAAGAAGATGATAATGGAGGATCAGAATCAAAAGATTTCATCTAAATAATGTTTACCTTCACTGTTTTTTTTTGTTACAGATTCTGTTTATTATTGCTATTTTTCAAAAAAAAAAGTTGACAGAAATTTTGGCCACATTTTATTTGTTTATAATATTCAGCCTAACCAAATCGAAAAACTTAATTTGCGATTTCTTCAATTTTCGCGTTAACTCACTCGCCACTCGCCGAAATGTTACTCTTTCGTCAAAGTTACATTCGAGAATAGAATACATTAATAAATATTACATACCTTTTCTTCGTTGGGACTGGAAATCACCCAATCAGAAAAATTGGTGCAGTGCGTATTCGGAACAGCTATGCTATTTGGTCGTCTTTTGGAAAGATGGTCAACAGGTAGACTGTAATCGTCGCACAGCGAAATCTGTAATTCAAAACGGGATATTAGAATGTGCAAAATATGATAATCGTCTTAATGCGTCTGAAGTGTAAGTTTCGCGGTCTTGGCCGAAGACCCTCTGTAATTATCTTAGAAACTGTCTCGCACTTAAACCTAAGAATGAATTATGCCGGTCTCTGCATTGTAATTTAACTTAACCAACATGTTTGCCAAATAGAATTTAACTCACTGAAAATTTAAAGATACCTTTATGTAAATGGTTAACCAAAGCCCTTAAACTTCGAGGGTTAATGAGAACCGTGGTATTTAGGGTGTATGTTGGTGTATACGCTTGATTCAATGCATAACGCTATTTATGAAACTAATTTGCATTTCAAGAAAATGTGTCTTAGGTTTCATATTTTTTGCGTAGACGGCTATAAATATTTGAGGGGTAGGGCTAAATATGTAAAATATACCAGTATTTAATTCATATCATTACAGAAATAAATGCCACAATTTTAACCAATAAATATGTTAATATTTCACCAATAACCCGAGAGAAACCATAAACCGTAAAACCCCTAAAAATAAAGTCTTGCATGGGATAGGTTGAAAAATCTCGAACAGATTTTATCATAATTTCTATGTGCTCGTTTCTTTGAAGCACCTAGATATCCATATTATGTATTAAATACTTTTCAAATGTATTTGTATATACGTATAGAGGAATTTTAAATTGTTTTATACTTGTATCGTTACTTCTGTTAGCAACTGGAAGTTTGGTCAAGGTTAAAACGATTTTTCCGATTTCTTTATGATGAGGAAAATATTTTTTGCTCAGATGATACAATAGATGGCATCAAGCCTAGTAGAATTGTGATTAATGGATATTTATTGTTATAGAAGTTAATAAAATATACAGGTCGGTTATAACTTAAATTTAGAAAACGGAATCAATTTATCATAGACTTGTGAAATATAATTTCTTCCAAAATTCAATATTGGATAGCTCGAGTTTTTATATATGGTTGAAAACTTGGCATATGCGTGTGAGGGATTCTTGTGTAGGTTACTGCTGGAAGACGGTTATCTGTTATTATGGAACAAAGAAAAGAAAAAAAAAATTTAATTGACACACCAATTTAAATAAAGCTTAATCATTTCCAAAAAAATTAGACAAATAGTGCCCAATAGGATATTAAGGTGGGTTGTGGGACATTTTAAAATAAACTTAGCCTTTTTCATATTAAATATCTCGAGAACTCTACTAAATGTCATTCAAACTTGGCAAGGAAGATGATTATTAGTTTTTAGTAGTTCACAATAATGTTAATATGGATGTTGGGGTCTATATTGTTCATATTGGTATGTAAATAACTTATTAGTTCATTAAATAAATATGATTATTAGTTACATATTTTTTAAATTGAATCAATTATCAATAAAAAGGTAGTTATGACTTTTGGTAGTTATTACATAATTTTTTATATTAAAATACTAAAAGTAACTGAATATTAAAAATGCTATTATACTTGCACATAAGATGATGTGGAATGAGTCATGAATAATACTGCATACTAAACAAACTAATGAAAGTAAATACTTTCAGAATACTCTTATTACTTTTAGATAGCAGTACCAGTTAAGGAATCCTGTGGAAACATATATTACCTGTAACTTTAGGTTTAATTAATAAAACATTCGTTTCTGAAGTATCGAAGTATGTAAGATTCAGCTCCTGTATCTAGCTTGACTGTAAACTTTACGTTGCCAACTTGTATTTTTTTTCTGTCCAGAATTTGAGCTTTTCTCTAATATATCTACTCTATTTTCTGTTTAGTATTATGATTCTCCTTCTGCACATTTTAGCAAACTGACCACTTATATTGCATTTGGTGTACAGTTAATTAAACGTTGCATGTATGGTTTGTACCACATCTTTAGTCAATATTCTTGTTTTGTTCTTTGATGGCATTTTTATTTTTCACTATTAGGGCTTTACATGTTTTAATTTTACCTTCAAATTCATTCAGTTGTTTAGAGGCTTGGTGCATTTTTACATATACTTATCGCTAGGTTCTCTTCTGTCAATAATTTCTCTCAATACCAAAACCTATTTTGTTTCGTCAAGTAAATTGTCGAATTCACATTTACTTGCTTGAGTTTTTATTCTGGTTTTAATATTGAAAAATATATGTCTTTCGAAAGATATATTTGTCTTTGTAGATTTCAATAGCATCTGGAACAATCAAAGCCACAAATGTTGCTGCCAGGACCTCAACTAGCATTTTAGTCTTATTGAGCGTACAGCTCAAACGGTTGTAACTATTTTTTCCAGTTTGTTAACTCCTTACAAAAGTATTGTGGGCTCACAAAACTTATCGATAATATTATAAAACCAGTTCAACCGAGCTGTTTCTGTAATCAACTGAAATCAACATTACAAATAGTAAAAATTTTGCGAAAATTAAACTAAAACGTTAGATTGCTAAAAATATGGTGTAACAATAATAATATAATTTATTTGTTTATAATAAACAGCACTAACTGTTAGGTAAGCGAAATAGAATCTGGATGGACGATTAAAATTTTACACTTGAATAAAAAACGTTTTTGGTTTGTTTCAGCTTTAAGTTACTCCAATCCTGTGGTCAGGTAACCACGTTTGTCTGTGTATTTATTTACTAAGTACTATGCAAATCTTATTAATGAATGAACAAATAAATAAATAATATATATTATAGAACATACAAAAAAACTCCCCTCATAAGGCATTTCATATTTTCGTCCGATTCCATTTGAGCAAAACCGTATCTCAAGAATATCGTGGAATTCTCTGCAGATTCATGAAATATTGTGCTTTCACCCAGCCGTGTCGTTTCATTCCATCGTTCACGAACATTCAAAGCATTTCTTTTTTGCTATACAACCACGTTATGGGGGAAAGCGGCAATACAACTCTTTTATTAAATATTTCCATCAAGAAATAACTTATCTTTTTCATTCTTTAAAGAAGCCATACAATTTCAATTACCAGGAGTAGGCTCCTCGATTCTATTGTGTTGTTAAACGGAGCATTTAAACAGCTTTTTTTCCTAATTCCGACAACCATGGCCTTTTTTAATTAGAGCTTCTGAAAAACAAAGACTTCTTTCATGGGAATTTCCTTTAATTTTACTGTAAACCGTCGACTAACTTTTCAGCGGAAAGCTTTCTATTTATTGAATATGTGAACTAAAGAAGAATTTTGGAAAATAACGCGCAAATGCAGTAGTTCAAACGAACAATACACTTCGACTATTATTAAAAAAAAAATAGCTTTATCAATAAACCCTGAAATGCTTTGCACGATGGAAAAATAATTTCTTTCTATTCGTCCCTACCGTTTTACCCTCCAGGAGGCTTAAATCATTGAGAGCATTGCTTGATCCCATAATGGTACATTATGGGTGAAAAATGTAATATAAAAGTTTCATTAAACATTATAGAAAGAAATATTTCATTTTGCTTGATGTTTATGAGGCCAATTTAATTTCCAGCATTCACGAGATGATGCTTCAAGGTATTGCTGTGCCAAACAAGGACTTTGAAGGGCTTTACAACGAAATCATTGAGAATGATTGTTTAGAATTTATGTTAGGCAAAGTCTTTATTTGGTAATATGCTATTATGGTTTTGAGAAACATATATTTGATAATTTTGAAGCTGTAGATCTGGGTATTGAAACCTACCCGAATAAATATTTCAATACTCACTTTTCGAGATTTTTCAATCCACTGAACGCAAGACAATATATTGTTTCTAGTCGAGAACCTTCATCAGTTGCGCCCCACTCAACTGATTAAATTCTCGAATTATTTATTTATGTATATAGTACATATAACTAAATTTAATTTTTATCGCGAAATGAATTCCGACGGCCAGGAGTTTCAGGAAAACCTAGCTCATAGAGAAACAGAATAAGTAATAAATAAATTAAAAAAAAACTCAAAAAATCACAGTAATAATTAAAAATCAATACAATATTTTTAGCAACAATTATTTTGAAGTAAGTGTCAATGAAAATAAAACATATTAAGATATTATGTTAAACTTGGCACCAATTTCAAAATAAGTATTAAATTGTTCCAGAAAATATTATTCACTGCTAATTAAGTTAGTTTTGTGTTTTTTAAGTAGTATAAAGTAATAAAGTAAAGTAATAAATAAACGTGAGGGAACATTTTGGATAGTCTTTAACATAATACGGTCTAAGTATCCAAATCGGTTAAGCGGTTTTCGAGTAATCTCCGCACATACATAAAAATATATCTAGGCGAATTGAGAACGATCTCCTATTTTGAAGTCGATTGAAAAATGAAGGAACAACTCAAGCAACCAGAGAAATTACAAAAAAAATAGCGGCAGTCATTTGAAACTGAACGATGGAAGCTAAAGCTTCTTACGGAATATTCTGCCCTTTTCTCGTTATCTCACTATCTCTATTGTTCTTTACTTGTGTCACTCTTAGTAATGGATATAAATATCAGGTGCATTAAAATAATTGTCACCATTTTGTTACAAGTCAAGTATTTATCCTAATTTAATTCTTAAATTAAATATATCTGCAAAAAATATATAAGTTTGGATATTGAGTAAGTGTTTGTAAATAGTTTTGTTCATCTGAATAAGTATTTTGAGACAAGATGTCAAAGCAAAGTTCGTTTTGTTCTTAGCTAAAATTATTAGAAACACATAACATTTATACAAAACAATAAATTATACACCTATATATTCAACGGTAGCAACAATATAAAAAATGTTAAGTTTTTATTCTATGTAATATTAAATTGAGTTTTGTTCATTATATGTGAATTGAAAATAGAAGATAAAATTAATTAATAATGACATAATATTTAAAAAAAGTATATTTGTTCTCGGTTCCGAACCCGAGAACTATGAATTTGCAGCTGAGCGCTTTTGACTCTAGACCACTTGTCTTTAAAAGATATAAATGTTCAGGATGTACGTAATTTATCAGTTCCTTTATTGAGTTTTAATAAAACGATAACTTTTAGTTTATTCTTTTAAAGTCAGATAAAATATATGCCCAAAAGCCGTTATTGAGGTACATTGCTGGCTACCTCCAGAAGTATATGGACAGTGCGATGTTAAGGAAATTTAACAAAGTCTATAGTCATTCTTCTTTTTTCTTCAATTAATAGTGACGTCATTTACTGACGAGAAATACAACAATATTAATTGTTGAAAACAACTTTTTGAAGTTTTACATGTTAAACTTTTGCCTCATAAATTTTAATTATGATTCAGAAGTATTAATGTAAAATGTTTACTTGATAAGATGAAGCTAGTCAATATATACATTTAATGGCAACTTTAATGGTGTTCTTTCTGATGTCTGGCGTATCTCAAGTCTCTAATTTAACGTATCGCAAAGAGAGAATTGGAGTTTTTATTAGAACGAACAACAAATTTTGGGCAGGTATTGTATATTAGTTTATTTTTTATATATTAATGATTTTCTATGAAAGAATAGACTCTTAATACATTACCTCGTCCCTGTTGCTTACACAGAGTTGGATGGACATTTCAAGATCGAGCTAGTTTGTAGTGTCGGTCGGGTCGGTTGGGTCAAAACAAATGAAATTTAAAGTTATGCATTTCATTCCCTTGCTCATCTATTTTCATATATGTAAGTATGGGCCTCCGTTAAGAAGGTTTCGCTTCAATAAGCATTAATTATTGAAAATCAAAAAAATGCTGTCTCCTCCTACCAAACAATTTGTATATAAAACCGTAAACGCAATATGCAGTTAGCTACTCCTCCATAATTCCATAAATAATGTTAAAGAATTTTATAGCCAATATTAAATGGGATCAAAGATATTCCTAATAATATTCAATTATCTGTCAACAAAAGCTGGTATTGATTAACAGTATCAAAGGAATGTGTGGGGCGCTCTTCTAAGAGTGTAGTCGTTTTCCCCCAAGTCGCCTCTACGCCGTTATTCACGGGGTACATACTACAAGTGGTCGACTTCGCCGTAAGGAAAGGCTTTCAATGTTGTGGATTTAGGTTATCCTTTGTGCTTGAAATGATATATAGCTTTCATTTTGGACTTCTGCAGCGAACGTTATAACTTATAGCGTTTAAGCATTTTCACAAAGAACAGTCGAGACGTATTCATAAGGATCTATTTAACAGCTGCTATTGTTATTTGGTTTTGATGGTTTATTTCCCCATCGGTTGTCAAGAACGTTACACACCCCCCAGATGCTTTGTAGGAACTGAATCACAATTTCGATTTTAATTTTCAACTATCATCACTGAAAGGCTTCCTTCGGTCGTGAAAATATACCCTATTGACGAGATAATTGAACGGCGAAAGTTTTACTCTTCATACCGTCCTGATTAAACGCTGTTCATGAACGAAAGCGCAGATTGATTTTGAAGGAAACTTATTAAATTCAATATTTATCAATTTTAAACCTTCTTTAAAATTGTTTTCTGAATGATAATTGAGTTCTTTGGTAATGACACCACATAAACTTGAAAGTCTGTATATTTCAAAAGTCGAAACGTTTCAATGTCGAAATCAGACCCCGTTTTCAATGTTATTAACACAAAATGAACAAGAAATTAAAAAAATTAAAAAATTAAAAGGATTCGCAATGACAAATATAGTAATCACAATTTGACTTTTTTTTCTGTAGACTTGTGAATCAAATGATGATTGTGTTTTTGTTATTAAGATGTCTAAGAAAGGTAGTGTGTTATTTTGCTCAATTTCTAATGTAAATTGTATAGTTGGTTCTTTATTATTAATGTCGTTTAATAATTCATGTAAGTCTTCAAGAGAGTGTTCCCAAACAGTGAATATATCGTCGACATAACGCCACCAAAACTAAAGGTTTACTCTGTTTTGTAAAAATTATTTATTCCTCAAATTTTTCCATGAAAATGTTGCTAAAGGCAGGGGACAGGCAAGAACCCATGGCCATGCCAAAATCTTGTTGGTAGAAGTCATCGTTGAGTTGAAAATATGTTGTTTTCGTACAATTCAATTATTCTGTTAATGGATAATTGTGTACGTTCGTTTAGTAACAAGTCATGGTCTAATCGTTCTCTTACAATAGGAAGTGTTTTGGTGACTGGGACATTATTGTATAGGTTTACAATGTCAAAACTTGCTAGTGTGAAAGTATTTTTGTATTGTACATGGGATAATTTGTCTACGAAATGTGCACTGTTAAGATGTGAATTAGAATTACATGTAAGTAGAGAAATAATCTTTAGAATAAATTTTGAGAGTTCACTGCAAGGAGAATTTATGGAACTGATAATTGGTCTTAAAGGGATGTTGGGTTTATGAATTTTAGGTAAACCATAGAAATGTGGAGGCTTGGAATAGTGTGGGGTAAGAGATCTACGTTCTTGTTCAGTAAGTTCATGGCTGTAATTGATGTAATTGTATAGTAATCGGTATATTTTGTTTTCAATAGAACTTGGATCTTTGTTTAATTTAGTGCACTGTCCTTGTGTGACTATGTTCTGAAATTTGACATCATATTCATTTTTATTTAAAATTACTGTGGCATTGCCTTTACCTGCAGGCAAAATTTTTATAGTACTGTCATTTTTTACGGCTTTAATTGCAAATAGTTCGTTTTTCGTAACATTATTTTTGATGTATATAAATTTTTCAAGTTCAATTTTTGCTCTTACACGATATTCTTGAGCTTCACTTAAGTTTAATTTACTAGCATTTTGTTCTATAGAACTGATAATATCACATTTTAGGATAGATTTTGGAGCTTTAGTTACAGCAGTCCCATGGTTGATTTCTAGTTGTTTTCTGAATGATAATTGTTTCAAGGTCTAAATCAGACCCCATTTTCAATGGTATTATCACATTTAAAATGTCGTTAATGAAAGTTATATCCAGTATATTGTAGTGCCCCCTATAGTCCAATGAATTATCAGTTTGAGATTATTTTCCTAACCTTATTTGTGGCATCTTCTACTTTGTTGTAACATCTTATAGTTTCTTGTAACAGTTTTATTTGGGAAATTACAACTTAAAAAACGACTGTATATTCAAAAATCTAAACGTTTCAAATTCAAAACTTATTCTGTTCTTGTCAACGGTATTAAAATCTGAACAAAACATAAATTTGACAATTTTGCATGACATAAATGAGGACATCTGTTGTTTTTTTTTATACATACAGGGTAGCACAAAAATCATATAGGAAGTAGCTTTCTATATGATTGATATATATGAAAGTTATCAGCTTCATAAATTTTAACTCTCAACATTTACTTCTCTAATCATTATTATTTTATATTTAGCAATTGTTCTGGATCTGGAGTAGCTACCAAATCTTGACAAAAAGTATATAGATTTTAAAATACCAAAAATTTTATGATTTGCAAAATAATTGTTGATTATTGCAAAACTGTACTTTTATATACATGCTACCAGAAAAAAATCGAAGATTCTATATATAATATAGAAGTTGTAATGTTACAAGGTTATTTTTTATCTTCTGCGTTCTAGCGCATTCGCCAAAGATTGGTTTGGTACACATTATCACTAGAAAATAATAATAAGAATGTTATTAACCATCTCGATATACGGTTGTTCAATAAGATAAGACCTTGACTACAGTCATCCTTGATTATCGTTATTAATAATATTTTCTGGCCTAGTCTCATAAATTTCTCAAATTTTGGAGTTTTCAAAATATCAGTTGAGTGATCTATTTCCCTTTCTTATCATGTATAATTGATCTCCTAATTTGAGTATCAGTATGTTATATATATGACATACTGATAATATATATACAGTGTGCGCCAATCGTGCGTGAACGGATACTGTTATATATTTTAAAAATCTGCTGCCAGGGAAAGGTGAGGGTTATTGATAAATATAAACTAAAAATACGAGTACTTGACACCTAAAAATTTCAGTGTAGTTGATAATGGACCCTACTGACAGACTGCACACTGTCATATTTTTTTCTAAGGCAGATAAAAAATGTCGATAATAGTTACTCACTTTAAAACATTAAGAAACAAACTATTGTATTGAGTTGATGATGATCGCCATTGTGAATGTCATTTAATTTTTAATTTAATTGTAAAATAAGCAACTTTGATATGATAACATTATCAGAGTTGAAGAAAATCATTCTTGGACTAGATACCAAGTGTAGTTCTGATACGATAATGAATAATAAAGTACTAAAATATTTTCTTGTACTGGCCATATTTTATTAAATTATGTAAATACATCTCTTGTTTATGGTACGTTTCCAAGTAAACTAAAAGTAAGTACTGTTGTTCCAATTCAAAAAACTATTAACAATAATAATGCCTCTAATTTTAGACCTATTAATACTGTGCCTCCTTTAGAGAAAATTTTGGAAAAAGTCGTATTTAAGCAAATTAGTGAATACCTAGAAAAAACTTAATTCTTATGGACTATCAATCAGATTTTCGGGTAAAGCATTCCTGTGAAACTGCTTAACAGTTAACAGTTAGTAAATGGAAATTATCAATAGATGAAAATAAATACTTGTCTTGTGATTGTTCGTCAAATAAAAATGTAATATATAAGTTTGAATATTATGGTTACCTATTTAATAAAGATTTCTATTTCTATTAATTTTTCTCCTTATTTACTTAAAAAGGTCTGGTATACTAGTTATAATTATTCCAAAAAATACTAGATTTTATTAAAGAATACACATTGATAATATAATTTAATTTGTAAGCAATTGCTACGATCATCTGAAACAAAATGTAACTTTCTTAAGACTAGTTGCTAATAAATCCTTCTGTACAGAACAAATTGAGCTCTTTAATCTTCTGGTGTGAGTTACACACGGAAATTTTTGTTGTCTTACTACAGTAATTGATTCGGATGTGGTTGAATTCTTCTTAGAGAAAACGTCTCAGACACGAGAGTAGAAAATAAACATGAAACTTTCATTAGAAAAGTTTCGTGCGGTTCAAAAGTTGTATGGGGGGGAATAAATAATTTAACAGTTGCGGTCATGAACACAGTTATGGCAAATTGAAGACTATTTGAGGGGAAATAGGTTGTAAATATTTGCTTTAGAAATAAAATACATTTCAAAACTGAAATTTGAAAAGTTGTTGTCCAGCGAAGATGGTCGGAATTCATTTCACGATAAAACAAAATATTGTTTCGTTTTGAAAATACTACTTTTTTAAATTTTATATTAAAGCCAGTATTTTTACTACCAGTTTTGTTTTATTTTTGACTGCTGGAAGTTGCTTAGTGATAACCTATTTCCTTTGTTTTCACTTGATGAGTGGAATAGATACAGAAAAACCTGACTACCGTTTCAAAAAATTAACAAAAAATACCAAAAACAAAGAGGCGGAGTTACACTGCGTAAACAAAACCTTGCCCAAAATAAATGTACAATAATTTACAACTAAAATACTAATGCATCGTCAACACTAGGACTTACGAGATAACAGCAATGACATGGAATAGCTCCAGATTCGAAACCTCTGTTTGCTAGTTTTCCCGGATATATATTGTCTTGTATACAAAAGAATGACACCTCAAAGAGAGTATGAAAATTCATGTTTTTGGGCTACCCTATATATTAAAAAATAGTAAATTGTGCATATTTAAGTAGGTACTGAGGAATATTCAGATATTTCGATTTTAAATTTGCATTGATCACAGGTTCGACCCTAGCCCTAGAATCACTTGGTACTTTTGAAATATACGGGCTTTACTCTCAAATGCAGAGGCCATAAATCCGTAAAGAAAAAGAGAAAGTTTTACTTTATTCATTTTTGTTTTTACTAAAAACACCAAACACCAAAAATATATTTTCAGTAATTTTCACAACAGAATGAAGTAGTTCGAAAAAGCGATACACATTCTATCAACAGCAACATTCTCCCAGAAATTCAATCAGCTTAAAACGTTATAATTCCGAAATACCTCTTCCGGTTGACCAACTTCACAAAAGAGACATCTTTCCTGAAACTAATCCTTACGAAAGATCTCACAACCGTAATCAAAAGTTTCCAGAGCTACAATATATTTGTATCCGAACTAAACGAACTTGTCAGTAAATAAATAATTGAAATCAGTGTAGGCGAATTTCACCGGCACACCGTCCTGGAATCTCTCTCCCTTTTCGGCTAATGAACGTGTCACCAACAGAATGACTAGTGGTCTTCATTTCCTCCAAACCAAAAAGATACCCTTGCTGTTTGAAGCGCCCTACAGCTGTCACTGGTATAAATAACTTTACTGTTTTCATAAAGAGGAATGGGTCAGATGGATTTGAAAAGCGGGACTATGAAATTCATAAACGGCAATTTAAAAAGGTAGACAGTGTTTAACAGAACGTCTGAACTACGGAGTTATACGAGAGTCAAATTAAATATTTGCAAAAACTCGGAAAGAAAAACATTTAATATTGAATTGTTGTGGCTGATACTTGATGTAAAACACAAAAATGTATGATTTTCCACTTTTTTCTCCTCTCCATTTATTTACTTTAATTCTAAAATATTTGAGTACTATATAGGAAGTAAAGATGAGAGATGTAAAACGAGATTTGCTAAATTAAAATCAGTTATTGCAAAAACGTGAAACATTACCTTTTTAGTTGTTGTTATAAACAAATATCTCTTAAGATTAGATCGATATTAAAAAAATTATATTCACTGCAACACTCCCCCAAGAAGATATTTAAATTTCATCAAATATATAAAAATCGTCACGGTGTTTGTGGTCGAACTCCTCAGAAACGGTTCAACCGATTTTTATGAAATGTCTTATGAATATTTGATAGGTAAAAGAATAGGTCGTAAAGTATATTTCAGACCGCTAAGTGATTAGGGTGTCCCTATCAAGAAAAAAAATTAAAAATAAAAAAATTAATATCTCAGATACAAAATGTGACACAGGCGTGAAAACTGGTGTACATACTCCCCTGCCCAAACAAATAATAACAAGTATTATTATTTTGCAAACATTTAATTAACTCATGGGGGGCAGGTGGGGAAATTATTTTGGAAAAATTTACTATTTTTCCGGAACTAAAGTAATATAGACATAAGACAACTCTTTCAAATTCGTCTAACTTGAAAGCTGTTTAACTTAATACATGATCTTTAGAATTTGTTATGCTACCTGTATATTTAAAAACAACAAAATTTCTCTTAAATGTCATAAATCAAACTTTCAATTTGCAATTTACATTTTCTATAAATATTTTAAAACCATTGACAACGAAGTCAGAATCGACGTTTGGTATTTTCTTTCAATATACAGCTTCTTATTTCGATTGTGGTGTTATTTCCCAAGAAAACATAAAAATAATCAAGAATATGCCACAAATAACATTTAGAAGACATTTGGAAGCCAAAATTAGGAGGTTGGTTAATTTTTTTAAATAGAAGTAATACCTGATTCGTCATTTTGTCAAAATGCAATTATTAAATGGGGAAAATGGGGTTACTATTGTTTTTGAAAGAATTCATTGTATCCTAAATAGAATGTAATACTGGTGTGAATCTTGATGTACATACACTTCTAAAATACGTAGAATCGGGTTTTATGAATTTGCGAACATTCAGAAATCCGATAGTGGGTATTTTTTTAAGAAAAAAGGTAGTATTTCTCTATACTATTAATTCCTTAACTTAGTAGAGATTTGATGTGACATTTTACAAAAATTCTCTTACTGAATGGGGAGGATAGGTGTAATTTTTAGGGAACAAAACAGATGCAAGCGTGAAAGTTGGTGTACACGCTTTTCTTCTGAAATGACTAGAACTGAATTGATAAATTGATTCGGTTTTTTAAATCAACAGACAGTATTCATCATTTTGCCAGTACTGAAAGGATCGGGTCTGCAACATGTTCACTATATAATTTATAATACGTGAAATCTCAACAAAATTAGAAAAATATAGAAATATTAACTAATATAGTTATAAAATAAAAATAAATTCAAAAGACCTGAAAACGATAAGGATATTAAATATACCACACATGACAACAATATAAAATTGGTCAAACTATCAAATTTACTCTGTCAAAAACCTAAAAAGAGAAAAATCTAAAAATTTAAAATGTACCTACAAAACGCCAAAAATGCCAAAGTCATCAGAAATAACTAAAAATGTCAACGTCACCGTAAATGTAAAGGAAAGTAAATACCTAAGAAATGTCAAAAATATCAGAAATCTCAAAAATGTCAAAATGATCATGAATGATAATGTTAAAATCATTTTCACAAAAAAATCTAAAAATGTTAAATTACCAATTTAAAAAAATTCAAGATAAATATGTCAAATAAGCCGATTTGTCTAGCCCGTGTGAACCCTGGACGGGTAAGCTAGTATAATAACAATTTTTAAGTATCTCATTATTAATTATCAAAATCAAATGTACTGAAGTTCTCTCGCTATATGCAAGGATTTCCATCAATCAGTTTGCGTACGGAATTAATCTTTTTTAAATTAATAATTGATTACGTTACTACAATTAACATGAAATTATTATTTGTATCAAAATTGCTCTTTTTAAATTGTTACAGTAAACAACGTACTTCCTCAACTAAACAAAAATTGTAATGACGCCAAGATTTTGCTGTAAATTTGAATAATAAAAGCATGGACCTAGCCATTTTGCGCCCTTCCAAGAACTGCGCTCAATGCCTGGGCACAGCTGGTACTGCCCTAGTTGCAGCACTGGTCAAAACCATTTTGCTCAGAAACTGGTACATTGTATATTGACCCGATACTTTTAATTAAAATGTGTAATGAATTAATCTTTATCTATAAACTTACTCGGGGTATCCTCAAAGTCATATTGGCACTTCGACTACTTAAATTTGTATATGTTCCGTCTACATAGTATGAGGACTCACACAGAAATGTTATAAAGTTTTTACAGGATATTTTCCTTGATCTGCAATAATATCGAACAGACAACCACATTCCCATAACTGACACAACTTGTTTTTATTTTTTGAATCATTTGAAGTTTGTGGTGTACACAACTTCAGTCTCTGAACTTGACTACATTGAGGAACAACTAAGTTGATACGATCTTTAGCTCAACTCTTTATTTAGTAAATATTGAGCAACTGTGACGTGCCAAAATATGGTAAAAAGTTTAAGAAAATTCGAAGTTATCAAAGGCCGAAAAGTGAGTGCTAATGAATGATAGCTCGGGGATTAGAGGGCCTGAAATGGCACAATGAAACGTGTTACTGCCTCCCTCATAGCTCCAATAACTTATCAATTCATTGTTGTGGTTAGTCACGCTTTATTATGGGCTGACCCTGGTGGCCTATCAGCTTTCATGAAAAGCAAGGTTCAAAGCTTATCTTTCTGAGTAAAATTCACACAAAGCGGGCGAAATGTTTTCTTTATAAGATTTTCCATAGCTATTATGAGCACTTATGTTGGTTGTACGATCAAGCTTTTTATTCCACAAAGACCGTATATGGATATGAGCGTAATCTTTTTTCACTGCCTTTCGTTCTTGCATTGATTATAAATCGATAAAGGACAAAGAAAATTAATCATAGTTTTGTCGGTGTTTTCAACCCCATTCAGCTGCTGACACATGCCTAAAAAGATAAACGGCACTTGTCTAATTTATTGTGTCACCGAAATGGGGATTTCATCTCGATAAGACATAAATCTTTGCTGCGTTCATCATTTCTCATTAGGATTTCCATCAATAATCATTTGCGATGACGAAATAACGAAATTTTCATCCTATTATTTGACTATTATCGTTTGGGAGAGGGCAAAAAAAATGAAGGGGCACAAATTGTGTCCACAAATGGGTTATCAACATCACAATTCCATGGAAGAGGGGTGGCGAATTTAGAAATATGGAGATTTATTTTCGCATTGGTTATGGGATCTTCTTTCCATAATTTGTCAAATGCATTTATAATATATATGGAGGATGCATTGATCTATTTACAGAAGATAATTAGATTCACACTTTTAATAATTTATGTCACTGAATAAAAGTATTACTACTGCACCTGAAATTATTATTGTGCTATTTAAATAGTAATAGTACCTCGTATCAGTCCTTACAAATGAATTCCTGATATCAGGATGATTGTCTTGTATTAAAATAAGCTCCCACCATAAGATTAGTAAGTCAATCTAATTTTTAGGGTTCCGTAGATACAATATAAGGATACTCTTATAATATCACTCGAGATTTCCGACCCTCTCACATTACAGCAATTTTCTTCTAAACTACTGGACAGAAAAGGTTTAAATTTAGTTTGGGGACCCGATTAGGAGTACCTACATGTCGTAAATGAAGAAATTTTGATTTTAGGGGTACTTCTGGGGGAAAAACTAAAAAAATCTCCGAAACTATAAGAAGTAAAATTTTGAAAGATATAGGGCGTCACCTGAATTTTACTGGAAAATAAGAAGAAACCTCTAATATTAATTTTGGGAGAAAAAATTACAGAATTAAATGAAAAATATAAAATTAAAATTGTTTCTAACACATCATGTAATATATCAAATGAAAGGGCTTATTATGGCGAAATCAAATATATTTTTTTCATATTTTTAAAATAAATATTTGAAAATATATTAACAAAAATATTTTAAAAAATTACCGGTTCTCGCCTTTAGTCCCCAAACTATAAGACCTAAAATTTTTTGTTTACAGGAATAATACGAAGAAATCCCTAATATTAATATTGGGGGCCAAATTATATAATTGAACAGAAAACCAAAAAATATTTTATAGCGCATAATACAATACATCAAATGAAAGGACTCATTATGAGTAATACAAAAATATATTATTCATATTTTTAAAATTAGTTGTTTACAAGATATTAACAAAAAGATATAAAAAATTCCCATTTTCCGCTTTATTTCTGAAACCATACTACCTAAAATTTTGAAAATAATTAGGAGTTCTAAGGCTTACTTGAAATTTATAAGAAAAAATAGTTGAAACCCGCACTATTAATTTTGGGGACCAAATATAGAATTAAATGGAAAATAAAAATTTAATTTTCAAACGCATCATGTAATATATCAAATAAAAGTTTTATTATGTGAATTGCAAATATATCATATTTTTAAATCATTTGTTTAAAAAATATTACCAAAAATATTGAACATCGACTTAATTCTCACTTTAGAAACTACACTATCAAAAATTTTGAAAAATATGTTATTTGTATTTTTAAATAATTTGTCTAACAGATTTATTAATTTATTATTTAAAACTTGACCTATTTTCCCCTTTATCTTCCCATTTACAGAGTCTGAAATTCAGACGGTAGATTATAAAAGGCTTCCCTGAAAGTTTATTAGTAAAATAAAACTCTAATGTTAATTTTAGGGGCAAAATTAGAAAATTAAATACATATGTATTTGTATAAAAATCAAGCGAATCATGTAGCAGATAAAATAAAATGTCTATGTGTGGAAAATAAAAGTGTATATTTTTTATAAATTTAAAACGCTTCCTTTAAAATATATTAGGGTTAATATAAGAAAATTAGCTCAGTCCCTGCTTGTCTGAAACTGGAATATTAGAATCTTGAAGGAGCTACGGAACCCTTAGTATGCGACTCCAACTCGCACTTGACCAAATTAGTTTTAGTGATATGGAGTTTTAATAAATGATTTGTTGTTTTCGATGAGTGGACATCATGCTACAGAGCTACACGCTTTTTTATTTTTTTATAAATTAAAATTATTTTTATAATAGTAACTTTTAGTAAATTTACAAAGCTTATTAATAATCATATAAGAAGCAAATAGGAATTGCCGACGCCGTAAGATACATAAAAGCTTCAAAGTCACTCAGCTTAAGAATGGACTCAAAAAGGATAGAACAAAGTCACTTCTATGGGTTTCGGCCGCAGACCGAATATTTTTATTCTACCAATCAAGAAAAAAAAGTGTGCAAAAGAATAGGATTTATCATAAAATCGCCCCTATAGAGCCCGGTATATCACGAAAGTTGATAGCTCCTAGAAACAACAACGAGTAGTCATTTGTATTCTTTTGCGGAAAATGTATCAAGTTTATCACTATGATTGATTCGTGGGTATACCATTACTATCTTGACGCCAAAGTGCAAAGTAAGTAGTGGAAACGTATGTACTCCCTCCCACCTGAGAACGCCTTGGCTGTCAGTTTTTTGGAATGCTGGAGTCTGCAGTATTCCCTACACTTAACCTCTAGCAATTACCGAGTGTTCACAAAACTACAAGAAAATGTATGTAGAAAATATTTACAAGGGCAATTTGTAGAATATTGATTAATCCATTACTCAATTGACAGTTACGAGAAAAGTCAAGTCAACGAATATTCTAGAAATTGCTTGAATAAAAACATTGTTCGAAAACGATTCCTGATAATAAATCAAAACGTCACTTCACACAGATAAGTATCATGCAACATCTGTACATCCAAACATATTATACAGGAAAACTAGTTGACAAATTCGTAGACCTACTTTCTCTCAGTTAATCCTACGAGAGAGTTTTTCTATAAATAGGCAACTAGTTTTCGTGGCAGTTTTCATAAACTGCCCTTAAGTACTACATCTAGATATTCAATTACCTGTATTTTCAGAAACCATTGTGAGGAGGGAAAACCCAAATAAACAGCAACCAATATAACTATTTGCCTCCTCAGTCATTGAGAAACTACATATTAATCATTGGTTTGAAGTTACACATGGTACTTCTCCCGATTTGGGATCTCTGGGAGCAAGTTTTCCCTGAAACTCCTAGATGTCTATATTCATTTCGCGATAAAATAATTAAATTTAGTTATAGGTACTATAAACAAACAAAAGTTAAGAAATAAAAAAGTTATGATATAAAACAAAAGTTGTTAATTTCACCTCATTACGACACTTGATGTCACATTTATCTGGAAAACAATTACATCTCGTTATCAAAGCCTTAAAAACGGCTTCATGCCCGAGCTCGTCGGTTTTCTTACTTTAACACAAATTATTCGAAGAAAGAAGACCCGGCATCAACGAGTCATCATATTTCTGTAACAGTTAATATCGTTATCATTTTTCGTTGTGGTTCGTATCCTCAGCAATTTCCCAATCTCTCAAACGAAAAAAAAATTATCTCTCATCCTCTAACTGAGCGTGAAACGAATTGTTTCATTAGGAAGATATCCGGAAGGTCCTCATTGAAAATGTAGTAAAACTGCTATAAAGCGTCCTTGGCTTTTTTCCGTCGAGGGCTAGGTGTACAAATGGCTGCTCATTAAACGACTTTCAAGGCAATCAGCCGGAGGATGCAGAAAAAGCGTAGGACCCCTGCCGGAGGACTAAGAGATTTTTCATTAGGAAAGAACAAAATAAAATATATTAGAGACTCTCCCACGTATTGATAGAAGTAAGGCATCTGTGACAAAGAAATGTCCAACCGATAGAGTAATACAATTGGAATTCGTCTTCTGAAAACAAATGGCTTCATTGACAATTGTAGCGATTTTTGTATACTAGTGCAGATGTTTCTGTTTCCCTATTTATCGTTGTATCTTTCATGAGAACATTAAGTTTGAGTCATGGTTTATTGTTAAAGGTTTTATATATATATAAAAAAAATTTATCCGAAAATTGTGATTTTTTTACATTTATTCTAACCATAGAAACAACAAATTAATTGAAGAGAATAAGAGTAAATCAAAATTTTGTGTATAATGAACAAATATATATCAAAATAGCACTGCAACAATGCAGAGAAAGCCTGCCTGACGCCTGACTTAATAGAGGAATCAATTGCAAAAAATACGAGCAATAATATAGGACTCAAAACAGACGAAATAGGAAAAGTTCAGTGTTTGTTAAAATCTCAACTGATCTTTTCCGCACATTTTCCCCTCATACTCATCTTGTTGTGGAAAGTATCAACGTTTTTGGAAACAAGAGGTGAGCGCGGTCGACGTTCATGAAATTTGACTGCCAGTTGATTATGATGAAATTCTGCAAAAAAACTTTTCTGATGGGGATTCATTACCAAATCATAACAACACTTCCCACGAAAACTTTCAAGTGAAATTGCCACTATTATCAAAAATGCTGTTGAACAAACTTCTTGGTCAACTACTTATAATCTTTAATAATGTTTACAAAAGTAAATTTAAAATTGAAAACAAATATTAATCACATACCTTAGTACCTACGATCACCTAATTTCTAAACTTAAATAATGTCACTTGACTTTGAAATTCATCTAATAAATCTCCTGGTGAGCGTCGTTATAATTTTTGTTAAATAGATCATTTACCAGTATAATCTAAATTTTTCTCAGACATTGTTGCTCAGAAATTGAGAGGGATTATTACAATGTTCCACGTTCCCACAACTCTTTGCATTCCATACGAATAATTTTGCATATTTTGCGAAGAAAATCTCCTAACAGCTGCGTCACTGTAAGTTTCTGTATTTGCATTCTACTCAAAATTGCATGAATGAAATGCAAACTTCTGGCACAGCATTGTATACATATTTATATAATACCATTCTTTCGGTTCGATTTCTGCTCAATTCAAGTTCATGAATAAATATAGAGAAGTGTCTGCTAAGCTCAAACCATACGCAATAAAACACAAGCTTCAAATAAATTTCAAACAATTAAATTCTGCGCCGGATATCTGGTGGACATTATAAATTACAGTATTCGCAAATAATACTTAAACTCCGAATTACTTTATTTCGTAATTAAATTGAACCCCATTTTGTGTACACAAAAGTCAATTATATGCAATGCCTTGAATTTATTGCGAAAATTTAAGGAGGATTAATTCTTTAGATAATTCATAATAAGATATTTCATTACTACATACCTTAGGCTTGGGTTTTAAGTGTCATACACAAGTGCAATCGTAATTCAACGAAATGAGTTTAAAAATCCAACCTAACTAACTTAACTGAAAAGCAAGGAATAGTATTTTTCCGCAAAAGTTAAATATTTAAATAAAATATACCTATTATAATATTTAGATATTATTTCTCGCTTTTCAGTTGTCTTATTTCTGTTTATTAGAATTTATTTTATAATTTTTAGTCATGGTAGACCTAAAGGAAGCTTTGTGAATGTGCCAACGACAGTTAACTCAAGGTTTCAAAAAAATAGAACCAAAATCATTACTTGTAATTAATGAATTAATTTAGTTGAGATTTTGTTCCATGGTAAACTTCGGACGCTTCATTTACTTCTATTCATTACTAGGAAATACATTGCTGAACAACCTACGACTATTGGTCTAGTTCCGAACTTCAAGATGATTTCAATTTTTGCTGTAAAACCATTACAAAATTTATAAGCAAATTAAAATTTTAAAGAAAAAAAAAACTAGTTTCTTGCAAATAACTTAAAACTATCAATAATTATGAAATTTTAAAACAAAAAAATAAAATAGGGATACCACAAGGCACCGTATTAGCTCCAATTCTGTTTATAACATATATAAACTCTTTACTGCAATTAGACAGCGGTGGATTAACTATTTCGTATGCAGATGATACTGCTCTTGTGTTTGAAGCAAAAACTTGGGATGAATTGAAAACTAAATCAATAAATGTATTCCTAAACGTACAAAACTGGCCGCAGTCGTTCAGGCTATCATTAAATTGGAGCAAAAGTAATTATATCGTGTATTCTTTAACATCTGCAAAAATAGCTAACTTTCCTGATATAAGGATAAGTGATCATACTATACAAGAAACATCCTATACATAATACCTTGGCATACTTATAGATAGACAGACATTAAGTGGGGCCCTCATGTTGATTATTTGTCCAATAAAATTCGTAAGCGGGTACATAAATTTTATGTTTTGAGAGAATTTCTAAATGTCAAATTCTTAAAAATTGAATATGGAACTTTTATAGAATCTCTTATACGATATGGAATTTTAGTATGGGGTCGCATGTATAACAATTCAATATATAAATTGAAAACAATTCAAAACGGTATTTTAAAACTTATTTATAGGAAAAGCAAAATGTATCACACACATCTACTTTACTCCGAAGATATTTTAAAATATTAGATCGCTGTAAATTCTAATTGTTTGTTCATATGCGCATAAAGCAAAAAATATATGTAATTATGTTAAACATATATACAATAAACGTAGTAGAGCAAATAGAAATATTCAAATACCTATTAACCATATTAATATTAATCTAAAGTTTGCAACCTTCTTGGGTCCAAAATTTTATAATATGCCACCTAGTGATATCAAAAATGCTCGAAATAGTAAAGTTTCCATCAAAGTATTTAGGAAATTTATCTTTACTAACTATAATATATTAAAAGAAATATTTAACATTTAGTTTTAGTTTAGTTTTAGTTTTTATTAATATTCATATTTTTAATATGTTTTAGTCTTCTCTTCTTGTCCATAGGATAGGTTATGCCTTTATATTATTATGTTGCCTGTAATGGTGGTGATGATGGCACACAAGTGCAATAGCCCTTAGGTGTCATAATCAACTAACAAACATAAATTATTGTAATTGAAATTGAAATAAATAATACGATTATGAAGGCTAAAAAAAAATAAGATGCTCCAAAACCGGCAGTTACAAGAAAAACATTTTTTGTACTATTAAATAAAATTTTATAAATTAAATTATATATATATATATATATATATATATATATATATATATATATATATATATATATATGTTAGGTGGTTTCCGGGAATTCATCCGCGTAATTGATAACTGATCCCTGCCGTAGAATGACGAAGTTCTATATACAGGGTGAGTTTTTTTGGATGATCAGTATGGAGATTTCGGAAACTAGCGGAGATAGAGCAAAGGTTAAATTGGGAAAGATATGCAGTTTTACTGGCCCAATTTAATGACACTTTCGGATTTTTGTAAAGTCATGGCTTACTAGATATTTTGAAAAAACGAAATTCTCTCGATTTAGTTAAATCTCTCCAGCTCCTTTGTTTTTGATTTTATAAAAAAGTGTAAATATCAAAATTGAAGGGAATTGTATCCCGAATATGATTGTCATGTCCTCGTTTGCGTGACAGCTCTCGTTCTCGAGATATGACACAAAAACTTATCTTTTTTGAATGGAAACCATAGTTAGCTATAACCTAAAAAAATCGGACATTTTTAGGGCTTTTCAACGATATAATACTCGATATAGTTTTCATAAAAATAACGGAGTTATGGATGCTTTTCTCTCTTATTTTCACTTTTAACGTAGGTAGCCATGAAAAAGATTGTTTTCACTTTGACGCTTCCTCATTTGAGAGTAATACCATTAGTAGTGCTGAACTGACAGTCGATATTGACAAGTTTTCTTGATAAAATGGAATATTCTAACAATGAAAAACTGAATATGGTGGAATGTTATATCACATGCCATAAAAATTCAGTTCGTGCAGCTGAGGAATACTTTTATAGATATTTTAATCGTCGTCAACCTGCTCTATTTACATTTAAGAGGCTTTACGATAGTTTACGCAGATATGGATCTTTTAGTAAACCACCAAAGAAACGTAATCAAATTAACGAAGCAGCACAAATAAATGTTTTGGCAATGGTAAATCAAAATCCATCTACATTAACTCGTAAGATTTCGTAGGTAAGGTACTGAAAGCACACAAGATCCACCCGTACAAACTTTCGGTTTCTCAAACTTTGCATGCTGGTGACGAACATTTTATTTTGTACATGGTTTAGAGACATGTGCCTTGACAATCCACATTAAAGGTGTTATGGTCAGATGAAACTAGATTTACTAACTGCGGTATGTTCAATAGACACAATGAGCATATCTGGGCTAAAGAAAACCCTTTCCATGTAGAACAAAGACGACCCCAGATAAAATTTGGTTTTAATGTTTGGTGTGGTATCATAGGGTCTACTATTCTGGGGCCTTTTATCTATGACGAATCACTTACTGGGGAGCGCTACTTGTATTTCTTGCAACACACTTTTCAAGAAATGTTGCATAATTTGAATTTGAGAACTCGTTTAGAAATTGAGTGGTTCCAACATGATGGGGCACCTGCTCATAACTCGTTATTAGAAAAACAACACTTAGATAATATCTATCCAAACTCTTGGATAGGAAGAAATGGTGCACGCGAATGGCCACCCCGGTTTCTCGATTTGACAGATAGACTTCTATTTATGGGGTGCTCTAAAAAACAAAGTATACAAAAGAAAGTATGAGACAGTTGGTGACCTAAGGGAGGTGGTATTACAAGCAATTGAAGAAATTGATTGGCGGTCTGTGAGGAAAGCGGTAATGTCAATCTTAAAAATATGCAATTTTTGTCTAAATAAGAATGGTGGACTTTTCGAACATAAATTGTAACCATTATTATGTACTTAAATTTCTTAAGTTTTTAGTAAGTGCCTACTTATTTACTTTTTTCGTAGTATCTGATATACCTAATAAAAAAATCGTTCAATGATTTTTGGGATAGTTATTGATAAATCAATCTATTTCATGGCTACTACGTTATAAGTGAAAATAAGAGAGAAAAGCATCCAAAACTCCGTTATTTTTATGAATAACTATATCGAGTATTATATAGTTAAAAAGCTCTAAAATGTCCTATTTTTTGAGGTCATAGCCAAGTATGGTTTCCATTCAAAAAAAGATAAGTTTGTGTCATATCTCGAGAACGAGAGCTGTCACGCAAACGAGTACATGACAATCATATTCGGTACACAATTCCCTTCAATTTTGATATTTAAACTTTTTATAAAATCAAAATCAAAGGAGCTGGAGGGATTTGACTAAATCGACAGAATTTCGTTTTTTCAAAATATCTAGTAAGCCATGACTTTTTATAAAAATCCGAAAGTGTCATTAAATTGGGCCAATAAAACTGCAAATCTTTCCCAATTTAACCATTGCTCTATCTCCGGTAGTTTCCGAGATCCCCATACTGATAATAAAAAAAAACTCACCCTGTATATATATATATATATATATATATATATATATATATATGTGTGTGTGTGTGTTTTTTTTTATCCGAAGAGGGGGGAAATACATTCCGTACTTAGCTAGCACGTGCTGGCCGTCGTGCGGGACTCCCGATACAATGACTTCAAAGCAAGAGTAAATCGTTGCATTGAAACCAGTATACCGTATACCCGCTAAAACCCTAACCTCTTTCTCCTACAACCATGGTCCCCTGCGGCACTCTTAGTCAATACTACTTCGCAAGGGTGGTTCATTGCAGATGTTTACTGCTCTTACATTGAAAGCCTCTAAAGCCTACTCCTCGAACGTATTGCGGAGTTCTTTGAGGATAGTCTCCGCGTAATCCGATACCAAGTTCCAGGCTTGGGGGCCCTTCAGCATGGCTTCTACTAATTGTTCTGGAACGATATTAGTCTCCAGAATCCTCTCCACTTCAGCACGTTGATCCTGAAACCGGGGGCAGGAGAAGAACACGTGTTCCGCGTCCTCTATCACGTCCGTACACTGTGGGCAGTTTGGGGAGTTTGCCCTCCTGAACCTGTGCAGGTATGCTCGAAAGCATCCATGTCCAGTCAGGAGTTGAGTGATGTAGAACCCAACCTCCCCATGCTGGCGGTTGACCCAACGCCTGATGTTAGGTATCAATCGATATGTCCACCGGCCTTTAGTAGAGCTGTCCCATCTCTCCTGCCATTGCCCTAGACTCATGGCTCTTTCATCGCTGTTTCCTGTCGGTTGGTCTTTCTCTAACTTTCTGCGATAAAGCCGTCCCCTTTCTGCAGCCAGGATGTCGATTGGTAGGGTAGAGGCAATCACACTCACCGCCTCGTAAGACACAGTGCGGTAGGATGATGCCACTCGAATCGCTGAGAGCCGCTGGACTGATTTCATTTTCCGGCGGTACGATGGTAGCTCGAGCGATTTCTCCCATACCGGTGTCCCGTACAACAAAACAGAGGTAGTTACTGTTGCCAGTAGCTGTCTTCTTATCTGTCTAGGGCCTCCGACATTCGGCATTATTCTAGATAATGCCCCCTGTACGCCAGCTGCTTTCTTGCTGGCCGCGATTATGTGCTCTTTGAAGTTGAGCCTTGTGTCCAGGAGCACCCCCAAATAGCTGATGAAGGGCTGCGACTGTATGTAGGTGTCGCCTATTTTGAGGGTGATGGTTTCCCTTGCCTTTCGACTGCTAACAAGAAGTGTTTCGGTCTTTTGCTCTGCTAAACTCAAGTCCGCTGAGAGCATCCAATGCTGAATTGTGGCTATAGCGAATGAGAAGGTTGTTTGTATCTCCTCTATGTGCTTACGCACTATGATCAATGCCACATCATCGGCGAATGCCACTAGCCTGACGCCCTCAGGCAGACCGAGCAGGAGCAGGTCGTTGTACATTACGTTCCATAAGAGGGGGCCCAGAACAGAGCCCTGAGGTACACCTCCTGTGATCTTATAGTCTACTTGCCCATTTTCAGTTTGGTACAATAAGATGCGGTCCTTGAAATACGCTGAAACCATTCTGCGCAAGTACTGAGGAACTTCCATCCTGGCAAGAGCCTCCAAAATGCGGTCCCAGCGGGCCGAGTTAAAGGCGTTCTTGATATCCAGGGTGGCTATTAGACAGTACTTTTTTCCACCTCTTCTCCATCTCTTTCCCGAGATAGCCTCTCTGGCGATGTTGGTAACGAGTGTCACGGCATCGATGGTTGATCTCCCCTTTCTGAACCCGAATTGGTTGGTGGAAAGTTTTGGCTCAACGTAGGGCTCCAGCCTATCTGCTATTATCCTCTCAAGGAGTTTTCCCGCAGAGTCCAACATACAGAGGGGACGATATGATGACGGTTCGTCGGGAGGTTTCTTTCCCCCTTTAGGGAGGAGCACAAGCCTCTGTTTTTTCCACTTAGTCGGGAAAACCCCCTGCTTTAGGCAGGTCTCATACATGCGTAGAAACATGTCAGGCCTATTGGCTATGGCGCATTTTAGCGCGATGTTAGGTATGCCATCTGGACCGGGAGCCTTACCGTTTTGGAGCCCGTTGCACGCGCCCATCAGCTCATTCATAGTCACTGATGGTATATCTTCGTCCCTCACCTGCCAAGCAGGATAAGCGGGTAGCTCAGGTTTCGCAGGAAACAAGTGAGTGACAATGCGGTGCAATGATTCGGGGCAGTTCGTTAATGTCATGGGGGGGGGCCTTAATTTTATGCATCACGATTTTATACGGTTTTCCCCATGGATCTTGATCAACTTCGTCACACAACTCCTTCCAGTAGGATCTCTTGCTTGAGAGAATGGCTCTTCGTAGTTGTTGTCTTTTGATCTCATAGTCGAGCCTTAGTTCTTCTGTTGTGACCCTGTCGCGTCTCCGTGCTCGTTGATGCAGCCTTCGCGCTTTGAGACACTCTCGTCGGTGTTGTGAGATCGTGTCGTTCCACCAGTAAACTGGTGGGCGGCTGTTGTTCTGCCGTCTCCTTGGCATGGAAGCATCGCAGGACTTGACCACGCTTGTCATTACCTCTTTGGCAGTGGCTTCTGCGCTTGTTGCTATTGACAATGGTTCCTGCTCCATAACCAAGGCGAATGAATCAGCATCGAAAGCATTTTTGTTCCAACCAACTGGCTGTGACCTCGCACGACTGACACACAATCTTCGTTTGGGAGTGGTGTTGATTTCCCATATAATAGCTTGGTGGTCGCTATTAGTAAACTCCTCATCGACCCGCCACTCACAGCCCTCTTTAATTAGGTTGCTGCTAACGAATGTCACATCGATAATGGAGCTGGCTGTGCCTTTGCGATATGTGCTTACGGCTCCTGTGTTGAGGAGTACCAGGTTGAGCGAAGACATGGTCTCAAGGAGAGCTCGTCCTCTCGCGCTCGTTTCCCGGCATCCCCAGTCAATTGCCCAGGCGTTGAAATCTCCTGCGATGGCGACCGATTCACGCTTCCGTACATCCTCCGCCAAGGTGTCCAAGAATAACTCGAACTCCTCGAGCTGTGCACTAGGAGGTGCATAGCAGCTATAGAAGTGAATATATATATATATGTATATATACTTTGGCTCTCTCAAGCCATGGTTCGGGGGTATTTGGGAGTTGTTGGAACGGAAATTTACCGCAAGCCCATATCCCTGCTCTGTCCGTTGTGTCATTTACCCAGGACAGGGCGTCGAAGTTTTTGTACTGCTCGCAGATTATGGCTACGTCGCAATCCAATTCCCGCACCCGCTGTACCAGTAGGTCTTGGGCTGCTTCGCAATGGTTGAGGTTGAGTTGCAGTACTTTCATTTACGGGCTTGTGCTGCTCTTATCGCCTGTTGGTAGATCGGACATTTCCAACTACCCGCAACGTGCTGGCAGTCTGACCTACTATCTTTCGCTTTGCAGAGTAAGCACTTGGCAGGTTGTTGACAAGCCGAGGCATTGTGACCAGCGCCTCCGCATCTATGACAACAACTGCTTCGGTCAGTCTTGCCACTGCACGCCTGGGCGTTGTGCCCAAAGTGCCAGCATTTGAAGCACCGTCGAAGGCTGATCCTCTCGCGAACACGTACTGTGCCCCACGCAAGTTTCAGCTTTCCAAGTGCGATGGCTTTCTTGGCCTGGACCTCTGGGAGACAAACAACTGCCGTTTGTGTTGATCTATATGCCCGTCGAAGTGATTTCACTGCCTCCTCAGTGATCTCTTCCAGGCCGTCGATATTATTTTTGAGCAGGTTTACTACGTCTTCCTTGGTACTGATCTCGTCCAAGTCTTTAATTTCAATCTCGATTTGCGGTATTCGAGATTGTACAGTGGCCCCGCTTGGAAGCTTATTCTTGATGGCGTTACAATAGCGCTCCATCTCCTGAGCGTCTGCCTTCGCGAATAACAAAAGTAGATCTCCCTTAGCTGTTCGTCGGATCTTATTGACTTTTTTGCCTATATCCTGCAGGGTGGGATCATTCTTGATACCTCGCAAGATATCTGCATGGGAGCTCTTCTCGCCTTTCTTTATAAGCAGCGTACCATGTGGCGCTGGTTTTTGCTTATTGGTCCTCGGGGCCTTTTTCCTCTTTACCACTTGCCAGTCAGTCGACTGGTTTGCAGGTTGGTTTTTGGTCTGCGGTTTAAACTTGGATTTTAATCCATTGTTTCTCTCCGCTTCTGAATTGACCACCCTACTTGTTGTTCCCTGGGTGGTTTGCCCGATGTTCTGGCAACCTTCCTTACCGGGCTTTAGCTTGCTAGCTAGCACCGGTTTAACAGTTTTAAGTGGTGGTGCCTTACTTGATGAGGTTACTGAACGCGAGGCCTTCGGTGGCGAGGTCCTTGCTACAGAGGCTACTTTTATTGAAGCCGCCTGCTTTGGGGCCGCCGGGGTTGATGCAGCCGGTTTTGAGTTAACTGCTTTTGAGGCAGCCGCTTTTAGGATCTCCTTTTGCTTTTCACCTTGTGTCTGAGTGTTTGACACCTTTACTGGCGATGTCTGTGTTGTAGCAGGTTTCGCTACAGGAGGTGGCCGCGTCGTTGACGTCTGATATTTGTCATATTCTGACTTAATGGCGTGTGCCAGTTTCTTGATCTCATGATGTACATTGTGCCTAGGCCCAATGAACTTCAAGAGCTCATCGATCTTTGCTCCTAATTTGTTTGGAGCGCCACTCTCATCTGTTGCCCTTTGGGGGACGTCAACTCCACTATTCGCCTTTTGGAGGACTTGGCTGAATAGTGTCTTGCTGCCAGCTCTAGTTTTAATGGTCGATGTTGTACCATTAACGGTGTTCTTCTTCTTCTTGTCACTATGTGACGGAACCAGTGATAATTCGCTCCCCCCAGAATCCGTGGAGCGTGCACCGGTCACCGAGGCTTTCAAATGATCGGAACCGGTGGCGGGATTATCCTCTGCAGAGGTACCCGCCTGGGGTATTAAGTTCACCTTATCACCCATATCCATAAATGGTTTATTTTCGGGGTCCCTTCCCCTATCTGATTTTGGTCCGCCCTGAGGAAATCCTCAGTACTCCCCATTGCTGGAGAGCGTTCCCCTATCCGCCACCTGGGGAGGCGCCCGGTAGTGGACCAACAACCACCCCGGGGTGTGTGTGTGTGTGTGTGTGTGTGTGTGTGTGTTAGGTGGTTTCCGGGAATTCATCGGCGTAGTTGATAACTAGTCACTCGAATAAAGTATTCGAGGGACTAGAAGCGAAACCATCTAATACATTTAGTGCCCTCGAAAACTTAAAAACAAACAAATATATATATATATATATATATATATATATATATATATATATATATATAGAAAATAATATGCAAATAGGTTGTAATTAATAACTACTAGATTATAACAAGTGAAAACATTATTATCATAATTCTTAAATTATAGTTCTTCTAAAGTCTCTAGGAACGACATAATTGTACCGACTTTTTGTTTCGCAATTACTCGACTTGAAATATAAACGAAAACTCCAGCAAAATGTGTTAATTAACAAAGGCTCCAGGAAACAGTCCTCATTACCAAGAGTTGAGGGAAGCGATTCTGTGCACTGTTGAGTTAGACCATTACTATAATTGTAAAAATCTTCCAACCAAAAAACTTCCTTTTTTATGAGAATTGCTTCTTTAAATTGTAATTGTAAACGAACTATTCGGTCAACTTCTAAACTCTCACTTTTTTTATTGAATAAAAATAATATTGTCACCATTTGTTTGTTAGTTTGCAAAGACTTCAAGGCAATAATAGTACTAATTGTTTTCATTTGGTATTTCACATCAAGCACTGGCGGTTAAAATTTTCTTCAATCTATGAAAGCACGAAAACTTCCAAATTGTGTTCAATTTCAAACCTCGTCGCGCAAAACCGAACGTTTTTATTAAAAACACGAAAATACGGTTAGAACGGTGAGAATCAATCAAGCACATCGTGACTTGGGTTTTGGCATAATTTTCAATAGATTTTCTCACTTTTAATACTTCAAGTAATATAAAAGAGAGTTTTGAAAGAAATTTGTGAAAACTCCATTAAGTCCTCTCAAGGAAGTTCAAATGGCTGTGAAATAATTGACAAGAATAACACTTAATCATCAATTAAAAAGTTCTGAATTTTCGGTAGGGACCGTTCAAAATTGTATGCAGTCAAAACGTTGGGACTGGAGGATGAAAACAGAGGAGGACTTTATATAAAGCGTCATTTGGGTTTTATTTGCACCTGACGTTTGTCATTTTCGTCCTGTTGAAAATTAAATAATTCTAAATGATTTCAATATTAGAGGCTTAATTGACCTTGAAAAGTGGACGTGGAGACAAAGTATCTTTCTTGGTTTATAACTGCATACACTAAAGCAGTACATAAATAACCATTCTTATAATTGCATACTGTATATTTATGGCGACTCAATTATGTTAAATAGAACATACTATTTATTTTTTTATTTATTAATTTTTGAATGGCATGGTTTAGAAAAATTGTACTTGAGTATGCAAAAAGTTTTTCATTGTAATTCCATTGACAACGTGGTCCCATTTAGATCCTGAAATATTTGATATTTGGAATAAACAGAATATAATCCCAAAAATATTTACTTGCTTTTTATGATCTTGACTTAGGAATTTTAATATTGATTTGTTGAAGCAAAGAACTGACCCAAAATTTTGCAAATTTGGTTCAGGTGGTAGGATTACACCAAATTACTGCTCATGGAACTAGAATTACTATAAATACTACAACCTCCCTGGACTTAATTTTAATTTCTAACAAGAAACTCTTAATTTAAGTGTTAACAGCACATTTGCTTTCCGCTTATAATATGGTTTACTGTATTTCAGTGCCTTACTACTGCTAACAGTTAAAACATTAATACTTTACAAAGAAAGTAAACACAAAATGCATACCAATTTGAAAATTAAAACAGAAAAAAATTATAATTCTCTTAAATTACAAAAAATAATGTCCCATTTTGTTAAAATGTTAAAATTTTAATTTTTCCAAAAAAATCAATCTGATATACCTATCAACTTAAAATATTCTAAGGTTTTAAATAATTTCTACATCAATTCAGTCCCTTTGCAACATACATACATACTTTTTAACGAACATATCGTATCTTTTCAAAAATTTGTATTTTCAAATTTGAAATAGGTTAAAGTCATACAACACTTGACCAAAGCTCATTCTGCTTTTTCCGGATTTGGACCACCTCATTTTTTCGAATTATTTTATTTATATATCTGAACCACCATAATAAACAAAGTTTTCCGACGTTTCTCCCAAACTTATAAGGGGCTTTTTCAAGGATGAGAAAAACAAAACAAATGTTACTTACCTTGCGGCGACTTCATTCATTTAGTGTTTTTCTCACAAACACATTTTGAAATTTCACTTTATTAAACTTGTCACACTGACGCACAAATTGTAAATGACTAATAGGTACTTTGGATCTAGTTAACGAAGAAATAATAACTGGCCCCGTTGTTTACATCCAAAGTACCTATTAGTCATTTACAATTTGTGCGTCAGTGTGACAAGTTTAACAACCTGAAGGGTCAAAGTGTGTTTGTGAGAAAAAGGCTAAATGAATTGAATCGCCGCAAGGTAAGTAACATTTGTTTTGTGTTTCTCATCCTTGAAAAGTCCCTTATACGTGTGGGCAAAGGAAAACTTTGTTTATATGCTGGTTCAGATATATAAATAAATTGATTAGAAAAAAATACGCTACGAAATCCAGAAAAAGCAGAATCAGCTATGAATCTGGCCGCGAAAACCTACGTTCTCAACACTTGACGAAGTTCGAATCAAATTTTTATGGAGCCGATGATGTAAATATATAATTTTTATGTGCTTAGCATTTTTCAAAAAATCGGTAAAAACATTAATAATTAAAAAAACTTAAAAAATATAGTTATTTAGTCGGTTCTAAGTTAAACCCAAACAAATAATTTTTTAAAAATTAGGTAAGTATTTTTTTTATATTTTACTTGACACTAACTTCAAAACATGTGTTTAAACGATATAGAAAAAAATTTTGTTTCTAGTTAAGTTACTTATGTTATTTTGAAGTAGACTATCTTTTTTTAATACTTATTCATAGTAAAAATTATGACAAGTTTGTATTTGTTTCCTTATTTTCTTGAAGAAAAAAAACAATTTAAAATTTGTAGACTGCTAGATTAAAACGGTCATTACCCTACTTTTCATCATCTCGAATTATCTTTTAACGACTGCATAAATGAAAACAACTTCAATTTGATAATAATGATTAGAGCCACTTTACTGCTTACTTAATTATACTATATATGTAATTAATTTCCCTCACAATTTCTACTAACGAATAGATCCGATAATCCAGTATCACTTTGCTGTCAGCTAAAAACCAGATTCGAATCATGAACAAATCAACTAGCGTGGAGATGGCTCGCGGTTAGGGTAAGTGGACAATCAGTCTCTCGTGACAGTGAAGTCTCACATCCGAGCCAGACTTCTTGTCACTTCCCTGGTACGTATTTACCGCAACATCAGTAGATTTTTTAATGTAATGTTAATTAAAGAGGTTCCACTATGTTGCATAAATGAGTGTAGGAACTGTGAGATAGCAACAAATTGTTGTACCTTCGCCATGAACGATATCAGATGTCACTGCATCACTACGTTGCACCCTAAGTAGACAAGGAAGTGATAGCCCTCCAGGGACGTAATAGACCTTTAGAGTAAGCATTTAAGATATTAATGTACTTTTTATTATATAACTGGTCTAAAATTTATAGCAGACAAAAACTGTTCTCGAATATTTGATGGCAAAAACAAAATTCAGGTAATTAACTCTCCTCAAACTTACTATAAATTTCATGAAAATTGGAGATGTAGAAAGTCAGTGTGGAAGACTTTACAGAGAAATAAGAAGAAAAGCAATTAAGGCGAAGCGTCATATTTTTCACAAGAGTAAGTGGAAAAAAGATGGTGTCAAAACACGAAAGTGGTGGTGATTTTGGAAGTAGATTAAAGACAATGATTATGACGAGGAGCTATTTGGAGATGAATTAAACCATAACCATCAAAACAAGGAGTAACTAAGATATAAAAGATGAAACTCCGCCATACGAAATGATGACAATATTGACTAAAAATGTACAACAGTGCAATAATATCTCAATGCTCTTAGAAAACTGGTTTTGTTCCATCTGACTAGTCAAAATCTATTTTAATCCTTCTCTCTGAGAGAATACTATAGACTGCAACGTCCATCATACCACATCTCTGAGGAATCACGTCTTGAAACTAATTCTATAAAGTATACACGCCTGTTCATGAGGATTTTCTTTCCTCGGATTCTTACTGCAACATATAGTAAGGGTTTCGAAAAATTCCTCACATAATCTGAGAGAAAAATATGTCTACAGTATGATCCACTAGTATTGTATGTAAATAGTGTTTTTTTTTAATTGTGTTATACTTCGGTATTGATCTGTGTTTGTAGACGTCTCAAATCCAATTTTAAAGTCGCTGTATGCTTTAGCTTGAGATTTATTGTTAAATTTTCGCTTTGGTGCAAATTTTCTTGTTTGACAAAATGTTTTGACAGTGGCAATTTGGTAATTGTTGAACACTTGATACTGAGGGTACCGTTTCTTTGCCCTTCTGACAATAGATTTCTCCATCCCAAATCCGGATCAATGGAAGGTGTCCCGATTTCCGCATTGTTTACTAACACACAGCTAGCTGCTTGAAGTTTTCTTCTTTCAAGAAAATGTTTATTTTATCCCACTTTATCCAATGGCTGGCGGTGCTGGTTAAAACATGGATTTGTCCAAATGTATTCTGGAAATGTTATATTGGTGCTCGATTTTTCTTCCTTCTAAAGGTCTTGAAATTTCACCGGCATATAGCTACAAAATTTTGGTTTACTCTATGATGATGACAGCTTTGCTGTCGAAACGAAGTTGGGTAAAAAAATAAAGATTTGATCTTAAGGTATATAACTTAAAAAATTAGATGGTGGTAGCCGTTACTTTGTGATATTCAATCATGATGATTAAACACAAAAAACTTTGTTTTCTATCACTCATTTGAATAGATACCTATAAACGTGACTTTAGTTTCGGCACAGACTTTGTGTCATTATCAAACGACGAAACACAAGTTAGTGAAAGACCGCCAAGATTCAAGACAACGGTAAACTAGTTTAGGGGTTCATATGAATTAATTAAAGAAATTATGGGATTAAATGAACGTTAAGATATGTGTCATTACCACACTTTGGAAAGGTTAGTGGTAGAATCGCCAAATTATTGAAATTTCATAACATTAAAGTCAAAGATAAAGATAACTTATACAGTAAATCTTGAGTTTATAAGCTAATCTGTCCAGACTGTAATAGTTTTTATGTAGGAATGACTGCAAGAAATTTTATCACCTCTTATAGTGAACATTTCCGCTCATTTAAATATCCAAAAACAATGTCTACACTTTCAAACCATATACTTGATCCAGGACATTCTTTTCCAAAACTAGAAGATACAAAAATTTTGCTTCGTCAAAGCCTGTACCATTAAATTTCAATATTAGAAGATGTAGGAATTCAACGAGGCTTAACGTTTTCCAAGAATACCACCGCAAAGGACCAATTAAATTGTATTAGAAGTATTTTGTGCCATTTGTTAAATACCATAGTTGCTACCTAACGTTCATTTAAACCCATAATTTCTTTAATTTATTCGTATGAACCCCCAAAAGGAGTTTATCTTTGTCATGAATCTTGTCGGTCTTTCATGTTTCGTCGTTTGATAATGACACAACGTCTATGTCGAAACTATAGTGACGTTTATACGTATCTATTCAAGTGAGTGATAGAAAAGAAAGTAAATTTTTTGTCTTATATAACTTTGTGTTTATACGCCTTTGACACACACCAAAGGTACCAGAGTTTTTCCAGGTCATAGGTAAATAAATAGTAGTGTTATACATTTTGGTTCGGCATAATAAATCTCAGAGACTAATGAGACTTCAGAAAAACTTAACAAAGCCTTTCTTTTCAAACCAATCTCGACAGAGACATTTTGTATTCAATGGTAGATATTCACTAACAAATAAGGACTACAAAGCAGACGACATAAGATAAAAATTCTCCACCATTAACATCAACCTGAGCAATGTTCCAGAAAGGCTCACTATTAAGACCTTTAGTCGAGAGTTTCAGTAAAAGAGTGGAGACAGTATAAACTGTCGAGGGATATTATTTATGCGAGCCCTCCAGCGAAATCTGGAGGGAGTTTCGCCGGCAGTAAACTTTGCATATTTGATGTAACTATTTATATTGTGCCCAACGCCTCGTGATGAGAATGGGTGTACTTCAATGACGGGCAATTTGTTCTTTTCCTCATACCGTCGGGGTTGTTTTATATTTTAGAGCGAAGCTAAAGACCGCTACAATATGGGGTGCATTCTCACTACATCAACAATACAAAATGTTTTACTCTGAAAGCTCAGGGTTTATAATGGGAAAGTTTATTCCACAAGAATAGCTTTCTAAGAAATAAGGAAACGCTTGGAGATTTTCTTGAGAGCTGTCGGAATGCGGAAGAGAATCCTGGTAATAAAACGAGTATTGTGAACAACCTTTATTGAAATTTTTATTTCAGATTAATATTAAATTATTTGACCTTGTAAATAAATTTATGATTAGTTCAACTGATAATTGCAAAAATGTCAAGCGAATTAATATTGCACAGACAAGTCTAAAAATACTTAGTTTGCAAATCCATGGACCTGCTTTCTCTCATTTAATTTCTATAAAAAGGGACAATTTCTACAAATTGCTCTTAGCTACTACACCTTAATTTTTCCCTTACAAACACCATTTTTAAAAAACCAATGTGAGTGGTGAAAACCCAAGGGAATAACCAACATAAATGTTTCTCACAGGGTTCGTTTATTTTCCAACCTGTCAATATTAAATGAAAACTGCTAAATCTCATCTTAAACTCGGCGACTGCGCCAAAATATATATTTAGCTTATATCGTCATAACCGGAATTGTAGTAAATCATTACTCTACACCTAAATTAATGACGACTTCAGCCCAGGGACGTACACATATGGAATAAATATTTAATTTATAATAGTAAACAAAGAAAATCCTACATCCACTCCTACACTATACTAAAACCTACAGAGTAAGATAATGGGTAGGCATTTTAATAGTAGAATGAGATACTTAAGCCTCAACAATTCAACTTTTTTTCTAACCTGCAAACTCTAATATCTAACTCCCACTTCTTTCAGATCTCTTATCACTTCGCATTTCCCTGGTCGTCCTATTCTTTTTTCACTTCATCACCTACATACAATATTCTCTTGGGCATCCTTGCTACAAGACCCAGACGTCTAGCTCTTTCCATGTCCACCTCCTGGAAAACATTTTTTTTTGTACAGCTTCACAGTAACCTTATTGGTCCTTCGTATCATTATCTACTGAAAGTTGCTACAAGCGAATGAGGGGGGGGAGGTTGTCTAACCCTCCCCCGACAATTTGAGATTTGAAGATTCAATTTTAACGTATTAACAATTTATTTCGTATAAATAATTTTTTAAATCTATACATTTCTCATATACCAGAAGACTATGAATGGAAAAATAACTTTTAGGCCCCTAATGAATCCATCCATCTGAAAAAAAAGTTGCTAGAGTAATTAACACCTCAGATTTTTTTTGCCTATGGCCTTGTTAGTAATCACCTTTTTTCAATAAAACCGCTAGCAAATAGAAATATATCAAATAAGACACTTTTTTATTCGTTATAATGTAAATATTTTTTAAAAAAATGATGCCGGTGGTGGGCAGTTTTGCGGTTACATTTGGCTTTAACGTAGCAAAGTTCATCAGAAATAGCGACAGTTATATAACAAATTACTGTCAACTACTGTTTCAGATAATTTATGCGAAATTTGATGAAATACTGAACTGCGTCGTTTTCGATAGCTTAATATGAAGTAAATACCTTTATAGAAACCACACATAAATCCGTAAGTTAGTTAAATTTGTCAAAACAATTATGAGTATTATTTTATACATTCCTTTATTGTATATAGCAAATATGTTTCTAATAGTTAAAACGGTTGTATTTTGCAAGTTTATTACGTTATTGATTTCAGTCTAAAATGTAAAGGCAATTCTAAAATTGTATTGACTTAGCAAAAATAGTCATTATAAGGAGCGAAAATATAATATGCGTAAATATGCTAATAGACTAAGTAATAAATATTTTATCGCGAAATGCATTTTGACATCTAGGGAATGAAAGAAATTATGATACCCTCCTGTCGAGATTGTTCAATCCACTGAACGCAAGACAATATATTGTTTCTAGTGGAGAACCTTCATCAGTTGCGCTCTACTCAACTGATAGAAATCTCGAATAATTATTTATTTTATTTTAATATATCTGACTCCAGTCACAGAGAAACGGCGTTACAGACAGTATGACTCCCGATTTTAAAATTATACATATTAACATCATGAAATCAACGAGTACAAAGCTCATTTTGTTGGTATACATGTTAGCTATCGATTTACATGCAAATTGTTCAAATTTAATGTCACAGGCTCCCGGCCTTATTAGAATTCAGTAGCAACTAATGGCAAACTCTAAATTGTTATTCTGTGAGATTATACACATAGGGTTTAGCATAGCAAACAAAATCATAAAATAAGGTGATAAAAGCAGTAGTAATAACAATTAAATCAATTAAACATATTTTTGGATTATTAAGTCAACACGTCCGTCTCCCAGGTTCATTTTGTTAATATCTGCTACCTGTCAATTTATACAAAAATCTATCATTCTGTGATGACGGGGCTTTCGGTGTTACCTGCCTAACATACATAAAAAAAAACTAAAAAGTTGTACATAAAACATATATATATATATATATATATATATATATATATATATATATATATATATATATATATGTGTGTGTGTGTGTGTGTGTGTGTGTTTTAAGTGGTTTCCGGCAGGGATCAGTTATCAACTACGCGGAAACCACCTAAAACATTTAGTATCCGCGAAAACTTAAAAACAAATATATATATATATATATATAAATATATATATATATATATATATATATATATATATATATATATATATATGTTAACTGACTTCAAATTCGAACTACAGAGTCGAAAATAATTAACAAAGCACAATACTATACAATACTTAGCACCTTCACCGTTGTTGGGTAACTACACTAGAGAATGTAAACAATAAAAGGTGCGCACTCTGTAACAATTAATTATTTACCAGTCTAGTATATTCTTGAAATCGGTGCCAAGCAACCGTCAGGTTTGATGAATTAGTCGATATGTAAGCAATGCAGGACAAAAGTTTGCTTGGTACCGACTACAAAAATATACTATATAGGTAAGTAATTAATTTGTACAGAACGAGCACATAACAACACTAAATTTATTTACTGTTTAGTGTTATATTTTGTCAATTATTTTCAACATTTTAGTTCTATCTTTTAAGTCGGTTAATATTTAAAAAAATTAATGTCCTACCATTTGTGTTGTTATAGAGACATGAAAGTTCTGCTCCAAACAAGATAACCATGCTCCTGATTCTCTGCTTCTAAATCATCCTGCCTTGAAAATTATCAACAAATTCGTAAAAATTTTAATCAACTTTTCTATGCTCTATCTACTCAACGACTCAAAATTTGGTATATAGGTACCTAAATCTAGTTTCGTCAACTAGTTTTGATCTCAAACACTCCGAAAATCCTCTACAGGAAACATACAGTCTATATAAATAAAAATTGTGTCTCTATTAAACAGGACACTGTCATTGGAAGTCTACGAGCAAAACCTCTCAAACCCATTAGGTTGCTACCTCTATATGAGCCTACGTTTATTAAATAGATTATCTCTGTTGGCCAGTTGGTGGCAGATGAACACCCTTGCACCTTAGAGTGGTTTGTATTACGCAGATTAGTAGCTTACATCCTCGCAACACATCGAGATAATATGTACATAATTTATGCCCAGTTTTCAGAGTGCGGATTACGGCCTGCATTACAATCAAGTTGTTATATTAAAGTTTCATGGCATTCGGTAAGAACACCTGAGCTTTTCCCATTGTGTAAAGCGAAAAGCGTCGTGAAAGTGATAAAACAATTTTATAGGAGGAAAAGATAGTGATGTGCGCTACGCGTTATGGCTGTTTCACTTCTCCCTTATTCTGTAATGGAGGAAACATATAGTTTTATATGGACTTAAGGTAATTATGGACCGTGTTGAGAGAAACTTTACAGTTCGCTTCGGCTTAAAGCTGTATCGGAGAGAGGCTTGTGGATTCGACTTATTGGATTAGATTTTGTGATAATACTGTACGTTCTGTAAGGTTAATCCTATTGGTGAGAGAATTAGCAAGTTCACATTCGCACAACTGGTGTTTTATCTGAAAGAAATCGCCTTGTCAGTTTTTATTCTCAAAGCTTACTAAAAGAAAAAGAAAAACGTACAGAGAAAAACAAGACTAAGAGTTATTGTCATTGAATTTGATGTGTGTAAATAACATGAATATGACTAATAACAATAACTATTATTCATAAACATAAACATTGTAAAAATTATGCAGGGACATAATTTTCAAGGTAGACTAATCAACGGACATTTAAAAGCGATCCTGTAAAGGTTTCAGGTGATGTAATTTTTTTCTTTTTCTCATGATACAGCCGTTGTTTCAATTGGAAATCTGTGAAGTACGGCATTTATTTAACTAAGGATATTAATTTATTTATAAATAATACTGTATTACTTTATTCGACAATAATCTTAAGTGGGATTAATACACTGATTACTGCTTAATGTTATAACATTAAAAATGTTTGCTGTTAAGAATGTAAAATAGAATACTAAAGCTAGATTATAAAAACACTTTTGTTTTAGGTGATAAGCCATGTAAACTCGGCCAATTGTTCAATTAGAAGTACTGGTGTATCGTCCTCATCCAAATCCGAAAGTATCACCAGAAATGAGAATATCCCATTCAAAATTTTAATAGTAAAATTTCCTACTGCAGTTCAATATTTTGTCTCGTAAACTTAAATATATACCTCAGTTCCAAAATCCCCTAAAATGTTGAACGTTCTGTGGTTAACGCTGTCACCCTGTGATTCCCGGGTGAGAAATCACATCAAAATACTGAAGTTCATGTAACGTAAATTTGTATTAAAAATAATATTTTATAACCTGTATTTCTAAGATAGTAGTGGGTTCAAACCTTGTATATTGTCATTTAGATAAATGAAAATTTTCCAACCAAATAAATACGTTCCATAGAAATACAATTTCAAATTCCCCTCCATGCTTTAACAAGCAGAAAATCTGAAAAATCCTCTTCGAGCATCATCCCATACAACTCGAGAAACCCGAGTTTATATGATTCCAATTCAACTACACCATCTTTTACATCAAGATCCCATCTGAAGTCACACATTTTTAATAAAAACTTTATTAATGGCTGACGTTTCATATCTCTATCTATCTTTTGCACAAATGTTATGTTTAATATATACGTCATTTTATCGCAGAAGTCGTCTGGACAAAATGAAAAAGGGAGAATCTCATCACCCCTTGTCAGATTTTCCAATATTCGTTTTGAAAATGTTATGCAAATCTAAGTAACTTAAGAATGAATGAAATGATATTCATTCCATTTGAAATCGTATATACCTACTAACAGCTAGAGAATGATGGATATAAAACTGATATATTCAGTAGGTAAATCTAATTTTAATTAATAATTCCTTTTTTGATATTTGAAAAACATTAAGCTAATGCACCAATAATTTCTGAACGAATTTACTTGAAATAAATTAACTAATTAAACACTGTAAAAAGTACCTTTATTTATTTATCAAAATATTTGAACTTAGCTAAATCATTATGGAGAGAAAATAATTATAAATTAGGTATAGAGAGAAAATCATTATGGAGAGAAAACAAAACAAATAATTAGCAACAATAGTTGCCTCCATTGAACAGAAGACAATATATCGTTTCTTGTCGAGCACCTTCATCAGTGGGGCTCCCCTCAATTGACTGAAATCGTTATTCATGTATTCAGTAAATGTAACTGAATTTAATATTTTGATAAAATAATAATTACCTGATCCTTCATGGAAGAAATTACATAAACTCCTTTAAGTTCAGATCTAGGCCAATCTATAGAGCAAAAATTAACTGATATTGTGTAAAAAAATCTATGAGGATACCGACTGTGCCATAACATTAACCACGATTCGTAGCGATATTTTGCTATGTCTTCCACTCGTCACTATGGTTTTTTACTTTGTTACAAAGAACTGAAGCCAGAAAATTACGTTTTTTGTCGTGGCATGTCTATAAAATCAAAAAAAAATAAAATAAACTAATCTCAATGGTGTCAACAGGTCAATTGTAAATCATGAAAATATCAATGAAATGAGCCCAGGCTCAATCCGATTGGATCATTAGTAACAGGGAAAAACAAAAAATACTGAAAAATGTAGGATTTTTCTTTAAAAATCCTATCTTCGTCACTTTAGAAGCTGTAGAACTGGGATTGTAGGAACTGATAGTAATTTACATCTATTTTATGAATGCCAAAACCAGGCGCTACCGGTTTGTTAGTTTTTGAACAATTGTGATATAAAGTTTTTTTTCACTATTTTTGCATTGTGCCTCCATGCGTCGTGGATAATCAAATTTCAATTTTGAAATAAGTTGTTGAAAGTAGAGGTGTTATTCTACAAAGCCGCTATTCTCATTTTTCACTAAATGTCTGTGAAATATCTGAAAAATGTTAGCAAACATGACAAAAAATGGGCGAGCGTATGAATGTATCCAAGGAGTGGGGGAAACGCGGTTGTTAAGGGGAAGCGTATAGTAATATATAATAGAGGCAGGCTACCTGTAACTTATAAAAAATTTTATTGCTTTTGTCATAAACTATTTTAGATATTTCAAGATCTTTTTTGACTTATTTAGTCCAGTTTTTGTTTCAGTTTAATATAAACCTATTGACTTAATCGTGGAGTTCTCTACAAAATATTAATTTATTCTAAAACGAGGTAAGATTTGTACTTTGGTTGTCTATTGTATTATATTAAAGGAACAATAGTTATAATGAAAATTCGTATTTATATATATATATATATATATATATATATATATATATATATATATATATATGTTTTAGGTGGTTTCCGGGAATTCATCCGCCTAGTTGATAACTGATCCCTGCCGGGATCGATGGTAAAATGACGACGTTTCGGCAGAGTCACATCTGCCCTCTTCAGGTCGGTTCGCATAATTCTCGTAGCCTTCTGCTTTCGCTTCTAGTTACTCGAATACTAAGATTTTCTGAAGCGAGCGCGCTGTTATATAGTCGCGGCTTGGCGCCTATCGGTTGACACCGTGAACGGCTGCGTGTGATTGGTCCTTGGCGCTCAGTGGGCACGGCTCCACCCTACTGATTTGTTATTTCCGGTTGAGTTGTTATTGGACGGGTCCGGGCCGGTACGGTGTTTAATAGGATTTTCCAACAATTCGATAAGTTGTAAATATATATATATGTCTCTGTAAACACCTATATAGATCATTTTAATATTTAAAATTCTCACAAGTAGGAATTTTTCTAATGACCGCTCTATTTCGATTTCCGTAAACCCAAAATCCACAAATTTAAGCAAAAACCTTTCCGAGAAACCGTTTATATATAAATATATTAATAAACAAACAGTTCTGATTTGATATAATAAAATCGAACAAATCGCTCTGTATAGAAGCTTTTTTAGCGATTAGATTCTTTCACCATCTGTCAGAGTGACAGTTACTATCGATAATAATTATTGTCAGCAGTTCCCCTCAACAACCGTGTTTCCCTGACTACTCGAACACATTCATAGGCTCACCAAATTTTGGTCATGTTTGATAACATTTTTCGTATATTTCACAGACATTTAATGAAAAATGAAAATATCTCTATTCTGAATTGATATTTGACGATCTATGTCGCATGGAGACACACTGTAAGAATAGTGGACTAAAAACTTCATATCGCAATTATTGAAAAACTAATGAACCGATAGCCCTTGGTTTAGTCACGCATAAGGAAGATATCAGTTACTATCAGTTCCCACAAATCCAGTTCTACTACTTCGATAGTGACGGAATTACGATAATATAAAGAAAACCGCTAAATTTTCCTGTATTTTTTGTTTTTCCTTGTTACTAAAGATCCTATCTGATCGATCCTGGGCTCATTTCATTGGTATTTTCATGCTTTACAATGCATCTGTTGACACCATAGTTTATTATTTTTCATTTTATAAACACGCAACGAAAAAAAAGGCATTTTTCTTGTTTCAATTGATTATAATAAAGTAAAAAAACATAGTTCCGAGTGGAAAAGGTAGCAAAATATCACTACAAATCGTTCTTAATATGATGGCACAGGCAGTATCCTAATAATATTTTTTGCACCAAAAAATCCCTATTGATTGGTCTAATCTAGAAATGGATTGTTTACTGGTATACGATAAATAAATTATAATGTAAAAAACTAAAAACACACAGTTTTTTAGCAGACTGAAGTAAAAAGTGAAAAATAAATTTTAAACAATAAAATTTTGTTCAGTAGCGACAAAAAGTCCTGTAATTCAATATATTTAAATAATTTGTACTCAGTCATTTATGTTTTTATTATATATGATGTCAATACGAACAACCCGATTAATTTAACTGAAGCAGTTTACACGTTATTCATATATGCATTTATGCTAAAGCACCTGCTCTTAATTATTGAGTTTCTAGATACTACAAAGTTAATGACACTCATATCACTATAGAACTTAGGTTGTTTTCACTGAAAAGATGAGGAGTTGAGTCAAATCAAAACAAATGAAGACACTGGTATCAACTTTAATTACTCGTAATTTCAAAATAATTTAGCTAAGGGAATTTTTTTCTTGGAGATGAACAAAAACACATATCTGAAAAATGAAAAGAGCAAAACTTACAACAGAGTCAACGGAACATAAAATGGCTTACTGCTAGTGATAAAGGCATGCACTGACATAATTTTAAACCTTAATATCGAAATGCTAATTCTCCTCGCAGTAATCTGCGATATTTTTTTAAAATTTTCTACTTTTTAACTGAAACACAAGTTTTACTAAAAATATTTGTAGTTCTGCTTCAAATAAGAATAATAAGACTAGTGATTGACAACGACTCTAGAAGTTGAAAAGTGTTCACAGCCGTCTACTTAATACTTTAATACTCAATACAAGTTCTTGTATGCAAGAAGACTGGTTGATCATGTAGCAGAGATTTCTTTCACTCAGTACATCTGTGGGAAAGACTATAGAGGACGACAATATCTGGATATTTTCCTAATACATATTGTCTCTATAAGAAATTTGAAATATTTATTTGTTACAGAAAAAAAAACATCTCAATAAGTTGGTAGAATCGTCATAGAGCTCTTCAATTTACGGATGATCGATAATGGTATAATAAATAATAATCAATAGACACACCAGGATGTGACTTTTCTAACTGTAAAAATTTCGTTTCTTTGAAACTCATTGTAATACATGTGACATTTATACTGCTTGGAAAGCTAATTTAATAGAGAGGGATTTTTATGGGAAGTGCATAAACTAGAAAGACAATGTAGCCGTAAACCAAGCGATAATAAAGAGATTTTATTAGAGAAGCACTCTTTCACGCCATTTTAATGTATCTGGTAGCTGGGGTATAGGACTTTTAATACTCCATCTTACTTGCTGAGAACATTATCAGACGTTATAAATATTTAACTGGCGGCTAGTATAAACTACAATAAAGTACTTAATCATTAGTATCACTTAATCTGCTATTTTTATTTACACAATGCTCAGATTTCAGAATATTACTGTTTACACCATAGTTATGAATATTGGTATGAATACATTGTAAACAATGGTGTTTATAAAAGTTATATATTTTAACAGAATTGCTACTTTATACCGGAAGGGGACATCAAATAAAATGGAGGAATGAAGAAATAATTCCAAAAGATAGTCTGGAATATTGCTATGTGTGGAATCGTGAAAATCATAGTATTTTGAATGTACAACTTAATCTAGATTTTTCGTCGTTTTATTCAATCACAATTTAAAACGTGATAGGCCATCTCTGTGCTATGTTCGTAATTATTAAATACTGTCTAACTAAATCTATAGTTATCTTTATACAACTTTTAAGATTTTAATAGAGATGTTAGTATTAAACCGAAGTTTAACAAACATTTTTCATTTGTAGTTTCTTTGCTTTTTTATTTATAAAAAAAAATTCTGGCTAAAATAATTGTGAATTATTTGAAAGTCTTGACCTTCCCAGAATTGATTTTAATTTTAATTATAAATGTGTATTCATTCATTGTTGCTATAATGTATATGAGAGAATATGTTACTTTGATAGTTATAAGTTATCAAATCATGTTTATCATATGTTTGTCTTGTTTTGATTATTTTTTGTAGTTTTTTTGACTTGATAATGATGTGGAAGTTATAGACCCCGAAACTAGTCGTATAATAAATTGTTCAAAGATTGTGGGTTTTGGGACCTTTATTTCCCTAGTATCATGAAATTCCAAAAGAGTTGTTACCAAATATGCAATTAAAAGACAGAGATAATATAATTCAAGTGAAAACGGGTAATGCTTTAGTTACAAACAGAATATAACAACATCGAAAATTGAGGGTTAGCCTTGAAAATAAAATCATTATATTAGAAAGCAAAGAAACACACATTCCATCAGATTAAATCAGCATGTTTAATTGTATAAAGAATTCATGCAACTTGGAATTTCAAATATACAAAAGCAGAAATTTAAACAAACCATTTTTTACACCAAATCGATTTTTCAATAATAAACCCACGCGAAAACTTAAAAACAAATATATATATATATATATATATATATATATATATATATATATATATATATATATACCGGGTGCTTCAAAAAAATGTATACACACTTTGAACTTCCATAGAAAATTTATTTACCGTTCTACAAAGTTAAATTTCAGGAAAATAGAAAGTCCAATGTAAATGAAACATAAATAACAAATGTTAATACTGTTCAAATTGGTGACCTGCAGCATCAATACAATTCTGAGTACGAGTCACCACAGATTCTGTACATCGTATCAAAACGTCCAATGAGATTTCTCTACACACTGCTTGAATCTCATTCCAAAGAATGTCTAGGTTACGTGGTTTACGTTTGTACACCTCATCTTTTACTGTGCCCCACAAGAAGAAATCCAGTGGTGTAAGGTCTGGAGAGCGTGCTGGAAACTCTATTGTCCCCCTGCGTCCTATCCACTGGCCCGACAAATTTTGATCCAGGTAAGCTCGTACGTCCCTGTGATAGTGCGGCGGAGCACCATCTTGTTGAAAATAAAAATCATCATTACCGTATAATGCACGAATGGCAGGAAATACGGAATCAGCAAGCATTGTTAGGTAATTAATACCAGTTACAGTGCCTTCAAATCGAAAAGGTCCAATGAGTCCCCTTGAAGACAAACCGCACCACACATTTACACCAGGCAAATTTACAGCTTTTTCAATTGTAATGTGAGGATTTTCTTCCCACCAGTAATCACAATTGTGCCTATTGACAGTTCCATTAAGTTTGAATTGGGCTTCATCCGACCAAATGATGCTACCCATAAATCCCGGTTCACGTATCACCATCTCCTGAATCCATTCACAAAATTGCAACCTTCGATCATGATCGTCGTCATTTAGCTGTTGCACCAGCCTTGGAATGTAAACACGATACTTGCCTCTCTTCAGAATGCGTAGCACACTGCTAGCACTTACATCACTTTCACGTGCCCCTTGCCTTGAAGATTTGTTAGGAGAGCGTTGAAACAGTTCCAAGACTGCCGTTGATGACTCATCACTTGTAGCTGTTCGAGGCCGACCTGAATGACCTTTATGCACATCACACACTGTTCCATGAACTTCGAATTTGTCTCGTATGCGTGTAATTGTTAATCTTGAAGGTGGTTCTGTATCATACTCCCTTCTCCACTGTCTTTGAACTTCATTTACATTCTCAAACTTCCAGTACCACTTAATAACCTGCTTACGTTCTTCAAAACTCAAACGTACGTCCCCCATGTTGATATTACAAATTCCAACTGATAATATAACATAGAGGGACGATTATGCTGGCACCTGGCGAAGAAATATAACATTAGCCTTGTAGAGCGGGAAAACTACAATAGTTTAAAGTGTGTATACATTTTTTTGAAGCACCCGGTATATATATATAAATATATTCGAGAAACTTAAAGAAATTAAAAGTCTAAAGCATATCTGAAGACGCCTCATATGTAAGATACAACACATCATAAATATTGAAAAGGGGAAACCCGAAGCCAATTTTTTGTCCATTTATGAAAATAGCATTCGAAGTGACGGCAGTTCCTCAGTCAAGGGACCACCCTCGGCTATTATGACACCAACTTTTCTACCGAAACACCTCATTTGTTGTGGGGTGGTTTTCCAGTGTACCCCCGGCATGGAGGGACGAAATTACGAAGTGTAATGCGATCCAGTGTGTAGCGGCTGCGAAACATCGGTTACTATATACGTGATGCGCCTATAAATACTTTATATATTATCCATATATGACCACTAGCACGTTCCGGGACATTCGGTGTTGCCACCCCAATTGAAAGAGAGTGCGATCTACCGAAATTATTTATGACATTTGGGGTTCGAGAACAAATATCGCAGTCGCCATTAATTTGAGATATTGTAACCTGCAATTAAAGGCACATGAACAGCGATTTTTTGTGTGCTTTCTGTTAAAGAACGTTTAATCCATTTTGGACAAAATAATGACGAAAAAATGCAAACTCCCTAACCGTTTATCGTTAATAAATGTATGGAATCCACCCAAAAAAAAGGTGAAGATGGGAACAAACAAAAGAGAAGCAGTTTTATGCCAAACATAAACGAAATGTTGTTACAGGAAAAAATACTGAGATACACAATAGTTTGCTAATGTTGGGTTGTTTGAAGAAATAAAGTCAAAGAATAAAACTGAAAAATGTTTAAGGATGTAATTACAAATCACCACACAAAGTATCCCTTTCTCAGCTGTTAAAACCCCTTGCCTGCTTAGGATTTACTTGAGATTTAAATTATCTTATTCCTTCATGGAAGGTTCTAGAGCCATTTTAACCAATGGAAAAATTAAACTAGTAAGAACACTACGCATTATAATTAATGAAATCATAAATATGATTACGACATTATGAAATTAATGACGGAAAGAAAGATGTCTGAATATACGAAAGATAATTGAATTAAATACAAATTATCCAAATAAAAAAGCAAATATTAAGACAAGAAATAAGAATAAGAGAAAAAAAGTGTCTATTCTATTTTTTAAATTAAATTTCTTTGGAGTAAACTCTAAATCTGTGTCACTTTAAAATAGCTAAACTAAACTCTGCGTATATGGGTAATTCTTAGATAACTGTGATTTTTACAAATCAACATATTTTAAAATCAAAAATGCTTTAAAACTTGTGTTCTGAGTGCTATTGGTCTTTTATTAAGCCTGTAACGTAGTTCTACTACAACTTCAATAGAAAAGAAACTAAAACAAAAATTATAAACTTGACGGATACGGTACTTTCACCAAAATGAAATATTCAACATACTTGCCTAATAAATCTCTTTAAATTGTTAAAATAATTAAACAAATGACAAATTATAGGACTTTGATAATCGTACAGAGACATTGACGGTGTTTTCTTTCTTGATTTTAACAAGCTTTAAAATATATTGACAGTAGAATTAAAATAGCAATTTTTATAATAGTCTTGGAATAAAACAAAGTTTAACATTAGTTAAATATATTATTCCTTTCTTTCCAATCAATGTTGGGGTATAATTGCAGCATAATTTGATGAATTATACAATAGATTTTAGTTATAAAAGCTAAACTTGAGATTATAAGACGACTTTATAGAAATGTTTACATTTAGTTTGAAAAACTATAATCGTACATGCCATGGTACTGACATTTTGGGTATATATCTGTAAGTTATTCATGATCCATGAGTACTTATGCTTTAATTTACAATGTCGATGGTAAAATCAGCGGTGGATTTACACTAGGGGCAGTCGGGGCTAGCGCCCAAGACGGCAAATTTTCTAGGGCGGCAAAAATTGGAAAGTGAAAAAAAAATTTACAATCTTATCAAGATTGTTCAATATAATTAATTCTTTCAATTTAATTTTTGTGTAACTAATTATTCAAGAAATTCAATTAGTGCATTATTTGAAAATTATAATTTTTTTGAATTATTGAAATTATTGAAAATACAATTACGAGTCACCCTTAGTGTAAAATTTATAATCCTTAGAAAAAAGCAAATATTTTTGATGTTTTGAATATATATAATATATTCAAATTTTCAATAAATTAGTTATTTTAATTTGAATGTTCATCTTTGATTTTCTCTCCTCGCAATGGTTTCTGAAAAATACAGATAAGTTAAGTACCTGAATATGTCGGGATGTATTTTGTGTTGTACTTATCTGTTTTTTTGTGACGTTTCGATTCCTTATCAGGAATCGTTGTCGAACAATGTTTGTTTGAATGTTTTGCACTATATTCGTCGCTTGACTTTTTTGGCAATGTCAATTGACTGATTAATTGACTTTGAAGTTTCCTTTTTGATGTTCATTCGTCAGGAGCTGTTGCCATGTAACCGGTATCTCTACAGACGGTGTCCCGATTTCTCCATTATTCAACAACATGCAGACACTTTCTTTGATTTTTCTTTTTTTGGTATGTTCTTCTTTAAGTAGTATTTTTGTCTTATTCCAGTCCATTTTGTGTGTACCATTATCCGTGAGTACATGATTTGCCAATCTTGATCTGTCTCTATATGTCTTCTTGAGACGTTGTATTGGTTCTCTTTTGGTCTAATTTGGAGAGGTCTTGATATTTCACCGGTATATGTTTTTCCGCAGGCACAATTTTTGGAACTTTGAGTACCGGTTTCCGGTTTTGTTTTTGTCAAATTTGATCTTAAAGTATTATTTGTTTTAAAAATCGTTTTTACTTGACATTTATCGCCAATACGTTTAATTTTTTCAGAGAGGCCGGAAACATAAGGAATAACGTTTATAATTGTAGAGTTAATATCAGTTTGTGTGTTGTTATTTAAATTGGAAGTATTGTGTGTTGTTTGTCTCGTTTGTTGGTTTCTTTGTTTTTTCTCGATTTGGTAAATTGTTTTGTTTATGAAATTTCTTGGGTATTCGTTTTGTTCTAAAACTTCCTTTATCAAACATAACTCTTTCTCAAAAATTTCCTTTGTTGCTGAAACTGCTTTGGCTCTGTCATATAAGGATTTAATGACTCCTTTTTTACATTTAAAGAATGATTTGAATAAAAATTCAAATATCAAGTATGCGTTGGTTTCCTATAAATGCTTGTAGTGAAATTGTTGTTTGATCGGTCAACCAACACGTATAAAAATGGAAGTTTATTTCCATTTTCTATTTCAATAGTAAATTTGATTGTAGATTCTTTGTTATTGATCGTGTCTAAAAAGCAGTATAAGTCGTCTATGCTAGGTTCCCAAATTGCAAAAATATCGTCAACGTAGCGCCACCATACTTTAGGTTTTTTTGAAGAATTAAAGATAAAGTTTCCTCAAAGTATTTCATAAATATATTAATTATTATGGGTGACAAAGAAGAACCCATAGCCATTCCAAAATCTTGTCTGTAGAAACTTTCTTCATATTGAAAATATATTGTTTTTAAACAAAGTTCCATAAGTTTTACTATTGTATTAACTGATAATTTTGTTGTTTCTTGAAGTGAATTATCAAATTCTAATTTATCTTTAATAATTTGTATAGATTTATCTACTGGTACATTGCTGAATAAACTTGCAACATCAAAACTTACCAAAATTTCATGGTTATTTATTTGTGTATTTTTCAATTTTGATAAAAAGTCTGCTGTGTTTTTTAGTGTGGTTGAATTCGTATGGTTTGATGATTTTGAGTAAAAATTTTGAAATATTCTGCAATGGTGAGTTTATCGAGCTTACAATGGGTCGTAAAGGAATTCCAGTTTTGTGTATCTTGGGGACTCCATATATGTGTGGTGGTTTACTGTAGTGGGTTGTAAGTTGTTTTCTTTCTGAAAAAGTAAATTCGTCTTTGTGTTGTGAAATAATGTCTCTTGCTGTTTGTTGAGTTTTGTATAAGTGCCTGTGTTAATGAGGTCTGTCATTTTAGTTTTGTATTCTTGTGAATCTAAAATTACAGTTGCATTGCCTTTATCAGCTGGTAGAATTTTAATAGTATCATCTTTAGTAAGTATTTTGATAGATTGTCTCTCAATTGGAGTTACATTTTGTGAGATATTTTGCTCTTTTTGTAGAAGTAACTTGTTTCTAATGCGATACTCGTTTGATACTTCTGGTGGTAATATTTGGGCAGTATCATGTCTAATTGAGGAATGTTTTGAGAAGTGACCGCATAATTCAATCCCTTTGAAAGGACGTATTGTTCTGTTGACGTTATTTGTCTTTTAGATAGGTTTATCACAGTTTTGTTGAGAAAGTTGTTATTTGTTTTTGTTAAGTGGGTTGTATGTTTGTTGTTTAGGGGATTATTGAATTTGTTTATATTTCTATTTTTACAGTTTCGAAATTCGAATTCATGTGAATATTGGAAAGAATTGAAAATTTGAGTATAGTCTGATTGACCATGAGTTTCCTTCAATATATTTTCTAACTTAAAAATTTCGGTATTTCAGCTTACCTTTTGTCTTCTATGATATTGAATTCTATTTCTAACTAGTGCGTTACCTGTTCTGATTTGAATTTTCTTACTACCTCTGTCAGAGAAAGGCATTTTTGGCAAAACACCTTTTGGAATTATTTTCTCATTTCTGCATTTGATTAGGAATGTCAAGCAGTTTTCTGAATGTTCTAATTTCTTGTGTAGTCCTTCGAGTTCTCTAAAATTATTGATTGAAGTTGGCCCATACCGCATTCTTAAGCTCGATAAACTCACCATTGCAGAATATTTCAAAATTTTTACTCAAAATCATCAAACCATACGAATTCAACCACAACACACTAAAAAACACAGCAGACTTCTTATCAAAATTAAAAAATACACAAATAAATAACCATGAAATTTTGGTAAGTTTTGCTGTTGTCAGTTTATTCAGCAATGTACCAGTAGATAAATCAATACAAATTATTAAAGATAAATTAGAACTTGATAATTCACTTCAAGAAAGAACAAAATTATCAGTTATTACAATAGTAAAGCTTATGGAACTTTGTTTAAAAACAACATATTTTCAATATGAAGAAAGTTTCTACAGACAAGATTTTGGAATGGCTATGGGTTCTTCTTTGTCACCCATAGTAAGTAATATATTTATGAAATACTTTGAGGAAACTTTTATCTTTAATTCTTCAAAAAAACCTAAAGTATGGTGGCGCTACGTTGATGATATTTTTGCAATATTGGAACATAGCATAGACGACTTATACTGATTTTTAGACACGATCAATAACAAAGAACCTACAATTAAATTTACTATTAAAATAGAAAATGGAAATAAACTTCCATTTTTAGACCTGTTGGTTGACCGATCAAACAACAATTTCGCTGCAAGCATTTATAGGAAACCAACGCATACTAATAGATATTTGAATTTTTATTCAAATCATTCTTTAAATGTAAAAAAAGGAGTCATTAAATCCTTATATGACAGAGCCAAAGCAGTTTCAGCAACAAACGAAATTTTTGAGAAAGAGTTATGTTTGATAAAGAAGTTTTAGAACAAAACGAATACCCAAGAAATTTCATAAACAAAATTTACCAAATCGAGAAAAAACAAAGAAACACAAACGACACAAACAACACCCAATACTTCCAATTTAAATAACAACACACAAACTGATATTAACTCTACAATTATAAACGTTATTCCTTATGTTTCCGACCTCTCTGAAAAAAGTAAACGTATTAGCGATAAATACCAAGTAAAAACGATTTTTAAAACAAATAATACTTTAAGATCAAATTTGACAAAAACAAAACCGGAAAACGGTATCCAAAGTTCCAAAAATTGTGCCTGCGGAAAAACATATACCGGTGAAACATTAAGACCTCTCCAAATTAGAACAAAAGAGCACCAATACAACGTCTCAAGAAGACATATAGAGACAGATCAAGATTGGAAAATTATGTACTCACCGATAACGGTACACACAAAATGGACTGGAGTAAGACAAAAATACTACTTAAAGAAGAACATACCAAAAAAAGAAAAATCAAAGAAAGTGTCTGCATGTTGTTGAATAATGGAGAAATCGGGACACCCTCTGTAGAGATACCGGTTGCATGGCAACAGCTCCTGACGAATGAACATCAAAAAGGAAACTTCAAAGTCAATTAATCAGTCAATTGACATTGCCAAAAAAGTCAAGCGACGAATATAGTGCAAAACATTCAAACAAACATTATTCGACAACGATTCCTGATAAGGAATCGAAACGTCACAAAAAAACAGATAAGTACAACACAAAATACATCCCAACATATTGTGCTGGAATACTAGTTGACAAATCTGTAGACCTACTTTCTCACTGTTGATCATGCGGTAGAGTTTTTTCTATAAGAGGGCAACTAGTGTTCCGGGCAGTGTCCACAAACTGCCCTTAGATACTACACCTTGATATTCAAGTACTTAACTTATCTATATTTTTCAGACACCACTGCGAGGAGAGAAAATCCCAGATGAACATTCAAAATAATCATTTACCTCCTCAATCATTTAGAAACTACTTAGTTATTTTAATTTTAGAAAATAATATATATAAACTATAAGTTGGAATAAAATTTCAGTATTGGGGCTGCGTTTTTGGTGCTCAGGTGCCCAGTGGCGGCATTAAGTTAAATCCAGCCCTGGGTAAAATACTATCAAATTTATCATATTTCTAATTTACTGATCAAAAAAATTCATGTGGAATGATAAATAAAGTACTAGACATAAAAAATAATTTGTAGTTAGTTTCTACTATGCGCTATTCACAATTAACGTAACAAATAAAAACAGAATGGAATCACCCCTGGATATTCTAAATCGAAGGCAATTCAAAATGAAGTGAATAAGTAGTCTCAGAGAAATCAGTGGAGATTCATTCAACCGCAATGTAAATCACTTTTTTGGATTTTCTGGAAAACGAAGCAGTTAGAACAGTGTAGTAAATTATATGGAAATCGGCATTGATGAAGCTTTTTGAAAGTAATCGTTCAGCATACATGAGGTTTAAGCATTTTTGGGGGGGGGGGGGGAATAACACCACAATTCACGAAATTAATGTCTTTTATCACATTGATTTCGTATTTTCTTTGCCCTTGACAAAGGGGTCTGACCCAGACGTTTGAAATATACAGTATTTTCGTGAAGCGTGGTGTTATTTCCCAAAAAAGTGCTTAAACATTGACAAACTATGCCACAACTATCCTTCAAGAAACAACAACGAAAAATTATTCCGAACAATTTATATCCTTCTCATTCATTGAAATTGTTGTTGAAAATACTCAAGACTCTGTGGATTATATTGAAGTAAAAAGAGGTTAGCAAATTTTCCAAAAAGTATTATCAGTACAAAATAATGAACAAGAAAAGTAAACAATAAAATTGTAAAATTCATAATAGAATAATATTATTTACAAGCCCATAGAAATCTATATTTAATATGTTTAATTCATATTGCTCATCTGAAAAATCCTTTTTCTGCAAAATGAGGCTGATTCGTCTGCATTGTATAGCAACATTGGCTGAAACTCAGTCAAACCAAATGACGCAAAATTTGCTGTTTTCGTTACCGGCCTTTGTCGGGTAATTGACCAAATTATTCTAAACGATATTTTATTTGTTATCGGGAAAGCCTCGTAATAGGGTAAACATTACGCAATTTCTGCAATAAACATTGTTTCAATTAATTACTCGTGTTTTGTTTGACAATGTATATAACAGCGAAAGGGTGATGAAAATGGGGTATGAAAAAAAAAACAAGAAAATTATGTTAATAAATTAGTCATTGCAAAACTAAGTTAAATTTGATTTTCTTTCTCCGAATTTTAAGAAATAAATCGAAATTCTTTTATTTTTTTGGTTTACCAACTAGAAAAGATGACTTTAATGTTAAAAATACCTAATTTTTTAATCATATTTTAAAAAAGGATTAAATATAGTGCAGAAATCAGCAGCATTTTGAAACATTTAATAAGTATAAAACTATATTCAGTATAAATCTTATATATCTACACAATGGACTCTTAGAAACCGTAGGAGTTATATTGTAGGTTATATTAGGAAAAAAATGCCATTTACATAGTGTTTTAAATTTCTGGCATTATTTTAACAGATTAAAAGATAGGATTCACGGATTTTTAGTACGAGGTTACGTTTTGGAAAAAGCATCATCAACTTTTTTTAATAGAGGCCGTTTTTTATTATAAAATTTTATTTTACATGTTAAAATAGGTTATATATCACTTGTAGTGGTTTACAATGTTTTCAGGTTTCAGTTTTAGCTATCATTTACTATTATTCAAGAAAAATCTACCCTTTGGCACTGAACACTCAACGTTTAATAATATAATTGTAAATTTGAAACTAGCGATATTAATTATAATTATTGTATGATTTGATTCTGTTTTTCCGGATTTGGATCGCGTCATTTTTTCGAATTAATTTATTTATATATCTGAACCAACATATAAATAAAGTTTACCAACGTTTCGCCCACACTTATAAGGGGCTTTTTCAAGGGTGAGAAAACACAAATGTTTTTACAAATTGTGCTTCAGTGTGACAAGTTTAATAAAGTGAAGTTTCAAAGTGTGTTTGTGAGAAAAATACTAAATGAATGTGTTCGCCGTAAGGTAAGTAACATTTGTATTTTCTTACCCTTGAAAAAGCCTCTTATAAGTGTGGTCGAAACGTCGCAAATTTTTTTTATATGCCGGTTTAGGTATATAAATGAATTAATGAAAAGAAAAAAATTGAGCGGTCCAAATTCGGAAAAAGCTGAATCAGCTGTGACTCTGGCCGCGAAAACCTACGTTCTCTATTGTATGATTTCCCTCGAAAACCCGTTGGCATAATTATTCCTCATTGGCGTCTTCCATAAGAAGTATGGCCACCTTATACATGCTGTATTTCTAGGAACACCGGGATAATTAAAGAACATCACTACAATAAATTGACAAGTAATCTAAAAGATAACTGGCGAATAAAAACGGCAGCAATCTTTCAGAGTAGTTACCGAATTGTATTTCCACAACTTATCGAGTGTTACTCTGCCATAAAATGCAAAACTTTGACGTAACAGACTTCTGAAAAGAAATACTCAACCATATTTAAACAAGTGAAAGACCGCGTAACATTTTATATTATGAGTGAAGTAAATTGACCACAAAAAAGATTTTTTTTCAAAGATCGCTCTTTCTTGCATGATTTTATTGTACTATTATTCAATTGTTTGCATTTTAATGATTAGTAAAATTGGTTGATTTTTTTGTTCTTTTTGAGTTATTAAATCAACGGCTTTCTTAGATAAATGTTTTTCCAGAGAAGTGCCTACCTCCAGACATATTTCTTGAATAATTTTAAATGATTGCTGGAAATACTCATATTTTAGATTTTATTATCATTCCACTGACAAATGAGGTCAGGCTTTCAGGCAATATAGATATTTAAATATACAGTTCTCAACCGCAAATGTGACACTATTTCCCAAAAAATCCTAAAAAATTATTTGGTTGTAGCCTTGCAATGTGGACCATTACACTTTCCCAAGACAAATCGTAAACATCTTTTTAAAATATGTCACAGTTAGTATTTTATAAGTGTTTAACACTTTCAAAATACAGTCGAATTTCTACAACATATAGTTTAAAAAACCTTCTAAGTCTGTCGCGTTATCAAATTTATTATTAACAACATTTAACATGGCCAAGGCATAAATCTGAATGCAGACTGAACCTTATTTTGATTTTAAAAATTCATTCTTTCCAAACAATTTCACGGCAGGAACGTCCCGTATCGAAGCTTTAAATCGAAATGAAAATCACAGAGGCGTACAATATATCAAAATGACATATCAGACAGAAATTGAAAGTGAAATTCTATTTGGCAAGAGCGATTTTTCGCCTTGTGACAAGAACCACAGAAAACGCGCGTCGCCGAAAGGGAACTTGACAATCACTCTATCATATTTATATTGTGTCAAGTATAATCTTGTTTGCCCTAGACGATTCCTCGACTTCGAGTCCCGACTGAAATACAAGCATATTTTCCAATGAAAAAGTTTCCGCATTTCTAACAAAAGTTTTCGTATAACTTCCGGTCTAGGCCATCTCGCGAAATAATCTCGATACACTCTAGTAACAAAGTTTGACGGTCAGAAGCAAACTAGATTAGATATCTAATGCTGTGGGAGATGTTAGAAGAGCTTACAGAAACAAATCGATTGAAACAAAATGCCCTGCTGAAATAAATCATCAAGGAAAATCCACTTAATAAAATACAGCCCTAGAGCGGGAGTCATCCATTTTCGGTCTGGAAAAAGGATTTGTTATTATGATTTCAACTTCAATAATTCTAAACTAACTGTCATAAAATGTTTCTCAGATGCTATTGGGTGACAATTACCCATAAGGTTTACAAGGACCCACCCAAAATTTTAGATTCATTTTTCCTCAATCTTTTGAGTTCATAGAGTTATCGTTTAAGAATTACTGGGCTCATTTCTATCAATATTGGATTATTGGGATATCTATGAAAAATACCTAAGTACCAAAACCTTGCCAACCAAACAAAAATGCTTAAAATTACGCTTATGCAAATATCATAAGCATCTGGCACATCCTCTGACATACAAAACTAATGTTAAATATATATATAAAGCTGACTGGAAAAGATTTGACTAGTGATGTGCCGATTCGATTATTTCAGTAATAGATTAATCGATTACGCATATAACAGTAATCGATTATAATCGATTATTAATCCATTAATAACACAGCTCTACAAAAAGATATTTTTTTTTGCCCTGGATATCTGTGAAAAATTTTATGTTATCAAGTGTCCATATCACGAATATATATATGAAAGCTCTGAATGTGCTCTTATTTTTATGATATACTCACAAATCTTATAATTTGAACAATAATCAGCTTTTTATTCATAAAAATCGATTTTATCAGTCATGATTATGCATCTGCACAACTTTTTCGCGCATACAAACATCACGTGATCCCTACTCTTAGCAATCCCCACCCTTTGCTCCGCAGAACAGCTGAGATCTCAGTTATTCGACAATACGAAGTACCTACACGTGAATCTAAATAAGTTCTTATGAGTTAATATTTCTTTTCAATTACTGAATATATATTTAAATATATATTTGTTTTGTCTTTTAAAATATGAGTTTGTCAAGAAAAAAGTGTAAATATAGTACTGATTTGTTTTGTTATATTTGCGGTGTTTATTTGACAAAAAAAAACAACGAAACATCACAGAACGTATTGGAAGACATATTTTTGAATGTGGAAAAAATTATCCGCATCTAAAAAGATGTCAATTCAATATGAGACATGTAATTCCGAAAGACAAACTGGAAGAACATCATCAAAATTGCCTGGAGAAAAGGGAGGATGTATTGTATTTATTAAATCAAAGCAGATATCCACTATCAAGAAACGAAGATGAACAACCAACAAGATACCCGATTTATAATATACACATACCAACAACAGAATCGTGGGATGATTGAAATATGTCCCTATAATGCACATCATGTGTGGAGGCTTACACTGAATATTTTGGTTTTAAAATGGACAAACTAGAAAAACCATGGGTTCCTCATAAAGTTTGTAAGTTATGCGTTGAGTCTTTACGGTTATGGAAAAAAGGAGAAAGTTCTGAATTAGACTTTGGTATTCCGATGATCTGGAGCCTACAAATCATTTCGATGATTGTTACTTGCGTTGTAGATGCTAAAGGTTTTAATCGCAATCAAACCTGGAGATCCAGATTTACAGTCTACAAAATGTCCTATACTACACAGTGAAAATCTTCCTCGGCCTATTTACGTTTCAAAAGTAATTCGAATGCCCTCAGAAACAATGATGTTACCAAATTCACAGAAATCGGGACAGTCTACAAGTGAAAGTGAATGGTAAGGTGAAACATCTACGCCCAAGTTATTTTCTCAAAATGAACTCAGTGACTGAATACGTGATCTCTATTTATCAAAACAAGGATCAGAAATATTAGCCTTAAGATTGAAAGAAAAAAATTTATTGGCCCCAACAGTGACAATTACGACATACAGGACACGAGAAAAAGAGTTATTGCAATTTTTTAGTGAAGATGAAGGTCTGGTGTACTGTAATGATGTCGCGAAGCTACTTTTAGACATGGGTTTTACAGCATACACACCTAGTGAGTGGCGACTTTTCATTGACAGTTCTAAAAGAAGTTTGAAATGCGTTTTACTGTACAATGGTAATAAATTTGCATCTATTCCAATTGTCCATTCAACAAAACTCAAAGAGGAGTATGAAAATGTAAAATTAGTTTTAGAAAAAATTAAATACTCGGAACATCAATGGCCGATCTGTGTAGATTTGAAAATGGTTAATTTTTTACTCGGTCAACAGAGTGGATACACGAAATACCCGTGCTTTATTTGTATGTGGGACAGTAGAGCAAAGCAACATTTTTGGAATCAAGATGTTTGGTCTGTGAGAGATTCTTTAACTGTCGGTAAAGCCAATGTAATAAGAGAGCCATTGGTAAGCAGAGACAAAATCATACTGCCACCATTACATATTAAGTTAGGAATGATCAAGCAATTTGTAAAAGCATTAGACAAAGACTGTTTAAATAACATTTGTAAAAAATTTCCTAAGCTTAGTATAGAAAAGTTGAAATGTGGAATATTTGATGGTCCTCAAATACGGCAAATGATGAAAGACTCAGATTTTATCTTAGTTATGACTGTTCCGGAAAGTAAAGCATGGGAAAGTTTTATATTAGTAGTCGAAAATTTCCTAGGTAATCATAAAGCACCAAATATGCTAAATATATTTTGAAAACTGATAAAATGCACTGTACTTTCAGTTTTGGCTTCAATGACTCATCCCTATTTCTCATCAGATGTCTTGACAGTGGAAAGAAATAATTTAATTAGTAACAGTAGACAGTATTCAGATAACCATTAACTTAATAAACCAATGGAAAAATAGTTCTTTAAATAAAAACTTTATAAACTGATGGGAAAATATAACAATACAATCTCCCATAATTTTCATATTGTGCTCAAGAAAATCCTAGATCCGTCCATGAGCCTTGACAGCTATTGTCAATGCACCGCTGGCTGGCTGTGGCATATTCGTACATTTAATGCAATAGTTACTATTATTTTAAACCAATTTCCCGACATTATAGGCAAAATCCAAGATAGAAAAATTAAAGTGGAATTTATGAACCTTCAACATATCTTTTGTATATTCCGATCGTACTAGTCTCGTTAGTACCCCATTGTATTGCAGGTAAAATTATTTTAATTTCAATTCTTCAAAAACTACTTATTCAATAGTATTCATCGTGACCCATATAAACTTAATCTGATAAACTATCGTTACCGGAAAGTTATAGATTTTCGGAAAAAAATCCACTTTTTACCAGTTTTTCTAATTTTCTCAATGAAAAATGATCCATTCAGGATACATAAGCGCTCATTAAGAAAGATTTTTGATTCTCTCCAACTTTTCTGTGGAAATTCGTATTTGTGCTGGTTTTTATGATTTAAATACCGTGATAATATAAGCGAATTACTGCTTAATTAAGAAATATTGTATACATGTTTTGGAGAAGTCCTTCTTCAAATTGGCATCAGAAAACGAACCTAATGGAGATATTCGTACTGTTCATAACTAATAACAAGGGATGCGCCTTTTTGCAATGACTGGTTTACCACAATCAACAAAAAAAAATTGGAAGAATGGTAGAATATTTTGACAATCGATTATTATCGATTATTCAAATTGTAATCGATTGCGGTCGACTATTTTAATAATCGATTAATCAATTATTGATAATCGATTTCGCACATCACTAGATTTGACGTACCTACTTTTTATCAAATTTTGTCGTTGTTTGCAATGTTCTTGGGTAGTTTCGTCTATAAGTTACCAACTATTTAAATAAGGATGAAGTGTATACGTATTTGTAACACAAACGAAAATGTAGTGGGACAATTTTAAAAATTTATCGGGATTACTGGTTGTTCTTCAAAGATGGTATCTGTCAAAGATGTTCTCATTTAAATAAGTATTAAGGATTTGATCAAAAAATCTTCCTATAAACAAAAACATGTGCTGTGTATAATTCGACAAAAAAATGTTCCAGTTTCAAATTTGAAATAGTTGTTCCTCAATTTTCTATATAATGTTTAAGAATATTTTCTATTTCGACGTTTCCCGTTTATCAAATACAAATTTAATTGTTTACTTGATATAACAATTCAAATTTCATTACTGTCAATTCACCTATTCTTTTACCAAGACTATCTCTACTGATTCAACAACTGTCCGTTTATATACCTATCCTATCTTCTAAAAAGAACGATCCACTAGTTTTTTTTTCTCTCACGAACATTCCAGACTAATTGCTCTACCACAGAAATTTAGAAAATTGTTTATGTACGCTATACAACAAATTCTAGTCGTTTTAAGGGTTGCAATGGAGTTGTGTGGAAGCATTATTTTAATCACAGGTTGAACTCCTTTTTGAAGAGGCAGTGTCAAAATTGAACTTTGCAATACAAATTTGAGGAGAATGGAGACATCATGGAGAAGCCTGTGTCTAAAACAGGATGGATTAAGGCTGTTAGAGATATAACAATGTTTTGAAATGTTGTCAAAGCTAAGGGGTTGGTTATTCATTTGGTGGTATGGATTTATCAGCCCTGTTTCAGAGAGTGTCATCCACAGCCTCATATTTAGTTGATCTTTGTCCTTGTACAATATAGATCGTTTTAAAACCACTGTGTTGTTTACATGTATAACACACTAAAGGTTTCAGATCTTTTCCAGTAAATAAAGTATAAAGAAAATAATTATTTTAAATTTAAAAATGATTGTTATTATCAACATATTTTATGAAAGTTAAAAAATTGTTTCTGAGTAATGATTCTACCCAAATTCGTCTGTAATCATTTAATTTTTCACAGTCACATTTTTCCAAATATAAAGTATGACTTTGAGTAAATTGTATGCTGTAATAATTCACAGAAGTAAACTTCAAAACCGATAGTCCCTTTTGACACTCAACAAAAAGTATTACAAAAGACGTTTTCCATTATAAGAAATGTTTCCCCTGCTTTTCCAAACTCTCATTTCGGTTGGAGTAAATTTCTAATTGCGGCTGAAGGATGATAACCGTTAAACTTCATGGCCAAATTTCCCCTTCCCCCTATAAAATATCGCTATGAGGTTTGGTCATTATTAAAATGAAGTGAATAAAAAGTTTTGAATCAATTTCCGAGATTATAAGGAGTCTCTCCGACCGCCATCATTCAACGAGCTCAAAATTATTCGGGGTTTTCCCTTCGGAAAGTTTCAAACCTTTTTTCAAATTCAACTTGTGCAGCTTTTACCTGATTACCTGACTAAAACATCACCGATAAGTTTTCTTTCACCTTCACCAACCGGATAAGCTAATTTGAATTTGAAGTGGCCCGATGGCTTTGAATGCTTTTAACTGCGGAAAATTCCTAGCTCACCCTTTATGTTTTCTTTTCACGGAAAATGGCTAGTGCGGAGCGTAATTCCATCAGAAATTGTAAACTAAAATACGCTTATTCTTTATTTATGTCATGTGTTGGAAAAACATGTATGGTTTAAAGTACATGCCCGTTTGCACTAAACACAAAAGCAAATATTTTATTAAAGTCAGTGATCCTGGGAACCTGGGGTGGATAATAACTTAAACTTGCACAAAGTCTCTCTCTCATATATATATATATATATATATATATATATATATATATATATATATATATTCGTAATTATAATATTTTACGTACGTTTCGACCAGTTCTTGATCTTTTTCTATTTTTTTTCTCGTTTGTAAAATAGCTGACAACATGATTTAAAAAACACTTAACACTATTAAAAAAATTAAAATATTAAAAATTATTACATCACTACAACTAAATTCTATCTAACTGCCTCATGATAGCAAGTCAACTTGTAATTTGACTTGCCATATATATATATATATATATATATATATATATATATATATATATATAAATAAATAATATATATATATATATATATATATATGTATTAGGTGGTTTCCGGGAATTCATCCGCGTAGTTGATAATTGATCCCTGCCGGGATCGATGGTAATATGACGACGTTTCGGCAGAGTCACATCTGCCCTCTTCAGGTCGGTTCGCATAATTCTCGTAGCCTTCTGCTTTCGCTTCTAGTTACTCGAATAATAGTATTCGACAATTATGCGAACCGACCTGAAGAGGGCAGATGTGACTCTGCCGAAACGTCGTCATTTTACCATCGATCCCGGTAGGGATCAATTATCAACTACGCGGATGAATTCCCGGAAACTACCTAATACATTTAGTGCCCGCGAAAACTTAAAAACAAATATATATATATATATATATATATATATATATATATATAAACTAGAAAGGAAGTCACGGCTCTATAGAAGTACAAAATTCTAGAGTACTATCAGGAATCAGCCAATGTATAAAGGTATACTCTTTTAATTATATATTTTGAGAGCTTTCGAAATCAGTCAAAAAACTACAATTAACATAAAAGTCAAACTATAATATTACGTTAAAATGTAATAAAAATTTACGTCAGTTGAGACTGAATTCAGAATTAACTTTATAGCACAAAGTAAACATTAGAAACGTTATGAATTAATAGGTAATATTTTTACATTTCAACTGTTTAGGAGAATGTCAATGTCAAATCGAAATTTACAGAGAAGTTGATTACTATAGTAATTATTAAAAAAATCTGCAAATTGTTGGACAAAAAAAATGTTTAATACTATCAAGTTAGTGAATATGAATTAACCAAGAATAGAATTAGAGTGATAAAATTTTGAAATTTTATTATCGATTTCAAGCAAATTCCAATATATAACGTTAAGGTTTAACAGATCAGTTTTGTTATTTATCTTATCATCAAAGCTATTAATATATACCATCTCCAAAAAAAAAATTATATGAATTTGGCTCTATTGCAAGGATGCTGGCGTTATCAACGTTTGGTATATGACAATTCTCAACACAATGATTAGTTAAAGCAGAAGATTCTTTGTTCAATCTTATCTCGCTTTTTGAAAAGTTATTCTATCTTTAAGCTTTCTTGAAGTTTGTCCAATATAAGTGGCTGGACAATTGTTACAATCAATTTTATATTTTACATTTGATTGGAGAAATTTTGGGATTTTAACTTTAACTTTACTGAACAAATCATTAACAGTTTTAAGAGACTTGTATGAAAATTTTAAATTAGGCTGATTATTGGAAATCTTCTAGATCTTGGGGGTGATCTCTTTAATTAAGGTATGGAAGGGACACATGTACGTAATTGGAATTCTCTAAATTTGAATCATCGTTTGCATTAGAATTGTTATTATTAATTGGTATCTGATTTCTATGCGGAAATATTTCGGCGGCTAGAATTTGTGGATTATTCAATAATAATTTATTTAACAACTTGGGAGGATAAGAATTATCTAAAAATAACAAATTTTTTAAGTCTCTATCAATAAAAGTTGGATGACAAGTTTTGAAAATTCATTGAGAAGATTCATTTCATTTTGAATGGATGGTTAGAGTAGAAATTCATATACCTTTAGTTATATCTTCCATCAATAAACACTGGAACTCTATTTCGATACACTGTAATATAAATTATAATAATTTTGTTGTGCTTATTAAATTTGTTTTTACCACTACAGTTTTCTCTTTTAATGAGAATTTTTATATACAAATATTCGGCTGTCCAATGGGCTCTAAGTTGTGTGCCATTTAATCACAATACGTAATGGATGATCTTCTTGACGATTGTGTTTCTAGACGTGAATTTGAACTCAAGTTTTTAAAGAAATATGTAGACGATATTATTTGTGAAATCCCATTTGGTAGTAATTTAGATTTTAAGCATTTTTAATGAATGTTATTGCTTTCTTAAATTCACCGTTGAAGAAGAAGACCATAATTTAAGCGTACCTTTCCTTGATACAGGAGTTTTTAGAGACGAACATTCTCAAGTTGGACTGGCATAGAAAACCAACAACGTAAGTGAAGTATATCACATATATCGTCATTGCGAATCCTTTTAATTTTTTAATTTTTTTAAATTTCTTGTTCATTTTGTGTTAATACCATTGAAAACGAGGTCTGATTCAGACCTTGAAACGTTTGACTTTGAAATATACAAGTTCATGTGGTGTTATTCCGAAAGAACTCCTAAAAAATAAAAACCAGAGATGCCACAATTATCATTCCGAAAACACATGGGGATACCCCGGAACTATTACAGTTTCTTTTTAATTCCATATAAGAAAGTCGGTAAATAAGTTTTTCCCAATTTTCTATGACACGGTAAAAGAATTGAAAGAAATATGGGACCACTTCGGGATCCCCGGGAACAGGATCCAGTATAAACAGTCGAAGTTTCTTGAGTCATTTGCGAGTAATTACTGAACAAACTTAAAAATAAATACGTGTACCTTCTTCAAAAGGCTCAGTTATCACTTAATGGAAACACTTCGTAAAGAGATAAAACGTACTGTTATAACCGTAACTTTATACTAATAGTTATTTTGTGCGGATATTATTTCGGAATGTAAGATGAGTACACAATTTGCATTTTAACTGAGGCCCACCGTGCTAAATATTCGTAAGCAATTTGTATTCCCTCTATTACAAACTCAATCTTGTCAGAAAGGCCCTTGTTTGTCGATTCACCTTAAATGGCCCTGGCACGTGATACTCTAATTTATACCCGTTATTAAACGACATGGGCCGAATAATTTATACGATTTACTCCAGTTCAAATTTCATATACCCACATTGCAATCCGAGATATATATATATATATATGTATTGGATGGTTTCCGGGAATTCATCCGCGTAGTTGATAACTGATCCATCCCTGCTGGGATCGATGGTAAAATAACGACGTTCCGGCAGAGTCACATCTGCCCTCTTCAGGTCGGTTCGCATAATTCTCGTAGCCTTCTGCTTTCGCTTCTAGTTACTCGATATATATATATATATATATATATATATATATATATATATATATGCTCTAGCTACAGTAGACCAGCATCTATATCGCACATTTTATTTTCATTATTTAATTATTAAAACTTACTCTTATTAAATCTTGATGGTATAAGATAAATATTTCCTGTCTTAAAAACATTATTTTTACGGATTAAAATTAAGAACTGTATATCTAACAATCCAAACGTTTCAAAGTCTCGGTCTGAGCTCGTTTTCAATGGAATGATCAAAACCAGGTCAGATCCAGACCTTGTAACGCTTAGGTTTTTAGATAAAGAGTTGGACTTCCGGTTAAGTAGAGGGGCAGCCGCAAATGTGTGTCTCGTACATTCAGGAAAATTAGTATATAGTTGCAAGTTTCGCTTCATCAAGTAGATTCCATAATTAAAAGATTAGTGATTGGTGATAGTGATTGTTAAGGCAGAAATCCAAGGTTCTCTCGGGCTTGTAAATATTTCTACCTTTATATAGATTAGACAATTTAAAATACTTGTGTATGGCCCCAGGCCTGAAAGGCTACCCTTGGAAAAAGAAAGAAATACACAGTTCCTGTTTACAAAAACCTCCATAAATATAAACTAGAACATGCCACTAGAAACCACATATATATATATATATATATATATATATATATATATATATATATATATATATATATATATATATGTTATATAAGTTTATAACATGAACTTTGTGTGAACTTGTGTAACAACTATATTTCGTCGTTCCCAGCTGACTCAGAGACACGTGGAGTATCACATTACAGTACCGCCGAGCATCCGTGAGAATCGCCGTGTCGAAAGTGCTGATTCATCATTGTAAACGTTATAAATTGTAGAATTTCACTTAATCTTTATTCATTACTACTCAGTCTGTTGTTAGTTATTATAGTCATTATGTCAATTTTGTATTTTGTATCTTAAAAAGTTATTATTTTGTTAAAGTTAATAAAAATCTTTTTTAAAAAGTTTAATTTGAGAAGTGTGATATAACAAATTGGCGCAGTCAGTAGGATCCGTCAACGTTACTAGAACACGAGCTTACTTCTAACTGGTAGCGGCGGATTCCTATCCCTCAACGGAGCAAAGAACCTGGAAGCAGTCCCAACTGCGATAACAAGGAGAACACGGATCTTCCAATGTTCCTGTTGATATGAGTAGTAGTGAATCGTCTAACGTTTAAGACTTTAATAATTGATATTAATATTTGGTTGATTTTAATATTTTGATTATTTGATATTTTTGTAATTCAGTGAATTGAATCACCGATTTATTATTTGATTACATTAATATTTTATGATTTAATTGATTAATTTGATTTTATTCATTCGATTGAGTGAACTATTTGATTTATTGATTTTATTTACATTTTATTTTATTAATACCATTCTATCATCCAAATAACTTTGGTATTTCCCCATTTACAAATTTATTGATTATTGATTTTTACACCATTTATTTTTAAGTAATTTCGAAAAGATTGTTGAGGAGGTCTTGAATTATTTTGTCTATTCATGGGTTTTCTCTCCTCCAAATTTTTTCCTGTAACAGATAAGTATTTAAAAATTGTATATGTAGAACAAAGTGTAGTAAGGCAATTTCGTAAAATTGCCCGGATTACTGGCTGTCTGTACACAGATTCTTCCTCACAGTTTTTCTGAGAGAAAGAGATGTCTATAAAATGATCAACCAGTATTCCTGTATATAAGTAATGTATTGTATATTGTGTAATACTTATCTGTGTATGGAGACGTTTCAACTCCGAGTCTGGAGTCGTTGTCAATCGTTTAGTGTTGTTTTCGAGGTTTTTTTCTAAAAAATTTTCGCTTTGATTTTGAATTTATTGTTTGTCAAAAAATTTGACACTGACAATTTTTTTTGACAAACAATAAATTCAAAATCAAAGCGAAAATTTTTTTAACAACTTTCGACCGTCTGTAATACAGACAAACCCAAATTATCGTTCCGAAAGAACCCATCATTTTAACAACTATCATAATGTCAACTATCCCGAATATTCTGCAAATGACTATGATTATTATACTGATAATAACCAGCAGAATTTCGATTATAACGACCAAAACTATGAAAGCCCTGAGTTCGACCAAATAGTAGATGATACCCCTGTCGAACCTTTCAGTCCTCACGAATACCAGGATTTTCTAGCGCTTCCGATCCTAGATCAGCCCCCCGATTCGACAACTACCCTTTCAGAAGTCCAAACCCAAATACAGAACTTGAATTTGGAAGATTTCAATCCCGATCTGAACTTCCCAGAACAAACATTTCTTTAAGTCCCCTTCTGACAGTAAATTCCAAGAACCTCTATTAAATCAACGACGCTTCTGGAAAATTTAAACTCCTAATTGATACCGGAGCTGGTATCTCCATTTTCAAAGAAAACACTGTCAAAAACTTCTCACAAAGATCTCCCGAAAGAGTAACAATTCATGGCATTACTCATGAAAAAATCCCGATCTCACAATCCACCCTCATTCCTTTCGCTCTAGGTAATCCACACAAGGTCTTCATCTACGATCTAGATATTGAGTTTGTTGAAATATTAGGTCTTGATTTTCTCGAGCATTATGAATGTATCGTCGACTTAAAATCCAAACAATTAATTATTAACTTTAAAACTATCCCCCTACATAAAGTGCCCGACCACGACCAATCTAATACACGACCAACAGACACCCCCAGTACTAACGCACAACCTCATACGCATAACAATCAAATAACAATCCAGGCACGTACCGAACAAATTTTCAAACTAAAATGTGAACTTTCAAACACCGACGCAATTTTACCGACACAAGTAATTGACAAAGTACGACTTCCCAACGCAGTTGTACGTGTTAATTCAAATGGAGGATTTCTGACTTCGATAATAAACGCGAACGCAATGCCAAAAACTGTTAACTTTCCCAATCTTCATTTAGAACGCCTTGACAATACACATCCTCTCTTAAATCTGAATACACACGATTACTCTGAACCTACAAACTTAAGACAGAAACTTTACAATCAGGGAACAAATTCGGACAGAACATCTTAACGACGAAGAGCGAGAACTTATCACGAATCTCTGCTAAGAATTCGAAGATATTTTCTATCTCGAAGGCGATGTTTTGACGTTTACTAACGCCGTCAAACACTCTATTGACACCAATTATGCCAAGCCCGTTTTCATGAAATCGTACAGATATCCTCAAGTCCATAAGGAGGAAGTGAAAACCCAAATTTCCAAAATGCTTAATCAAGGCATTATCAGGCACTCTTCTTCTCCTTGGTCCTCCCACGTATGGGTCGACCTCAAGAAACTCGATGCTTCTGGTAAGCAAAAGTGGCGAGTTGTTATGGACTATAGGAAATTAAACGAACTAACTGTAGACGATAAATATCCTCTGCCCAACATTTCCGATCTCCTCGACCAACTTGGTAAGTGTCAATACTTTTCGACTGGATCTCGCTTCCGGGTTCCACCAGTTGGAAATCCTTGAGGAAGACATTCCCAAGACCGGTTTCTCTGTTGACAATGGCCATTACGAATTCGGTCGTATGCCATTTGGCTTGAAAAATGCACCTTCTACTTTTCAGAGGGTTATGGACAACATTCTTTTGGGTATCCAAAATGAACGTTGCCTTGTTTACATGGATGACATCATAGTCCATTCACCAACCATCCATGAGCATATGTCCCGTTTGACAGAAGTCAATAAGCGTCTTAGACAGTCAAACTTGAAAATTCCACCTGACAAGTGTGAGTTTCTCCGTAAGGAAGTGGCTTACCTTGATCATCTCATTACCCAAGAAGGAGTAAAACCAAACTCTTCAAAGGTTGAATGCATCCAGAATTTTCCTCAGCCCCAAACTCCAAAAGACGTTAAATCTTTCCTAGGTCTCGCCGGATATTACCGACGATTTATCCCCAACTTTGCTAAAATCTCAAAGCCTCTCACGAAACTCCTGTAAAAAGACGTCAAATTCATCTTCGACGCAGATTGCAAGTATTCCTTCAACGAACTGATATACCCAAATTTTGAAGAACCATTCTCCAGAAACTCGATATTCCACTATCGAACGGGAACTGCTAGCCATTGTTTGGGCGGTCAAGCACTACAGACCGTATCTTTTTGGGAGAAAGTTTACACTTCTGTGTGAACACCGTCCGCTTACTTGGCTCTTCTCTATCAAAGATCCTGGCAGTCGTCTAGCCAGATGGCGCCTTAAGCTAGAAGAGTATAACTATAAGATAGAATACAAACCTGGCAAGGTAAATCAGAACGCTGACGCTCTTTCCCGAATCAAAATTAACCATTTTAAACAATGCATAGACTTTATTTCTAAAATCAACATCTTTGCAAATAACGAAACCGACTCAGAACAACCAGACTCCGACAATGATCAAGAACCTGATGAATATGACGAAAGAATGATAACAGAGTTTAATCGATTTGTTCAACTATATAAAACCGAGTCGATAATCGATTACTCAAAAATAGAAATTTCTAACGCCCAACTCCTAGACAAATCTTACAAACGAATAGACACTTTCTTCTGGCAAAATAAACTTAATGACTTGCATGACAAAATCATCGAAGACATTTTCAAAGAAGACCCAAACTTCACTACTGACGGTCTAAACGTTCTAGCCAGTAAAACTGTAAGACATAGAAAATATTTAATTGTCACTTTACCCTTTGATCCTGGAACAGTTGTCTCACATCTTTTCAACATCCTCTATAACAACCAAGACCACTAAAAATTTTTCAAAACATTGTAACAACCCCTTCTCAAGATGAAATTCCCATTATATTGCAACAGTACCACTGCGGCAAAAATAACCTACACCGTGGAATTAATGAGACTATTCGACGTATTAGGGAAAAGTATAACTGGACTGGACTAATCAAAAGTGTAGAGCAATTTATCAAGTCTTGCGAAACTTGCCAAAAGGTAAAGTTTTGTAAGAAAAACTTAAGTGCTCCTTTTGTCATAACCGAAACACCAAAAACACCCTTCGAACGTATCAACATTGATATTTTCGAATATCCAACGAGAAACTATGCACTGACTATTAGGGACGAACTCACCAAATTTACTCAAGCTTACCCTATTGATGAGAAAACAGCTAAAACAGTCGTAAACACCCTCTTAGTATTTTTCCAACATTACGGTACCACTCTTCGCATCCATTGCGACTATGGACGAGAATTTGACAATACTCTAATAAGGGACCTGTGCGAACTATATTACATAAAGTTATCCGTTTCACCATCCCGAATCGAACGGTTCTATCGAAAGGTTGCACGCGACTTTAGCGGAAATGATAAGGGCAAATACAGCCGAACATCCGAACGAACATCCATTCAACGTCCTCCCCTACGCAGTTATCTGCTACAACAATACTAAAAACAAGACTACCGGTTTTACGCCCTACGAACTAATTTTTGGGCACACTTCTAGTACACCTCCGGAAACAATATACGATCAGGAAAAACTCATTTCCAAATACGTTAGGGACTTGCCCGCGCTAAAACCGACCAACAAAAACAAAAATCAAAAGTACGATTCGACCAACATGTTTCAACTAACCAACCGGAATACAAAGTAGGCGACAAAGTTTACGTGAAGGAATCTCAGATTAAAAACAAATCCGAGAACAAATTCAATGGACTATTTGAAATTACCGCGATACGCAAAAATTCTGCAACAGTCATAAACCTACAGACTAACCAAATAAGTAAAATTAACTTTGACAGACTAAAACCTTATTTTGAATAAATCCCTTCTTTTCAGATTCTTTGGACTATTTTCAGTCGTCAATCTTCAACAATACTCTCTTACACCCGTTAACAATACAATAGGAGTTTTCTTCCATGAAGAAGGCACACTTAAAATTTCTAACGACAAATGGACACTTCTTGTCTTCAAAGACCTTAAACCTTTCAGAGATGCTATACTAAATCGAATTCTATAAACTATTATTGAAAACACAACTAACACAAAATCATTTAAACCAAAAGTACAGACACACTCTTGAAACAAATTTCAAAATCCGTTAACTCTAAATATACAGACATGTTCGCTGACACTCAAACGTATACTACTAACAGAAGAAAACGTGGACTTATTAACGGACTGGGCTCAGTTTGGAAAGCCATTTCAGGAAACTTAGATGCGGCAGATGGTGAATACATAAATGATTGTATAACCAAAATTACTAAAGACCAACACCAAACTCAAGAATTAGTAAAAAAACAAATATCCGTAACTACTTCAGTCATTACAAGCCTTAACAACACCTTACAAAAATTCCAATCGGAAGAGAAACTATTCTCAAATAATATCGAAAAAATAAGACAGTCACTTCTATACATTTCGAATGATCTTGACTTTCATGTTTTAACTGCAGTCTCTTTCGACCGCTTAAAAATTTTACATAGTTCGATTATAAGCCCAATAGATTTGGTTGATTCCCTTCACTCCATGAAAATAATTTACCACTTCCTATTTACAGTTCAAATGTTGCTCAATACATCGATTTGATAGAATTGGCAGCATTTCAAATCAAAATCATTTTTGTTCTCAAAATTCCTTTAGTTGACCCTGAAATTTGCACTCTTTATCACCTTTATCCTATCCCAATTTTGGATGATCGAACACGGTTTCATCACATACTTTCAATAAAAACAAAATTTATCCCGAGAGATGACGATTCGTTATTATATACATCCTTCGAAGACCTGAGTGACTGCGAGCCATTAAACACACAGCATAAAATTTGTTCCAAGTCAATTCTACATCCAATAGACAAAGATGCCATCTGCGAAGGACAACTTCTCAGACAGCCAATCACACTTCCCGCAACCTGCAAAACTTCGATATTATATGCAGAAGATTATAATATCCAAGAGATCAATATAAACCTCTGGTTAATCTCCATCTCCAGACCTTTGCCCATCACCATCAAATGCAAGGGAGAAGATGTTGTCACACTAACCATATCGACGAATTCATTAATGGAAATTCAGCCCCACTACAATGCCTTCATCGGCAATACCAGGGTCCACGCCAGACGGACCACCAAAAATAGCATCACACTCAAATATCATCCAGTAAATCCCCTACAACTGCTGCGACGACGTGCCCACCGTCAGTCAACTTCCCAGTATCAAACCCCTAAAACTACAGGAACTAGATGTCCAAGACCTTAACATTGCCAATCACAAACTCAGCCAGTATTCCAGAGAATTGGATCAACTGATGAACCAACCATTCCTGGAAAAGCACACCTCCTTGTTCACAATTTGTGCAATCATGTTAGCAATAATTGTTGTTCTCCTGCTCACCGCCACAGCAATCCGGAAAAAGTTGAGTAAGTTCACTAAACCTGACCCTACTAGCGAACCAGCATCACTACCATGTCCAGCAAACAGTAACTGCAGAGGAAAGCTTCACAGCCTACTACGCCCTACCGAAGACATAGAACTTCAGAACTTCCCTTAAAAGTTGATGGTACAGCATCAACTTTTTCAAATGGATGGAAGTTGTTATATAAGTTTATAACATGAACTTTGTGTGAACTTGTGTAACAACTATATTACGTCGTTCCCAGCTGACTCAACGACACGTGGAGTATCACATTACAGTACCGCCAACATCCATGAGAATCGCCGTGTCGACAGTGCTGATTCATCATTGTAAACGTTATAAATTGTAGAATTTCACTTAGTCTTTATTCATTATTACTCAGTCTGTTGTTAGTTATTATTGTCATTATTTCAATTTTGTATTTTAAAAAGTTATTATTTTGTTAAAGTTAATAAATATCTTTTTTAAAAAGTTTAATTTGAGAAGTGTGATATAACATATATATATATATATATATATATAATCAGTTCAGTTACCTAGTGACTCTTGGGGAGTAGGCAGATTGAAGCCCCGAGTTCGATCTAGACTCTGAAACTCTTTTTCACTTTTGTCTCTTGATAATGGCTCCAAAGCAGGAGTCGAAACGTCGAGTATATAATAAATTCAGACGCGGTTCTCACCCGGAACCTATATTATATATATATATATATATATATATATATATATATATATATATATATATATATATATATATATGTATATATATATATTTGTTTTTAAGTTTTCGCGGGCACTAAATGTTTTAGGTGGTTTCCGGGAATTCATCCACGTAATTGGTAACTGATCCGTGCCGGGATCGATGGTAAAATGACGACGTTTCGGCAGAGTCACATCTGCCCTCTTCAGATCGGTTCGCATAATTCTCGTAGCCTTCTGCTTTCGCTTCTAGTTACTAGGTATTCGAGTTCAAATAGTCTTAATTGAATTAAGAAGAGTTATAAAATAGTAAATTCCTCAAAATAGTTTTATGCATATTCATGGTTTAATTTATATTAAGTTGAATTTTGGTATATTGAATATGTGTATTCAAAATGTATATTATAGAGAGGGATTAATAAAATACAGCAGTAACAAATGGATTCAAAAATATACTTCAGTTAATTTATTATGACAGACAATGTTATCGAATTTAAATTATTTGTAATTTCTAATTAATTACAGTAAATTATTTTTAAATTTTGTAGATCGGTCTTTTATTGTTTATATATACCATCTCTAAGAAATTTCTTTTGAAACTATTCCTTTCACAAGCCAAAACTCGAGCATTTTCAAAATCTGGAGAATGATTTTTGTTTAAACTATGAGGTGCAAGTGCACAACTTTCTTTATTAAGTCTAATGTCACTTCTATGGGAAGTGACTCTGTGTTTAAGATTTCTAGATGTTTGGCCAATATAAGAGGCTTGACAGTATTTACAGTCAATTTTGTAGATTACATTAGATTTAAGATTAGTTGAAGTTTTGTCTTTTAGTTTGCTGAAAAGAGAATTTACAGTTTTGATAGATTTTTGTGCAAAGAAGCCTATTTTAGAAACACCCTGTATAGTTTTCATGTTTCACATCTTCCATTCAGCTCATTTTATTTCATTTTAGTGGATGTTAGTTTATAGTTTGAAGCACAAAATTCCAACTAATTTTCGTCCGAGTAAATAGAAGTAAGCACTTATAAACTATAGAGGTTATATGTAATTGCGAACGTTAAATATTAAATATACGAAATATTGAAAGTATTCATGTACCAAAGTAATGAGTACTCAGTACCAAAGTAACGATTGTTTACTATTAGTTAAAAGTTAAGATATTCTCCATGTACTCTAGAAAATCTTGTAGCGATTGAGATCGCAAAAACCTGAATCATAAAATATTTAATCAATTCATCACCTATGCAGACTAATCAAATTGAACGTCATCAAGTTTACAACATTCTGTGGATGCGGCGTTGTAAAATTTGATTCGGTTCAATAAAATCGCTATCAGCCATCTGTAGGAATCGTTTAGAATGGTTTTTCCATTTGAATTATCACCCGTACCAACCGAACAACTTTCCCAGTTGAAAATCACTCAAGGAAATTTCCTTTATTTATTGATTCAAACCCCATGATAAAAACGTTTCACTTTTGTTTATGTCTTCCAGCTCACCCTGTCCCCCTTTACGTTTAGCTTTAGATAATGTTTCTCAAGGCACCGGGATGAAAAAAAAAGGAATAGCCCGAGGATGCGTCATCATATAGGTTAAGGATAAGGATTAAATTCGCCAGTCAAGAGGGTTTAATCAAAGCTAGAACAGAAGGGGGATGTCTACCCGTCTACCGTTCAGTTGCTCTCGTTTGATGTATAATCTTTTCCTGAGTTTCTCTAATTGTATTAGATATACGGGTGCATCGAGCTGCTGTCCAATTTGAATCGACTCTTGAGATTTAAGGAGATTTTTTTCCTTGATTTAATTTGGCTCTTACATGAGAATAATGGGACAAAAAGTGTTGTTGATTCTTGTGACATTTCTTTTGTTTTGGCAAAGATCCCAGTGGATGTATTCGAATTCTAAATTATTTGAGTAAAAGTAACTGCTCGTATGATATGTATAACCACTAAATATATAGTTAAAATAAATAAGTTCAAAAAAAGGGCTTCAGAAAAATGACTCTGAAAAGCAAAAAAATAATATCTTTATGCAACAATTAACTACTAATTTTAAAATGGTGCCAAGTTAAACATAAAAAATACATACCTAATTCATATCTAGTTCAAAATAGGTATGAATTCTCAAGGTCATTTTTCTTGCTTTTTATGTGACTTGTGTTTTTTTTAAGTCCACGTTTAAACTTAATTATTGTTTTCTGAATCTCATTTGTGCTATCTTCTAAATATCTTTTTAGGTTTTAGTTTTGAAATAACACCAAAAAATCTGTATATTCTAAAAAAATCCGAACGTTTTCAAAATCTTCGCTGTCAATGGCATTAAAATCTGAATAAAACATAAATTTGAAATTGATAGCCAGCTCGTTTTGACATTGTAATGTAAATTGTGTTTAGTTAACCGAGTCTAAACTCGAGGAATTGTTTTATTATTGAGATATTCACTTTTTCATTCATGCATTTTCATTCGAAGTACATACGTAATATACGTACGGAAATTTTTAGTTTTACAAATAATGGTGATAAATTCAAATCGATTTGAATATATTATGCATAAATCTATAAATTTCAAGTTTCAGTTATATGAAATAAGGGGGCTTGAGTGACAAGTTTGAATTAGTGATCAGTGATCTGATGTCAAAGCAAAAAACAAAAATCATTGAAAAAAAGTTCTTTTAGATCAAAGTTTTATAGTGCCAAGATTCCGATAGGACAGTGAGTCGGGTTAGGATTGTAGGGAACGTCCTTTATTGACTTGAAGAAAAATCAATGTCTGCACTAATTTCAGGAACCAAGATAACAAACATAAAAAGACGAAGAAGAATACAATAACAGGAAATATATAAACAATACACTAACTTTAGTATCATTTAATAAATTATATTGAAACGGATTTTATTGCAAAGAAAAAAAAAATAGTTTTCAAACTGTTTTAAAAATGTTCTCGAAGGACTTAGCCAAATACCGTTAACCAGCTTACCAGATGTAACTACTGTAAATTATGAAAATAAACTAAACATCATTAGAGAAATGTAAGGGTGGTAACATTCAGAATTTAAATTTCACTTCCGCATTAAATATATATTTGCAAATATCCTGGACTTCTTAATCATTTCTCTTTGCTCATATGTTCATATGTTAACGAACTTTAACGTAACATAAAATGCAAACAGTGATTTGTTGGCATTGTTTTTGATATATTCTGTCCTTATGCCCTAAGGATGTTCTAGCATTTCAATAGCTCGACAGAATATTTTGTTTCATCTCTGCAAACCACTCATTTACTACTGATATAACATCATTGTACAATTTTAGAGAAATTCTGTAGAAGAATATGAAGGAGGTTTCACCAACTGGAATTGTGCTTGAGTAATTGCAGCTATTGCAGTACAAGAGGTATGACTCGAACGGTACATCTGTAAGCAACTTTCCGGGACGTTTTTGTTTCAACACATCACACACTCTAAAAATCATTCTGCATAATATTGACTTGTAGTAGTAGTCCCTTTGCGCAGATAATCACAATTACATCTTCAACATTGCAACAAACTGAGAGCATCATCTTCCCTCTTTATGGAAACAATTAATGATGCGCAGAAGATTGCTTGCTTTGAATTTTTTTTGAATCAGCTCCCTAACATTTCACTACATCGTATGATACCGAAGACTAACCTGTTGTTGATATCAGGTCTAGAAGAATGACAGTAGGTGTAGTATAATATTTTAATCCCGAAAGTCTACTATAAATAGATAAAGAAGCCTTCAGATCAACCCTCGTATTGTAATCAAACTAGAATATTACATCAGTAGTTTACAATATAAATATTGTGTAAACCACTTTTAACACTTTCTTTGTCTATAAGTCCTTGTACTTCATTTATCTCAGTTCACTAATCACTTTCCTTATTGTATTTTTCATCCTACAGTTGAAAACCAAATTTTAGTAGATAGCGAGGCGACCATCATTTATTTCAGGTTTTCAAATCAAAAAAAAATCTGCTAGTTCCGGGCTTTTGAGAAGGATGGGCTTAATCAGACGCAGTTTCTTTGAGAATGTTGCAGCCTATTCATAATGACTTTGATTGATGTTGTTGCGACGTTAATGATGTTAATTGGAAAAAGACGAAGAAATAGGACAATGAAGAAGATTTCACTGATAAATAATTCCTTTCAGAGTTTAATTCATTCTCGAATAGCACAATTTGTATATGTTTATACGCAGATAGTAAAGAATAGGTGAAAACTTCTTTGGGTTTATATAAATACCATTACAAAAGGATTAAAATGAATAGTTGGTTTATTTGCAACAAACACCTTTTTAGATATGTCTTAAAAGACAAATATAGTATTAAATCACTCTTTACTGGTGAAAATATATATGTATTATTTTCTAACTCTAGCATATTAAAAAATCAGAAAGGGGCTAGTTCCTAACACAAGCACCTGGATATCCAAAGTATAATTTAGAGAAACTAAATTGCTTTGGGTTAGGTTTTTTCTACTCTGGATGACAAGTGAGCCAAATCTTTAACCACTAAATACTCTGGAAAAAGCGGTCTTGAAAAACATTTAATTATTCTGACGAATTTCAAACCTTATAGGTCCCTAATCTACTGTGCGGAACTTAAGTTTCTGTTCATTCACCTTTTTTGAAACTAATACCACACCTGAGCTTAAGAGCTATTAGAGCGCATTTACACACGACAGATGTCACTACGACTTTGACACTTTTACCATGACATAACTAAACAAAATGTATTATTTTTATACAGGGTAACGTAAGGGAAAGGCAATGAAAAACCTTAGGACCTATCCCGATATAGGGAAATAACGGTCACTAATTTCATCATTTATAATAGACAGCCAGGCTTCTCTCAATTCTTCGGATGTAGAAGCGATGCACTCGCCTTCACCTAATAGAATTAAGGTAGAACATTTTAATTTTAATTTTTTGTTGTGTTCTTCTTTGTGTAATATTGATGTAGATGTGCGAATAAGCAGAGTCATTGGGAGTTTTTCGAAAACGACTACTGTCGACTATTAACCACTTTTTCGATTGATTAATGAATTGGGTCTAGAATATGTGGTTCCAATAGAAGACACGAGTCTATGTCAACATGCCTCAGACTTTTGAAGCCCTCAAAGTGACTACTCGTCGGGAACGCGAGAACATATCGCCAGAAGTTAGGTTAAGAGTGATGAAAAACCCCATAAATCAGGCTCATATTGTGATCAATTCTTGAATCTGTCCACCTTTCAGTCCGATTGTAGATGTAAGTGTGTGGTTCTCATTTTCTTGATAGTCAACATCGTACAGAACTTCTGGAATACGTTGGATTCAAAGTTATTCACTTAGATCATACAGAACAAAACACGAAGTACACGAAACTTCGCTCAACCACGAGAACACATAGAAATAATATTGGTACAGCCAACTGTCGAAAAAGCTGATTTTCCAAGAATTTCTCCAACTGTTGGAATTATTGGCAACTAGTCTCTAAGAACAAACTTAATAAATCATTTAATTAAAAGGAACAAACAATTAACATAAACAACATTTATGCAGGTAGGTGCTTATTAAGTAACTATTGTGACGGGAATCCATCCAATAATTCCTGAAGTCGGCATTCATCCGATATTTCGGAGAATCCGAAATGTTGGTCTGTCGACTCGAGGCCTGCGGCTGGCGCTAACACAAATTCGTCGAATTCCCTCGAATTTTCGAGGCCACATGAATGAAAAATATCCCGAGGGCTCCTTGACTCTCTGGAGAATTCGGAGAAGAAATATATAAATACGGACAGCTGGGGATAGGATTCATTCAGTATTCGACTGCCGTATAATAAAGATAAATTGTAAATAATTCTGTGAATGTAAATAGAAGTAGTGGAAATAAATTATAGTGAGTTAAACTGTGTTTTTAAATAAATCCCAAACCGGAACTGAACCCGAGTGTGAAAATAAAAACATTACAATGGTGACAGGTGTAGGTGTAGAAGTGAAAAATAAATAGACAGACAATGTTTAAAGCAGTGAGTTTTTTGTTGTTTATGTCGTTGAAAAAATTCATTAAAAGCCCTAAAATATACATTAATCATAATAATTGTTAACTACTCCGTTATTAATTAACACATTTTTACAAAATTTGGTAAAAGTCATTTTAAATAACCGTGAATACAATGTTTTGGTCCCCCCCCCAATTTTGAATAAAATAATACCTAACGTACATTCTAAAATATTTGGATATTTAATTTTGCTTTATCTATCAGATTTGACGCCGCTACCAAAATTATGAAAACGTTAAATTTAAGTTAGTTAAGTTTTAAATCATTGATATCTGTCGCTGTCTTCATTCCCACAAATATTACATAAAAATGTCACTTCGTTTATTTATATTACATCAAAATTTAAATTCAAAAATCCGTAAGGTAAATACAACCACTCATCCATTTTATTGATGGCTTGTTTAGAAAGAAAAATAAACGGCTTCAACGATCAGCGATTTCAAAAGAAACTTACGAATTCAGTAAGTGTCCCAAGGACTCATACACTAATATACTTCTTGAAAATAAACAAGAAAAGGATACAACAGCGAAGGAGATGGCGAAAATGTTCGGATGTGGTTCCGTACCTATTTTGTATTCGAATCGAGTCAAAAAGTTTGAATACGAAATAATCCTAATACTCAGTGCATGTTGTAGAAAAAAATTACCTGCCATTTTTTCATACTTTCATATTAGGATTTTATGAATTTTTTGAGTTGAGCTATAAGTCAGCATACCAATAAATGAAACACCAGGTGAATCTTGAAAATGATAAAAACAATTTACTTTACCTAGGGAAATGATAAACTCTTTGCTTTGAACATTACTACTGTTCGTTATAATACCAAATTGATATATAAACTTTCAGTGGAATTAAACAAATAGGGAAAAATTAAAAAATAATTAAAATTATTTATTTAGAATAAGATTAAATGTAGTAATAAAAATATTATTTATTTGTGATCGACTATTCTCTCAATCCAATGGCCAACGTGTTTTGTCATCCTGCTAATAACTGATAATAAAATGACCAATAAAATTCCACAATCCTTAAACTGCTAGAATTAGGTCCTGAACAATTACATGTTCGATAGGACTTCATGCTGAAGTTACTGGCTAGATCATTCTTATTTCGCAAGCGTTTTCGTATTGACAAATAAAAATTTATACAAATTCATTGAGCCAGGGATGAATAATTGATTAAGTGTTTTCAGCGTATATGGTGCCAGTCCTTTTTCTTTCAATAAAAGTTTTTGTAGCATGAAGAACAACTTCGATTGCAAAAGTAAGTCCTCCCAGTATGCTTGGACTTTTCAATACATTGATAAACCCAATCCCTATCTACTTGAGCCCACTGTCTCCATGTCAGGCATTTTTAAAGGCGTATCTTGCACTTAATTTGGAAGAAAGTAACCTTCTCCTTCTAGTACTTGTCGAAATATTGCTCTGGTGTACAAAAATGGACGGGCTGCGAGTGAAATTAGCTAGACACGCAATCTGGTATTTTGATAAACCATTTGGATCAAAACCCACAAGTTTAGTGATACTTTAATGTAGAACTGATTTCTGTTAAACATTTCTCAATATTTTCGGATGAAAACAATTTATTCTTTAAATATGGGTTTAATTTTTATGATAAAATAATAAAGTATCAGACCCAAAAAATGGTCATCTAACATTGTACAAGACTGACCAAAGACTTTAGAATTTGTTTGTTGTTCTTAATTCCTACGTATCGCTCTAGACAGTTTGCCTTAATAACACTCTAAGTCAATTTTCTTATACAACCTGAGCAAGCACACATTAGTGATATGTGGGGAAAATAGCAGAAAATATCTAAATAAAAACACACTCTTCTATTTAACTGACTCCCTTGCTAAAACTTATTTTTAGAACTATCTTTTAACACAGATTACGGTGTAATTTTGATTCTCTAAAAAATTCAGGAAAAATCTATTAATGTAAAGAGGATTAAAATATAAATGTTAAATAAGAAAATTCAAATACGATTTTACTTCTTTTCTGCAACTTTCCTCGTTCAAATATTTAATCTTGGTTTTTAATTAAACAACATCTCAGTCCTGGAGTAAACTAAAAATGACAATAAAAACATTAATATTCAAGACAGGAAAGACCGAACTGAAATACCAAAGAGGATTTTCATTGCTTTGTAATTTTTTTGTTATTCAGACTGCTTTCGTGCAAAAAAACTCTTTTAATTAAAGAATCCCTCTTTCACAAATGAGTAAATATTCATGAAGGAATCTGATAGAATGAAGTTAAATTAATGGAACGTGATTTTAATTTTAGTTTTCTGTACGCAATATATTTATGAAGCCGCGTTGGTACAGAAATCAATACAATTAAGTCGCCAACTTGATTTCACGTCTTCTTCTTTACCCAATCTTCTGTATCAAAACTTGATGTAATAATTCTATCTCACATTTCGACAATAAAGACCGTAATTTGTCTGACTCATTTGTTGTGTTGAATCCTCCTTCCAGGATGTTGTGGGGATTCAAACCACACCATTTAGAGGAAGTTAATGTGTGGCCGTACAGTCTTGGCCCTTGGACGTCCAACCACTTATACGGATGGTGATTTCTTTGACTGATAACACTCAGATTTTGTACGTTTAACTTATTGTTTCTATCATTAAATGATTCCTGTATTAGGTTTACTCTTCATTGATAAATTACGCAGCATAAATAAAGAAATGGCGAGGTTAACAAGTTAACTATTATCTGCTACCCTTCCTTATATTTTATTTAATATTTTTACTAACTTTGTATATTACATAAGCTCTAAAAGCTAATTCTGGTACAACGAATAAATTCAAGGGACACACCCAACACACAATAAAACTCATTAAATATATAACAACAACGAAATACAAAAACAATAAAATTGAAAAAATATAAATATTGGTAGTTTCTCGAATTCGGGAAGGCAAAAATATATTTAATTTTAACCAAGAAGTACACATTTACAAATTCCAATTTGCCTTGTGCGAGAATTATGAATCTCATTCGTTTCGGAATGGCATGTAGAAACTGTCAAAATCTCAAAACTCTTGCAGATATGACAAAATTAAAAAAAGAACCCCGGACTAGGAAATTTCCGAGATGTCGGTACTTTATCAGAAATGTTTTAAGATTAGTGTAAAGACAAAAATCGTGCTCAAAACTTGGAACTTCAGTGTCCTTTACACGATTTCAAAAATTTTCAAAAAAATTGCCCACAAAGATGAATAAGTAACGAAAAAAATGAGGTAAATGAACCAATAATAATCATTTTTCAACAAATATTTTTCCGGATTTTTTTCAATGTTTTCGATTACTTTTGTTAACCAGGTAATTTTGAAAATTTTTCATTCATTTGTTTATACTAGCTGTCGCCCAGTGGTCGAAATTCGACCAATTGTGTCAATATCTCTGGCAGGTTAAGTAACATGAAAATTTTATCGTGACATTCTATCCTAGGACTTTAGGGAGAACAGCAATTACACAGAACGGATCCAGATTCGGAACCTCTGTGTGATAGTTTCCTCGAAAATCCTAGATGTCGGTCTTACATCTCGCTTCTACAAATAAGTAACGAAATTCAAGTTTTTTTCAGATATAATTTATAGAACTTTATTTGTGTTCAAATTCGTAATTCTTAATTTAATATGACAACAATTCAACTGCTAATGGGCTACCCTACATATTTATTTTTTCTAACACCCCTGTATAGCTATAATTGCACTCAATTCTCTAACATTTATTAAAATCCTCATTATAATAATTCCATCTCATTATATATTTCCACCACCCTGTATATGCAACTGCTTATAGACCACGCATAATATTTTTTAACATTTTTTAATCATCGGGTAAACCATTCTGTATATGCCACTGCCTATGACCCACCATATTTACTCTTTTTGTTTATGAAATTTTTAATTATCTTCTGTAACTATAATTCTACTCCGACCTATATTTCAATCATTATATATATGGAACTCTGCGTGGTCTACTCCATAAATCAATTCCTATTCTAACATTTTTTATCACCATCCTGTATATCTATAATTCCTCTTACCCTATATTTCATCTTAACGATATATACAACTGCTTATGGGTTACGAAATGTTGCATTTCCATTTCCGCCACCCAGTATATGCATCTATGTATAACATTTTTTGCACCACCCTGTATAACTGTAATTTTACTGCACCTTCTATTCCAAGAACCATGTAAATTCAACCGCTAATGGGCTTCCTTATATAATTATTTTATTAGTTATAATTGCACTCTACTCTATATTTTAAACACCCTAAATATGCAACTGCTTATGCGCCACCCATTAAAAAAATTATTTCTAACATATCTGGAATCGCCCTGTATAATTATGATATTCAACGATTACTTTACCCACTAAACAATAACAACGCTTGCATGCCACCTCCAGAAGTATATGCTCTAAGTATATAATAGCATTGGTCTGTCTATATATAATTACTCAATGGTTTGAGTCTGGCGGCAGCGGTACGCGGCACATTCATTTGTTTGGCATTGACATTATTGACGTAAATAATGAATTTTTATTAATTTTATTTAATGAATGAACCAATATTATAAATTAATATTAGCATTCTGCACTGAAGGTCGTCAGTAGCTACTAAACAAAACAAAAATGAAAAAAATCGGTTGAGAAACAGAGGAGAAAATGGTACCTAATCGTTTTGTCTTAGCCTATTTATATATAGATAAAATTGTTTATTAAATATATAAATAAACATGAAAAATAAACAAAATTTTAACAATTTAATAAACAAGTTGTTGGAAACAAATGAATATTCCGTAGTGTATTATTAAAAGATACTAGACAAAAAAATAAAAACAACCAGTTGACTTTTCAGAATTTTTTTAATGTTTATGTTATTAATATTCCCGTATTTTTTGAAAAATGCATTACATAGTTGCTTTTCTATTTTGTAGTATCTAACAACTATCTCGTTTGATTATCTCACAAATTGTTTACCAATCAAATAACTACCAAGATCAACAATTTCTTTGACTATAGTTATTAAAAAAATGTATTTTTTCATAATAACTTTCTTCAGAACCGATTTATTTCTATAATAATCATTACTTTCATCAGTCATCAAATTCTCAAAAGGGAATTTTTTACCATGTGAGAACCATGCATTTGTTTACAATCTTTTATCAATGCTTTTTATATATACCAGTAATTATAACATGAAACAATTAAAACATTTAAACATTTTTATAGCTCTCAATAAAAAATTCAAATTTAATAAATCTGGAATGCCGATCTATTTTAAACCTAAAGAACGGATTTGAAAATCGGGAAAATCTACGATTTTCGGCTTAAAAAATCTAAAGTTTTTCTATAAAATTACAAACTGTAAAAATACTTGATTAGCAAATTATGTCTGGTAAATATAAAGGAATAGTGCGGGGGGCACGGTATTTACATAAACGTCTTAAAGCACTATTTTCACCTCCATATTAAAATATTGGGTATAAAGTTGGACCTTGGATACATTTTCTAGTAGTAATTTCCTTATAAATTTACTTTTTTGAGCGAATGACTTCACTTTAACATTATGTTGACTAAACCCTTGTTTACCGAAAGATAATTGTGACATCCATTAATTACAATAAAGATCAAATTTAAACGTGAGATGTTTAACTTTGATAATTTAAATTGAGTAACATTGCAATAATTTTGTTTTTATATGCCTGGTATCCAAAGGTAATATATGATATAAAAGCTGCTTTTAAGTTGAAAGAATTTAAAAGAGTTGTCTTTTAAATTTATTTAGAAAGCTTCTAACAATTTCAAGTTGTTCTAACTTGAAAATACCAGCAATATTAAAAGTATGGTATTTGGAATTATTTTGGCATCATGGATATCATCAGTTCAGGTTATCAAAGTCTCTTTTTTTTCCATTATCATTTTATTGACAATGAGGTCTAATAGAATCCTTGACATTCTCATAATACTATATCCCGTTTTCTTCATATCCGTTTTTAACTTAGAAAATAACAAAAAATAATGATACTGGCATTTGTAAAATACAACATTTCGAAGTTTGGCTACATAAGATCCTCATACGATTGTTTTAACGTAATTTTAAAATTTGTTTGAATCTAATAAAGCGTTATTTTTAATAAATGAAGATTTAAATTTGGAAAAACAAAATCCCAATAACGTATTGCCACTCACACTAGAAGATCTCAAACTTTTTCTTCAAATCATTAAATCTCTATTGAAAAAAGCAAAACAAAGGTTCAAAGGCCAATAAATTTATTGAAGAAAAAACTTTTGTCGAAAACGTAAATTCTGGCAGCAAATGCCCTATTCTATTTTAAAATAGAGAATTCAGCAAAATTCGATAAAGTAAATAATGTAATAAACGTTGTCTAAAAGATCAACAAAACTGAACATTGAAGGCAAAATTTATGAAACCGAATGTATATAAATTTTTATGATGCAGTAAATTTTATATTATTGAACCTATTGAAAATTATTATAAATGAATATCAAAATGATGTAAAAAAGCATCAATTTGAAACACAAAAAAAATTGCGAACAAAATAAGAATTTCAAAACTGCACTGGCAGGCAGATTTTAGTCAGGACTTTCGTAGAATCCCCATTGTGCTTTTTTTATAGCAGTAAATTAGTTTCCTTGTGTGTGATTAGTTTTATGCATATAGACCGCAATAACAATTAAGTCATTCATAATAAGGTAATTTTTAATTTATTTCACATATTGAAATCGCGGCCTGGATACGACCTTCGAACTTCTGGTTAGTACAAAGTTTTTTAATTCAATTTCCCAAGGAAACCATCACAAAGCAAATTAATTATACCAGTATTATGTATGAAATAATAGCGGCAGTATTCTGTTGTCTTGTGGAATAACTAACAATAAAAAAAGTTAAGTAAATCCTGTGTTTATGTTTTCTAGTTCATTAATTATTTTATTGATCAATAAATGTAATATAAGGGAAGCCAAAGGCATTAAAATTAGTAGACAAGAAGGCATGTAATAAAAAATGATTTAGTCAATAACTGCGTAGGTTTTTACAGCAAGACAAAGTCACAGAGAGAGAGTTATGTTGGTGAAAGAAATCAAGTTTTCTTAGCCAATCCTTATAAATTGAGGCAAATTCCCTTGTTGTAAAAATAATCCCAAATAACATCTATTGTATTTTTCAAAAAATAAAGCAGTGTTAGAAACATTTGTAGTACACAGGAAGACTGGTAAGTCATTTTGTAGAGATTTCTTTCAGGACAAATATAAGGAAGAATTTCTGTAAAGAACAACCAGTAATCCGACCAATTTTTCGAAATTGCCCTGCAACCCTTTGCATCTCTTGCAAATTTCAAATACCTATCTGCCACAAAAAAGAAATGAGGAGACAAAAATCCCAATAAACAAGCAGAATTATTTATAAAGTAAATGATTCGAAGAAATTGGTAAAAAACATACAATTTTTGAAAATATAATTTATTTAATGAAAAACACTGACTGACTAGTTACGAAGTCAACAAATCTTTAACTACAGGCTAATTACCAATTACCACATAATATAATTTAAAAACTTGTGAAACAGATATTATTTAAAACAAAATATTAAGAAAAAATTCAATTCAATTGGTACGCAGATACTTTTTAAGGGAAGTTAACATAAGACTTGATAGAAATATATTTACTTGTAAATGTATTGTGTTAATCGGTAATTAATATACTTTTCTACAAATAAATTATATTTCCAAAAATTGTGGATTTTAGACCAATTCCTTCAAATCATTTTTTCTTCCCCAATTTGTAACTAGATTGACGACTTAGTGATGAATAAATATTTAATCGTTTTCGCATATCTTTACTTAAAATATATCAAATTATCAAAAATCTGCACTGGTAAATTTCCCTTAATTTGAAAAAATAAAGTAAAAAAAATTAAAAACATTGAGTTGTTACTTTTTCTCAAAATTTCAGTACCAGCTTTTCCATTTGGCAACAATTAACGGTCAAACTTCCTTATTCGAAAAGACCAAATAAGGCGTAAATATTGGTACGAAATAATAATTATTGTCTATTTAGTTCACTTTTCATTCATAACAATATTTTTTAATACAGCCACAGCATGTTGTTTAAAAAACGAAATAAATATTGAAAATTACTTTAAATATTAGAAAATATATGAAGAAAATTTTTAAAAATATCAAATATTGTTCAGACAAATTTGGTAGAAAAATAGTTTAAATAAATTATTTTCAATCTTAAAAAAAATCAGTGCTGACATTTATATTTTTATTGGAAGTGATGACTGTGTGCATATGTTTTGAATGGCAAAACAAACTGGGAATTCACTCGAAATTCCAAAAACAGAAAATATGTGATTGTTGCTAGGAATAATTTATGTAGAGTGCAAATCTGTGCCCTAAATTGCTTGTACAGATAGATTGTTACTGAGTGCAGTACCTTTGCAAAAAATCTTTTTTCTAACTGACATACACCTGTCTAACTTGAACTTGAAAACAGAACCTTGAAATCCAACTGGCATTTAAGAAATGCCTAAAATTTCTGATATATGACATGTAAATACTACAAATTAAAAAAAAACACATGCCAATAAAAGCACTCACCGAGACCAAACAGTGTGACCAGAACCTAACCTAATACGTCACCTCACAAACAAAGTGAAAACCGCGTGCTTTCTCTGAGGAATTCTGGGAAACACTGTTAGAGCGTATGACTCATCGGACTATTTATAGAATCAAAGAATGACATCAGAGGTCTCCAATGATAGAGCCGAGCGGGAGCTTGCGCTTATGTAGGGACTGCGAGCTTGACGATACCTCATCGTGGAAATCGATGGAACAACGTGTAGCCGGTAAACAGGATAGGCTCCGTTGCGGGTTATGTGAACAGGATTAATACAGGATCGGAATGGTCTCTATAGTCCTTCTGTCATTACTACTGTCACCCATAAATTTGGGACTATTCGTGTAAATAAAATCGATCTGAGGTATATGTTAAGCAGCATATTATATCGATTGTGTTTTCTACTAGTTTATTGACCCTTAGAATTATTATTACTAGTGGTCGCCCAGTGCTCGAAATTCGACCTTATTTCATCAAATTGTGAACATTATTGAGGTTCGTTTATCAAAAGTATATGTCTATCAGAAATAAAGTAGCGGAGAAACTGGAGAAGAGGGCGTCATGAAATCACTTCCCCCCAATCATATTGACAAATCTATGAAATAAGAAAAGTATATGAGAGTTTAATCAAATATAGATATTCCAAATAATTTTGAAAAATGCGTGACCCCCCAGTTTTTGGTGGGATTGCACTTTGTAACCTAAAAGTTTTCGTCTTTTGCAGTTTCAATCGAGTAAAATAATATATATATATATATATATATATATATATATATATATATATATATATATATATGGCCAACAACCTTATAAAAACTAAAATATTTAATATATTTTCTGTTTTAAACTGATTGTCAATTTGTTACACCACACATTCGGAAGATTGTGAAAATAATGTAGTCATAAAATAATTAAATTCACAACAAAAACTTACAGAATAATTCGAAAAATCAATACTGATCTACTGCATTGCCTATTTTACTACTGCGAAAAATAAACAACGCTTGATGCTGAACTATCAAAGACGGTCTTCACATAATTTAACAGCAGGTAAAGCTTCTTCCATATATAATTACTAAATAGTTTCACCGTTTTCAAAGGAAAAATATGTTCAATAAAAATATATTTTTTGGAGAATAGAGGTATGTACCTAACTTACCATAACAAATCAGTAAACGCATTGAATTTCTTTATATTTTAAATATAGATCGTTAAAATGTCAATGGCATGTTTATTTTAGGTAAAAGTCTTGTAATAAAACTAGGATTTTGCAGGAATGAAACCATGTAATAATAACTAAATTGTTAGATAAAATGCTTGAACACAAAATAGTAAGTAACTGATTCCCTACGAAAAACTAATTGAAAGATTTGTTCTTTAAATATATTCAAATTTGAAGTTATAATTTCTAACATAAAAAAATAATTGCCTTTAACAATATTAACATTATATTAAATAATAAATTAATATTAAATGTAATATTTAAAACATTAGTTAATACCTTCATTTTTCAAAAATATTTTTTCATTTGAGACTGAAAATTTCCAATAGTCTTAAAATAAGAAATAAAACGAAATAAGAACCTTCATTCTAGCATTTCACAGTTAACGATTTCAGCTGCTCCTAAGTGGTAAATGAAATCAACTAACGCAAAAGTTAGTATGAAGGTGTTATACCTGCTATTGCATTCCAAATAACTACAAAACATAAGTACATATTAATAACCAAAATCTTAATATTCAATATAATTTCATTAACTTAAATGAAACACGTAGTAAGCAATGACTACTTCTGTAATATAAAAATATAAGCAATATAAGCACCTGCTGTTAATTAATGATAAATAAGTAATACTCACATCTGTTAAAAACTTTTGGCGGTGAATGAAGCTGTAATTTTGAACTTTACACATTGAACTTACAAATTATCTTTACCATCGTGATATAATAATCTTACACCAAACAATATTCTGAAATGTCAAAATTCAAATCAAGGCGCCACATCAAAGATAGTAATGAGTTCAGGGCTGTCAGATCTAACTGATTGACTTAAATATTACAATTAGTGCATTAATTCACATTTTTTGTCATCTTATTCAATTTATATGAAATTTATACGGTAAAAACTTAAAGGATCTTTAAATTGAAAGTAGAACATCAAAATTAATAAAATTTTATCAGCAATAAATTCATCAATTCCAAGATAATTCTTATTTTAGTTGACAAACCATATTTACAAAGTAAAAAAAGTTGCAAACTTGCGAGAGCCCAGTGAATGGCCATTATTATGTAATATAAATTTTCCTGGGTTCTAGTTTAATAGCATGACGATGTAGAATAGTTTGGCATTGACAGTATGGACGTAAATAATGTTTTTTTTTATAAAATTTGATTTAATGAATGAACCAATATTATAAATAAATTTTAGCATTCTGCACTGAAGGTCGTCAATAACTACTAAACAAAACAAAAATAAAGAAAATGGGTTGTCACACAGAGGAAAAAATAGTACCTAACAGCTTTGTCTTTGGGTCATGACACCTGGCGGTAAATAAATGAACTAATAAGAGTCTGCAACTTAGGTGTTTACATGATCAAAACAAAACCACTATAACTAAGAAAATACAATAATATAATTTAAAGCATGGAAATACTATTGAAATAAGAAGTAAGATACACTATAAATTCAATTAGTGTTTAAAAAATGAATGCCGTTCGCTAGTGAGTATTAATTTACGGGGCCCTGGTATAGTCTAAGAAAAAGAAGGCCCAATATTCAATGTCATCAATCGTTTAAAGGAACTAGATGTCTCATGTTTACAATCTATAGAAATATAGGTATTGCTGTCAATTTCAAAATTTGGAGTTGGAAATAGAACAAACATCTCATCCCCATAATGATCAGTTTCCTGTGACAAGCCTGGAACTACAGAGAAGTCATTGTCTAGTGGAGCAAAAGAAAATGGCCAAAAAGTAGGTAACTGCGATAAACTTAAATCCAAAGCATCGACAAGAGCAGCGTCACCAACTGTTTCAGCTACATCTAAAGTTAAATCTTCTTCTAAAGTAGTAATGGGCCATACTACTATCAAATATATAATTAATAAAATGCTATTTTCCAACATGTTTTAAGCCATTTTTCACAAGTATACTTAGATGCAAAAGCTCCACCAGCGTAGCATTCTTGTTTATTCATTTTTTCATTTATCTCGTTTTAAAATTAATGGTAGTTTTAACTGAATATCCTCACTAATATTTTTATTTGCAGCATATTGGATTTAACAAAATTTGCTTTCGAATGTAGTAAATACGACAGCTTTGACCCAAGACAAAGAAGCTACAAGGATACCAAAATCTGGTCGAAGAAGAATACCGGCTTATCGATTTTTGATATCTGCAGGTTTGTAGAACCGGCGTTTAACTTTGGTTTATAAAGCGGTAAATTATTTAATCAGAGCTCTACACACAAACATAATTAAACTACTAGGCAATTCTCGAACCTAGACCAGAATCAAAACACCTATTGACTCCTTCAGCACAGTTTGACACGACAATTGTGAAAATGACTCCAACCATTAGACTGTCGAAAATTTCGTGGATATTTCAAAATTTTGCCTATGCATACTGTTAAGGCAATTCATCAGTTCTAAATGAACTATAATAATACAAAGCAAGTTAATCGAAAAACCAATAAAGATTAAATGGATTTACAAAAACATTAATGGCGCTGACAATGCTTGTATACAGTGTGGAACAGTCAAATGGAATAAATTCATTATTTCAGATATTGTACTTATTTATAAAAATTCTGAATTCCAGATGATGATTTGACATACTTCTCCGAAAAAAATTTCATCGCTACATTGAAGCCTCTTCCAGTGACAATTACAAACATCAATTTATTATATGGTATATTTCGTCTCTTATTTCTCTATTCAAAAATATTATTGTTTTCAAATTTATTACAAAAATTAACATTACAAAAACTGTTTTCTTAAAGATAGTTGTGGCAACTCTGGGTTGTATTTTTTTCTGATTTCTTGGGAATAACACCACAATTGCTTGAAAGTCTGTATATTTTAAATAGTCTGATTTAGACCTTGAAACGTTTGGACTATTTGAAATATACAGACTTTCAAGCAATTGTGGTGTTATTTCCAAGAAATCAGAAAATAAATACAAATAACAAAAACTAATGAGTAATCCTGTTTATTTATTGAAAATAAAATTTCTAAAAACTAAGGAACTAAAACGATGCGGATTTACGTATGTCTGGTGTAAAAACGACAATGTTCTTGTGAGGAAAAACGATCGGGATCCTGTTATTAGAATTATTACTGCTGCTCAAGTGGAAGGAATGAAAAAGTGAAACATGACTTGGTGTCAATATACAAATATGTTTGTTTTAGTTTTTTACTTTTATATTGCTTTAAAAGGTTAATGGCCAGAAATGTAAACATAAGCAACAAATACTTAAATATAGGACATATTAATATACGTTCTATTGTACCAAAAATAGGTGATATTAAAGAGGTTATTTTAATGAATAAATTTGATATACTGGCTGTGTCTGAAACATGGCTATCGAATACTATGAATGATGATGTGATACGCATTGCTGGTTATGGAGTGGTAAGAAAAGATTGCAATCAGACGCGTGGTGGTGGTGTTCTTTTATACGTGCTTAATTCTGTAAAATTTCGAGTGTTAAACAATTTGAATTCTGATTACTCTGAACACCTCTGGATAGAATTTACTTTAAATGGGATTAAAAATGTCATAGGGGTAACCTATAGGCCACCTGGATACCTCCATATGCGTCAATTTCTGGACGAATTTGAACAGAACATCTGTAAACTACTACTAGCCTGTGAAAATCTGGTATGTTTAGGGGATTTTAATATTAATATTCATAAACTTGATTGCTCGTATAGTCAACAATTTCTTGCACTTTTGGATGCATACAACCTTAATCAAATTATTAACGAACCTACCAGGCGTGGAACCTATACTGCCTCTCTTATAGATTTTATTAAATGCTCAAACAGCAAATATTTAATAACTAGTGGTGTCGATCCTTCTGTAAATTTATCAGATCACTTATTAATTAAATGTACGTTAAAGTTGGAAATAGTTAAACCAAAACCATTTTTTGTCACATACCGGGACTATAAGCGCTTTGATCGCATTGCACTTTATGCCGATCTTCAACAAATATCACTTGAGGATGTGTATTATGTGGAGGATGTAAATGACAAACTTAACATATTTAACAGTTATATTTTGAGCGTATTTGATAAGCATGCTCCGATAAAAAATGCCAGTATGACTAAGAAAAAAGCACCATGGATAACTCCATACATAAAATAATATATAATATAAAAATACAAATACCACAGATAACTGGGAATACTATAGGCAACTCAGAAACTCAGTAACAACAACAATTGAAAACAGTAAAAAAACGTTCCTGGAAGAAAATATTCGACAGAATAATCAGAGGAAAAATTGGAAGCTTCTAAAAGATTTAAACATCTATGAGAAAACTTTGAGATTAGTCCCGGAAACCCTCGGTAACGCGGATAAAATTAACACGTATTTTACTGATGCAACAAATGCTTTAAGCTCTGACACTGATACCCTCAATTTCTACTTGGATAATAAATTGCCAGGTGTAGACACATTTGAATTTAGGCTTGCCACAGTTGAGGAGGTTCAAGCTGCCATATTTAGTATTAAGTCTGAAGCAATTGGCGTCGACGGCATAGGCATCACCATGCTCTTAAATTGTTGTCCGCATATAATCCCGTATGTTAGTCATCTTGTTAACTATTGTATTGAAACAGCAACATTTCCTGAGATATGGAAATGTAGCTTTATGATTCCAATTCCAAAAGTACCATGTCCAGGGGAGCTTTAAGATTTACGTCCTATTAGCATCCTGTCAACCATGTCAAAGGTCATAGAAAAACTTATGGAGAGTCAAATACGTAAACATGTTGACACATTTAATATTCTGCCTACTTGGCAGTCTGGTTTTCGCAAAAATCACAACTGTGCTACAGCTTTGTTAAAAGTAACTGATGATATACTAGAAGCAGCAGACCGTGGGGAAGTTACAGCCTTGATTCTCCTGGATTATTATAGAGCTTTTGACAGACTGAATCACCAACTGCTTCTTGTCATTTTAGAGTATATTGGTTTTAGTAAAAACTCGTGCAAGCTTGTAACTCGGTACCTCACCGGCAGAGTTCAGTCTGTAAAGGTGAATGGTGACCAGTCACAGGCTTTAAATGTTTTGTGTGGTGTACCTCAGGGGTCTATTCTTGGCCCCCTTTTTTTACCATATATACTTCCCAGTTGGCAACTGTGCCAAAATACTCCTCTGTTCATATCTATGCAGATGACACGCAAATTTATATGTCGTTTTTACCAGAAGCTATAAATGAAGCAAACCTAAAGTTAAATAATGATATAAACACTCTTTTTAGAGCTTCTATGAATCACTGCCTCCAGCTGAATCCAAGAAAATGTCAGGCTCTATTATTTGGACGTAGCCAATGTAGAGGTCAGCTGGAAGGCTCTCCAAATCTAATTTTAAACAATGAGAGACTTCAATGCGTCAATAGTGCGAGAAATTTGGGACTGCTTCTAGATGTTAATCTGCGGTTTTCGGCTCATATAAATATGTGCATAAGCAGAGCTTTTGCTAATCTAAAACTAATCTATAGCCATAGACGAATTTTAAGTGGAAGTATTAGAAAGTCTTTGTGTGACTCTTTAGTGCTTTCACACTTTAATTTTTGTGATACTTTATATAATCCGTGTCTTCTAAATACTGATATAAGGCGTATTCAATTAATTCAAAATTGTTGTGTGCGTCTAATTGGACGAATACGAAAGTATGAAAGAGGTGTGAGTGAGAAGCTAAATGAAATTGGGTGGCAGAGTATGAAAGAAAACAGTTCAGGTGCTCTATTCGTCCACTAATATCATCTATTTTTTGTGCATATAATATATGTACCGCTTGTATTTTTGCAATTTGCTAATTTTTAGATTTTTTCTTTAATGTATATAACCATTAATATTTTACTTCCAAGGAATCTAAACTATATAAGATAATTTAAATGATCCTTAAACGTTATCCTAGTTTATGTACAATAATTTGTTACTATTTACTCTATGTTATGTGCGTTGTTATTATTTAGTCTAGTGATTACTCAAACTTTTACATGGGTTAAGATAGAAAGCTTATGCTTTTTAACTTCGCCTTTTGTAACCCTTCTATGTTACAATAAAGACATATATTATTATTATTATTATTATTAAAAAACAGCGTAATCTTAAATAAAAAGGCAAGCGTTTTGCAAATAGGAACATGATTGTAAAATTTTCTCCAAAACATTTCCTATAGTAAAACGACTATTAGAAAATGTCTCTTCTTTATAACAATGTACTCATTTTTTTCTAGGTTTTTCTATAGGATGTTAATTGTATATGGAGGAAATTTACTAGTTTGAGAAGGCACAAACTTAAGGCTAGTATTTTCGATAGACCCCAAATTAAGCTTTGATGTAAGAATTATAACCTTAAAAATTATCGCCATTTGCTACAAAACATACTGGAACATTTTAGAAAGCTTGAATGTAACATAAGCAACTAAATTCAGTACCTCCACAACCATTTGGATGAAAAAACTTGACTCTTCAAGTGAAGAACAACGAGAGTGATTTTATCAAGATCCGAAAAATGTACCAGGGTCGGTAGAACAAACACATTTGAACTAAGTTACAAATATTAAAAAAATGTAAAAATGTCATTTTTCAATACCAATCATATCTGGAAAACTAGCGTTATAACCAGCATAGCTAACATAGTATGTTAGCTATCCTTGTTTATTCAACAACAATCTTAGACTTTCCTGCACCAAATTCACTGTACATATATATATATACATGTGCTTTCATATGTACAAACATGAAATTGAAGCTTACTCCTCACAGTCTAAATCTAACACCCAGCGATTAGATTCTGTATAACCTAACTAAAAGTAGTTTTTTTTTTTTTTTGAAAACTGCAGTTAGTGACTGACTGTCTTGGTGAACAAACGATTTTTCTTCATTCCTATCATTTTCTTTCATTGTTGTTAAAATACATAAAAATCTCATTTCCAAAGTCCGTATTTAACAAATATACATTTCACGCAAATGGGGGTAACATAAACACAATCTAAACAGTTAACACAATCGCTGTAAATACTCTTTGCATATTCGATTTGGGAGCTTCCCATTGTGCAATAAAATCTCAACTGAAAACCATACATTCAGATATAATACTTGAACCATTTTTCATTTCGTATTATCAGTTTTTTAACTGCAAGAACAATACAAACAGAACTGAAATAAATATGAATTAGAGGCAAATGAATAGGCGTATATATCAGCAATGGGATGATACGGGGTAATATATTATCAACAGAATTCTCATAATCCATTTGAAATTTAAACCGTATCGTATATTTTAGCGCAATCAAATCAGCGCCAAATACTAATTTATTGGATGTTTAGAAGCAATGAAAGTGTGGTCGTATATTTGCGATCTATATTGCAGCGAATGATACGTACTCTGCTAAACTTTCAAATCGTTTTTATTTTGGGGTCGTATTGATGTTGTGGGAGATATATTTTATTATTATTACAGAGTTACTATCGAAAATCTTTATTGAAGAGAAAACTTCTAAACGAGACTGATACTGACGTCGTAACCTCTAATCCTAACATGGAGAGTAGAAGTAAGGAGGAATCGATGGAAGTTAGGTTAGGGAGAATCTCTACTAATAGTATTCTTGTGTTGGGAACCCAGTCAAACCTAGACCCGCTTGATAAGCTACAACATGCTTCCTAACTCTGGAAACTTGGTAATGTCTTTAATGAAATTTTGGTTGGTGATAACTTACAGTTTGACCACTGAGAAAACCTACCTATCAAATAACCCGAGTCTCTTATTTTTGACCTGAAAAAATGATTCACTAGCAACAACAATAATAAACGAGTATTGGATAGCGATAATAAATTAAATTTACCTTTTCTTCTCTTGTTCTGTGCTCAGAACAATTCCGCCTTTGTAATAATAGATAGGGTGGCCTATTTGGAAAATTGTGGATGACTCACCACCTTGGAAGTGATTATACAGAACTGAAGATATGTATGATTACATTAACTCTCTCCTAGAGATTGTTAAGCTCCAGTCACACTTTTTGACGTCACGCTCTGCTGTCATTGAGCTGTCCCGAAACATTTACCGAACTCTGAATTCTCTAAATATTATGTTGTCAAATAACTACGCGATTTTTTTATGTGAAACTTTTTTGCGCTATTTTGAGGTGAGCTTGCCAAAGTTCTGGTTCTAATCTGAAAGAGCATTTTCTATTCCACAAAACTATATTCACCGTTCTTCTGAAATGTAATCTTAATTAATTTTCAAACATTTTATATGGAAATTCAAGGAGACAAGAAAACTCATTTTCGACATCTGTGCCGTCTGAGGAGCTTTGAGATGGGTACATAGTGTTCAAAAATGGCAAGTTTGATATGAACGTTACGCAGGTTGGCTTTTTACCACAAGTCATTTATGAAACAAAACCTTAGATCCTGTAGTCGATCTATTTTGAGCAAACACTTATCTCGCACATTAAGAAAGCCACAAGTACCTATTTCTGTACAAAATAGCCACGGTCGCCAAGAATTGTAGTCCTTTCATCAATATGAAGCAACGGAAGGAGAAGGGGGTCTCAAGAGACAAGCGTGATCAGCAATGAACTCTATATAGTCCACCTGTACTATGTGAGTGAGCATTTTCCACTGAAAAGATTCTATCATTGGGAGAAGATAGCTAAGTCGAGAAAGGGGAAATATTGGCCGAATTTCTGAATGTTGATTGTGACTTTCACCGATCGTTAACAGGATATTGATATAGGTGTTACTGACAAACTAGGATTCGGGGTAGAGGATACCACTTTACTGAGCAAACATAATTGGGTATAATAATTGGTTAATCTATTGCATTTTCCCGTGCTTCCTATATGTTGTTGTTGAGTTTTTCGTTGTTAATTTAGAGTTTGAGTAGAGCATTTTTTGCAGCTTTAGATTTTTTTGCTCGTCGGTTTTAGTTAAAGATTAATGCCAAATGCCTGTAGTATTTTCATATTTCTTAATTTTGGTAGTTTTCCTACTTAATTTGTTTTGTTTCATATTCATTATATATGTTTTGGATTTTAATATATTTCATGTTTTTAGAAATAGTTATCTTTTATGTCTGTTTTTTTTAATACAGCCAACCAACATCTGCGAAGCCTGGGAACTTACCTTGTCAGAGGAGGTGGAAAATGAGAAACAGAAGCTACCAAATCGTAAGAGAAAGTGAAATGATAGTTTTGTTTCAGTGTCTACAAAGAGGTTTCTGGATTTACTCCTCGAATCTATAAACAATGATCCAGTGATGGCAGTGTAACAATTTTTTCATTTTTCAGGACTGTAGGACAGCGTGGTTTAAAATATTTGATAATACTTTAAAAATGTAAGTGAAGTAAGTAAGTGAAGTAACATGAATTGTAAAAACTGCTTTTTAAACCAAGTACTATAAAATATAGTCTACGTAGACATAGAGAAATTAAGCAGGACATTGAAAAAGATAATGATCCACTTGCGTTCTAGAGTATTCGACCAATGTATCTGACAGATAGAGCTCCATCTGGAGCTCTTTCTAAACAATCGATGTACACACTAGGAATGATGCAAAGAGCAATGCATGGGCAAAAGTTAAACATAACAATCATAACCATAGAATAAACATCACAAAAACTAAAAACGTCGTCGAGAAAGTGGTCCAGCACATTACGGAAATAGATATCCTATCTCCGAAGGAGATCCATGGAACACCCCCCAATGTTTGCCAAAATAGAAAGGCCAAAAATGAACCAGAGAAAATTAAATATAAGTAAAATTAAATATTAATTCATTACGTTTAATTATTTGGTGTTCGGCATTTCACTTACTGCCTAAATTTCTTCGTCAGGGGCAATTTAATAAGTTCTTTGTTGTGAAACATTACGAAATATTCGTCATTTATTTTTTTACTTTAACGAAAGTGGAGATGCTGCTGTAGCTACTGAATTCCCCCACACTCACACTGAAGGCAGTTGGACATTAACGAACATTATTTGTAAGGACTATTACATTACCAGGATAACCCCTAATCTCAATAAGGGCCACTGTAATTCAATAATAACTTCGTTAGTGGAGGAAAAGCACGGATAGGGCCATGAAAAATGTCATTATTCATCATTCTATTGTTTCTCTGTTGTCGCACCGTTTAGTGTTTCATTATAGACCACAATCAGTTTCAATTGAAGGCAACAAAGGTACGCGTGGGCAGTTTGTTTGATGACAAGTAAATTCATATTGTGATCCGATCGTTGGGAGTTAATTAGTTGTTTAACATTCTCCAATCGATCGCATACATTGTACGAGGTCCACGTGGAAATATTGAGAAATATATAGAAAAAATAAAATAAGTATTCGGTATCTTTCCAGGACAACTAGGGAAATCAAAGAAGTCATAAAAAATGCTTTCAAAAGACCAAAAAACTTACACATGAAAAAACATGCAGTGTGTTTTGTAGAAGATTTGCCAAACATGGAGGGCGGATATTTGACCTCATGTGCTATATTATTTAGCCCATATAACATCTAGGTTTTTTTTTCATATTGTTACGAGAATTCATCCGACAGCTGATGCAATCGGCCATCAACCAATTCATGGAAGGGACATTATTCCGATAAATTCTGGGAACCCGAAATGTTTGTCTCTCAACAGGCCGACCGCTGCCGTTACTGGGAATTCCCTTAAAGCTTCCATAACATGAAAGAGTTTCCCGATGGTTCGTGGACGTACCAGATAATTCCAAGATAAATATATAAATATGAACAGTTGGCGAGAGGATTCATTCGGTTTTCATCGGTCGTATTGTACAGTTAAGATAAAATGTTAATAGTTTCTTGTGAATATAAATTGTGTTAAAGTAGTGGAAATAAATTAGAGTGATTTAGACTATGTTTTTAAATAAATCCAAGAACTGAACTGAACCCGAGTGTGAAAATAAAAACATTACAATATCAACTTATTTATTTTTCACTGTACCTTCACCAAATAAACTTTAATCTATGATTTTTGTTTGCTCTTCTGCAATCGATATTTGAGACAAATAATTGGTTGAAAAACTGATGAGTCCACAACTGGCAAGGTTCCATAAAAAAAGTCATTAAGTTAAACACTGAATCACATTGCAGAAACAAGGAAGCCCATCGAGAGCTTAGAGTTCTACAAAAACTTCTGTACTTCAGCAGCTTGCCAACGATATACCACATGTATTGGAAAATCATTAGTGTCATAGTAAAATTTGAGATTGTAACTTATAAGGTTAGAATTACAAAAAATAAAACACAAGAAATTTTGTTCAAACTGGCTTCCACCGCTACGGATGCAACATTTCTTTTCTGTATTGACTTTATTGATTTTTGCTCTGTTATATAAAAATTTAATCATAGCTCTTTCTGCTGTATTAAAGAGTTAAAATTGAAATATTTATTGTTGCATACAAGTCTCCAAATTAATGAATATTTCGCCAACATAACACCACCTCGTTAAAGATTTATACTCTGTTGAAAGTAATATTTGGTATACAATTTTCTCCATGAAAATGCTACTTAATGCAGAGGACAGAGAAAAAACCATATTCATGCTAAAATTGATTGAAAATATGTGACTTCCTTACAAAATGTAATTCTATACGTTGATTTAGTAAAGAATAATGTTCCCAATAATTTCCTTTCGTCATTTCAATCGTTTCTGGCTACCAATAATTAGACATGAAATTGTCTATGACAACTGTTTACAACGTTTTTCGTTTTCACTTATGATTTAAATAGTACCATCGAAATTCATTGACATCATTTTGGCAATAACATTCTGGACAACTAACTTGAAAATAATGTTAAAATGGTTTTCACAAAAAATCTAAAAATGTACCAAATAAAAAATGTTCAAGATAAATATGTATATGACGCACGAAACCGGGTCGGGTCAGCTACTTACATGTATTTTGTTGTTCTACCGTATATATCATAAACTGTAAATTCTCCTTAATTACGTCATCATAAACTTAGAATAGAGAAATACGCCTTCCCAATAGTTCGAAGTTGGGTCTTGATGATTTTGAAAAAGATCCCTGAAGACTATATAAAGTTTTCCAATTTATTGCGAATCGTGATCCCGGAAAACATTTAATGAGTGTAACATGTGTGAAATTCTCATAGTTTTTTTCAAATTTCGTTTACAAACTAGGAGGCTAAATCATTCTCGTGCATATGTCTATTGTTGGAGTGGCACTATTAGAGCGTGATAACGAGATTTTAATGACCAACGAGGCAGATCAATCCAACCCCATTTATTGGGAAAATAAATCAGAAATTAAACAAGGCAGTTGTAAGGAAATTCGATAAGGATTATCTGAAGTGTTTGGTCACAGTGTTTTAAGGGTTGTTCTTAATATACCGCGTACCTTTGCAGTAATTAATCAAGGAATAAAATTAGTAGTAGAATAGCAAAGGTTGAAGTTCTAATCATTACGGGAAAAAGTTGTATGCCTACAAAATGTTGAAGACTTAAACCCCTAATAAATAATTTATTAAGTGTATTCGTAAGGACGTAACGTTTGAATAAAAAAATCTTAGTAGTTTAGACAATCTCTCAACATAAGCATGTTTACACATGATATCTCTAAAAGTATTGTTGCCCATGCATCCGTGGAAAACGTTCTATATTCCCACGTCAAACGTAGCATCACTCTCCTACACACCCTATTCATGGTGTCCTCATACCTTCTTTTTCTCTGTACTTAACTCTCCCATGTTTTATCTGCTGCTGTTACTTTTCTAATATACTCATTGAAAAAAATCTTGTCATCTAGCACCATCCCCGTATACTTCAGGTACTTCACCGGCGTAATGACATAATCTCACCATTTAAAACTGACACCCAATACCCTCACCCAGTTGAATCAAACTTCCTTCACCTTTCCCAACAAATGCAATATCGCATCCAGTGTCGTCCTACCCGTCGCGAAATCCAAATTGTGTTTCCTTTCTAACTCATTTCCCCGTTCCTTTCTAACTTATCACTTCTTCTCGCCCTCAGCATGGTTTCATACAGTTTCCCCAGAGGGTCGAGTAATATTATGGGCCTGTACACTCCCTTTTCTTTTGGGATTAGAACTATGTACCCTGTACTCCATTCCCTCGAAAGAGCCACATGCTTGATGATTGCTATATACCATCAGGCTTCGGGGCCATAACTATCTTTGATACTTCTTCCAGCCTCTCCTGAATCCTCCACCTCTCTAGAACCTATTTACAACATCTGCCCAGGATCTGTTCTTAGCTTCTCTTTTGGTTCTAATGAGCTTTCACTACCCAGCTGCATAGGTCTCCTCCAGCGCGTTAACAATGCTATCAGCCCCTTTCTCTCTCTCTCTCTCTCTCTCTGGAGGTTGTCAAAAGCCTCCTCGCAGTCCTGCACGCTCTCAGAACCTCCGCTATATTGTCGTCCCATCAGTAAGCATTCTTGTCCTGTCTTCTCTTCTCAGCCCCACTGGGCGCTCTTAAGAACCCTGATAGCCTTCCGGTATTCTCCTCCTATGCACCCTTCATGAGATGATAAGTCGGTCAGTACGTTTTTGTTTATTTTTGGCTTACCTACCCTCGCATCTTTGTGCTCACGACCTCAAACGCTATATATATATGGAGGCTAAGTCATTCTTTCCCTAGTATCTCCCTCCTGTAGACATTGCCTCTTAAAGCGCTCGAGCCAAAGGTTATGTCTATATACATACTAGGGATGTAACGAATGTCCGATTTTCGATATTCGCGAATACGAATGCGAATGCGAATTTTCTCTTCCAATATTCGCGAATACGAATGCGAATGCGAATATCAGATCAAAATTTACTTATTTTGGTTTAATCCAAAATTATAACCTAAATTGAGCTTGGTAATCATTATAGAAAGCCACTCTTCTATTTTTAATATATAAATTGAAATAGCTGTGGAATCTTTGTTGCCTCACAGATGTATAAACACAAAATTTTGTATACTAACACCAAAGCCTTACACTCAACGCTCTTTCAACAGTAATCATATTGGACTGAACCAAAAATTTTTTTTTGATTTCTGAGAGAAGTTATTATAATTAAAGAGAAAAATTATATAATTAAATTTATGGAGTCAAATAAAAACTAAAATTATATGGATTGCCAAAAAAAGGAATTTTATTGTCATTTTATAATTTATCTTATTTATGGACTCATTTACATATTTAAAAAAAAAATCAGTTTCAAAAACAAAGTGACGAGCAAGTCTAACCTTTGTATAGGTTTAAAAGTCAGATTCTGCAAGCTTGTATATTTCTGAGTAAAATGAGATTGAATGCATGAGAATTGGTAAAAAAATAACTGACTTATGACAAAGTATGTTTTAACATCCTGACAGCTAATTTTTCTTATTTTGCAAAATTAACTAGGCCTAAACACAAAGTTCGCTTCGTTGGCTATCGCTACTAATTTGAATTGAAAATGGTACTAGCTAATAAATTTGCATCAATACTTTAAATTAGAGAATGATACATGGCGAGTTCTGCCATAATTTGTTGCCAGGCGATATAATAAAAAAGCATAACTTACAATTTTGTTAAGAAATTTCACCTATCACAATTGTCAGGCGGGCGCAAAGTAGGCAGTTGCCCAAGGAGTGTAAGAATGCAAGTACGACAGTTATGGTGCTTTTATTTCAATTTATCTAACTAATGGGGTTTTATAGGCTATGTCCCATGTAAACACATACAAAGCATTCATTGTGTCCTTACTGGCAATTAAATTAGGGCTTTTGTAGCGATTTTATATTGTCCGATCACTCAGTGGTTTGTTTTCGGCCCCAGTTTCAGCGTGTACCTGTCACTTTGACGCAACTCACGGCCTGAACCGCACAAAGCTCGTTTACAGCTCTGACAAAAGGCCTGCAGCTAATCTGAGCGTTCCACAAACACGATAGGTTGTATATTTTCCTTCCAACCAAAAAAAAAGAAACGTGAAACACCATAAACCGTTTTTTAGACAAAGGGGCAAGTTCACTATTTATATAATGATGTCTGTGGATTTAGCAGCGCTACCCAACGAAGCAAAATTTGTTATCCGGAGATTTAAAACATACGCACCTTTATAATGTAATAGAACAATTATTTTTTGATAAATTATTGAACGTGATCTCCTGTTGTATCTGCAAATATTCAAGCTTTACACTTATGTTTAAAACTATAAGTGTGCCCCAAGAAAGTACCAGCATATTTTAAAGTTTGTCAAAGTTTAGATATGTCTGGATTGTGGAGAACCTTTATCAGTTGCGCTCCCCTCACCTGATTGAATCTCCAGAAGATTGTATCATAATTTCGTTGACAGGTTTTCGTTAACCTGAGAATTCTTTGTCCTAGAAATCACAACGAAACGGCGTTATATGCAGTATGACTCCTGATTTTTGAGTCTCTGTGAGCTAGTTTTCCCTGAAACCTCCAAATCTCGAAATTCATTTTGCCATAAAACCCTATATCATGTTATGAAACTGACATAACTTGTTAATTTTAATAATGTTAATTTTATTTAGCAATTAAATTGTTGCCTGATTACATATACATGTCAGGATTCCAGAAGAAATGTATATATGTAGTTGACATTTATTTCATCATACAACTGTTATTTCTTATTGCAGTACAAGTACCTGTACCACTTAACTTTTGAAATCACAAGTAAGTTATACAGTGTGCAATGTTCCTAATGAGTAACATCATAATATTTACGCTTTTCATTGTCAAATATATTCGCCTAAAATTCGCATGAATAACCGCGAATGCGAATGCGAATATTAAAAAACACGCGAATATTCGCTAATGCGAATGCGAATATTTTTTACATCCCTAATACATACGCTAGGAATCGAGGTCACGTTTTATTATTTTATAATTCAACAACTAATACAGGCATTCCTTCTAGTTCCGTAAAATGCAATCTTGCGTGGTTGCCTATAATTGAGGATGAAACTAGTACCTAATGCTCTTTTCCTGCAATAAGATAGTTCGTAAGGTTTTCCTAGGTTTTCGTTTAATTTAATTTAAGTGAATCACTGAAATAATAAAATTCTTGGATTCCGTTTTTGGTAAATGCACTCTGAAAACATCTCTGAAACATTTTGCGTGATTTACAGAATTTTTTGAGCTTATAAACACTAAATTTTCTTTAGTAACGTTATTGTAAAAGTGTCAAACCTCCTACTTCAAATTTGTATTTTATATTGAATAGGTCAAAACTGTTCTTTTAGTATATATTTGTTAATTTCAACCCACAAATATCCTTGGGAAAACATTTAATATAAACTAACAGTTTCAGAAATAAAGAATGTCGTTTATTTAACGTACAGATCTTTAGAAAAAACATTAAAACTCGTATTAATTGATTTCGGAATAAGAACATCAGTATCTCAATGTTCACCCTTAGCACCAATATATTACCGCGGAATCCCCTTTAAGTGGATAAAGTTTTCTGTTTTGCTCATACCTCAGATCCAAAAGTCTGACATAATAAATAACCAGAGAGGCCATAAAACATAAAAGTTGTTGGGGAATTTCTCAATTATCTGTCTAGCATTGGAAAAATGTGGGATAACCTCCAATAAAGCACATCTGTACCGAAATCGACTAGCCCATATTTGAAAGCTTTATGATTAATTTACAATATTAGATTGGATGTAGTTTTTAATTCATAATGTTGAAGCCTATTGCTGATTTAACAGGCGTTTTTGACATTTTATTACATTTAGACGCTAGAAAATATATTTCAAGTTATAAAAATCGATTTAACATGGTATAGAATATTTCGAGACTAAATTCATCTTTTTACAGCAATAAGAAAAACAGATAACAAGAACTGTTCCTAGGAGTTAATTAGACGAAATAATTATTTTAAAGTGATTCAGAAGTCTATAGAATATAATAAAAAATTTAAAAATTAAACAGGGAATATTACAAAACATATTTTAAAATACCTATATTAAAAAATAAGCCTTCTGGCATTTTCTGTTGATTGTATCAAATGAAATTAATTAATAATTGGTTCCTGTAGGTATTTTCTTTATAAATTTATAAATTGTCTGTCATTTGTCACAAGATAGTCAAAAATTAATGATTGTGCAAGGTCTGTATATATTAGAAGCCTTATTTTTCTGAAATGTCATAGAGCTATTTTTTTAAAGATGCACGCAGTAATAATAATTTATATATACCAGACAACTCTTAAAATCCTACATTTCTTATATATCAAACTTAATTGTTGCTTGGCACCGACTTCAACAATATATTAGATAGGTAGGTAATAAATTTTATTGTTTACATTTTTTATTTTCTATGTAGATAACTAACAATAGTGAATGTGCTACTTATTGTATAATGTTATTTTCAACTTTTTATTTATTTTTTGATGTCCGTTAATTTTTTTACATTTTATGTTCATTTTTTTAGTTCTATTTGGACTTCGGGTAGTTTTTATTCTTCATATTTTATTTTTTTTCTATAACCTTAATAGAGAGGGAACATGTAAAACCTCCTCCTTTTGGGAAGTGGGTTAAATACCCTGTGCTAACCCAAAAATAAATAGTGTCTGAAAACACAAATATAAAAGAGAGAAAATGTGTATTACAGAAAATGCAGCTCATTACTTAGGGAAATTAACGATTATTTTGTTTCCGATATCTTTGAAATATTTTTAACAAACAAGTACAAGTAACGGGTGTTTTTTTTTGAGGTATAGAACTTTGAAATGGAATAAAACAAGGATACATCTTTTAAATTGACATGAAATTTACTTTATTCTAAAGATAATCTTCTGGCATTATAATTTGAATATGACTTCTGGCATATGAGCACCACGGCTGGCTCGGGCGTAGTCTAATCTGGAGGTCCAATTTTCGATGACTTTTTCCAACATTTGTGGCCGTATATCGGCAATAACGCGACGAATGTTGTCCTCCAAGTGGTCAATCGTTTCGGGCTTATTGGCGTAGACTAGCGACTTCACGTATCCCCACAGAAAATAGTCAAGCGGCGTTAAATCGCACGATCTTGGAGGCCAATTCACAGGTCCGAAACGTGAAACTATGCAGTTATCAAACGTTTCTTTCAATAAATCAATTGTGGCACGAGCTGTGTGACATGTTGCCCCGTCTTGTTGAAATCACAGCTCGCGTGCATCATGATTGTTCAATTGATGAACGAAAAAGTTAGTAATCATGGCTCTATAGCGATCACCATTGACTGTAACGTTCTGGTCAGCATCGTTTTTAAAGAAGTACCGACCAATTATTCCACCAGCCCATAAAGCACACCAAACAGTCAGTTTTTCTGGATGTAACGGTGTCTCAACACTTGAGGATTATCATCACTCCAAATAAGGCAGTTTTGTTTATTGACATATTCATTCAACCAAAAGTGAGCTTCATCACTAAACAAAACTCGCTTATGAAAATCGGGATCAACGGCAATCTTGTTTTGGGCCCATTCACCGAATGTATGCCTTGCTAGGTGATCGTGTAGCTTCAATTCTTGCACGAGTTGAATTTTGTAAGCACGCAAACCAAGATCTTTCTGCAAAATCTTCCATAAAGTGGATGGACACATATCCAATTCCTGTGCACGATGGCGGATAGACTGATTCAGGTTTTCCTCTACGATACGCTCTACAGCGGCAATGAATTCTTCTGTAGGCACTGTACGACATGTCTGTAGATGCGTATTATCGTTTAGAGTAAAAGTAGTGCGAAAACGTTGCATAGTTAATCGAATTAATTGCTCTGATGGACGATTATGTTGACCGTAAAATGGACGTAGTGGGCGATACGTATTTCGAACAGAACCATGATTTTCAAAATAAATTTGCACAATTTGGAAGCGTTGTTCACGCGTCAGTCTATTCATGATGAAATGCCAAACCAAACTAAACATAAATCACTTGACAGCTGACAAGACGGCCGCCGGTTAAAAGAGTATTGCCAGATTATAGTTCTATACCTGTAAAAAACACCCTTTACATTGCTTGGCTTGACTGTCAAAAAAGAATATTAGGTAGTCATGTCTATATTTATTCTTCCTTGTGTGAATAGCAGCAAAGAATGGGCTAAATTATTTAGAACCTAGTCCAAAAAAATTAATTGAAAAATGATCTTCACAGGATTAAATAAATATAGACACATTAGGAAACGTTTCTTTTTATTCTATAACAACAATATTAATATGGCATCTTAAAAATTACGATCTACTATTATCAGAATGGTTGCATGTAACAATTTACGAAATTTTATAGCATGTATTCATAGTGGTTAAGTTTATAGCAGTACAAATAAAATCATTTCGGTTGAATAGCCAATAAAATAAACTACTCCATTTGTTTGGGTGAATTACAGAGAGATTGCCATAGTTTACGAGTACGAAACAAAGTACATGACTAACTCTAAAACTGCAATCGATTTCGTCCAAATTTATAGAGTTAACGATAAATTAGGTCCCAAGCTCTGGGGAATGTTATCATTAGAACACTATAATGATCACTTATTAACTGTTATAAAGCAATAATATACAGAGATATTATGCTAGTCAATCATATAATACAGAGGGATCAGAATTTCAGAGGTTGTTTATATGAATGTTTCAAGCTGCATCTTAAACACTGAATTACAAAATTTAATCAGAACTTCAATCTGTTTTTTAGTGTTCATTATACGTACTGTTTTCATTTCCATGTATTAACATTTCCTTCGAAATTTTTATTTTAATTATTTATCTTAATTAATTAATTAAAAATATATTTAAAAAATTTTAGATTCAAAAAAAATACTATAAACATTGATTTATGTAAAATAAGTTTAAAATTTTTCTGTATAAATAAAGCACATATATGGGAGACATTTTTTTAATATTATCTTCAAGATGTTCTGAATTTCTATAAACAATATTACTTTTTAGAAAAGGGGCGAGTTTTATGTTTTCCACTACTCAACTTTTCTGGTAATCCAGTGTGACGTGACACAGTCGCATATATTTACGTGGATTACAAATTCTCACGTCACGAACCTGTGTCTCATTTTGCCGCTGGCCATATAAAAAATATTACCGGATATGCTGATTTCTTTTTCATTTAATATACATTGTGGAATAAATAACGAATAAAGGAGTGCGTGTTGGGAAAAATGCTTGGACACGCCGATTTGTATTTTTAAATGAGCATTTTTTTTACAAAAAAAAATATATAGGGTGTGTCATGTGACACTGGCCAATACCAACTTTCTTATTTTAAATGTATTTTATTTATTTTTTGGATTGTCCAGAAAATTCTAGACATAATTCATGTACAATGTCTTACACCTATCTTCAACTGTTTCTGAAATATTAAGTGTTTTCTGATTTATTACAAAAATTAACATTAAAAGAAGAAAATTATTTTATTTCACAAATTCGCTACATAACACTAAAAACCTAATAAGTAATACTGATTATTTCTCAATAATATAAAAAAAACAAAAAACCATTAATGTCAATATAGGGAATGTTCAAAATGCTCGAAGCCAACGTCTTGGCAATATGCTAATCTGGAACAGAAATGTCTTTTAACGTTACTCAACGTCTCAGGCGTGACTGATGTAATCGCAAGCATGATTCGTCTTTTTAGGTCATTTAAGTTGAGGGGTTTAGTTTTGTATGCAGTACTTTTGAAATATCCCCACAAAAAGTAGTCCAATGGCGTCAAATTAGGAGATCGTGCAGGCCATTCTATCGATCCGCGCCTCCCAATCCACCGATTTGGAAAAATTTGGTTCAGGTACTGCCGAATATTGATCTCGTAATGGGACGGTGCTCCATCTTGCTGAAACAATATTGTATTGGGTTTATTTGATCAAGATATAGGTTTGTCAAAGTTGGCACGACATTATTTTGGAGCAGTTCTAAATACTTATCTCCATTAAAGTTGCCATCAGTGAAAAAGGGACCTACGATATGATTTCCAACAATTCCTGCCCAAACATTAACTTTTTCAGGATATTGCATGTGTATTCTCTGTAATCCAGTGACGATTCTCATTAGACCAATAACGGCAATTTTGACGATTAACATGACCGTGAAGTGTAAATGTGCTCTCATCTGAAATCAAAACATCTTCTAGTAGGATCACATTGTTATCTAACCTTACCATCATTTGTTCACAGAAACAAGTTCTCCTGTCGAAATCGTCTTCCATGAGCTCCTGAGTCGGCATCATTTTTATAGGGATGCATTTTACTTTCCTTTAATACTCGAAAAATTAATGTGTGGCTAACGTTGAACAGTGGGGCTGCTTTTCCACCAGAATTATGTGGGTTTTCTTAAAACTCAAGCATAATATCCAATTTCTTGTTATCACTTAGAGGATTGGCAGCTACTTTTTTTATGTGTCTTTCATGACCAAGCTCGCGAAACTGCTTTTCTATTTTGCTAATTGTTCCTTGGGATACAGGCGGCAAATATGGAAAATTTTCGTGAAATAAGCGAGAAACTTCCATTCGTGTCCGTGTGTTATCTCCATAACCAATCATTTGTTGAATGGTTATTTTCTGCATTTCTGTTAAATGAACCATTTTTCTGATATTATTACGTATACTTAACGAAATTCAAACAATAGCACACTGAGCACCACTGTCATGCAGGCCGACAACAAGATGCTAAGGCTATGAGTTTTCACGAAAATAAACATAAATGTTTTTTTTTCAAATCAGTAAAAAGGAACGCAGGAATTGTTTTTGTTTACTATCTCAATATCAAAAGCTAAATGGTAATTAAATATTGAGTGTAACATAGCGAATTTGTAAAATAAAATAACTTTTTTTAATGTTAATTTTTGTAATAAACCTGAAAACACCTAATATATCCGAAACAGTTGAAGATAGGAGTAGGTCATTGTACATGAATTATGTTTAGAATTTCCTGGAGAAACCAAAAAATAAATAATATACAGGGGCTTACATTTAAAATAAGAAAGTTGGTATTGGACACTGTCACATGACATACCCTATATAAAATGCGCCTTTAAAAATACAAATTGACGTGTCCAAGCTTTTTTCCCTACAAGCCCTACTTTATTCATTATCGAATTTGGCTGTTCCACACTGAATAAGAAATTCAACTTCAGACACAAGTAAATTATAAGTTAAAAGGTTAATAATAATAAAAAGTTATTAAGTTTTAACGCAATCAAATTATTTCGATTAATTTATCTCAAAACCGCCATAAGGAATTCATATTCGGTTTAAGGTAAACTGTTTAATTTAAGCCCCTAATATCATGGCGGTATATATCGTTGGAATACATAATATGGGCAATCGACAATGATGTAATGAAAATAATTTGGTATGCAAATTGATAAGACGTACTAATTCTAGGTGTACAAGGGCGGCTTAAACTCAAGAGCAAAGGACCCGAATATCCATGTGGGGTTAGTCCCTTTCGAAGGGGTTTCATGCGCTTTAATAAAGCTTCGGTTACAGTGGATGGAACTGGACGTAAAAAAACTCAACAAATACCTCGGGTGGTTTTTAATTAGTCATGAAATAATTTAATAATTCTATGTGAGTGAGCTTGGTTAAAAGTAAAAGTAAGTGGAAGGCTTAATTACATTATTTTGACCCTTATTAAGCAAACATGGAAACAAAATTAATTGCATGTAGCTTTAGGATTTGTTAATTGAAATAAAGTTTCATCGGGGAGAAAACATTTAAACGTTTCACGCTCAATTTTATCTAGTTGTTATTTGCGAAATAGAGGTAAAAATTTTTTGATAGTTGCATAACGCATATTTAAAGAAAAAGTTTTCCCAATTGTTTATAGGCACCTCAGGTGAACTATGTTTTGTTGTTGAAAGAGGTGAACCGTATAATAATAATTTCACCGCTCTCTTTATATATGGTATTTCAACTTAATGGAAGTACTCCAAAATTCTAAGATTAATCTTACTCTCACAAAAGTTGCCCTAAACATATTACATTACATTACATTACAAGAGCATGCAATCTGACGTGAAACTAGGGAATAAAACATAATATAGGCTTTAGAGCCAACAAGAGTCTGAGACAACTCCCCAACTTTTTAAGACATATGTCTAGAAAGATTTGAGAAATTGGAAAGAGAAATGTAGTGGACAGAGCATCCCAATAGACGATGACACCTGTGTATATACCCTCTAGGAAACAAATTGATCAAGTATAATTTATATTTAAAAACGGACCGACTTCAACTGGCTTAAAATAAAAACCATTTAAAAACCGTGTGCAATCAATCACTATTTTCTGATATCTATTCTTTTTTTAACTGATTTAAAGTACAATTCTATTATAACGTTTTTATTCGTTTTATTATTTCGACCCTTTTCCATAAGTGTAACTGTAATTCATCCTATATTGCAACCACATTGTACGAGTATATGTTTCTGTGTATTGGTCACCCAATATAAATTATTTATCTATCATTTTCTGAATCACCCACTACAATTATAATTCAACTCTACACGATGTGGTAACCGCCCTGTCTAAGTATTAATCCTCTCCACTCTATTGACTCTTTCTATTTTTTAATTGTTTAAATCGCAGTGTATACCTGTAATGTTACTTCGCCCCATACGTCAAGTATAAGCAACTGCTTATGTTCCACACAATATAACAATTTTTAACTACCTTGTTTAACAATAATTCCACTCCACCTAATATTTCAATCATCCTGTATATGTAACTGCTTCTAACATTTTTTTAACATTTATGGAACCACCCTGTATAAATTTATTTCGATTCTACCTTATGTTTCAACCATCCTACATATGCAACTGCTTATTTCACATTTACTTGTAAGATTTTTGAACCCACATGTATACCTATAATTTTACTTCGCCCTATATTTTAACTGCGCACATTGTTGCTGATTGAATTTCCATGCACGCACACACACTTACCACCGCATACCGTAGAAAAAAGATCGCTCACATAACAATTTTTCTTTTTGGTACATTTCACTTTAAGCCCCGTGAAATGAAAACCGTTACAAACACCCAGTACGACATACTTTCATAACGTATCTTGATATTTAAGCTAGATATTTATGATGAAAATTTGACCTTTACATTGATTTTTACAGTTTTTTGCACATATTTTTCGGATTTTCAGAAAAACGGTATATTTTACTTTATAGAATACGGAATCAAGGTGGAACATCTGTTTGTAGAAAACAGTTTAAAATATTCAAATTGATTTAGCCGTTTTAGTGTAGTCCCTTAATTACTGTTTATTCTGATTTTATCTCACGTTATAGAGAATTATATGGTACCTTTCTGTAACATTCCTTAATGCAACTAAATTATCAATATTGCTCACGCCTGTTTGATTAATCACTGAGCAGTCGTTTAAAAACTGATAAAATTCACAAAATAGGAATTATAATTGAATTTATAAAGGACTCAGTACATGTGTATAGGAGAAGACGCGACGGAAATATATACATATAGGGAAAAAGGAACACAATGTGAGAAATATAAATTGCTTCAGGTCAATTTTAACAACGAAGACGCAGATAATACAGACATAAAACAATAATTGTAGTTAGGTGACTAAATGGAATATTTTGGAGCGCCGAAATATGGAAACAACGAAAGATAAGATTTTGGTGTATGGATCTGAGATTTGGAGAGTGAAAAAACAACTAAAGGAAAAGACAGAAGCGACTGAAATGAATTCTTAGCACCCCATCTTTGCTTCCTTTGCTGGCCGCTATCCGTTATGACCTTCGATTACATAAGGAGTATTTAGGCATTTAAAACAGCACCCCTATCAGTCAGGTAGGTGAATTTCGCTGTGGGATACAGGAAGGCATAATTGGTTAGCGACTTGAGTTAGGGACAAGGCGGAAGCCATCGAGAGGAAGTGAGTTAATATTTTGGAGTTTTGGGTTCAAATATTCAATTTTAGGATATAATATTTTTTTCATGAACATGAATTTTATTCAGGAATAAAAATATAATTTTTGCGGCCCTAATTGATCCACCAGTCCGTAAAAGTATAAAAGACATCCCGGTAAGGTCGCCGAATTTCACGTGATTATATTTTTTGGGTTATTTTTAAAGAAAGCACATGAAAAACATGTAAATTTAATTGAGTTAAATGCCAAAGTGCATAATATCATTAAATCAGTTGGTGGACATCTTGACGAATGTCAGAAAGGATGTACGATGCAAATTTGCATTATAATGTAGAGTCATTTAAAGTATCCACACATATTCATTTCATTTTTAAAATAATGAAAAATGTTGAAAAGATGCTTTTCTTTAAACAATACAAGTACATGTGTACAGTGGTAGCTCGAAAATTTTCTAAAACCATTGATAAGCTTTTGCCAAGTGGTGTTGCTAGTTACCCCTTGTCATTGGGTATTGATTCCATACATTTGTTTTAAAAAACACTGTAATATTTTAAAACCAAACTGTCTTTCAACAGAAGGTAACAATAACTGCAAAATTTTCATCAATTTGGTCATGCACCAATATCAATAAAATCCTATTAGCTCCCAGTAACATATTGAGAGCTTCGAAAAAGTTCAACCCTTCTGACAGTGTCATTGATTTTCCATATGATAATTTCCCTTCAACCGAGGAGATTTAATCCAATCCACAGAGGCATTTCAAGTGAAAATACAATCTATCAGAATTTCGCATCAAGTATCGCCACTGGTAATCACGTATATCCGGCTTCAACCCCTTCAAATTTCCATCTGGAAACCCGAGCTGCAATTTCATTTGATTTTCAATTTTCGCGGATCAGCCGATCGGCTTGTGTTTTCCCAATATTCGCCTTCAGCAATTATCCGAATACCAGATGAGTTGCAGTTCCATTCATTCCACAATGTAATGATATATTTTTCTTGTGACGAATTATCGTCAGGGTTAGAATCCGCAATGTCGTACCTGCAGACAGAATTGCGAACAATTTTCAGTACATACACTACACGCCTAATGAAATTATAATGTGACAAACAATTTCCGCCAGATTATACTGTCTTCTATTAAGAAGAACGTATTTTTAAATCTTGTGCCAAGTCGAATTTGCTCTGACCTATTAGTAAATGTAATAAAAATTCAGAGCTAACAAATAAAAACTTTGTGAAGCAAAAGCTTCTTAACAAAGGACAACAGTGGTAGTGGTAATTTTGTTTAGAGAGATCCTTTAGACATTTCTTTGACATTGAAATACCCATAAAACTTTTCGGTGTAGGAAACAGGGACCAGGTTATATTTTCAGAGTCTCTTAGTTTATAGAAAATCAATAAATTATAGCTAATAAACAAATTTATAATCCAATAACATACAGTCTCTGTTCGTGATATTTTAAATTAGAGACTTGTCGAATGTCAAAAATCGGAACACCACAAAACTGCACAACGTTACTAGTTGTGATTACAAGTTACAAAGTGCCGGTGATAAACTTTAAATTCTTTTATGATTAATTATTTTCATTTAGAAGTTCAGTAAAACAATTATATAAGAATAGATTTATAAAGTGTTATGTACTTAACACTCAGTATAGTTATAATTTAATTACCTACTATTTAGAGGCAATTTTACTAACAAGATACTACCAGCGCAAAGCAGTATACGTAGCCACACTAATGTCAAATAAAGACAAGGCAAGCAACAAAATTCTGTTTTGAATCTTTTGGTGTTGGTGGGGTGTGTGAATCAAGAGACAATTATGTTCCAGAGACCAAACTAACACTGGAGGAACATTTGAAAATGATTCTTTTCTTTTTTATCTACATTCTCAATGTTTTATTGCTTCATATAACCCAACTTGCAAGATTCACCGACAGAAGCATCTTTTTTTAATGAACTTTACATCCTTAATAGACAGTAAATATGAATGAAAAAGCCCTTATGGATAGAAATATTAATTTCCATTCGTAATGAGTGCTTACCCTTTACTGAATGGAAAGATTTACAAATAGAAACTTTAAAATTACCTCTTCCAACATTGCTTGTGATCCACTCGCAGGAAGACTGATAATAGCGAACTGTTGGTCCTAAATTTGGCTCTACTCTTGGTTGATAGAGATTGTACTTTGATGTTTGCTTTTTCATCACTGAAAGTAGAACCAAAACTAATTCGCTAGAATTCAGTTCGGTTCAGAGAAGATCGAATCCCAGTCAAGTAAAGATTTTTCCAATTAACTGGGGGGTACAGTCGTCTCTAATGTAAATGGAAAAAATCTGGGAAATCAACATTTGCCCGCCCTGAGGCAGCGTGAAAAGGTATGCCTCATATCCCCTATAAAAATGCTAAAACTATTTTTCTCTTCCCAATCCTTCAAGCCAATTCTTCCCACAAAAAGACCTTAAGCTCTTCTTCTGTTCCCTCAATACCTTAAGTGTCTCCGATCAGCTCTTCAGAGCTCTTCTCTTCACGCGTTTAGTCATTCAAGGCCATTTCTTCAACCTCTAGCCTTTAGTTCCGGATAAAAAAACTGCCGAAAAATATGTATTTCTTCTCAGTCCTTCGAGCGAGTTGTTCAATCAGTCCTTCTTCTTCATTTCAGTTAGTCAAAAGAACCATTTATCCACATACCTTCAATTCTCTTCAATACAATCTTTCAGTCCTTCTCACAGATCTTGAGCTCTTGTTCGTCTTTTCTTCTGAAGACCTTACGTTCTTCAGTTCTCCACCTCTACAAGTTCCTCTGTAATCTTTATTGTAATTATTTTGGTCGCGTGGTTCTTTACTCATCCCTAAGTGATATTTATAAAAAGATCAAAATTTATTACAAAATGTTTGTGACGTTTTTGTGATAGCATTGGCATTAACCAAGACAGCTAGAATATATTTGGTTCAAACCATTTATGACCAATTATAATTGGCAGAAGTCGGCTAATGCGGTAAACAGTGGCGGTTCGAGGGGGTCATAAGTTTCATGACCCCCCACCACCAAAATCGTACAAGTCAAATTAATAAATTTCTTACAATAAGAGAATTTCGAAAATCAAATCAAAAATAGGTATTCAAATTAATTTAAAAAAATTGCTTGAGCATTTAGAAGTTAGATCAAATTTAGTTGCTGATAAGTTGTTTCTGAAACCAAAATATGTATGCCTTCCTAGAGAAAGTCAGAGAAAAATTGTGGTTTCATCATGGCGGTATTGGCTTAGATGAACTAAGCAAAGCTCGGGCTGTTCCGGACTGCAAAATAAAACTTCTGCTAAGCGACGTTTGCACTCAATGCAACTAATCACAGCTATATATAATTGAAAGGTTCTTATTCGTGAGCAGTACTGTGGGTTCTATTTTAATAAATCACGCGGGAGTACCACAGATTGTGGCAAAGCTAGTGGCAAAATAAAGAAAATAAAAGGAAGTAGCAAAAATAGTAAAACCATTCGATAGAAGAAATTAGAATAGAATATTTTGGGTCAATAATCCCGACGAATGATCTGACTGTCCAATCAAAATTTTCGCTTTTAAACATATTAAAAATGGATTTGTTTTCTGGTCTCTGGTTTTAAAAAAATAATTTGGATGACGGGGCAGCATGGTCATTGATTTCTAGCTCTGGTTAATTATAATTAAATTAGTTTTTTTTTTGGTCTCAAGACGTTTGAATCAGTTCTATAGAAATAGAAGTTTAATTAAGTAAGAGACACGCTCACAAAGTTGGTTTTTGATGTTTATATTGAAAAATTGATTTTAGGAAGTATCAGATAGGTTGATTATGCTAAAATTCGATTTTTCATTCACTATGATTTTGAAAATTTGGAATGTGCATCGTTTAATCCAGATCTAACACCTATCGGTTACTACATTTTTCGCAAACTGGAAAAACCACTGCAAGGTCGGAGATGTTCCTTTGAGGAAAATTGTAATAATTTACTATTTGGAGTAGTTATTGAAACATTGGAATAAGTTTACACATTTTTAAAGAATTTCTTTAATCCAGATCTAACACCTATCGGTTACTACATTTTTCGCAAACTGGAAAAACCACTGCAAGGTCGGAGATGTTCCTTTGAGGAAAATTGTAATAATTTATTATTTGGAGTACCTACTAAAGGATATTTTAAAGAGATTCCGTAGTTATTGAAACATTGGAATAAGTTTACACATTTTTAAAGAATTTCTTTAGAAAAATATTGTTTCTTGCTTTCTAAATTGTCTTTGTTAATAGCGTAGAATATTAATCAAGAATCGTTCGTAGTATTTTAATAATCAATGTAATTGGAACGAGTTTTCTGATATTGAGATTAAATTTAGAAAGAACAAATAATGAAATTCAAAGTTCTTGTTGAAGTTTGAAGTTAGAGAATATGCCACAATTATTTCAATATAAATATTCAAAATAATTAATAAACATTTACAAAAATGGCCTGTAATTATAGTCTACTTTATTTAATTTAACCGAATGAAGTTGTTAAATTTTTTAATAACAAATCATTCTCAATTTTGAACATGATTGAATAACCAGCGCTAAAATTGAGATTGTCACCAATCAAATTGTCACCGGAATTTTTGACAGTTGGTAACCTGTCACAACTAATTTAAATTTTGAATGAGTCACAGAGATTTTTCTCCGAATTGGTGTTATCAGTTCGACAGCAAAGAAAATAGGAAGAGCAATAATTCTAAGAGAAAAGTTCACATGGCCTACCTTTTTGCCTAGGGTGGATAGTTCCTCGTGACCCCTAATGAACCTTTCAAATTTAAAACTATTCGACCGATACAATTCGTTATCAGTTCTTTTGCTGCAGAATCGCTTAGTTATGGCACGAGATCTGCAGGATTTGCATTCTTTTACAGAATCCCAATCAATATTAAATATTCCCCGAGTTTTTTTCGTTTCTTGTGCGGCCCGTCGCCTGGACTTGCTTCGACGTCTCCTCCTTAATTTGACGTCTTCACTGAGATTTGTCATTTGTATTTCGACATCCGATTGTGTTTTCTTTGATAGTCCCACACGTTTCAAGACACGATCCATTACCACGAAATAGTTGTAACTGGTGTAATATGGTTTTCGTTGCGCAAATATCGCGCGCACTCAGCTGCTCCGAAGGCCGAACCGGAGTCGATTTTGGGGTAAATGGAATGGAAATTTCGCTACCCCAACATATCACGTGCTTTTGGCTTCATCATAAAACATCCTTGGGTTATTTACTGATAATAATTACGATATTTAGAGCGGCAATGGGGATTTTAATGGTTTTTCGGTTAATATTGATCACCTGAAACTCGTGGAGTCCTTTCAGGACAATAAACCGACTAGTCGCTGACCCATTTATTATTTAAAGTGACGCGAAAAAACCCTTACATCAACGAGTCGAAAGGAATATCGACAAAGCGATATTAAGGCCGTCAAAATGTTCATTAATCAAACACCGCAAAAATGATTTGTACTATAATTGAATAACGATAAAGTCTTTATTGAAATTATAAAAAAAATAAAACGTTTAAAATCTATAGAATGCCTTTAATTTATTTTTAACCTATTTCAAGAAAGGAGGAGGTTCTCGATTCGGTTGTATTTTTTTAGACTTTGTTACGTCAGTACTCCGGCAAAAAATCGGAAAAATCGTGTAACCGACTCCTTAATGTGTCATAATATATGCGCTAGTATTAAAACAATTTCGTTATTGTTATTCGATTTCTAGAATAAAATTAATTGAAAATAGATTGTAATTTCATCATCATTGACATGGAATGATCCATTTTGCAAAAAATCGGAAAAATCTTGTAACCGACTTCTTAATATATCACAACATATGGTGAATGCGCTGGATTAAAACATTTTAGTTATTCTTATTCGAAATCTAGGAAGTAATTAATTGAAAATAGATTGGAATTTCATCAAAATATTTCCAGATGAATGTTTTCAATTTGTCTGCATATATATAGGGTGCTCTTAAGTTAGAATAGTATCGAAAATTTTCTTATTAATATTATTTAGAACTATCTAAACTACATCGTTAAAGAACCTTCTATTAACAACGACAGATGCAGGTACGGTTGCCAAACATCTGAATCTATCCTGCATATCACAGGAGGTTGTCAAGCGTTGGCTGCAACCGAATACAAAGAACGACACGATACTGCACCCGGAACTAGCACTGAAACTTGACTAGATATAGTTTTGGTAGATAAAGTCTCTCGGAAAACAACTTTAATTGACATAGCAATTTCTAACAACAATAATATAAATTTCAAGCAGGCTGAGAAAATAACCAAATATAGAGATTTGGAATTTCAAATAAAGACTCAGTGTGACATGAACAATACTCGAACCGTACCAATTGTTATGTCAATGACAGGACTAGTCCCAAAACATCTATTAAACAATTTAAAATACCTCGGTCTGGACGAACATCTTTACCAACAAATGCAAAAAGCCGTCCTGTTAGGAACAGCCCGGACGGTCAGGAAATTCATGGGAAACTGCCGCCACCACTCCAACCACGGGTCTGAAAACCTGGCAAGGGCTCCCACATGCTAAACCCTTTTGATATCTAAGCTATCTGGGGTTTAGCGAAATTCAGAGGGAGTGTGCTGTCATACATTGTATCGTCAAGTCGGGAATATATTATAAAAATAATAATAAGTTAGTCCCCATAAAAAAATTCTCTAGTCTTTAAACCTAAAACGAAATTACCACATGTTACTTTTATTAATAACTGTATACGAGGTTTGTCAAAAAGATGCATTTTCCTTAATAGTGAAGGATATACCATTTCTATTGGCAATATGGAAACTGGTTTTGAAAAAAGTTGCCGATTTTAAGATGGTTAAAAGCTTACGAGTCGCATGTTAATATGAGGCACACTGGATGGTTATACAAGTTTATCGTTGTCGATTATACAAGATGATTAAAAAATTGTTATATGTAGCCAACAAGCAGTTTTATATGCTTATATAAATTCGTTGAAATATAGGGCGTTTTAGAATTATAATTATACAGTATAGTTAAAATACGTTAGAAACTAAATCAGAGCCCCTACTTAATGGCAAGACAAAGAAAAAATTAAAATGATCGCAATAGCAATTATACGTAAATGGACAATTTGAACTTGAATTTTTTAGTTCGCTTGTCTCCATTGCTTCGTTCACTTGATCAACCACGTTTCCTTCTATCTAGTGAACTACACTCCTTTAGCCTAGTTGTCTATCTGCTTTCATGACATCTTCTGAGATGTGCATATTGTTACGAGAATTCATCCGACAGCTGGTGCAATTGGCCATCAAACAATTCATGGAAGGGGCATTATTCCAATAAATTCTGGGAACCCGAAATGTTTGTCTCTCAACCGGCGGACCGCTGCCGTTACTGGGAATTCCCTTAAAGCTTCCAGAACATGATGGAATTTCCCGATGTCTGGTTCGCCTTGCCTATCCAGCCACACCGGAAAATGTGATAGAAAGGTTAGCAGTGCAAGCGTTTTTGGGTGGACTTCGGAACAACGAAGCCAGGCAAGCATTGACGTTAGCTCGACCGACTCAATTAGTGGATGCACTGGCTTGAGCTCTGGAATTCGAGGCTGCAAAAAATACCTGCAGAGGTCAAGCCAGAGTCCGAATCGTTGACGGAGAATTCGAAGATGGCGGAAACGATGAAGCCTTTGTAAGAAAGATAATAGAAGAAGTCCTTACCGAAAAAAGACTAGTGATATGTCGGAAGTGTCGTAAGGTAGGACATGTCCAGAGTCGTTGCCAGGAGAGCAACGGAGTCCAGACTTCCTCGCTGGGGAAACTAAAGAAGGCCTATGTAAAGGGACCATCGTAGACCTATAGCAAACAAGTGTCAACTACCAACGCATATGTCGCTTCGCTACGCAACCACGTTAACAGTGTCTTCGTAGATGGCCTTATTAATAGGAGGCAATTTGCAATGCTGCTGGATACTGGTGCGACGAAAACAGTAATAAGGCCCAACATTGTTTTAGAGACAATGATAAAACCAAAAAAATGGCAACTGCGAACAGCGACAGGAGAAGCAGCGAAAGTCCATGGTGAAATAGAGGTTGAAATGACCTTGGGTAAGACAACCTTCCTACATCGGGCATTAGTGGCAGACATCGAAGACGAAGTAATCATTGGAATGGATGTCATGAGCTCCAAGGGATTCCAGTTAAACTTCAAATATGGAATTCTGCGAGTGAATGACGAAGAAGTGGTGCTTCATGGAAAAGATGACATAGTGCCTCGAGCCATCTTAGCAAAGGATGTCAATGTTCCGGAAAGAGCTGAAATCATTATAGATGCTTGCTTAGATGGGAAAGCTCAAGCTGGAACAGTAATGATTTTTGATCCCGAACTTAACGACGGAAATGTAGGCAGAGGAGTCGCACTGGGGAAGACTCTGTTTCGTGCCAGGGAGATTATTCCAGTAAGAGTAATGAACCTGACTCATTACTCGGTTGTGCTAAAGAAAGGAACAACTTTGGGCCATTGTTCAACAGTTTCCTCTGTAGTCAGAAGCACACAGCATTCAGAAATGCCATCAGGTAAACTATCTAAGGAACTGGAAAGACTCATCACCGATTCATCTAAGAATTTGAAACCCAACCAGAAAGCAAAATTCAGGGACATCATTAGAACCTACCAGGATATCTTCGATGTAGGGAATGGCAAAAGAGGACGAACTGATCTGGTGAAACATAAAATCAATACTGGGGACGCTCAACCGATTCGACAGTCGTCGAGAAGACTACCCCTAGCTAAAAGAGAAGAAGCCGACAAGATAGTCCGCGAGATGGAGGAAGAAGGTGTTATTAAACCATCCAATAGCCCTTGGGCTTCTCCAGTTGTCTTGGTTAAAAAGAAAGATGGTTCGACCCGATTTTGCGTGGACTATCGGCAATTAAACCACGCTACAAAGAAAGACACCTATCCCCTTCCAAGAATAGACGATATCCTAGACACCTTGACTGGATCGAAGATCTTTTCCACCCTGGACTTGAAGAGCGGTTATTGGCAGGTGGAACTTGCTAAAGAAGACCGAGAAAAGACTGCTTTTACCATCGGCTCAGAACTTTATCAATTCACGGTGATGCCGTTTGGACTGTGTAATGCTCCAGCAACGTTTGAAAGATTGATGGATACAGTGTTAAAAGGGCTTTCATGGAAAACGTGCCTGGTGTATCTTGACGACATTATCGTGGTTGGAAAATCTTTTGAAGACCACGTGAGGAACCTGGAGGAGGTATTTCGGCGACTCCGAAGTCCCGGACTAAAGTTAGCCCAAAGAAGTGTCAGCTGTTCCAAGAAGAGGTGCAATATCTTGGACATTTAGTTTTCACACAGGGAGTAGCTGTTGACAAACAGAAAATCAAAGCTGTCCAGGAATGGCCGATACCTAAAGATATTCACCAGTTAAGAAGTTTCCAGGGGTTATGCACGTACTATCGTCGGTACGTAGCCGGATTTGCCAACATTGCCAAGCCACTTACTAGACTGACAGAAGGTAAGGTGCAGTACCAATGGAACGAGGAATGTCAGCGATCATTCGAGACATTGAAGAGAGCTTTGACGAGTGCTCCCATATTAAGTTATCCTTTGCCAGATGGAAACTTCGTATTGGATACCGACGCAAGCAATGTCGGAATTGGTGCTGTGCTTTCGCAGATCCAGGAGGGCCAGGAGAGAGTCATCGGATACTTCAGCAAGACCTTGAGCAAGCCTGAAGTGGCTCCTGCAGTTTAAAAATCCTGAAGGACAGGTGGCAAGGTGGATTGAGCGGTTGCAAGAATTCGACTTCGAGACTGAACATCGAGCTGGAACAAGCCATAAGAATGCTGATGCTCTATCGAGAAGACCATGCCCTGATGATTGCAAACATTGTCAGCGAGCAGAAGAAAAAGGGGCCGTTCTCTGCAGAACTACCGCCATCGATGACCATTGGCAATCTGCGGAGATCCAAAAAGACCAGAAATTAGATCCAGATTTGAAAGAGGTTATCCGGTGGAAGGAAGAAGATCGCAAACCTACGTGGCAGGAGATTTCCCGATACTCACCAACCATAAAGTCGTCCTGGGCTCAGTGGAACTCCCTCATCCTGGAAGATGGACTTCTCAAGCGCGTCCTGGACACTCCAGACGAAGGAAACGACAGAAAACAGATTGTAGTTCCCAGAAATAGGAGACCAGAGGTTTTACGAGAACTACATGATGGTACAACTGGAGGACATCTGGGAGTAACGAAAACCCTGGGGAAGTTGACGTAAACTGCCAAGTAGACGTTAAGGAGTGGTGCCGGAAATGTACGGTTTGTGCAGCAAGTAATGGGCCTCAGAAGCGACCAAAAGCTCCAATGAAGCCATATAACGTGGACAGTCCATTCGAAAGAATTGATGTTGCCGGTCCATTTCCTGAATCCGACTCTGGAAACAAGTACATTGTGGTGGTGATGGACTATTTTAGTAAATGGTCAGAAGCGTATGCCTTGCCGAATCAAGAAGCCTTGACCGTTGCTGATGTCCTTGTCAAGGAATGGATCAGTCGTTTTGGTGTTCCCTTGGAGTTGCACTCAGACCAAGGTAGAAATTTCGAGTCTACTCTTTTCCAAGACGTCTGCAAGCTCTTGAAGATCAATAAAACACTGACGACAGCATTACACCCGCAATCCGATGGAATGGTAGAACGGATGAATAGAACAATTAACCACCATTTGTTAAAGGTAGTCTCGACCACCAAAGAGACTGGGACCAGTATCTGCACTTGTTTCTAATGGCATATCGTTCGTCTGTGCACGAGTCAACGGGTCAGACCCCGGCCAGTATTATCATGGGACGAGAATTAAGACTACCATGCGATTTGAAGTTTGGATGCCCCCCAGGAGAAGAGACCGCAGGTGAAGACTATGTCAGCCAGCTACGACAAAAGATGAACGACATCCATGAACGAGTCCGGTTAAACATCGAGAATGCCAGTGCCCGAATGAAGGAAGCCTACGACATCAAAGCCGAGGACGGAGAATTCCAAGTTGATGATCTTGTTTGGTTGTATAAACCGCAACGTCGTCGTGGATATTCGCCCAAGCTACAGAGATCTTGGGAGGGGCCATACCAAATCGTGAAGAAAATCAACGAATTCTACAGAATTAGGAAGCTGCCTCGAGGAAAGTCAAGGGTGGTACATTTCAACAGGTTAGCCCCTTATGCCGGAAGTCATGACGGCGAAGTTGACCAAGCCCAAGTCCGCAGCATCCAACCACCCGATGATGAGATGACCTTCGAACAGTTTATGGCACTGTACTCTAATGGGCAGAAAGTGCAGCAGGACGTGACGACAGAGGAACCCCGAGACCTGTTTGAGGTGCCCATAGAATATGCCCTGGCTCATTGTGTGGCTCGCGATCTCCGGATGTCCAGAGGAATAGCCAAGGTGTTTGCCAAAAAGTACGGCCAGTGCCAGAAGCTACGGGAGCAAGATCCAGTGGTAGGGAAGATCCTTCATCTCGAAGATAAACATCCAGAGACATTTTTTATTTGCTAACGAAAACATTCTCGCAGGACAAGCCAACATATAGCGATCTTTGGAAGACTCTGGTAGAATTGAGGAATGTGATGATGGAGAAGAATCTAATGAAATTGGCGGTCCCAAAGATAGCCTGCGGGTTGGATGGCCTGAATTGGAGGGTGGTGAGAAGTATGAAACAATCTTTCGATTCAGTAGCCTCGACATCCTGGTATGCTGTCTCAATATTCGCAGCCCAGGTACGAAGACCGTTGACTGCTACTTCCACCAAACTTCCTGTTGTCGAAATGGAGAGTCCTGCAAATATCGTCACACCAGGAAGGATTCTAGGACATTCCGGGACGAAATGGTCTTAAGGAGGGGGCAATGTTACGAGAATTCATCCGACAGCTAGTGCAATCGGCCATCAACCGAATCGTGGAAGGGACATTATTCCGATAAATTCTGGGAACCCGAAATGTTTGTCTCTCAACCGGCGGACCGCTGCCGTTACTGGGAATTCCCTTAAAACTTCCAGAACATGATGGAATTTCCCGATGGTTCGTGGACGTACCAGACAATTCCGAGATTAATATATAAAAGCAACAGCTGGCGATAGGAGGCATTCAGTTTTTGTTGGTCATATGCATAGTTAAGATAAAATGTAAATAGTAGTTTCTGTGAATATAATTTTGTGTAAAAGTAGTGGAAATAAATTAGAGTGAGTTGGACTGTGTTTTTAAATAAATCCAAGAACTGAAGAGAACACGTGTGTGAAAATAAAAACATTACAATATCATGTGATTTTTTTCTCTTCTATCAATGTTTAAACAGCTTTTTTAACGTCCCTTCTTATTCAATGTATTCTGCCCGCTCTGCAGCTTCTTCCCCAAATTTCCATCTGAATTGCTGCGATCGTTCCTTTTATTACACTTGTTTACAATTAACACTTCTGTTTCTTACAATACCATAACGAGCGGTGGGTCTGGGGAATTTTGTGTTCGAAGATTTAATTTTAACCAAGTAATCAACTTTTTCATACGAATAAATTTTATATTTATACAATTTTATATATCCTGGAAATACATGAACAAAAATATAAATAAATTATCGATCTGATACCTTCTCTGATTGCTTGCATCAACCAATAGGCCCAGAAATGATTCAGAGAGCTGTATCAATTATTATTTATCTGTTACGATTATACGTCATTTGTTGAATGTTTGTAAATATACAAAAAAGTTTGCGTATATGTTTTCATCACTTGTTATATTTACTACTCACCTTCGTTTCATATGTGTACCCAATACTATAAGAAAAAACGCTTCCTCATGCTCTACGATCTCTATACAATAACAAATTAAAATTCTGTCTCAAGAATATTTGATGAATGGAATCAGCGAATGGATATACTTTAACTATACGCTTCAAAAATTATAAAAACATATATTAGCATTTCTCTTAATGAGTGCATTCATTTGATACATTTGATGATGCATTTTATATTTTAAAAATTTTGTTTCCTTTTAGTTTTCTGCTTTGTCCCTAAAAGTAATCTTATGCTATTCGTTTAGTATTCCTGTAAACTTGAAGTGAGGCACTATATTCCCTTTTTGTTTCAAAGTGTTTGCTCTATATTTTCGTAGTTTCCCCCCAAGTACTCTCCAAACTTAGAATTTCTTTATTTACTCTGTGTGATCCCGATTGGTTCACCCAAGTCTGTATTAGCACCTAATTTCAATTTTTTGTTACAGCTCCCAATTTTTTGGGATTAGGGATTCAATTGTAACCAATTTTGAATTTTTTGATAAAAATAAATTTTATATTTTACACATTTTTTATATAGTGGGAATACATACAGAAAATTTGTGGCAACGGCCTTCTCTCCAACTATATCTTCAACAGGAGTGAATAATTTTAATAGAACTTTTCTATAAAAGTAAGACGTGATCTTATAGGCGGTGCGAAATAGTTGGGTTCTAAACAACTGCCATGATAAAATTCGACGTCCTACAGTATTTTGTATTAATACATTGTTTAAATTTTTTTACTTTCTCGGCTTTATTTGATGCTTAATGATTTGAACAAATTTCCGCCCCACCTTTCAGTAATGTCTATATGGCTTATTGGATCTAATGAAAAGATTGTCATGATAAAATTCGACGTCCTACAATATTTTGTTTTAGTACATTGTTTGAATTTTTTGCTCTCTCGGATTTATTTGTTGCTAAATGATTTGAACAAATTTCCGCCCCACCTTTCAGTAATGTCTATATGGTTCCTTAGATCTAATGGAAAGATTCTAAGCAACTGTCATGATAAAATTCGACGTTCTACGGTTTTTTGTTTTAGTACTTTGTTTGAATTTTTTACTCTCAAGGCTTTATTTGTTGCTAAATGATTTGAACAAATTTCCGCCCACGTTTCAATAATGTCTATATGGTTTATTAGATCTAATGAAAAGATTCTAAACAACTGTCATGATAAAATTCGACGTCCTACAGTATTTTGTTTTAGTACTTTGATTGAATTTTTTATTCTCTCGGATCTATTTGTTGCTAAATGTGATAAACAAATTTCCGCCACACCTTTCAATAATGTCTATATGGTTTTTTAGATCTAATGAAGAGATTCTAAACAACAGTCATGATAAAATTCGACGTCCTACAGTATTTTGTTTTAGTACTTTATTTGAATTTTGTTACACTCTCGGATCTATTTGTTGCTAAAGTAATGTCTATATGGTTCCTTGGACCTAATAAAAATATTCTAAACAACTGTCATGATAAAATTCGACGTCCTAGTGTACTTTGTTTTAGTACTTAGATTGATCCTTTTTACTGCCTCGGCTTCATTTGTTGCTAAATGATTTGAACAAATTTCCGACCCACCTTTCAATAATGTCTGTATGGTTTATTAGATCTAATGAAAAGATTCTAAACAGCAGTCATGATAAAATTCGACGTCCTACAGTATTTTGTTTCAGTACTTTATTTGAATTGTCTTCTAAACGTTGTTTCTGGCATATTCTTGATTACTTTTATGTTTTTTTTGGGCAATAACACCACAATAGAAATAAAACGACGTATATTGCAGGAATACCAAACGTTTCAAAGTCTATTCTGACTTCATTGTCAATGGCCTTATATTTATTGATGTAGATTGCAAAATGAAAATTTGATTTTTGGTTTATTTATTTTGTTTTTAGATTTTCAATACATATAAAGCCATTGATAACGAAGTCAGAATCGACTTTGAAAGTTTTGTTTTTTTCGTTTAATATACAGCTTTTTATTTCAGCTGTGGCTTTATTTGTTGCTAAATGATTTGAATAAATTTCCGCACCACCTTTCAATAACTTTCATAAAGCCTTTGATAACGAAGTCAGAATCGACTTTGAAAGTTTTGGTTTTTTCGTTTAATATCCAGCTTTTTATTTCAGTTGTGGCTTTATTTGTTGCTAAATGATTTGAATAAATTTCTGCCCCACCTTTCAATAACGACTATAGGGTTTCTTAGAATTTCCTCTCCTCTTAATACTATGAAAATGATGTAAGCTTCGCCATCTACTGGAGCTTATTCCAACTTTGTAGTATAACTGAAATAAATTGTTATTGATTTTTTATATTTTAGCTCTAGAATTCATTTCCAATTTTCAAATGTATGCTCTTACATTTGGGTCCAAACAAAAAACAAAAATCTGTGAATAAATAATTGTAGATAATGCTGACATATACAGAAACTATTTTCATACCAATTCAATGTTTATAATTAAAGTGCTTATTATCCTAACCATTCCACAATTATTAAATAAATATTGCTTACCTATTCATGTTCATGTACTTCCTAGGACAACAGTATCGAGTTCATTTAATTTTCGTCGCTTCACTTTAACACTTAAATTTTCAAACAGGTATTTACATGGACATTAATGGATTTTTACTTAATGTCTTCTTTTATTACTATTTGTTTAGTAATTCAGATTTTATCTTACACAAAAGTGTTGCATTAACTGTTAACTACCACCACTAAAAAGTTAATAGTTATGTTGTCAAAACTTTCATGACCACCCATGATGCTTCATAATTTATTTTCGAAATGATCAAAAAAAGGTTGTGCTGTTTTCGATTATTTCCAGAACACTGATATTGCTTTCCAATGCTTTAAAATACATATATTCTAAAAAGTGTATTTAAATATCATAATAACAACATTATATATTAATCTAAACTTTTTAAATTATGGTTGGTGGCACCATCTACTAACGAGAGTCCAGTTATCACATGTAGTGTAGTTACAGCAGCACAGATGTCGCCAACATGCGGTTTCAAAATTTTCTTCCTAATACATATTTGCTATATTTTCATTATTTTTCCTTATTTCAACCATAATAAACCTTTCTATTTTTTAAATTAACATTACTTCCAAAACAAAACCAAAGCTTTTATTGTCAACTAATTGTAGATAATCATAATGGTGATTATGAAACAGATTATTATTATCATGTGAACTGAATTCTTACAAATTTAGAATTAAAGTACTTATTATTTCATACCGAGTACACCTTTTACTTAGAACATTAATGTAAACCTCATTTAAACTTTAACAAGGTTTTTTTGCTTAACATTTTCTTTTATAATTAGAACCTGGATGACTGAGTTTCACTCTTAAATTCGAGGTTTCATAAAGAATGTGGGCACATATATCCAAATACATAATTTGTTATTTGAATTTTTTAACATTGATTCAAACACTCTTTATAATTATTCCACTTAAAATATATTTTTTGGTATCACCCTGTAAATGCAACTGCTTATGGAGCACCCATTATAACGTTGTTCCTAACATTTTTTGTACCATCCAATTTAATTATAATTTCACTCCACACCATGAGCCAACTACACTGTATATGCAACTACTTATGGACCACTCATTATAACATATTTTCTAACATTTTTTGAACCAGCCTGTATAACTATTATTCCATTCCACCGTATATCCCAACCATCCATATATATGGGCCACAATATACATATTTTCTTTCTAACACATTCTGTAACTATAATTCTACTCCGCATATACCTTGTACAATTATAATTCTACAACGCGTTACATTTTAACCAATAGATGCTTGTATAACATTTTTTTAACCACCCGCCCCACATTTTCTAGAATTATAGGAAATAAAATGTTATAATTAGCTTTATTTCGTTACTCTGTTGGAATATTTGTAAACATTTTTTTTTGCTTTAAGTGTGTCAAGGGAAGAAAAAACAAATGACAAGAACATTAGTACCAAAATTAAATGAAGTAAAAATGGTAAATTTCACTTTAATAGCCAGTATGGCTTTCTCTATTCTGGAATAGCCGCCGCACTGAAAGCATTAAATTATTGATTACTTCTTGTGGAATAGTGTTCCACTCTTCTTCAACCGCTATAGGTAATCAGCTCCTGAAGAGTTGTGCGGGATTAGATCTTCTAAATATTGCTTTGTCAATCATATTGCTGAATCGGATTCATATTGTTTAATATTTTAAATTTATCTTCCGCAAAAAAAGTTCACGACCATGTATGATGTTTCAAAATTTTCTAAATACCAGCACAATTTACTTCTTGACAGATTTGGGATAAGGTCTTTAGTTATGCATTGGAATTTACATAGCCTTTCATTTTTATACTAATTGGTTCTCAACAGAATTGACTCTCCTGTTCTTCTGTCAATGCTCCCGATACATTCGCCAAGGATTGGTTCAAGAAATAACACATATTTTTATCTGTTTGCAAATACAAATGTACTCATAAAGTCACTAATATTTATCATGTGTAGAACTTATAACAGTATATCTAGAATCTGTGATATTAACTATGACAATTTTGAATCAATCGCTGAAGGGTATATTCAACAAATGTCAGATCAACCATGGTTCAGTTACTAGTAAAAGTCTCTTGTCAATTGTTATTTTATTTCTTTTTTTAAAACTGTGTAAAATTTATGATTTAATATTTGTCAATTGTTATTTTATTTCTTTTTTAAAACTGTGTAAAATTTATGTTGTAATATTCTAAGTTCCTTTTATTCTTTTTATTATTATCATTTTTTGAAGTATTTAAGATACCATAGTTTATTAGTATGTTTCATTACTTTATAATATTTGTCCTGTAATTGGATTTATTTCTGTTGGGCAATAAACTAAACTAAAACTAAAAACTAAAAAACTAAAACTAAATTAGAATAAATATATTTCTCAAAAATCATTCTATATAGTCGAAAAACTATATAAATAACATGATAAAACAATTAGAGTCCAATTGTAAAATCTGTTTATGGTTGGTGGCTCTATTAATGAAAGTAGTCATAGTTTAACTATCTCCGGATAGATGCCGCTAAGATGCACTTCGAAATTATTTCATAATATAAATGATTTGTGCTATATTTTCATGTAACCCAGATTTGAAAAAGAATTCACTTACAGGGGGATTCATCTTAAATGAACACAATATAATTTAATTTGATTGTCAAAGACAGAGATTAAATAAAAACTTGCGAAATTTCTCTGCCTAAAGGTGAGATTTGATTTCTACTCATATTTTTGCAATATTAAACATTAGAAGATAGACGAGATGGTACCACGATAATCGATACGAATGATAACCAGACACCTTGAATGTTCAATGGGTGCTGCTCATAATCTAAATCTGTAACAAAACTTTATTAGCGTTAAAAATGTGACGTTTATATTGTCGTAACAATTAATATATGATTTACAAGCAATTTGTAAATACTGTGCATTTTATTTAGAAAGCCGACAAACAGTTGAAACTAGTCATATTGCAAAGAAAAGCTCTGAAAATATTCGAAAGAATTTTTTTATATAAATATTTTTTTAAGTGATTTTTCCAGTTGAATCTCGTCGTTCTTTGACAATTTTTATTTAGACTTTTTGATAAGATACTACAAACAAAATAATTAATTAATAAAACACCAGATTCCTGTAAGTGTCTTTAATATTGCTTTCTAGTGTGTTTTTTATTACTACACAGGGGCGGATCGAGGATTTTCTTGAGAAGGCGGCTCAAGATCAAATTATGATGAAATATATAATATTAAATATTGTTTTCTCCACAGTTTATTAAGTTATTATTTACCTATCTATTATCACTGCACTATTAATGGTTTATTTTGATTAATTAAATTATATTTGCATTTTTACTAAGCTTCAGGGAGGAACGCAACTGATACTACATCAGTATGTTGAGGAGTTTTTTTGCAAATATTGATTTGAAGTAAATACATTATAATGATGAAAAATGAGTTATATTTGATATCGTCGTGTGTTAGTATAATAAAATCTTTTTCAAAATAGAACAGAACTCCAGACCTACTTCACAGTATGTGAAGACATAGTCATGTGATTATTAAAATTGTAATACACTAATTTGGTAGACACTGGCGAATCCAGAGGTGGTAAAATCAACCTTCAGTGATTGCTGATGGGCTGATTAGGACTGCAAAATGTATATTTTTGTTCATGTATATCCAGGATATATAAAATTGTATAAATTTATTCTTATGAAAAACATGATTAATTGGTTAAAATTGAATCTTGAAACCCCAAATTCAAAAATTTCAGGAGGGGGGGTTGAACCCCCAGAACCCCTTGCTGACACCATTGTAATTATTTTACAACCAAATTCATTTACATTTTCCTTAAATTCAGTTAAACACCTTGTTTGTCATTTATTTAACAACGAATGAAGTGATTAAATAATTACTAGTAAATTGTATAATTTTCTCAAATCTGTTAACACAAATAATTTTCTGTGCAGATCAAGTGGAATTCGAATTTTGTGTTCTATAAAATAAACTATACATAATATGAAAATATGAATGAAATCATATATAATGACATATCAAAAATTAGAAATCTTCTAGTTACTGTTAGTTTCAGTAAATAAGTTTTCCCAGGACAAAAAAATTTGGTTGGTATGATTCAAATACTGTTTTTTAAATTATACCTTCTAAATTTTAGGTTAGAATTGTTTTGATCACTGGAAGTGTAATTAAATATCTAAAAGTGAAGGCACACAGTCGTAATTAGATGTTTCTGCTACATTAGGTACTCAAGTAACCGAAAGATCCCGGAAGATGTCATGGCAAGAGCTAATTAAATATACAACAATTAAATCTGGTTGAAGATATCTTATTTTAGTAGTTTATTATACCAAGCCAAATGTTTTTGGGAGTTCATTTATATTACTGGTTATACTGACACGCACAATGTTAAATTTAAACTTATAGAAGACATTTTAATAACCTTTTGTGCGTATTATTCCGACAAATTCAATGCCACATTTTATTAAAATGTAAAACAAGTAGCATGTCTATTATGTAATTATGCCAATATAGATTATTTAAAAATCAATGAACAGTTGCAACCTTATTCAAAATAGCTGAAAATAAATGAGCCATTCAAATATTGATTTAGACGGTTTTGATTATCACAGATAACAAAATACAGTTTACTTGCACTTTAAATGAAATAAAAGACACAATATTGCGGATATTAAGATTATTTGTAGTAAATGATATATAGAGCTAGAAAAACATAAGATATTTCGATAAATTTGCATTTATTCGTGATAATTTCCAAGTCACCCGGTATTTTTATGGTAACTGTTAATTTTCACATAACCTCAAACACCAAGAAACTAAATTACTGCTTTCAATTTGTATCAAAATGGTTCAGTCTATATTCGCCAACAAACGTTTCAAGATGATACTATTTTGTGTTAGACTCTTTGTAAGGTACAAGCTGACCATATATTCGTCTTATGTAATTATTATAATGCAGGTCAATTAAGAATTCCTGTCCGTATACGGGGGGTAAACCAGAAGTAGCCATATAGGGTGGCTAAATCGACCGTTAACCGATTCAATCGCTAGGTTGCAAACACCGCACTGATGTCAATGTCATAACGAAGCTTGCCGAGTTTAAACGAGCTTCAAACAATAGGTTTCTTGATCTCTATCCCCACCTTTAACGCGTTTGAGTTGCTAACGTCGGCAATCGTATATTTAATTTTCTGTTCCGGCTTCTCAAGCCAACCATTTATTACAATACTGATATTATATTGCATGTTAGCTTTAAAAAGACTTTGGCGTAAAGAGATACAAAAAGAATGCCTGAAACTTAATTCATACCTGATAATTAAAATACAAGGAAACCAAATCTAACGCATGCGCTCGTAATCGATGGCCATGTTGAAAAAAAAAACATGCACAAAAAAGTTTTATTGATTCAATTATAATTTATTATTATTATGATACAAGGTGCATATTTCCTGACAATTTACAAGATTTTTGTTTTTATTTACTGTAAATGCGGATTTGTTAACCTTGAAATAAATAACGATCAAATTCGCTTGTTGTAGTATGTTAATTTCCCGTATGACACATGTCCCTAAGGGTCAAATTCATTACTTAACAAAAAACGTATATTCTTTCAGTGAATTTCCTGTTGCGGGCGACGTTTCGAAAATCTGATGATGATTTTTTTCGTTTATATGAGTTTTAACAAAAAGTTTTATTTGTGTAAAGTTATAGTTAAAATTGTTCAGTCGCATATAGTGACCTATAGTAAAATATGCATATTATAATCCTTGAATATAGTTAGGTTAGAAGACCTTGGAAACATTGTTTCTAGCCTTTCTCAGGGTACAATTCCGTCATAACAGTTCGTGTCGTCACTTCGCAAGTAATACCGTTTGGGGGAACGTGATTGGTATAACGCAGAATCTGGCTGCCATCTTCTAAGGACAACAGAAATGAAAATTCTTACGGTGGCAAGAACCTCGGAACAAGATTGCTCGAGACTAGTAGAGTAGGGCTCGCGCCTTCGAACCGAGCATGTAATATGTGCTTTTGACTCTTATGACGGTACAAATACAATCTATGTGTGAACAGTGGCGAATAGTGTGTGTCAAGTTTAGAATGCTCTGTCTCTCAAATAACTCGTGAAACTATTAAGTTCGTTGAACAAGTGCATTAAATGTATGAAAATCGAAAAAGTGTATGTGTGAGTCAACAATATTGCAATCGGTTTTATGGTTTCAGAGGGAACTAACAAAAATACTAGTCGACACCGAATGTTTCTTTTTGATGGCGCTATGGCCGCTAAAACAGGAGAATAATAATCCGCCTTAACCTCATTTGTAGAGTTGTAAACAACTTCTTGGATTTCCCCAGTTTTTCCGAATTTAACGAAAAATGAAACAAGAATCTAATTAGAAATGAAAAGAAAAATGGTCCAATGAAAACTTTTGAAATAAGAAATGAAAAGGAGAGTGAGCCATGGAAAACTGGATATTAGTTGAGTACAGGTTGGTCACCTCTTAGTAGTTTTTCAAGTGTAAAGTTTACATGGAAAATTCTGGCGTGATGAACGTTAAGCAAGAGAGACATGATGAGGCAGAGATTCGAGAGTTGGCAGCTAAATTCGTCGAGGCCAATAAAGCAAAAATGGCCTTACCTCAGAGAGCACCCCAGCAAGCTGGACAAAGTATGAATATCATTAGTTTTCTAACTAATAATGAAAAAACTAAGACAAAAGCTACCAATACCGGTGATATAGATACAAAAATTATCGACGAAGAATCTGTCAAGGGAAGATTTGGTTGGGCTACAGTTGGTAAAGTAAACATACCATACATTTCGAGATCTGGTGAAAACTATTGTGCTGTTCGAATGGTAGAAATGAAGGTGCTCAATAAATTACTAAATTTCCTTCATCAAGATCTTTATAACTGTACAAACATTAGGAGTTATTACATTACAGAAGCTGAAGCAAGACTGTTAAATGAAATAAATTTCAAACATTGTGATTATCAGTTTGGTCGTGAACAGTTCACATCCAGGGACCTAATAGTGAGAATGACTGATGCGAATGAGTTTTACCAATTTTTAGGACATTGTTATGCCAAATTAGTTAATAATGTTGATGCAGAGAGTATGGACCGATGTGGCTTTATTAGGATTAATCGGGAATCTGTGGTTCCTTACACTGTTTATAATGACCAAAAGTATGTCCCATTGTTTTACTTTGAAGGAGAAACTGATAACCTAAAACAAAGAGCTGACAAACTAGAAGGATGGGATCTGTCATATTTAAAATTTTGTTGCAAAGTGCAAGGCATAAGAAATGAGCTTTTTGCTCATGATTCGTGCTCTGTTATTAGTTTAAATGATATCAAAAATTATTTTCCTCCTGGAACCATGTTTGAGGAGTACTGGCCGAAGAAAAATCTAGACTCACAGTTGCTAATAAGTAGGAACTCAAATCAACAACAAGTTCAATGGACTAGGCAACCAGTTGCACCACCCATAACAGCACATACATCTTCTTCACCGAAGCCTGCAACACAAGCAAAAGCCACAAATAGCAATCATATGCACAATGTTCATGTGTTTCCCAATTATGGCATTGGAGGAGGAGCCCAGCCTGCATACCATGCAGCTCAACCAAGGCCTGCAAATAACGCAGTAAGAGCCACTTATCCAGCAGCAGCAGCATCCAGAATGAGGCCTTATTTCTCTGGAATGGCCCAGGCACCACCACCATTAGTTAGAGCAAACTCAACCACGTGAGTAAAAATATAGCATTTTTCTGTTAAGAACTTATTGTTTGTATTTAATTCTGCATATTCAAACTATGACTATTTAGCCCACTTTGTAATTATTTTCCAAAATTATATAACAGGTACTTAAATGCCATTTGGTTATCAGGATATATAGCATCCCTCTTATCTTTAATATTTTGTCTTATGTGTTTTATTAATAATAAAATGATTTAAATTATCAAACAGTTTTTGACACCAAACATTTTGCTGGGTCAAAAACCAATGGTCTTGAATTCAATATTTATGCCATTTTTTTGTAATTTTCTTTGCATATTATGTATTCAAATTTTTTTCATCATTATTTTTTTAAATTTCATTTGTAATATAAATATTTTACAGTAAAGTGGTAGTTAGCAACAATCATTGAAGATTTTTATTGATTAATTATAGAATTTTCATATTTTATTTCAAATTTAAACCCTATGATATTTAGTGATTCCAAATTAAATTGTTTGGTTTAAGGATACTGTTAATAATTAAATTATTCAAAACATTCACATGGATATTTTAAGATTATAATTTATTTAAATTTTTTAATAATTTTCTTATTGCATATTCAGTTAAATATGTTATAGATATATAGATTTATTTTAAAGAACTTACAAATTTCATATTTTAGTAAACATGAAAAAAGTTATTGTGTTTTTAATTATGTTAAAACACTACCAACAACACCTTGGCATAGAGTGGATTAGGGTATGAACCAGTTTTTAGAAATTATACTTATACTATTGTAAAACATAGTTGTTGAATTAGGGAGCAACACTTCATCATAGGCATCTGAGGAGATCAGTTCATATCCTCATATTTCATTCCTTCAAACCAAGTTGTCACAAGATTTATTTTATGTGCTGCAGTGTATAAAAGAACTATGGGTCACAAACTCTCATACAGTCTGCATGGACTCTGTGGAATTCAGTATTGACTTTGCTCCATACCATGATACTTCTTCCATCTTCATGTCATTTAAATAATGAATATCTTGAATTTTCAGGTCACTCCCACCTCAGACAAGTAGTAGTCTTTACTCTTTATAGTCAGTACCAGTCAATCTTGGGAGCAACCATCACCAATTTCCAAAATGTGATTGTAAAATCTTGAAACAATAGTTTGAATCACTCAATAATAAAACTGGACTAATAGTTCTGACATGAATTTTTATTATTCACATTTAAAATCTCCACTGCTTCACATTGAGTCTTAATAGTTTTCTCTATTGTCCAAAATTGAGAGTCTTTAACAAATATTTTAAACATTAAAAATGTTCCATTTTAAATGTTAGGTGTCAATTAGAAAACATAATATTTGTATTAACCTTTAAATATAATATCTATTAATTGTTTTGAAGAGTGTTTTTTGAAATATATTAAATATTTTGTACACATTTTGAAGTATTTAGTGTGAATAAAAACCATAAACTTCTTTAAATACTGTATTTTCTTCATTAGCATTTAGAACCTTCCAAAAGAAATTGAAGAAATTGCTTTTATATTAATCTTGGAATTTGGCATCAGTTTTAAAAATAACAGTGCTTTCAGAACATGTGATTTGTAGCACCGTTTTCTAACTTCCTCATCTGATAATTTCTAGGTAACCACACATCCCATATAGTTATTCTTCTTTGGGGAATTATAGGATATATTTTTTACCTTCCACATTCTCTGTGCAAGGTTTGTTCCTGCTCAGTGGCGGGGCGGGGAGGGGGCGGTCGTAGGGGTCATGACCCCTCCAACATCCTACATATTCATTACCATTACACTTGTGTTTTTTTATTTATAGTTATGGAATAACAGGGCATCAACAAAATTGCAAATTTTGTTTTTTTTAATTTTTGATTCTTACCTTAAGTTAGAAATTATCAGAAGAAATTTAATGTTAATAAAGAAGATTCTAAAACCTAATCAGAAGATTTGTATAGGAAACATTGTCATGAGTGAAATAAAAGATTTGGTATCAAAAAAGGCAATTTTTTAACTGAGATTTAAGTTATTGATTACCAATTTAAAATCTTAAAAAATTTTATTTACCAAATATTAAAAGTTTATACCATCAATTAGCTTACTTACATTTCAATTCTTTCAAATTATTTGATCAAATTATTAAAGTAAAATATCCATTTTGCAATGTATTGAACAATAGAAATTACATTACTTACCTATTTAAATAAACATAAATTAAGAGGTTTTATCAATTTAGTGAATTCTATGTTAGATTTAATTATTGCAAATAAAGTACACTCACTCAATTTTAAGGAACTGCTTAAACAATTTTGAATTTTCTAAGTGATTTTTGAAAGACTACTACTTGCTCCTACAGAGATGAAACTGATAATGTAATCACAAACACCCCAGTTATTATCTGTTTATGAACATTGTTTAGTGCAAGCACTGCAACGTGTCCCCACAGAGGTAAAATATAGTTTGAACATAAATTTTCCACCACAACATGTAGAATTCCTTTTTGTTTAACTTACTGTATACAGTGCAACTGTTTTGTTGGTTTATTAAAGTATGTAGGATTTCACAGTTGATATCAATGGATAATCTATTGTTTCTATGCTGTTCTAATCTAGCTGAGTTACTTCTGTGACGGACCATTGGTAATTATTTATTTATTAAATTTAATGGATAACCCCATTATACAATAAATTTTACATTATAAGTAAACAGTACATTGGTCATAGTATGTAAGAAGAATAAATGATAACAGTTCAAATTTAGAGCTTTCATAATAATTTTAATTTATATGTATAAATAGAAAGTTTACATTCAAAGATATCAAGTGATCTTTTGGATGAAGAATGTTGACCATAGTTACTTAGTAGAATGAAAGGGAACATAGAGTAAGTCAAAGTTGCAAAGTTGTGGCATGGGACATTCAGAGAGATTTGTGAACACAGTCTGCTAGTCCATAGAAGATCTTGTGAATAAGACATAGGTCAAACCAGAAACTTTGCTTTTCCCATAGTTTTCAAGTCCATTTTTCCAAGCATATTGTTCTGATGATTATTGTTAGAATCAATATTAAGTTTAAAAGATGAAAGGACTTACTTTGAACTCATTCAGCTGAATCTATATTTGCCTGACATTGAGGTGTCTAGACCACATTGGATACCTCCAAGGTTGAGCTCACAACATTATAACTTCAATTGTTTAAAGAAAGCTGCCTACAGTATCTATCTCTTCACCAGTCTCAATATATTGAAACCTTGAAGACAAATCTTTGAAATATGCTCTTGAACCTTAAAACAGTGCTTGTCAAACCATATCTCAATGTCCTTAACAAATTGCACATAATGAAATAATTCATAGTTGAGTGAATATTGCCTGATTTTTTGTATGCATCCATGTAGGAGCATAGCTTTTCCAGACGAAATTATGTAGGTGAGGACTAAGACACAAGTAATATCTTCAAGGTGTCATTCTTTTTGACGCAACACAGTATCTGTAATATGTATTGTTTCTGGTCAGGGAACCTTCATCAGTTGCGCTTCCCACAAGAAAATGTCCTCTAGAACACTTATTTATGTATTTCATACATATCAGTAAATCATACATTTTGTGTCTACAAATAAGGCACAGGTCATAGGGTTTGGTGTTGCGCATCAGATCAGGGCAGGATCACACACAGCGACATACAGACTGTCAAATTTTTTAGTGTCACACATCTAATAAATTCTAATAGAAGAAACCAATACGTCGGAGCCTTTTTGAACCACCTTAAAATACTAGTCAGAGTTTTCCTGCATTACATTGGGTTCCAACCCCCATCCATCCTGTCATTGCCTTTATATGCACCCCTCCCAGAACCTCAAATTGTAGGAATTAAACTACTTCAACTGCTAAAAACCCACAAACAAAAGCGGATGGTCAAAAACCCACAACTACTAAAAGTAAAAATCAAAGTTATACTCTGAGACATATTAGAAACACTTTTGGTTGGTTTAATTGTTAAACATGGGGGTATATTTTACAATTTAAACAGAAACAGCTGTTTTAATAATAGTGGGTTGTAGTAAATGCCCTCAAGTTCACCATCAGACCCCTAACCTGGAAAATTGAAAATTGTAATAAGTGATTAACGAACCAACAATTTAACCACCTATAAACATCACTTTCAATTAATGAGCTTTAAAATGTATTGCCACCTTTAAGTAACATTTAAGATATAATTTAAGAAATATTAACCATCTTCAGAATAAAACTAAAAAGTTGGAAACAATCAGCAAAACATAAGACTTTGCAATAAATAACACAGTCATAAATATAAACAATAAAATATGCTTATTCTGTACAAATTAATTATCTACGTATATAGTTATTTTTCAAGTTGAAAGGGGTTTAATGATATCTTTAGGAAAAATTGTAAGATGCTATTGATAACTCGAAAAAGTGTTTCTAATGGGTTTTCCAGTAAAACTAGCCTAAAACCTTAAATTTTGATGTTGTGTCCTTATATGATTGAGGGTTGTTTTCCAGTAAAGTTAAAAATTGTTTCTGATTATATCGGTAGTTGCTTTTCTCTTGAAGTTATAAAATATTCCGCTAGCTGAATCATTAAGATAGCCAAACATATGTTGACGGGGAAAGATTGAAAGGTGAAGTTTTAAAATTAATTATTCTTTTTCATAACATCATTGACCATTGTGGAAGTTGCTATCCACGCATGTAAATATTTATTAGGTCAAAGAAATATGGTATTAACCCATTTGTTTGAATTGAATTAAGACTAATACTGCAAAGCTGTTGGTACATTCAAAATTGAAACAAAAAAAGTGAGGAACAACAACGGATAATTTCGAAATAATTATGGAGTATGAACTTTATTATGTGGATTTATTGGAGATTTTCTTTCCTCACTTGTTTTCTGTAGCAGATAAGTGACATATAAATCCGAACACCCAGGAGATATTAGTTTATTACAAGAAAATTTTGTAGGGAATCGGACAGTAGAATCCGACAAAAATTAATGACTTGATTCTTCACACTCATTAAGGTGATGAAGTTCCTCCTGAGGAATCTCATTCGATTCTGCTTGTAGCTAGTAAAAAAGTGCGGCTAGAGTTTATGGAGGCATATCCCATACCTGTTCAACAGACGATAAACCCAGAGATCCTGATGGCCAGCTATGAATCAGTGGATTGCGACGGGGCATATAGGGCAGAGCATATGTTTATGCATCCATCTTTAAAGACTCAGGTTTTACTGTTGTCATTCTCAGCACCACTGCATTCCATTACGTCGATGCTCAGAGGTGACAGGTAAGACAAAAAATAAAGGCATTATGAAAATAATGTAAAATCGCATTCCAGTAAGCCTTCCATGTCCTGAAAATCACCGATTTGCAAACCATTTGTGGATAAGAAACGATCCAGTAAAGCTAAAACGAACCATCCAATCAAAACCAATACGAATGAAATAAAAATATCTAGAATTGGTGACGGCACAAATCCCTGCAATGTGCAAACAACAATAGCGTGGTAAAATCTCCTACAATTTTTTGCCTTACGATCAAAACCGTATAATTTGAAATTGGTGTCACTGTCGGTTCTTGTTGACGACCTGCAGCTGTCTTTCGTGTTTGGCTTTTTTGGAACCATGCTTGGCAACAACGCACCACTTGGCATATGACGAAAATTTGCATTTCTTACTCCAGACCCCCATATTACAAAGATAATAACTCAAGAAAGACCTGCACGAACAACATGCCAACTGAAGGCAAAAACTATTGTTTTTCACCTTGTTTTTAAATCAAAATGGCATAGAACAAAACACAAACGTGTGACAAAAAAAAACAAATCGTTTTTTGCTTTAACCAAAATAAACATTGATACAAAATATTATTGAAATAAACCTACTGTTCCCGTTTGTTCTGAATTCCATGTAACTTGGTATATTTAAGTGTGTAATTAAAACAAACTGTGCAGCAATTTTGAAAAATTGTCTGGATTATTGGTTGTCTTTTACAGAGAATCTTCCCTAAAGATGTTCTGAGAACAAGTGTTGTCTACAAATCCACACTACACTTATCTGGTGTTTCTTTGTACGAATAAGTCTAGTGTTTATACTTTATGAGAAGATTAAACCTATTACTTCAGGTCTGGAGTGGTTGTGATTCACTTTTGGTACAAATGTTCCGTTAATTCTTGAATATTTTTTAATCATCTTGCATATCGAATAAATTTGACACTGATAATTTCACTAAGATTGTTTTATACTATGGATTTCGCTCTCTGTTCAAGTAACAACAACTACCTACAGTCATTATGCAGATTCAGATAATACTAAAATGGAAGAAAAAAATCTAGTTATATTTGGTATGTTCGTAGAGGTCAGTTGACAATATTTCCAACTGTTAGAAAAATTATCCATCCATATGTTGAGCCAGCCAACTGCCCCGATCACTGATAAATTTTTAAATAGCTCGAATTATTATCAACTGTCTTCTTCCAACAAACCTACTATAACGAATAATATGAAGTTGTTGTTACTTGAACAATAAAATGGGCCTCTCAGTGTACAATGATAGCAAGTCTGTCCAATTTATCAAATAAACAAAATACCCCAAAAAAGTAAAAAACGGTAGGAAATTTTCGACATTGACACCACAATATCCGGTGCGATTTATGGAAATAAGTTCTCTCTAATAAGTAAAAAATTTTAAAAATAACCGGTTTCAAAATAGATCATAAACTTTAAAAATAATTGACAAAAATAAAACACTACACAGTAAATACTTCTGTAGGTAGGTACCTCCTAAGTATTTAAACACAAAATAAGTACAAGTAGTCTCATATTCATTATTGCTAGTTAGCTACTAACAAAGTAATAAATATAAACAATAACAGGTGCGTATTATGTACAATATTATTTTAGTTACCTACCTACATTGTATATTTTTGAAATCGGTGCCAAGCAATCATAAAATCTTGCATTGCTAACATATCTAATTCTTCATCAAACTGATAACAGGTTTCTAATTTCAGGTTTTTGAATTGAAAGTTGCTTGGCATCGACTTCAAAAATATACTATGTAGGTAGGTAACTATTTTGTACATAATAAGCAGCTATTATAGTTTGTATTTATTACTTTGTGTGTAGGTACTAAACAACAATTTATGATAGTTTTTTGTAATTATTTTTGTATACAGACATTGAGTAGGTACCTACCTACATAAGTACTTACTATGTAGTGTTATATTTTTGTCAGATAGTTTTATTGTTGATTCTATGTTGAAGTCGCGTAATTTATATTTTATATTTTTTATTTCAGACTAGTGTCCCACGCTTTTAAGCAAATGTTCCTGTTAGTAATTAAACATATATATATATATATATATATATATATATATATATATATATATATATATGTTTTAGGTGGTTTCCGGGAATTCATCCGCGTAGTTGATAACTGATCCCTGCCGGGATCGATGGTAAAATGACGACGTTCAGGTCGGTTCGCATAATTCTCGTAGCCTTCTGCTTTCGCTTCTAGTTACTCGAATACTTCGAATGTAAACTAAAACATTTAGTGCCCGCGAAAACTTAAAAACAAATATATATATATATATATATATATATATATATATATATATTAGGGTGATTGAAATGAAAAAAGTCTTGCAAACAGGCTCAAGAGTTTCAATTTGACTTAAAAAGATACCAGTTAAAATTTAAGCCCTTGATATTAATATTAAGAATGTTCACATCGCGTTTTACTATTTACCATAAGAATATCATGGAAAAAAAATTCTGCACCTTATGAATTTTATTGGTAGCCTGTCGTGTATCATAAAAAAACCCTTTTGCTTATTTTTGTAGAGAATTGAATGCTCTTCAAAAAAGGTATTTTATGATTTTTCTAGAAATCTAATAGCTTCAGAGTTAATTGAGATCAAAGTTCAATTTATTGTTTTTGATGCATTACAGCAAGTTTGATAATAAAACCATCAAACTTGCTGTAATGCATCAAAAACTTTCAAATTTGCGATAAATTGAACTTTGGTCTCAAATAACTCTTAAACTATTAGGTTTCTCAAAAAAAAACATAATACACCTTTTTGTAGAGCGTTCTATTCTCCACAAAAATAAGCAAAAGGATCTTTTTTATGATACACGACAGGCTAGCAATTAAACTTATAAGGTGAAGACAATTTTTTCTCCATGTGATTCTTATGAAAAAAGTAAAACGCGGTGTGGACAGTCTTAATATTAATATTAATTGCTCAAATTTTAACTAGTATCTTTTTACGTTAAATTAAAACTTTTGAGCTTGTTTGCAAGAATTTTTTTAAATTGAATCATCCTAATATATATATATATATATATATATATATATATATATATATATATATATGGTTGATGGCTTATTCCGTTTGTCTCATAGGCGTCCCCAAGGACGGGATTGGAGGTTTCAACCTCCCCTCCTCGAATTAAAGCAAAACATTAATGACTGACTACATCTGCATTTACAGTTAATATTATCAAATCTTTCATAAAATATCTTTGGTAAATTATCTTTGACATATATATATGATGGTTTCCGGGAATTCATCCGCTTAGTTGATTACGAGTATTCGAGTAACTAGAAGCGAAAGCAGAAGGCTACGAGAATTATGCGAACCGACCTGAAGAGGGCAGATGTGACTGTGCCAAAACGTCGTCATTTTACCATCGATTCCGGCAGGGATCAGTTATCAACTACGCGGATGAATTCCCGGAAACCATCTAATACATTTAGTGCCCGCGAAAACTTAAAAACAAATATATATATATATATATATACAAATATATATATATATATATATATATATATATATATTATCACATTTACATCGATCTATCTTTGATATCACGTTAATTGTGAATGAAAATTAAAAAATGGCGGGTGCCAAGTTTGTGTGTAGAATTGAACATATAATGTCTTAATTTCTGAGTACGAAGAACACAGATTTTGTATAATTGAAAAATAATCTATATCAATAGAAGTTATGTTTAAAAGGGTATAATCAAAACACCGGTACACAAAAAAAACAAAAGTGGTCTGTGAATTTGACCAGACCATATAGGTTTATATATTTTGATGCGTTGAATCCGATTCCAAGGTCCGATTTGCAATAGTACGACCTAGTTTTTGCTTTTTTCCCTGCCGAAACGCGGCGTGAAATCCCGCCAGTCTCGCCGTTGCCTTAGACCCGTACACCTCCATAATTTGAGTAAACTAAAAAAACACTAAGAAATGGCAAAAAATCGTAAAAAATGTCGCTATGCAAACGACATTTTTTTTCCTAGAACTTAATCAAGTATATATATGAACCTATGTTCGAACTAGATCAAGTATACTTCTTATATATTTTGATCCACTGATTTTCAATCTCGAGTTAATTTAACTGGCAAACTCCTCAATGTTGGAGTAGATCTTGAAAGACGCTTCAAACGCTAAAAAATAAAAAAAATGCAATTATGCAAACGTTTTTTTTGTAACAAATCAATTATATTTTTTATGTAATCTAATACGCTGAAGTCCATTTGGCTTGTAACCAACTAACTTTAAGTAAATTGTTGGAAAACACTAACGAAAATAAAAAATCGTAAAGAATCGACATGAGGTAGCAATAATTTACTTGAAATTTGGAGGGCTAGAGAGCTAAACCAACTTTCGGATTGAACACATCGAAATTACATAAGCAATATACTTGATTTAGTTCGAGAAAAAAATGTTGTTTGCATAACTGCAAATTTTTACGATTTTCTGCCATTTTTAGTGTTTTTTCAGAATTCAGGGCATCAAAATACATATACACCTAGATGGGTCTGACCACTTTTTTTATTTCGTGTGCCTAATAATTATCAGTACCTACTAATTATTCTCACTGGACGTGTCAAAGCTTTTAAGAAAAAACGGAACTGGTAAAACTCAGTAAATATGATAAAAAAGTGAAGGTTCAATATTTTTGCAGTTAAATAGTGAACTATAAATCGTATCTCATATGGGTGTTAATGTAGAAAATAAAGCGTATTCATCCTTAAATAATTCTTGGTGTTTTTACTTCTATCTTAGCTTTTATCATAAATTTAACTATATACGTTTTTGGGCATGTATTAGGTGTTTTCTTTATTCATTTTAAAGTGACAAGTTGCAAAAGTCTAAACACATGCATAAAATTGTGCATATTCCATATTGAATAAATCGAAAAAATATTTGATGTAATGTAAGATGTGAGTTAGTGAAATTTGTTTTGACATTCATATCATCTTTTTGATTAAACCTTTATAAAAGATCTTTTTCTGTTTTTTTAATATATGGACTCGAAAAACTGTCCTATGGTTCGTCTGTTGTATTCTTCTTAAAAATCTCGTGACGTTTCGCTAAAATCAGATTTGGCGTTTTTAAAAGGTCACTTAGTACTTTTTGAAAATGCCAAATTTTATTTTGGCAAAACGTCAAGAGATTTTTCAGAAGAATATAACAAACTGATGTATAGCGGAATCAGCCACCAACCACACATTTCCATCTGTTAAACAAGACACAAATATATATATATATATATATATATATATATATATATATATATTTATAAAAGGACTATCGAACAGAAGAAAGAAAGTCTCGGTTTGCTTTCCCAACAGAGTATGCCTGTTCAAGAAGAGCTTGGTTGAGAACGCTCGTTTGCCTAGTTTACTTTATAAAAAGTTTAAATAAAAACGAATATTATTTGCTAGTTTGGGTGTAGTTATAAAATTTTCCCATTTAATTTGCTAGACATGTAAATGTATATATAGGATCATAAATGATTAATGTGAATTTAGCTAGATAGTACAGAATGAATGGAACGTTGTATTAAATAAATAAATTAACACTACTAATTAAACTTATTTTGCTATTTCATTTTACAAACACCCTGTGCATTTCGTTTTAGAAATATCTACTGTCATCAATTATGCTCTTATATATACTGATATCTGTATTTAGATATTTATGAGCAAATACCTGTTTCACACTTCATTGACTTTTTTTCGGGGATTTTCTGAATAACAGCATATTACCGATCAAATCATATACCCAGGGTATATTCCTTTTTAATAGAAAATAGTTTAAACTATCCTAATCAGTTACGCACTTTTCGAGAAATCAGTGCGTATTAATATAATATCTTAATGATAAATCGGTTGTCGTTTTTCAGAAAAAAAAACTTATTTTGCTTTTTATTATCTAAGAGCGCATCTAATTAAAATATATTTATTTTTTTTATATAAAAAAGTACATAACATTTTTTGTTGTTGCCAATACATAAAAGAATTTGACACTTCCTGCACCTCACGTATTCTTCTCTTGCATAAAGCCGTCTTACACCTTAATCAGGGATAGGAAATATTTTTGTGACGTCGCATCGGTCAAATTTTGTTTATGCCCATTTGCATTACGCTTAAAAATTTTGAGCTGAGCATTTTTAAAATTAAAAATCTTTAAAACTCATTTGGCCTGACGAGTAGAAATGGGCGTAGTTAGACGATTTAAATTTTTTTAGTGAGATTACAAATTTAGTGTTTGACCAAGGCACACAATGACATACATCTATGCGGGCGACACAGCACAGGCAGCAAAATCAAGGAAGGAGGACCAAGCGGTAAACTACCTGCAACAAGAAATCGAGAACATGGAGCAATGAACGAAGAAATGAAAAATCAAGATCAATGCGAGAAAAACGCAGGCAATAGCCATAGGAAGGAGGAGGATGCTGGACCAACCAACTAGAAGACTAACTGTAGGAGGAAATCACATCGAATGGAGCCAAGACGTCAAATATCTGGGAGTACACATAGACAGGAAACTTACATAAGAGAAACAGTGAAGGAAGCCAAATCACGGAGCAGCCAACTCAACCCTATGATAGGAAAAAGAAGCAGACTACAACTGAGGACGAAGAGAAATATCTACGAAGCATCAGTGAAACCATATGGAGCCAGCATCTGGGGACAAGCTGCAGCAACGCACGTCAAGAAATTGAGGCAGTACAGAACAACGCACTAAGGAGGAAGACGGACGCACCAGGGTACCTGAGGAACAACCAACTAAGAAGAGACCTAGAGATGACTACAATCAAGGGAAAAATAACGAAGAGAACGAAGAAAACCATAGCCAGGATGGAACAGCATAGCAACCCACTGATGAGAGAGGCAACCAACTACGGTGAACATGAAAGATACAGGGTGAAAAGACCACGGCAAGCGCTACTACAAGATGGTTTTGGCAAATTTATATCCTGATCTAGCAAACCCTCAAGTTGTAACAAATACGAGTATGATATAGTTCTAGCAAGATTCCACTAATTCAAACTAACATTTTCAAATCTGTGGATCGGCAGAATGGGCAACCTAACCTAACCTGATCTTACCAGTATTAGACTTTGCTTGGGGACATGTGAAATGTATTGTATACAAAACTCAACCCCTTTGTTTTAATTTGTTCCAGTTGGTTGTTCGATATTATAGAAATTGCTATAGGGTACTCTATATTATGTTTGATTTTCTTCAAAAATCGTCGTATATTGGTGATACCAAAATAACAAACATTGTAGTGATTAACGGTTGCACTAGTGTCTTCTAATGACATGCATGTTTTATTTCTAATCAGGCAGGGCACAACATGAAACTAAAAACATTTGCGAAACTATTACTTATCTTAGTACACAACTCATAGAAAATACATCAAATAAGTATCACGTATTTTTTTAGATAAATGCTAAGAATGTACTGTGCCGAAGTAGCAAAACTTCTTTGGTGAATTTTTGCACTGGCGGCGTCTAGTGAATTTTTTGTTTTCATTTCAACCAACTACCTACAAAATTACGCTTACAAATAGTAATTAATTACAAATAGGATTTGCTATGGCGTCTTTAATGTGCCACTGGTCTATAAACTCTTTATGCCCTAACATCAAATCTTTATTTTTCATATTAAACCAAAATTAAATCTACTGCTTTATAACACTGCCGGTAAACTGGCTCCCCAACACACCCTTTAACCTGAACCTTAATAAGATTAATGAATTTATTAAACACCTAAATTTACCATACCTGTGTACATATTTTTATCTATAACGATAACTTTTACCTACAAGCGTAAAATGAGTAAAAATGAGATCAGTAGATACCTCAAAACAAGACGTAGAAACATCCATTGCATATATACGTTAACTGCTAGCAAACTGTTTTGTTTATTGTGTCACACAGTGTTAATTAATATCCTGAGAAATATTTGTACCTATATTTCTCAGGATAACTGGAGACGTTGTTCTGCCATGAGTTTGATTTGGTCATATATCAAATTCTAGTTTAGCTATAAGGGTGATTCTTATAAAACTGATTTTTACAAATCAACATTTTTTTAAATCAACAATGCTTTAAGGCTTATGTTCTGAGTGTTATTTGTCGTTTATTATGATCAAGATTGAGCCTGTAACGTACTTCTCCTACAACTTCAATAGAAAAGAAACTAGAACAAAAATGAGAAATTTCACGGACACGATACTGACACCAAATGAAATATTCAAAATCCTTGCGTAAAAATCTCTTTAAATTCTTAAAATAATTAAACAAATGGTAAATTATAGGACATTGATAATCATACTGAGACATTTACGGTATTTTCTTTCTTGATTTTAACATACTTTAAAATTCATTAATAATAGAATTAAAATAACAAATTTTATAATAGTCTTAGAATAAAACATTAAAAAAGTTTAATATTAGTTACATCTATTATTCCTTTTTACCAATCAATATTAGGGTATAATTGTAGCATAATTTGATGAATTATACAATAGATTTTAGTTTAAGCTTTAGATTATAAGATGACTCTATAAAAATTTTTACATTTAACGAAAATCAGACATGCCACGGTACTGACATCTTGGGTATATTTCTGTAAGTTATTCATGACTCATGAATACTTATGCTTTAATATACAATGTCGATGGTAAAATATTATCAAATTTGTCATATTTATAATTTTCTGATCAAAAAAATCATGTTGAATAATAAATGAAGTACTAGAGATAAATTTTACAAATAAAGTCGATTCCAGATTTTGTGAGTTTCTTTCCTGGCACAAACCAAGATATACTGTGAACATGAATCATATAGAATTTGATCACAGCACCACCTATCGGATTTCAGAGTTGTGTCGGAAAATTGTACATATTGGGTAAATGTGACCTCAATCGGTTAGGACGTTCAGAAGTTACACGATTACAAATAGAGGGTTATATAATTGATAATAAAACGTCACACCATAGTGTCACGTCCTCAACGAATTTTCTTATTACAGTTACTATTGATAACTATCTGTATCTAGGACCTAGGCAGTTCACGTCAAATTCGTATATACATTTTGAACGCAATACCACGGTTGGCCTTTGGACTTTTTACAACATATGGTCGCGTTTTTACTTTGTTGTTTTGTAACAGACCTTGCATTTATACTATTGGCAAGATTTTCAGTTGTCAGCTGCTTTGTTTTCTAATTTTATGAAAATTTGAAAACTAATGGACCTTTCATGTTGAACCTTTTTAAAACCATCGAATTGCTTACGATAGCTTCCAACACCAGTTTCTTAATGCAAAAACATTCTGCGCTGCTGTATATGAATGTATAATCTGGTGGTTTACTGGTTCTTTTCCTTTTAGTTTTGCTGCTACGCAGATGTCATAATTTCCCTAATACGCTAACTTAATTCCAGGAGTATATAATAGGGGATATTTTAGATTTTAAAATTAAAATGTTCTTTACAATATATTAAAAGTTTTATACTTAGAACAGTTTTTTGAAGTAATGTTTTGGGCAATGTCAATATTCAAACGATAACATTTGCAAGAAATTGTATTAACATATAATAGGTGGCTTTAGCAAAACATTAACGCTAGCCACTTTGAGAAAGTCCGTAGTTCAATAAGCAATATGGGGACCTGCGTTGTCATACTACCTGTGGATGGAGATCTAGATAAGGCAGTCAAGTAGTTTGTAACACCTCATCACGAAGCCCAATATCACGTCGCTCCCTAGGGCGGCTTCTTAGTCTTCGACGGCCATTGTGCATACCTATAAGAATCGTGTTTCGTTGACATTATGCTATTCTGGCATCGGGCTTCTACGAACAAACCTACTGTCAAGATATACTTGACAGCTACTTATTCCGCGAAATAATCGACCCAGTGAAGCCCGAGTATCGAATTCTTACCCATTAGGATCAGTGAAGTAGCAGCCAATGAAAAGAAAATTATCTGAAGATGTATGGAGGTAATCGAATAATCCCAGTTAATCATTTATTTAGTTGCTTCGTAAATCGCCTCCCTTAAATCAACAACGGTGAGATCGACGTGACCCAGTGATATATAGTTTTTGCAAAATTCATTCAATCAGAAAAAAAGAGAAACATAAGAATGAAACTTTTAATCGATTATTTGGCGCTAACGAACCCCATTGCAATATGTGGTTATTGTTGGGCATTTTCAGAATTTAATGCTTGCGCATATTGATAACTATAAATGCAAAACTTTACGCCACATAAAATTTTGTAATAAATGTAAATTTCTTTCTATTCTTCATAGTAAGGGGTATTATCTTAAATATCTGAATTTATTTCATGAGGGCTTATAGGTAGGTGTTGGCATAAACGATAAAATGGTGCACTAAATATTTTATGTCGTTGTTGAAGACTGTATGGAACCTGCGTTGAAATTCCTTTTTACTTCTCCAGCATTTTTATCCCAAAACTCGTAAAATGCACTCTGCATATACGTATTCGGGGATAGTTTGATGGCAAACTGGTTTATGAGGGTTGACCTTGATAATATTTGTCTTCACCCATGTTATTAGGTGTATATAACCCAAGTATTATTAAAATCAGAATACCCAGTAATAATTAATTTGTGGAGAATCGGACAGTTTGAATTCCAAAACAATCAATAACATCTGGAACCACCACTGTGGGCTAATACTGTCATTAACCCGTCATTTTCTCCTGAAAATCTGATACTATGCTATCTTTATCTGAGCCAAAGTGCCGCTAGAGTTTGAGGGATGGGGAAAATTTTGTACTTGTCTACACGTAAAATCCCATATATGGTGAATGGGCGACAGATCGGAAGATCTTGGTGGCCAAGGGAACGAATCAATACTCAAAGTAGACTAACCTAGCTATGGAAACATACCGTCGTGCATTGTCTTATCGAAGCAATGGATTCCGAAGAATCCTAATATATGGAAGAACATTTGTTTCATCCACGTCATATTCCCTCTGATAAAAACATTGTGCTCTGTGCCATAAAGAATAACCCTCATCATCATAACTGCCAAATGTGATGTACATGCCTTACTACAGAAAATTGATGATTATTAAACCTGTTCGACTGTAATCGTTCTCTGCATCACTGTATATGGTTACATCGATGCAAACCATTGATCAGCAGTCACTATGGTCACGACTTGTATCCGTTGTTGTTCGTGTTCGGGCTTCTAGAGTCATGGCTGACAACATACAGCGGTATTGAGGCTGTTATTCGTTCCCGTGCCAATTTCTCGCAATGAAAAAATTCATCTCTAATTATTCTAGGTATAATAAATGCATGTGTATTATCTATCACCGTTTTTTAAATTAAAATTTGGTAAATCAAGTATACTTTTTGCAAGAATTACAATTGGTTTTTCTCTTTGAGATTGTTTTATAAAAAATAGTAGTAAAGTAGTAGAAGAAAAAAGTTTCTAACCAAACATGAACTTGTTAAAAAGTGGGAAAATGAACCGGTTTCGAATGTATACTTAATTCTCAGACATGGGTTTACCGAGGGGCAAGCTCTCCCTGGGCCAGAAAAACTTGCCGTGAGCCTTCAGAGGTTCTCATAAATTTGCTGACTTGCTCTTCTCCCTAGGAAAATTTTTTTCCTGATTTGCGCCTCCCTAAACCAAAAGCTGGGTAAGCCCCTGCTGTCAGGTGTCAATCTTCTCCCCTCTATCTGTCTAACCAGTAATAATTATATAACGAATGTATCACGAGTATCAATCAATATGAATACTAATTTCCCTGACCTCGATCTTGACCCTACTGCATCAAAAAAATCCACCTCCGTATAAATGCTAATAATATTAGTAATTCCGTTCACTACATTTTTATAAAGAAAAGTCAACCGAATGTAACAATTCTACGCTTCGATTAGTTATACAGTTTTCTTTTTCCAGACTAACCAAACACGTAGGTTTATAGTTTTTTCTGCATTTAATAATAATAAAAAGTTAAAAGGATTTAGCACTTATTATTCGTTAAAGATCAAGCCGATGAACTATGAACCCAACTCATCATTGTTGAGTTGATTGATTGATATTTTTGAGACTACCTATTTAATATTCTTGAGTTTTTCCACAATTTCTATTAATGTGATAGCTATGGATAATGACTTCACTGATTCACTGATTTGAATAGCTACTTGAATTTCTATTCAAATCATTCCTTAAATATAAAAAAGGAGTCATTAAATCATTATATGACAGAGCCAAAGCAGTTTCATCAACAAATGAAATTTTTGAGAAAGAGTTACGATAAAGGAAGTTTTAGAACAAAACTAATATCCAAAAAATTTCATAAACAAAACAATTTACCAAATAGAGAAAAAAAACAAAGAAACCAACAAACTACATAAACAACACAGTACTTCCAATTTAAATAAAATGTTGGCGATAAATACCAAGTAAAAAGGATTGTTAAAACAATAAATATATTAAAATTAAATTTAACAACAACAAAACGGGAAAGGTTAACTCAAAGTTCCAAAAATTGTATGTACAGTGTACCTTGTGCCTGCGGAAAATCATATACCGCTGAAACATTAAGATTAAGATCTCTCCAAATTAGACCAAAAGAGCACCAATGCAACGTCTCAAGAAGATATACAGACAGATCAAGGTTGGCAAGCGATGTACTCACGTATAATAGTATACACAAAATGGACTGGCATAAGACAAAATATTACTTAAAGAAGAGTGTCTGCATGTTGTTTAATGATGAAGTTGGGACACCCTCTGTAGAGATACCGGTATCATGGCAACAGCTCCTAGCAAATGAACATCAAAAAGAAATCAAATCAATTAATCAATTAACATTGCCAAAAAGTAAAGCTACAAATATTGTGTAAATCATTTCAAAATACATTGTTCGACAACGATTCCTGATAAGGACTCGAAACGTCACACAAAACAGATATATATATATATATATATATATATATATATATATATATATATATATATATATATATATATATATATATATATATATATGATCCTAACATATTACAAGGAAAACTAGTTGACAAATCCGTAGACCTTCTTTCTCAAAGTTAATCCTGCGAGAGAGTTTTTTTCTATAAGAAGGCAACTAGTGTTCCTGGCAGTTTCCACAAACTGCTCCTAGATTTTCATTACTTAACTTATCTGTATTTTTCAGAAACTATTGTGAGGAGGGAAAATCCCAACTGAACATTCAAAATAAAAATATAGGTTCCCAAACCTTATTTATATAAGCCATGTAGAAACATGCGCATAATTTTTTAGTATTAAATTTTTACTTGCAGTTGTTATTCTTGTTCAAATCGCAACACAAGAAACATTTATAATTATTTTCCTTAATTATGTTTTCTTAATTTGGAGAACAGTTGCAGAGGCGTATTGTGTAAATAAATGTAGCGTGTTTCATTGAACAACCAAACTAACCGAAATATAGATTCGCCACTATGATAGCCAGATCCGGACAAAGTTCCCCATGTACATGCAGACGTATTCAATGCATCTAAAATATTGTATGATAATTCTATTCTATCAAATATTCCGGGGTTTACTGATCTTTCAAGGCCGTTATGTCTTTGAATGCAAAATAAAATCCTTTTATATTTGAAATATTATTCATTTAAAAAAATGAAGAAGAAATTTCAATTTTGAGGTGAGACGTCTAAATTTTGAATATGCGACTTGTAAAAGTATGACAAGATGGCATTACAAAATTCCAGGGTATTGGCAATTTCGGTTCTTTCAACCAACTACGAGTATAGAAGCTTAAACTATGGCTTCTTAAAAAATGAAGCCGGCAAAAAGATGTCTAATAAGTAATAGAATTAAACATACATTTAGTTTTAAATATGAAAATAATTTCGATGTTTCCTTAATTTCTTTACGTAATTACTGATTAAAATATACAGTGGGCACGTAAAGTGTGTGACATACCAAATAAAATCTATCCAGATAAAGAATAAAAAATAATACGCAGATTTGGACACAAATAGATTTCTAATAACATCATTAATGTGGTCTGTATGACATCATACACATTTTTTTAAAATCTCAACTGTAATATTTGATATATCGATTTGAAAGATCTAGTATATCTACATACAGGACATAAAATCGGTTACATAACAAGTTTTTCTAGATTTTTTTCTCTTGTATGTTCTTAAACCAAAATGTAACAGAAGAGTAAGAAAAAATCAAAACAAATGTTCAAATTGGCCACCATTTACTAGCTGACTTTTTGTATGTTGGTTAACACTTGAAGAGTGATTAGTCTGATTTCTTCCATTATTCTTATCTGTAAATCTTCACTACTACTTGGTCAGTTGACGTAAACATTTGATTTCAGATAGCCCTACAAAAAGCAATTGTGCGGAGTTAGGTAGGGAGATCTAGAAGACCATTCAATTGGCCCTCTCCTACCAATCCATTTGTTTGGGAAAATGGTATTAAATAATTTTGGACAGGTTGTGGATAATGTAGCGGGCACCGTCCTGCTGAAACCGTAGCACATCGTCAGGCATGCAATTGCCAATATTATTTTTTGCTGTGGTAGTTCCAAATAATTCGCACCATTTAGTACACCTTCCAAAAAAAAAACGGGCATATGACTGCAGTGTCGACAATCCCTGTCCATGCGTTGACCTGTGGTCGTTGTGTATGTGCTTCCATTATCCAATGTGGGTTTTCAGGTGCCCAATATCTACACTTCCGCCTATTGACAGAACCATTTAAACAAAAAGTTGCTTTGCATGGATGCCATTTGTTCGGCTTTAGGGATTTTAAAACCGAAGACTTCCTTGCTGCATTGTGATCTGACGACTTGATAAGAAAGGATTTTCTTCAACTATTATTATAACATTCAATTGTTTTTCTTCTGATATTGCTGGACGACCTGATTTGGGAACATCTATAAATTACGTGAGATGAATTTTGACGGTTTTGTTTTAATATATCTTTTTAATATTAAAGCATGTTAAAATTATAAAAACATTTAAATCTATATGCACATGGATACTGACTGACTGAAAAAAAATTCAAGATATTAATTCTTATGTTGTGTAAGTAAATGGATATATAACAAATAAGGGTTTGGGAGTTTATTACTTAATTAATAGGTAATATTATAACTATATATATATTTGAAAATGCTTAATCAAGTAGAATAGAAAAATTCTATAAATAACGATAATAGTTAATTCAGGCAAATAAAAGTCATATACAATGAAAAATTAATATTAAAAAAAATATTTCAAATACCCACCTACCCCCACATAAGATTTCGTAAGATATTAACAGACACCCACCCACCCTAGAATATCTTAAGTAATTTATGGATGGTCCCTTTAAACTGATCTCTTCTGGCTGCCATGTACACACGTCCGTCGTCCGCAAGATGCCAGGTATAATTCGGGAATAATTTAGAACCTTCCTTTCAACGTTGGTGGTCGTCTTCTCTGACGACGGACGTGTATGCGTGTGTTAAAAAATGGTGCTCGCGATACGCTTTTTATGTCAGGGGAAGGTTTTAAATTATCCCCGAATTATACCTGGCCTCTTGCGGACGACGGACGTGTGTACCGGCAGCCTTAGGATTCAATCTACTAGTAAAAAGAACAAATTTAAGGCCATTTCAATTTTAACGGTTGTTAGGTGTTATATCACTTAAAAACCTCCAGTAACTGAACTATGTGGTAAGCTTTCTTTCTTTCGGCATTTGCAGATTTATATTTTATTACTTTTTTTTGCACTTTGAATATTTTGGCCGGGCAGTTATTGAAATTTCCTATTAGGAAACGACCCGAAACCATTGATTCCTTTAATCGAGTCGCGCTTTTGTAGTTACCCACCTTTGGCGGATAGGACTGACGGATCGAAAAACATCTGCATGAATAAAATTAATACCGAAGGCAAGCAAAAAAGGGTACAAACTGGTCGAAATATCATTTATCCTCGCAAAATGTTTAGTTTAGTTGAGGGAATAGAATGAATATATCCATTCATAAAAAAACGAATTTTAAAGAATGATACAAACCCAACATCATCTTTTCCGGACGACGGACATGTGTACCGGCAGCATTACATGACCCAAGTTCCTAAATTTGGCCCGTACCTAACTTATGGTTGATCTTGCAATAGCTCGATCAGGGTACTTATTTTTAAATAATTCGAAATATTGTTCTTGTGTGCTTGTCCTATCTCCATAACCCGCTATAATTAAAATTTCAATACGTTGGATTCCATTTAAACTTACCAATCTTTACTTTTTAATATCAAAATTATAATTACAGTCTATTAAATATCAAATTGAACATTTATTATGATGGGAACGCAACATCAACTTGTTTATTTATTGCTCGGGAAAAACGAGCAAAACAGCGAACTTTAACAAAACATAAAACGTAGAGAGTTAAAAAAAAACAAGACTACGGCAGTGTTGAAGTTGCCATTTAAAAAAATTGTGTATGATGTCATACAGACCACATTAATGACACCATGAGGTGTCTATTTGTATTCAAATTTGTCCATTGTTAAATTAAGGTGTCCGAGGGGCTTTTTCTTCTTTTATCTGGATAGATTTTTTTTGTATGATCCATACTTTACATACACTCTGTAGGTGAAACATGTTCTGTCAGATATTAAAAATCGAGACTTGCTTTTTTCATATTCTCAGTGGGGGTTATAAAACATTTCATAACAAAAGTTGTTTGAATTAAAATTTAAAATGTTTATGCTCACAGAGGCAATTTGTTTAACAAATTCCCATCAATTTTCCCTTAAATTTTGTTGCCTACATTGGGTTGAACATCTTAACGTATTAGAAAGAGCTAAGCTTCTTTTTCCTCATTTAATCATGTACTGGGTAACAATTTAAGAACTTACAATGACTGTATTTAAGAAAAAAAGAAAACTTCATCAAACTGCTTTGGGTAATATCGAGAAGTAACTAAAATTAACTAATCCGTCCTGAGATATCCCTTCACCCACAACCACCCTAACTCAGTATTTTCCTTAATTAACCGAAGAATACTTTATCAAAACAGGCGTTGTAGGATATCATTGAAAAACATTTTTTGGGAGCTTTAAGATGAGATATCACAAGTAGGGGGTTGCCATTTGAGGTTAATGTTAATGTTTAAAATTTAGGTTTGGGGGTTTTCGAGTATTTCAACTTTTTCAACTGTCGACAAGCCACTTCGGGTTAGGCTATGTTATTTAAAATGGAATGGTATTTTTTTGAGGATAATACTCAAAAATATAATTTAAATTATAGGCAAAAAATACAACCCAAAATATCGAAAGTCATAACTTCCAAACAAAATGAGTCAGAATTTTGAAATATTTATCGGCTATTGTGTAGACTTAAGGCTCGATATTCGATTCTAATTTAGCTTGCTAATTTGTAAAGGGTTTTCTAGAAAAGAAATCAAATTTCAAGAATGTTAATCAGGAATAACACCTACCGTGTATTTTTTCCTATTTTTAACCTCCTTTGATCCATATTAATTTTTCCTATTGCTAAATAAGAAAAATGTTGAGTTGTTTTGAATTTTTGCAAAATATAGGCAAATTTAGCTTAAAACAAGTTTGCTATGGGCAATTGACAGCTACTGAAATTGTTATCGATGACTTTACGCTGCATCACCCGTGTTGATATCAACAGATGTGAATTTAGAATAGATTGATTATTATGGAAACATTAAAGGTATTGTTTTCTGAATGATACTTGTGGCATATTTTTCAATGTCTAAGTGCTTCTTGGGAAATAACACCACAGTTTAAAGAAAATTGCTGTATATTCCAAACGTTTCGGGGTCTAGATCAAACTTCACCAAGCAACACTGACTCCCAAAATAATCACATTAATACAATAACTATACCATACATACAGAGTCTATCAGAAAGACTAAAAAGAGTGGGAAACAGATATAATATCAAAACATCCTTTAAAACAAGAAATACACTAAAATCAATTATATCAAAAACCAAACCAAATAACACATCTCAAAATACAAAAAAATGCATTTATAAAATCCCGTGTGTAATGTGTAATAAATTCTATATTGAAGAAACCTCTAGACCTCTGAATGTTCGAATAAACGAACCCAAAAATTACATAAAAAAACGACAATTTGAAAAATCCAAAATTTGTGAACATGCTTGGGACCTTGGTCATAAAATACAGTTTCAAAATTCAGTTATATTACACAAAGAAGAACACAACACCAAAAGAAAACTAAAAATTTTGCTAAATGAAAACGATTGTATTGCTACTACCTACGTAGAATTCAGTCGTTCCTGGTTGCCCATGATTAAGGAAGAAATTGCTAATGGTCATGTCCTTGTGAACAACCCAATATCGGGATAGTTCATAAGGTTTTTCCTAGTTTTTCCCTTATGATTTTAATGGGATCACTGAATCAACAAAGTTCTTTGATCGCATTTTTGGCGAATGCACTATCTTATAACAAAGTCGCACCTAGGAGCGCCACATAAAATTCTCTGAAGATCTCCCTTTAAAATTCTTCCAATTTGAAAGTAACTTTATGATTATATGATCTTTAGAAATTTCTGTGCTACCCTGTATATTACAAATAAAATTCTCTTAGTTACGTCAAAAATCAAATAATACACATTGTCAAATATTTTAATTTACATCTTAGAATTGTGCCTTTTTAATCCGTAGTTTCTTAAGTTCATGCAAAATCTCCCAAGAAAACTATTTAATTAAAAGAAGATGAAAAGGTTATAAAAACTTATTTGGTGACAGGAAATCAAAATTCCCAACTGCCACACAGATAGCAAACTGTATATTTCACATAATAAATAAATATAAACCATTTTGCCTTTGTTAAACTTAGCTTCTTTAAATAAGCGAAAATTCTGTTAAATCGTATATAGTTTTTCAAAACTTAAATGGATTTGTATAATTTTTTTATAATCATGTAACTTGCATTTTAAAATCAAAATCTCCAGTATCTAGGTGAAAGCACTCATCAGGTTTAATTAAACTTTTATTCAGTTACCTGCAAATATTGATTACCGACAGTTTCATATTTTGTTAAACAAAACTTTTCTATTAAGAATAAAATTTAAAATATTCTCGAACTAAATAGATAGCCTTTAATATTTCCAGAGTAGTTTTGCAATCTTTTTTTATTATTTTAAATATCTCGTTTTCTAGCACCTCTATTTATTTACAAAAATTTTATATTCCAAACACTCTGAAGTACTATTTAAAAAAATTTAACCATATTAAATCCGTCTAATACTCTAATATAAACTATTTTATATTCACTTTAAAATTATTAAAGCCGGTGCCTGTATCAAGTTTGCTGATAAGTGCGCAACCCACAATACCGTAAGAACAGTACAACGAAATAGCGTTTGGTTGTAATTTGTATTAGAACATCATTCATGTAACGGATACCTGTGACACAAATTAACACTAAGGATCTCAGGTACTCGCAAGAAAGGAACAGTCACATATTGTTCTTGTCACAGCAAATTATTGCCACAACCAACGTAAAGCGTAAAGTAATCAATAGAACTAACTTCTGTTTTTTTAATTTGATTGTTAAGAAGTTTAGGATCTATTATTGGTCCATGGCATACTTGTTGTAAACCAACTTTGACAAAAATAGACATTTTAAGTAAAAATTCAAAATAACTCACAATTTTTTTTTATTTTAGGAATAGGAAATATTGACATGGATTGAAGGAGGATAAAAAGAGTAAACAAATTGAAAAAATAAAGTTATTCGTCTTTGAAAATTTTGAAATTTGATTTTTTTTCAGGACGCCCTGTATAAATTAGAAGCAAAGTTTGAGTCAAGTATGAGTCTCAAATACAGCTAATAAAATTTTCAAAATTCTATCTCATTTTGTTTGGAAATTAGGATTATATTTTGGATAATATTGTATTGTTCCACCTATAATTTAAATTATAAAACTCATATTAAATTTTTGATTTTTATAAGACTACCATTCCATTTAAAATAACAAACCTATTGTCAACTTCCGTTATAACCAAAAGTGGCCGACAATTGAAAATATTTTAGCTCAATATTTCCCCAAATCTTCATATTTTCAACATTTTAGATTCATTAAAACTCCTAACATACCACGCCGTTTCAAGGACCCTGTATATAGATTCTGTTACGTATAAAAAATATTTATATTACAAATAATAGTTTACAAGATTTATTTTGGTTAAAACATAAATGTAAAGATTACGTAGTTGCACTAAAAATGTTAAAAAATATTATGCTATTTGTTACTGGTTGTAACAGTGAGAAGTTTGCCCTTACAGAGACAAATTATTAAATAATATCTATATACAGGGTGTGTTTTTTTGATGATCAGTATAGGGATCTAGGAAACTAGCGGAGATAGAGCAATGGTTAATTGGGAAAGATTTGCAATTTTACTGGCCCAATTTAACACTTTCGGATTTTTGTAAAAAGTCATGGCTTACTAGATATTTTGAAAAAACGAAATTCTGTCGATTTAGTTAAATCTCTCTAGCTCCTTTGTTTTTGATTTTATAAAAAAGTATAAATATCAAAACTGAAGGGAATTGTATCCCGAATATGATTGTCATGTCCACGTTTGCGTGACAGCTCCTCTCGTTTTCGAGTTATGTCACCAACTTATCTTTTTTTTTTTTAATGGAAACCATAGTTGCCTATGACCTCAAAAAATCGGATATTTTTAGAGCTTTTCAACGATATAATACTCGATATAGTTATTCATAAAAATAACGGAGTTATGGATGCTTTTCTCTCTTATTTTCACTTTTAACGTAGTTAGTCATGAAATAGATTGATTTATTAATAACTATTCCAAAAAACATTGAACGATTTTTTTATTAGGTATATCAGATATAACGATAAAACTGAATAAGTAGGTACTTACTAAAAACTTAAGAAATTAAAGTACATAATAATGGTTACAATTTATGTTCGAAAAGTCCACCATTATTATTTAGACAAAAATTGCATCTTTTTAAGATTGACATTACCGCTTTCCTCACAGACCGCCTATCAATTTCTTCAATTGCTTGTAATACCGCCTCCCTTAGGTCACCAACTGTCTGATACTTTCTTTTGTATACTTTGTTTTTTAGCGCACCCCATAAATAGAAGTTTATAACTGCCAAATCCGGAGACCGGGGTGGCCATTCGCGTGGGCCATTTCTTCCTATCCAAGAGTTTGGATAGATATCTAAGTGTTGTCTTTCTAATAACGAGTTATGAGCAGGTGCTCCATCATGTTGGAACCACTCAATTTCTAAACGAGTTCTCAAATTCAAATTATGCAACATGTCTTGAAAAGTGTATTGCAAGAAATGCAAGTAGCGCTCCCCAGTAAGTGATTCGTTATAGATAAAATGCCCCAGAATAGTAGACCCTATGATACCATACCAAACATTAAAAGCAAATGTTATCTGGGGTCGTCTTTGTTCTACATGGAAAGGGTTTTCTTTAGCCCAGATATGCTCATTGTGTCTATTGAACATACCGCAGTTAGTAAATCTAGTTTCATCTGACCATAACACCTTTAATGGAAACTGTGGATTGTCAAGGCACATGTCTCTAAACCATGTACAAAACAAAATACGTCGATGTTCGACAACAGCATACAAAGTTTGAGAAACTGAAAGGTTGTACGGGAGGAACTTGTGCGCTTTCAGTACCTTAACTACAGTTCGTTGAGATGTGCCAGCTTCTGCCGCAATCTCACGAGTTGATGTAGATGGATTTTGATTTACCATTGCCAAAACATTTATTTGTGCTGCTTCGTTAATATGATTACGTTCCTTTGGTGGTTTAGTAAAAGATCCATATCTGCGTAAACTATCGTACATAGAGCAGGTTGACGACGATTAAAATATCTATGAAAGTATTCCTCAGCTGCACGAACTGAATTTTTATGGCATATAACATTCCACCATATTCAGTTTTTCTTTGTTAGAATATTCCATTTTATCACGAAAACTTGTCAATATCGACTGTCAGTTCAGCACTACTAATGGAATTACTCTCAAATGAGGAAACGTCAAAGTGAAAACAATCCTTTTCATGGCTACCTACTTTAAAAGTGAAAATAAGAGAGAAAAGCATCCATAACTCCGTTATTTTTATGAATAATTCGAGTATTATATCGTTGAAAAGCTCTAAAAATGTCCGATTTTTTGAGGTCATATCCAACTATGGTTTCCATTCAAAAAAACATAAGTTTGTGTCATATCTCGAAAACGAGAGCTGTCACGCAAACGAGGACATGACAATCATATTCGGGATACAATTCCCTTCAATTTTGATATTTACACTTTTTTATAAAATCAATAACACAGGAGCTAGAGGGATTTGACTAAATCGACAGAATTTCGTTTTTTCAAAATATCTAGTAAGCCATGACTTTTTACAAAAATCCGAAAGTGTCATTAAATTGGGCCAGTAAAACTGCAAATCTTTCCCAATTTTACAATTGCTCTATCTCCCCTAATTTCCGAGATCCCCATACTGATCATCAAAAAAACTCACCCTGTATAAATAGCCAAAGACAATACGGGTAGGTACCATTTTCTCCTGTCACTCAACCGATTTGCTTTATTTTTGTTTTGTTTAGTAGCTACAGACGACCTTCAGTGCAGAATGCTAAAATTAATTTATAATATTGGTTCAATAATTAAATAATAAAATAATAAAAAAATCATTATTTACATGCATACTGTCAATGCCAAACAGTGCCGCCAGATTGCTTCTAGAGAAAATCTTCAGGTAGGTTGACTCCAATGTGAAAGACAAACTAAATTAAATGTAAAACTAAAAGTTTTCGCCCTTCGATAAAGTTAGCCTACATAGTCATGCTATTGAAGTAGAACCAAAGAAAAATTGTAATACATAATAATCGCCGTTTATTGGGCGCTCGCAAGTTTGCAGTTTGCAACTGTTAAGTTCTGGTCATTGAAATTGAACGTAACAGTTTTAAACGTAGCTTCTTGGAGATGATCTTCATTAACGGTCATTCTAATACCATCAATAAAAAGACAGATTTACAAAATTTAAATGTGATTTATTGTAACTTACTGGAAATGGAGAATACGTTTTCCACCACTCATAATCAATCTGAGTATAATACAGATTGCTCAGATTGATTAAATAAAAAGTCAAAATTTTTGCTCGTTGGCATATTTGATTTGATGTGATATATATTTTTTAAAGTATGGGTAAACTATTTTTATTCTTTGTAACTTACTGATGAATTGAAATATTATTAAGGAAACAAAAATAATTCATAGGGCAATTTTTGTTTCCTTCAAACGTCTAAATCAGACCCCATTTTGAATGGTACTAAAACTTAATACAACTAAACACGGTTCGCAATGACAAATTAAGTAATTCACAATTTGATATTACATATTGGAAAATAAAACTAAAATAACTAAGAGAATTTACTGCTAATTTGATATATACAGGGTAGCAATAAAAACTCTAAAGATTATGTGAAATAACAAAGCTTCTTTCAATTTGAAACAATTTGAAAGAGTTATCTTCAGAATTTCATATGGTGCTCCTATGTACGAGTACGACTTTTTTATAAGATAGTGCATTCGCCAAAAATGAGATCAAAGAAATTTGATGTTCCAGAGATCCCATAAAGTCATAGGGAAAACCTCGGAAAAACTTATGAAATATCCCAATTCAGGGTTGTTCAAAAGGCATTACCATTATTAATTTCATCCTTGATTATTGGTAACCAGGAACGGCTGAATTCCCCAGACGTACTAGCGATACAATCCCTTTCATTTAATAAAATTCAAGCAGACTCTTTCAGCTTTATTTTTGTATTGTGTTCTTTGTGTAATATGATTGAATTTTGAAATTGCATTTTATGAAATTGAACCATATTACACAAAGAAGAAGACAATACAAAACTAAAGCTAAAAGAATTTGCTTTAATTTTATTCAATCAAACCGATTGTATCGGTAGTACATCTGTAAAATTCAGCCGTTCCTGGTTACCCAAAATCAAGGATGAAATTAATAAAGGTAATGTCATTTTGAACAACCCTGTATCGGGATCGTTCATATAGTTTTTCCTAGGTTTTGTCTTACGACTTTAGTGGGATCTCTGGAACATCAGCATGTCTTTGTGATTGTAGAAAAACGAATTACTTTGTTTTATATCACTAATTTATTTGTTTATTTAATAAATAAACATAAAAAACCGCTACTAATTTCTACAATACTATGTCATTTTCAAACGGAAACAAATTCATGAATGAAAATGACATAGTATTTTCGAAATTAGTCATGGTTTTTTTATGTTTATTTATTAAATAAATAAATAAATTAGTGATATAAAACAAAGTAATTCGATTCTGTACAATCATAATGATAGTATATCACAAAGTAATGGCTTCCACCATCAACTATTTCAAGAATGTCTTCGGTCTCATTTTCGACGAATGTACTGTCTTATAACAAAGTCGTACCTAGAAGCGCCACATGAAATTCTGAAGATAACTCTATAATTCATCCAATTGATGCTATTGTAATCAAGTGAATGATGATGATAGCAGATCCAACGCTATTGAAACGTTGTGAGATTAATCATTTCAAGACGATGGAAGTCCAAGGAAACTTCGAGGAACTTCCCAGTCATTGAAAACTGGAACTTCTAGCAGCTTTTTTAACAGCGTATGAAAATGTTTTGTACTCATCTTGGTAGGTTGCGCTACGTAAGTATATCTGGGTGTTTAAAAACATATCGAATCTGTTACAAAACTTGTAATAGTTTTATTTTTTGTGTTCTCTTGATGTGGAAATTGCGAAAATTTTGTTATAACAACATTATTTATTTTGATTACAGGATAGCGCAATACAATGCTCAACAAAAAACGCCAGGGAACTACATGATCATGGAACCAAATTTAAATCAAAACAACTACCACCAAGCGACTCAATCTAATTACCCACCACCACTTCTGCACATGAACGGAGGCATTTCCAGATACGAGGCACCCCAAACTCGATACACACCTGACAATGTTGATATGTCGTCACAGAACAGGTCTGTTTAAGAATTTATTTTTGTTGTATTCATTTGGTTTACATATATGGTCTGGCCTAACCTAACCACAAATAGAAAAATATGCATTTGTTCATTTTATATATATTTTTTAATTGAATCATTTTGAATACCGAACCCGATAAGTGGCAGCATTCATTGGTGACACACCAATCTACTTCCTTCAGGTACCTTTCAATTGGCCCTAGCGTTCTGAATTGCAATGTTCAGCGATTTGGCTTCACTTGAAGCTGGCAGTGGAAACATAGTAGCTGCTGCGTAGCCATCGGTGAATCAGAGTTTCTGATAAATTCAAAACCACCTCCAACTATGAGCTATGCCAACTGCAAACTGCTTAACCCCAAGTTCCATAAGACGTCATTTCTATTCATCATGAGGCTGACAACAATTGAGTCCTGCGGATCAGTAGGCAAAGCAACATTTTCTATAACAGTTTTTCAATAATTTAGTAAATATTTATTTTGTTTTTAGGATTTAAATTCTATTTTGTAATATTATAAAATGACGCCACTGCCTGTATTTTGAAACATTTTACAACATATTCGTTTTGCAGTTTCAACCATTAAAAATTCTTAAACTTGTTTCATACAGACATCTCTTTGCCATTCTTCAGTCTATGATTTTCTGTTGTTTTGTTTTCTGTGAGCTTCCTGCCTTTCTTGTTCTTCATCTGTTACATCTGCTGTGGATAATTGGTTTTCCTATGACTTCTTTTTATTACATTCTTCATCTTTTGTCATGTAATGATTTTCATTATTTATTTGTAGTGGATGTATGTCTTTGATGTTTGCTGTATTCCCTTTCAATTTTTTTCTGAATACATTGATTTAATGTCATCAAACACAAAAAAAATTTCTTTCCCTGTTTTCCAATTACCGCACAATTGCGCAAAGTACTCACCACTCATGTTCAAATAACAGCACTGGCTCGCACAAATGGCACAAGAAATAACTGTGCCTTTGGGATGTTTTATGTAAGTTTACTAAGTTAGCATAAACTTTATTATAAAACATGAAATGTTCCAATTAAAGCCCGAAAATTACTGCACAGTGAGACACAAAAACTCTATGTGCTCTGGTAATTGGAAAACGGATTTAGTTTTTTATCACTCACATGATTAGATAGATATAAACGTGAACATAGTTTTGACACAAACTTTGTATCATTATCAAACGACAAAGCATAAGTTAATGAAAGACCGACAAGATACAAGAAAAAGGTAAACTAATTTAGGGGTTCATATGAATAAATTAAAGAAATTAAGGGATTAAATGAACGTTAAGTAGCAACTACGATATTAACATATTGAACAAAATACTTCTATTACAATTTAATTGGTCATTTAGGATAGTATTCTTGAAAAAGGTTAATCTTTGTTGAATTTCTACCTGTTCTAATATTGAAATTTTATGATACAGGCTTTGACCATACAGTTTTGTATCCTCTAGTTTTGGAAAAGATTGTCCTGAATCACTTGATTCCCACAAAAAACACCCATTACTTAATGCGTGTTTTTTTAGAGGTATAGAACTTTAAGTTGGCAACACTCATTTAACCGGCGGCCATCTTGTCAGCTGTCAAGTGATTTATGTTTAGTTTGGTTTGACATTTCCTCATGAATATTCTAACGCCTGAACAACGCTTCCAAATTGTGCAAATTTATTTTGAAAATCATGGTTCTGTTCGAAATACGTATCGCGCACTACGTCCATTTTACGGTCAACATAATCCTCTATCAGAGCAATTAATTCGATTAACTATGCAACGCTTTCGCACCACGTTTACTCTAAATGATAATACGCATCCACAGAGATGTACAGTGCGTACAGAAGAATCCATTGCTGCTGTAGAGCGTACCCACACAGCATGAAATATTTTTAAAATATTTATGCAATATTTCTGGTTTGATTTGAAACATTTCAAAATATTTCTTGAAATATTTCAGCAATATTGCTATGTCCACGACAAAACCCCATTTGAAAGAATTCATGAAATATTCCTGTAATATTTTATGAAATCTTTGTGTCATATTTCATGTTATATTTCAAAAGATCTTTTGTTGTAGATATGAAAATAGTTTAAATGTATTTTAGTGAACTATTTAAAAATATTTATATAATATATCATGTTTGTTTTGAAGTATCATAAAATTTTTCAGAAATCTTCGAAGTTTCGCTACAAAAACCTTTTGAAATATTTCATGAAATATTCTGTAATATTTCATGATATATTTCAAAAGATTTGTTTGTCATGAGCATACGAATATTTCAGAAATATTAGAGTCAAATATTTTAAAATAGTGCTAAAACATTTGATGTCTAAAATATCTTTTGAATTTTTTCCCCAAATATTACTATATTCAAGACTACAATTCTCCCGAAATATTTCATGAAATATTGGTGTAATATTTCACGAAATGTTTCTCTAAGATTTCATGAAATATTTCGGTAGATGTTTTGTCGTGGACATAGGAATATTGCAGAAATATTTCAGTGAAATATTGCTTGAGATATTTCATGCTGTGTGGGTAGCGTATAGGAAAACCCGAATCAGTCTACCCGCCATCGTGCACAGGAATTGGATATGTGTCCAGGTGTTCATTCGCTTTATGGAAGATTTTGAGGAAAGATCTTTGCGTGCTTACAAAATTCAACTCGTGCAAGAATTGAGGGCCCAAAACAACATTGCCGTTGATCCCGATTTTCATAAGCGAATTTTGTTTAGCGATGAAGCTCACTTTTGGTTGAATGGATACGTCAATAAACAAAACTGCCGTATTTGGAGTGATGATAATACTCGAGTTCATGTTGAGACACCGTTACAACCAGAAAAACTGACTGTTTGGTGTGCTTTATGGGCTGGTGGAATAATTGGTCCGTACTTCTTTAAAAACGATGCTGGCCAGAACGTTACAGTCAATGGTGATCGCTATAGAACCATGATTACTAACTTTTTCGTTCATCAATTGAACAATCATGATGCACACGAGCTGTGGTTTCAACTAGACGGGGCAACATGTCACATAGCTCGTGCCACAATTGATTTATTGAAAGAAACGTTTGGTAACCGCATAGTTTCACGTTTGGGACCCGTGAATTGGCCTCCAAGATCGTGCGATTTAACGCCGCTTGACTATTTTCTGTGGGGACACGTGAAGTCGCTAGTCTACGTCGATAAGCCTGAAACGATTGACCACTTGGAGGTCAACATTCGCCGCTTTATTGCCGATATACGGCCACAAATGTTGGAAAAAGTTATCGAAAATTGGACCTCCAGATTAGACTACGTCCGAGCCAGCAGTCGCGGTCATATGCCAGAAGTCATATTGAAATTATAATGCCAGAAGATTATCTTTCGAATAAAGTAAATTTCATGTCAATGTAAAAAAATATCCCTATTTTATTCCATTTCAAAGTTCTATACCTCTAAAAAAAACATCCTTTATATGGTTTGAAAATTTGGAATCTGTTTTTGATATTTAAATGAACGGAAATGATAAAATTTCTTGTAGTCATTCCTACATAAAAGCTATTACACTCTGGATTTACTATATAATTTATCTTTATCTTTGACCTTAAAAATAATGTTTGTACATATCTAAACAATTGAGTGATAGAAAACAAAGTAAGTTTTTTTTTGTGTTTGATCATCATGATTGACTATCACAAAGTAATAGCTACCACCATCGAAATTTTGATTTTACTTTTCTCACTACAAGAGTTTGTTTTTGGAAGGATAATTCTGGGATCTTCTAGTTGTTGGAGTTTATCCGAGTTTACTCCTTAAGAAGCGATTTTTATTTAAAGCCCAAAAATTGAATGTTTAATCACAAATCTCGGGGTCGCGATCACAAACGATGCTTCAGTCCATTTACATATACCGGATAGTGAATATCACCTTGCTTTTTATTACTTTAAGTTAAAAACAGACAGTTGTAGTTATCAGTGAGTTTTTTAAAATACTCTATTAACAAATATTACTTTTCATTCTATTCTGGCGGCTAACTAGGACCAGCTTGGATCAGAGCGAACACTACAATGCCCCGAGCACATCTGGCGTAGTTGGGGAGAACGGTCTTCACCAAACATGTTCACCAAACTACCAAGACGGGAAAAGCGATACCTTACCTAACGGTGACTACTATCAGTAGGTTTCGTAAATGCTTCCCTCCAAATGCCTTTTAGTTATATTTTTATACTAGACATGATTTTTTTTTGCATGAATGTAATCTTTTGTTTCGTTGCTTACAAGTTTTTTTTGAAATACAATTTTCTGCATATCTGTTTTTAAGTGTTTTAAGTGTACAAATACGAGGAAAGCAGAATAATAATACAAACGGTTTAGTCCATTTCAAAATATTCCAAATTACTGGGTTGAAATATTAGTTTCCTTAAAATATATTGAATGTAGAACCCTTGAAATATTCATTATGTATTGTTGCACTGAAACTATAGTTTAAATTTTTAGAACTGACAGCTAAAATTAGAGTATCACAACATATTATAAAAGAAAAAGAAAGAAAATGTTACCGATGAAGTCAAAAACTACTGCACCAATTTTGATGCTGTTTTCACCAATAGATAGAGTGGTTCTCGAGGAAGGTTTTGGTATATAATTTGTTGAGTTTTTATATACATTTTTGCTAAAATATAACGTTATTTGTTTGAGGTGCATGGGGGCTTCCAACGAAAACGCTTTCTCTCCAAATAAATAAAAAAAATCAATTATTTCATATTATTTCATGGGGGACAGGTGGACAACAGTTTTTTGATTTTTTTTTCGTGGTGTGATGGATAAGTACAGAAAGCACGGAGAAGGATGGTGAGAGTCGGAGAGGGACGGTCAGGAACGGAGAATATCGGAGTGGTTCGGAGAGGGACGAGGAGTGATGGATAAGTACAGAAAGCACGGAGAAGGATGGTGAGTGTCGGAGAGGGACGGTCAGGAACGGAGAATATCGGAGTGGTTCGGAGAGAGACGAGGGAGTAAGAGTGGGCCGTAGAGGAACGGAGAGGGTCTGAGTAGGTAGGAGAGAAACGTGGAGTGATGGATAAGTACAGAAAGCACGGAGAAGGCTGGTGATTGTCGGAGAGGGACGGTCAGGAACGGAGAATCTCGGAGTAGTTCGGAGAAGGACGAGGAGTGATGGATAAGTACAGGAAGCACGGAGAAGGATGGTGAGAGTCGGAGAGGGACGGTCAGGAACGGAGAATATCGGAGTGGTTCGGAGAGGGACGAGGAATGATGGATAAGTACAGAAAGCACGGAGAAGGCTGGTGAGAGTCGGAGAGTGACGGTCAGGAACGGAGAATACCGGAGTGGTTCGGAGAAGGACGAGGAGTGATGGATAAGTACAGGAATCACGGAGAAGGCTGGTGAGAGTAGGAGAGGGCCGGAGAGAAACGGAGAGGGTCTGAGTAGGTAGGAGAGAAACGTGGAGTGATTGATAAGTACAGAAAGCACGGAGAAGGCTGGTGAGAGTCGGAGAGGGACGGTCAGGAACGGAGAATATCGGAGTGGTTCGGAGAGGGACGAGGAGTGATGGATAAGTACAGAAAGCACGGAGAAGGATGGTGAGAGTCGGAGAGGGACGGTCAGGAACGGAGAGGGTCTGAGTAGGTAGGAGAGAAACGTGGAGTGATTGAAAAGTACAGAAAGCATGGAGAAGGATGTTGATAGTCGGGGAGGGAGGGTCAGGAACGAAGAATGTCGTAGTGGTTCGGAGAGGGACGAGGAGTGAGGGATAAGTACAGGAATCACGGAGAAGGCTGGTGAGAGTATGAGTGGGCCGGAGAGAAACGGAGAGGGTCTGAGTAGGTAGGAGAGAAACGTGGAGTGATTGATAAGTACAGAAAGCACGGAGAAGGCTGGTGAGAGTAGGAGAGGGACGGTCAGGAACGGAGAATGTCGGAGTGGTTCGGAGAGGGACGAGGAGTGATGGATAAGTACAGGAATCACGGAGAAGGCTGGTGAGAGTAGGAGAGGGCCGGAAAGAAACGGAGAGGGTCTGAGTAGGTAGGAGAGAAACGTGGAGTGATTGTTAAGTACAAAAAGCACGGCAACCTAAAATAATAGATCCATAGTAATTAACACGTTGATTCCTTTTTTAAGTGAGTAGTAGGTGATTTCGTCATTTTGGGAAAATTGAAATATTAAATACGGAAAATAGGGGTCACTATTGTTTTTTGCGGAGAATTCAATATCTTCGAAATAGAAAGTAATAGGGGCGTAAATCTTGTTATAAATTGTCTTCAAAATAAATAGAACGGGTTTTTATCAATTTGCGAAAATAGTTATCTCATGGAGGACAGGTGGGGATATGTTTTTTTGAGGAAATAATATTTTTCGGGAAATTAAAATAATTGATCCATGAGAATTGACAGGTTGACTCCTTTCTTTAAGTAACGTAATTGGTGATTAGTCATTTTGGGAAAATTCAGATAGTAAATGTGGGAAACGGTGATAACTATTTTTTACGGACAATTCAATATCTTCTAAATAGAAAGTAAAACAGTTGTAAACCTAGGTATGTATAGTCTTCTAAAATAAATAGGAGCGGGTTTTATCATTTTGCGAAAATTCAGTTATCTCATGGTGGGGAAATATTTTTTGAAAAAAAATTGTTTTTCGGGAACCTAAAATAATAGAGCCATGAGAATTAACAGGTTGATTTCAAGTGTTATTCCTCATTTTAGAGCATATATAGTTCTATTCGCCAAAAAAAACGCCATTACTTCTATTTATTAAAATTTTTAAGTTATAAATATGATATAAAAAGCGTTACTCATTTATAGAGTATTGATTCAGAAAAAATGGTTAACTTATGATTAAATAACGTAGAACCCCAATTTTATCCGTAAATTATTTTGGGCAAGTGCGAGTTGGACTCGCATACTAACGGTTCTGTACCTTTAAGGTTTAATACAATGTATGTGAATCAAAGTATATATTTTTCTAATATTCCAGTTTCAGACAAGCCGGGAATGAGTGCATTTTGTTATATTTAGCTTAATGTATTTTAAAATAAGCTTTTGAATTTATAAAAAATATACACTATTATTTCTCACACAGAGCCTTTTTATTTTATCTGTTACATGATTCGCTTGATTTTTATATAAATATTTAAGTTTATAATGTGGCCCCCAAAATTAACATTAGGATTTTATTTTACTAATAAACTTTCAGTGAAGCCCTATATGATCTATTGCCTGAATTTTAGGCTCAGTAGTTTGGAGAATAAGGAATAAAAATATGAAAAAGTGTATTTGTATTTCTCATAATGAGCTCTTTTTGGTGTATTACATGATGCGTTTGAAAGTTTCCATTTAAATCTATAATTTGTCACCCAAAATTAATATTGAAGTTTTGTACTTATTTTTCATATAAAGTTCAAGTGAGGCTCTGTACCCCTAATTATTTTCAAAATTTTACGTAGTGTTGTTTCAGAAATAAAGTGGGAAATGGGTAATTTATAAAATATTTTTGTTAATATATTTTAAACAATTAATTTAAAAAATATGAAAAACTATATTTGTATTCTACTGTTAAAAAAAAAACTTTCCTTTTAATTCCGTAAGTTGCTCCCCAAATTAATATTAGGGGTTTTGTCCTGTAAAGTTCATGTCAGATTCCCAATTTTTTTCAAAAGTTTAGATCTTACAGTTTTTTAAATCAAGGGAGCGCGAAATGGGTATTTTTTATGTTTTTGTTAATATCTTTTAAAAATAAAAAATATATTTGTATTCGTCACAATGAGCCTTTTGATGATGGGTTAGAAACAATTTTAATTTTATATTTAATTCTGTAATCTGCCCCCAAAATTAATATTAGGGGTTTCACCTTATTTTTCCAGTCCCTATATCTCTATTTTTTTTAACATTTTACGTCTTATAATTTTGGAGATAAGGAGGGATGGAGAATTTTTTGAATATCTTTGTTAATATTCTTAAAATATGAAATAAATATATGTGTTCCTCGGAATGAACTCGTTCATTTGATGTATTATATGATGTGTCTAGAAATTATTTTTTAATTTGTCATTTAATTCTCTAATTTGCCCCCCAAAATTAAAATTACAGGTTTCTCTTCATTTTTCTTGTTAAATTTTGGGCAACGTTCTATATTCCCTTTTTTCAAAATTGTAGGCTCAGTAGTTTCGTAGATAAGAGGGGAATGGTCAATTTTTTTACCCCAGAAGTACCCCTGAAATCAAAATTTTTGCATTAACGATGTATACTCCGAATCGGGTTACCAAACTATACACTGATACTAAATTCCGTCAAGTAGTTTCGGACAAAATTGCTATGATCAGAACACGGGAAAATCAGGAGTGATATTGTAAAGGTAAACCTTTGCGGATTGCATATGCGGAACCCTAAAAATCATTAATCGAAGCCCTAATTAATGGTTTCTGTCTTTTAAATACAGCCTACTATCAAAAGACTGATATTTATAAAGTATGGGGAAGAATCTGCATTTGGTCTTGCATGTGTCATTTCTTTTTACAGAGAACTACAAAACAGCTACGTTGTAAATAGTACCACGGGACAACTGGTAAACCAGCAACCCGCCCATCAAGCTGCGCGGCCACAACAACCGACCACAACGACGGAGGAAAGATCCAACGTCACTAATGGCCGGTCTTCAGTGAACAACAACGCAAGGAAACTAATTCCCCTACCCGACGTAGCCCCAGCTACTAGTACGAACATTCCATTCAAACTGCAAAAAGTACTGGTTGAAGGTAAAATGATTCCGTGCGTCAACATGAAGGCTAACGTGTGGACTGATATGTTGGTATCACTGCCTGATCTGGTGACGCATTTTTTCAATAACGTGCCCGTGCAATCTTGTCAGCAGGTCATGCAGGTTTTGGGACTTGAAGTATACAAAGCAAATGCGTAAGTTTTTATAGACTTCTTAGTTTATAAATTTATATCAATTATTTAAATATTTACCCTATTAAATCTAAAAACGAGTAACTATGCCAGCAAGATACTGCTTGCATAGTTAACAAAAATTAATAACGAGGTGAGCCTTCGCAGTACGCTATTCACTTAATAACTCTTCTGGGCTATCTTCCAATGAGTTCATTTATTTCTTTCGAAGGGATCTCATCCCATGCTACCTTTACCTGGTGACAAAGTGTCGCTAGAAATTGTAGGGGATCGGGTAATTTCTTCGATCATCTGTCATTAATATCACACGTATGTTCAATGGGCGATAGATTCGGAGATTTTGGTGGCCAGGGTTACAAATCAATTTACTTAGTAGTCCAACGTAAGTGTCTACATGCTGTCGTTCATTTGTTGTTGACCTGAACAGAATCTGGATACGGCACCAACGCATTCGGTTTCGTCGATGCTCAGGGGTGAGAGGAAATACAAAACAGGGCAGTGTGAAAACACGATTAAAGGTTAGCATTCCGATAAGCCTTTCGTGCTCTGCAAACCTTTGCGGATTTCAAACATTCCCAAAAAAGCCAAAATTCTAAGGTGTCGATCTTCAATCTAGGATGACATCTTTTACCCCTAGCTCTTCGTATTTGGCCTTCCTGGAGACATGCCAGATCACAACTCTGAGACTTTTATTCGGTCTATTATTTGAATATCTTCTTATTCTAAGCATAGCTGTAAATATAAATGTTGACAGTTCCAGAACTAGGTGCATAAAGATCAATTGTAGAAGCACAGTCAAAAACTAACGTTCAGGTTAAAGAAGTAACTATTTTTGGATTAACGAAATCAATCATTAATACAGAATAATATTGTCTCCTTCTTCTTCCAAATTGTCAGTTACGGGACTTGAGTGGTTTTGATTCTTCGGTCTTATTGAATAAGAGTGAACATTTTCCTTCAATCGTTATTAGCATATCATTTTTCATTCCATATCCAAGTGTATTAGCCCTACAAGTATTATATGCAAGCGGAACAACCAAATTATTTTTTTTTCATTTTTTGCAAATATTTCGTTCCCTATAAGTTTTATCCTATTTGTATTTACTATAAATATTGTATTAGATTACATACTCTACAACCTTTGTTTCTAAAAAATTTTTATACGTTAAACCGTTTTGGAGATATAGGGCGGAGAGCGCGCAGTGTTTAACTATCTATGTACGGTATGATTGAAGTTCAACCTGTAGTCCAATTCAATAATAATTCAACCTGTAGTCCTTTAATTATTGAGAAATATAACATCATAAATAATTTACATGTACATTGCTGTACATAGTTAAACACTGCGTACTCTCCGCCCTCTATCTCCAAAACGCTTTAACGTTAAAAAAATTGAAACAAAAGTTGTAGAGAATTTAATTCACTACAATATTTATAAAAATTACAAATAGCTTGCAAAAAATCGTTTTATCGACCTTTGACCTTTAATTATCTTCAGTCTCGTCCACCCTATCATAAATAGGTTTTGAGACAAGTTTTAGGATATTGAAATAAAGTTTTATATGAGTTTACAGCTGATTATCTTGAATTTCAAGATTGTTACCCTATTTTGACTAATAGGACTGGACTATAAAGGCATAAGCTAGACAATAATTATTACTTCTTGAGCGTTAAATTTACAAGTGTGGCTACCCCCCCATCTTGAAGGGAAGTCCGAATATTATTAAAATAACCTTACTAATACTGGGTGTTCTGATTTCTATGTTGTGGTATACAAAAGTATTCCTTTTCCAAAAAATTGGGCCTTTAACTCGAATTTCTCAAAATTTTATAAAATTATCGTAAGATTATGAACACCACTCAGTAAGAAAATAAAAACAAAATATAATTAATTAAAGATAAATTTATTCATATGTCGTATAATTTTTTTTAGTTCCCAAATGAGGTTGTTGACGGAAGGCCGATGCACAAACACCACCGAACCAATTTCTTTGGTGCAAGTTCGCAACGTAATCGACTACATGCCCCAACTGAAATACATGCTGCTGAGTGGACTTGTCGGAGACGTGGCTTCAAAAAGACAACGCAACAGCTAGGAGTGGGTGTCCTGGGGAGGTACCTGTAACTCTTTCATTGACTACAAAAATTATTAGTGAAGTGCAACAGTTCTTGACTAGCGAAAAATTGATCGCGCTGTCTTATAAAGTTGTTCCTACTGTGTACGTTAAAACGACCCAGAAATGCGAAGTGAAAAACACCACCTTAATCAGGTAGTTTGCGGTATTGTTTATTTTTTTTACTTTTCTGGTTTGTACATTGTTCATCTTATTCATGTTTTTTATTATTATTTCTTACGACATTTCAACAGATATTTTAAATTATTATCACTTGCTCCGTACGGCTGCTACCATGCTATCGTTTTTTTTTTTTTCGTGATACTAGCCTGTAGTGATTTATCTTATTTTTATTTACACTGCCATTAGTAACACGTTTTCTAAGGCACACAATCATTACATGCATGTTAAAAATGCCTTTGAGAAACACTCGCGAGTATGTAATAAAATATAATCTAATTTTCGTTTAAAAAAATAACTTAATTATTCAGGATATGTACAAATATGCTGTTATAATAGTTACTATTTTTGTAAACGTTATTGAGGGAAATGATCTAGAATAGCCATAAAGAAGAAATATTATCTCGACTTGACACATCCAAATTCGTGATTATGACTACTAAGAGCAGTTTTCAGTTAAACTCGCCACTTTCGCTATGAGCATGGATCAAACATAAACACGCTGTTAGTTTTAAGAATATTCAGTACAATAATTACACAGCCCCACAAAAAAAGTCTTGTGCATCGGACCGGACCTATGTAGGCTTATGTTTTTGGGGCGCTGAATCCGGGGTCGGTTTTACCTCATCAGATCAGGTTCAAGGTCAAGCCAAGGTTAAATTCCCAAAATCTAATCAAAAAATCTGAAAAAAAAAATCGTATAAATGTTTTTGGGGTCGCTGAATTCGAATCCAGGGTCGGTTTGACCCCATCAGGTCAGGTTCAAGACATGTGTATGAATTTTTTTCAGATTTTTTGATTAGATTTTGGGGATTTGACCTTGGCTTGACCTTGAACCTGACCTGATGAGGTCAAGCCGACCCCGGATTCGGATTCAGCGACCCCAAAAACATAAGCCTACATAGGTCCGGTCCGATGCACAAGACTTTATTTTTTTTGTGGGGCTGTGCTATTTTCATATTAAATTGTATGCACAGACCATTCTTCTTTTATCAAGAGCCTTAGAACAGATGTTAATTAAACTATTAATCTCTCTTTGTGTAGATATTTACCAATATCAAGTAGAATGTCAGGTTTATGTGTGGTCCATCCTCACATTTAAAAATTTGGGTTGGTTAGAGGTGAGGAGAAGAACATAAAATGTTATCGAAATATTTTAAGAGTAATCAACATGGATACCACAACAATATATAGGATATTTATTAAACATACGACAAAAATTCAAAGGATTAGTCCCTCAATTATTATTCTAAGAATATTTTGTCTATTGATGCAAAAATAATTTCTTTCAAAGATACATAGTGTTATTGAAAGATTTGAGCAGTCAATGAATCCTGGCAGTAACAGTACTTGTAGATTCAGAAAAGCAGGGGCACAATATTCTGAGAATAATTCAGAGATAACTTCTAAATTTTTTGCCGTACTTTTAATAAACATTAGTTTACACTGTTGCAGTGTTCACGCCTAATCTATTCAATTATGATTAGCTATGTGATACCTAAACATTTAAATATTCAGATAAAATTGAAGTTAATGAATTAATCTTGACCAAACAACGTTCTGAATTTCTCATTTTCGAGTTTCTTGTTTTTAGTGTGCAATAACGACAAAAAGGAAAAGAAAATCGTTTGAGGATTTATATTACTTTACTACATATATAAATTTTTCCTTAATTAAATCTTTTTCTGAATAATACTGGGCTCAGAAACTAAAGTTAATTGTTATAGTTTTTTTTAAATAGTTTTCTTCCACGTTGATATTTGTAAAAATAAAGCTGAATTAATCATTTAAAACATATTATAAACATCTTTGAGAAAATTATAATAACCTTCAAAACGTTAGTATTGGAACATATATATATTATATATATATATATATATATATATATTTGTTTTTAAGTTTTCGCGGGCACTAAATGTATTAGATGGTTTCCGGGAATTCATCCGCGTAGTTGATAATTGATCCCTGTCCCTGTATTAATACTAATTTAGTATTCGAGTAACTAGAAGCGAAAGCAGAAGGCTACGAGAATTATGCGAACCGACCTGAAGAGGGCAGATGTGACTCTGCCGAAACGTCGTCATTTTACCATCGATCCCGGCAGGGATCAGTTATTAACTACGCGGATGAATTCCCGGAAGCCACCTAGAACATATATATATATATATATATATATATATATATATATATATATATATATATGTAACGCACACATGTTTTAAAAATTCTAGTCCAGTGTTGAGATAGTAGCATTTAAGTATGGAACTTCATTAAGAAAATGAAACGCTAAAATGAGATCCGTTGAGACTGTAAAACAGAAATTGAATGATTGAAAAACTACAAAGAAATCTAATTGATTTCTAACACTTTAAATTTGTCATCTAGTGAGACTTTCGGAGAAGGCAGAGTAAGGCCTCGAGTTTGATCTCATTAAATTTTTCCTTTTTTTCTTTTATTGAGGTATTTGCAGGAAGGGGCTGTCATCATCATCATATAGCATCCTGAAATTTGAAAAGTGGGTCTGATCACCGACTTGACCATACAGTGTATGGCAGCACACTCCCTCTAAGGCACGCATAACGTGCCTTTAGGGGAAAATTCATTAACCCCAGATATCCTAGATGTCAAAAGGGTTTAGCTCTGTGGGAGCCCTTGCCAGGTTATCAGGCGCATGGTTGGAGTCGTGGCAGCTTCCCATGAATTTTCTGACCGTCCGGGCTGTTCCTAACTGAACGGCTATTTGCATTAGTTGGTAAAGATGTTCGTCCAGACCGAGATATTTTGAATTATTTAGTAGAAGTTTTGGGACTACTCCTGTTATTGACATAACAATTGGTACAGTTTGTGTGTTGTTCATGTCCCACTGTGTCTTTATTTGAAATTCCAAATCCCTGTATTTGGCTATTTTTTCAGCCTGCTTAATATTTATATTATTGTTGTTATGGATTGCTGTGTCAATTAAGGTTACTTTCCTAGAGATTTTATCTACTAAAACTATATCTGGTCTATTGTGAGCAACAGACCGATCGGTCAATATCGTCCGGTCCCAGTACAGCTTGTAGTTGTTATTTTCTAAAATAGATTCTGGTGTGTATATATGGTAGGGTCTTACCGACTGTGATAGCTCAAGTTTCAGTGCTAGTTCCTGGTGAAGTATTTTTGCCACAGCATCGTGTCGTTCTTTGTATTCAGTTGCAGCGAACGCTTGGCAACCTCCTGTAATATGCTGGATATATTCAGATGTTTTGCAACCATATCTGCATCTGTCGTTGCTGATAGAAGGGTCTTTGACGATGTAAAAGTGGGCCTTATTATTATTATTGAATTTTCATGTTTAAATGAATAACGGAACTGAAAGTAGAATATTACACTTATTAATATACAGATATAGAATAGTTACAAATGAACATACAAAATAACCTTCATTTTCTCCTAGAGAGTAAATATGGCATCAATTCTAAACTCAAAGTAAACAAGTATATATTTAGATTTGATTGGTTTACATTTAGAGCGAAATGCAACATGCAATAGAGGAACGAAAAAAATCGAGGCGTTTCTGCACTTCACTGATAAATAACTCAGTATCAAACATTTTTTTTGCCTCGATATCGAAACTAAAAAAAAGTACGTATTCTATTCAGTTTTATGACGCACAGCACAGAATGATACCGTCCGGTACGCGCACATCACCCTCAGAAGCAGCTGTCTATAGGTGCCATGAATCATCCTCGCTTATGTTCCCACTCTAGACCCCTGCTCCATAGAGCTGACCTAACGACACTACAAAGCACTAACCTTTTTTGCCACCGCGGACCACCGATGTTGGGGAGTATCCTCGACAGTGCCGCCACCACCCCCTTGGCTTTCTGGCTAGCCCTTCGAGTATGCTCATTCCAGATAAGCCCATCATCGAGGGTGATCCCTAGGCATTTAATACGTTTCCTAGGAACCACCCTCACCCCGCCCCAAGAGAAGGCAATGCCGTCCCTCTGAATGACGCATTCCGTCTTCTGAGGAGCTATCCTTACATGGTTCCTATCGAACCATTTCCTAATGATAGACAAAGACTCATCGCCCTTAGTCACCATCTCATCCACGCCCCTGGCCTTCACGATTCTTAAGTCTAAGTTACTAATTTAGTGACACTTTCTGTGCTCAAAAAAGGATAACATAGCAGTAGTTTTTTATTTTAATGTAAAAATGCAAACTAGTATCATTTTAGATAATCAAAAATCATCTCATTTCGTGTTGAAGTGGAGGATACTTCTTGCACTACAATAAAAGAATTTCATTTAATAACTGAAATATTCCCCTCTTGCCAGGGGCCCCCCTCAGAATCCTTATGGTTCCTATCGAACCACTCATCGTCCTTAGCCACCATCTCATCCACACTCGTGGCCCTCACTATTCTTAAGTCCAATTTACTAATTTAGTGACACTTCAGGTCGGTTCACATAATTCTTGTAGCCTTCTGTTTACGCTTCTAGTTACTCGAATACCAAGCAGAAGACTACGAGAATTGTGCGAACCGACCTGAAGAGGACATATGTGATTCTGCCGAAACTTCGTCATTTTACCATCGATCCCGGCAGGGATCTGTTATCAACTAAGCAGGTGGTTTCCGGAAATTCATCCGCCTAATTTAAATAAATAAAAGGATCTATTTTATCATACAGGACATGCTAGCAATAAAATTTATAAGGTGCAGAAAATTTTTTTCCATGTTATTCTTATGGAAAACGCGATGTGGACAATCTTAATATTAAGGGCTCAAATTTTAACTGGTATCTTTATACATCAAATTGAAACTTTTGAGCCTGTTTGCAAGAAAAAAATTTTTTTTATTTGAATCACCCTAATATATCTACATATATATATATATATATATATATATATATATATATATATATATATATATATATATATATATATATGCTGATCTGTTTTTAGAAAGTTAGTAAAATGGACACGGCAGGATTCATATCTGCTATATTTAACTCCCTTGCAAAAACATAAGATAAATGTGGATGTTAATATAAAACCTTTATATTTACTCAACCTATGACATGTTTCTATTTTTTTTTTGTACTCAGCAAAAGTTCTGAATTCTGCACGATTTTATTACATTTTCAATCGAATCTCATATATAGCGTTTTATTTTTTCTAGCTGGTAGTGACTACCCTCTCTGGTTTACTTCTGAAGTGTTAATTTTAATTTAAAATGTCTGTACATATCTTTGTTGATTAATTTATTACAAAGTAAAATATAAGATTGTAGATAGTTATATCAATATGAAATGTCCAGGGTAGGGGAGTATTTAGACACATAAATATACATTCAGACTAGATTAAATATTAGGTCACCCTTATTTAACATTTGTCGAATTTTGTACATATTTTTTATAGTTTTTGAAAAAAGTTATTTGGTCAAATCTGAAGTATGAGAAATTGAATTTTTTTTCAACAGTTCTAACTCAATTTTTTATTCTCCTGCCTGAGATATAGTGCAGATTTACACATCAGTATTTTCATTTCAAAATAAAAGCAACATAATTCATGTTTTGCATATAAGCATTTCAGGATCAGCGATTTATACTCATCTGTATATTACAGTGATTGTTTATAAATGCCAAACAATTTTAAAAATTATTTATATATATTTTTACAGAAGCTGTGTTTGTAAATTCCTTAATTTATGTCACATGTATTGTTATTTAAAGAATACGTATTTAACGAACTTTAAAATTTGTACATACACTATGTTTGTAAACTATTAAAGACAAAAATATATCAAACACAAAAGTTACTATGACTTAAGAATTTAATTTTGAGATTATCCGTAAATGTCAGAAATGAACTTTCGAAAGTAAGCCTGAATCCAAAATATTGTTTCCTCAAATGAGGTAAAATCTGTTCCTACCAACTTAGATATTATAGTTTAATCAGTTTTACTACATTTGGTAAATACTGTTCTACTGGTTCTTTTCAGTGATTATATATATTAGGATCATTTTCAATCCCAATCAATTTAAAGTAAGCTAAATAATTAGTTGGGTATATTATTAAATTGAAATGTAATGTAATGTCGAATGTAATAAATTGAACGCAATTCCACAAGTTAACAGCAACAAAAACACCAGGAAGGGTCAAATCTGACCACGAAGGAAAATCTGGGAATGTAATACCATTAATTCAGTTATCTGCTTATTAATCTCTGGCAACAACTTCATTGTTGGACTGATAATCCTGGTGTAGGACCCAATTTTGCAACATTTCTATTACTCTCTCCATCTTGTAAGAAGTAAAACTCCCTAAACTGCAGTTAAAACCAAATGGTGAATTTACGGAGTTATTTTTGGTACATTGAGGGTTCAAAAGATTGTTTTCATCTCTATAAAGTTCCTGGACCTTTATCCTAAAAATTCCATTGAAATAATCGTCCACACTGTATAATCTTTTTTGTATCTTCTCCCCAAAAAGCTCAACATGGTCTAGTAATACAAAGCAAATGAACTAAAATCTAGAAACTCCTGTGGTGACAGTGGCTTAATTCTGATGTTCTAATCTGTATCTCCTCCCCAATTTATAGATTTTACAGGGTGGATATATTTTTCCTTGATCTTTACTCAAACATTTCCACAAAATTATACACCAAACTGGTTTAATGCAATTGTTTTGAACTAGTGAAATGTTATTTGTAGAAAATGAAATAATGGTTCAGGCATTTTTTTCTCGGTTCTGAAGAATTATGTGTGGAAAGGAAGAGACGCAAATATATTATGGTAATAGAATATTTTCTAAATCACCCAGTGATCTTTAGATTGATCTTTGTTTTAATTCTTTCTGGTGTTGGATTCTTAAGAAAACAGTTCGTCCCAATAAGATATGCAGTGGTATCGCTATTTCACTTCAAGGTATTTGTAAAACAAACACAACGTTTAGCTTAAAATTTTTAAATAATTTCGACGTTTTCAAAGTTTGCCTGAGAGTTTACTCATATAAAATTAAAAGTACTGTTATAAGGGTTTACATTTAATGGTGAGGATAAAAAAGATAAATGACGAAATAAGAGCATACACGTCTAAACTATGTCATCCCTTAATAATCTGTTGCAAATCATTTAAATTATTGTTAAAGTAAAAAAATGCTACAACATATCAAACACATAAAAAAAGGTCATCGCAATCTTAATGGAAAATAGGTGTTTTAGTTTCTTTGAATCTTATTAATTGATAATGCTTTCAGATATTTTTTTATGAATATTCCTACGTCTGTCAAGAGTTTGGAATAGTTAGAAGAATTTGTACAGTTGGGAAACTGTAAAGTCCTGAGTAATCATATGATGTCCATGGCTGATGTTTCTCTATATATGTATATAATCTATGCTAGGTAATGTTTACAAAAACTGAAATTATTGCGATTAACGCATTGCGTGCCAAGTACAAAATTAAAGAACTTATGACATAAAAAAACATGTTTCTAATATAAAACATGTTAATAATGTTTGGGGTTTTTCCCTTTTTTGCGAATCCTAGATTACTTTTATTCGATCTATTCCTAACTTGTCAGAGAATTGGTGATAGCAATTTATAGAAAGACAACTGAATTCATTGATAATATAATTAGAGATGCCTACTCGGTTGTTTTTCTTAATATTCGGTATTTGGACGAATGTTGCAAATTTTTTTGGCCAAATACCTAATACGAAATGCACACAGTACTCAATTTTTTTTAACTGTGAATAATTAAATTTAATGCTTAAAAATTATCAGTGATATGTTGTGGTGTATGAACAGTCTTCAGACAAATTATCAAACATATAACTATAACTCCAATTTTATTTTCTGCTCATTAATGTTATGGACTCGAATCACTCGACGAATTTTTATGTCGATGAATTTTCAAGAGTATTTTAATCGTTAAAAGCAGTTATGTCCAAATTAAAGACAACCACTTGAATTTTAGTTATATTTAATGGATTTTAAGCAATAGCCAGAAATTGTCAAGAATTTTGAAAATTAAAATTTAAAAACATGGAAAAGAAACGTAAAATATACAAAATTTGATAAGTGATGTTTCTGTTTGACTTGGCACGCAATGTGTTGTTAACAGAGTATCAGCAAGATCTGAGAATCTAAAAAAGTCATTCATCCTTGTTTTTAGGAAATTTTCTGCAAAAAATGTCTAGTCAGTCATTTCATTCACGTATGTGTATGCACGTGTTCTTAAATTCTATGTTAACGGCAATTTTTTTATATATATTTGTGCATTTGTGGAATTTTTTGAATATCCTTTGTATTCATTCAACTGGAATTATATATGTAAATATTGGTCATGTATTTGTGTACATGTATATACGTGCGATAATATACATTTTCGAAAGAATCAACATAGTGTATAGGGAATTCGTGTATTTATTTATGTTTTAAGAAGTAAATGGTAATTTGGTAGCTAATGAAACTGTTTCTTTTTGTTTCAAACATTGTTTTTACTCAAAATTGTCCAGTAATTTGTTGCTATTACCATTCGATACTTTTAAAGACCATTTACCATTTTGATGTGGAACTAGTAATGTTTTGCTGTATATGGAAATTGCTATTTTGCAATTCCTTGGCAATTAAACTTTGAGAAAGTGACACTTTTCATTGCAGTTTTAATTTATTTGAGAAATATATATGTTTAAAACTGATGCATGTTGAAGCTATAGTCATGTACTTTTGTGAAATAAATAAGTAATGAAAAACAAATAAATCGAAAGTTATTGGATCAAGATTGTTATTATTTATTTCCAAAAAACATATATTTCGAGTTCAGTTATGAATTTTTCAATATTTCAACAACAAACAACATGCAGAGAACAGTTTTCTATGATCAATATTATTCTCAAATAACTTGTCTTAAAAAAATCATCTTATCAATTTGTTAAACTATATCAAAATCATTTCCGAGTGCATTGTCTCAATTGTGTTTTGTATTTATTTTCATAATTCAATTGGATTTTAATTAAAAATGCTTGTCATTTGTTTACGAACATGTGGTTACACTGTTGCTTTTCAGGTATCTCAACAACATAAGGTTTTTTAAAGAGATATAAGGTATAATTAAATATTATTATTTCCAATTTCTTTAAAAAATCATGTTACATTCCTATATGTAAATACCTTAAACTATGTCAAAGAGTGCAATGAATGTGTTATATATCTGCCAGCATTACATTTCATTTGTTTACTAGCTGTTGGTTTTCAGTGATCCCAATTTATCAACAACAGCTTTTGTAAAGAGATATTACTTATATGTGATGAGTGTTATTGTTCTAAACTATCAAAAAATACGAATTTCGTAAATTATGTCAAAATCATTTCAGTATCCTGTATTATTTATTATCTGCCAGGATTAAAAACGGTTTAAATTACAAAAGTTTAGTATTCAATTAAAAAACAATTATTGTTACTCTTAACACTTATGTTTTTTGTACGGAGATATCATTTTGAGAGCATTAAATTCATGTTAATACCTACTTTTTTTTCAAAAGCATCATTAGAAAAAGATGTTTAAAATCCATCACAAATGCCTGTAAAAGTAAAGAATCTACTGTTCTTGAAATGCTTCCATTGTAGAGATTTGCAGCAACAAGCTGTAACGCCTGTAACTGTATCATAATTTCTTCTAGTGTTACTTAATCAAATAAATAGTATTTACATTAATTTTCATTAGCTCTCTGAGAAAAATATTATTTCCAGTATGGTTGTATCAAACTTAAAGTTCAATTTTCTTTGAATAGTGTTGTTTCTGTTTGGCAAAAAATGTGTTTGATACTATATAGAATTAATGTTATTAATGATGTAAATAGCATTCATTATCCAAATAAATCTTCTAATTCTATTGTAGTCAGATGTGTCGCATTTTTCTGATTTATCCTGATTCTTTTATCTTTACACCATTAGCCACATAAGGGAGCCGTTTTGAAAGATTTCTTCCTGTTTCAGTTCTAAACTTTATCAAGATCTTCCTTTAATCCAACATCCATTTTTTCCTGATATACTTTCAGCACAAGTAACGAAGGGTGTAGGATTGAAGATTTGAAGAGTGGACAAAATTTCAAGGGGTGGAATCATGTTTTTTGCAGAAGAAGAGTAGGGTATTTTGAAAACAGGCAATGGACCCGAATTGTCAAGTGGGTATCATTTTGCAAAATTGTTTCCCCGCTGAGTAGAACACAACGAGTTTCAGATCGATTCATTCAGTGATTTACAAGATATCTCAGGTTGAATCAGAGGAAATCACAAAATTTCGGAACTTTTTCCGATTTTGGCGTATAATTTTTTCCCTGGAGTCCTACAATTAGAGCCACTGTATTTTGTAGAGTGTACATCTTTCAATTTTGTCTAGTCAAGCTCTTCTGACCCCATACATGCTAAGAAACAGCTAAACACCATCAAAAAAGGCTTGTGTGTGCTAGTTTTGGCCTGTAACTTTCTTTCTTGCTTCCTACAGCATAGACCGTTCTATCCACTATTTAAAATTTTCAAAATCTTTCGACCCCCACATGTACCAAATTACATTGCTTCAATTACAAAAAAAAACAAAACTTCTAAACAGCTGTTTTTTACCACAAATAACGTCAATTACTGATAAAACGTACATAGCAAAAATCGGACTTGTTGATGTTGTTTTCTGATTTTGAGATTTTCCATTTGAAAAGTTAGATTTTAGTATGTTTGGGGCTAAAAGAAAATTTTGAGAAGTCAAAATTAGAACTCTACAAATGTCAATAGAATGGTCTAAGTCGTGGAAAGAAAAAAGATAGTTGTAGACTCAAATCAACACAAACGGGCCTTTTTGACCTTTTTAGTGATTCAATGTGATTTGTGGCGCTATATCTTGGTATGTGTGACAGCAAAAGAAGAGTTTGACCAGGAAAAATTAGGTAAATTTAAAGCTCTGCAAATTACAATAACATGTTTCAAGTCATGAAGTAATAGAAAAAAATACACACACAAATTTCGCTGTTTTCTCTAATTCTACCTAAGATATCTTTCGAATGACTAGGTCAATCGATCTGAGAATTGTTGTTTTAGATTCAGCAAGCAGCAAAAATAATGTAAAATGGTGCCCTACTCGACAATTTAGGTCCATTTTGAACTCAATTTTGCACTTTAACTAACTGTACTATACATTTCAATCATCTGCCTTAGAATTTAATAATATTAGAACAAATTTTGCTAATTTTTCGCTTTGATGTTTAAAACTTTATATTCTATCACCTTGAAGTTAGAATACCCAATAATAATAATCTACTCATTTGCATTATTTATTCTCATTTCTTTTTTGTAGCAGGTATTTGAAATTTCTATCTAAATCAAAGTGGAGCAGGTAATTTGGAAAATGGAATGTCTTCATTTCAACAAAAGAGGCATTTCAAGTATAATACAAATGAGTTGTATTAATATTTCATAACTATTGATGAAATGTGGTAACATCACTTATTAGACTAAACAGCAATTGTAGTACTGAAGAGTATTTTGTGAAACTTCATAAAGGCACTATATGCCGAAACACGTGTCGTTCTATGAAAATAAAGCGTAGTTTTAATTAATTGAATTAATCTTCAATTTAGTATTGAAGATTAATTCAGTGAAACCAAGATGACATTGTTTGTTGCCTTCTTGTTAGATTTGGTGAACAATTTTTTTGATTGCTTTAATTAAAATTGGCAAATGTTCAGCATAGTTATATAACAATATTGCAAAGTTGGCATACTTGTAATTTAATAATTTCAGGGAAATACTAAATTTATTGACGTGTCAGTAAGGAGAGTCTATTTCTAATGTAACTAAATATATAAATATTAGGTAATTTTTGAACTTGAAGACTTTGAAATACTTATAAATTTAAAATTCTATGAAAATTTAAGAATAAACAGACAAACAGTAATCCGGTCAATTTTTCTCAATTGCCTTAGTATGCATCATTTCTCATTTACAATCTTCAAATACTTATATGTTGCAGGAAAAATCTAAGAGAGAAAACCCTAGTGAGGAGGCAAAAATAATCAAAGACCTGCTCAACACGCTTTTCGAAATTATTTTCAACTCTCCAAAGTACAGTTAGCAAATCTGAAACATTTTGTTGACATTGTGATATTCAAAAATATATATTTGTGTTAATTGAAATAGGCATACTGTTTGTCCCTCACAGGGTAAATTTGAAACACTGCTATTGATTTTTTTAACATCTCTGCAGCAGGTGCACTTTTATGTGCTTTAGACCGTGTAAAAACATAGACTGCTTGTCATATCTTCAGTCACTTAGCTGAACTTGACAGATATTAATTTGTGAATTTTTCAGGCAGTCTAGGCTACTATGAAGGATTTCTATGTTCGATCTACCTACAAATTATTCTGAGATCAGACTCATTTTATGCCTGTATTAACCTCATCCAGTTTTAGTATGCTATTTTTTACTAAAATAATGTAGAAAAAATATTATTTTAAATTTATATCTCCAAATTCCTGTTATTTGTAAGCTAGTTAACAAAATTAAACTAAAAAATTATAGCTATTTAATGTTACATATTTTCCCAGGTTTTAGAGGCATAACAAGAATTCTTTATTGGTACTTAAAAATTGTCAAATAGAACTAATAGTTGCTAAATCTCAGGGTTTTTACCCTAATAAGCCATGCATTTGGCAATTTTGTGAATCTATAGAGAATTGTAATTGCACACTGAATTATTTGATCTAAATAGTCACGACTATAAGTGAACCACTATGAACCTAATATCTCCTATAATATATACCTTTCGTTTGGTACTTTCAGTTACTTGTGTCCTTATTCTATCTTCAAAATTCATATATGCTGAGTATTCTATCTTTCCAGACTTTCTAAGTATCAGTTTTTTACTCTCATTTTGATAGGTGAGGCAAGCAACACCTGGTAAGGCTCTCATGTTTATGTTATTATATAAATTCTATAATTTTCCATTAAAATGAATAACATTTCATAAATAAAACTCCAAAATTTGGAGTGATTTTAATAGAGATTGGTATAGTGTAGTATTATTGTGAGATTAAGAAAATATTGAAGAGCTCTACTATTTAAAAATACTGCTATATATTTTCGGAATGTTTGCAAAGCAGCTGATTTATCAAGAATTATTCAGTGCTCTAAAGCATCTACTATGTGCGAGTTGCCAAAACACTCCTGCATCCCTTGCTTTGATGCTCTACGGTGCAGAGTGCCACTTAAATAGAGGTATTTCTCCCTCCTATAATGTTTTACAAAGAGCCCATACAGTTTTTTTATTGGAATCTATGGATTTTTTCAAGAGGAGCCTTTGTAAAAAGTTTACAGAAAGTGAAGGTGATCAGCAAAAAATATAAAAACAAAAGTGGTCATATTTGCGCCTAATAAATGAAAGATTATCCAATATTTAGATTATAATATTATTATATTATATTATTTGGATTGTAATATTAAGATCAAGACTTCTATCTTGCCAAGGCTAGAAAGAGAGGGAAAGGGGCTATTTCACTCAACTGGGATCTGAATCCAATAAGCTATGTGTAGAATGTAGTTCATTGGCTGCACCTACCAATCGAGTGAAATAGCCTATTGCTTTCTGTATTGCCGCCGATTTGTATTCTTGGCATGATATCTGTGCATTGCGGGCTACCTCCAGAAGTGTATGCTCTAAGATATCACTATAACACAGGACTGTAATATGTGTTCTACTATTTTGTATGTTTTGTGAACCCTTTCCACAGCATTGATTACAGAGACATTTACGTCAGACACCTTGTAACTAAATATAAATTACTCAATATACCCCCGACAGATGGCCACTGATTAGAATTATCATAAGGAACCAGGAAGAAGCTCTATCGGCAATAGTATTAGTTTTCCATTCGACACAGCAGATGGCGACAAAATATTACTTTCTCGACATCTATGGGTGACAGATAAAATGTTACAAATTGTTCTGTAATGACTGACGGCAAGGTTACTACATCCTTAGAACATAATAAAGAATACTCAAAGGTGGCATCTTTCGCTATTTTGTATAGGTGGCGAAAATGTCGGAAAACTGTTATAAATATATTTTTAATGTAGGAGTTAATTGTTTATTTTCCATTGCTTTTTATAAATTCTTATATTTCCCTTATTTTAATTTTTATTAACGTCCAAAATATTATTCTCGGAGCATAGTTATTTCCAGAACTATTTAATTAAATTTAATAAACTAATGATTTAATATAAAAAAACATTAATATGTCAATAGAAATTAAAAATTGTGTCACCGTAAATACATTATATAACTCTTTTTGTCGACTTTGTTTATTTTTTTCTTGTCCCAAGAAATGATCTGTCATTTAGTTTTGTGACTAAAACAATATTGGTACCGGTATCTACCAAAAACGGTAAAAGTAGTTTATGTATGAAAAAATATGTGAATTTTGTGTTAAAGAAACTGTTGGAGTTACTGGTGAGTACTGAAATTATTTTGGAGTGTATTTAAAAAATATATATTGTTACGGAATTTACCCAAAGCCGACCCTGTTTCATTTCAGTTCGACAACAAACGCTTTGAGATAAAAAATGGTTCTCGAAAAGACTCGGCACCTGTAGGAGTGATGATGATTTTTACGAGAATTTTCTATGCTGGGGTTATAAAGGAAGCAAGCCACGATGGAGAGTTGAGTGATACCGCGACGACTAGCGTATATGGGAATGTTATTGTAATATTTGAATCAGCTGGTTTGATGTAAATGAAGTTCTAGGAAAGTGAAAGTGAATATTAGTTTTATAATTTTAAAGTGAACCCACGGGCTATATTGCAATTTGGTGTCAGAAGTAAAGGATTAAGTGCAGTTAAAATCGTAATTTGATTTATGGAAACCCGAAGAATGGAAAAAATGGACGAAACTACCAAAAAAATAGTCAAGGAGGTTACAGAGGGACTAGACGAAAAAATAGTCCAGATTCTAGAAAAACGTGACAAGATGGAAAACAACATCAAGAAGAAATGCAACAGAGGTTAGTAAAATCTTTTGATGAAAAACGTAAAATAGAATTAGAAAATCTTGTCACTACGATGAAAACCGAACAACAAAATCTTGTTTCCACGATGAAAAATGAAAAACATAATTTAATTGAAGGATTATTCTCGAAATTTGTAGAAAAACAAGATCAACTTGAATTAAAACAACAAAATGATTTTAAAGTATTTGAAGAGAAACAAGATCAAACCGAATTAAAACGACATGAAACTGAAGAGAAAAGACAACTCCAATTTGAACAGTTAATGCAAATAGTATCGCAGGTTAATGAAAGAATGCAAATAGTTGAGCCAGATATAAAAGAGTTAAATGATGACATTAAGACCATAAAAAATACCGTGGATACTCTTGAAACAAAAGTAGATGATCTCGATTCCATCCAAAGCCAGGTAAAATTTGAAATCAGTTCAATTCAAGACACAGTTCAAGATCAAATCAGTTCCATCAAGCAAACAGTACACAGTGAAGTACAAGATAAAATCAGTGCCATCCAAAATAAACTAGAAACAGAAATTTAAAAAATGCAACAGGACTTACAGCGAGGAAAATACCAGAACACCGTGAGTACCAAAGGTTCCTTTAGTAAACCACCCACATTCGACGGCAGTTCATCTTGGCCCATGTATAAACGGCAATTTGAGGCCGTGGCTACAGCTAATGGATGGGATAATCAAGAAAAATCTACTTCTCTGGTAATTTCGTTAAGAGGTCCGGCCCTAGAACTCCTCCAAAGCATTCCAGTCGAGGAACAAGGCAATTTCGACAAGATCATCGCCATCCTGGACAAACGTTACGACAATCAATCCTTGACCCAGGTATACCAAGTCCAACTGAGTAGAAAAACGCAAAAATCCGGTGAAAGCCTCCAAGAATTCGAAGCAGAAATTAGACGGTTAGTTCACTTGTCCTACCCAGACCTGCCAGAGGAAACGAAAGAATAGTTGGCCACACAGAGTTTCATAAACGGCATCAGAGATGTGGAAGTACAGCGAAATCTAAGACTAAGTGGCGTCAAGAAAAGTAATGAAGCTCTACTGCGGGCTTTGGAAGTAGAGGCCGTCATGAACATGTCCAAGCCGAGGGTCCGAGCAGTTTCCTTCAACCAGGAAGAGTCAGAGTCACCATTTCAAGCGCTGCTGGCTGGTCTGAACAAAATATTAGAACGGTCACAAACAACTGGCACCAGAGGGGCATGTTACCGCTGCGGACGGACAGGACACTTCCAACGTGATTGTCGAGTGAGGCCACCTGAACGATCACCGACCAGGGGTCACCAACAGAACAGCCACATGTCCAGGGCCGTCAGCCAGTCAGCATAAGGGGGCGAATGCTGACTAACCCTCCACCAGCCCCCAAAACATTATCCATCCGGGGATGTTGCCGAGATAGCGGCAGCCTAGTCAGAGGCACCATCAATGGGCGAGCAGTTACCATCACCATCGATACCGGCGCCGCTGTGTCCATTGCCAAGTCCAGGGTCTTGAGAGCATCAGAAATTCGGCCAGTTACCAATAACATCCAGCTCAGAACAGTCACTGGCGAGTCCATGTCAATACAGGGTGAGGCAGATGTCGTGCTACAGATAGGGGACAACATGATCCGGCATAGGGTCCTGGTAGCGAATATTGAGGACGATTTTATACTGGGAATGGACCTAATTAGCCAGCATGGATTTATGTTCGACCCGAGATATGATGTTCTTCGGTTCCTAAATGAGGAATTTGTATTGACACGGCCCGTCAACAGTTCAGTCACCTCCATAAAAATTGTGGCAAAGTCTTCAGCTAGAATTCCCGGTCGAACGGAACAAATTATCCATGGGCAGCTAGACAGCAATCCTGGGAGCTGCGTTGGAATGGTGGAGCCCGTACACTCAGCTCATGACTACTTAGTTGGACGGGCTATAGTTAAAACCGGACGAGATATACCAACCAGAGTCCTAAATTTGTCCAACAGCGACATCAGAATTACCAATGGTCAAGACCATCATCAATTGCGAAGAAGAGTACCAGACCTCGGTGAAGGAGACAGGGCCCGATAAAGGGTTCCTACAACAGTTTGCTGACCACTTGACACCAGAACACCAGAAGAAAGCCAAGCAATTTATCACAAAGCACTGGCAAATTTTTAACAGTAAAAATGGAACCATCGGTCGCACCAACATCATCCAGCATCGAATAGATACCGGAAATGCTCAACCCATCTAAGCCATCTATCAGCCCATGGTCTGCTCCCGTCGTGCTAGTTAAAAAGAAGGATGGAACCACCCGATTTTGCGTGGATTACAGAAAGCTGAATGATGTCACGAAGAAAGACAGCTATGCACTACCCCGAATCGATGACACTTTGTCCACACTAGCAGGCTCCCGTTGGTTCTCCACACTAGACCTAAAAAGTGGATATATATACAGATATATATCCACATATTTAGAACTATATCATTCAACGTATGACAGCCGTTTCGAACCAGGAGTTCTCGTCAGATACGCTTCCTTGAATGACAAGTTCTAAAGTGAAATACTTGGATGTTATACACATCAGTAAGACAACAGTCAGTGTATTGAACCTAATAGATGTCGGTGACATCTACCGTCTATTGAGTAATTTAAGTATATGAAGGCATACTATGCTAAAACATATACCATACTCTTGACAGATGGTTCGAGTGTTTTATATAAAAACACATAAGTAAATATATATACAGATATACATCCACATATTTAGAACTATATCATTCAACGTATGACAGTCGTTTCGAACCAGGAGTTCTCGTCAGATACGCTTCCTTGAATGACAAGTTCTAAAGTGAAATACTTGGATGTTATACACATCAGTACTGATGTATGTCAAGGGGACCCCGGACAGTATTGCAAGAATTCTACGGAGACACAATATCGATACTATTTTCAATACAGACAGAAAAATAAGCACGGTGTTGAGGACTCCGAAGACGAGGATCCCTTTAGAACAACAGGGAGTGTACGAGATTCCATGTGCAGACTGTCATAAAACCTATGTGGGGCAAACTAATAGAAGAATTCAAGCTAGACGTGATGAACACCAGAACGCTGTAAGAAAGCAGGAAAAAACAACTTCCATTGCGGAACACGCCACCACGATGTCACACCGAATAGACTTTGAGAACACCAGAGTACTGGCAAATATAGAACACCCGAAATCAAGACTCGTAAGAGAGGCAATTGAAATAGCGAAGAGACCTCACAGTCTAAACGCACGCAATGAAATTCAGAACTTATCGAATTGTTGGAAAATCCTATTAAACACCGTATCGGCTCGTACCCGTCCAATAACAACTCAACCGAAAATAACAAATCAGCAGGATGGAGCCGTGTCAACCGATAGGCGCCGAGCCGCGACTATATAATAGCGCGCTCGCTCCAGAAAATCTTAGTATTCGAGTAACTAGAAGCGAAAGCAGAAGGCTACGAGAATTATGCGAACCGACCTGAAGAGGGCAGATGTGACTCTGCCGAAACGTCGTCATTTTACCATCGATCCCGGCAGGGATCAGTTATCAACTACGCGGATGAATTCCCGGAAACCACTTAAAACATTTAGTGCCCGCGAAAACTTAAAAACAAATATATATATATATATATATATATATATATATATATATATACATTCTCAAGATATACATTTAATTTTAGAATTGTGACAAAGAAATCAATAATTCTAACTGCTGACATGATGACTTCCTGAAAAAGATATATTTGTTCTTCAACATGTTATTGAGACCTTAATCAACGATAAAACCGGACACCCCACTTAGTTTTGTTCACAAATATCCAGTAACTAAAATAAAAGTTGGTCCCTTGTGTTGCTAATTTAAATCCCAGGGGCTCCAATGGCTTGGCCTTATTTCACGTGCTTAGTGCTAGTGGGCGTGTTCAATTCCTAATATTCGTATTCAAAAGGGATTAGGTAGACCCTCTTTATTACGATTGGAATATAAAGGCGTAAATGGTACAGGGTTGTATTGTAGTATACGTTACAATACGGATTCTACTGATTTTATATATATAGTGTTGGAAACATATGAAATAACAGTGTAACTGAATCAATAAGACCTACAAAAGTACTGCATTTTCGTTAGATTTTATTGTATTTTAAAGATTTACGTGACAGATCACATTCTCTGCACGCACACATATATTTAGTGACATAGAAATCAGAGTACCCAGTAATAATTACCTAATTAGTTTATTACAATTACAGTGAATGTTTGTGGTCATATACAATATTAAGTTAAATACACGGTCAAAATTTTTAGAGAATCGGAATTTTAGAATTGTACAAGAATTAATAAAGAGTTGAGACTTCATGGTGCTTTATCAGGGGCGAATCCCGCATTCTAGAGGTCTATGACTTCGACACTAAATCTAAATCTTACATTCAAGATCTTATAATAAAGTCATTTCTGTAGGTTTAAAATAAAGATCGACCAGTTTTAATACAATAGGCCAGGAAATACAATTTATCCAAATCCACAGAGAAGTCAATCCCCTACTTATGTTAATTCGATCCCCCCCCCGAAACTGTTCTCTGGATCCGCCTCTGGGCTCTAGACACTGTTTAACTGGCCAGGACAAATTTCAAATGAAGTGATTGATTTTTTTCTGAGAAATCTCACCCATGTAAACATGCAAGGCCGTAGCCAGGATTTTTTTCGTGGTGGGTTTTCCGGGGGGGGGGTTATTTATTTGTTTTGTTTGTGATGGGCTGATTAGGACTACAAAATATATATTTTTGTTCATGTATTTTCAGGATATATAAAATTGTATAAATATAAAATTTATTCTTATGAAAAACATGATTAATTGGTTAAAATCGAATCTTGAAACCACAAATCCCGAAATTTCGGAGAGGAGGGGTTGAACCCCCCCAGACACCCCCCCCGCTGGCTACGGGCTTGGTGACATGTATCTGGTGACAAAATGCTGCGCAGTTTGTGGAGGATGAGGTAAACTTTGCAACTCAATTAGGTTATGCTCAAAGTAGTCAATGTAATTCTGGCTACCTACAGTCGTGGCATTGGCTTGTCGAAACAATATGTGCTTCAACTATGTTTTGGATGTAACGTTTGGCAGTCATGTTGACTCCAATTGCCTTCTACTGCCATTAGCAATAACCCCTACAGTATAACACCCTCAGTGTGATGCACATACATTTTTATTATATAAACATCTTTCTTTACCGTATTCCATTCCTGGTTCCACTGTTCACTGTGCACCACTGTACGCGGTCAGTACAATACTCAGGAGTAAGAGGTACGACAAATTGACGACAATCCAAAACTCCGTATCTGTGTGAAACGCCATAAAAAATTATGTTTCAGGTCAATTTTGACACGCCGAACTCAAAACGGTCACCACCACTGGCTTAGTTTACCAAACAGTTGAATAACAATTTAAGCTAAGGATTAATATTATAATATAATTCAAGATGAATAATTTTATACAATTTATTTTATTTTGGTGTATTAGTGCCGCTGAAATATGAAAATTACAAACATTTAATTATTTTATGTTTTAATGTTTGAAAGCTCTACTAGGTAGAGCGATTTTTCAGAGAGGTCCGGGAAATTAGATTTTTTCCAATTTTTTACTCGATTTTTGCTGAGTTTGGCACAGATTTCTGAACAAGAGAATATCGAAATTCTAATTCATAATCACCTCTCGGAGTCATACATTAAAACTGAAAATCCCATCGAGAACTGCCTATTCAAAAAGATATTGACATACAATAAAAGCTCCTTATTCGCGTTTTCACTATTCGCGGATTAAAATAAATACATTTAAATAACAAAAACCGACGAAAAAATTAACCAAAAATCATGAAATATTTTTTGGTTCAACAATTAAATACTTTTTATGAAGTCCGTGCCAAGCTAAAGTGAAACTATTTTGGACATTTAAAAGTTGTACTTGGCAACTTCGCTGTTCAAATTGGCACCGATTTCAGATAAAGTATTTAATTGTTGTAGCGAAAAATTATTTCATGCTTTTTGGTTAACTTTTTATTAAAGTCGGTTTTTATTTATTTTTTAATTTATTTATTTTACAGTTTTTGTGATTCAATTGCTTAATTGGATGCAGTTTTCAAATCTAATTAGTTTTTTCGATAATGCCTAAAATAAGGTATTTTACTTTCATTTATTAGCTTGACCAACCTCGTTTACTGTTGAATAGAATAACTTGTTTTCTAGATATGTATATCTATTAAGAAAATTTTGTATATGATTCTAACTTAGGTGTAGACGATCTGAGTATCATCATTCTTTAGGTCTGTTAATTATACTGACATTCATTTAATATCGGAATCTTATAATAAATCATTATACAGTTTTAAATGATAAAACATAATAGGACGTAGTTTTCAATTCCAATTATCTTTGCCTGATAACAATTTGAGTTATTATTAAAAATAAAGGTACTTAACTTAAACAAAAACTTCAACTAAATTGATTTTTTCATATAATTCTTTTTTTATATTGTCACCTAGGAACGTATCCCCCATAACCTCATCTAAATTACCATTCTATATTCACGGTTTCTGTATTCGCGGCATATTTACAAATACCCAGTGAATAAAGAGCTTTTACTGTACTTGAGGAGGTTATTGGGAACATTGCAGTGAAAATTGTTTTCCGAAAATCCTAATTGTTAACTCCTTGATTCTAATAAACTTTCTTGAAGATAATACAAAAAAAAATATAACAATAGTTCCAAATGAGGACCCCGAAACCTGCTTACATAAATTTGTACGAAAACCCAGGAAACAATTTAAGAGTAGGGAATTCGCCGTGATCCTTCTCTTCTGCACTATCAGATCTGCACAGAAATTGTTAATTAATGTGATTCTGCCCAGTACTGGCAAAATGTACAGGAGCATTGTCATGTTGAAACCACATTCTATCCCTTATACCCATAAAAACCTTTGTATTTTTCAGTAGCTCATGAATAAATTTAGTATATGTTACAAGTAACCTGAGGAGGTAGCAGGAAATAACCAACTAAGAAGTCTCCAACAACAAACTCCTAAAAGTTAATAGCGAATTGGTTTTGATGTACACTCATCCATGATGTGTGATGATTGTAATCGTCCCATATGTGACTTGTTTTTGGACACACTTGTAGAAAATTCTGTATATTTCAGGAAATTACAAACGTTACAAAATTAAAATGTTGTATTGGATAATATTGCATATCGTAAGTTGTCAAACATTATTTTGCATATTCTGCTTCTTCATAAAGTTTCTTTATTGACATTGATAAAGGGGTCTGACCCAGGCTCCGAAACGTTTGGAATTTGCTGAAATATGCAAAATTTGTGTGGTGTTATTACCAATAAGTTCAGAACATAAATAAACACTATTATCCATATGTAACTGTTCCGTTAAGTGAAGTATCAGGAATGATAAAACACGTCTCCTCTGTAAATTAAATGATAGAACCAATACGTTCAAAAGCTACTAACCAAATTGCACCCTTCAATGTTGTGGACCTAGCGCTTGCACTTTTTGTGAGTGGAAGTATGTAATTTCTACGCTGTTGAGCAGCATTCATTCTGGTGGTTGGTTATCCGTGAATTGGATCGAAAACTTCTTCCTCAAAAGAAGTTGACGGATGTCCGCTTCTTTCATCTGATTTAAAATTGCTTTTTCTCTTAACCGACGAAGGATTACCATAAAAGTGGGGGTAGTCAGATCCACTTCCCGGTGGTTACCCATAAAACTTTCGGAGTCATGGCAGTCGATCGCAGACCTCGTTTCTGGCGACAAGGCGGTGCCCGTTAGTAACTAGGGAAGGAGAGGGTACCCAGTCCTCAAGTGAGACTTGTCAAAACTTTGCAAAAATAGTTCACCGCACACACTTTCCTTCGGGATTGAGCGAAATGGAACGAGGCCGACTTGTTAAGCCTTTAATACAAGTAGTCTCAGACCTGCTTTCCTTCTGGATTGTGGCGATGAGAGCACCTGTCGGATAACAGTAGGACATATCGGATCATCGCTCTGTACGGGGCGCGACCTAGTATTCGAGACGAGAACCCTCTGCCAACGTCTTGCCTGGTACTTCTAAAACTGGGCCAAGTAGAGGCACCTACACCTCGAAAGCGGATGTCAGTCTCGTCCAGAAAAATAAAAGAGGTAGACTTGTAGGAAGTTGAACGTGTCACCCAACGACGTGGACTGTCTTAAAGGAACGGGGGTGGTCATAAGAGTCCAAAATGGGAAGTGCGGGTGGAGAGAAGTCCCCACTGGGTAAGGTTACCGGCTTTTCTAACACTGCATTAGTTACGCAATAAATAAGATGCACGTCTTCATACCCTTCAAACGTAAAAAAAGCAAATATGAACACTTACGTAGTTGAATTACGACAAAAATCAATCGTTAACATGGGGTGTAGGGTATAGAAATCATTTTGGAACACCCTGTATACTATAAAAATATACCTAAAGTTGTATGTATCCCTGTATTCATATATTCTGAACTGACATCCTTTGTTATCCCTGTTTCATAGTAATAAGTCTTTATTTGACCAAAATGAAAAGTGAAGTGCAAAAATGAAGATATTGTCACAAACCTTTACAAAAATAGGTATTTTAAGAAAGTCACATTTCACCCATTTTATTAGTAATTAAAGCTGTATCCATTTGGTTTATATCCATATTCAGACATACAAAATCCAACCCTGTGTAATTCAGGCAACGTTTCCGATTTCACTTCATTGTATCCTTAAAATGATGCCATTATTCACCGCTTTGCCGTTACTAAAGATCGGTCAACAGATGGCGACAAAAACCATCCGTTCAATAGTCTTGAAAATGTTCCGAAGACTCAAGTCGGTTTGTCTATCGCGAACAAGGCTTACGTTACTAGATATGAAATATTAAATTTTCTTCGCATTAGTTTGTAGCACCCGAGTATTTCTCCTAGATTTTCTTGTAGGGAAGTAAACTAGTGGAAAAAATAAGGGATCAAAATCAAATTTTTTGACGTTTTTCAAGTGGCTGTATTTTCTTTGAAAATGGTCGTGCTGGAGTTTTTAAAAAATCATTTTAATGCTTGAAGTTTGTAGTTTTGAGATGTTACGATGAAAAAATTGTTCAAGCAACGTGTAGCGCTAAATCCTAACGAATACCAAAAGAATTTTTTTTTCAAAATTTTTTTCGGTTTTTCTACGTACTTGATAATTTTTTTTAGCTCAACCACTAAATGAATCGGATAAGTTATTCATTGAGCTTTATTTTGCTTTTTTGAAAAGATCAATCCGACCACTTCTTGCTGAGATATGGAACTTTGAATGGAAAAATATCTTTTTGTCTTCAACCATCAATACCTCAGCAACCGCTGATCGCACAAGAAAATTAAGGAAGCTTTTGAAATCTTGAACAAAACACCCACAGAAATCAGCTACGGTTTTTTGAAAATAAATATTTTTTTAATCTTTTCATAAATTTTAAAAATCAAGAAAAAATTACTTTTGGGATCATCAGGCGGTAAAATGGAGATATCGAGAAATTCAGTAATGTTAAGTGTGCCTTTTACAGTTCAATATGTCACAAAAACCCCCCCAAAGGTTCGTTTTTTTGTTTTCTTCGATCGAATTTTTGAAAAAAATAAAGGATCACGATTTTGACTTTAAATGATCATAACCTTTAACAAAATATATAAAAAATATATTTTTCCAGTTTTTTATGTATTGTCATTGATAAAAGTGTTTACAATTTTGGGGAAAAAACTAATTTATTTGCCTTTTGTTAAAGGTTATGATCATTTAAAGTCAAAATCGTGATCCTTTATGTTTTTTCAACAATTTTGGGGTTTTTGCGGGCATATTGAGCTGTAAAAGGCACACTTAACAAGTCCTTTTTTTCTTGATTTTTCAAATTACTGAAAATAATTAAAAATATATTTATTTTCAAAAAACCGAAGCTGATTTTTGTGGGGTGTTTGTTCAAGATTTCAAAACCTTCCTTCATTTTCTTGTGCGATCAGCGGTTGCTGAGATATTAATGGTTAAACACAAAAATATCCTTTTCCATTTAAAGTTCGATATCTCAGCGAGACAAGTTGTATTAAACTGGAGCAAATTAAAGCTCAATAAACAATTTATCCGATCCATATAGTGGTTGAGTTTAAAAAAAATTTCAAGTTCTTAAAGCAAAACAAAAACCGAAAAAAATTTGAAAAAAAATCTCTTTTTGTATTCGTTAGAATTGAGTGGTACATGTTGCTTGAAAAAAACTTCATCTCAAAACTAGAAACTTCAAGCTTTAAATGCTTTTTTAAAAACTCCAGTACGACCATTTTCAAGGGAAAAACAGCCACTTGAAAAACGTCAAACAATTTGGATTTTTTTTATCCTTTAATTTTTGCCACTAGTTTATAATCACTTGGGAATATCAAAAACAATACTCTGACATTTCATCCTCAACCTCCTTAATTGGTTAGCTTTTTAAACGACTTCTAAATAAAAAAGAAGCCTTTCCATTTCGTCTGTATATCTACATATTTTTTATGTGTGTTCAGCAATTACTAGAAATCGGCTCAAAGAATTTGGATAGTTTAACTTAGATTCTATTAAGGGGGATCCCGAAGTGGTCCCATATTTTTTTTCAATGACATAACTTATACAATTTTTTACAAAATCGACAAAAACTTTTTAACCGACGATATATTAATTTTTGGTGGAGGCGATAGTATGAAAAATACGAAATGTGTCTGTTCGGAATCTGGGGGTGTAATAAATTGAAAATAGATTGGAATTAAATCAAAATAAATATCAGGTAATCAACTTCAAGATGGAGGTTTTCAATTGGTCTATATATACAGTGTGTCTTTATAAGTTGGGGTTAATTGGATTGAAAAAAGTTATTCTTCATAAAGAGATTATCATGGTCTGAAACGTATTCGGTAATCATTACATGTCACTTTGTCAAGTGTATACGAGGTTTGTCAGCAAATATGAATCTTGCTTAAAAATTAAGTATCTTTATTTTTATAATATCTAAAATTGTTAACAAATACAAGTAATCAGAATTAAAAACTCCATCTCATTATGCCATATGACTATAAATTGTAAAATAAATATTCATGTTACTTTTTCAACTGTATACTAGGCTTGACTAGAAATATCAGTTTTTGCTTAAAAGCGAAAACTACCTTTATATGTTATAATATCTCAAATTTTTATCAAAGTTTGTTATAATTGAAAACTGCATCAGGTTAGAATGTTAAATATAAAAATAACACCCTTGCTCTTTCTCATAGTATCTAAAGAACAAAGATCAATATTGATCCACAGGAGACCATCAAGGCATATATTCCCTTTAAAGTAGGAAACGCCGCTGAACTTTTTCAAATTCATTGGTGTGGGTGTAACAATTTGGTGACCACATGATGGGGGCATACTCAAGATGCACGCTCACCATAGAGCTATAAAGTATTACGCTTGTGTTTAGATTCAAATCCTTGCTATTACGTATAGCCGTAATGGTTATTGAACATAAAGTTATCTTGAAAGACCAACCCAAATCTTTAACCTCCTCGTTACCTCTTAATCTTACAACTCTCATTAATATAGATCATCTAATTCTATAAATAAACCAGTTTTTGTTAAAAAAAATAATTCGTGGTGTTGATTTTTTGGTTCTTATACGAGATGACAAAAAATCAGAAAATATCACGTTTTTTATAATTTAAAATTTATTTGGGTAAGCGCTGAACAGAAAACAACATTTCCAGTTGGAATGAAAACATAGGTATATTTTCAGATTTGTATACAGAATTTTTACAAAGTTAATAAATAGTTTCTTAGGACGAGAACAATATATTATGCCATTTATTATTATTTATTGTTTAGAATATGGGATGAAAAATCAAGTTGTTTACTACCGTCAATATATGTACAAGTCTGCGTACCATGCATTAATTAATTCAATTTAAACTGAACTGCTAACTCGACGCTTCGTAAGAAAAAATGCAGATACGTATTAACAATATCAAATAAATCACATCAGGGTCACAATTATTATATTATTTTAATACTAGCCTAATTCTTAAGCCCATAATGGTGTTAATTCTTGCTACCTGAATTAAAAATATGAAGTTCATTGGATATGGAGTGACGTGTAAAGAAATGAGTAAACCTCTCCAAAAACAACTGCAAAAGTTATTAGCAAAAACATATTAAAAAAAGGGTTGAGTTTTATTGCAAATAAATAAAAAACTAATGCTATTAAAGTCAGTTTTAAAACATAATTTTAAAAAGGAAGAAATTTCTATTAATAAAGTTCCAATTACTGGAACTCTATTTGTCACGATGCTCCAAAACATAATTTTTGTGCAAGGTATTTCAAATTACATGCACCAACGCTGGCCTGGAAATTAGTAATCCAAAAATAAGTAAAAATGTCCATATCAACGTAGGTTTGGGATTGATTCCTTTGCATGTACGGGGTGGCTTGTTGTTCCAGGGATGTGGACGTCCTGTTGGTTGGACTTTACAAGGAATACATGAAGAATTAAAGAAAATGTTCAAGTTTGTAATCGAAATTTTCTTTGGTTGTTAATTTTTTGGATGTTGATTGTTTATTAAAGGTTTTAAAAGAGAAATGTTAATGAAAAGAAAATTTTAGTCAACTCGGTAATTGTTAAAACCGTCCTAGGTTTGATTGTTTTATATAGTCTTTCAGGATTTTGTTGAGATGTCTCCGGTATACTGTAAGATACAATAATTTCGATATGCATACTCTCAAATAGTTATGCAATTATAAATTAAAAAAATGTGAAAAAAATCGAGAAAAAAAAACAGTCTTTTATTTTCAATATTTATAATTACATAATATAGGGTTTAGTAAGAAATATTAGTATTACCTTGTTGCAAAATAACTAAAACTAATAAATTGGACCCCTAGGGTGCACGCCAAATTTGATTAAAATCGGTTCATTAGGACACCCACAATAATTTTGCACACCATATTTAAAAAATGGCAAAAATTTTAAATTTCAACGAGCCTTAAAAATAAATTTATTTGAACAAAAATACTGAGTAGCCCCCAATTGACCGATGTCAAAAATTCTGAATTTGTTCGAACGTTCTAAAGCCATTTCATGTGTAAAAAATGTTTCATTTAAATAAATGTTTTTTTAAAAATTTAAATTTTTGCTATTTTATAAAAATTTGGATTGCAAAATTATTGTGAGCGACCTAATGAACTGATCTTAATCAAATTTGGTGTGCTATTCTAATAGTCCATTTTTTAAATACTTATTTTAAGCATTTTTAATTAGTTTTTTTTTACTTTGAAACGATTTTCTAATCAACCCTATCTTGTAGTAAATTTAATTACCTAACTCTTACCTCAGGGCAACTTTTCTCTAAAGTGAGTATTTACCGAGGTGTATATACAAAAGCTGAAAAAACGTTTTTTTCGATTTTTTCATATTTTGTTTTTTATAACTGAAGCACAACTTTTTGAGTTTGTGCGTATCGAAATTATACTACCCCGAAGACATTTCATCAAAAAACCCAAAAGATTACATTAAACAACTAAAAGAAATACAGACTGGTCCATATTTAAATTTTCTCCTGTCTTGATTTTTTAAAAATGTTTTAACATCCTCTATTTTCAAAATTAAGCATTCTGGACTAAATTTATATGAATTTATGTTATTTTTGGATCACAAATCTCCAGTCGAGCGTTGTGGCATACTTTTTGAAACACTCTGTTATCTATTAAACATACATTTAAAAATTATAAAAAATATGGAAGGATTTAGACATTTGAAGGAATAATATCCCTGTGAAAAAAAATGTATATACTGGAAATCTGATAATTGTCACTTAATTTCATTGGCTTGGTGGAGACATTATGGCAACTATATCTTATGAGATAACAGTACGATCTTTTCAATTATTAAAATCTATTAGTTATTTATTATAGGAGCTAACATTGCTGACAAAAATTTACTGTTTTAATAATCAAAAATACTACTTTACTAGACCACATTAATTTAAAATTTTTAGTCATATTTGGTGAAACAAGTTTTATAAATAAATATATTAGGTATTACACATTTTATAAAAACATGTAGTTGTTACAAAGTAGGTATTTAAAAAAATAAATTGTTTATATTTATTTTTTATTCATAAACAAAACATTACTCAATAAATTGTAAAATCAAAAACTGTAATTAATCTACGTGTTTACAATTTTTTTAATCAAATAACACCAATAATTTAAAATTATTGTAGTCTAACAGTTTTCGTATATTTAAAATTTATTGTAAATTTATTATCTAGCAATAGCTCCTTTTAAGACAAATGACTGATTTTTTTTAATGGAATGTTTGTCCTTTAAGTGCCAAAATAATAACCATGACTTTTTAAGATGTCTAAATTAATATTTTAATTTGTTTATTGTAGCTGATTTCAAGATTAAATCGAAATTATTAATAACACAAAGTAAGATCGCAAAGATAAAACGTTTTTTATTAGAAGGTTCCTTTTTAATAATCTGTTTTAAACTTTCTTAAATATCAATAATTTTCTTGTATAACTCTTAATTTGTTTATAACATTTGCAATTGTTTATATGCATGTTTTCTAGACGTCATTTCGAATCCAAGGAGCATTCACTTAAATTTTCACCGTTTTGAACTTGTGAACTAGACTGTATCTGAATTCTCAGTTTTTACTTACTTTATGTACAATCGATTTGAATCAAAAAAAAATGTCGTTAGGGTTTTCGATGTTTCTAAATTTGAATATTCTTTATGCCGAAATCTGAATTCACTAATATTTATGCTTTAAAATGTTAAAAATATTGCTTTTATTGAGAAATACAACTTTACTGTCTTACTTATGTAGCTACATAGTTAATTAAAATTTCATTCAGTATTGTCGCTTATAAAATTATTACTACGGGTGTGTTAAATTTAAAAAATACGATAATCTTAATATTGTATCCGATATTAAAAAGAAATACGTAACTATAGGGGAGTAACGTTACACCGAAACACAAAAACAGTGGTCTGTGCATTTGACTAGACCCACCTAGATTTATGTATTTTGATGCCCTGTATTTAATTCCCAGGTCTGTTAGACCCGTACACCTCCAGAGTTTGAGTAAATTACAAAAAAAAAAACACTAAAAATGGCAAAAATCGTAAAAAACTGCAGTTATGCAAACGAATTTTTTTTTCTCGAACTAAATCAAGTACAGTTCTTATGTATTTCTATGTGCTGAATCCGAATCCGCAGTTGCTTTAACTGGCTAACCCTCCAAATTTAAAGTAAATGGCAAAATACCGCTGAAAATCGCAAAAATCGTAAAAGTTGCAGTAATGCAAATGAAAAAAAAATCTCGAACTAGAACAAGTTATTTCTTTATATATTTTTTGATCCACTGAATTTCAATCTCAAGTTGATGTATGTAGCTGGCAAACCCTCCAAATTTGGAGTAGATCGCGAAAATCCGCTTCAAACCGTTAAAACATGAAAAATTGCCATTATACAAACGAATTAACAAAAAAGTTAACAAAACCAAACAAAAACAAAAAGTTAGTGGTTGTACAAGCCAAACCGACATCAGATTTGGATTCAGCTAAATTAATAATGATAATAATTCAATAATTTGAAACCGGCTGTGTAATTGAGAAATTTTTGCAAAGGAAACGCCATTATAATTATTATTAATATGAAGTTTATCGAATTTACCTATTTAAGACAATAATGCTGAATATTCTCGGTAAATTACACAAAGTCAAGTTTTATAATGCCATTTGTAAGAACTTCAAATTGCCGACATTAAGAAATATTCAAATATACAATTTCTACAAGTTTTAACAGATTATATTAATAAACATATCAGAGTTATAACGAAGAAAAAAAACTTTATGTACATTCACAGAACTTTTTTTGTTTAGTAACAAGTCTCTGGAGATTTGCTAAGCATCCAATATTAACTTGAAATTATTAAATTTACAAATTCTTTAAATAAAAAATACTCCGTTTAACACTTTCCGAAATGAAGACACGTGTCGTTTATAAAATAAAGTGTCGGAAAAATATCGAATATTAATTTATCGATATTTTTGTGTTCTTATATTCATTAATTATTTATATTATTATACATCGAAATAAAAACAAGAACTTGTCATATATTTTCCGTAGTTTGTTACGTGTTATATAAGAAGTTCTAAATACTAGCTGTTTTCCAATTACTAGAGCACAAAGTATTTTTGAGAATTTCGCTCTGTGTCGTAATTTTCGGGCGTTAATTGGATACTTCATTCTGAGAATTATGATAAAGTTTTATGTTTACATTAGTACTTACATAAAACATCCCACAGACTTCCTAATATTCCGAAAATACTATAAATATAAACTCGACTATATAACAAACATTGATAACATGCACGCCAAAATACAAAACAACTGCAACATTGTTAACCTCATTAATTGCGAATTTGAGTTGTTTTGCATTTTTTATTGATAAAGATAATAAGTTGGATCTCCTCAATACTGTTCCACATATTTATTTATTTACTTTAAATAAACATGGAAAGAATCAGTAATGTTCAATTAATACATAAAAAATTAAAAGAATAAAACATAAGATAATGTAAATTATTGATAAATTCCAATATTCCCTGAATGGGCGACAACCAATAATGTTATTTTTCATAGAAATCCAATCTGCTCAAAAAGTCATTTTGTAATCGATTTTAAATCAGTAAATAGTATTTTATTACTCCTTGCAGGAATAAATTTATAAATTATGGGCCTTGGTCGAAAAAAAAAAACGGCAAAACCCCAAAAGGACGGCGCTCTGGGCAATCGTCCTTAGGAAACTACGCCCCTGATTCTGTCTCAAGGATGAGTACCTACATACTTTAGTCTTGGTCCAAATAATATAGAGCTTGATCACAATGGAGCAAAGAAGGAGAGTGTTTAAGCACTTTTTGCACCACAAGTCACGAAAATTGTTGTATATTTCCAAATGTTTCGGGGTCTAGGTCAGACCCCGTTGTCAATGGCTAAGAAACTATGAAAAATGGAACAATTCTAAAATATAAACTTAAAATGTTCGACAGTATCTATTATTTGACGTACCTAAGAGAATTTGATTTGATAATATACAGGGTAGCACAGAAACTTCTAAAGATCATATAATAATAAAATTCCTTTCAAAATGGAAGAATTTGAAACGGGTGATCTTAAGCATTTTATGTGGCGCTCCTAGGTGCGACTTTGTTATAAGATCAAAGAATTTTGTTGATTCAGTGATCCCATTAAAATCATGAGGGAAACCTTAAAATCAATTATATCAAAAACAAAACCAAAAAACACAACGTTGTGTACAAAAAATTGCATTTATAAAATCCCTTGTGAATGTAATAAATTTTATATTGGAGAAACCTTTAGACCTCTAAATATTCGAATAAACGAACACAAAAAACGAAAGTTTGAAAAAGTCCAAAATTTATGAACATGCTTGGGAGCTTGGCCATACAATACAGTCTCAAAATTCAGTTATATTACACAAAGAAGAATACAACACCAAATGAAAACTAAAGGAGTCTGCTTTAACTTTGTTAAATGAAAACGATTGTATTGCTAGTACCTCTGTAGAATTAAATTGTTCTATAATTTAGATTAAGGAAGAAATTGCTAATGGTCATATCCTTGTGCACAACCCAATATCGGGATAATTCATAAGGTTTTTCCTTATGATTTTAAGGAGATCACTGAATCAAAAAAATTCTTTGATCGCATATTTGGCCAATGCATTATCTTATAACAATGTTTTGTTAATTTTGATGAAAAAAAAACTTATACAGCTCTTCGAGGTAGCTGAAAACAATTGTGATGTAAAATTTAACAAATTCAAAGGACGAATTTAAAATGGCTAATGTGACCAATTATTGGAGATGAATACAATAATTATTAATCCATTTTTAATTGAAGACAAAATATCATTATTGTAAGGTTACACATTTTCCAGGGCAAATAATAGCAAACACAACTTCGGAAGTTTCGGTGAATTGCCCTCTATCATTTAAATAACGGTAATAGATATATAATATAATAATGCAGATACTTTTCTAGAAAATATGCAAAAAAATTGACGATACTATTTTGACTCTTCACGACAATTTACAAAACTAATAACTTAGTAGAAGTTGCAGTTCTTAAATGTGGCTTCAATAAATGTAACTCCCGTCTAGCCGCAATATAAAAATCTATCAAGAAGATGTTTATGCAGTTATTGCATGTTTGATGGAATATGGAAATAGGTGAATGTTTTTTTGGGTCACGATATAGGTACGAGGGTGAATCAAATATGAACCGGACTTTTCTGTTTCTCGCCCTGTAGGTAATTCGAGTGGCGTGACGTCTCTATATATGTTAGGTAGGGATGTTAAGAAGAGGGGAGTTCGTCGGTTTGGCGAGGCGTAGTCGATGCACTTTTAGTAGCATCATGTAAGAGCAAGAGGTGCATACGTCTGTTGCGCAACGTGTTGTTATCAAATTTTTGGCGCGGGAGGGCGTTAGACCGCCTGAAATTTTGCGTCGACTATCTGCACAGTTCGGCAATGAAACACTTTCAAGGACCCAATTGTACGACTGGCACAAAAAGTTTTCAGATGACCGAGAGACAGTGGAAAATGAGCCTCATGCACGCCGTCCCACAACAAGCATCAATGAGGCGAATATCTACACAATTCGTGAGCTGATTGAAGGCGTACTGCTGATAGATTTTCTGCATGAACGCCTTACAATTAATGCTGAGTATTACTGCGAACTACTCCAACAAGTGAAACTTGCCTATCGGCAAAAGTGGCGGGATATGTCCATCCGAAGTGTGATTCTGTTGCATGACAACGCTCGGCCACATACAGCTGCATTGAACAAAATGCATTGGGAAACCCTTGAACACCCGCCTTACAGTCCTGATTTGTCGCCATGTGACTACCACATGTTTGGGCCACTTAAAGAAGAACTGGGAGGCCACCACTTTGAGGACAACGAAGGTGTAGAAACGTTTGTGCGCAATTGGTTATCGACACGACCAGTTTCATTCTTTGAGAAAGGCATTAAAAAACTTCCGATTCGGTGGGAAAAATGTATACATAAGAGAGGGGACTATGTAGAAATATAATATGTATTAAAATTTGTATTGATCGTACCAATAAAATTTTACAACAAAAGTCCGGTTCATATTTGATTCACCCTCGTACTTAGATAAAAAGCTTGATTTATCAAATGCAGTTCAAACCAACCATTGTGGAATTTCAAATGAAAGTTATAAAAGAAATTAAAACAGAATAAAAATAGAAAATGATAAATTATCATTTGGTTCAGAGATTAAAATATGTAAAATATTCTTATTTTTTGACAAAACGATTAATCTAGCCTCAAAAATGTATACAGATAATAATCAACTGGTTCTTTATGTGAATTTCAAAAATGCAAGCAAAAGTTATTGGGTATTGTTTTAAATATCGCATTTAATATAGTTTTGTTAACTAATATTTTGGAAAGGACCAAAAATAAATTTCCATTTCCAATCTTAAAAATATTTGTGTAAAAATTCAATAATATAATTTTGTAGTATTTTCATTATATCGTTTATAAAGCGAAACGAGGACACAGACTTCTTTTGCGAAAACTATAAACTAAATTTTCTAAATAATTACTTTTTGATGAAGTTTGAAAACTAGACCTCCACGACTAATTTTATAAATGGTTATATACTAACTGTTCCTTTAATTATTTTGATATGGAAATTGTAATAACGTTGTTAACTGTAAAGTTTATATATTATGCGGCAAGAATCCTAGACTATAAATTGCTTTATAAAAAACATATTGAGTGTTAATGATCAAGGCAATCTTCCTGAGTTAAAGACAGTTGATGAATTAAAGCATTCGAAGAAATACAATTTAGATTTTAAGAAACTTTGAAAAGTTGAAAGGTCCAGCAGGTAAACAATTTTCAATATTACTTATTATTAAAAATTCAAGAAAAAGAGAAATTAATTTTCCGAAATTTTGCAATAACTGTGAATGTTCAAGAACAAGAAGATTCGATACCGGGAATTTGCAGATTTCATTTTTAGGAAGCAATAATTTCTAAAAATGTAGCCTACAATAAAAGACGTTACACAAATAAATTATCGACGTATGATCTCTTAAACTATATATAGTTTCAACACTTCTACAAAACTAATACAATAATTATATTAATATATTTTAAAGTACCTGCATAAAATAGCAAAAAAGTGTTCATTAGATTTATTTCCTGTATCTTATCATACAGACTGAAAAAGTAGTACGAGTATATACTTTATATTTGTATTATTAAATAATAAAAAGCAGATAACACTAGTATTCCAGTGTGTTCTCGAGATATGTTTGTTGTGAAGAAAACTTTCGGAGAGGCTAAACAAATAGATGTTATTAAATATCTACAATGGGTACCATAACTAGAAAACTACTAACCCCTAGCCTGCTCAGATAAACCACCCTAAAAAATCTATAAAATAGGTACTTTTACTCACCCATCACTGAGACACATGGGCGTACCGAGGGGGGCAGCTGCCCTTTCTTGGACCTGAAAAATCTGCCGTGAGCCTACAAAAGTTCCCAGAAATTTACTGACTTGCGCCCCCAGGTCAAATTTTTTTCCTGATTTGCATCTCCTTCTAGGACAATTTGTTTCCTGGTTTTCTCCTTCCTCAACTTAAAACTAGGTACGCTCTAAATGAGACAGACAAAAGCGATATTCTCCAAATCAAGAAGCAATGATAGTTTTAGACTTAGTTTAGCAGTTTAGAATAAAGAAACAGAAAATACATACAGCATCTATCAAGTCGTGAACATTTTTTTAAACCTATTGGACCATCGATGAAATAACAAAATTGAAAGAATTTATTAAATATAAAAAATAATATAGAAGTATAATCACAAGCTTGTTAAAATATATGCGATAAATCCCTAGGAGTTTTCGGGATATAGAAGTTATTTTCTGCGAGTACAGTTCCAGACTTTACAGTTTACAAACAACTAAGGGGCAGTTCTAAACAAAAAAAGTTAGTTCTAAACACAAAAAAGGCAGCGAGTTCTTTTTGGTTTTTACCAACTTCATTCTGAAGAGAAATTAAAAATTGTTATTTTGATACACGGGTACGATTTATAACTTAATAATAATAATAAAAATATTTTTTTCTTGAAATGTGTTCTGTAAGTGCTGAATGAAAATGTAAAGCAGATGAAGATTTTTACCTACTGCCAATTGACAAAATGATAAAAACAACTGATTTTCTGAAAAACTGTATGTCTTATGCCATAGAAAAAATATTGGACCACTTGGGGATCTTTCTTAATAGTATACAGTTGAAACTATCCAAATTAGTTAAGACAAGTATAGAGTAATTCTCAAACAGACATGAAAATATATTTCGACGTATTGACCACCTCTTCCTTTTTTCAGGTCATTTAAAACACCATACAATTAATGGGGTAAGTATTCAACATGAAGTCATGCCTAACTATAATTACGATTCAATTTATATTAAAAATAGAAACAATAAACATTGAGCCAGGAGCCCACTTAACTCAAAGTATAGGCAAAAATCTGACTGTCATTGCTACATTACTAGAGGCATCTTATCCTGACTCCTTAACAATAGGGAAGCCACATGGTTGGATCTGATAATTCCTAAAATGTTGAAGGAACTGTTTTTCTTTAGAGTATTTGTTTTAATTTACATGCTCAACGCGCACTAAGGCAGCAATAAATTAGTGATATCAAACATAAGCTTGGGTAAAATAACCACGATAACTGTTAGTGTACAATCATTTTAAGACTTCTACTTCACCATATAAACTCCAAAAACCAAACAATTCCCGAAAAGCAGTTTTGTATTCCACACAGTTACTGTAGCCTACAACCATTTGATCATACAGTTCAAAACACACAAAGTACGTTTGAAAAAGATTAGCAGTAGACTTAAGTACAGTTTTGAGATCCGCTTCTATACTCAAATCAGATTGAAACTGAACTGCAAAGCTTTCCACCAATCCTAAACTGCTGGTGCCTTAAATTCAAATGTAGAGGAGTGGTATTTCAAAAATCCTCATCGCGGAGCTCTGGAGATCACGGTAACTACGGAGGCATTACTAGTTTTCTGTGTTGAAAGAAAACCGTGGTGGAAAATTGTGTAATGGTGTCATATTTCATCAAGACCACAATCATATCTCTAGTGAGGCAATAGGTGCAATTAATCAAGCACATTTACAGTTCCCAGCACACTCGCTCTAGCGACTATGCCAAAAACGGAATGAAAATTTGCATGAAGAACTGTTCGAACGACCCTGATGTTATGCCAGTATTAAATGAGCGGTTTTCTGAGGTAGGAACATTTTTCTTCTGTGGGGCTATTGAAATGTTGAGGCATAGCTAAAAACAACTGCTTTGGGATTAGGGATGTCAAAAAATAGAATTATTTTTACCATTTCTTTATCATTATAATAACGACTTTATGAACATAGTATAGGGACCACTCCCCGTATATTTAAATATATTGTCGAAAATTGTCTTATGTAAAGTTAACATTAAATAGCAAAAAACACTCATTTGTGAAGCACCTTCTACATTTGCATGTAATAATTGGTCGATCACACTAATCCAGAATTAGGCTTATTAATGACCATAAATATTGGTTTCAGTGTTTTTATGTCAACAAAGAAAAAAATATTCTCTTCTAACAGCAAACGGCAATACAAGTTTTAATTACTTACTTAGGAGTGGAGAGAGAAAATCCTAATAAGTAGTCAGAAGAATCAAAGACCTCCTTACCATCATTTCAAAATTTCAATGCATTAAAAACAGACTAAATGCACCAACGAACTGATAATATAAACTCTAAAGGAAGCTTAAGAAGTTTTAGCAAATAAAATTATCTTCTTCCCATGGGAAAGCTATTTGGAACAGTGCGACGGTAGAGAAAAAAAAATCATCAAGGACTCCATTTTTAAATGAAAAACACACAAAGGGACTCGCCGTAATGGAACCGAAAAATCTGCCTATATTTTTTTCTTTTAAATTAAATAAGTTTGGCAAACCAACAATTACAAAGGCGCTGATATGCTTCAATAAATGACTATTCGTCTTTGTAGGTACTGGTTAAAACCAACCAAGGCCTGATAATCGTTTTTTTATTTATTTTAACTCTTCACTGTGATTCTGGTTCCGACTCCCAACAAGTATTTGCATCAGAGTGTTGCAGGGAAATTTTGAAAAATATTTATTAGGTACTGGCCGTCTTATACAAAAGGAATTTCTCACAGAGAAAGAATTAGCAACAATATGATCAAGCAGTCTTCTTTTGTGCAAATAAGAGTATTGTCTATACTTATCTGATGTGGCCGCGTTTCAGCTCCAAGTTGTTTTTGCTTTTTGACAATTTTCTTGTTGGTCAAATTTCACAAAATATGATCACTTCCATCTAAACGGACTGAGGGAGTCCGTTTGGATGTTGCAGTATCAACAGCTAACAACAAATGTTATCAGTTTCTGCAAAGGTTTCTGGACAATTCCTTCATTACTATTCATCAGGCAGCTTGATTGTTTGAGTGATATTGTAGGTCTTTTTTCTTACTTCTAGATGCTGCAGAATCAAATGATCGTAAGTCAATCAAATTGGCTCTGGGAATTTATTTGACAAACATGAAAACTCACCAAAGCGGACCAAATCAAGTAGGTAGTAATGCAAAATAACCAGACAATAAACGCGATATATTTAGGATTAAACTTGTAGGAAAACTGGTTGACCATATTGTAGGTCATTCCTTCTTTGCAAAACAGTTTCAGGAAAAGTCTACTAGTAGGTAACTTACTATAGAAGTGGGGAAGAAAATCCCCGCAGCAATTATTTCGAAATCAGTTTAATCTTTATAGAAATAGAAGTTTATTGATTATGCAGTGCATGATTTCCTAAATTATCTTTAGATAAAGAATTGATAGGTATGGAGAGAACCGATTTTTGTGTCTTATTCAAAAGGTTTTAATGGAATTATTAGTATTCTTTAAGCAAGGTAATCAGACAACCCGTTTCAACCCAAATCAAATACCTACAGCATTTGATTTGTGACATTGCTCAAATCATATGAATTATAAGTTTTGCGTGCATTAGCATATCTCCATAACGTTCAAAAAGTCTATATAACACGATGTTTGATCTACAAAATGTTTTTCATAACTTACGAGTCTGCACTAGATCTGGTCTTTTCATTTTTCGCTAATCCTACGGGCGTCGAATGCAAAAACGCCTGGTAATAATCAACCATGGGGAACATGTGATGCCACTGTTTGTTGTCCGTCGCCAGCTTCTCTTGTTGATCGTTGGAAACTACGTCGATGTCTTCTTCATTAGTGTCGTCTCCGGAATCAGGTGCTAGAAGTGAAGCAACATCGAATTGTCGCTTTTTGGACTGACCTCGGGTGGTTACTGGATAGATGGATGTCGATGGTCCCGGCACAACTGGATGAGGACTCACCGCTAGTGGAGGTGGACTTGGAGAATCCGCTCCGTCTTCATCTACTGCTAATCCCATGTGTTTCCTTACTTTCCGCTGGGCCTTGCGCCTCCTAAAGTCTCCTTTTCTAAAATCTTCAACGTTTGCTGGATGAATGGCCCAGTAGTGGCCCTTGCCGTTTGCACTTCGTCCGGCTTTTATAAAACAATCATTTAGCGAAAGATTGTGCCTAATCGAATTTCTCCACCCCGGTCCGCGCGTTCTGAAATAAGGATAATGATCCAGAATGTGTTGGTATATGTCGGAAAGAACGAGTTTTGTTTCTGGGGAACTTAAAATCGCCATCGCTATCAGCCCGATATAACTGTGCTGTGGTTTCGGTTCTTCGGGTTGAAGAGTTCGTGGAAAAAACGGATAACACGTTAACGTTGACGAAAATGGACTTAGTAATGGATACCGTAAACGTTCTGCTACTGCGTATTGATACAGCTGAAGCCGGTAAGGATCGAACGGAAAGATACCCCTCGGTGCATTTGTGGCTTCTACGGAAAATGGAACAGGCAATTTCGTCGGCGGATGATTCGTTGAGTTTTCGTTGCTGCACATCCTTAATTTCTATTTTGCCACTTTCACTTTCACGGTAATATCGAGAAACCGCACACGGACCAATATTGTCTTATCAAGATTGATCAATCTTGTCTCTGTCACTTATTATTCAAGATCGATCATTCACGAGTATGTAAACTATACTGTATTACTAAGAACTCATCAGAGCATCTAAACTTTGTAACAAACAAGATCTATTTGTCGACCAACATTTGGTAATATTCAAGGGGCGTTTTCAACCCCTACCAATCGGGAAGCTCGTCGCCCTTCCAAAGGCTCGGAGACTCCGCCTCGCCATGTTGTTAAAGTTGGTAGCTCTCACCGAGCCACCTTTTATCGAGTGAATAGGGCGTAACTCCCGTAAAATCTTTACGGCCCGGCTTGTATATGTTTAGAAATAAATTTACATTTTATGTTTTGTGTGGGTAAACAGGATACAACAAATCATAATGTTCTAAACAATGAATTCGTTTTTTTGCACGTTCTTTTAACAATGTTCATTATTACATAAATAGATGTTCGCTAATACAATATCGGTCGATGTTTCTAGAGCTTAAAACGTATAATCACGTTTAGGTTTAGGTAGGGAATATAAACTGTCAAGATATAATTATGCTTTGACCGAAATGTCGGAAGGCATCTTTGGAAAGTGAACTGACGCTTTATATAACAAAGGATTGTAGACTTAACGAAAGCTTTCACGAGCTTTGACTATATTAAGTCTTATTTTCACACCGAAATTGGGTTTATAATAAAAGTTTAAGGTTACTGACTCGAAAATATATACCTACTTTATTATCTAAAAATAAAGAAATACAAACAAATATTTAAATTGATTTTTGGTCCTTCAAGCCGGATAGATCTGTTTTAGAGGCACATTTCCCTATAATCGTGAATATTGTATCTTAGATGATCATAATAAGTTTTATAAATTCTTTATTTTATTTGCCAAAAAAAAAAAAATGCAAATGAATATTTGATTTCAATTTAGGTCTTTTTGGCGGGATGGAGATGTCTTAGAGACAGACTTCTATATGGTAATGAAAATTTATCCTAATTTGGTTATAATAATTTTAATAAATCGGATACTTTTTCCCCTAAACATAAACAAATACCCAGAAATTATTTCAATTTATTTTTGGTCTTGCTGGTCTCATAAAGATATCTTCTATTGTCCTGTAGAGATTTTGAAGTCTCAATGAAGAGGTTCATGTAAACATGTGGACGGAATGTCTGTACAGACTTTTCATTACATCTAGAATAATTAATAATAAAAATTCGCAAACATACCTACATTCCTGCTTTTTACTTTTACACAAACTTCCTACTTTTCAACTTTGCTATATAGCTTAAATTTTGTAGAAGTCTGAACCAAGTCAGTACCTACCGTTTGGATCCACCCTTAGGTACACATTCGCTTATAATTTATTTTAAATGATGATAATAATTTGAATAAATTATTTTTTTAACGTTAATGTTAAATTTGCAAATATTATCATTATTATAATATATTAACAAACAATTTATTGCAATTCTTGAAAATAGACATGCTTTTTATAAGTAATTGCTGATTTTTTGGCGAAATATGGTAATTTTCATTGTTTTAATTGTGACTGTCAGAAATTTTATACTTACTATTATGTTTTCAAATCTCATATAGAGTGATAAAATTCAAGTGATTGTACCTATAGGTAAAATAAATAATTGATTTACAAACGTTTGAAATAATTTTCTTGTAATTCTTGGGAATTATTAATGGACTGAGTAATTTTTCTAATTCATTTAATTCTTACTTAGCATCATGAAATGATTTTATATTTTACTAACTATGGCCACTAGAAATACGAAGTTTGCCAGCTTATTGCTTGGCAGTTTTTTTTGAAAAATGGACTTACCATTGGACCCAACAAGGATAAACATAATAAACTAACTTCATAAATGCTTTTATCCATAGAAAAATTACTGATAAATATCAAGGAACATATAGCATCAATAATACTTTTTCATTGGAGGTTTATTTTGAACTTTTATTTTATGGCAATATATAACACTTATTGAAAATGTTAGGTTATTCCATGATTTCTTCTGTTTAATTTATAAGTTCTTTTGTTTGTGTTTGAAAGCTGGGATGTTCATGATCAATAATTTTATAGAAAAATGGTAAAATGGTAAAGGCCACTAGTTAGGTAAACTATTCAACTACACTAGTGACTTATTAGACTTTCAGGGAAACATTGGCTTATGTTTTTTTTTGTCTGGAAATGTTTGGTAATTAAAGCTGGAGATATATAACAATCCATAGATTTGATAAAATCAACTTGACGAACACCATTGATTGTCTAAAAATACAAAGCAAGCTATCCCATTTATAACTGAATTTGTGTTACTTCAGAGTTATCTCAATTTCTTGTAGATATGAGAAAACATCAAACCTTTATTTTAAACTTTTTTAAAAATTTTGTTTGGTGTTAGGGTGCAAAACTGTTTTTTCATTTGTGACACACCAAAGGTTCCATCCACAGCATTTCCATTCTAGTAGATAGTAGTTCTTAAATGTTGCCAGCGCATTGGATTGATTCTTAAAAATTGTTATTTCATCAAGTTATGTTTTGTTGAGAAATTTTACTTAATGCAGGTGTTAAAGAACAACTCATAGCTTTGGTAAAATTTTGTCGCTAAGTCTTTGGTTAATAGAAAACAAATAAACACGGCAAAGCAGCTCAATTGACAGTTAAATCGTTGTTGGGGGTTCCGGTAAAGATGGCGGGATAGCCCTATGCACATTTTCTATCTCACAACAATATTTTAATTTTTGAAGGTAAATCAACATCTACATTTAAATATATGTGCAAAAAGTGTAAATATTGGTGTTAGTTATCTAGTGTAGTAGTTTAAAATTAAGCTGATGAAAATAGATAAGGATCTCTATCAGGTTTAATAGTTCCTGTTACCGTGTAAATGACTAATGGAGTATATACAAAAAAGTGATTACAAATTTAATCTATTATCCCCATCAGATAGACGCTATAAAGTGATTAAGACGCTCTTGAAGTGAATAATGTGTTAGTTTAGTTTAGTAAGATCGGAAAGATCAAAGCCAACCGCGTCTCGCAAGAGACACCCTTGCTGAAGAAGAAGAAATCGTTGTTGATTTAGCAATGATTTCTGCTAGTTCTTAAATATCATTAATACAACGACAGACGTTTATTAGATTACTGCTAATTTTTGATCTGGTCTATCACTTTACAAAACGTAAACCACCCAATGTATCTTTGTACTTCCTGAATTGAAGTAATTCATTAGATTGTAATTAGGCAGTGGGGGATTTAAAGATTTGCCACCTGTAGGGTGTTCAATTTTCGACTGCTCTGAATTTTAATACCTTAGTTCACTATTATATTAATTACATTTTCTATTAATAAAATTCCAACTTTATTATTTGTGCTCCGTTACATCAACTTTTCCCATATAGTTAGTATCACTGAGAACTAAAGTACCGTGTCAGACCTTGATTATTATTACACCAAAGAATTATCAAAAAACATTTTTGAAGCAAAATTCTTCTAGCCAATTTTCAAAATTCCTATTTTGTGTGTGAATAATATTTTTTTTTAATTTTGTAGATCGAAATAAAGAATTTATGAACTAAATCTGTCGTCCCTTAAAATTAGCCGCCCTAGGCTTTAGCCTACTCAGCCTGCTGGCAAATCCGCCACTGTACTTAGGACAAAAAGCACCTATAAATAAAACTACTTATCTATATTAATTTTTTTGCATTGAAAATATTATCGGAAATGCATGCATTCGATCCATTGATTTAGGTATGGTATTAGGTACTTCCTATTCTGGAGAAAACCTTTAGCTGAGTGGGTACTGAGATTTGGAAAGAGGATTGAGATGTAGAAATCGGCAACTGGATAATTAAATCAAAAATCACTTCTTGAAGGTTGTCTTCACAAAATGTCTAAAAAATGCAAGAGCTTAAATTTCCTGACTAGATTATGTATACTCTCTTCGAGGTGTCATTCCTCTCGTCTTCAAATAGATTATGTATGTTGAAATTATATTCACATATATCAATAATTAACTGGGGCACCCTTTTTGTAGATAGTTTGTACTTATAAATTTCATTCATAATTATTATTTGATATGCCAACATGCTCTACAACCTAATATAGTTTTACTTTTTTCTCTTTTAATGAAATGTCGGTTTTTTTCATTATTAGATACACGATGTAGTGTACTTGGAATAACATTATTCACTTTAATTCCAATATCCCACTGACTTTGAGACGACAATGAAACGTGACAAGTGACAATCACGATGGTAATTCAAAATTGAAGTCAACCACATACACTTATGATTTAAGACTCTTAAGTGTATAGGCCTTCACAAGTGATGCTGTAAACAGTTGAGATACTGATGTAAGAAAAAAAAAACAGAAGATTAAAATACGCAAACAACGAACTAAACGTCAAAAGATTGCTGAGAGATTGGGGAAATTCACGAAAAGACACAGCATTAATAAAATTTCCACGGTAGTACAATGGCCTGAGAAATAAATAACTAAAGAAATAACAACATAGTACAATTATCAGCAAAATAAATAAATATCAATACGATTAAAACAACTCCACAAGAAAAAGGCTCGGAGTTCCGACGGAATACACCAAGAATTTGTAAAATTTGGAGGAACGTAACTAAACATTTTGTTTCAAAAAGTATTCAACAAACATCAACAATCTACTAAAAAATTAATACTATAAGAGGCAAATAAATTAAAAGTTAGGCAGCCATAAATTTAATCGCGTGACTCCAAACTTTTTTCTAATTGCCACCCTTATTAAAATTTTCAAAATTTTAAGCGGCAATCCCTTTCCCATTCCTTATATTTGGCCAATAAAATAAAAAAATAAAGAATTGATAAAAAATTTAATTTATATATATTACTGATTTACTCTCATAACTCTAACAGTAAACTGTCGCTTTTGCCAACGACACTAGTATTATAAGTTCTTAAAATACATGGACAGAAATTGCTACTGCCATTAATTTATATCTTAATAAATTTACCAAATGCTTAATTATATTTAATTTTTGTTAACTACCTGTTGAAGCTAAAACTAAAATAGCGAATTCAAAATACCAAATATTTAGATATAACACTCAATGAAAATATGAAACGGAATCTCCATGTAGAAAATTTTCTTACTAGAATTAGATATTTTTTGTTTATATTTGCTAAGTTGAAATGAAAAGGAAATACTATATTAACAACTGACTATGGTCTCTTCCATAGTTTGGCAGATTTATTACAATTAGAGTTCCTATCTTTTTTTACTTTTAGTTTTTGATGTTTCTAATAAAAAGCGTTGAAGAGCTTGTTGAAAAACACCAGTTTATAAAATGAACACCAAAACATATATTAGATACAGAGATGAAGATTCGTTAAGAAATAAAAGTTAATTGTCAAGTATCTGACTTTTTTAAAAATTCGATAATTTATTGTAAGTTATTGTTTGAAATTTTTGTAACTTTAAAAGGTCATTCATTAAAAGTTTTTTTTTTCCCATAAAAACTGACAACTGCACAAGTGACCAAAATTTGATTTTTTTCGCGAGCAGAATAAACCATTATCAGAATTTTGCGAAAACTGTTGCACTGCGTCCCCTGTTTTAGGCACATTTCTCAATCCTTTGAAAGCTCATGTTACGAAGATATTTCCATAAATAAAGGGTGTTCCAATTTGAGGTTAATTTTTAAATTTTTAATAAAATACCCAAATTATTTGAGAATGATCAAATCTTTTATTTCAAATGATAGTATAATTGTTTCGGTTTCGTAAAGGAAAACAGTATCTTGTAAGTGACCACCTGCTGCTGTACGACAAGCTTCTAATCTTTTGCCAAAGTTTCGATAACTTTCTGGCATAACTGCGGTTCAATTACTTGAAAACATTCAATAATGTTCTCCTTTAGGTCATCAATTGTTTGTGGATCGTTGGCATAGACCTTTTCTTTCAAATAGCTCCATAGGAGAAAATCTAGAGGTATTGAATCGCAAGATCTAGGGGGGCAATTAATGTTTTCTCTTCGAGCAATTATTCAATTACCAAATTTCTGTTTCAAAAGATTGATTGTTTCTGCTGCTCAATGACATGTTGCACCGTCCTGTAGGAACCACATATTCTGCACATCAATATGCCCCAATTCATCCCACAAAAAGTTAGTAATCATTCTTCGATGTCGATCACCAGTCACAGTAATAGAATTTCCATTGTCATCTTCAAAAAAGTATGGAACAATCACTCCACCAGCCCAAAAACCACACCAAACAGTTACTTTTTGAGGATGCATCGGTCTTTCTATTATTTTTCGTGGATTTGCTTCACCCACAATTCAAAATGTGCTTCATCGCTGAAGATGATTGTGTTGAAAAAATTCACATTTTCAAGTTTCTGTTGTATGGCCCAATTAACGATGTAAACCAAAGTCTGTTGGCTTTACATCTTGCGTACTTGTGATGTGTCAAATGACATATGATATTCTAGTACAAAAATACAAATGGCGGCAAATTTAAAAATTAACCTCAAATTGGAACACCATTTATATCTTATTTTTTGCTAAAAGTTATAATAATAATTAAAACGCCCAGTTTTCACGTTTTTTTTATGTTGACTGATTTTAATTTAACAAATTGTGGATAAATTTATTATACACATAGTATCTATACATAATTTTTCTCAACGACACATTAGTCCAGATAGAATCTGAAATTGCCCGGAGGGTTTGTTAGGAATAAAAATTCCCAATTTAAAAAGCTGTGCTAGCCAGATACATTTTTTTGATCGAAAAACTGGTTGTTTTTTAACTTATAAATTAGCTAAAAAAATGTTAAAAGGGATGTTTTGCAAAATTGCTCAACGGAAGCTGAAAACACATTTGATGGACCTGAAAAGGAAAACTTTGAGATAACAATGCCGCAAAAAGGTACTCGACGACTTTTTTTGTTTCACACAATAATTTTGCACTCCAACTCTCTCCTATGCTTAAAGAATATTTTTATTTAAATTTAAAAAAGTACAGAAAAATGTTATATCTGCCCTACAAATATTTTCTTGGAGTAAGTTGTGGGGGATATTTTTTAAGTGCGGTCTAGTTTGTTCTAAATATGGTAACTGCAATAGGCAGTTATTACAATTTGTTATAACAATTCGACCAAAATGTTCTAAAGTCACACCTTTAGTAGGTAGGTACTATAAATTCATCAAGATTTCAGACATACAAAAAAATTAACTCTTGAGAAATATTCAGTTGTTTAAAGATTTTTGTAGCAATTACAAAAACATTATCACATTTTTCTGCAACTCTGTATGATGCCGATTAGTGCAAGTTTAGTTTTGAAAATTCTAATATCGACATCAATTTTTCAAAATGGGTTGAAAGTTTTACCATACGTGAAAAATCACACAATACTGTATTTGACACTGCAAAAAATGCAAAATAAGATATCGAGGACGATATTGGTTTTGAATTAACTTTTTTTCAAAGTTTGGAGTCCGGAATTTTCTGATGCATCAAATATTTTTTTGAGCTTAGTTTGAGCAATCTTCCAAAATGTAAATTTTAACTTGTTTTCGCGAATTTTCACCATTTTTCCAAATTGGAAACTAACCTATTCATTTTTAATGTAGATATGATAGTAATTGAGTTGAAATGTGAAAACCGTAATTTTTTCAAACACAGTTTTTTTTCTAAGTTTAGCATAGGTTTTTGAACCTGAGGATATCGAAATTCCTAGTCGTAACAAACGCCAATGAAAATTTAAGTTCGTCCTGGGAAACCAGAATTGATATGAAAGACAGCAAATTGAATAATTTTGGGAAGCAGCTTACCCTAAAAAAGTCGAAAATTTTTAAAAAACCTAAACGCATGTATTTTATATATAGGGTTTTCATTTCAAAACTAGTCAGCCAAAATAACTTTTAAAATATTTTTAAAAGAAATCTAACCTCGGATTTGACCCTTTAAACCCCCCAAACCGTTTTTTTGTAATTGGCAATTATTTTCAAAAATTTAATTTTTTTCGGTTGCTCAGTTTCTGTACATGTTTGTTCATATGGTATGCAAGCTGGGGTTTTGACGTTAAGTTCATTAGCCTTGCTGATTCGCGTGACCCCGATATAAAAAAGTATCAAAATTAATTAAGAATGCATCTATATTTCACTTCTCAGGCACATTTAGTCATTTATTACCTAGGTTGCCGATAATGAATTAGTCCTAAAGAGAGAATATTATCAATAAGTAGCTAATTTTTTCAACTTTAACATATCTCTAAAGTGAAACAATCAAATCCTTTTTTTTTGTTTTAAATGAAGTGTATTTCCGAGCCCAAAATTAGCAGTTATTTAATTTTTTGAGGGAAAGCCGAGATTCACAATTATCGTGGAAATACTCTCGAAACAATTTTTTCATTAGTTCTAAAACAACAGGATGGGACAATAATTTTCCTTCTTATGTTTTATTAGTTTTTCTTATTTTGCAACTGCAGTCACTTGACAATTAAGTGAAGAAACAGCGAAACCAGAATTGGCATTTTAAAAAAGGTTTATTTTTTTATATTTTAAATTTTATAATAAATTATATTGATAGTCAATGAGCAGAACTTTTAATTTGTTTTAGTAATTATAAATAACTTAAAATTACTACTTAGCATTAAGAAAAAATCATCTGGCTCCCAACGCGTCATTATGTTAACGACTTCATGATGTACAGTGTCAACAGTTTCTACAGACATTAATTTTATGGCAATCATCGGAAGTATCCCATGCTTTCCATTAAATTTTGATATTGCAATAGATTCTGTGGGTTAAAAAATTTACAAATATTCACTTTCACTTTCAACGTATTTAGTTTTAACAAATTAAATTTACTGTTTACAAACACAATGAGTAATACTACAGCTGTTCACTTTTTTCGCTGTCGATTCAAAACACATTGCAGATTTTAAACTAAACTAAACTCTTTAACTTGGACAACTGTCCTTTAAATAGTCAGTGCCGAAAATACTCGAATGCCATGATTATTTCTCCTTTACCAGACTGTCTTTCAGATATCTTATGGAAATTACGAGGTCACCTTGTGTTGATCCTTTTTATACACATTCATCGAATTTTCAGGATAGAGGGTGTGTTGCTCTTTTGTTTTATTTGAATTGTTTTTTTTTATGTTTACCTGTTGTTTTTATGGGAACCACTAATTTAGAAGGTTTCGTTTTTTTGGCGGCAGTGAATGAATTTTATAACAGTATTTTTTATGTTTTTATTGTTAGCTTAAACACAGCTTTACTTCTAGTAGTGCAGGAGAATTCAATTACAAATATTTTATGTTCTTTCAGTTATTTTCTGGAATGAGTAGTTACTTAGTTATAAATGGAAAAAGGAGATCAAACGGTCTTTTTCAATATGTTGACGTTTTTAAACGCTTTCCAAAATTATTCCAGCAAAGAAATTGGCGACTATATCAAACATTCAACTCAAAACAGATTCCGTCTAGACAAATAAAAAAAAATATGGATGATATACTTGCACAACTTGAACGCGTGTTTGACTTTTGTTAGCAAATGCACTCCATACAATGCTTTAAGAACAGAATTCAAAATCATCTTGTGTTGTTTTGACATCAATCAGGTACAAATGCGAGAAAACACACATATTTCTATTATTAAGAGTACCATTCGTTTTTTACATTGTCGAGTAAACCTTTTATATCGAATCGCCTGTAGTGGCAAATAACGAAGTGCCAAGTTTTCATTGAATCGTTGCCGATTTGATCTAACATAATAGCCGCTGGTTTACCCACGATGCTTTTACAAGTAACTCAACAAGAATAAATTATTGGCAAATAATAGACTTTTAATGCCTCGATGGTTCGCAATACTAGCAATCCTAATTGCAATTGTTGGGCTGTGTAAATTAGTAAATAAAGCGCATTTCTAACTGTAGGTCGGCGGCTTACGTACAATACATTGTTACTTGTTGTTGAATAATGGACACCCCTCCAGTGTTTCGCTTACACTTCAAGTATTATTTGCGTTCGCATGGTCTACTCCTTGTTATTTATTATGTTCCAATTGACACGTGTGCCGTTTTCAACTACTGTGGAGCGTTTTTTCGATCAGAAATAAACATTACATTACACATGTAAACTATAAATATTTAAATTTACTGTTTAGTCGTTTAATAATTTCACTATTGGAATATTTTTTGTCATAATTTTTTTGGAGCAAATAATTGGTATATTTACTCGCTAAATGAATCGCGACATCTAGGAGTTTCAGGAAAAAACTAGCTCCAAATCGACAGTCGTACTGTGAGTAACGCTGTTTCCCTTTGATTCCTAAGAGCTAGTTTATCCTGAAACTCCTAGATATCGCAATCATTTCGCGATAAAATATCTATTACATTCGGTTATACAAGGTGTCAGTTAAGTTTCGGGATGGCTGAATAGTTACTAAAGTACTTCATTTCTGGAAGGGGTCACGGTCATTCCTTTGGTAACTTTTACCAAGGAATCCGATGGTAACCTTGTATTTAACCTCGAACCTCATTTTTGAGGTTATTTTGAGGTCAAACTCATGTTTTTAAATGAGAAACCCTAATTTTTATTGCGAAATCGGAAAGAGCGGGAAATTTAATGAAAAATAATTACTTAAAAATCTCGCGAGTTCAGCGGTAAACCAAAACAAACGTCATACCCTAGCTAAATCTTAACGAAAAACTCAATGGTGATCTTGGATTTGACCTTACACCTCATTTTCAAGGTCATTTGATGGTCAGCCTCATTTTTTCGTTATTTTTGATACCGGGTTCGAAAGGAGCGGAAAATTTTACCTGTGGATTAGAACTCAGCGACCCCCAAAACCCTAGAGTAAGAAATTCCAAGCCAAAAATGTGCTATTTCTATGATTTTCATCCGTCATCTTGAATTCGCCATCTTGGTTTGGAAAAAATTAAAATTTCGTTAGTTGATTCGAACTCAGCGACCTCCAAAACCCCGTGTAAGAAATGTCGAACCGGAAGAAGTCATTATTTGAGCTCTATTTGACCTCTACTGTATTAACTATATAACTTTTTATTTAAAAAAATGCGGTTGATCTCAAAATAACCGCCAAAATGAGGTTCAAGGTCAAATCCAAGGTCACCATCGGATTCCTTGGTCAACGTTACTAAAGGAATGACCTTGACCTTTTCCAGAAATGAAGTACTTTAGCAAATATTCAGCCGTCCGGGACTTAATTGACACCCTATATGTACTAAATACATAAATCATTATTCCAGATTTCAATCAGTTGAGGGGAGAAACAACATAAATAATTAATCGAGAATTCAATCAGTTGAGGGGAGCGCAACTGATGAAGGAATATATTGTCTTGTGTTCAATGGATTGAAAAATCTCGAAAAGTTAGTAGATGATTGGTATTTCGAAGTAAAAACTTTTAACCGAGGCCACAATTTACACATTCGAGTATAGTCTTGATAATTAAGTGAGAATTTTACACATATGGAAAGTGTCCATACAATGGAATAAGCAAATACCAAACTAATATACAATAATAATTTGTTTTTTTATCTAAAAATCAACTAACCTATGTGTGCTTGTTTCCTTGAAAAGTCCTAGATGTCGAACATAGCATCTCATATCAACATACTCTAGGGTAATACTAAATAAATTGCTCGAGAGATCATTTTTCTGTACACAGCGTAACTGATGACCAGATATACATATTGTTTTATGGCTGGAACTATATGGTTGACATTTTATTCCTATGTACAGTGAGCTTCATTCAATTCCTCAATCTCTAGCCTTGAGCTCCCGATACAAAAAACTGCTTCTTCTCATTCCTTCGAGCCAGTCCTTAAATCCTACACTTCTTCTTCTTCATTTCAGTTAGTTGTCCATGTATATTTAATTCTCTTCCATACAGTCCTTTAGTGTTTCTCACAGATCTTAAGCTCTTCTTCTTCGCTTTCATAGCTACCTGCTACATCATTCAACGCCCGACGGCCGTTTTGAACGGAAAGTCTTTGATGCTAGTAAGCACCTTATACGACGAATGTCAGTCAACCTCTAGACACCAACGACATCTAACTTCATGTTCATCATAGGTATATGATGTTTCTCTCGTACTCGTTGGTTTTGCTCATTCTACTTCAATATCTTTTCACCTTTTTTCGTTTCCTTAACATTTGTCCCCATATTTTTTGATTTTAGTAATTTCTTCTCCACTTGCTGCATGACATTTTTAATGCTATCGTTAATTTTATCATTTGACTTTCACTCATACTTCTTCAATCTCCTGAAATATATTAAATAGCCTGTCTGCACTATTTATGTTGAATGAATTTAAGGTATTATTCGTTTTTTGATGACACAGTCTATCTCTCTTTTGTCTTTATGTCTGGACCCATGTCCACTTTGTCATTTTCTAGAGGCGAAAGAGTTCATTTCGTAAAGGAGGTGTTGAAAATTTTCATTTCTTTCATCATTACTGATCTTTTCTATATATCCTTCGTTTCCTTTTTATTTTTTCTCTATTTTTGAATTGTAGTTTTACCACCTACGAGAATTTGGTTAATAATGTATTTGTATATGTTGAGTGATATTTCGTTGTAAAGGGTTTCCATTTCTTCGTCTATATTAGTTGTTTACTCCAAAAACCGTTACAGCTTACAATCTTTAGCGGTCCCTATTTTTGAAAAATACTTCGAGCTTGAAATTTGAAAATCCTTATAAAAATATTGAACATTTCCAATCACTTATTATATAACATAAAAAAAAAGAATTAAACAAACCCAATCTCTGACATATACCCATAACTACAAACCCCAAAAACCCTAAACAAACTTTAAAAGCATTAACCCATAAACACAACAACTATGAATTCACTAATCCGAACGTACATACTCTAAATTAGTAATCCCAAATCTGTTAATACACAATTTAAAGCTTCATAATATATGTACAACTCATAGCCCCATAACTACTTAAGCCTTAAACACTGCATAAACCCAGAACGATAAAAATTTGTAAATTGTAGCAGTTGTGTACCTTGAATTCGGGCTTGATAGTTTATTTTCGTCTAAAAAATGTGTCCTGACGGTCTTTTTGCTTATTTATTTAGGGTTATTTAAAAAAATGTAGTCCAATCCCATGAAAATTGTAGGCTTTAGCAGCTTTTGAACCTTCACTTCTGTGGTTACCCCACCATGCACTGGCGGGGAATTGTGGTTGCCAGCTAGGTGCATGTTTTGGACAGCATATTTGGTTGTGAAAATGACTAAGGTTGGGGACACGGCTCCTCCTCGATTTTGGGACGTGTGAAAGAGCAGATGCTCGTGTGGAGAAAAGCACTTCCTTCACGTAGGCCTATTATGAATTCTAGTGGAGTCCCAACCGCTCGCCAAATCAGAATCATTACAAATTAGTAAACATTATACCTACCTAGTTCCGTTATGTTTTCAACAGTGAAGCATATTCAATTAATTCTCTTTTATACTTTACTGATTGCACACAATTATTTATTTATTGCGACCCTAGAAGTGGTATTTTTCAAGAACAGAGCTTTTTAGTTCAAAACATTTCTGTAACAAGCGGAACAATATTGAGTGAGCGTTTATTAAATCTAAGCTTCACAATGAAAATATTTTCATTATTCAGCTTATCTGAGCGAAGATTTGAAATATAATAGCTTAAAATAACCACTAAGAACATCGGTACAAACTAATAACTGCCCACGTTAGCCGACATTTTATTACACCAAAGAAACGCCGTACGTCTAAAATTATTCTGTCTAGAATTTTTTTTGATTCGCTTGATAAAGCATCGGTATAATGGTTCGAAAAAAGCTTCAAAACGAAATGCTGCGTCATGTTTGTTGGTTTGAAAAACTCTGTTATTTATACGCCGCCTCTTGTCGTTGTGTTGACGGTGTTTTCAAATGGCTCCGATTGTCTTTCGGAGCCGGCAAACATGTTACTTTCAAGTCTCGAGCATTCAAGTTGTCAGCCATATTTGAAGATGATCCTATCACAACTAAATAGAAGGTGGTAATAACTGATGATCATAGAATCTTTTTTGTAATAAATGCAGATATTTATACACACTCTACCAATAACGTACCTCAACGTTTCATTTCTAAACACCGCAAATAAAAACAGGAGTTATAGTTATTTATATGAATGTGTTTACATGTTCTTTTAAATAAATAAGTAACTATGATTTAGTTAATTTTATTGAAAAAGACTTTTTAATAAATTCTTGAATTGAATTTCGCATTTTTCTAATTAATTCCACCAAATATCCTTGGCCCAAAGTCTTGTAGACATTTTAAGTTACCTGTCATTAACTCTCTTAATGTCAGTCTTCTGTAAAGATTATCACACACATGGTCAATAGGGTTGTTGTCTGGACTGCCTGCAGCTCAACCTAAAACTTCTTCTATGTAAAATGTAACTACTCCAGCGATATGAGGACCTACCATATCATGCATCAGTAAAAAGTGATTTCAAAAAAGCAGCACAAGGAACATTTATAATGTACCTACTTATAAATAGTTAGCGATTCTCCATATAACAGTACCATCTCTTTATGACCCCTGAAAATCACAAAACATCCAGAATTGTACCCCAGGTCTTCGTGAAACCGGACTGCCTTTAGGGTTCTGGGGGAGGAAAAAAATTATCTACAACTCATCTAGTAGTCTATAAATGCAGGACACTGTCAAACGTAGCTGTAGTTACAACAAGAGCCAGCAAAAACCAAATGGGATGTCATCATAATAACATTTCAAAAGTGTAATGGAACACTTTAATTCCAAAGTAAAGAAAAATACAAGATTGGGAGGATCTAATAGGTCAACAAAAGAAAAGAAAGCTTGGTGCAGTTCACAATGTCCATATCAGAGTCACGAAAAAATCCAATAGGAAGTGAACCTATAAAGGATCGAATGAATCGAAATTGGGTTTGTCCTAAGAAACAAGATCAGCACCATCAAAAATGGAAGTGCTCTAAATTCTCTCTCGGACACGAGATTGGATAAGAAATAGAACAGGTTAATGAGACAATAAAGATCAGGCAGTGATATCCCAGACATCAGTAGCATGTTCCCGAAAAGCTGGAAACAGGAACTAATGGAAATAAAATATAGAATAAACAAATCAAGAGGTGTAGTTAGGTCTCTAAACGGAATACCTACTATGGAGGAACAAAATAGAAAAACAACAAAAGAAAAATCAGAACCTACAACACAGTGATCAAGAGCACTTTGGTGTGCAGTTTTGTTATTTGGAGACTGAAAGAACAAATAAAGAAAAATAGAAAAGATTGAAATTGACGCCCTTGAGAAGAGCAAACTAAATATGAAAGTTAGACATGACTAAGAGTGAATGAAGAAAGCAACGAATGAGTTTAAACGAAACAGTTATAGAATAAGTATACTGAAAAAAAAATCTGGTATGAACATGTACAACGCCAAAAAAAAACAATAAAATGGATATCAGATAAGGATACAAGGAATAAGGAGATCCCTATGTGTTCGAAACCTGAATGATAGGCAGTACAATCACACAGGTCTACAAAAATAAAGTTTTCTGTACTTTACACGTGACATATGATATCCGAATTATTTTTGCCTCCTGAACACGAATCTGCCGTCTATCACCATTCAGTGTTCAGCAAATAGCTGAAAAGCTTCAGAAAAATGAAGACTTGTGGGCTAGTCGAATCTGCACAAGTGATGTATAGGTTCCATTGTATTTTCACATGCTGAACATGTTTTTGCTATCAAAACCGCTCCATCTCTCGTCAATCTTCAGAAAATCACTAAAAACCTTCAGAAAATTGAAGACTTTGGAAGACTGGTCAAACCTGCACGTGCGACATATGGTTTTTGACGAAATTTTGAGTGCTGAGCAATGTTTTGTTGCTAAAATTGTTTCATCCCCTGTTGGTCTTCAGAAAATCGCTGAATATACGTTTTATCCATATTCTGCAGCAGCTGTGCATAATTTGTATACAGTACCTGTCAATTATGTGAAGTTTGTTATTATAGTTTGGAAGTTGATAACAGGGTGGTGTGGCGAAACGCCGGTCGATGGACAAATAAATTAATTTAAATAAAGAAGCAAATTATTCCAGTTTGTGTTAATAACTAGAAAATTTTCCAACATTCTTAAGATAAACAACGTTACAGTTAGAGGCAACCAGACATATTATATACCTTTTAAGTTTGAAACACTATTTGTATTGGAAATCTATTTTAATTGAAAAACATCAAACATAAAAAGAGTGTATCTGTTCGGCGCGGTGTAGCGCATAAAAGCCATGATGACATAGCAAAAATCCATTCGCAACGATAGATTGCTTATAAATTACACAGATAAAAATTGAAAAGGGTCTGATGTAGATGATTAGTGAGCAGCTGAACCGCCACATCTAATACGTTTAATCTTCAAGCTCAAACTTAAGTGTGGACAGTCAACACAATACGATGTTTGACAGATAGAGAAACGTGAGTTGATCGAGCCTGTGTCTATTACCAGTATAGCTTCAACATAATTCTCTTCTGTCATCTCAGATAAAAGGCCGGTGAAAGAGCGCGGTAGTGTTGATGTTTGTATGCCAAAGCGATCGGCCGAAAAAAAATGTAACTGTACTTTATTGTTGAATTATTAAAAATATTAAAACTTCAAACAGGTCACAAATATTTGTAATCGAAGGTCACATCAGGTTTTTTTTAATCGGAAATTTATGACAGTGGTAGTTCTGGGCAAAATAACTCTTTGTGTCACAGTATGTGTAATGATATTTGCTGAAAGATACACACACACACATACACACATATATATACATATTATTATGAACTAGGCTAGGTTCCAAGTGAGAACCGCGTCTGAATGTATTAAATACTCGACATTTCGACTCCTGCTTTGGAGGCATTATCAAGAGACAAAAAGTGAAAAAGAGTTTAGATCGAACTCGGGGCCTCAATCTGCCTACTGTCCAAGAGTCAATAGGTAACTGAACTGAATGTGAATCTGCTCTGTTTCTTTCATTTATAGTTATCGGTGGGTTGGCAGGGGATGTCACGTGATGAAGGGGCTGTGTTGTGATTGGTTCGGTGTTGGTGGGCGTGTCTGGTTTGTTTCATCTGACAATTACGGAGGTCCAAGCTGTAGGAAGGCGGGAGCTGTCATCGCGTCGGTTTAGACAGAAGTGTCGTTTCTCTGTTTCTATAGCTTGGCGAATAATGGATCCCCTAAGGGAATTGAGAGATATGATAGTCCTACTGTCCTCGAAGTTGATAGAGTGTCCTGTTTGGATATGATGATGCGCGAGAGCTGAACTCGGATCTTGTTTACGAACTGACAGAGAGTGTTCATATACTCGATGGTTGACGCGCCTGTTGGTGCCATCGATGTAGCTTTGTGGGCAATTGCGACATGGAAATTCGGAAACTCCTCGATCCTCGTTAGGTACTTTATCTTTTGGGTTCCCGGTTAAATTCGCTATAGTTTGAGTGGTGTTGAAGACTGTCTTTGTTTGATATCGTTGTAGAATCCGTGCTATTTTGTCAGTGACTCCTAGAATACAAGGAAGGAAGGCTTTCCGGTGTTGTTGGTCTGTTTCTGGCGGAGTTGATGTTAACGGGGGTTGTTGAGATTGGCGAATTATGCGCGCAATGTGGTCCGGATGGTAACCGTTTTCTCAAAGGATTTGTCAGCATTGAATAACTCGTGAAAAATTATGGTCATCAATCCATATAAGTGGGTATGATCTCAATGCTCATAAAATTCTAAAATACGTTCATAAATTCTTGGCTGACTGTTTATCTGGGATAGTATTCGAAACGGCTGGAACAATTCAAATCCCTAAAATGTCAAATATGGCAAATATTTCAAAAACCTCAAAATTATCAAAACTAATTAAATTCAGTATTTGATTGATTGAAAATTACGTTACTGATAAATGTACGGAATATTTTCTGGATATTCTCATGGGCGTAGTTGATATTATTGCTTCTTCCTGAAACTGTTAAGTAGTAATTTGACGACCTTTCGACAGTGTTACAAGAGTGCTTCTAGTTCAGAAGCGTGTGCCGACGGATACGACAGCAATGCAGAGCTGAAAAAGCAGCAGCAACTTTGCCGAAACGCCATTATTTTACCAATCATTCCAGGAGAGATCAGTTATCAACTACGTGGTATTTTGTTTATTTTTCTTGTACACGACAACAACCAACAAAAAACCGCTTATCTTCTAATTTTATCCCAGCATCCATCGTAAGATTAACAATTTTTGCATTTCTGATAATTCAGCTACATATATATTTTTATAACATATGCAATTTGTTTTACTTCTTTGCCGGTTTTTCAATAAAAAAAACACAGTGTCGTTTTCAAAAATGGTGTAAGTAACAAAAGTTGAGACAATTACACTTGAATTGCAATTTATTCCAAACGTTTCAATACTAGACGCCATGTAAACAATTTGATTTGTTTGTATTTCTATTCAGATATTATTACTATGAATGTAAATTAATAAGAAAAACAGCGTCACACGATTCTAGATGAAAAAAATATAATATAAGAAAAAAACTTTATGATTTGAAAAAGTTAAATATTTTTCCTCTAAACTTTAAACAATGGCAGCTATTGGTTTCAAAGTATTAAAATGTAATATAGGTGTGACATCGTGGCATCTAGTTTGGGGAATAATAAATAATAATATTTTGTCTAGATAAAATTCTAGTTATGCTCTCACTAAGGGAATTCAAAATATGTTTCTAAATGAGTTTTTGACAACCGTAATGCAATCGCTCTATATATCATAGATTATATGATGTTAATTTATGTGAAATGGAATCTGTGAGGTATGATTTGGGCTATTTTCGGTATATTGTCCGTATTAGTGAGAATCAAGTTGAAGAAATTTAATTATATATGTTTTACGGTTTCTAAAGTAAACTTTAGTTGCCTACTGGGATCTGTAAAATATGTCAATGTCAACAACATATTTATATATATCAGCTCAACAGGCCTAGTGGCCCTTGGCTATGAGATTTTTCACTCTTCTTTTTCAATTATTTCGGTCCAAAGCCTGCTTCTTCCAGTCTCTGATTCCGACTTTCTCCAGATCCTTTACCACTTCCTGTAGCCATTTTTTCCTAGGTCTTCCTCTTCTTCTTTTCACTGCCTCACTTCCAAACAATATTCTTTTTACCCATCATTTGTCGGGCATTCTTGCAATGTGTCCTAACGATCTATCTCCTTGTATTCTCACCTCGAAAACAATACTTGGTTTTGTGTATTACTCTTCAATTTCCTTATTTGTTCTTCTCCTATATTCGTCCTGGCACTTAGTTCCTCCAAAAATTTTTCCTAAAATTTACTTTCCGTTTTCTTCATCATTGTCCAAGTCTCGCACGCATAGGTGACTGTGAGTCTTATTACAAGTTATTGTTACACCTAGGTATTCAAAATGATCTGCTTTCCCTAATATGTATGTCCTGTTCCCATCGGCATTAATAACTAGATTACTTGTGGTGCTGTCCTTAATGACTATATATTTAGATTTATTTGTATTTACTGCAAGGCCGTATTCTCTGGCTTTTTGCTTCCAACAGTTTGAACGGCCTTACAACTTCATCCTTGGATCTTACCATCAGCGCAATGTCATCAGCATAAGCTAGGCATTTGTTCCTGGAGCCCTATATCAACCCATTAGAGTTAATACTGTATTAAAAATTCCTTGGACAGAGTCCTATTAATAATAACTTTGTTTTCTGTTTTCTGGTCGTCATTTCTATTAACTTTCTAAGCTTTTTTGGGAGTCCTAACTGTTCTAATACCTGATACAGATATTTATAATAGGAATTAATATGTTTTTTACTAAGGTGAGATAACATAATTGCTTGCTCTAATTAGGAACAGAAAATATCTGCTAACATTACGCAGTATATTTGGCTAAGGCATAATTCAATAGCTTTTTTATATAATTTTTTATCACTGGGTTAAAATTACTAGTTTCCAGGATATACCTTATTAAAGGTAGATTCTTTTGTAACAAAGCATGAAAACATATTTGTGGCATACTAGAATTTCTTTTCTAGTGATGCATTACCGTTTTAAAAAATGATTTAGAAATTGAACCAAGTGGTATCCGATCAATAACCTATAATAAATGATACGATCGACAAGTAATTAACAAACTTATATTTCGAAAAGAGCGGCAATTGGAAAATTATTTTATTTTCTCCTTTGTCCCAATTCTTTTGAATAGAACTCTAAGTGAGAGAATAGCTAGAATTTTATCTAGACGAAATATTAGAATTAGGTTTCAATCGCAACTTAAGTTATCAAACTAACAAAAAATAATATGTTAAATACTACAGACATATATGTTAAATCCGGAGCTTATAAGTTAACCTGGTCAGAGTGCAATAGTTTCTATTGAGGCAGGGGGTATCTTCAGCATTTTGTTTGGGGGCCAGAAAAATATAGTACTGTATAGGAGATTAAATGCAGAAACTTGAAAACCCCTTATGATGAACACTTACTTTCATATATTTTAAACAAAAGTAATTTCACTTTTGCTAATCATTGTTTATAAATAGGTCTTACATTCCCTAAACTAGATTATAGACGTATATTACATTTAATAGTAGCATATTATTTGATTTTTCAAATAACCAACTTTTCAACATCTCTTCTTTTATCGAGAATCGCATGACACTGTTTTCATTATTAATTTATATATGGTTAAAAATGTAGAAACTAGTAACTGTTGTTTTCACTCATAATAAAGAAACGGCTTCTAAAATACCACCAGTTATAAAATTAGGCTAATGTATTACTTCAAATCATTTGGTCAAATATGCCCATTCAAAGGAACTGCTACAATACCGGTAGCGTTTAGCGATGTGATTGTGGATAAAATAACCCTGATAATATTTTATTAGCAATTGAAATTTTCTAAAGATGACTGCAGGTATAATATTTCTTTTTGCGACATAATGCATAATTTTCATCTTTTGAATGTTTACATAAAAGACCAGAAAAATATCGAATTATATGTACATTATGGAATGATGGAAGTGTCGATTTTCAAGCATTCAAAGAAATTAGATGTTCTCGTAAATAGTCTTTGTATACAGAATTGCAAACATTAAAAATTTCAATCGCACCTTGGAAGAGCTTAACCCAATTTGATCAGAATCACTGAATAAATATAAGGGTTTTGAGAATTAGGTCCTTAAACTGCAGGAGGTACAAATATTATGGGTTTCAACGCAGGTAGACATTGTTCCTCTCTAAAACCACTCGACGCTACCATTCAATTCATCACATTTGTGGTTTTCTTCGTACTAACGCCTCTTAAGGTGATATAATAAAGAGATTATGGATTTTACTTGATTTTCTAAGCCTATTCAAGGCGTTTAGAACACAATAAACAAATATGTATTTTCTAATGACTTGCTTATAGTTCTTTTAAACTTTTTGAGATAACCTGAAAGCTTTTGAAGGCCTTAGTTTTGACGAGTTTAAATCCTCTAATAGGCTTAGCGTTAAACTTATTTTCGTTCTTCCGGTATTTGTGATGAACTGACAGAAATGTCTGTATTTTGCATTCACTTGGTTGTGTGAATGAAATAAGGCGTCAACCAATTTACCAACAAAACATTTCGACACGAAATAATTAGAAAACTGCTGGACCCTAAAATTATGGACGGCAAATAAAACGATCTAATTTTTTTTGTTTACAGTTGCAATCTAATTTGTGTAAATAGTCAATTTCAAGACTGATTATGTGTTAGATAAACTCTAATGTAACTAATCTAAATAAATCTATAATTTACATTTTCGAGGGCGGTTGGAAGTAAAAGGGACTTTTCAGTGAACAATTTATTTTACATTAAAAATTATATTTTATTATTTTTAAACATAACTCCCGTCTCTCCAGCAAATTTACCATTTTTAAAGCTCTTAAAAATAATTTTCATCCATCTAAATGTTTGTTTTAAATTCGTCAATATGAATAAAAAATTTAACAATAATATTAAATTGAAAATAATTAACAAAACATAACGCTAGACAAAAATATAGCACATTCACAGTTGTTACATCCTCACGCACAATAAAAAGTCTATTCTATTCAAATTAATTACCTACCTGTATAGTATATTTTTGAAGTCAGTGCCAAGCAAACCGACCTAATCGGCTTTATAATTAGGTATACTAGATATGCAAATAATTTAGTAGTACTACACAATAAACACCTTTCATTTATGGTATAGTGTTGTTTTTAGTTCTATTCTGAAGTCAGTTAATATTTAAACAATTAAATATTTTCAACTTTTTAGTTCCTTTTTGAACAGGGTTAATTTTTGAAATGCTTTGTTTTCTATTTTTTAGATCTATTTTGAACTCGGATATCTTTTATTTTGTTTATATAACCTTAACGATCTTAGAGACATATTTTATTGTTAATTTATTACTCTCGCTTGGTATCTACGTCAACGAATTCCCAACATCACCGATGATACCTACAGAACTAATTTTCAAAGACCCATGCAAAAAAAAATTTACTTCTACCCTTTGCGAAATATATCAAACTGAACAGTTATCTAGTGACAGAGTGGGCAGATGGAGACTCCATCATCATTATCATCATCATATGCAGCTAATTTCGACCATTATTTTATGGTGTAGCCTCTCTTACATATTCGTTTCGCAAATCTCTCCATGTTGTTCTGTTGTACGCTTTTTGGGACCAGGTTATGCCTGCTATTTTCTTGATGTCATAGTCCCATCTTACATTGGGGCGTTTCCTTGGTCTTTTAACACCCCTAGGATACCATTGTGTGATTTTTGTTGACCACCTATTATCTTGTCTTCTTGCCAAATGTCTTGCCCATTGCCACTTCAGAGATTTCACTCTGTGGATAACATCTATTACCTGGGTTTTGTTCCTTATCCACTCTATTCTCTTCCGATCTCTTCTCCTTATTCCGATCATGCATCTTTCCATAGACCTTTGTGCTACTTGAAGTTTCTTGTAAGTTCGGTTTTCAGAATCCAGGTTTCACAACCGTATGTCAGTACTGGTAGAACACACTGATCAAAGACTTTCTTCTTAAGGCGGAATGCCAGTCGTGACTTGAAGATTATGGAGTTTCTTTCAAATGTCATCCATGCAAGTTTGATCCTTCTGTTTATTTCTGGTAGTGGAACCTGATATGTGTATTAATTGACCTAGGTATATATAGTGTTCTACTATTTCCAGAACTATGTTATCTATTGTGATGTCTTGTGTGTCTATTAGTTCGTTGTACATTATCTTTGTTTTTCCGATATTTATTTTTAGGCCTATTTCCTTGCTTACTCTGCTGAGTTCATTGATTTGATTTTGTAGTTCTCCTGCGTTATTGGCAATTAGGACAATGTCATCGGCGAATCTCAGATGGTTTAGATATTCTCCATCTAGGTTCAGTCCTTTGTGGTCCCAGTTTAATCGTCGAAAGATACTCTCTAATGCTGCTGTGAATAGCTTCGGTGATATTGAGTCACCTTGTCTGACTCCTCTGTTAGTAGGAAATTCAGGGCTGCCTTCGTATATTCTGATTTTGGCTTTGGCTTCCTTGTATATATTAGCCAACGTTTCTATGTATGGCTTATCTACACCTTGTTCACTCAGGGCGTTGATTATATAGTGTCGAAGGCTTTTTCGAAGTCAATGAAGGCCAAGGCAAGTGGTATTTGATATTCTCTAGTTCGACTGACAACTTCCCTTATAGTGTGTATGTGATCGATTGTGCTGAAGCCACTACGAAATCCGGCATGCTCTCGGGGTTGAGCGGAATCTAGTGTACTCTGTATTCTGTTTTGTATGATTTTAGTGAATATTTTATACACTACCGGCAGGAGACTTATCGGTCGGTAGTTCCGAATGTCTTCTTTATTGCCTTTCTTATGGATTAATACTATGAGGACGCTATTCCATTTTTCTGGGATGTGTCTGGTTCTTAGGCAATTCGTATATATTTTGGCGAGGCGTTTCCATGCTTCTCTACCAGCGTATTTTAGTAGTTCAGCCGTTACTGCGTCGTTACCTGCTGTCTTCCCATTTTTCATTTTGTTGACCGCTGATTCCACTTCCTCCGCAAGTATTTCAGGTATTTCTTCTTTCATCAGCTGTATTTCCAGAGATTCGGGGGCTTTGTATAGATCCTTGTAGAATTTCGTGACATGCTCCATTATTTTGTGTCTATCCATTATTCTGATATTTTCTTCTGTCAATGCGATTACTTGTCTTTTCCCAATTATCAATGCTTTCTTAGCGTTTTTATAACTTTTCCGATTTTCAGTTGCAGTTTATACCAATTTTTCTTTGTATTTTTTGATGTCCTCTGCAATTTTCACTGTATTCTATTCATTGGATGTCTGTTGTCCTTTTCAGTTCTCTTCTTTTCTGAAGCAACGCCTTTGTTTCCGAACTAAGCTTCTTGTGTTCGTTTCGTTGTTGGGTTCCGCCTATTTCTTTAGCACAGGTCAGTATTGTATTCATTAGTTGTGTGTTGTCTTGTTGTTCCCGGAGCTTCTCTTCTATCAGCGTCTGATATTTTTCAGAATTTTCTTTCAGGTTGTTAATGTCTATGCTAGTAGCGGGCGTCTTCCTAGTAAGTTTAAATCTCTCCAGTTTCGTATTAAGGACAATTCTTGCTCTGACAAGTATGTGATCACTTCCTGTCCTGAATTTATTTAGCGTACTTACATCTTTGATGGTATTAATCTTGTTTGTCAGGACAAAGTCAATTTCATTTTTGACTGACGCATTTGGAGCTTCCTATTTCCATTTCCTATTAGAATTTTTCTTTAAGAAGGAGTTTGATATGTACATGTTCTGATAGTGTGCGAACTGTACTAATCTCTCACCTCTTTCATTTCGTTCACCGAACCCGAAGTTCCCCACTGATCCTTCTCGGTCTTGTTTTTTCCTTATTTTCGCGTTGAAGTCGCCGATAATGTATTTGAAATGGCTGTTGTTGGTATCTAAGGCCTCTTTGATTTCGCTGTATAGTTGTTCGACTTCTTCGTCTGAATGGCTAATTGTTGGGGCGTAAACTTGTATTATTTGAATGGAGTATCTTTTCGAAAGCGACAATGTTAGACTTGCGACTCTGTCTGATGTTCCGGACACGCCTATAATTTTATCGGTCCATCTCTTATGGATGAGGAATCCAACACCACTAGTTCTTCCTGTTGATGTTCCTCGGTGGTATAGGAGGTTGCCTGATTCAAGTGTTATTAGCTCTTCGTTTTTCCTCCTAACTTCACTTATGCCAATGATATCCCACTTGATTTTTACTGCCTCTTGTTCTAATTCTACAATTCTAGCTTGGTTCGAGAGTGTTCGGCAGTTATATGTTGCTAGATGTAGTGTATTCGAATGTTTGCCTCCCCCAGAATCCTTGAGGCAGACCGGTTTTCCGGTGTGTGATTGCTTACCCACCTGGGGTACAATTCCGTGAGTTTTGTAATTCGACATGTTTGAGGTTCTGAGGCATACCTTACCACGGTGCCTCAATGCGGGTTGGTAAGGAGCAATGTTTCTCTTTCTCATGGATTTTGCCAGTTACCAGAGACGACCGTACCCCCGAGATGACGTCACGTCTTTTTATTAATTAAAAGCCGTGGCATGGCTGGGATTCGAACCCGGGTACGAGACTCGGTTCAGCCTCCGAATTAGTGAAATTTTGGAGGTTCGAGCACATTCCCTGTGCGCTACCGGGGGTCTCATATATATATATATATATATATATATATATATATATATATATATATATATATATATATATGGCTGAGAAGCCCCCCCGGTGGCTTTGTGGGAAAGTCCTTCAGGTCACACAATTGAATAAAAATTGGAGCTTGATAAGAGGACTTAACCCGCGATTGAATCCCAGTCAGGTCAAAGTTTCTATAATTTAATAAAAAATTGTGACACAATTCCGGGGGGTACAGTCGTCCCTGACGTAAATGACAAAAATCAAGGAAATCGACATTTGACCTTTAACAATCCGCACTGAGGTAGCGTGGTAAGGTAGGCCTCATATCCCCTGAAAAATTCTAAAAATATTTTTCATCTTCTCAATCCTTCGAGGCAATTCTTCCAACGAAAAGACCTTAAGCTCTTCATCTGTTCCCTCATACCTTAAGTGTCTCCGATCAGCTCTTCAATTTTCTCTTCATTAATACATTTCTTCACGGGTTTAGTTAATTAAAGGTCAATTTCTCAACCTCTAGCCTTAAGTTCCCGATAAAAACTGCAAATAATATGATTTTCTTCTCAGTTCTTCAATTTTTCAGTCCTACACTTCTTCTTCTTCATTTCAGTTAATCCAAAAACATCATTTGTCCACCTATCTTCAATTCCCTTCAATACAAACCTTCAGTCCTCTTCTTCGTCTCTTCTCAAGACCTTCAGTTCTTCATTTCCACAGTTCTTTAAGTTCATCTACAATCTCTCAATTCTTCAGAGAGGCTACACCATGAAATATCGGTTGAATATAGCTGCATATGATGATAATGATGATATAAGTGAGAATTCGGCGGATCTCAACTCGATGGACTACAGTGTGTGGTCAAGCCAGGGCTTATGTTAAGCTCCACAAAAGTATTTGAGAGTAGAAAGGAAAATTAGGTATTGTGATTATGTGAAGCTGTTTTTAGGGTTCCGTATATACAATATACGGATACCCTTATAATATCACTCCGGATTTCTCCTCTTTCAGATCACAGCAATTTTCTCCTGAACTACTGGACGGAAAAGGTAGTGTATATGTATGGTGACCTGATCAAGAGTACATATCGTAAATGAAGAAATTTTGATTTTAGGGGTACTTCTGGGGAGAAAACTAAAAAAATTTACAGTCCCCTCCCCCCTTTATCGCCGAAACTATAAGAAGTAAAATTTTGAAAAAAATAGAGATGTAGGGCCTCAACTGAATTTTAGCAGGAAAATAAGAAGAAACCTCTACTATTAATTGGGGGGGGGGGGGGGCAAATTACAGAATTAAATGGAAAATATAAAATTAAAATTGTTTCTAAGACATCATGTAATATCTCAAATGAAAGGGCTCATTATGGCGAAAACAAATATGTTTTTTTTCATATTTTTAAAATAAATTATTTTAAAGATATTGTCAAAAATATAAAAATTTCTACCTATTCCCCCTACCTTATCTCCGAAACTATAGGCCGTAAAATTTTGGAAAAAACAGGACCTCTCCTGAATTTTACCAGAAAAATAAAGAGAAACCCCTAATATTAATTTTAGGGGGCAAATTACAGAATTAAATAAAAAATATAAAATTAAAATTATTTGCAAATTAGTCTTACTTTAAGATAACACATATTTAAACAACTAATAAATAATGCAGTTTCTTTAGAATCCGTTGTAACAATCAGGCATTATAAAATGATGATGATAGACGAAATTTTGCTGTACATATCCAGAATACAGTCCTGCTCCTGGTCATGAACAAATAACCATATTCGATTCATTTCACTTCGATACGCAGGTTGCGCAATCGTCTAACAACTGGAAAGAGCATCAATGCTGGACACTCAAATACCCACGTTTGGATTCGGCAAGGATCAGCCAGATTTTGCTCGTTTCTGTTTCTGCGACAAATTGGAAAAAGCTTTAGCCAAATTTAATGTCGTGTGTTTTGGGTGGAATATGAGATGAGATCCTTATCGATTTTTTTAAATTTTGCCGATGTTGAAGAAATAAAATCACATACTATAAGTGATTGAATATATTGAAAATGGTTAGGATTACACTTAAATTTGATTAAATGGCTTTTTAATGCTCTCTCCTTTAAATCAAACAAGAACTATATAAAATGTGAGAAAAATGTTTGAAACCCGATTTTTTCCGAAAATGTGAAAACATCTCACTTTATTGTTATCTATATATAAATAGGCAAAGACAAAACGGTTAGGTACCATTTTCTCCTCTGTCTCTCAACCGATTTATTTGATTTTTGTTTTGTTTAGTGGCTATTGACGACCTTCAGTGCAGAATGCTAAAATATATTTATAATGTCGATTCATTCATTAAATAAAGTAAAATAAAAAAAAAATAATTTATGTCCACAGTGCCGCCAGATTGCGTGGAGAGAAAATCGTAAGACGGATTGACTCGAATGAGAAATACAAACTAAATTAAACGAAAAACTAACAAATTTTGTTTAGTTCTGAAAGTTATTCTACATTATCATGCTATTGAGAACTCACCCACAGAAATTTATATTATATGATAATGACAATTTATTGGGTACTCGCAAGTTTTTCTAAATATAGTTTGTCAACTAAAATCAGAAATTCGTATTGCGTGGCAACTGAACAATGTTTTTCATTAATATTTTATTATTTTAACATTATACTATTAATTTATATTGTTTCTATTTTAAAGGCTAATAGTTTCATGCAATTTAACTAAGATTACAAAGTCTATGATATAAATACAAATAGTGAAATTGAAGATATTTAGTTAGATCTGACATCATGGCAATGGTTCTAATTTCTCGACCAGTTCACGGCCAACCATAGATTGAATTTCAATTTGACATTTCTTAACAATGATAACCGCTAGGTTAAGTTACCTTCTCAATGCAATCAGAAAATTATCAATGTATAATTTTCAAAATTTCAATTTCAATAAACTTACAAAAATTGTCAACAAATAAAGGTATTATTTAACATAAATTAACAGGTGGTGCATTGTGTTTCTTAAATGTTTTGATATAATCCCCCGATGAAAACTTTTACGTAAGTAAACTAACTATTGAGAGATTATAAAGCTAATTGATACATTTGATTTCAGATCCTCTCAAGTTGAATATGTTTTTTTATTGTATGCCTTGTGCAAATGAAAATTGAATAAGTATTAGTAATATATTGCTGTTTTATTCGATATAAGGTAATCTTTTAAATTAATTTTAACATGTCGTCTAAAATATTAGCAGTCAGTCAAAAAATGTTAAATGTTCTTTTAACTAGATGTGATATGCTGCAAATATATTTTTACTTATTTATCTAACAATATAATACATATAATGTTTTGTTTATTTACATATATCTTATTATATGTAATTCTCGCAAACTGCACTATGACTGTCTAAATTTCATTTCGGGGTTTTGGCGTTTAGAATTCGATTGCTCGGGAAAAATCGTATTACCGAGAAAGAACGAAATTGTGACAATAATTATGACACCTGGGTTTTGAAATTACAAGAGTTTCAATACAGGATGATTTGGTAACATACTTTAGGTTGAAACTGCTCTTGAAAAAAAATTTCTACAAATTGATGTATAGAATCTTATAAGAATTTTATCGCTATTTAATATTTTTTAAAGTAAAAATTGCTACTTAGGCGATTTTTAGAAGGGTAAAAAGTTATGTGTTCTCATGTTCTAAATTGACTGAGATATAAGGTGTTGTATATTATAATTACACAGGGCGATTCCAGATATGTTAGAAATCATTTTTTCGTGTGTGGCACCCAAGCAGTTGCATATATAGGGTGTTTAAAATATAGAGTAGAGTGCAATTATAACTAATAAAATAATTATATAGGGAAGCCCATTAGCGGTTGAATTTATAGGGTTCTTGGAATAGAGAGCGCAATAGCATTACAGTTATACAGGGTGGTGCAAAAAATATTATACAGAGATGCATATACAGGGTGGCGGAAATGGAAATGCAACATTTTGTAACCCATAAGCAGTATTATATGTAGGGTAGATGAAATATAAGAATTATAGATATACAGGATGATTATAAAAAATATTAGAAAAGGAAATGATTTATAGAGTAGCCCACGATGAGTTCCATATATGTAATGATTGAAATATAGATCGGAGTAGAAGTATAGTTACAGAAGATAGTTAAAAATTTCATAAACAAAAAGAGTAAGTTAAGTGGTTTAAAAATGTTAAAAAATATTATGCGTGGTCCCTGAGCAGTTGCATATAAAGGGTGGTGGAAATATATAATGAGATGGAATTATTATAATGAGTATTTATATATAAAAATTAGAGAATTGAATGCAATTATAGTTACACAGGGTGGTTAGAAAAAATAATTTTCTAGGGTAGCCCATTAGCCCATTATCTGAAAAAGAACTTGAATTTCGTTACGTATTTGTAGAAGCGAGATGTAAGACCGACACAGAGGTTCCGAATCTGGATCCGTTCGTGTAATTACTGTTCTCCCTTAAATCCTAAGATAGAATGTCACGATAAAATTTTCAGGGTACTTCACCTGCCAGAGATATTTACACAATTGGTCGAAATTCGACCACTGGGCGATAGCTAGTTTAAATAATAACGTGAAGAAATAATTTTTTAGATATATTTACAAAAACACGGGTAATAGAAAATAATGATGTACAGAAACTTTCTGTTCAATAAAATTAGAAACAAAATGAGGGTTGCTAAATTCTAATCAGTCAACAAATAAAGAAAATCTTATAATTTTGCAACCGGAACCTACCAGGAGTAGATTTAGCATCGTCAGATTTAAAAAATCTATTCATGAACAACTGATTATCAAAGTTATTAACACATAGTGGCCCCAGGTCCTAAATAAATCCAGTATAGTAACAACTATTTTGGTTTCCAAAAGTTTAGCCAAATTCTGGCATCATGTGGATTTTTTACTAGATCATGCATACAGAAACTGAGATGCAAAGTGGAGTTGATCAAGAAATATTATTTGATAATAACAATAACAGAGGACAAAATCCAATACTTGCTGAATCTATTAACAACTTTGACAGCAGGATATAGTTTACAGTACAAAAAAACAATATTAATAAAACAGTGTCATTCCTGTATATTCGAAGTATGTCGGGAAATATCACTATAAAGCAGAATTGGTACAAGAAAAATGCAGATTCAGACAAAATTGTCCATTACCATTCAGATCATTCATTATCAACGAAAGTTCATAAAACAAATGAATAGAAGAATAATGAACTTATGTCACAAATATTCTATCACAGAAAACATGGTAAGACTAACGAAACTCGTTACTGAAAATGACACAAGTTGATATATAGTTCTTTCATATCGAGTATACCCCCTAGCCAAGCAGAACACCACGTACACACACCCATGCACAAGACCAGGAACTAGATTTGCCCTTCAGAAATTTTTACTGATGAACACTTCCAGCCCCCTTGCCATCCACCCTCTGAGACTTAACTCAGGTCCTCACGCTAACGCAGTTTTACTTCTGCATAATCGCTGACATCTTGTTGGCTTTGGTTTGGTTCCGTTGCTTTACCTTATTGGTACTACAGCAACTGTCTTATTTGGTGGCTCATTCTTTGCTATGATATATAGCTAATTGTACCCTTCTGTGGGCGTGCACGTTGTCGTCGTTTGTTTCGTGGGTGTGTGTTCTTCTATCTTCTCTTTGCTTGGAAGGTTGGATACCCCGCCCCCGGGCCCCCCTTGTTGTCTCCTGAAAAAAAGTATGTTATATACTTCATTTTTTACTTACCTGTCTTCTATCTCTGGGCTTCTTCGTCCTAACACCACGTAATAGAAAGTGAAGAAGAGCAAGAAGTGATTTATGGTGGCTTACCATTAATCAAAAACCTTACACCAAAACTATAAACATTTTCAAATAACTATATAAATTGTGAAGAGAATTAAAACACTTTTTACATTGTTAAAAGTTCCAACACCTAAAGTACTAAAATCTAATGTTATTTGTAAGACAAATGTCAGGATTGTGATTCCAGCTAAGTTGAACAAACGTTACGTGGCTAAAAAGTGGATTGGGTATCCACAAAAGTGTCATTAATAACAAAAAAGAAAATTGTGCGTCTATAGCTCATACACAGGAATATAAACAAACGATTAATATAAAAGTCATCGAGATCTTGGATAAGAAGAATAAGTACAACAAAAGTCGCATACTTGAGATGCTCCATATTGGTAAAAAAAGAGAAAGTAGTGACCGACCAGTGACTGGTTTCCATCTAGTAATAGGTTGGCAATGATATATGTGTCAACTGAAATGATAGTTACAAACTTCACCTCATGTATTAATGATATCACATAATAATCATAACGAAATGCTGCTGACAAATATTTGTATTGTAATGTTTTTATTTTCACACTTGGGTTCAGTTCTTGGATTTATATAAAAACACAGTCCAACTCACTCTAATTTATTTCCACTACTTTACCACAATTTATATTCACAGAAACTACTATTTACATTTTATCTTAACTATACGATACGACCGTCGAAAACTGAATGCCTCCTATCGCCAGCTGTTCATATTTATATATTTCTCTTCGAATTGTCTGGTAAGTCCACGAACCATCGGGAAACTCTTTCATGTTCTGTTCTTCCACGAATTGGTTGTTGGCCGAATGCACCAGCTGTCGGGTGAATTCTCGTAACATTGCCCCCTCCTTAAGACCATTTCGTCCTGGAATGTCCTAGAATCCTCCCTGGTGTGACGTGTGACGATATTTGCAGGACCCTCCATTTCGAAACGGGAAGTTTGGTGGAAGTAATAGTCAACGGTCTTCGAATTTGGCTTGCGAATATTGAGACAGCATACCAAAATGTCGATGCTACTGAATCGAAAGATTGTTTCCATCATACTTCTAACCACCCTCCAATTCAGTCCATCCAACCCGCCGGCTATCTTTGGGACCGCCAATTTCATCAGATTCTTCTCCATCATCACATTCCTCAATTCTACCAGAGTCTTCCAAAGATCGCTATATGTTGGCTTGTCCTGCGAGAATGTTTTCGTTACCAAATAAAAGATGTCTCTGGTACCCACTGGTTGTTTATCTTCGAGATGAAGGACCTTCCCTACCGCTGGATCTTGCTCCCGTGGCTTCTGGAACTGGCCGTACTTTTTGGCAAACACCTTGGCTATTCCTCTGGACATCCGGAGATCTCGAGCCACACAGTGAGCCAGGGCATATTCTATGGGCACTTCAAGCAGGTCTCGGGGTTCCTCTGTGGTCACGAAGTGCTGCACTTTCTTCCCATTAGAGTACAGTGCCATAAACTGTTCGAAAGTCATCTCATCCTCGGGTGATTGGATGCTGCGGACTTGGGCTTGGTCAACTTCGCTGTCATGACTTCCGGCATAAGGGGCTAAGCTGTTGAAATGTACGACCTTTGGTTTTCCCCGAGGTAGCTTCTTTATTCTGTAGACAACATCGTTGATTTTCTTCACAATTTGGTACGGCCCCTCCCTAGATCTCTGTAGCTTGGGCGAATATCCACGACGACGTTGCGGGTTATACAACCAAACAAGATCATCAACTTGGAATTCTCCGCCCTCGGCTTTCATGTCGTAGGCTTCCTTCATTCGGACACTGGCATTCTCGATGTTTAACGGGACTCGTTCATGGATTTCGCGCATCTTTTGACGTAGCTGGCTGACATAGTCTTCACCTGCGGTGTCTTCTCCTGGGGGATATCCAATCTTCAAATCGCATGGTAGTCTTAATTCTCGTCCCATGATAATACAGGCCGGGGTCTGACCCGTGGACTCGTGCACAGACGAACGAGATGCCATTAGAAACAAGTGAAGGTACTGGTCCCAGTCTCATTGGTGGTCAGAGACTACTTATGACAAATGGCGGTTAATAGTCCTATTCATCCATTCTACCATCCCATCTGATTGAGGATGTAATGCTGTCGTCCGTGTTTTTTTATTGATCTTCAAAAGTTTGCAGACATCTTGAAAAAGAATAGACTGAGTGCAACTCCAAGGGAACACCAAAACGACTGATCCATTCCTTGACAAGGACATCAGCGGTCAAGGCTTCTTGATTCGGCAAGGCATACGCTTCGGCCCATTTACTAAAATAGTCCATCACCACCACAATGTACTTGTTTTCCAGAGTCGGATTCAGGAAATGGACCGGCCACATCAATGGCTATTCTTTCGAATGGACTGCCCACGTTATATTGCTTCATCGGAGCTTTTGGACGCTTCTGAGGCCCATTACTTGCTGCACAAACAGTACATTTCCGGCACCAGTCCTTGAAATCCACTTGGAAGTTTACCCAATAGAACCGTTCTCTCAACTTCCCCAGGGTTTTCGTTACTCCCAGATGTCCTCTAGTTGTACCATCATGTAATTCTCGTAAAACCTCTGGTCTCCTATTTCTGGGAACTACAATCTGTATTCTGTCGTTTCCCTCCTCTGGAGTTTCCAGGATGCGCTTCAGAAGTCCATCCTCTAGGATGAGGGAGTTCCACTGAGATCAGTACGACTTTATGGTTGGAGAGTATCAGGAAATCTCCTGCCACGTAGGTTTGCGGTCTTCTTCCTTCCACCGTATAACTTCTTTCAACTCCGGATCCAATTTCTGATCTTTCTGAATCTCCTCAGGTTGCCAATGGTCATCGACGGCGGTAGTTCAACTGAGAACAGCCTCTGTTTCTTCAGCTCGCTGACAATGTTTGCAGTCATCAGGGCATGGTTCCCTTGATAGGGCCTCAGCATTCTTATGGGTTGTTCCTGCTCGATGTTCAGTCTCGAAGTAGAATTCTTGCAACCGCTCAATCCACCTTGCCACCTGTCCTTCAGGATTTTTAAACTGCAAGAGCCACTTCAGTGCTGCGTGATCAGTCCTCATGAGGAATCTTTTACCATAGAGGTACTTGTAGAAATGTTCTACCCCCTTCACCACTGCCAGGAGTTCCCTGCGAGTAACGCAGTAATTCCGTTCAGGCTTGCTCAAGGTCTTGCTGAAGTATCCGATGACTCTCTCCTTGCCCTCCTGGATCTGCGAAAGCACAGCACCAATTCCGACATTGCTTGCGTCGGTATCCAAAACGAAGTTTCCATCTGGCAAGTGATAACTTAAAACGGGGGCACTCGTCAATGCTCTTTTAAGTGTCTCGAATGATCGTTGGCATTCCTCGTCCCACTGATATTGTACCTTCCCCTCTGTGAGTCCAGTAAGTGGCTTGGCGATGTTGGCAAATCCGGCTACGTACCGACGATAGTACATGCATAATCCCAGGAAACTTCTTAACTGGTGGATATCTTTAGGTAACGGCCACTCTTAGACACCTTTAATTTTCTGTTTGTGAACAGCTACTCCTTCTGCGGAAACCACATGTCCAAGATATTGCACATCTTCTTGGAACAGCTGACACTTCTTCGGGTTTAACTTTAGTCCCGAACTTCGAAGTCGCCGAAATACTTCCTCCAGGTTCTTCATGTGGTCTTCAAATGGTCTTCCAACCACTATAATGTCGTCAAGATACACCAGGCATGTTTTCCATGAAAGCCCTTTTAACACTGTTTCCATCAATCTTTCAAAAGTTGCTGGAGCATTACACAACCCAAACGGCATTACCGTGAATTGGTAAAGTCCTGAGCCGATGGTAAAAGCAGTCTTTTCCCGGTCTTCCTTAGCTAGTTCTACCTGCCAATAACCGCCCTTCAAATACAGGGTGGAAAACATCTTCGAGCCAGCCAGTGTATCTAGGGTATCGTCTATTCTTGGTAGGGGATAACTATCTTTCTTCGTTGCGTGATTGCCGATAGTCCACGCAAAATCGAGTGGACCCGTCTTTCTTTTTCTATTGGATGGTTCAATAACACCTTCTTACTCCATTTCGTGGACTATCCTATTGGCATCCTCTCTTTTGGCTAGGGGTAGTCTTCTCGCCGACTGTCGAATAGGCTGAGCGTCCCTGGTATTAATTTTGTGTTTCACCAGATCGGTTCGTCCTCTTTTGCCGTTCCCTACATCGAAGATATCCTGGTACATTCTAATGATGTCCCTCAATTTTGCTTTCCGGTTTGGTTTCAAATTGTTCGATGAATCGGTTATGAATCTTTCCAGTTCCTCAGATAGTTTACCTGGTGGTATTTTTGCATGCTGTGTGCTTCTCCCTTCAATTTTGCTTTCCAGTTTGGTTTCAAATTGTTCGATGAATCGGTTATGAATCTTTCCAGTTCCTCAGATAGTTTACCTGGTGGTATTTCTGCATGCTGTGTGCTTCTGACTACAGAGGAAACTGTTGAACAATGGCCCAAAGTTGTTACTTTCTTTAACACAACCGAGTAATGATTCAGGTTCATTACTCTTACTGGCACAATCTGCTTGGCACGAAACAGAGTCTTCCCCAGTGCGACTCCTCTGCCTACAATTCCGTCGTTAAGTTCGGGATCAAACATCATCACCGTTCCAGCTTTAGCTTTCCCATCCAGGCAAACATCTACAATGATTTCAGCTCTTTCCGGAACATTGACATCCTCTGCTAAGATGGCTCGAAGCATTATGTCATCTTTCCCATAAAGCACTACTTCTTCGTCATTCACTCGCAGAATTCCATCTTTGAAGTTTAACTGGAATCCCTTGGAGCTCATGACATCCATTCCAATGATGACTTCGTCTTCGATGTCTGCCACTAATGCCCGATGTTGGAAGGTTGTTTTCCGAAGGTCATTTCAAGCTCTATTTCACCATGGACTTTCGCTGCTTCTCCTGTCGCTGTTCGCAGTTGCCATTTTGTTGGTTTTATCATTGTCTTGTCTAAAACAATGTTGGGCCTTATAACTGTTTTTGTCGCACCTGTATCCAGCAGCATTGCATATTGCTTCTTATTAATAAGGCCATCTACAAAGACACTGTTAGCGTGGTTACGTAGCGAAGCGACATAAGCGTTGATAGTTGGGGCTTGTTGGCTACAGGTCGACGATAGCCCCTTCACATCGACTTTCTTTAGTTTTCCGACGAGGTAGTAGAGCCTCCGTTGCTCTCCTTGCAACGACTTCGTATGTGCTCTACCTCACCACACTTCCAACATCTCAGTTGTCTTTTTTCGGTAAGTACTTCCTCTACTATCTTCTTTACAGAGGCCTTATCATATCCGCCGTCTTCTGACTCTCCTTCAATGATTCGGACTCTGCCCTGACCTTTACAGGTATTTTCGCTGCCTCGAATTCCAGATCTCGAGCCAGTGCATCTACCAATTGAGTCGGTCAAGCTAGGGTCAATGCTTGTCTGGCTTGGTGGTCCCGAAGTCCATCAAAAAATACTTGCGCTGCTAACCTTTCTATCACATTTTCCGGTGTGGCTGGATAGGCTTAGCGAACCAGACGGGCAATATCAGCTGCAAACTCTTGAAGGGATTCATTCGATTTCTGGTAGCGATTTTTCAGTTGGGAGTTATAAACGTGCTCCAAATGGGTTTGTCCATACCTCAGTTCCAAATGTTTGACCAGTTGTTCGTAATCTTCTTGCTCAAAGGCATTCAATGTTTGTAAAATATCTGTAGCATCCCCTCTTATGGCGAGGGTTAGTGGTATTGCCTTCTCCTCTGCCGACCATCCGTTTAACTTTGCTGCAGCCTCGAATTGGCGCCTATAATTAGCCAATGACGATTTTCTATCAAATTGGGGAGGTTTCATTTTGTGTTGTGTCCCCTCGAGGCTAATTTTCGAATCCCCTACTTCTAGACTGTTTCTGCTTTCGGTTTTTGATTGTGTTTCTCCCCTTTGTATAGAATACTGTCCCTTCCACGAATTGGTTGATGGCCAATTGCACCAGCTGTCGGATGAATTCTCGTAACAGTATAAAAAAACCTTAAGTAGCAGTAAGTTAGCGTTTAATAATGTGCCAATAGTAAGAGTAATGTGCCAATAGTAAGAGTAAATTTGTAACAAAAATATATAGTATACCTATCTACCTACGTAATTGATGCGTGATTGCCCCTGGAATCGTTGACAAAATAACGACGTTTTGGCAGTGTCGCGTCTGTCATTGTCAGACCTCTTCCCGTTGCTTTCGTATCTTCTGCATATGCTTGTCGGGTCACCCTTAAATTTGAAGCTAAACTGGTTGAGTAAATAACAAATTTTGATTGCCTGAGAGAATTTGTATATATATAGCAACACAAGTTGAAAGAAGAAATGCAAGGACAATTACAAAACCTGTAAGAACAGCGGAAGCAGTACGGATAATAATAGGGCATATAATATTTTTGAAAGCCACAAATAATTACAGAATTTATAATATAGGAATATAACCAATGAACACGACCTGAAATCAATCAAAAAATCAGAACAGAAAATATTCAATTCATAAAAGTCTATTTTATCTTGAGGAATACTATTCCAAGCTAGCTGTATTTCATGTCTTAGCACCACTAAAGTCCGAGGACGCTGGGGTAAATTTCCGAACATTCTACCCCTCATATCCTAAACATGTTCTATGGGCGAAAGATCGGGGGATCTGGACGGCCATGGCAACAGATTCACATGGGTCTCTTCAAATAAGTTTAAACTAACTGGAGCAACTTGAGGCCGAACATTATCTTTTTGAAATATGGGATCAATGAGCCGATTACGGTAAGGGACTACATACAGCTCCACTACTTCCTGAAGAAAACGCTGTCATGTTGCCTCGAACAAGGACTAAAGGTGACCTACTTCTATGTGAAATAGCACCCCATACCTTAACGTCTACTGTTCGGTGTACATTTCGCTCAACTTCAAATTGAGGTTGACGTCTTTCTCCTGGACGTTGTCTAACCCTTCTTTTGCCATTATGTCCATCTAAGCAGAATCGAGATTTATCAGAGAAGATGACCTGATGCCATTCCACATTCCAATGTTGTCGTTCTCTGCACCGTTGTAGTCCTTGTTGTCGATGCTGAGCGGTCAGAGGTATAGCACAAGATGCGGTCGGTAATGCTGCAGTCCAAAATACCTTATTCGGCGGTACACCGTTCGAACACTTACAAGATGGCCTTGTTCTTCTAACCATTCATCAGCCAAATTTCGACAGTAGTTGGATTTCTGTTCGTGCGTTTAGCGATTTCTCGAAATGAAAAACCCGCGTTCCGTAAACTAATAACTCGAACTCATCTAAATCCAATTAGCTAGCGACGTAGTTATTTTAACATGGCTAAGTTTTGATTTTGGATCCCAGCAAATAGTTTGTTTGTGATTAAATAAGTTTACATAAAAAAACACTTACCATACTTTACCAAATTTGAATCATTTACTCCAGACTATAGCATCTATGTTTTACGAAAACGATATTAAATTTAAACATTTCCGTCTGGACAAGGCAGAATCTAGCAGGGGGGATGAACACCCCCCCCCCCGAAATTTGGAATTGAACTCTCATTTTTGACAAAGTAACAACTTTTTTCATAGAAATATTGATTTATCCTATGCATTTCTTATATACTGGAAATACATGAATAGAAAAATTGCTTTTGCTTTTTTACAAAAATTTGTAAGAATAGCCCACCCTTCCCTATAAATTTTCGGGCTACGGCCTTGAGTGTATTAGCTTGCTGATCTATCATGCATGGTGTTGAACGAGAAACACAAAAGATTAAAAACTGATTTCCTTATGCATTAACTTATTTTCGTTTATTCCATAACCAGACTACATTTACAGCACAATGTACCCTTGAACTTTCGGCTTTATCACTAAATCTAACACTGACAATCACTACTTAGATTGAAGCTTTTTACTGTCTCGGCTTTATTTGTTGCTAAATGATTTGAACAAATTTCCGCCCACCTTTCAATAATCTCTATATGGTTTATTAGATCTAATGAAAATAATCTAAACAACTGTCATGATAAAAATTCGACGTCCTAGTATACTTTGTTTTAGTACTTAGATTGAAAATTTTACTGTCTCGGCTATATTTGTTGCTAAATGATTTGAACAAATTTCCGCCCCACCTTCCAATAATGTCAACAAGGTTCCTTAGATCTAATGGAAAGATTGTAAACAACTGTCCTGATAAAATTAGACTCCTAGTGTACTTTGTTTTAGTACTTAAATTGAAGCATTTTACTGTCTCGGCTATATTTGTTGCTAAATAGTTGGAACAAATTTCCGCCCACCTTTCAATAATGTCTATATGGTTTATTAGATCTAATGAAAAGATTCTAAACAACTGTCATGATTAAATTCGACGTCCTAGTGTACTTTGTTTTAGTACTTAGATTGAAGCATTTTACTGTCTCGGCTATATTTGTTGCTAAACGATTTGAACAAATTTCCGCCCCACCTTCCAATAATGTCAACAAGGTTCCTTAGATCTAATGGAAAGATTGTAAACAACTGTCATGATAAAATTAGACTCCTAGTGTACTTTGTTTTAGTACTTAAATTGAAGCATTTTACTGTCTCGGCTATATTTGTTGCTAAATAATTGGAACAAATTTCCGCCCACCTTTCAATAATGTCTATATGGTTTATTAGATCTAATGAAAAGATTCTAAGCAACTGTCATGATTAAATTCGACGTCCTAGTGTACTTTGTTTTAGTACTTAGATTGAAGCATTTTACTGTCTCGGCTATATTTGTTGCTAAACGATTTGAACAAATTTCCGCCCCACCTTCCAATAATGTCTATATGATTCCTTAGACCCAATGAAAAGATTTTAAACAACTATTATGATGAAATTCGACGTTCTACAGTACTTTGTTTTAGTACTTTTTTAAATTTGTTTACTCTCTCGGCTATGTTTGTTGCTAAATGATTTGAACAAATTTCCGCTCCACCTTCCTATAAAGTCTACATGGTTCCTTAGATCTAATGGAAAGATTCTAAACAACTATCTTGATGAAATTCGAAGTCTTACAGTATTTTGTTTTAGTACTTTGTTTAATTTTTTTTACTCTCTCGGCTTTATTTGTTGCTAAATGATTTGAACAAATTTCCGGCCCACGTTCCAATAATGTCTCCATCGTTCCTTACATCTAATTGAAAGATTGTAAAAAACTATCATGATTAAATTCGACGACCTACAGTATTTTGTTTTAGTTCTTTGTTTAGTTTTTTTTAGTCTCTGGGCTTTATTTGTTGCTAAATGATTTGGACACATGTCCGCCGCACCTTCCAATAATGTGTACATGGTTCCTTAGACCTAATGAAAAGATTCTGAACAACTGTCATGATAAAATTTGACTCCTAGTGTACTTGTTTTAATACTTAGATTGATGCTTTTTACGTCTTTGGGAAAAGCCACCCGAAAATTGTTTCCGCCTACTGCCTTGCTTTTGGGTGTTGCGATTTCTTTGTCATCAAGGTAAGGCACCGAGACTATAAAAAAAACATATTCTTTTACAATTTTACAGCAAGCACTGATATTAAATTTTTTTTTTTTCATCCGATACTATTAGTTAATAATTCTATGCAAAAAAATCCGGAGCTGATCGGAAAATATGTTTCTTATCTACAAAGAGGTTGAATTGCGATTAAGATAAAGCATGCATGACAAAACTTGCCAAGTTTGATTCAAACTGGTGCTGAAGACTTAACAAAACCACCCTACAAGCTTATTGTCTAATTATGTCGTTTCGTCAGAATAATGAGAGGCAACCAGTGAATTACCCTATTGAAGTGACTTCATTCGTCAAAATGAATTATTATTTTCTGCAAGATGAAGTTGGTATATAAGAGTGAATCGGCCATTGTTAGTTTAATTGTTTCCGTTATTGTGCATCGTGTATTCCTGAAAGAGGGTGAATGCGAAAAGACTTTCCCGATATGCTCGCTCAGACTTTCGCCTGTTCGTTTAGGAAATGTATTGAAAACTTCTATTAAAAAAAACTGCTGTTGTATAACGTTTTATCTCCAAATAACCCCTCCATTTCCTGCGTCCGGTTGAGGCTCTTTAGGTACCCGCTGAACAGGAAAATTTTCAAAATGATAATTATAATTAATTGGGAAAATGATTTGAAATTTTCGTCTTCAAAAACGCTTGTCTGGAAACGTTTTTAATTTCCATTATGGCATATTTCTAGTTTATTTTTTTATAGTTTATACAAATATAGCATTAATAATATGAAAAGTAAATTTAAAAGTCTAGCATAATTTTGAAGCATTACCTTGTTTTCGTAGGTCCACACTTACACATACGAAAATAGATGAGTATGGAAGTAAAATGCAAAAATTGTATATCTTTCTAGACTACGTGCCGACCGACACTTCTTTGACCTTGAAATACCCATAAAACTTAGTTTTCTGTATAAGAAACAGAGACCATGTCATGTATTTAAAGTCTCTCCGTTTATATATACTCAATAAATTATATAAAATAAAAAAATATAGCATACAATTAATATACAATACCAGCACAAAACTAGCTTGTTGTTTTAATAAATATTTCAATTTTCTGTTTGCTATATTTTAAATAAGAGACGTGATATAAGTCAGAAGTCCGAACACCACAAATAAGGGCAACCAAGTTGACATTATAAAGTAAATATTTTAGATTAAGAGTTCTGGATAATGATTGAAATTAATATAGGAAATGATTTTCAATTTGTAAGGTTTACTGTAAATTTCTTAACATCCCAGTACTTAAAGTTAACAACTAATTAACCTCAAAATATAGTCTATAAATGAATGATACTAAAGAAAGCTCAGGCTATAAACAGGTAAAATATGCAAAGGTGAATCATGTAGATTTATAATAATTTTTATTTATTTAATTTTTGTTAACACAAAAGTTACAGAAAGGAGGTAGCTATGCATATAAAAATAAAAAAAATGTATTTATAATAGAATTTTTAATGGAAACTGCTGTGAAACTGAATTTCAAACTGAAATTGCTACAAGAAGATATAAGAGTGATAACGGAACTCTTAGATTGGACTTGACATTCTAATAAATAATCATTCTTACAAAAAAATCGTTTGAATATTTATCAATAGAAAAAAAAGATAGATTTAGCAGGTGTTATATTCACAATTTAAATTTTCTGTTCAAAGGATTAAGTGATACCAACAAATGTTCGATATCGAAAGAAAGCAGATTATTATTTTTTACAAAGTATGATGACTGCTGTGAGCTATTTTTTCAGTAAATTTAGTGTTTTCCCTAAGTCGGACAATTTCCACAAATTTAGGTACTACACTTTGATTTTTCAATAGTTTAACTTATGTGTTTTTTGGAAACCACTGTGAAGACTGAAAACTCAAATGAACAATCAAAATAGCTATTAACTTTCTCAATTATTCAGAAACAACTGAAGAAAATTTATTCATCTATCGTACTATCAACCGCAAATACAGCCACATATATTGGACTGGTGCTGTCGTATCTATTTTCAAACCCAGGGCTTTTTTGAGTCCATCCTTAATCCAACCAATTGTTGACAACGTCTAGCTATAACCATCATCGGCTAATTAATCTTAATAAGGGGTAAGGTAGAAGTAGAACTGCGGGTAGGTGAAGCTGACATGAGATCCTAGTAGCACGCATGGTTTCTTTTAGACAGCAAGGGTTTACGTCTAATATGGGCTTCAAAATGCGTTGAGATTTTTTGATGAACTGCTTGAATTGGCAGTACCCGAATGGCTTTAGTGATACAAGGACAGAGTGAAACGAGTTCTGATAGTCGTTTAGTGCCCAGATGATCATTTCATGGAAGGACATCTTTGGAACCATTATTTGGCAGGAGAACCGTGTCAAGTCGACAATTCCTTAAAAAAATTACCCATGGTAACAAGTACGCCGCTGACCTTTAATGAAAACCCCACTGATTGGCAGAGAGAACGGCATTAAAACATCGGGAATATTGAAGAAAGCATGAGTAGTGAAGTCTACAACTTATACTGAACGAAAGACCTTCTAGATAGGCTTACTCCAAGTATGAATAGAGTGTTGACGTATACTTCGTAGGTTCAAACAAATTTTTATCCCAAAAATTTCACCGGCACACAAAACAAAGTGGCCTGTGCATTTAACCAGACCCATCTAAGTTTATCTATTTTGATGCGTTGAATCCGATTTCGAGTCCGTTTGACTCCTACACTCCCAGAATTTGACTAAATTGCAAAAAACCCTAAAAATGGCCAAAAACCGTAAAATATTGCAGTTTTGTAAAGGATTTTTTTGTTAAAATAAATCAAGTATATTTCTTATGTATTTCGATGTGCTGAATCCGAAGTTGGTTTAGCTCGCTAACCCTCCACATTTAAAGTAAATTGCATAGTACCGCTGAAAATCGCAAAAAATCGTAAAAATTGTAGTAATGCAAATGAAAAAAAAAATCTCGAACTAGATCAAGTATATTTCTTATATTTTTTCATCCACCGAATTTCAATTACAAGTTGATATAGCTGGCAAACCCTCCAAATTTGGACTAGGTCTCGAAAAAACACTTCAAATCTCAAATTTATTCAAATTCTAGAGGTGTGCTGGTCAAACGGACCTCGGAATCGGGTTTAGCGCATCAAAATACATAAACCTAGATGAGTGTGGTCAAATGAACAGACCACTTTTTATTTTGTGTATCATTGAATCGTCTTTATTTACTTAACTAATTCAAAATAATCCGCAGTTGACCACGTCGCTATCTACTGAACTTAAATCTTGCCATACGTCGCGGTTTAAATACGATCATAGTTATTCTCGATGTTTCCCGTAGTGATTCTGGCTTGCTAACGTAAATAATTTTGTTTCTCTCGAACAAAGTGTTTTTTACTACCCGTTGGTTTACTCCCAGATTTTGTTTTTTTTATTGAGGAAGATTAGTTGCTATATGGGTGTCTATTTTGGTAGCGTAAAATAAAATGTTATAACAATACTATTAATAGATTTTTGTGTACAAATTAAAATGAGAATTAAAATTTTAAGTATATCGAACTCAAATGTGCAATATACTTAAACTTTTTTGCTCGAATTACAGTTAGAAACCCTACTTGTGAACTTTAAAGATACGTGTCTAAAAATATTAAAAAATAAGCCCTGTTAAAAAATCACCGGAAAGTTTCGAATACAAATAAGCCTGAAACTACAAATTTATAAGCCGAGAGAGGAATTTTTTTTTGTTTATAATGTTATCGATAATACGACACACCGTTCGTTGAGAAAATACGTTAAGCCCCTCGGAATTTCTGTACCAACTTCTATTGGAATATTTAACGTGTGTTTGGAATATTAAAACAATAGCCGTCAGTTCTCGATGTATTCAGGCATAAAAGCGGACGTTTATGATTTGGTTACGTGTCAAATAGACCCCAACAACCGAACAGAAGGGTGAATAAACTAAACGGCAACGCCCCAAACTCTACATCTGTAGCGATAACCTGAGCTGTCTTTATCAATAAAACATAATCATTTCATTAGATTTCGAACAGTCAGTGTGTATTTTCCCAGATATACTATTGTTAGTCGATGTAAGTGGTCGTATTTCTAACGAAATTATCTAACTGCAATTTAATAAAACTGGCAACTCGGTGGAAAAGAACGACACCGGCACCAGCAATGCTATCGAGTGGAATTGTGAAGGGGCGGACAGATGAAAGAGAGATCGAAAGTCTTGCAGGGGAGGATGTTCCTAGGGGATAAATGCAATTTGCCATGAATATGCAGTAAATGCTGGAAACCAATGATACCCTTGCAAAATCAATTCAACAGCTTTTCCAGAGCTGGAGAAATTTTTATATTGCCCGTCGTCGAGTTTTACCTCCGATAATCTTTCAGAAAAGGGGGTTTCGTGAAAAGGTACTTTATGTTTAATGTGCTAAAAGTATAAACGAGTTGATAGATGCATGAATAATATATGGAAAATAACATTTCTGGATAATCCTATTGACTTTTCGACATAGTCTTTGTGATGAATTCGATGTTACCAAGAAATTTCAATTGTAAGCTGCCAAAATGATGATAATTTTTTGCACATTTCAAGACCCGATCCCGGCTCAAGACCTCTTATCAAGATCCAACTTTTATACAATTGGGAGAGCTGAAGGACTTTCCCAATAAGCCACAGGGATATATATATATATATATATATATATATATATATATGCTCAATTTTGTAAAATATCTGTCTATTTTCGTAAAATCTGCAATTTTCCTATTTCCTGTTTCCTGCTCAGCTGACCATCAGCAGTTCAAACAATAAGCTGTTTCACAATTTTATAGATATGTTCTTTGTTGACAACCAACAATACGATCATGCGATTGCCATTTCTGTCTTTATCTTACTGTATGAATTTGAAATAGATTCGTTCGCAGGTTATGTCACAATTTCGCTCCAAATATTTATTGTTTGACAGGTCCAATATAAATTTATTATTTTTGTATCGAAATACTACGTTTTTAAAAGTTATTTGCCGTAAAATGTTTAATTAAAATCCTAAAGATGTGATTTATTATCCCTATTGTGCCGAAAATATGAAGTTGTTGAAATTCTGGATTATCAAAATTATAAACTGTCACTTCGCATGTTTGTGTATTTAGATCAAGGTAAAATTTTAATTTTTCTGTTTGTTATATGATAGAATATTGCTATATACTTATTTAATTTCCTACTTGCTTTTTAATAAATTTTGCTAGAACTGTCAAATCGACTAGATCCCAAAAATGTATTTAACTTGTTATGTTTATTGCATTTTGCATTATAAGTTGCCAGTTCATGGTCTGGCTTTATTATTTAACTATTTCTGTATGATTACTGAACCTTAACTCCATTTGATGTTTTCATTGTACTTTTTACATTATAGAACCACCGTAACAAATTTTCTATTGAATATCAATCTTGGTATTTTAATATTACACTGAACTTTATTAATTTTAACTACTACATGTGTTTATGAATTTTGATTTACTATATATGTTTATTTCCATTTCAACATATATATATATATATATATATATATATATATATATATATATATATATATATATATGTGTGTGTGTGTGTGTGTGTGTTTTTTTTTTTATCCGAAGAGGGGGGAAATACATTCCGTACTTAGCTAGCACGTGCTGGCCGTCGTGCGGGACTCCCGATGTAATGACTTCAAAGCAAGAGTAAATCGTTGCATTGAAACCAGTATACCGTATACCCGCTAAAACCCTAACCTCTTTCTCCTACAACCATGGTCCCCTGCGGCACTCTTAGTGAATACTACTTCGCAAGGGTGGTTCATTGCAGATGTTTACTGTTCTTACATTGAAAGCCTCTGAAGCCTACTCCTCGAACGTATTGCGGAGTTCTTTGAGGATAGTCTCCGCGTAATCCGATACCAAGTTCCAGGCTTGGGGGCCCTTCAGCATGGCTTCTACTAACTGTTCTGGAACGATATTAGTCTCCAGAATCCTCTCCACTTCAGCACGTTGATCCTGAAACCGGGGGCAGGAGAAGAACACGTGTTCCGCGTCCTCTATCACGTCCGTACACTGTGGGCAGTTTGGGGAGTTTGCCCTCCTGAACCTGTGCAGGTATGCTCGAAAGCATCCATGTCCAGTCAGGAGTTGAGTGATGTAGAACCCAACCTCCCCATGCTGGCGGTTGACCCAACGACTGATGTTAGGTATCAATCGATATGTCCACCGGCCTTTAGTAGAGCTGTCCCACCTCTCCTGCCATTGCCCTAGACTCATGGCTCTTTCATCGCTGTTTCCTGTCGGTGTGTGTCGGTGTATGTGTGTGTGTGTGTTTTTTTTTTTTTTTTTTTTTTATCCGAAGAGGGGGGAAATACATTGCGTACTTAGCTAGCACGTGCTGGCCGTCGTGCGGGACTCCCGATGTAATGACTTCAAAGCAAGAGTAAATCGTTGCATTGAAACCAGTATACCGTATACCCGCTAAAACCCTAACCTCTTTCTCCTACAACCATGGTCCCCTGCGGCACTCTTACTCAATACTACTTCGCAAGGGTGGTTCATTGCAGATGTTTACTGCCCTTCCATTAAAAGCTTCTAAAGCCTACTCCTCCAACGTATCGCGGAGTCCTTTGAGGATAGTCTCCGCGTAATCTGATACCAAGTTCCAGGCTTGGGGGCCCTTCAGCATGGCTTCTACTAATTGTTCTGGGACGATATTAGTCTCCAGAATCCTCTCCACTTCAGCCCGTTGATCCTGAAACCGGGGGCAGGAGAAGAACACGTGTTCCGCGTCCTCTACCACGTCCGTACAGTGTGGGCAGTTTGGGGAGTTTGCCCTCCTGAACCTGTGCAGGTATGCTCGAAAGCATCCATGTCCAGTCAGGAGTTGAGTGATGTAGAACCCAACCTCCCCATGCTGGCGGTTGACCCAACGACTGATGTTAGGTATCAATCGATATGTTCACCGGCCTTTAGTAGAGCTGTCCCACCTCTCCTGCCATTGTCCTAGACTCATGGCTCTTTCATCGCTGTTTCCTGTCGGTTGGTCTTTTTCTAACTTTCTGCGATAAAGCCGTCCCCTTTCTGCAGCCAGGATGTCGATTGGCAGGGTAGAGGCAATCACACTCACCGCCTCGTAAGACACAGTGCGGTAGGATGATGCCACTCGAATCGCTGAGAGCCGCTGGACTGATTTCATTTTCCGGCGGTACGATGGTAGCTCGAGCGATTTCTCCCATACCGGTGCCCCCTACAACAGAACAGAAGTAGTTACTGTTGCCAGTAGCTGTCTTCTCATCTGTCTAGGGCCTCCGACATTAGGCATTATTCTAGATAATGCCCCCTGTACCCCAGCTGCTTTCTTGCTGGCCGCGATTATGTGCTCTTTGAAGTTGAGCCGTGTGTCCAGGAGCACCCCCAAATAGCTGATGAAGGGCTGCGACTGTATGTAGGTGTCGCCTATTTTGAGGGTGATGGTTTCCCTTGCCTTTCGACTGCTAACAAGAAGTGTTTCGGTCTTTTGTTCTGCTAAACTCAAGTCCGCTGCGAGCATCCAATGCTGAATTGTGGCTATAGCGAATGAGAAAGTTGTTTGTATCTCCTCTATGTGCTTGCGCACTATGATCAATGCCACATCATCGGCGAATGCCACTAGCCTGACGCCCTTAGGCAGACCGAGCAGGAGCAGGTCGTTGTACATTACGTTCCATAAGAGGGGGCCAAGAACAGAGCCCTGAGGTACACCTCCTGTGATCTTATAGTCTACTTGCCCATTTTCAGTTTGGTACAACAAGATGCGGTCCTTGAAATACGCTGAAACCATTCTGCGCAAGTACTGCGGAACTTCCATCCTGGCAAGAGCCTCCAAAATGCGGTCCCAGCGGGCCGAGTTAAAGGCGTTCTTGATATCTAGGGTGGCTATTAGACAGTACTTTTTTCCACCTCTTTTCCATCTCTTTCCCGAGATAGCCTCTCTGGCGATGTTGGTAACGAGTTTCACGGCATCGATGGTTGATCTCCCCTTTCTGAACCCGAATTGGTTGGTGGAAAGTTTCGGCTCAACGTAGGGCTCCAGCCTATCTGCTATTATCCTTTCAAAGGAGCTTTCCCGCAGAGTCCAACATACAGAGGGGACGATATGATGACGGTTCGTCGGGAGGTTTCTTTCCCCCTTTAGGTAGGAGCACAAGCCTCTGCTTTTTCCACTTAGTCGGGAAAACCCCCTGCTTTAGGCAGGTCTCATACATGTGTAGAAACATGTCAGGCCTATTGGCTATGGCGCATTTTAGCGCGATGTTAGGTATGCCATCTGGACCGGGAGCCTTACCGTTTTGGAGCCGGTTGCACGCGCCCATCAGCTCATTCATAGTCACTGATGGTATATCTTCGTCCCTCACCTGCCACGAAGGATAAGCGGGTAGGTCAGGCTTCGCAGGAAACAGGTGAGTGACAATGCGGTGCAATGATTCGGGGCAGTTCGTTGATGTCATGGGAGGGGCCTTAATTTTATGCATCACGATTTTATACGGTTTTCCCCATGGATCTTGATTAACTTCGTCACACAACTCCTTCCAGTAGGATCTCTTGCTTGAGAGAATGGCTCTTCGTAGTTGTTGTCTTTTGATCTCATAGTCGAGCCTTAGTTCTTCTGTTGTGACCCTGTCGCGTCTCCGTGCTCGTTGATGCAGCCTTCGTGCTTTGAGACACTCTCGTCGGTGTTGTGAGATCGTGTCGTTCCACCAGTAAACTGGTGGGCGGCTGTTGTTCTGCCGTCTCCTTGGCATGGAAGCATCGCAGGACTTGACCACGCTTGTCATTACCTCTTTGGCAGTGGCTTCTGCGCTTGTTGCTATTGACAATGGTTCCTGCTCCATAACCAAGGCGAATGAATCAGCATCGAAAGCATTTTTGTTCCAACCAACTGGCTGTGACCTCGCACGACTGACACACAATCTTCGTTTGGGAGTGGTGTTGATTTCCCATATAATAGCTTGGTGGTCGCTATTAGTAAACTCCTCATCGACCCGCCACTCACAGCCCTCTTTAATTAGGTTGCTGCTAACGAATGTCACATCGATAATGGAGCTGGCTGTGCCTTTGCGATATGTGCTTACGGCTCCTGTGTTGAGGAGTACCAAGTTGAGCGAAGACATGGTCTCAAGGAGAGCTCGTCCTCTCGCGCTCGTTTCCCGGCATCCCCAGTCAATTGCCCAGGCGTTGAAATCTCCTGCGATGGCGACCGATTTACGCTTCCGTACATCCTCCGCCAAGGTGTCCAAGAATAACTCGAACTCCTCGAGCTGTGCACTAGGAGGTGCATAGCAGCTATAGAAGTGAACCCCTCCCACTTTGGCTCTCACAAGCCATGGTTCGGGGGTATTTGGGAGTTGTTGGAACGGAAGTTTACCGCAAGCCCATATCGCTGCTCTGTCCGTTGTGTCATTTACCCAGGACAGGGTGTCGAAGTTTTTGTACTGCTCGCAGATTATGGCTACGTCGCAATCCAATTCCCGCACCCGCTGTACCAGTAGGTCTTGGGCTGCTTCGCAATGGTTGAGGTTGAGTTGCAGTACTTTCATTTACGGGCTTGTGCTGCTCTCATCGCCTGTTGGTAGATCGGACATTTCCAACTACCCGCAACGTGCCGGCAGTCTGACCTACTATCTTTCTCTTTGCAGAGTAAGCACTTGGCAGGTTGTTGACAAGCCGAGGCATTGTGACCAGCGCCTCCGCATCTGTGACAACAACTGCTTCGGTCAGTCTTGCCTCTGCACGCCTGGGCGTTGTGCCCAAAGTGCCAGCATTTGAAGCACCGTCGAAGGCTGATCCTCTCGCGAACACGTACTGTGCCCCACGCAAGTTTCAGCTTTCCAAGTGCGATGGCTTTCTTGGCCTGGACCTCTGGGAGACAAACAACTGCCGTTTGTGTTGATCTATATGCCCGTCGAAGTGATTTCACTGCCTCCTCAGTGATCTCTGCCAGGCCGTCGATATTATCTTTGAGCAGGTTTACTACCTCTTCCTTGGTACTGATCTCGTCCAGGTCTTTAATTTCAGTCTCGATTTGCGGTATTCGAGATTGTACAGTGGCCCCGCTTGGGAGCTTATTCTTGATGGCGTTACAATAGCGCTCCATCTCCTGAGCGTCTGCCTTCGCGAATAACAAAAGGAGATCTCCCTTAGCTGTTCGTCGGATCTTATTGACTTTTTTGCCTATATCCTGCAGGGTGGGATCATTCTTGATACCTCGCAAGATATCTGCATGGGAGCTCTTCTCGCCTTTCTTTATAAGCAGCGTACAATGTGGCGCTGGTTTTTGCTTATTGGTTCTCGGGGCCTTTTTCCTCTTTACCACTTGCCAGTCAGTCGACTGGTTTGCAGGTTGGTTTTTGGTCTGCGGTTTAAACTTGGATTTTAATCCATTGTTTCTCTCCGCTTCTGAATTGACCACCCTACTTGTTGTTCCCTGGGTGGTTTGCCCGATGTTCTGGCGACCTTCCTTACCGGGCTTTAGCTTGCTAGCTAGCACCGGTTTAAGAGTTTTAAGTGGTGGTGCCTTACTTGATGAGGCTACTGAAGGCGAGACCTTCGGTGGTGAGGTTTTTGCTACAGAGGCTACTTTTATTGAAGCCGCCTGCTTTGGGGCCGCCGGTGTTGATGCAGCCGGTTTTGAGTTAGCTGCTTTTGAGGCAGCCGCTTTTGGGACCTCCTTTTGCTGTCCACCTTGTGTCTGAGTGTTTGACACCTTTACTGGCGATGTCTGTGTTGTAGCAGGTTTCGCTACAGGAGGTGGCCGCGTCGTTGACGTCTGATATTTGTCATATTCTGACTTAATGGCGTGTGCCAGTTTCTTGATCTCATGATGTACATTGTGCCTAGGCCCAATGAACTTCAAGAGCTCATCGATCTTTGCTCCTAATTTGTTTGGAGCGCCACTCTCATTTGTTGCCCTTTGTTGTACGTCAACTCCACTATTCGCCTTTTGGAGGACTTGGCTGGATAGTGTCTTGCTGCCAGCTCTAGTTGTAATGGTCGATGTTGTACCATTATTAGTGTTCTTCTTCTTGTCACTATGTGACGGAACCAGTGATAATTCGCTCCCCCCAGAATCCGTGGAGCGTGCACCGGCCACCGAGGCTTTCACTCGATCGGAACCGGTGGCGGGATTATCCTCTGCAGAGGTACCCACCTGGGGTATTAAGTTGACCTTATCACCCATATCCATGAATGGTTTATTTTCGGGGTCCCTTCCCCTATCTGATTTTGGTCCGCCCTGAGGAAATCCTCAGTACTCCCCATTGCTGGAGAGCGTTCCCCTATCCGCCACCTGGGGAGGCGCCCGGTAGTGGACCAACAACCACCCCGGGTGTGTTTTTTTTTTTTTTTTTTTTTTTTATCCGAAGAGGGGGGAAATACATTGCGTACTTAGCTAGCACGTGCTAGCCGTCGTGCGGGACTCCCGATGCAATGACTTCAAAGCAAGAGTAAATCGTTGCATTGAAACCAGTATACCGTATACCCGCTAAAACCCTAACCTCTTTCTCCTACAACCATGGTCCCTTGCGGCACTCTTACTCAATACTACTTCGCAAGGGTGGTTCATTGCAGATGTTTACTGCTCTTACATTGAAAGCTTCTGAAGCCTACTCCTCGAACGTATCGCGGAGTTCTTTGAGGATAGTCTCCGCATAATCTGATACCAAGTTCCAGGCTTGGGGGCCCTTCAGCATGGCTTCTACTAATTGTTCTGGGACGATATTAGTCTCCAGAATCCTCTCCACTTCAGCACGTTGATCCTGAAACCGGGGGCAGGAGAAGAACACGTGTTCCGCGTCCTCTATCACGTCCGTACAGTGTGGGCAGTTTGGGGAATTTGCCCTCCTGAACCTGTGCAGGTATGCTCGAAAGCATCCATGTCCAGTCAGGAGTTGAGTGATGTAGAACCCAACCTCCCCATGCTGTCGGTTGACCCAACGACTGATGTTAGGTATCAATCGATATGTCCACCTGCCTTTAGTAGAGCTGTCCCACCTCTCCTGCCATTGCCCTAGACTTATGGCTCTTTCATCGCTGTTTCCTGTCGGCTGGTCTTTTTCTAACTTTCTGCGATAAAGCCGTCCCCTTTCTGCAGCCAGGATGTCGATTGACAGGGTAGAGGCAATCACACTCACCGCCTCGTAAGACATAGTGCGGTAGGATGATGCCACTCGAATCGCTGAGAGCCGCTGGACTGATTTCATTTTCCGGCGGTACGATGGTAGCTCGAGCGATTTCTCCCATACCGGTGCCCCGTACAACAAAACAGAAGTAGTTACTGTTGCCAGTAGCTGTCTTCTTATCTGTCTAGGGCCTCCGACATTCGGCATTATTCTAGATAATGCCCCCTGTACCCCAGCTGCTTTCTTGCTGGCCGCGATTATGTGCTCTTTGAAGTTGAGCCTTGTGTCCAGGAGCACCCCCAAATAGCTGATGTAGGGCTGCGACTGTATGTAGGTGTCGCCTATTTTGAGGGTGATGGTTTCCCTTGCCTTCCGACTGCTAACAAGAAGTGTTTCGGTCTTTTGCTCTGCTAAACTCAAGTCCGCTGCGAGCATCCAATTCTGAATTGTGGCTATAGCGAATGAGAAGGTTGTTTGTATCTCCTCTATGTGCTTGCGCACTATGATCAATGCCACATCATCGGCGAATGCCACTAGCCTGACGCCCTCAGGCAGACCGAGCAGGAGTAGGTCGTTGTACATTACGTTCCATAAGAGGGGGCCAAGAACAGAGCCCTGAGGTACACCTCCTGTGATCTTATAGTCTACTTGCCCATTTTCAGTTTGGTACAATAAGATGCGGTCCTTGAAATACGCTGAGACCATTCTCCGCAAGTAGTGAGGAACTTCCATTCTGGCAAGAGCCTCCAAAATGCGGTCCCAGCGGGCCGAGTTAAAGGCGTTCTTGATATCCAGGGTGGCTATTAGACAGTACTTTTTTCCACCTCTTCTCCATCTCTTTCCCGAGATAGCCTCTCTGGCGATGTTGGTAACGAGTGTCACGGCATCGATGGTTGATCTCCCCTTTCTGAACCCGAATTGGTTGGTGGAAAGTTTTGGCTCAACGTAGGGCTCCAGCCTATCTGCTATTATTCTTTCAAGGAGTTTTCCCGCAGAGTCCAACATACAGAGGGGACGATATGATGACGGTTCGTCTGGAGGTTTCTTTCCCCCTTTAGGTAGGAGCACAAGCCTCTGCTTTTTCCACTTAGTCGGGAAAACCCCCTGCTTTAGGCAGGTCTCATACATGTGTAGAAACATGTCAGGCCTATTGGCTATGGCGCATTTTAGCGCGATGTTAGGTATGCCATCTGGACCGGGAGCCTTACCGTTTTGGAGCCGGTTGCACGCGCCCATCAGCTCATTCATAGTCACTGATGGTATATCTTCGTCCCTCACCTGCCACGAAGGATAAGCGGGTAGCTCAGGCTTCGCAGGAAACAAGTGAGTGACAATGCGGTGCAATGATTCGGGGCAGTTCGTTGATGTCATGGGAGGGGCCTTAATTTTATGCATCACGATTTTATACGGTTTTCCCCATGGATCTTGATTAACTTCGTCACACAACTCCTTCCAGTAGGATCTCTTGCTTGAGAGAATGGCTCTTCGTAGTTGTTGTCTTTTGATCTCATAGTCGAGCCTTAGTTCTTCTGTTGTGACCCTGTCGCGTCTCCGTGCTCGTTGATGCAGCCTTCGTGCTTTGAGACACTCTCGTCGGTGTTGTGAGATCGTGTCGTTCCACCAGTAAACTGGTGGGCGGCTGTTGTTCTGCCGTCTCCTTGGCATGGAAGCATCGCAGGACTTGACAACGCTTGTCATTACCTCTTTGGCAGTGGCTTCTGCGCTTGTTGCTATTGACAATGGTTCCTGCTCCATAACCAAGGCGAATGAATCAGCATCGAAAGCATTTTTGTTCCAACCGACTGGCTGTGACCTCGCACGACTGACACACAATCTTCGTTTGGGAGTGGTGTTGATTTCCCATATAATAGCTTGGTGGTCGCTATTAGTAAACTCCTCATCGACCCGCCACTCACAGCCACCTTTAATTAGGTTGCTGCTAACGAATGTCACATCGATAATGGAGCTGGCTGTGCCTTTGCGATATGTGCTTACGTCTCCTGTGTTGAGGAGTACCAGGTTGAGCGAAGACATGGTCTCAAGGAGAGCTCGTCCTCTCGCGCTCGTTTCCCGGCATCCCCAGTCAATTGCCCAGGCGTTGAAATCTCCTGCGATGGCGACCGATTCACGCTTCCGTACATCCTCCGCCAAGGTGTCCAAGAATAACTCGAACTCCTCGAGCTGTGCACTAGGAGGTGCATAGCAGCTATAGAAGTGAACCCCTCCCACTTTGACTCTCACAAGCCATGGTTCGGGGGTATTTGGGAGTTGTTGGAACGGAAGTTTACCGCAAGCCCATATCGCTGCTCTGTCCGTTGTGTCATTTACCCAGGACAGGGTGTCGAAGTTTTTGTACTGCTCGCAGATTATGGCTACGTCGCAATCCAATTCCCGCACACGCTGTACCAGTAGGTCTTGGGCTGCTTCGCAATGGTTGAGGTTAAGTTGCAGTACTTTCATTTACGGGCTTGTGCTGCTCTCATCGCCTGTTGGTAGATCGGACATTTCCAACTACCCGCAACGTGCCGGCAGTCTGACCTACTATCTTTCTCTTTGCAGAGTAAGCACTTGGCAGGTTGTTGACAAGCCGAGGCATTGTGACCAGCGCCTCCGCATCTGTGACAACAACTGCTTCGGTCAGTCTTGCCTCTGCATGCCTGGGCGTTGTGCCCAAAATGCCAGCATTTGAAGCACCGTCGAAGGCTGATCCTCTCGCGAACACGTACTGTGCCCCACGCAAGTTTCAGCTTTCCAAGTGCGATGGCTTTCTTGGCCTGGACCTCTGGGAGACAAACAACTGCCGTTTGTGTTGATCTATATGCCCGTCGAAGTGATTTCACTGCCTCCTCAGTGATCTCTGCCAGGCCGTCGATATTATCTTTGAGCAGGTTTACTACGTCTTCCTTGGTACTGATCTCGTCCAAGTCTTTTATTTCAATCTCGATTTGCGGTATTCGAGATTGTACAGTGGCCCCGCTTGGGAGCTTATTCTTGATGGCGTTACAATAGCGCTCCATCTCCTGAGCGTCTGCCTTGGCGAATAACAAAAGTAGATCTCCCTTAGCTGTTCGTCGGATCTTATTGACTTTTTTGCCTATATCCTGCAAGGTGGGATCATTCTTGATACCTCGCAAGATATCTGCATGGGAGCTCTTCTCGCCTTTCTTTATAAGCAGCGTACAATGTGGCGCTGGTTTTTGCTTATTGGTCCTCGGGGCCTTTTTCGTCTTTACCACTTGCCAGTCAGTCGACTGGTTTGCAGGTTGGTTTTTGGTCTGCGGATTAAACTTGGATTTTAATCCATTGTTTCTCTCCGCTTCTGAATTGACCACCCTACTTGTTGTTCCCTGGGTGGTTTGCCCGATGTTCTGGCGACCCGGGGTGTGTGTGTGTGTGTGTGTGTGTGTGTGTGTGTGTGGGTGTGTGTGTGTGTTTTGAGAGCTTTCCACGGTCATTATTATGAACTGGGCTAGATTCCGTGGGAGAACGTCTAAATTAATATAAAATACTCTACGTTTCGACTCTTGCCTTGGAGCCATTATCTAGAGACAAAAATGAATGATTTAAAAGTTTCAAAGTCGAGATGAAACTCGGGATTTCAATCTGCCTACTACCCAAGTGCTATGATGAACATTTAGTTTACATAATAGTAATTCCATTTGATAATCATTGTTTACAGACAGGTCATACTAAATTAGATGACACCCAGTAATACATGTTAATAATTTTAAACCATTTACTGAAATTTTTGATAGCCTGGAGATATTCTCGAATAATTGTTCGAGATTTCATTCATTTTAGGCAAGCGCAACTGATGAAAGTTTCCGACTAGAGACAATATGCGTTCTTTTGTGTGATAACTGTCTTAGGAATCACAGTAAAACGGCGTTATACACTGCTTGACTTCCGATTTGGAGTTTGTGGGCTACTTTTCTCTGAAACTCCTAATTGTGGATATTAATTTCTCCTTAAATATTAAATTCAGTTTTATGTGGCAAATATATAAACAATTATTTGAGGATTTGATCCGTTGAAGGAGCCCAACTGATGAAGGTTCTTGATTAGAAGCAATGTATTGCGTTGCCTTCAATAAATTGTAAAATCTTGAAAAGATGGTGTCATAATTGCTTTGATACGTTAACTTACGAATTCTTTCGAGTATTTTCTATCTTAGGAATCACAGAAAAACGGGGTTTTACCGATCACGACTCCTGATTTGGAGTCTCTATAGACTTGTTTTCCCTGAAATTCCGAGCCGTTAATACTCATATTGCCTTAAAATATTAAATTCAATTGTATATGCCAAATACAGAAATAATTGTTAGAGATTTGAATCAATTGTTGGAAGCGCAATTGATGAAGGTTCCCGAAAAGAAACAATATATTGTCTTGCCTTCATTAAATTTCAAATTCTTGAAAAGATGGTATCCTAAAGTCAACGTTGTAAATAAAAAAATGTGTTTTCTTTAACAATTTGTCAAATAACCTCTCAAAAGCTGCAAGAAAATAATAAATACATTAAAAATACACTTATATTTTGAAAAATAATGTACATAGAGAGTTGATTATTTTATGACTAAAATAAGAACATAAAATTCAAAAAAAAAATGTATACCTAATATTAACCTAATATTAAATTCATCCGTAATTTTTTCACTCTTTAAAAATTACAAAAACTTTAATAAAATTGTAGTTTTCGCAAAACCCTCGTACATAATTAATTACTGCACTGATTGTTTTAGCGAGAAGTAGCCTAAACAAATTCCAACGCAATATTCGTTTAAATTTGCTTCACTCTTGCGCTAGTGGCAACACTCGCAACTCTAGTTTCGAGCTGAAAATGATGTCAACTCAGTAATGAATAAATCAAAGGCGCTTATAAATTGAATTTTAAACACACCTTAAAATAAAATTGCCGCTCGCTTTGATCTCGCTTGTAGCGGCTCTGTTTTGAAGTATAATGGAGTTGGGTACACGATAAAAGTGTTTGAAAGGTGTCAATGTAATTATATCCTCATCTATTCTGACAAATATTATAGCGTTCCGATCGATAATTTTCAGATTCCCCTGCGCTTTTACGAATTAGTATGGAAGATGTGGAGCACTAAAAGTGTAGAGAAAAAAAAACAATTTGAGTTATTATAAAAAAAATAGTAGCACTTCACTTTTAAGCAAAATTAATATTTTTTGTCAAACAGTTGAAAAAGTTACATGGATATTTATAATACAATTTTTAGTGATGTGGTATAATTAGAAGTAGTTTTTAATTTTAATTAATTTTATTTGATAACAATTTTAGATATTATTAACAACATTTGACAGTTGAAAAAGTGACATTTAATGATTACACTATACAGTTTTTTTTATGAAGAATAACTTCTTGCCTAAATGTTATTCATAAAAAAACTTATCTGTTTGATTCTAACTTATGAAGACACCCTGTATATAGAGACCAATTGAGACCCTGCATTTTGATTTAATTCCCATTTTTTTTTAAATTTATTACACTCTAGGTTTCGTCTGTTCGGAACCTAGAGTGCAATTTGTTTGTTTTTTTCTAATGCCGTCGTATCCATCAAAGATTACTTTACATATATGGTGGATATGCCTTTCAATATAATATAGTATACAGATGATACTGCCGTTATCTCAACGGAGAAATCTTGGGAAGGAGTTCAAATAAAAATGAACGACTATCTCGATCACATTGCTGACTGGCTTATGTTAAACAAACTGTTCTTAAATACTAAGAAAATCGTATCTATGACCTTTGAGAATTATTCTGATAGTGTCCCTGATATATTTCATATACAAATAAATAAAAGGTAGTAATAATCCTAGAGTACAAAATGGGAAATATTTAGGGATTATTTTCGATCAGAATTTAAAATGTGATCAACATATTCAATACGTTATTAACAAAACCAAATATCTTGTTTTCATTTTTGCCAAATTATCTAGAGTAATGAACTGTGAAACTCTTAGAATGATATATTACGCCCTAGTTAATAGCATAATTAATTATGGAATAATAGCCTGGGGAGGAGCCTACGCGAACTTTAGAATTTTAAAAGTAATAAATAATAACAAACTTGTACTTATGGCTAATCCACAAAATATAAAACAGCTCTTTTACTTTGAATCACTTATGTACCATTATAATAATCTAAAGGATAAATTTAAAAAATCGACAAGTTTACCCAGAAATAAAAACAAATGCCTATTATCAAGAAAAAAATAAGTAATAAAAGTAGCTACAGTGTAGCTATTAGACTTTTTAATAAGCATGTCAAATGATTTAAAAATCTTGAATAGCAATCACAAAAAAAGAAAAATAAAAGAATGGATTTATAATAACAAGTAAGGATACATTTGTGAAAGAAATTGTGTGAGTACACTAAATTTACCTTTTTGTAATTTTGTTATTGTTGTATTGTTGTATATTTCTTAAATATTTGTTATTATGTTTTATTAACCGACTTCCAAAAAGGAGGAGGTTATCAATTCGTCGCGTTTTTTTTTCATTTTTTTTGTATGTATGTTGCCTGATTTCTTCTCCTGTGGTGCACCGTTTTGAATGAATATGGTCTTGTTTAATAGAGTATATATCCGGATTGGTGAAACTTCAAATTTTGGAAAAGAATTCTATTGGTAATGTGATAAAATTTGTGAATGAACACATGCGTGCATGGAAATCGACCAATATCCCTAATATTTTAGTCGATTTTTCTATAACTCCTTATGGATGTGTATAGTTTTTTAAAGTGTAATCTATTAAGGAAGATCACTAGGTGATCTCATATACTTTTCTGCTACGTGCAACTTGCAGTTTTGCAGAAAATCGCCGAAAATTCCAAATTCTTATCAAACATTTCAAAATTATTATCAAAAATTTCATCGAAATGACATAAGGGACATTTCCTCATAAATATTTTAATTCCAACGTAATAGTGCGGGAATTTTAGGCACTGGAAGGTTTAATTGGGAATTTGAAAATTTTCTTTGTACATCTCAAGCATATAGGTAGTAAAGCATAGTATTTTCGGATCCTTAAATCAATGAGTACCAAGCTTGTTTTGTTTGTATACCAGCCAAATACCTATTTAAATGCAAATTTTTCCATTTTGCGTAGACGGTGCTTTTGGTTGTCACATTCTCCCGGCCTAATAGGAAATTCAGTGACAACATATGTCAAACTTTAAACTGCTATTTGGAGCGGTTATAGACAGGGTGTTAGTTATAGCAAACAAAATCACAAAGTAAAGTGATAGAAGGAGTTGCATTTATTTGAAGATTGAATTATAGGACGGACTAGAATGATAGTGGTCTGTAGGCAACTGTATATACAGGATGGTTAGAATATAGGGTGGACTGGACGTTTGGTGGTATAAAAATGTTGGAAAAAAAGGGGAAATTAAAATTATATAGGGTGATTAAAAAACTGTTATATGATGTGGACGTAAACACATTATATACAGGATGGTTGAAATAGATGCTGGAGTTGAATTATATTTATACAGTGTGATTAAAAAATTATTTATTTTATAGTCCATAAGAAGTTGCATAAAGTGTGGAGAGGAATTAATGTTACACAGGGCGATAATATAAAATGTTAAAAATGAAATAATTTATGGGGTAGCCCACAAGGAATTATATACTATGGTTGAAATATAGCACGGATTTGACTCCATAAATATGGGATAGATTCTCCTCCGTCCTATAGTTTACAGGAAGCAGCTAACAAATTTATGCTTGTCCGTGGGCAGTCGTATGTACAGGATGGTTGGTACATAGGGTGGTGTGGAATTATCTATAGTTATACAGGCTTGTCAATAAAAGTTGAAAAAAGGTTACATAGCGTAGTCCATAAACCATAAATATATTTTGGGCTTATTAAGTCAACGCGTACTAGTACATTTTGTTCGTAACGATTTATCTGTCAATTGAAATGAGAACGTATCATTGTGTAATGTTGAGGCTTTCGATGTTACCTGGTTCTGTATATTAAGGTTATACATACAAAATAAAAAATAAAGAATGAAAACTACCTGAGTTCAAAAAAACTAAAAAGTTGAAAATAAAACATTTAAAAATATACATATATCCGAGTTCTACCTATAACTAAAAAGCTAAATATAATTATAAGAAATTACAAATCCAGCAAATAAATAACACATTTAATGTTGTTAGGTACCTACCCAGGAAGTAAAAAATGTAAACATTAAAAGGTGCTCATTCTGTACAAATTAATTACCGTCAAATCTAGTATATTTTTGAAGTCGGTGCCAAGCAACAATCAAGTTTGATGAATTAGTAGATAGTACGCAATGAAGGATTTTAGATTTGGCACCGACTTCAAAAATATACTAGATTGGTAGGTAATTAATTTGTACAGATTGAGCACCTTTTAATGTTTATATTTTTTACTTCCTGGGTAGGTACCTAACAACATTGAATGTGTTATTTATTTGCTAGAGTTGAATTTTGTTATAATTATTTTTAGCTTTTTAGTTATAGGTAGAAGTCGGTTATATTTTTTTAAAAAATGTTTTATGTTTCTTAAATATTTTTACAATACAACATGATTGTTGTCCAGAATAAAGGGGTACTATTAAGTTTTGCATTAATTAGTATTGTATAAAAATAAAAAAATTAACAATACTTGAATATAATTAGGCTATAGTGTTTTAGTATAGTAGTTTATGTGTCTATATTTTTATGTTAGTATATATGTTTAGTTTTAGGTAATTCTGTCCAGGTCCTACGCACAGGTTTCTTTACCTTTTGTAGGATTTGCAATGAATATTGTGTTTGTTGTAAATTTTGAAATGGAATAAAGAATAAAGAAAATATACTAAAAACTGTATAAGCTATCTACTTGAAAAAAAATAGGACGACTTTGGGGTCCCCCATAACAGAATCCAGTTTAAACGATCCGAATTTCTTTAGTGCTTTTCGAGTAATCACTGAATACACATGAAAAAACATATTAACAGACGAATTGAGAACCTCCTTCTATTTGAAATTCGTTCAAAAATTCGCACAATCTGCAACTGAAACTCGAAAGGGGTATAAAAATGCTAAGAGATCACCAATATTTGAGAAAAGATAAGTAATCGCTTTAAAAGACGAAAACATCCGAATGACAGAAGCAAACAAAATAAAGGAACGTCACCAAATTCTACAGGGAGCTATACAAAGCCCCCGAAACATTAAAACGCTTGGTTAAAATATATTCGCAATGTCTAAAAAACAAATTCATACAAGAACAAACAATGGAATAGCCCCTTCATACTATTAATCCACAAGAAAGATAGTAAAGAAGACATAAAATATTCACCCAGATCATTCGAAGTACACTAGAACCCGCCCAACCACAAGACCAAGCGAGATTCCACAGTGGCTTCAATACCATTCCTCCATACATCCTCTAAGGATTTCCAAAAACGTTCGACACCATTTTGCCGAAGTGAGGCAGATAAACGATATATATATAGAAACGTTGTCCAATCTGTAGAGAGAATCACCATCATCTACCAGCTCTTTCTGTCCACTGCTGGTCATAGGCTTCCCCCGTGGTCTTATATCGTCTTCTATCATAACCAGCTTGAATACAATTTGTTTCCATTCTTTGTATGTCATCCGTCCAGCCGTGGGTGGTCTTCCTCTATTGCGTTTACCTGTTTCAGTTCTCGATCCCAGAAGTCTCTTCGTCATTGAAATGGCCTGCATGACCTGCCCATGTCCACTTTAAGTCAGCTACAACATCCATCACTTTAGTTAGTTTTCTAAGATCTCCATTTCAGATATGGTCTCTCATGGATACCCCTAACATCGAGCTTTATCTGGGCTATTTTCCTCTCAGATGTGATTTGTGAAATTATATCTTACCTTTCTATAACCTGCTCAGCCGAGATTAATTCTTTCATGGAGCTCACATGTTTGATTGTTCCTGGATTTTCTAATTTCATGTTGTTCGATGTCGGCATTTTCGATATTTATATATGAGTACAAAATAGATATTACTTTAGTTTTTGAAAATTTATTTTTAATCCAACAATTTAAAAATATTTACATTTATACAGGGTGTTCAAGAAAAAAGATAAATATATGTCATAATTGTGTTCTCTCCACTGGAATATCCTCCTTTTTTACTGATTTGAAATCGAGAACAAAAATAACCCCATATTTCATTAAATTTCCTTATAACTAATTTCCATACTGTTACAGAAATTAAACAAATGTAATTGGAGCACTTCCGTAAGTAAAAGTAACTAATTCATTATATTCGTAGAAAGTAATGTGAGACGACATTTGTGAACGTACTGTCAAATGAGGTAGTTCAAGACTTTTCTGAAAATATTATACAGAGTGGTTAAAAAATATTTTTCAGTTAGGGACTTTCAAATGCAAATAAATTTCTTATTTTAAATGACACATATCTGACTACTTGGTGTTTTGTAGAATTTTATTACCAAATAATTGATAATAGGTTTCCTACACCTACATTCATAGATTTTTGAGTAAGACTTGCACTTCAACTCGTAATTCAAACAGAAAGAATTAAAAATTATCATTACTAAGGCTTTTACATATTTTTAATTTGTCATTTAGCTGTTTATTTCCAATGTTTTTAAATTTATTTATTAACTATTAAACACGAAAAATTACGAATTGCAAGAACCTATTGATAACATCTTGAACGTTGGATATGGAATTATCAATTAATATACATATCAATATGGCGTGCATGACATTCCAAAAGAATTCATTAGTTTTGAAGTCTAGAATGCCAGTCCATCTCAAGAAAAAAGTATTTGATCAATGTGTTCTAGCAGAACTGACATATTATGCAGACGCATAAATGAAAGTAAATAAAGTGGATAAGATAAAAGATATCATCCACAAAGTAGAATCCCTGAAAATGGCAATGGCCAGGACATTTATTAAAACAACAAGATAATAAGTGGCCAACAGGAATCACTCAATGGTATCCCAGGAGTGCGAAAATATCAGGGAAACTAAATACCTTTGTATCATGTCGGATTATGATATCAGAAAATTGACAGACGTAAGCTGGTTTCAAAATGCTAAGAACAGAAGCGCCTGGAATGTGCAGCTATATTCAACTAAGTTTTCATGGTGGCGCCTCCCTGAAGAATTGAAAGATTGCAGAGAAACTTGAAGAGCTGTGGAACTAGAGATCTACTAAAAAGTTGTATTGCAGAGAATTGAAGAAAATTGGACAAATGGTCTTTCTGACTAAGTGAAATGAAGAAGAAGAAGAATTATAGGACTGAATAATTGAAGAATTGCCTGGGCGGACTGAGAAGAAGAACTTATATATTTTCTGTAGTGTTTATCGGAAACTTAAGGCTAGAGATTGAGGAATTGGCCTTTGAGGAACTAAATGCCTGAAGAAATATATCAATAAAGGAAAAGCTGAAGGCTGATTGGAGACAGTTAAGGTCTTGAGGGGACAGAAGAACAGCTTAAGGTCTTTTTGTGGGAGGAAATGGGTCGAAGAATTGAGGAGACGAAGGATATTTTTGGAATTTTACAAGGGATATGAGGCTTACCTCAACACGCTGTCTGCGGGTTGTTATGATATTCGTGTTGCGTTCTTATCACAATATATGTAGAGAAATATAAAATCACTATACGCATCTAATTATTTTCAAGAAATGTGCCCCATTATTCGACCCTCGTATGACATCCTCAAAAACGTAATAAGGCCTTAGATACACAAACGACAAGGCATGAAACGCCTATTATTATGCATTGTTTCTTGTTTGAATACGAGCACAAAGACGTTTATAATCTAAAACGTCATCAGTCGGAAGGGTTGTCTTGCTTTGATCTGTTCGGCTCTTCCTAAATCTTAAAATGATTAAAATATTAATGGAAATATTAAAGTGACAGACTGTGGCTAACATGATACTTCGACGAAACCGAATATCGGATTACCGGTTGCATACACATATATGGATAAATTAGGGATTTGACAACGTTCCTTGTCGACATAGAGGACCAAGGGGATCTCTTCGGGGAATAGCACCCTCTAATTAGGTAATAGTGGTAAATAGCGTGTGATGAGAGTAATCGTGAGCTAATTTTGTGAACCCCCATTCAGCTTCTGATAAAACAATCAACATGTATAATTCGAAGCACAAAGATGTTCAAAATCATCCCTTTCATTGTACCACCCACTTTTTATTCAATTACAAATACGCCGGAATTTAACATTATTTATGCCGAAATAATTTTATCCCGGAAATAATTGCTTTGGACAGGGAAAAATAAGCGAACGCGAAGGGTTTGTACACCAATGTATTTTTACCCTGGGGGCAATGCAAATTTTCCCTCGAATTTTCTCTCTCTCCTTCTGGGGTTTGTCGCGCTTTGAATGGCAAAGAATATACTTGGGGAAAAAATTCAAATATTGCTGGAGAGTTTTGAAATTTTTGTTTCTTTCGATCATTTGCATTTACACAAAACGGAAATTCAATCGTCAAAAGTATTCGCATTTTACAAATAAGGGGAGAAATTGAATTACTATTAATGCAGAATACAGTATCCGCCAAAATAAATAGTACAGAACTACGTTCTGTTTATTTAATTTATTTACGACTTTAAATAAGTAATTAACATACTTGGAATTGCACGTATGTTTGTCTATGTGGGCTTCTAAACATGAGTAACAAATTTCTTAAGTGTATGTATGTTTGTATGTATGGACGTATATCCGCGTATTTTCCAGAAACTTTTTTAATACTTCAATTTTTCTATATGTATTGTTACGAGAATTCATCCGACAGCTGGTGCAATCGGCCATCAACCAATTCATGGAAGGGACATTATTCCGATAAATTCGTGGAACCCGAAATGTTTGTCTCTCAACCGGCGGACCGCTGCCGTTACTGTGAATTCCCTTAAGGCTTCCAGAACATGAAAGAGTTTCCCGATGGTTCGTGGATATACCAGACAATTCGCAGAGAATTATATAAATATAAAGCAGCTGGCGATAGGAGGCATTCTGTTTTCGTCGGTCGTTTGTACAGTTAAGATAAAATATAATAATAATTTCTGTGAATATAAATTTGTGTAAAAGTGGTGGAAATAAATTAGAGTGAGTTAGACTGTTTTTAAATAAATCCAAGAACTGAACTGATCCCGAGTGTGAAAATAAAAACATTACAGTGGTGACAGATGTGCGGTGTATTTGTGAAACTTTAAAATTGAAAAATAAATAGACGAACAATGTTTAAAAACGTGAGTTTGGACCAATTGAAAGTGACGGACTTGAAAAAAGAACTTGAGGAAAGGGATTTAGAAATCAGTGGGAAGAAAAGAGAATTAATACAACGGCTACGAGATGCCCTAATAAATGAAGGTAACGACCCCGATACTTATTTGTTCGAAGATTCTGGCAACGGGGACATGAGTATGCTATTGAAAAATGGAAGAAAATTTAAAAGAAACATTACAAGAAAACTCTAAAACGCTAGAGGAAAAATTGCAAGATAAATTACTAGAAAATTCTAAAATCCTAGAAGACAAATTACTAGAAAATTCGAAAACCTTAGAAACCTTACAAGAAAATACTAAAATCTTGGAAGACAAATTACTAGAAAATTGTAAAAGCCTGGAAGACAAATTACTGGAAAATTCGAAATCCCTAGAAGAAAATTTGAAAAGCATGGTACAGAAAAACTCAGAATTGCTGGAAGAGAAAACATTCCAGAATGAAGCTCGGATGGAAGAGCTAAAGCAGACAATGGTTGAAAATGAAGCCCGAATTGAAGATCTGAAGCAGACGACGGTCAAATATGAAACCCGGATGGGCGAACTAAAGCAAACAATAGTTGAAGAACTTAGTCAGGCCACAGTTAAAAACGAAACGCGCATAGAAGAGTTAAAACAGATAATGGAGGGCGAGATCACCAAAATAAAAGAGCAGGTAGTGACAACACAAAGGGAAGAAATTCCACCAAAGACCGAAAGCAGAAGCAGTGTAGAGGTAGTGGATTCAAAAATTGGCCTCGAGGGGACAAGACACAAAATGAAACCTCCCCAATTTGATGGAAAATCATCATGGACTAATTATCGTCGCCAATTCGAGGCTGCAGTTAAGCTAAACGGATGGTCGGCAGAGGAGAAGGCAATCGCATTAACACTAGCCTTAAGAGGGGATGCTACAGATATCTTACAAACATTGAATACCTCGGAGCAAGAAGACTACGAACAACTGGTCAAGCATTTAGAACTGAGGTATGGTCAGACACATTTGGAGCAAGTCTACCACTCCCAATTGAAAAATCGCCACCAGAGATCAACTGAATCCCTACAAGAGTATGAAGTTGACATTGCCCGTCTGGTTCGCCTCGCCTATCCAGCCACACCGGAAAATGTAATAGAAAGGTTAGCCGTGCAAGCGTTCTTGGATGGACTGCGGGACAACGAAGCCAGACAAGCATTGACACTAGCTCGACCGACTCAATTAGTGGATGCACTTGCTCGAGCGCTAGAATTCGAGGCTGCAAAAATACCTGCAGAGGTCAAGCCAGGGTCCGAATCATGGACGGAGAATCAGAAGATGGCGGAACTGATAAAGCCTCTGTAAGGAAGATACTAGAGGAAATCCTTACCGAAAAAAGGCAACTGAGATGTTGGAAGTGTTGTAAGGTAGGACACATTCGGAGTCGTTGCAAGAAGAGCAACGGAGTACAGACTTCCTCGTCGGAAAACTAAAGAGGGTCGATGTGAAGGGGCCATCGTCGACCTGTAGCCAACAAGCCCCAACCCATCAAAGCATATGTCGCCTCGCTACGCAACCACGTTAACAGTGTTTTTGTAGATGGCTTTATTAATAAGACGCAATGTGTAATGCTGCTGGATACAGGTGCGACAAAAACAGTTATAAGGCCGAACATTGTTTTAAAGACAAGGATAAAACCAACAAAATGGCAACTGCGAACAGCGACAGGAAAAGCAGCGAAAGTCCATGGCGAAATAGAGGTTGAAATGACCTTGGGAAACACAACCTTCCAACATCGGGCATTAGTGGCAGACATCGAAGACGAAGTCATCATTGGAATGAGCTCCAAGGGATTCCAGTTAAACTTCAAAGATGGAATTCTGCGAGTGAATGACGAAGAAGAGGTGCTTCATGGAAAAAATGATATAGTGCTTCGAGCCATCTTAGCAGAGGATGTCAATGTTCCGGAAAGAGCTGAAATCATTATAGATGCTTGCTTAGATGGGAAAGCTAAAGCTGGAACAGTGATGATGTTTGACCCCGAACTTAACGACGGAAATATAGGCAGAGGAGTCGCATTGGGGAATACTCTGTTTCGTGCCAGGGAGATTGTGCCAGTAAGAGTAATGAACCTGAATCATTACTCGGTTATGCTAAAGAAAGGAACAACTTTGGGCCATTGTTCAACAGTTTCCTCTGTAGTCAGAAGCACACAGCATGCAGAAATGTCACCAGTTAAACTATTTGAGTAACTGGAAAAACTCATCGCCGATTCATCTAAGAATTTGAAACCCCACCAGAAAGCAAAATTGAGGGACATCGTTAGAAACTACCAGGATATCTTCGATGTAGGGAATGGCAAAAGAGGACGAACTCATCTGGTGAAACATAAAATCAATACTGGGGACGCTCAACCGATTCGACAGTCGGCGAGAAGACTACCCCTAGCTAAAAGAGAAGAAGCCGACAAAATAGTCCGCGAGATGGAGGAAGAAGGTGTTATTGAACCATCCAATAGCCCTTGGGCTTCTCCAGTTGTCTTGGTTAAAAAGAAAGATGGTTCGACCCGATTTTGCGTGGACTATCGGCAATTAAACCACGCTACAAAGAAAGACAGCTATCCCCTTCCAAGAATAGACGATACCCTAGACACGTTGGCTGGATCGAAGATGTTTTCCACCCTGGACTTGAAGAGCGGTTATTGGTAGGTGGAACTTGCTAAAGAAGACCGAGAAAAGACTGCTTTTACCATCGGCTCAGGACTTTATCAATTCACGGTGATGCCGTTTGGACTGTGTAATGCTCCAGCAACGTTTGAAAGATTGATGGAAACAGTGTTAAAAGGGCTTTCATGGAAAACGTGCCTGGTGTATCTTGACGACATTATCGTAGTTGGAAAATCTTTTGAAGACCACGTGAGGAACCTAAAGGAGGTATTTCGGCGACTCCGAAGCTCCGGACTAAAGTTAAGCCCGAAGAAGTGTCAGCTGTTCCAAGAAGAGGTGCAATATCTTGGACATGTAGTTTCCGTACAGGAAGTAGCTGTTGACAAACAGAAAATCAAAGCTGTCCAGGAATGGCCGATACCTAAAGATGTCCACCAGTTAAGAAGTTTCCTGGGGTTATGCACGTACGGTACGTAGCCGGATTTGCCAACATCGCCAAGCCACTTACTAGACTGACAGAAGGGAAGGTGCAGTACCAATGGGACGAGGAATGTCAGCGATCATTCGAGACATTGAAGAGAGCTTTGACGAGTGCTCCCATATTAAGTTATCCTTTGCCAGATGGAAACTTCGTATTGGATACCGACGCAAGCAATGTCGGAATTGGTGCTGTGCTTTCGCAGATTCAGGAGGGCCAGGAGAGAGTCATCGGATACTTCAGCAAGACCTTGAGCAAGCCTGAACGGAATTACTGTGTTACTCGCAGGGAACTCCTGGCTGTGGTAAAGGGGGTAGAACATTTCTAAAAGTACCTCTATGGTAAAAGATTCCTCCTGAGGACTGATCATGCAGCACTGAAGTGGCTCCTGCAGTTTAAAATTCCTGAAGGACAGGTGGCAAGTTGGATTGAGCGGTTGCAAGAATTCGACTTCGAGACTGAACATCGAGCTGGAGCAAGCCATAAGAATGCTGAAGCTCTATCGAGAAGACCATGCCCTGATGATTGCAAACATTGTCAGCGAGTAGAAGAAAAAGGGACTGTTCTCTGCAGAACTACCGCCATCGATGACCATTGGCAATCTGCGGAGATCCAAAAAGACCAGAAATTAGATCCAGATTTGAAAGAGGTTATAAGGTGGAAGGAAGAAGATCGCAAACCTACGTGGCAGGAGATTTCCCGATACTCATCAACCATAAAGTCGTACTGGGCTCAGTGGAACTCCCTCATCCTGGAAGATGGACTTCTCAAGCGCGTCCTGGAAACTCCAGACGAAGGAAACGACAGAAAACAGATAGAAGTTCCCAGAAATAGGAGACCAGAGGTTTTACGAGAACTACATGGTGGTACAACTGGAGGACATCTGGGAGTAACGAAAACCTTGGGGAAGTTGCGAGAACGCTTCTATTGGGTAAACTGCCAAGTAGACGTTAAGGAGTTGTGCCGGAAATGTACGGTTTGTGCAGCAAGTCATGGGCCTCCGAAGCTACCAAAAGCTCCAATGAAGCAATATAACGTGGGCAGTCCATTCGAAAGAGTAGCCATTGATGTTGCCGGTCCATTTCCTGAATCCGACTCTGGAAATAAATACATTGTGGTGGTGATGGACTATTTTAGTAAATGGGCCGAAGCGTATGCCTTGCCGAATCAAGAAGCCTTGACCGTTGCTGATGTCCTTGTCAAGGAATGGATCAGTCGTTTTGGTGTTCCCTTGGAGTTGCACTCAGACCAAGGTAGAAACTTCGAGTCTACTCTTTTCCAAGACGTCTGCAAACTCTTGAAGATCAATAAAACACGGACGACAGCATTACACCCGCAATCCGACGGAATGGTAGAACGCATGAATAGGACCATTAACCGCCATTTGTCAAAGGTAGTCTCTGACCACCAAAGAGACTGGGACCAGTATCTGCACTTGTTTCTAATAGTATATCGTTCGTCTGTGCACGAGTCCACGGGTCAGACCCCGGCTAGCATTATTATGGGACGAGAGTTACGACTACCATGCGATTTGAAGTTTGGATGTCCCCCAGGAGAAGAGACTGCAGGTGAGGACTATGTCAGCCAGTTACGTCGAAAGATGGACAACATACACCAACGAGTCAAATATCGAGAATGCCAGTGCCCGAATGAAGGAAGCCTACGATATCAAAGCCGAGAGCGGAGAATTCCAAGTTGATGATCTTGTTTAGTTGTATAACCCTCAACGTCGTCGTGGATATTCGCCCAAGCTACAGAGATGTTGGTAGGGGCCGTACCAAATTGTGAAGAAAATCAACGATGTTGTCTACAGAATAAAGAAGTTACCTCGGGGAAAACCAAAGGTCGTACATTTCAACAGGTTAGCCCCTTATGCCGGAAGTCATGACAGCGAAGATGACCAAGCCCAAATCCGCAGCATCCAACCACCCGATGACGAGATGACCTTCGAACAGTTTATGGCACTGTACTCTAATGGGCAGAAAGTGCAGCACGACGTGACCACAGAGGAACCCCGAGACCTGTTTGAGGTGCCTATAGAATATGCCCTGGCTCATTGTGTTGCTCGAGATCTCCGTATGTCCAGAGGAATAGCCAAGGTGTTTGCCAAGAAGTACGGCTAGTTCCAGAAGCTACGGAAACAAGATCCAGTGGTAGGGAAGGTCCTTCATCTCGAAGATACACAACCAGTGGGTACCAGAGACATCTTTTATTTGGTTACGAAAATATTCTCGCAAGACAAGCCAACATATAGCGATCTTTGGAAGACTCTGGTACAATTGAGGAATGTGATGATGGAGAAGAATCTGATGAAATTGGCGGTCCCAAAGATAGCCGGCGGGTTGGATGGACTGAATTGGAGGGTGGTGAGAAGTATGATGAAAACAATCTTTCGATTCAGTGGCATCAACATCCTGGTATGCTGTCTCAATATTCGCAGCCCAGGTTCGAAGACTGTTGACTGCTACTTTCACCAAACTTCCCGTTGTCGAAATGGAGAGTCCTGCAAATATCGTCACAGCAGGAAGGATTCTAGGACCTTCCGGGACGAAATGGTCTTAAGGAGGGGGCAATGTTACGAGAATTCATCCGACAGCTGGTACAATCGGTCATCAACCAATTCATGGAAGGAACATTATTCCGATAAATTCGTGGAACCCGAAATGTTTGTCTCTCAACCGGCAGACCGCTGCCGTTACTGGGAATTCCCTTAAGGCTTCCAGAACATGAAAGAGTTTCCCGATGGTTCGTGGATATACCAGACAATTCGCAGAGAATTATATAAATATAAAGCAGCTGGCGATAGGAGGCATTCTGTTTTCGTCGGTCGTTTGTACAGTTAAGATAAAATGTAAATAATAGTTTCTGTGAATATAAATTTGTGTAAAAGTAGTGGAAATAAATTAGAGTGAGTTAGACTGTGTTCTTAAATAAATCCAAGAACTGAACTGAACCCGAGTGTGAAAATAAAAACATTACAGTATGTTTTTTATATGTGATCAGCGATTACTCGAAATCGGCACAAGGAATTTAGGTCGTTTAATCTGGATTCTATTAAGGTGAACCCCAAAGTGGTCCCATATATTTTTTAAGGACATAGCTTATACCGTTCGGCAAAAACATGTTTTTAAAAGCCTCTTTTTGCCAATCTTTTTAAAACATCATTTTTGAAAATTAGATTATTTTTTACAGAGTAATGCCATTTTAAACTTCCCAATTAAAATAATTATTATTTACATTGTATTTACATTATTAATATTGTATTACTTTGTATGTAAATTAAATGTTCAAAATGTCCGCCATTGTTGGTAAGACAATCGTAAAGTCCCAGCTCGAATTCCTCCCGTACTTTTTGAAGCGTATCTGGTGTAATCCGCTCAGACTCCAAAACTATTCTACCTTAAAGTTCAGTAATATCACAAGGTTGAGTTTTATACATCACAATTTTTAGATGTCCCCATAAAAAAAGTCAAAGGGCGTTAGGTCGGGTGATCAATTGGAGCTTCAGAGCTTCAGTTAAAACTCTACGATTCTTGACAATTTCATTGTACACCCTTCCAGTTGAAATTTATAAACTAAATCCAACACGTACTGATGCCCAATATTTTTATTGGGATGTCTCTGATGAAAAACATGAGCAGTTCTGCGTGCACAGCCTTGTTCATCCCCATAAATAAATATTATCTCAATTCTTTCGTGTAAAGAATAAACCATTGTCTAAATTTGATGGTCAGTATACAACGAAACCATTACTAATAATAAATTGTTGACATTTACAGTCACAAATATCTTTGGAATAAACATTTAAGGATTTTTTCTCACTTGTTTATCTCGCTATTTATACTCATGCTTTTTTTCAATTACAATTCAAAAATTTTATATAAATTAACGTGTTTGTCTTTTTCTTGTAAAGATATTTTTAAGTTATTGTGGGTATATATAATACTAATGTATCATTAGGTAGAAGTCAAAATGTGGGTGAAAGGCTAAGTAACAGACATTTTTAAAAAATGTTAACTTTCGGAAAATTTTAATTCGTTTCTCAAGACTATCTACAATATAAAAAGCAGTGTTTCAATTTAAAATACTTACTAATAATTAATTAGACCAGGTTAGATAAAAATGCGAACGATATTGTCCCATTTTCATTCTCTATATAACTGCATTGGTTTGTGAGATTATATTTTGTTGTTCAATCAAAATATTGTTATTATTGTTGTTAAATAGAAACCTATTCACAAACTTTATTGGATAAGTATGAGTTGTTCACGAGGATTGTCTTTAGCAGGCTAAGCAACTCTTGTCTGTAATCAATATGCCTTACATGGTTGAGTCTACCTTTTAGGGCTAGATTAAATCTCATCCTAGTTGGATGATATGAGTGGTAACTAATGAACATATTGCTACAGCAAGGATTCCAGTGCTTTTTTTTAATTACAATTCAAAATTATTTTTTTTACGGTTTCTGGGCACTACTTTGTAAAAAATAATCTGATATAAAAAAATTATGTGTCAAAAAAGAGACCTTTAAACCTCTTAGGGGTTGAAACTGCAGGGAGGCCGATACGTGTAAAATGTGTCCCCTCGCAAATATAAATTAACGTGTTTTTTTTTACTTTTTCTTTTACAGATATTTTCAAAGTTTTTTTGGGTGGCTAGTTTTGAAATGAAAGCCCTGTATATCAATTACACTCTTTTCAAACCAAATCATTATTTGGCACCAACTCCAATACAATTTGGAGGATTTTCTTTGTGATTATTACTAAGTAAATCAAATTCATCTGTTAAAGAAATGTAAATTCTAAGAATTTTCTGTCGTTAGATTTCTAGACGGTTTTCCTCCCGTCTCTATCGAGATGAGGAATCCCTACAAAAGAGTTTTTACAAACTAATCAAAATTTAATTTTCCAAAGCTTGTCGGGTATAGGAGAAATCCTCGATCAAGACATAATGAACCTCCAAATAGGCATTCGTGCTCCTTGTTTACCCACTGGTGTATGAAAATTATCCTCTTAATTTTCATTCAGAAAATAATACAGTCGGTATAAGTTCAGCGGCAGTGTAGTCGGCATGTAACGTACGGCTTTCGCGTGTTCAAACGTTAAGAGGATTAGCTTATGGATTTCATCGGATTTTTTTTCCAATTTCATAATGCTTATATATACCTACTATAATTAAGTTGAGTAGCTTATATGGATGCGGTCGGCTATTGTAAGATAACAGATTCATTTTATTCCGAAAGGTTTCTTTTTGTTGGTGGTTGCTGAAAATTTTCGAGATGTAAACGGAAGTCGTATTTGGGGTCGATCTGAGAACAAATAAGTACGTTCGATGAAACCTCAATAATCACACCACTCATTTAAAATTTGTTATCGTTTCAAAATAAACACGAATTAAACTGCAATCAGCTTGAAATATTTTCCCCTACATAGAGATTTTGTATTTTTCAAGAAATTTCAGCAAAAAATGTACCTGAGACTATTTTTTAAGAGGTTTTATTTATGCCCGAGACGAGACTAGCCGAGAATATCAGAATTCTCGCCTCGGTCTCGTCAATCCCTAAAAAATTAAGGCTCGTTCAAGTCTTGGTCTCGTCTCGTTACCAGTTATTTTACATAATGATAATAAATATTATATAAGCTAAATAATAATTAATAATAAATAATTTTTAAAGCTATATTTATTACGCTATTATACAAAAATATTTTAACAAGTACATAAATGTTTTTATTTTACAAACTCTGAATTTTATTTTTTAAATCATCAAGATTTTAAACATAATAACGCTTACGTCACATCATCTTTGAATGCTGTACTTGTTTTTGTCAATTTTTGGTCACGTATTTTAACATACATTTTTTCTCTACAGAATACATTTTTTTGCATCTAAGTTTGTTACCAAATACTTCAATGTTTGACTAGTTCTATTATACAGGGTGTTTTGTAGAAGGTTCGCCAAACTTGGAGGGCAGATAGGTCGGCTCATGTACTATATTATGTAGCCCATATAACCAAAACGAGACTCTCGGGTTGCACTGTATATGGTCTCGGTATCATCCATAATATTTTCCAAAATGAGACGAGAAAAATCTCGCGTTCGTGTGAAGCCCTACTCGATGGTAAAGCACCCATTGTAGGTTTCCGTAAGGTTCCGTAGATCCGATGAAAAAATAGCACCTTTATAGAATCACCCTCTGTTATTGGAGGTTTCCATAATTTCAGTTGCCTTTATTGAAGGCTTTCTCGTAATCAGTAAAACACTTGTGGGTTTGCCATAATTTAAACAGAAATTTATATGAAATCAACTTTAAATACTCCGGCAGTCCGGCATCAAAAAATTACTAGTCTATTTTGTTGCAGTTGAGAATTACGTTCAAATTAAATATCAGGAAGTCTTTGTCATCTCCTAGTTCATATTTGAATTCTTTGAATTTTTCCAGTAATTCTTGCTAATATCAAAATGTCGGCCATTTAATTCGCTGTGTAACAACATCATTTTCCTGAAACTGAATTAATCCATCACGATAGGCAATTTAAACGCCAGTTCTGTAGAGTTAAAGGGGCAATAATGGAGAAATAAACAAATACAAAAAGCGTTGGCCTAAACCGAAATTACACAAAGTATTGAACAAATGAACGTGGCACGTAGTTTGTGTCAATCTCATTGATTGAAATTCTATAGTTGGCACTTGAATAGCTACATTGGACAGCAATGAAAGAGATATATACGTACCATTACAACGCAATAATACTGTTTGGATCTACTGTCAGCGCGAATCTATCTATCTTTTGTTGTTGCATTTACAAATAACTCATTGATGAAGCTGACGACCAAATCCATTCGATTAAATCGAATATATTGTGTACTAGGCAGCATAATTTAGGTATCGCGATGATTCTGTATTGTCCGAATTTAAGAGTTACAGCACGTTTTGGAGTGATATCGTTGATAGGTTATTTCTAATAAAAAAGTACTGAGATATTTTATTCTTGGAAATTTATGACGAACACTACACTATATATATATATATATATATATATATATATATATATATATATATGTCAAATTATAATAGTAACGGCTGTTAAAATTAGTATGCAAATGAATTATTGGTAGCCACCAGACTGGGTAAATCAGTGTACTCTTTTTTTGTAGAAGAGCTTTCGGAATTCTTTTATTCCTTCGTCAGTCTATTACTATGAGTACTTATTAAATGATTAAATGACAACTTATTAAGTTGAGGCTCATAAAATAAAATTAGGATAGTCCAGCGGATTAAATAACGTAACATTAAGGTTTATAGTTGTAGTTTCATGAAATTAGATCTAAATTTGAAAAAAAAAATTTGGTGAAAAATATAAATAAGAAACTATGGATATGTCAGAGGTAATACCAATATAAGGGATGAGAGTTTTTTAAAAGGTTAAGAAAATTAATATATAAATTTGCAGACAAAGTTCTAAAAACGAGCAATATGTGTACAAATATAACACACAAATATAAAGGTATGGGTTGATTTTTTCATTATATATACACATATGTATGTATGTATATATATATACATACATACATATATATACATACACATAATAAATGGAATGAAGAGGAGAATATGTAATATTCGTCATCCTTGTTACAAAGAAAAAAAATTGCAATTGTTATATCAACTTTTTCGTAACAACTCTTGTGCTTCAAAACTTTTAAATAATCTGATTTTTAGCACCAATTTGGGTAATATACATAAGTTAATATTTAACAATTCTCTCATTAACAATTCCAATTGAACAGATCCTACTCTAAATTATGTTTCAATTCCGTACATCAAAGATATTACTCCTAAAATTGTAAGTGTTTTTAAAAATGAACGTAGTATAAGGTTTGCATATAAATCCATAAAAACTGTTGGTGATTTATTTAGCAAAATTAAAGATAAAACACCTAAAGGCCTTAAGTCCATCGTAGTGTGTAAAATTAATTGCAACGAATGTCCTGCTACGTACATAGACATCTAGAAATTTAAAACATACAATAACATTACATAAAAGTGCCATTACGCTAAAAAAAGTAAATTGCACCATACATTGTCTAGATAATCACCATAGTACGGATTTTGAAAATACAAAAATTTTAGCCCTAGAACGTAATATTTTTAAACGAAATTTTTTAGAAATGTTTTTGATCAATAATCATGACAACAGCATAAATAGAAGGACAGATGTACGGGATCTTAATGTAATTTATTGTAACATGTTGAAATTGGAAAATGATTGACTACCAAAAAACCTTCCTATCAATACCTCGGTTGATACTATTGATGACTGATACTAAATTCATGTATCAACAATTCAATCCATACATATATATTTGTGTGATATATATGTATATATATTGCTTGCTTTTAGAACTATATCTGAAAATGTATTTATTTATTTTCTTAAACTCTCATCACTTAAATTGGTATTACCTCCGGCATATCCATAGTATCTCATTAATATTTGTCATCAAAAATCAACTGAAAACCTGAATGTTATGTTGTTTAATTCTCTGGACTATGCTAATGTTATTTTATGAACCTCAACTTTAGTTAGTCTCATATAAAAAAGAGTACATTGATTTACCCAGTCTTGGTAAATCATATATTTATATATATATATATATATATATTTATTAGGTGGTTTCCGGGAATTCATCCGCGTAGTTGATAACTAATCCCTGCCGGGATCGATGGTAAAATGACGACGTTTCGGCAGAGTCACATCTGCCCTCTTCAGGTCGGTTCGCATAATTCTCGTAGCCTGAGTTATTGGTGTCTCATGCTCCTCGTCTGTTGGTCTCGGTTTTGACTTTAGGGCTCTTTGAATATTTAGGTCTGTAAATCCGTTTTGTCTCAGAGCTGTTTTTAAACTGCCCATGTCCTGTTTGATGTTGTTCTGGTCAGCTAGTCTTTCTGATCTGGTTACTAAAGTTTGGACGACGGCTTGTAGTTGGGCTGGGTGGTGATGAGAATTAGCATCAAGGTATCTGTTGGTGTGAGTTGCTTTCCTATATACTGTATGGCCAAGGGTTTCATCTTCCTTCCTATTTATGAGAACATCAAGGAATGGCAGTTGATTGTTGGCTTCAACCTCCATGGTGAATTTTATTTTGTGATGGGTGCCATTAAGGTGGTCTAAAAATGTGTTGAGGTGTTCCCTCTCATGAGGCCAAATCACAAATGTATCATCCACATATCGCAACCATAAACTGGGTTTAAGAGTTGCTGTTCTTAGTGCCAACTCCTCAAAGTTCTCCATAAAAAGGTTCGCTATAACTGGTGAGAGTGGCGATCCCATTGGAACTCCTTCCACTTGTTTGTATCGTTGATTCTCGTAAACAAAATAGGTGTTCATCAGACAGTGCCTTGTTAAGTCTACAAGGTGTTGAGGTGGTTTGTATTTTTCTATTATGATATTCAAGGCTTCGTCGATAGGGATGTTGGTGAAAAGGGACACTACGTCAAAACTGACAAGAAGACACTCTGGGTGTAAAACCGTTTTTCTAAGTATTTCAATGAAATGTGTCGAATTCTTGACATATGAGTCTGCCCCCTCTGCAAACGGTTGAAATTGTTGGGCTAGGTATTTGGCTAGCTGTTGTGTTGGGGATGTGAGGGGGCAGACTCATATGTCAAGAACTCGACACATTTCATTGAAATACTTAGAAAAACGGTTTTACAACCAGTTTTGACGTAGTGTCCCTTTTCTCCAACATCCCTATCGACGAAGCCTTGAATATCATAATAGAAAAATACAAACCACCTCAACACCTTGTAGACTTAACAAGGCACTGTCTGATGAACACCTATTTTGTTTACGAGAACCAACGATACAAACAAGTGGAAGGGGCTCCAATGGGATCGCCACTCTCACCAGTAATAGCGAACCTTTTTATGGAGAACTTTGAGGAGTTGGCACTAAGAACAACAACTCTTAAACCCAGTTTGTGGTTGCGATATGTGGACGATACATTTTTGTTTTGGCCTCATGGGAGGGAACACCTCAATACTTTTTTAGATCACCTTAATGGCATCCATCACAAAATAAAATTTACCACGGAGGTTGAAGCCAACAATCAACTGCCATTCCTTGATGTTCTCATAAATAGGAAGCAAGATGGAACCCTTGGCCATACGGTATATAGGAAAGCAACTCACACCAACAGATACCTTCATGCTAATTCTCATCACCACCCAGCCCAACTACAAGCCGTCGTCAAGACTTTAGTAACCAGATCACAAAGGCTAGCTGACCAGGATAACATCAAACAGGAAATGGACAGTTTGAAAACAGCTCTGAGACAAAACAGATTTACAGACCGAAATATTCAAAGTGCCCTAAAGTCAAAACCGAGACAAACAGACGAGGAGCATGAGACACCAATAACCAAGGCTTATTTACCGTATGTCAAGGGGACCACGGACAGTATTGCAAGAATTCTACGGAGACACAATATCGATACTATTTTCAATACAGACAGAAAAATAAGCACGGTGTTGAGGACTTCGAAGACGAGGATCCCTTTAGAACAACAGGGAGTGTACGAGATTCCATGTGCAGACTGTCATAAAACCTATGTGGGGCAAACTAACAGAAGAATTCAAGCTAGACGTGATGAACACCAGAATGCTATAAGAAAGCGGGAAAAAACGATATCCATTGCGGAACACGCCACCACGACGTCACACCGAATAGACTTTGAGAACACCAGAGTACTGGCAAATATAGAACACCCGAAATCAAGACTCGTAAGAGAGGCAATAGAAATAATTTTGACTTTATTTGATTCCTTATCAAACTTTTGAATATATATTGCTCTTTGATTGCAAAAAAACAACAGTTATGAAATGACACAAAATACAAAGATGCATGAAGAAAATGTGATATGTGTAATAATCATCAAAAGACCTCCGTATAAGCATCATTTGTACTTTCCTATCCTTTCCGGTCTAACCGGAAATGTTACAAACATATAAGTTTCAAATGCGACACCCTATATATTTTAATATTTTCTGAGACAATTCTTAAAACAACTGTACTATTTTAAAAAGCGTACTTAATAGTGTATAGTGATTTTTAAATCTACATCTAGGTGGACATGATCCTTATTAAATCCTAAAACAGACTGAAAAATACAAACAAGCACGTTTCGCCAATTGTTCAAGTCTTAAAACTTATCAAAATCACTTTTTTATAAATGCATTTTTTTTAAATCGAAACAATTTTTAGTCAAAATAAATTTCGTAACTAATCTAACAACGTCATTACATCTAAAATTGGTCCAATAAATTAACTAAATAAACCTGTTGAAAGATGTCATATGTGTAATTAGAATGCATTAGCTCTAAAGACTGTATTTCTTGATACATTTTGTAACATGCCGGGTCTTATAGTTCTGCATGCTCCCACACTTCGGGAGTTGGTGGTCCTGTAACAGGAAATTCCACTTACAAAATTGGTTGCGTTCTTACTAAAGACAAAAATGTTAAGTAAAATCACGAATTAACAGAAAATGTTTCCTTTTTAGATATTGGTGTTACTATTTTTATGATTACTCGTATTCATTCCAGATCCTAAATCCACAACCATTATTGGCACAAGGTCTTCTGAGGTTTAGGGCACAACATGTACCAGTCACAGAAATACACAGGGTGAGCAATTTTTAGCTACTTTTTTATGAATATTTAGACAAATGAAGTAGATAGCAGCGAAGCTATTTATTTGGGTTTGTTGTTGATCTAAATATTTGGAAGCCGAACGTATTATGATTTATTTTGGTGCGAATAATGAGGTTTATTTTTCGTGTAAAAATTGTATTTTAAAAAACACGAAGTACGTAATGATATAAATTAAAATGAAATTAGTGATACTGTTTATAGAAAATATTTCAATGCAGTTAGTATAGATGAAAAATCGGCCCTCCTCGATTACTTGGTGTATTTGTGTTTAACGATGTCGAATAAGATACAAGAAAAAATGGCACGTGTGAAAATTCTTTATTATTTTAATATCTGACGTTATGATTGCCTACGTTTTTATGATTTATTTTTCTCTATTGACAGTTTAAAAATTTGCTACCGTTTTGAGTCTGGTAGTTTTTTCGTAAATCAGTCATTTTTATAAATCGAGACATCAAGAGACATGGATTTTTTGTAGAGTTGTGATTTTTTTGTATTTTAGGTACACTAACTGCGATTGTTATAGATTACATAGTAAATCTCAAATGCCTGTGATTAAGCAAAAACACTAAATAGGGTTTTGGTAGTTTCGTACTTATACCACCAGCATTTGTAAATTTTCATGTAAAACACTGTAAATTTCACGTCGAATCGGTTTTTTCGTAGTGTTAAATCGTATTCCGGAATATATTTTTTTCAGCCTCTGAGGGCTTTCAAACTAATCGGAATACAACAGATGCAGTGTTCGAATATTGAAAACGAGCAATCAATGATATTTTCAATTCATCTGCTAACTGAGGTGTCATCAGTGATTCATTATTTTTGATTTTCCGGAATTTTACTGCATCCAAATTCATTTGCATATACAATTAAACTACACTGGCATTTGCCTGATATCGCGTATCTGGGATTGTCTGAAATGAACGTTGTCAACACAAAAAATATGCCCCCGTTCTAAAATTATTCTCCAAATAGGCAATGGTTATTATTTAGATTTTTTAAATTTTGTCGTTTTGACAAAAATTATTCAAATCATGTAACAATTTTGATTGTACGATAATAATAATAACCTAACCTAACCTAACAAAAATACATAGTTTACTGATTTATTACTCTTACTAGCTTTTACCCGCGGCTTCGCTCGCGTTGAAGCCCTTAAATAAATATCAGACATTCCAATAGAAATGAATCAATATGATTCAGTATTTAAAAATTACTCCATACATTGAAGTTTCAAATTGAAACAATTTACTACAACAAAAATAAGTAATTTTGAATTCTAACAATTTAACATTAAAAATGTAAAAATTCAAGCAAAGATTTTTCGCTCTATAATTTTCGTAACCCAAATAAAAACACAATATCTAAACGTGTATAATGGACATGCAGTTTTGTTAACTGCCAAAAAAAACTCATGATTTGTCGCGATTTTTGCGCTGACATTGACTAAGACTACCAACTTGCAACTATTAAATACTTTATATGAATTGATTTTGTCAATATTCACGAAATTTTTGCATGTAAATAATGATAATGGTATATAAAATTGATACATAAAATTAATTAATAACGACATATACTTCATTTCTGCATCAGTTCATTTCTAAAAGTTACACAAAATTTAAAAAAATAGAATAATATATAATAAAATATAAAGACAACTTACTGTAAGTGAGGTTTAAATAATAAAACCAAACATTTCAGAGGATTGAATATTAATATATAATGTAGTTTAGACAACGATCTTGAGGAAAAACAACACAATACATCAACTTTACAATTAATTAATAGGTAAGTTGACGGAACAATTTTTTTATAATATGAAAGATGTATTGATTTTACAGAATTTTTGATATGTAGATACTAATTCAAATATTCTTGTCTTAATTGAAATAAGAAGAGTTATAAAATAGTAAATTTCTCAAAAATATACTTCAGTTAAGTTATTATAACAAACTATGTTAACGAATTTAGATTCTTTTCAATTTCTAATAAATTACAGTAAATTATTTTTTAAATTTTGTAGATCTGTCTTTTAATAGATATTATTGTGTTGGTTGTTAATATACACCATCTCTAAGAAATTTCTTTTGAAACAATTCTTTTCACAAGCCAAAACTCGAGCATTTTCAAAATATGGAGAATGATTTTTGTTTAAACTATGAGTTGCAAGTGCACAACTTTCTTTATTAACTCTAATGTCACTTTTGTGGGAAGTGATTTTGTGTTTAAGATTTCTAGATGTTTGGCTAATATAAGAGGCTTGGCAGTCTTTACAGTCAATTTTGTAGATTACATTCGATTTAAGATTAGTTGGAGTTTTGTCTTTTATTTTGCTAAAAAGAGAATTTACAGTTTTGATAGATTTTTGTGCAAATGTAATGTCTTCAATTTTAAAAATGTGTCGGATTTTAGGCGTAATATTTTTAATGTAAGGAATGGAGACATAATTGTGTTTAAAATTTGTTGGACAAGAATTTATATGTACAGTATTTTGTGGTCGTAGTCCATCAATTGTAATGACTTGTGGGTTATTAAATATTAATTTTTTTAAGAGAGGTGGGCAAGAGTTATTGAGAAAGAGCTGATATAGAATTTGTAAATTCTTATCTCTGAAAGTTGGGTGACAAATATTGATAATTCTTCTTTTATGAATGGAAATCAGTGTATCTTCCAAAGCTAGATTTTTTCATATACCAATCCAATTTTAAACAGTCGTCCAATTCTCAAACTTCTCTTGTATCCAGGAAAGGAACGCTAAAATGCTCGTCTGCTTCTTCTATGGTAAATTTTATAAATTTATTTTAATTATTAAAGATGTGTAAGAGTTCTGTTTCGCCTCCCTTAGGAATACAACAAATGATATGGGTTCAAAATTGTCACCGATTATCTCACAATATATAATGGACGACCTTGTCCATCAATGTATGTCAAAATTAAGTTATAATATTCCTTTTCTGAAGAAGGACGTTGTAAAATCAATAGATCTTTAACATCATAAAAAAATTGTTCAGTCAACTTACCTATCAATTAATTTATGTATTGTGTTTTTTCCTCAAGATCGTTGTTTAAACTACATTATATATTAATATTCCATCCTCTGAAATGTTTGGTTTTAATATTTACCTCACTTACAGTAAGTTGTCTTTATATTGTAGTATATATTATTCTATTTTTAAAATTTTTAGAAATGAACTGATGAAGAAATAAAGTATATGTCGTTATTAATTAATTTTATTTATCAATTTTATATACTATTCTCATTATTTACATACTGCTTCCCGTTAACTGCTTTCTGATATATACCGTTCCAGCCGTTAATACCCCTAGTAAATTTATATATATATATATATATATATATATATATATATATGTTCTGAGAGGCTTCCGCGGTCATAATTATGAATTAAGCTAGGTTCCAGGTGAGAACCGCCTGTAAATTTATTAAATACTCGACGTTTCGACTCCTGCTTTGGAGCCATTATCAAGAGACAAAAATGAAAAAGAGTTTCAGAGTCTAGATCGAACTCGGAGCCTCAACCTGCCTACTCCCCAAGAGTCACTAGGTAACTGAACTGAAGGTAAATCTGCGCTGCTTCTTTTATTTATAGTAATCGGTCGATTAGGAGGGGATGTCGCGTGATGAAGGGGCTGTGCGGTGATTGGTTGGGGGTTGGTGTCTGGTCTGTTTAATCTGGCAATTACGGAGGTCCAAGCTGTGGGAAGGCGAGTGCTGTCATCGCGTCTATTTAGACAGAGAGGTCTTTTCTCTATTTCGATGGCTTCGCGAATAGTGGATGCCTTAAGAGAATTGAGAGATATGATAGTCTTACTGTCCTCGAAGTTGATAGAGTGCCCTGGATATGGTGATGCGCGAGAGCTGAAGTCGGATCTTTTTTACGAACTGACAGAGAGTGTCCATATACTCGATGGTTAATGCGCCTATTAGTACGACCGATGTAGCTTTGTGGGCAATCGCGACATGAAATTTCGTAAACTCCTCGATCCTCGTTAGGTACTTTGTCTTTGGGGTTACCGGTAAAGTTGCCTATAGTTTGAGTGGTGTTGAAGACAGTCTTTATTTGATGTCGTTGTAAAATCCGTGCTATTTTGTCAGTGACTCCTCGAATGTATGTAAAGACGGCTTTTTGATGTTGTTGGTCTGTTTCTGACGGGATTGGTGTGTTTGGGGGTTGTTGAGATTGATGAATTATACGCGCAATGTGGTCCGGATGATAACCGTTTTGTCGAAGGATTAGTTGAAGATTGTTAAGTTCGTTTTGTCTATTGTCAATATCTGTTAAACGAATAGATCTAAGAGTCAGAGATTTCATTACAGAACTCAATTGGGCAGGGTGGTGGTGTGATTGGGCATTTAAGTATCGATTGGTATGGGGTGGTTTCCTATAGACGGTATGTGAGAATCTGTCATTATTGGTTTTTGTTATGAGGACATCAAGAAACGGGAGAGAAGAATCGGACTCGATTTCTATTGTAAATTGTATATTAGAATGTATACCGTTGAGGTGTTGTAGAAAGAAGTCTAATGAATCTCTGCCATGAGGCCAAATGACAAAAGTATCATCTACATATCTAAGCCAACAGGAAGGTTCAAATTAGACGAGTTTAGGGCCTGGGTTTCGATTTGTTCCATGAAAATGTTAGCAAGTACTGGAGAAAGAGGTGAACCCATGGGGGCCCCACGGACTTGTTTGAACAGAGTGTCTTGAAATGAAAAATACGTGTTAGAAGAAGAGTGTTGTACAAGTTTGATGATGTCGGAAGAGATATTGTGTTTTGTTTTTAGAATATCTAACGTTTCTGAAATGGGGACATTGGTGAAAAGAGATACAACATCGAAGCTAACTAGGATATCATTTTCTGAAATTCTATAAGTCCTTAACAAATCTAGGAAGGAAGAAGAGTTCTTTACGTACGAGGATGCTTGCTCGGCTAGAGGTTGAAGGGTTTTGGCTAAGTACCGGGCTAATTCTTGGGTCGGGGATTGTACCGAACTGACAGTGGGCCTAAGAGGAATGTCCGGCTTATGAATTTTGGGTAGTCCGTAAATTTTCGGAATTTTAGAAGACTTTTCACGAGGAATGATGATCTTTTTGACGTCAAGAGGAAGTTGTGTCCTGTTGATGATTTCCTTAGTCTTTTTCTCTAAGTAAGTAGTAGGATTATTGTTAATTATTTCGTAGTCTGCAGTGTGGAGTAGGGAATTCATCTTGTGAACATTGTCCTTAGTATTGAGAAGAACAGTCGCGTTACCTTTGTCGGCAGGAAGAATAGTTATGTCATCGTTGTTACGTAGTTGTTTTAGTGCATGTCTTTCGTTAGATCTTAGGTTTGATTTTGGTGGCTTTGATGTGCGGAGTACTCTAGCAATGTCTTGACGAGTATCTTCAGCCTCAATATCTGTTAGTTCAACCAAAGCTACCTCAACTTGAGAAATGATTCTTTCAGTTGGGATAGTTTTTGGCGTCACTGCGAAATTGAAACCTTTGGATAGGACGTGTAAACTGGTAGAGTCTAAGGGGAAGTCAGAAAAGTTATAGACGGTCGTCAGAGGGGGTGAGGTGACAGCAGGTTGTTGTTTTGTTATAAGTCGTGTTAGCTTAAGTTTTTGAGTGACTGTTTTCTTTTGGGCCAGGTGTTCGGCTTTATCGCTCGAAATGCGATCAAAATTGTCCCACAGAATTGGATGAGGATTGAAAGTATGTAGTGACGAATAACAGTGAACCTAGGGTTTGAACTTTATTGGCGTTGAAGTTGATAGATTTTCAAATTTTTTGACAAACAATCATGCCTGGCAAATTTTTTTACCCTTAGTAAAAATGTTTTTAAATAAAAAGTATGCTATGTTCTTTCTAAAACCTCTGAGAATATGTGTACAAAGTTTCATGATAATCAGTGTAGTAGTTTTAGCGTGAACGCGTAACAAACAAACTTACATTCACATTTATAATATTAGTAGGAATAGGGATCATACTGGATTACACAATTTGTATATTTTCATCCCAATCTGTCTCTAGATTTAGCGCTGCTGAATACGGAAAAACTTTTAACAAAATCTCTCATAAGTAGTAAGTAATTTGGAAAAGATTGTTGAGAAGGTCTTCTATTATTTTGCCTCTTCATTAGGATTTCTTCTCCTCAGATTCCTGCAACAGAGAAATATTTGGAAATTGTAAAAGGAGAACAAAGTGTAGTTAGGTAATTTCGAAAAATTGCCTGGATTACTGACTATCCGTACAAAAATTCTTCCACGTAGTTATTCTGAGAGAAAGTAATGTCTACAAATTTCTGTATTTCCAGTGTTTTGTATATTGTATGATAGTTATCTGTGTTTGGCGACGTTTCCACTCCAACTCTGGAGTCGTCAAATTTTGACAAACAAGAAAATCAACATCAAAGCGAATTTTTTATAAAATTCTAGAAATAAAATACAAAGCGATTGATTGGCAATGACTCCAGAGTTATAGTTGAAACATCTCCGAACACAGATAAGTATCACACAATATACCAAACACTATTTATAAGCAGAAATACTGGTTGATCATTTTGTAGACATCTCTTTCTTTCGGAATAACTGTCAGGAAGAATTTCTGTACGGAGAGTCAGTAATCGGGGTAATTTTTCGAAATTGCCTTATTACACTTTGTTCTCCAATTATAATTTTCAAATACTTATCTGCTGCAGGGAAAAAAATCTGAGGAGAGAAAACCTAATAAAAAGGCAAAATAATAAAATATACATTAAACTAAAAAATAAATTGATTAATTCTCTTACAATTTTTGTGTGAAGATCTTTTAAAGCCGACAAAAAATAATCTCTGAACATACTTTCGTTACAAAATTCCTATGACATATTTGTAAAAATTTTTAGCGCTTGGTGAAATCGTTCATTACTCGCACTTCTAAAATTTTCAAGAAAAAAGTGTCTTGTAGATAAAAGTTTTCCAAAATCCTTTACTTTGCACTAATTTATCTATCTGCGGGCCCAAATAACTCTTTATTTCAGTTCTGGTTTATCAGACCCAATTTAATGTATTTATATTGAGTGCTAGATTCAACATTGGTGGTGGTCGGTCCACATACGAGGATCGTTTGAACGCAGCATTAACCTTTTCATTTATTTTTGTTTAATGAGTCACTAGAGTATAATTTTCCAACAACTAGCCAGCTCAATCTCTCGGACATGTTGGTTCTGTTTAGTAAATTACCTTTGGTGTAACTGGGCCCAAAACTTTTATATTATTTACACTATAAAAATACTCAATGGGGCATTTGTCTGGTGGTTTTAGAGAGTATATCAGATCTTCTGTAAAAAATGGAGCTGACACATCTATAATTATTAAAGGCCACAAACAAATTGTATAAAATTATTACTAATAAGTTTGAACAAAAATAAGTACTATCTGATTATAGATAATAAATAAACCTTTGATTTTATTTTATTAATGTTCAGCAATGTAATGTTAGTCTCGTGTCCCCTCTATTGAGCAGTAGGCGAAATACTGTGCTCTCGATAATGTAGCTGTGCTTTGCCTGACTCAGTTTCTGGTTATTGGACAGATGGCAATAATTGTAACGTACTAGATTAATATTTTGTTGATATTTAAAAAATAATTTAGCTAGTATTAAAGTCAAAAATACAAAAAAGTTTTGTAGAAATTAATCACTGCATCATGAAAACCATAAAATCAAAATCTGCACTTGTTCAGGATTTATTTTTTTTCCTAATTTTAACAGACACTGGATTCAAGTCGAATAGAAGGTTCTCAATTTGTGTTTATATTTTTTAAGGATATTTAGCGATTCCTCGCAATCATCTTGGATAGTTGAAACTGTATTCTACTAATCGGGAGCCTGAATTAGTCTGGTATTACTTATATGATGGAAGAAAAACCATTTTTGAGAAAATCCGAAAAACATGTTATTTGCTGATAAAATTAAAATAAGAGAACACCGACTTCCAAATTAAATAAAACAATTAAAAGTAATTGCATAATAAAGAGTTCTTGCTTAATTACCTTAAACGGAGCAGCAACTAGGTATTTATTTGTTCTTTCGTGCTTTTTGAGTTGAGTTGAGTTGAGTTTTGAGTTCGTCTTCTTTCAGTCCCTGATTTCCACTTCGTCCAGATCCTTTACCTCTTCCTCTAACCATTTGTCCTAGTTCTTCCTCTTCTTCTTTTTACTCCCTCACTTGCAAACAGTATTCTTTTTACCCATCATTTGTTGGGCATTCTTACAATGTGTTCTAAGTATCTAGCTCTTTGTATTCTCACCTCCAGAACAATACTTGGTTTTTTGTATAACTCCTCAATTTCCTTATTTGTTCTTCTCCTATATTCGTCCTGGCACTTAGTTCCTCCAAAAAATTTTCTTAACATTTTACGTTTCCAAATTTCTTGTTTACTTTCCGATGTCTTCGTCATTTTCCAAGTCTCGCACGCACAGGTGACTGTGGGTCTTATTATTGTTTGATACACCCTTAATTTTGTTTCTGGTGATATATTTGTAGCTCTTTAAACCTTTGAAAAGGTACCTGCGGCCGTGCTTCCTCTAGCTAGTCGTTATTCTATTTCTTTCTCTTCATTTCCACTGCATGTTATTGTCAGACCTAGGTATTCAAAATGATCTACTTTCTCTAATATGTATGTCCTGTTCCCATCGGCGATAATTACTAGATTACTTGTGGAGCTGTCCTTCATATATTTAAAATTATTTTCATTTACTGCAAGGCCGTATTCTCTAGCATTTGCTTCCAACAGTTTGAACGTCCTTACAATTTCATCCTTGGATCTCGTCATCAGCACAATGTCACCAGCATAAGCTAGGTGCCTGGAGCCATATATCAACCCATTAGAGTTAATACCACTTTCCCTAAGAATGACTTCTTATACTAGGTTAAACAAAACTGTAGACAGTGGGTCTCCTTGTTGCACCCCATTCTGTATTGAATATTCCTCGGACAGAGTTCCTTTGATAATAACTTTGTTTTCTGTTTTTATGGTCATTTCTATTAGCTTTTTGAGCTTTTTTAGGACTCCAACTGTTCTAATGCCTGATATTGCTTGTCATATGCTTGTTTGTAGTCTATGAGTATCAGATGTAAACTTAAGTTCTGCTCATAATGTTTCATAATAAATATCTGGTCAGTGGTTGATCTTCCTATCCTGAACCCACTCTGGTATTCCCCTACGTGCTCTTCTTGGTATTTTTCTAACTGATTTTTTATTAACTTTGCTAGGACCGTGTACGTCACATCCTGTAATGCTATTTCCCGAGAGTTACTACATTCCTCTTTATCTCCCTATTTGTGAAGGGGTATTATCAGCACTTTATTCCATTTATCCGGCATCATTTCTTCTCTCCATATTCTTTCTATTAGTTTCCATATCCGACATATTAATGTCTCTCCACCATACTTTAGCATTTCTGCTGTTAGGTTATATTCTCCGGCAATCTTGTTGTCCTTTAGATGCCTAATACAATCTTCTACCTCTTTCATAGTGGGTTCTTCTATTAAGGAATTTTCATTTATACTTTCCACTCCTGTATCATGCCTACTCTAAATATTATCTTGATCAGTCACACTTAACGGCTGTGAGAAACATTGTGCAAATCTATTCAGTTTTCCTTCGGTGTCCCCTACTAATGTTCCTTCTTCAGTTTTTAAATAAAGGGGTTCTCTTCCGACATTACTTTTACTTTTTTTTAATTCTTGGTAAAAATTCCTGGTTTCATTATTAGTATATGCTTTCTCTACTGCTTTTAATTTTAAAACAATAAAACTCCCCAATTTTACAAACAAAATATCAGCAAACTATCTATACAATGACATGAGATTACAACACAATGAACACTTTCTTAATAAAAGTTAGTATTTGATCTAGGCGGAGAGATGTACTAAAGATTATGTCATTAGTGACAGTTGCAATCTAAATAAATACTCAACAATATTCTCACTATATGGAAAAATATGTGATGGTTCAAAACTTTTATGGGCAGCAAATGGTCCAACTGTAGGAACAGTTTTGCACCCTAACACTAAATCTTTATTTCAAACACTCAACGCAGTTTCAACAACTTCAAGTTATCATTTCCATGGTTTATTTCAGGAGTAAACCACCAAACAGTGTTTGAAATAAACGTTTAGTATGCAAAACTGTGTTTTTATAATATTGTGACACACCAAAGGTTCCACAACATTTCAATTAAAATGTAGAAGAATAACTCACAAACAAGATTTAACCCCATTGGGATTACAACTAGATCAGTCAATATATTAATTTCACAAAATGCATAATTGTGGCCTGAGCTACAAATTAATGACAGAATGAAAAGTTGAAAACGTTATACAATTCTAACTTTTAGGCATCGTTCTTGTCCATCCATAATTACTATTTATATCACTAATGGGTTCATCCCAGGTTTATTATACGTAATCATTTTATTTCGACATTCATATTTTAGAATTTGTGTTAAACAATGCATTTATTGATTAGGATAAATTAGCAATTGTACGTTTTTATTTGACACCCTGTTTATCAGAATGAACAAAGATATAATTTCTTAGCCTCTGTGATTGTCAGTTGACACATACTAATTTCAACAGTAATTTCTCAAATTTAAGTTTTTTACAAACGCGTTTCTATAACTATCAAAAATATCGGAATATTTTTTAAAAACTTCAAATTACAGCAAATAGTTTTGAATATGGTAACAGTTAATTGCCGTATGGAACTTCCATTGAATAACAACGGCTGAATCAATTCGGCTTTTGATCTCAGTATAACACAAATCAGTTTTTTGTCAGTATAACTTTGAAATAATAATAATAAACAAAAATCAGTTAAAATATTGCATATATTTCCAAGATTTCCATTTATAAATTAAATATGGTTGTAACAAAATTATTCAACACAACTTTCTGGGAGTTGCATTGGTACAGATTTCGTCTCCTTCTTGTGACTGAAGTCTGGATTTGCCCCTCTTTCGATTTGGCTCTTCCAGATTTGAGCTACAGGGCTGCTCTTGATACAGTGGACAGGAACATCCTTGGTGACTGTACCTCGGGGTTGGCATCCACTTCTGCAGACAGGGATTGAGCGGCTGGTGAAGCAGATTTCGTCGCTTTGTTCGATGTAACGAGTTTGGAAGAAAGTGCATCTTCCTTCGGTCTGTCTGTCTTGAGAATCCACCAGTTCAATGTAAAGGGGAACTTGTCTGCGGGCACATTCCTTTTCATCCTTTGCTAGCTCCTGTCTGATACTCTGGCCTTCTTGACCTTCGATTTCGTAACTACGGACGAATTTTTTGTAGTCACGAACGTTGCAGTCTGAGGGAGCTACTAAATCTTCGAATCTGTTGTTAGTGAACTGTCCGCATATTCCTCTATTGGCATCCTTGAATTTTCCGCTAGTGGGCACAAATCTGACGCGTTCTCCATCATAGAGTACATAGAATGCATCTCTGACTTCGAGTTTCACTTCACCATTTGGTAGACTGTAGATCTGGATATATCCGTTTCTAATGTCGTGACTTTCCTTGTCGCTTATTTGAACTTGTTGTCCATCAACCATAACCTTAGCTTTAACGTTGCCAGATTGTTCAGGATCCATGGTAATGTCGATGACTTTGAATTCAGTTTTGGGGGTGCTCAGAGTGATCTTAATGTCCTTCTTCTCACCGTTCTGGAGATTCTCCCTTACTAGTACTGCATAGTTTTCAACCTGGTTCTTCAGCTGGGTTTCAATCTTCTGTGAGTCTTCATGGCGGGCTTCATGGGGAATGTATTGCAACATAACAGTCCATTGTTTTGAGATCTCAGCTGGGAAGGTCCAGTTGTTAAAGGTCTTTACTTTGGATCGATCGACGACACAAGCAGCTAAAAGTAAAACAGTGAAAAGTAATGTTCATTGAGGAAAAGCATTGATAAACAGCTTTTACTAAAATTTACGAAAATAACTAGCTTCAACAGGTGTTAGCTTTCAAATGAATGTTAGTCAAGAATCAACCAAATACTTACGCCTGTAAGATGGGTTGCCAAGGGCCTTGCCTATGACACGAGCTTTAAGGTGGTAGACAGGATGTAATACGGTAATTTGTTTTACATATTCATTAACATCGATGTTTCTGAAAGTAGTCTTGTCTTCTGGTGTCTGAACAGAAATATTCACAGATCGAAGGTCTGGGTCGAAAGCTGCGTGTAACTTGACTTGATTTTCACTACCACTTCTTTCTTTATGGTCAACTTCAGTATTTGCATAACCTTCCAATCGTAAGCCATAATAGATTGTCTTTAAGGCTTCTTTCATTTCCGTTTTAAGATTTTCGTATTGTAGGTCGGCATCAACTCTGTCGAGGAAGTTAGATTCGATGGTAACGTTAACGCATGGTCCAGATTGTTTGTTTCCTTCTTTTTCTTCTTGCTGACATTGTCTGTAATGGGGTTGTTCTCTCATATATTGTTTGCGTTCTTCACTTCTACGGAATTGCCAGTTGGCGTTGATTTTGGAAGCAGTCTGGTAGTCTTCTCCAAAGGCAAGTTTCATTTCAGAATCAACTTTAGGTTCGTGTTGCATAGAGTATTCCAAATCTAATCCATTGGTATTTGGTGCTTCGTTTTTCATTTCGAAAGAAACCATGTAAGGTTTAGATTCTTGTTTATCAGATTTTTTCTTGAGCTCAAAAATAACTTTCGATTTGGGGTCAACATTACTCTTAGCGAAAGCTCCTGTTGCGTGGTATTTGATGTTTTGGTCACCTTGGAATTCAACTGAAGCATCATATACCTGGCTTCTCACACTCTTGATACCAGCTGCTGCGCTCTTCATAGCTTGTTTTTGGCGTTCCTGAGGATCTTCTGAATCAGAAACTTGTTGCACTGAGGAATCTCCATTTTTGTAGTACTCTTCTTGATGACCAAGTCGAATAACGATTTTCTTAGTTGAGGACTTATCAACAATATGAGTTACGTTCATTTGACTTTGTTGGATTTCAGCGTCGTTCCACAGAGCATAATGAGCGCCAACTACACCTTCTTCATACAAGATTCTCAACATTTTCTCGGTGTCAAGGAATTGCCTTTCGTGTCGCATCTGTAAACGCATAGCCACACCGGTTTGACGTTCGCCGAAGGTTTGATCGTAGTGGCGGAGATTGTATTGCTCAATGGGGTGAGTGTTTGGTTGAGCTGATATTGGCTGGAAGTTTGTGATTTCAATTCTAGAAGTATAAGGCTGAGTGGAATACTGGAACAGAGATATTTCGCGTTCGTCTTTGCATGGTTTAATTTCAGCCTTCAGTTGACCTTGTTTGACATCGACATCGATGTTAGCTTCGATAGGAACAAACACTTGCCAATGTTTGTCATAACCAGCAATGTACTGGTGGTGATCAAATGGAGTTACGAAAGAAAGTTGACCCTGAGTTTTGCTGGACATAGTAACAGTTACATCAGACACAATTTGAATGGAGTCTGGTTTGTGGATTCTGTCATCCTGGAACGTTTGTGGGGTTGCTGTTGCTTTAATGGTTCCCTTTGCTTTGAAAAGTGTTGGGGTATCACGGGTAAACAAGAATGGAACACCCATTTCTGTTGGGAAGGACAATGCCATTTGTTCTCTGTTGATGATCTTGATGAAGTTCATTTTCTTGCCTTGTCTGAGTTCATCCTCATATCGTTTCCAATCTGCTAACAACAAAATACATAAATTATCTTTGTAAAAACGTCGTAACTTACATTACCTCTAGTGTACTTCTCAATTGTTCTGTTATCAAACGAAATCATTTGGAAGGCTGAACCAAATCCTGCAATCAAATTTCCTTCAAGCTGTTCCCGGTTTTCTCTTTGTAAGTTAAGTAAGGATGCAATACGTTGACTGGACCATTGGTTTCCTTTCTGCTGATCGAAATGTTGGTTCTGCTGCTGCCTGTCTTGGAATTGTTGTTGAGTCTGCAATTCAGCTACATGAATTAATTCATTGATGCTGGAAACAAAGCCACTGAGGCTGTGAGTGTCTTCGCGTTTTCCTTTGTAGTCGTTGGTGCTATAGTATTTGAATCCCTTTGGTACGAAGCTATCTTCTGAGCCCAAAGTAAATATGACGTCTTCGGGTACATAACCGAGTTCTTCCATGAAGTGCCTAGTATTGTGGGAACGATAGCCGTGTTGAATGCCGTATTCCTTTTTGTTTAGGAGGGGTTTGGCAGACTGAGCAGCTATGCGGCTATAAAAGAAAATTTTATTTATTTTATTAAATACCTATGAAAATGCGATACTCACAAGTGTTGGTAACGGGTTGGTTTTAGTTGGGAAGCTTCTTCAATCGATTGTTTGACAGCTGCATTTACGTTTTCATGTTCGTCGATATTGGTGTAGGAAGCCATATCCTGTAGTGTTTCTGCTGAAGGTTGGGTGTACATCAGACGGTGTACAGCGATGACTCTCACTTCCTCAGATTCACCGGGATTTTGGTAAACCCTGAATAAAACCTTCCTTGCTTCTTTAGGGTACTTTTGGGAAAGGGTATCTAGAGCTAGAACCATTGCACCGCGTTGGAATTGCGAGGCTTGCTTTTTACCTTCGAGGTAAGGCTCAAATGCGTGGAGAATATCGGGATGTCCAATATTACCAAGAGCTCTGATCAAGACGTGGATTCTTGCGGTTTCGGCCTGAGAAATTGCTTCTTGGATTTGTTGAGTGTAATAGGGAATAATAGATTCTTTCAGATATTTCCTTCCTTCTTCGTTGTTAAAGTTCTTGAAGCTCTTTACTGGGTATTGTTTTCTGGAATAATCCTGATCAACATATACTTTGTGTACCAATTCACCGTAGGTGAGTAGAGCGGAAGCGTTAAGGGGCCATTCCTTTTGAACTTCATTACTTTTGACTAGTTCAAAGAGGGTCTTCATATACTCAGGTGTTGGTTGACGAACTGCGTGCATCATTCTTGTTAATATCCATGCGGACTCATCGTTTTTGAGTTTTTGGGATTGAATCCAATTTTTAACTGTTAGAAGAGCAGGTGATGTTCCACTTTCAGCTACACAGTCCCTGTAAACTTGCCATGTATCGCGTTTAGGTCCTTCTTCTTCATTAGTGTACAATTCAGCAGCAACTTTTTGCATTTCATCGGCATTCAAAAGCCTCATAAGAGAGCTGAGAGTTGTAGTTTTACTGAGAGTTTCGTGGAAATTTCTGGTGCGATCCTGAAGCTCGTTTCCAATTTCTTGAGCCAAAGTTTTAACCTCTTTGGGCACATCAGTGGCCTTTTTTATGGAAAGCCCGGAATATCCAACTGTGAGGGGCAGAAGTGGTGATTCGGGAGCCTCCTCTAGTTTTGGTTGTGGTTTTTTGTAGCTTTCTTCGGAGTTCTCTTGTGAGTCGAATTCAGAATAAGATTCTGCATCAACGGATCGGCGTGTTCTCATGTTCATCATTTTAGCTCTTTGGTAGATATCGTTGTTTCCATAGTTGTACATTGGTTGTTGGTAAGGACTTTTTTCTTGTACTTTGTTGTCATGTTCAAAAGGAGAGCCGTATGAATAAACAAGGTTACCAAGACGAACTGGTTGTGAAACAGGCTGAATAGGTTGGTCAATGCCTTTGATTTGTTCCAAAGTGACGTTCATAATACTCTGGACTGAGCCTTTTTGTTTGTCTTGCAATGTTGGATTTGCCATGATTCTGTTAACAGTGTAGGACTGCTGAATTGTATACTTTTTCAATGATCCGCAAATTATAAGACGACTAATAGCGTCTCTAACAAAGAAACCACCCATGAAATTGCTTCCTGGGGCATGGTTGTCCAAATTGCTACCGAATCCGTAGTTATAACTTGGAAGTTCGTGGCTGCTGTTGTAATCCTTATGCTTGGTTATTTCGATAACTTTACCATCTCCTTTATATTGGAGAGCTTGTTGGCCCCAAGGTTTACTTCTGACAACGTAATCAGGAAGTGGGTTGATTTTGTAAACAGTTTGAACGTTACCGGTAACGGTGTCTTCCATTGTCCTGTACATAGCTGAATCGGGATGATTTGGGGATTTTCCAGTATTGTATTCATTGGTGTTCAGTTGGAACTGACTGAGAACGCTCCTGATAATGTTAGCTTCCCAGTTGGAGATCTCTTTGCTGACAATAACATCGGAAATAACTCCAGATTTCATCTCAACTTGGAAAGGTTGTTTGGAAATATCCAAAGGCTTCCAGCTGAGTTCAGCATCGGGGATGTGAGTGTACCAAGGTTGAAGACGGCTTTGTACTTGACTGTACTGTGCATCAGAAATTTGTCCTTGAAGTTTGCCGTCAGTTTTGGATTGGAGTCTGAGTTTAGCTTTTAGAAGAATTCCAGAATATTGGTCAGATACTTCGTGCAAACTGGCTAGTGTTCGTCCTCGTACAAGATAAACATATTCGGCGTTATCTTTCCAGCCTGGGCTGGAGGCATAAGCCAGTCCCACTGGAATAGAGAAAAAAGTTGGTGAGAACAGGGAAATATTAATAAAAATACTTTTCACAATCGAGTAAATCACTGCAACGGAAAACTTAAAACTAACCCCTAAAGTGAAATATTGATTTTTTTCGTGGGGATCATTTACTAATATTTTAAGTGGGTAGTAGGTTATTATGTTGGTGAAAATTGTCTCAATTCTAATAGCATATCACCGAGAGGGGACCTGGCACACGCCTTGAACTATTCTATAGTCTTTGTAATATAGGGCAAATCATTTTTAAAAATTTAACCATGCTAAAATTAATTACCATATCTAGGATCAAGAAAACTGATGGCTAAGTGACTATTGGAAGTAACTCAATTGATAGTTTAATTCGAGTTTTAAATTGAAAATTATAATAAATGACAATCATAAGATTTTGGTACAATCTGAATGCTAGAAGTTCTTTCAATAAATCTAATAGACTTTCTGACAAAATGAAATAATCGAATTCTTTAGTGTAAAATTCTAAAAGGGCTTCTTCAGATATATATGGGGCCACCAATAAAATGCAAAAATAAAATTTTGAACAAAATCAAAAGAAGGAAACGAAAAATTAAAACCACAAAATAATTGCAATAAAATAAATTTTTGAAAACTTACCAAAAAAGCACAACGCTAGCTGATACAACATGGTTTGTCGGTGTGTTCAGCACAAACGTACCGAACTGTAGGATTACTGCACTATTTATACTAAATTTTAGATATATTTCTGCAACATTTGCAAATTTTGTAATGGATTTCAATCGTTGAAGTTAAACAGATACATATTAATTAATTGGAAAGATAAGCAATTCCTATTGATATAATTGGTTATTTGAGGCATATTTTAAAGTATGAAAATTCCTAAAACCACTTTACATAAAATATTCTTAAGGAAAACTTCCTAAAAAACATTAAGGGTACTAAATTCAAAGCATTATTCCTTCTAGAAAGGACAATTTAAAACATAAATTTGAACTGTTTTAGCAAATGAAATCTATACAGGTTGTACGGTTATACCAACAGTTAAGTAAATGATTGAAATGTTTTTATTTTTTTCGTAACCAATAATATAAGTATAGCCTATTTTCAAATTCTTTTTGAAAGCTAGTAAATTTTCTGCTACTATATAAATTTTTCACTTTTAAATGAAGTTTTGTATTGAAAAAGGGATATTATAGGCATTTTGGAGTTTTGAACTGTATATCACAAGTGCGGTTTTTTGTGTTTGTATAAGGATACATCATAGAGCATTAGGAAAAATTAAAGTTTATAAATTTTGTTATCCATTTATCACTAGACAGTATTTTCGGCTCCAATGATGTACCAAAAGTCTCCTACTTTAGTGCAAATATATTTTTTTAGTTGTCGCTAGTCGAGAAAACATTAAGTATTTTTTAATTCTGTTTTGTTTAGGATAAGTTATTTATTGTAAGTTTTAAAATTGACACCTTTGCCTTTGCGTCAAAAAGGTATAAGACAAAATTAAAGATTGCTCATTTTTGATCCACATATTGGTGTCATTGAACAATTGATTTCAAACTCTAAAATAATATAACAGAAGTTGGTGTTTATTTTTGTAGTTTGTTACAATCCTTGAAAATATTTTAAGATTTTTTTAAATTGTCCTGTATTCATGATTTATTTTCCTTTTTTAAGTGACACTATTTTTTGATACATAGAGCCGTTCCCAAAATAAAATTTAGAACCTGAACTTGATATTATCAAATCCTATAATAGCGGTTAGAATTAAAAAGTAATGAATAAAATAATATTTCTTTTGAACAACCAACAAAATTTGCATTTGTTGGAACTGTAAGAGAAAGAATAGCTCGAATTTTACCTTGAGAAAATATTAGAGTTATTTTTAAATGACAACTTAAATTGTCAACCCTATTATGTAATGCTGAGGCAAAAAGATACAGGCATGTATATGAAATTCGGAGTTTATACGTAGCTATGACCGTCTATATAAACTGCAGAAACTTCAAACCCCGTTATGATGAACACCTACGTTCATTTAAATTAAACAAAAATAATTCTACTCTTGATAATCATCGTTTACAGACAAATCATACTTCCCCAAATTAGATGATACACATAACACACATGTATTAGGTACATTTTAGGAATTTTCCTGGTAGCCTAGAGTTATGTGAAAACGTCTACTTCTAGATCTATTCTTAATGATCAGTTAGATATAGGTACACAGTAGCCAATTATTTGGCTTTACTTATAGGTACCTACTATACATTTCGTTATCCAAAACCGTATTACCCTGTTTTACTTTTTAATTTACATTTTGTTTGAAAATGAGAGGTGTCTAAATTAATCACTCTAAAGTTATATTTTATACAAATTATATAATTTCATTCGTAATAATAATATCTCTTGATAATAATTGAATGGTTAGAACTAGTTGTTGATTGTATATGTACAGATCTTATAATTCTAAATACGATAGAAAATAATTTGGTCAAGTGCGAGTTGGACTCGCATACTAAGGGTTCCTTCAAGATTCTAATATCCAGTTTCAGACAAGCAGGGAATGAGTGCATTTTCTTATATTTACCCTAATATATTTTAAAGGAAGCGTTTTAAATTTATAAAAAATATACATTTTTATTTTCCACACATTCACTTTTTATTTTATTTGCCTCATGATTGACTTGATTTTTATAAAAATATGTATTTAATTTTCTAATTTGGTCCCCAAAATTATTTTACTACGAGCTTTCAGGGAAGCCTTTTATTATCTACTGTCTGATTTTAGGCTGTGTAGATTGGAATTTAAAGGGGAAATAGCTCAAGTTTTAAATAATAAATTATTAAATGTTAGATAGTGAAGTTTCTAAAGTGGGAATTAAGTCGATGTTTATATTTTTGTTAATATCATTTAGACAAATGATTTAAAAATATGAAATATTTGTAATTCATATAATGAGCCTTTTATTTGATATATTACATAATGCCTTTGAAAATTTAATTTTTATTTTGCATTTAGTTTTTATAATTTGGGGAATAAAGGTGGGAATGGGTAATTTTTTTTATATGTTTTTTAATTTTTTTTTTCCTCATATATTTGATTTGATATATTACATGATGAGTTAGAAATAATTTTAATTTTATGTGTTCCATTTGCTGTAATTTGCTCCCTAAACTTAATATTAGGGGTTTCTCCTTATTTTTCCAGTGAAGTTCAGGTGAGGTCATATAACCCTATTTTTTTCAAATTTTTACGGCTTATAGTTTCGGAGATAAGGTAGGGGGAATCTTTTAAATAATTTGTTTTAAAAATATGAAAAATATATTGTCCTCATAATGAGCCCTTTTATTTGATATGTTATAAGATGTGTTAGAAACAATTTTAATTTTATATTTAATTCTGTAATTTGCCCCCCAAAAATTAATAGTAAAGGTTTCTCCTTATTTTTCCGGTAAAATTCAGGTGAGGCCCTATACCTCTAATTTTTTAACAAATTTTGGTTTTTATAGTTTCTGAGGTAAGGGGGGAGCGGTCGTTTTTTTAGTTTTTCCCCCAGAAATACCCCTAAAATCAAAATTTCTTCATTTACGATATGTACTCAAACTGATCGGGTCACCAAACTATACACTGATACTAAATTTCAACCTTTTCCGTCCAGTAGTTTAGGAGGAAATTGCTGTGATGTTTAAGAGGGAGAAATCCTGAGTGATATAAGGTTATCTGTATATTGTATATACGGAACTCTAAAAAAGAAGAAAACATTAAGTTTTGGTCTATTCACTTGCAGCACTGAATAGAACTTTGACCCAGAATTTTAATGATCTAATACAAATGAGATGCTGGTTATTGTTTTATTTGTTTCAATTTTCTTTTGTTGAAGATTATTTTCATTTGTAAATTTTTCAATTTATACCCTTGATATTGGATTAAATCTATATTCATCGTGGTGCAGGGATACATCATAGAGATGCAAAAGCGTTAGAAGAAATTTTTTTCTTTATTTATTTGCTTTGTCTGTTCCTATCCCAGAAAGTAATTGAAACATGTTTAGAATTTTCTTTCGTTCAAGTGTTGTTGTCCATTGTAAGTTTTTAAATTGACATCCTTGAAATGGATTCATAAAAACACTATCACCAAACCTTTATTTGCTTAGACTTAAGGTCGTTTCAACAGTCAGACTGTCATCTTTATGGAGTTTTGGGATACTTCCGTATGTGTGGTATGATTCCCAAAAAATAAAAAATGCAAACTACAGATGTCACAATTATCATTCAGATCTCGAAAACTTGTAAAATAATCTGATTTTGCTCAAATAATGCAACAGCAAACTGCCTTTACTGAAATTTAAAGGGTAGTTAAAACTTAAAACACCAACTAGGCATTCAATGGCGGATCCAAGGGGGCTAAGAGGCTCATATGGTTGGTATGTCGAGATTGAGCAAAAGTTTCCAGGGAAATGATAGGTGTCCTTTAATTAGGAGAAAGATATAATTTGTAGCAATAAGAGTAATTACATACAAACAGCATAAAATATGTAGAGTATTGGTTTGAGAGTGTCACCCAAATGTCCTATGTTCCCGATTTGAAATTATCCAACGAATTATTAAAGAAGTACAATTCGGGGGTCTCAGATTTCCAAATAAATTTGTTGGAATATGTTAAAAATGATTCCAAACACTGTAATAAAGAGTACTCAACATTTTGGAGCATTTGCTATTTCAATGTAAGATTGTCAGACAGGGGTTTTAAAAAACCATTTTGCAGGATTTTCAATTTAAAGTAACGCGATTGATTCAATACTTTCAATAAGATATAAAAAAAAAACAATTTATACACTTCAATTTGACATACAGCGCAGAAAGCTGTTGTTATTAAACAAAAGTTTGTTACTTTGACTGGGGTGTATGATATAAGTTTCATTTTTACTTACATGGCATAAGATCAGGCAAAACAATCAAACAATTGAAATTAGTCATTCTTTTGGGTTTGAAAATGATATCTGCTTTACAAATGGTATGTATGGCTATTAATTGAGCTTTTAACAAGCATTTTTAGAGTAAATGGAGACTATGAACCATGATTTTGAAAATTAATGCAGGGTTTTAGAATTTTCACAGAGCCCCTTAACATTTGGGGCCATTTCATATCGCCCAATATCTTCGCTACGCCTTGTCACACTAGAAAAAAAGCGGAAATTACCTCCATGTCAAAAGATAAACTTTGACATTCATTAATGAAGGAGAAAAGTGACATACATTAACTGTACGTTTTCTTAAATAATAAATCATCAATGGGACTAGTAGATTATTTAATTAAACTAGTCAATATTATGTATAATATTAAATCAAGGCCATCTACTTTCATTTATGCGAGCATTATACACAAGTTACTTTCCCATGTAAATTGAGAAACAATTATGCTGCAAAAAATGTCATCTTCTAGTACTCTGCAAGTGCATAAAATGCAACTTTACATTGTGCATTGCAATTTCATATTAACGTTTAGTACAGATTTTACTTTTATGATTATTCCCGTTTTATTCTCTATTTGAAAAATTTTAATTAAATCTACACTAAACATCAGTTCGCAAAATGGGTTAAATTAAGAGTATGCATAAATAACTAAGAGTTCATAGTTGGTCTACGAAAAACCACCTTCTATTACACCCTAGTTCTTATCTACTACAGATTCTCAAATATACTCAAAAATTTGGGCAAATAAATTTTCAGCTATTTTCTCATCAGTATTAAAGACCAACAAAAATGAGAAATTGTCATGAATAGCTACGACTTATTTTAGGTTTAATGTAATTAGAATCAGCTGATTAGTAAAATCATAAACTACATTATCAATAAAAGAAAATACAGGCTTGTGGATATAATTTCGGCAACTGTTTTTTCTACTCTCTGCCTTATCGCTGGGTTCTAGTTGAATCGTTTAAAATTACTATCATCATTGAAAATTTTGCTAACCAAACATATCTCATTAACGGATGTTTATGTGATCATCGAGTTCATACTCGTTACCCTTTTAACTGTAAATGGCGCATTTAAAAAATTTAAACGTGTTCGTTTAACATAAGTCAAGCAATCCAATATCCAAAAGTTTGTTGAAAATTTGGGTGTTTTTTGATTATGATGATTATATGAACAAAGCATCTTGAATGCTACTAGGGTTTGCAAATTAATGCAGTTAAAAAAGTCAGCGTCACATTTAAATGTGTTTAAAGTTTGGTATAATATCAGGGAATAGTGAGTCAATATCGTCAAATGCGTGTTAAACTCTAGTAAAATATGATCATGGGCTACCTGGATCATATCTTAGGTAAAATTGCAAATAAACCAGCGCCAGTATAAACTATTTAAAAAATTCGAAGGAGATCGAAATTTTTTAACGTAAAGTTAAAACACCTCTATTCTTTTTACTTTTCTTGTTTGTTATTTTTCCAAAATCCCAATATCTGGAAACAATTGTGTGAAACTTTAACCAAGTCCACACTAAATAACCCTTCCTATATCCAACAGACATAACACACCAACTCACCTAGGAAACGGGATGTTTTAAATTTCACAATCTTTCACTTTGAGGTCAGGGTGCCCAAGAAATCCTCCCTGAGCATCCGGTTTTTCGAAATTTGCTTGGGAAAAACTTTCGTGTATATATAGAGTCGAATTTACCTTCCTTTTAACACGATTTAATTAACTTACTTTTTTGATATATTCGGATAAAATTTTGCTATCTATTTTAAAGTAACTTCTCGGGGCGCTAGAACATATAGCTCAATACCGGATGACAATTTCTGTCAACTACAAAATAAATTTATAAATGAAATCGATAATTTGTTTTATAATATTTAGGCCTGACATTCAACTTTTATTGGAATATGTTCTATATATGTGAGGTATTGTATAGGTTTTGCATTATTTCCTAACATTATAGTCGTATTGGTGACTATATAAGGGGCCATTTATTAATTAAGTAAGAGTCTCGGGGGTAGGAGGGATTAAAAATATGTACAGGGGCTTACCTTAGAGAGGGCGTAAAACCAATTCGTACGTAAGATTTTGTCGAAATTTAGCATTAGAAATATAGTTCGGTTTTTGAATGCCGAATGGTTCTCTTCATTTTATAATGTACAATTAGATTTATATCTTATCTTCCAAATTTTTGTTACTTATTAATATTTCAAAATCTTTAATGTGTTTATTTTATTTTCAGTTTAAATGTTGTAAATAATAATTATAGTACATTCTTGCCGCGTATTGATCTCATTTAATTTCAAAAAAGGAAGAGAGAAACAGTGTTACTGTATAACTGAGTACTTTCTAACAACGAGATAGAATCTTACGTAAGAAGAGAATTATTCCGTATCCTTACATGCTTACATGGGGGTAGGGGAGTCAAAAATCATCCTTATGTAATTAATGATTATCCTCTAAAAACAAGAAAAAATAGGACCACTCCAAGATACGCCTGGACAAAAACGAGTTTAAAGGATCCAAAATCCTCAAGTTGGCTTCGAGTAAACATTGAACACACAAAAAAAATACAAAAAAAATTACTGACGAATTGAGAACCTTCTTCTTTTTTTGAAGTCCGTTAAAAACAACACATATTCCAGATATCTTTTTTGGAACCAAATGAATTATAAAAAACCAAACAGATTTTCCTCTATATAACGATATTTATTAAGTATATATTTTTTAAATACAGAACAAAACACGTAATAAATGCTATGAATGCTAGATAAAATAATTTATTTTACTCTAAACCAGCCTTGTGTTAATTTGGCAAAATTCTTTTGTGGAAAAATTTCGTATTATGTACTATACGACTATTACTCAACAATGCTAGCCTAACAAGTCTGTCTTCTCGCACTGTACAGTTTATCCACCATTTAAGCCTGTGTAAAATGCTAAAACTGCGCTCTATAGTGCAGATAGTAAACAGCAAAGTATCCAATTAGAATTGCAATTAGATTTACTAAAATAATCTGAATCGAATTTATAATTAGGTATATCAGTTTGTCGTTTACCCAATTGATTTGCAACTGGTTCTAAAATATTTGAATAGTTATTTTGCACCAATAAACAAATCTCATTTAACAGGAAGGGATGTCGATAATATCTCACGTCAACTTTTATTATTATTGCAGATAGTATTATAAACTTCGAATCGAATAGGAAGGAGGATATTAATTCCGCCATCATTATTAATTGTTACCAAATAAACAGTTAATTAAAACTTACAAGGAAAATCTCATGTGAGACAGAGAGGGGGTTTACCACATCTTTCGAAATTTCACCAAGAGGGAGGGGGTCCAAATTTTCACAAAACATTTCAAATAATTAATTGACGCCTCTGAGTCAACAAGTGCAAGACTTGAGTATATCGAGGAAGTCACATATATATTGTCTGCTAATAGCTCACATGATAATATTAGTTAGATGGAATGATATAATGCCTAAAATAAATAAATAAAGTCCATCTTCTACAAGAACGAAGTATAAAATATGTATACTGTAGACAAGGAAATGTATATTTAAAACAGATACCAACAGAGAGGGATATCGAGCTACAATGTGAAAATATAAAACGCTACATGGAAACAGCAGCATAAGAAGTAATTGGATTTTGAATGAAGGGAGAGAAATGTACAACCTACATATAAATACTGCAAAATATATAACAAGATGCATCAAACAGATTTATTACCGAAATCGAACATGACATTCATGGAAGACAAACCATCGCATACAAAGTAATGAAAGTTCTATATTGAACAGAGAAAGACAGCAAACCTTCTTGTAAAGATGAAAGGACGTGACGAGAACATTATAAACAGTTATAGTACAAACACAATTCCTAACACAGAGTTCTAACCAAATCACGAAATATATCAAGGAAATAAATTAACATTACAAGAATTAGATGAAGCCCTGAGCAAAATAAAAAACTGCACACTTATTGGACCCTACAGAATAAACACAGAATAATTCAAATATGGCAGTACTGAAATCTTAGCAAGATGCTCTAGTAATCTCAATATTTAAGAAGAGAAAACGGCACGACTGTATCAACTACAGAGACATTGGGCTGAAAAAAATTTCATACCATAAATTATAGATGTTTGCTGAAAGGTAGTTGTGGCATGTCTCGTTTGTAATGTTCTGATTTGTTGGGAATAACACCACAAAACAAAAATCTGTATATTTCAAATAGTCCAAACCTTACAGGGGCTAAATCAGACCCCATTTTTAATGGTAATAAAACAACCGAACTGAACAAGAAAATTAAAAATTCGAAAGGTTCGCATTGACAAATGAAGTAATTCAGAATTTGACATTAAATGTTTGAGAATAAAACTGATCTAACCAATAGAATTTACTAATAATTATTTTAATTTGATATACAGTGAGGAGTGGAACAAATTTATTTAAAATTCAGGTGGTGGTTTTTCCTTCTGCTCGCTGATAATGTTTGCAATCATCAGGGCATGGTCTTCTCGATAGAGCATCAGCATTCTTATGGCTTGTTCCAGCTCGATGTTCCGTCTCGAAGTCGAATTCTTGCAACCACTCAATCCACCTTGCCACCTGTCCTTCAGGATTTTTAAACTGCAGGAGCCACTTCAGTGCTGCATGATCAGTCCTCAGGAGGAATCTTTTACCATAGAGGTACTTGTAGAAATGTTCTACCCCCTTTACCACAGCCAGGAGTTCCCTGCGAGTAACACAGTAATTCCGTTCAGACTTGCTCAAGGTCTTGCTGAAGTATCCGATGACTCTCTCCTGGCTCTCCTGGATCTGCGAAAGCACAGCACCAATTCCGACATTGCTTGCGTCAGTATCCAATACGAAGTTTCCATCTGGCAAAGGATAACTTAATACGGGAGCACTCGTCAAAGCTCTCTTCAATGTCTCGAATGATCGCTGACATTCCTCGTCCCATTGGTACTGCACCTTCCCTTCTGTCAGTCTAGTAAGTGGCTTGGCGATGTTGGCAAATCCGGCTACGTACCGACGATAGTACGTGCATAACCCCAGGAAACTTCTTAACTGGTGGATATCTTTAGGTATCGGCCATTCCTGGACAGCTTTGATTTTCTGTTTGTCAACAGCTACTCCCTGTACGGAAACTACATGTCCAAGATATTGCACCTCTTCTTGGAACAGCTGACACTTCTTCGGGCTTAACTTTAGTGCGGAACTTCGGAGTCGCCGAAATACCTCCTCCAAGTTCCTCACGTGGTCTTCAAAAGATTTTCCAACCACGATAATGTCGTCAAGATACACCAGGCACGTTTTCCATGAAAGCCCTTTTAACACTTTTTCCATCAATCTGTCAAACGTTGCTGGAGCATTACACAGTCCAAACGGCATCACCGTGAATTGATAAAGTCTTGAGCCTATGGTAAAAGCAGTCTTTTCTCGGTCTTCTTTAGCAAGTTCCACCTGCCAATAACCGCTCTTCAAGTCCAGGGTGGAAAACATCTTCGATCCAGCCAACGCATCTAGGGTATCGTCTATTCTTGGAAGGGGATAGCTATCTTTCTTTGTAGCGTGGTTTAATTGCCGATAGTCCACGCAAAATCGAGGCTGGCAGAAATAAATTGCGAACATCAACTTCATTTTTTCAAATGGAAACTTTTGTTTTTTATTTCGTTTTTGAATTCTGCAATCCTATACTGAAAATTAACAGTTATTAAAAAATACATTTATTTCAAAATTGAAGAAAAAAAACATCAACACATCAAATTAAATGTTCAAATTGTTGACCATTAACTTCCTGACAATACCTAAGACGGTTTTCAAATTCTCGTTCAACACTTCATTTAGCGTTTGTGGCAGGATTCGTTGTATTTCGGCCCTAATTCTATTCTTTAATACCTCGATATTTTCCTGCTTATTGAAGTAGACTTTCGATTTCACATAAACCCAAAGATAAACTAGCTGGGCATTCGAAATTACCTCTCCTTCCGATCCATCTATTTGGGAAAATATTGTCAAGATAATCTCGCACTGTTCGCGAGTAGTGCGGGGGCGCTCCATGCTGTTGAAACCATACCGAATCTGCCAGTATATTGGGGTTTTCACCATTCGAGTAAAGTTCTGTTAAACAGGGTATTATGTCATTTTGTAATAGGTCTAAATACTTTTCCTAGTTAAGTGTTCCCTCAATAAAAAAAAGACCTACAATTCCGGCCCATACTTTAACTTTCTTGGAAAACTGTGTCTGACTTTCCATAATCCAGTGTGGGTTTTCTGATGCCCAATATCGAAAATTTTGCCTGTTTACTGAACTATTTAAATAAAATGTTCCTCGTCGGAAAAAACTATCTTACTTGAAAAGTGCGGGTTGGCATTGCATCTATCCATCATTATTTCGCAAAATTTTACTCTCCGGTCCAAATCACCTTCAGTAAGTTCCTGAACTAAATGAACTCGGTATGGATGCCATTTATTTCTATGCAAGCATTTTAGAACAGAAGATTTACTTATTGACTGTTCTGCGACTATTTGTCTATTGGATTTGTTAGGATTTTCTTGTAAATCGAGCAAAACATTTAATTGTTTATCTTCTGGTATCTCTTACGTGGCCAAATTCTAGAAACTTTTTTTTCTATTTTACTAACTACCGATCGTGTAATAGGCCGTTCCGGGTACTTCGTATTAAACAATTCGCAAACTTCAGCTTATGTTCGAGTTCTGTGGCCATATCCTACCATCCTCAAAATATCTATTCGCTACTTTTCATTTAAACGCGCCATTCTTTGAAACTTTGCAACTGCACTTCACAACTACTTATTTGAAGTAAAATTATAGTACAATTTCTATGGAAATAAACAAGTTTTAAAAACTTCAACATTAAAAAACGGTTACCATTCATGCGACTAAAACACCATGTTTTTACCGTTGTTTTATTAACTTTAGAAAGAAATGTAATTTTTTAAATAACTGTTAATTTTCGGTATAGGACATTGTACATGTAAATAAAATAAAAAAACAAATGTTTCCATTTGAAAAATGAAGTTGATGGTCGCAATTTATTTCTGTCCCACCCTGTATAAATTAGTTTATCATCATAATAACCGCAGTCCAAAAAAAAACCGACGTGTCCGAGCGTTTTCCCGAAAAAAACAACATCTAAATTTTAAATAAATTTGTTCCAACCCACGCGTCCTTACTTAGGTACGGTTAGCACCAAAAATTGTAAAGATTATGTGAAATAACAAAGCTTCTTTCAAATTGGAAGAATTTGAAAGAGTTATCTTCAAAATTTCATGTGGCGGTACGACTATCTTATAAGATGGTGCATTCGCCAAAAATGAAACCAAAGAAATGCTGATGTTCCAGAGATCCCATTAAAATCATAAGTGGAAACCTAGGAAAAATGAACTATCCCGATACAGGGTTGTTCAAAAAGGCATTAACATTATTAATTTCATCCTGGATCATTGGTAGCCAGGAATGACCGAATTCCACAGAAGTACTAGCGACACAATCGCTTTTATTTAATAAAATTAAAGCAGACCCTTTCAGTTTTCGTTTTGTTTTGTCTTCTTCTCTTTGTGTAATATTGGTGAATATTGAAATTGTATGTGTGTATTATGACTTAGGTTCCAGGCATGGTAACAATTTTTTGACTTTTGGAATTGTCGTTTCTTTTTATATTTTTTGTCTTCATTTATTCGAACATTTGTAGGTCTAGAGGTTTCTCCAATATACAATTTTTTATAATGGCAATGAATTTTATAAATGCAATTTTTTTAATTTGGGTTACGAATTGGTTTACTTTTTGTTATAATTGATTTAGTGTCTGTGTTGTTTTGAATGTTGTTTTAATATTAAATCTGTTGTCGAGGCGTTTCAGTCTTTCTGTAAGGTATGGTTGTTGTAATAATGTGATTATCAAGGTTTTTAGTATTGTTTGGAGTAACGTCGTGTTGAATGTTTGTGATTTTTTTTGTGTTCAATTTTATCTAACTCCTTATTGATGAACTTTTTAGGATAATTGTTAGCATTTTTTAAATATAAATCATATACTAAACGCCCTTAGTGAAAAATCTGACCAGTGAACAACAATGCAGGTTCAGAATTGGAATATCTTGCAGTGATAATATTTTTACTCTAAGATAAACCATTGAAAAACGCCGAGAATATAATCTATAAACACACAAAGCGTTCATAGATTTGGAAAAACTTTTAACCGAGTCGACAGAACATTATAATCGAAGATTTTGGAAAAAAATACAATATGATCAACCAGTATTCAGAATATCAATAAGGATGAATTTTTATACAGCCAACCAGTAATACATTTTGTACCCCATTTAAAATTTTCAAATACTTATCTGTTGCATGAAAACTCTGAGAACAGGCAAAATATTCAAAGACCTCCTCATCAACCATTTTGAAATTATTTATATGTCATCAGGTATAAATAGAATTCAACATGAAAATATCCACACTGGTAAAACAAAGACAATGGCATTAAAAGGTTCAGAATCTGTACGATGCAAAATAAGTTTAGATATCACATATAACTTTAGATATCACATATAACTATGAAAAGGTATTAAAACTAAAATAAACAAATTAAAACTGATATGTGGGACAATTAATAGAACATTAATAACGTTAGAAGAGACGCCAAACTGAAATTCTACAAAACTATGACTAAACCAATGTTATTCTATGTTAGTGACAGCTGAATAATAACAAGCAACCAGATGATTAGAATTAAAGCTGCAGAAATGGCAGATAGGATCAGAAGTTAAGGTATACGCATTGAACTAAAAATATAAAGTATATTAAATAAAATTTCACATAATAGAACAAAATGGAAGTGTTGGAAGACCTAAGCAAAGATGGAAATTAATATTAAAAGATGGATTAAGCAAAAATACCTAAACCCTAAACAAGAATTTTTTGAAAATTTAGTGTTCTGAACATTTTAACATTATTCATAGTTTTTTATACACCCCAGTGATTATTTTCCCAATTTTTGGCTTGTACGAAAATGACGCAAATCTATGATTATATTTATGAGCAAAATAAACTCCAAAAAATTGTAAACTTTGTACTAATTAATGGCATCCGAAAACCATTAAGTTTATCGCATGTTTTTCTTTATATCACAGAAATTGTTACAATTTACGTAAATTTGAAATAATTTCATTCACAAATTGATTAAAAAGAAGTAATATTATCTTCTTTCGCGATTATGTAATTAATGAGTTATAATTGAAAACTGATGAGACTGCACTTGGGAACCTTATCAATGAAAAATTTCATTCATTGGTATAGTAACATAGACTTTCATTAACAGAATCGGTACAAAATAATTAACGAAAATTTAATTACTCAGCAATTGATAAACGAAGTAATCTCCCATGTGTTAGAAAAATCAATTAAACTAAAGCAGATATTTCCTTTGAATAATCTTAAAGCTTCATTTAGAAGTTATTTCCTACAATAGCATTGTCTAGTGCGAACGAAATAGCAAAAATGGGAAATAGGCCTGTATTTGTAGAAATGAGTTCTAGATAATAGTGTAATAATTGTATCGACGTGTGGGATCTCAGAAAGTTGTGGAATTTTTTTTATAAACAATTAATAGTTGAAAATGAAATTTGTTTAGAATGAATGTTTCTAGAAGTCGGATGACATGCAGTTTTGAAAAATGCTAAGATTTTTGGAATAATGGAAAAATTTTGAAAATTTGTGAAAATTTTGAATTTTCTATTGGATGCAGAATATTTACTCTAATTTTATTGAGTCGGTCTGTATTGGAGCATTAATAGAGCAACAAATAATTTGTCGGCTAAAAATAAAAGAAAATTGCAAGAGCTGCCAAATCTGAAATAAAAAAAATACAAATTTGAAATTGTTTGTATATATAAAAGCAGAACACCTTTATCAAGTACAAAAGTTCAAACTAGATTTTTTATATTCCAGTGTGTTTTTATTTCTCAAATAACAACCCTGTAAACAAAGTTTTGAACACATTTCAATTATTCAAAATCGAAAGGAACAGTGACAGACTAAGGCTAAAGCGGGCCCTAGGCAACATATAATTATACGCCTATTTTTCAATCATGACACATACTTTACGTTTAGTAGTTTGGTTTAAAGCAGATAGTATGCGGTACGGGCCCTAGGCACATACCTAGGTTGCCAAAGCCTTAGTACGACCCTGGAAAGGAACGACCTTTCCCAGAGCTTTAGCACCTATTTTAGATATTATCTAGAACCCATGCTTTCAAAAAACAGATCTGTTGTTGCAAAAAATATCTTAATTTTATCTGATCTGTTCTGAGTAATTGTAAAAAATGTTAAAATACTCTTAACATCTAGAGAGAGATTTCTCGAATAGCTTGATAAAACTGGCAGTGCCAAATCGGGAGAAATTAAAAAAGTATATATCTCAGAATTTGTTGTTAATTAGTTGATAAAAAATCGATTTAGTTGCTCAATGCGATCTCGAGCAACTGACAACAATTTACGTAAAGGTAGCAGGAAAATAATAAATACCAAATAATCAAAAAAAAACAAATAGATCACAATTTGTTGCTAATTTGTTTCTATAAGACCCCACCAGAAAAAAATATACAGTGATGAGCAAATGTGTGGAACCAAGTAAATATCTCTGGAATTATTAGAAATATCACAATGAAATTTGGAAGGTTGATACTGAAGTAGATTGCCTATTTGTGTCCAAATTTTTTTACAATTTTGAACTTCCTGTTTTACCGGAAGTAATGTCGATTTTAAAATTTGCAATGAAACACCCTGTATAGTATTTTAGTTTCTGATGAAACATTTTATTGCGAATACAAAAATCTCGGGTTTGATATTGTTTACTTCAATACCAACCGAGATATTAACAGAAAAGTAACTAATGAAAGGAAAAATTCGATGGTAACTAAACTCGGTTCAGATTTCATTTACGCCCGAAATAAACAAACCGCTCGGTAAGAATTTGTATTTCTATTGGCCAATCGGTGGCATAATACCGCCACAGCCAACAGCACTGCTTGTTCCATAGTCGAATTCACGTGTGTTTGTTTAAATCAGGCGCAAATTAAATCTGAATCAAGTTTAGTAGTCCATGAAATTCATTGCAGAAGTGACAGTAGTTTTTTTTATTTGAACGTAAAAAGATTCTATTGTTTTAATTTGATCGTAAAATGGCCCAATTAAGTGAAAGAGAAAGAATAGAAATATTAATGATGATTGGGTATGGGGAGAGGAAAAGGACCCATTAAGAAGTTTGTGACCTTTTTAACATTTTTCATCCGAATACACAAATATGCCGTTCAGTAGTGACGAAAACTTTGCGAAGGTACGACACAAGTGGAACAGTTAGCAATTTACCAAAAAGTGGACGGTTAAAAAGTGCAAGTAATGAAGGTGTAGCTCAAAATGTTGCTATATCTTTGGAAGAAAATCCTCACTTATCCACTACCGACCTTGCCAATATGCATGGAATTAGCCGTCGTTCAGTAGGAAGGATATTAAGGCGAGAAAAACATCATTCATACAAAATTCGCCTTGTTCAAGAACTCTCCGAAGACGATTTCGACAGACGTTTTTTGTAACCGTGATAATAATTTTATAAGAAATGTGGTGTTTTCAGACGAGGCTACATTTTGTTTAAATGTTACGGTTAATCGATATAACTGCCGCTACTGGTCGCAAAGTAATCCTAATTGGGTACAAGAGGCTCATACACAACATCCCCAAAAATTGAACATTTGGGTCGGCATTTATAACAACAGAATCGTGAGACCCTTCTTCCTACAAGAAACTTTAAACGGAGATAGGTATTTACAGCTCTTGGAGACACAAGTTATTCCGGCATTGGAGGTAAATGGACAATTACCAAATAATATCTGGTTTCAGCAGGATGGAGCACCACCCCATTACGCTCGCATTGTTCGAGATCATTTAGATAGGACATTTCATCACAGACGAATTGGAAGAAGGGGTACTTATGAATGGCCTGCACGAAGTCCCGACCTTAATCCACTAGACTATTTTCTGTGGGGTTACTTAAAGTCTAAGGTTTATGTTGATAGACCAAATAATTTGTAAGAATAGCTGCAAGGATAACTCAAGACATCCAGAGAATTACACTAGAAGTAATAGCTAATGTTACTAGAGAATTTAAAAACCGACCTTATTGTCAAGAAGTAAACGGTGCTCAGTTTGAACATCTAATACATTAAGTTTATTTAAGTTAAGTTTCAATGTTTTGAAAATCACTTAGATTTAGTTAATAATTATGATTATGTATTTCTTTAATGGATATTAGATTTTTCCTTTCCTTAATTACTTTTCTGTTAATATCTCGGTAGGTATTGAAGTAAACAATATCAAACCCAATATTTTTGTATTTGCAATAAAATGTTTCATCAGTAACTAAAATACTATAAAGGGTGTTTCATAGCAAATTTTAAAATCTATATTACGTCCGGTAAAACAGGAAGTTCAAAATTGTAAAAAAAATTTGGAAACAAATAGGCAATCTACTGCAGTATCCACCTTCCAAATTTCATTTTGATATCTCTAATAATTCCAGAGATATTTACTTGGTTCCACACATTTGCCCAAAAAAATATTAAAATTTATAATGGCCATGTTAGCTTAACTCTCGATTATTCAAGAATAAATGACAAAAATAATTTTGTTGCTCATGGTAGCAATGTCTTTTGATACCTGCCTTGGGACTCCGATCAATAGAAAACTTTTGTAGAATCAAAAGTGACGTCACTTGAAAATTGTTCGTACTCATAACTCGTATCATCGCTATACAACAACGGTTATACCTTTTGACGACAAAATAACGTCACTTTTCGATTCTACAAAAGTTTTCTATTGATCAGAGTTTCTGACCGGTATAGACTTAAACGGGCCCCGAGCGATTTATTTTGTTCCCACTCTTAAATTCAGTTATATATACTAAATACATAATTAAAATTATTTGAGGTTTCATTCAGTTGAGGCGAGCTCTCAACTGATGAGGGTTCCCTACTAGAAACAATATAGTATCTTGCGTTCAATGGATTGAAAAATCTCGAAAATGTAGTATTGTAATTTCTTTTAAATAAGTTTTAGTTAACTTACGAATTTTTTCGTGTGATTTTTGCTCTGGGATTCTGGAATTTTTGAGAGCTTAACTGAAATGACCATTTTAAATTTTAATACTTTTACAAAAAAATGTTTTTTTTTTGTTGGAACGTTACAACAAATTAGCAAGAACTTTGGTTAGATTTGATTTTCTGATTATTAATATTTAGATATTTTTCCTGCTACCTTTACGTAAAATTAGCATTGTCGTCGATTTCTCGAAATCAGTTTGAGCAACAAAATCGAATTTTTAGCAACTAATTAGCAACACATTAGCAACAAATACTGAGATTTTTCTTTTATGTTTGCCGATTTGGTACTGTCAGTTTTACAGAGCTTTCGGGAAAGTTGTATTTTAAGTAGAGTACCAAATTATTCTGTATTAGTTTCTGCAACCAATAACTATTTCAAAAAATTGCTCTGGTTATTGCTTGTGTCTTAGACAAAGTCTTTCCTGCAGATGATCTGAGAGAAATAAATGTCTACAATAATTCCAACAGTCTGTCTGTCTGTCTGTCTACAATTAAGTGTATTGTATATTGTGTATACCTTTCTGTTGTGGAAATTTTTCAACTCCAGGTCTGGAGACGTTGTCAATAATTGCAAAGATGCACATTTTTTGTGTTTGTCAAATACTTTTGACAGTGACAGCCTGTCTGTCTTTCCGATCACTGGTTTCCGCTATTATGTTTGACTAGAAATAACTATTTCTATTGAGCTCTAAAGACTGTGCTCCGATGTCTGTATTTTTAATAATCATGCAGCCAGCTTCCTTAAGTTTGCACCTTTTTAAATTCTCTTCTTTCATCTCGATCTTATCGTTGTCCCAGGCTACTCAAAGGCTACAGTGCTGCTTAATAGGAGATTGTCTGAGTATGATTTGTCCAAGGAAATGATGCTTTTTTCTTACTTCTAGAGGTTTCGAAGTCTTAGCTGTATATGTATGGCCACAAACACCAGGTACACTGTGCACACAATTCTTAGAATTTTGAGCTGCTTTAACCGGTTTTTTGTATGGGTGAGAACAGATCTCAATTTATTATTCGTTTAAGAAACCTTCTTAACGTCGTATTTGTTTTCTAAGGGCTTAATTTTATGGAATAATCCCGAAATATATGGTATTGTACTCATAATTTTGTTTGTATTTGGTTGTTATTAAAGATGTGTTGGCTGTTGGTGTTTCGTTGCACTGACTTTCGCTCTATTTCAGTAATAGTTTTATTTGTAAATCCGTTTGGATATTTATTTTGTATTAGATGCTCTTTAATAGTGTTTAACTTCGTTGTTAAATATTTAACTGGATGAAAATTTATTTTTTGCTTTATCATATAAATAATTCATAAAAGTTGGAATTTTAAATATATATAAACAGAAATACTCGTATTAACAAGTTTAAACATCTCTAATATGAAAAATACTACAGTGTTTAACTCCAAATAAAAATTTTACTAATAAAACAATCATAAATTTATGATATAAACAAATAACACCAAAGGAACAGTAAATAAATTAGGGAACAGTGTTAATTAATCAATTAGTAATAGCTTAATATTATTTATTAATTTATAGTTCAATAGTTTATAGAAAACAAAATTGTTTAAAAAACAATTAAATGTATAATTTGCTTCTTACCAACTGTTACTATATATTTGGTGACAAATGTTTTGAAATTTAGAGAAAAAAATTCCAGTGTTAAATTTTTCTTTCGCTATTATCGAATAAAAGTTCAAATAAGTTATATTGCATTAAAATATAATTTTTTGTTACTGATACACCAAACAAGTCTCACTGCAATAACTAAAAGCTGCAGTACACAACTACGGTGGAAATATTTTAATTGCAAGTAAACCAGTAAATTGCGTTTTTTTCTTGAAAATTTAAAATTTCAAATAAATGGTTCCATAATTATATGACAAATAAGGAGTAACAAATATAACAAGAAACGTTTAATTAACGATTATCGGTTTTTTGAAAAAAAGCGCGGACACGTCGGTTTTTTTTTTTTTGACTGCGGTTTTTGTGATGATAAACTCATTTATTCAGGGTTGGCCAGAAATAAATTGTGACCATCAACTTCATTTTTTCAAATGGAAACAGTTGTTTTTAATTTTATTGTTTAATTCTGCATTGAATTTTAAGTATTTTTCATGTACAATGTCCTATACCTAAAATTAACAGTTATTAAAAAAATTACATGTATTTCAAAATTGAAGAAAAAAAACATCAACATATCAAATTAAATGTTCAAATTTTTGACCATTAACTTCCTGACAATAACTAAGACGGTTTTCAAATTCTCGTAACACTTCATTTAGCGTTTGTGGCAGGATTCCTTGTATTTCGGCCCTAATTCTATTCATTAATTCCTTAATATTTTCCGGCTTATTGAAGTAGACCCCAAAGATAAAAATCTAACAGGCTTTGATCTCGAGACCTAGCTGGCCATTCGATATTACCTCTCCTTCCGATCCATCTATTTGGGAAAATATTGTCAAGATAATCTCGCACTGTTCGGGAATAGTGCGGGGGCGCTCCATCCTGTTGAAACCATACCGAATCTGTCAGTATATTTGGGTTTTCAACATTCGGGTAAAGTTCTGGTTAAACAGGGTATTATGTCATTTTGTAATTTGTCTAAATAATTTTCCGAGTTAAGTGGTCAATCAATAAAAAAAGGACCCACAATTGAAGTACCCACAATTCCGACCCATCCGTTAACTTTCTTGGAAAACTATGTATGACTTTCTATAATCCAATGTGGGTTTTCTGATGTCCAATATCGAAAATTTTGCCTGTTTACTGAACTATTTAAACAAAATGTTGCCTCGTCGGAAAAAACTATCATACTTGGAAAGTGCAGGTTGGCATTGCATCTATCCATTATTATTTCGCAAAATTCTGCTCTCCGGTCCAAATCATCTTCAGTAAGTTCCTAAACTAAATGAACTTTGTATGGGTGCCATTTATTTCTATGCAAGCATTATAGAACAGAAAATTTACTTATTGACTGTTCTGCGGCTATTTGTCTAGTGGATTTGTGAGGATTTTCTTCTAAATCGAGTAAATCATTTAATTGTATATCTTCTGGAAGATGTTTGGTTTTGTAATTGTCTCTTACGTGGCCAAATTCTAGATATATTTTTTTGTATTTTACTAACTACCGATCGTGTAATATGCCACTCTGGACACTTCACATTAAACAATTTGCAAACTGCAACTTGTGTTCGAGTTCTGTCGCCATATCCTACCATCGTCAAAATTTCTATTTGCTGCTTTTCAGTTAAACTTTGCAACTGCACTTGACAACTACTTATTTGAAGTAAAATTATAGTACAGTTTCTATGGAAATAAACAAGTGTTAAAAACTCCAGCATTAGAAAAAAGGGTTTCCATTCATGCGACTAAAATACCACCAACAATCATAAAAACCAGACGTAAATAAATGGGTTCAAACCAACAAACACCTTATTTTTACCGTTGTTTTCTTAACTTTAGAAAGAAATGTATTTTTTTAATTGCTAATTTTCGGTATAGGACAATTGTACATGAAACATACTTAGAATGATGTTTCCATTTGAAAAAATTAAGGTATAAATGAGTTTATCATGACAAAAACCGCAGCCCAAAAAAAACCGACGGGTCCGAGCGTTTTTCCAAAAAAAAAAACAACATTTGAATTTTACATGAATTTGTTCCAACACACGCGTCCTCATAGTATGTACAACAGAAGGAAGTTCACATTGTAGAGGAACATCTGTGAGGAAGACTTTCTTTAAGAAAGAACCCGTAATTCGGGCAGTACAAATTTCAAATAATGTGCAGAAACGATGTTAGGAGAGAAGATTCCAATGATGATAAGAAATTATTAATTAATTATAGTACCAAATATTTATTCGTAAGAATCTGAAAATAAAGTACCTACTGGATAAAGTTAACGCCCCACTAAATTATGTTATAATAGTGATAAAGAATTGGCAATAAGTGGTTTTATAACATAATATATTTTAATGCTTCAGCATTTCATTTTGGGGCTCTAATTTTTTTTACTATAGTATGTGATCAAAAGCTTCTGATCTTGGTCGAGGCCGTAGCCCGAAACTTTTTTCGAAGGGGTTGGTTCTTTTTTTTAGGGTGATCAATTGATTAGGACGGCAAAATTTATATTTTTGTTGATGTATTTCCAGTATATGAAAATTAATGAGATAAATACATTTCGCACACTATCAGCAAATATGCATATCAAACTCCTTCGTCCGTAAAAACTCCAATATGTAGAGAACTTTGGAAGCTCCAGATGAGTTAGTTAAGAATGAAATTAACTGCTCACATCTAAATGACGAGTTTTATGGTACCAGAATACCCATGAGACGCATATAAGTAGCATGGCGAACTACATAAACCACGTTAAACGAAGTTTCGGTCAAAAATCTTATAAAATGTCTCACCATATAAATATAAAACAGTAATATATTTTATATTCTAGCATCTCACTTTCAATTAGAATTTTACTAGAATCGATTCAGACCTTAGAATATTGGATGTTTTACAATACCCAGATTTACTGTTCAATTATACTAGTTATTCCCAAAAATTCAATTTAGACAAGAAAAACATCGTAATCACACAATTTTTGTACATTTTCAAGTTGAAATAATAAACTTTCAAGAAAACAAATGGTTGAAAAACTAAACAAAATTCACCAGAGAACAAAAATTTTGTATAATTGACTTTTGGAACTTTTGTAAACTTAACTCTGCTTTTTCACATTGCGACTTCTGTTAAGTTGCTTTGGTATCGCAGTATTCTGTGCTTGTATGAAAGATGGGTGTGTTAACTGTAGGTATATTTCTTTTTTCTAATTACAGTAGTCTATAATTCACTCTAAATAAAATTTGGATTAATCGTCATAAAACTTTATTTAAATATGGTATAATTAAAATTAAACACAGCGTTTTGGAATTTGAATGGCAAGGGTTTTGCTCTCGGACTTGTGGGTGAAGTCTGGATTTCCGCCATTGTCGATCTGGCCCTTCCAGAGCTGTGCCACGCTGGATTTTTGTACGCAGTGTACTGGAACGTCTCTTTCAACCGATTCAGTTGGTTCACATCCTTCAACACAGACAGGCATTGGACGGATGGTGAAGCATACTTCGCCGTTTTGCTGGACGTATTTTGTCCGGAACTCTGTACACTGTCCAGAAACTTGTGCCTGCCAGGATTGAGTGTTGCCACCAGTTACGACGTCAACGTACAATGGAAAATCTTTCCTGATGCACTGTCTGTCTTTGCCTGATTTCAGCTCTTGCCTAACTTGTTTGCCCTGTGAACCCTCAATTTCGTAACTCTTGATGAACTTGTGATGATCTGCAGTGTAGCAGAGGTCAGGAGCTAAGAAATCTTCGCTTTTTGCATTGTTGAACTGACCACAGATACCCCTGGTTGAGTCTTTGAATTTACCGTTCAGGACTGTGAGCATGACACGTTGTCCATCGTAGATGACGTAAAATTCGTCCATTATTTGAGCTTTTATTTCACCATTGGGAAGAGGGTAAATCTGTATGTAGCCATTCTCATCGCTGTAACTGTGTTTCTCATCAATTTGAATTTGCTGTCCATCAACAGTAACTTTGGCACGACCGCTTTGTTGACTTTGGTGTTGTTGCGGTGTCATTGTTATGTCAACAATTTGGAACTTGGTTTGTGGAGAACTGAGAGTGATTTTTACATCTTTGCTAGATACGCCATTCCTTTTCACAAGTACTATGTAGTTTTCTTGTTGGTGCTTAAGTTGTTCCACGAGTGAATGACGATGTTCTTCAAAGCGGGCTTCTTTTGGAAGGTATTGAAGCATTACGGTCCATTTATCTTCAACGTCAGCTGGGTATGTTTTGTTGTTGAATGTACTGATTTGGGTTTGGTCGACAGTACAGTAAGCTGAAAATTAATAAAAAATGCATAAATATATAGTAGAATTTAAAAAAGTTTTAGACTTACGTCCGTAAGAGTTCATTCCCCAAGTTTTAGCCATAAGTCGTGCTCTAGTACTGAATGCTGGATTCAAAACTAAAACTTCTTTTACCCATTCATTAACAGGTATATTCTCAATTTGGAGCCCCTTATTTGCCGTTGCTACGGAAACATTAACTGATCTTAGATCTGGATCAAATTTAGCCTGCAATGAAACTTCGTTGTCTCTTTGCGATCGTTGTTGCCTCTCAGACAAAGTACTTGGGAAGTACTCATATTGCGCAGCGTAATACAATGTTTTTAAAGCTCCTTCCAGCTCCTGTGGTAGGTTTTCATACTGTACTCTAGCTTGAACACGGTCAAGGAGGTTTGCAGCTCTGGTAATGTTTACGCAAGCTGGTAGCTGATTGTTGCCACTGTTCATTTCTGAACGGCATTGTTTGTACATTGGTTGCTCTTTCAAGTAATCTTTCCTTTCCTCGCTCCTTGTGAATTCCATTTGAGCACTAATTTTTGCAGGTCTTCCAGATTCTGGACCAAAGGCAATATCCATCTTGCTCTCAATCTTAGCTTCGTTTTCCATTGAGTATTCCATGTTAAGCCCGTTTGTGTGTTCAGCTACGTTGTCAGCTGCAAATACAACGATGTAAGGTTCATCACTCGATTTATCAGAACGTCTTCTGTATGTCAACCTCATTCTGGACTTGGCATCAGTATTGCTCATAGCATAGGCTCCATTTATTGTGTATTTGATGTTCCTGTCGCCTTGGAAAGCAATAGATACATCGGCAGATTGCATTCGGCTGTCCCTTATTCCATTGCTGACTCTGTTAAATGCATCCCTTTGGCGTTCTTGAGGGGTACCGGATTGCCATTTATCAAATTCACTTTGTCCTGGTTGATCATTTCTGCTGTCGGAGTATTCACCGCGAGCTTCCTTAGGCTGGTATTTCGACTGATATGCGACACTAATAACACATTTCCGGGTTGAAGACTCTTGTGGAAGGCTTCTTATGGTTACTTCTGAGTTTTGGATATCAGAATCTTTCAATAATCCCAAGAAAGCGGCAGTTGCTCCTTCTCGTCTGTACATATCTTTCATTTTAGCGAAGTTGAACAGGGGTTTTTCGTGATCAATTCTTACGTGCATTGCCAATCCAGTTTGTTCTTCACCAAATTTCTTCTCAACAGTTTGACGATTTCTTTGCTCTATGAAATGAGTATGGGGGTTAGATTTTTTATCAACTGGTTCGCATTTCACAATGTCAACTCTCGAAACGAAAGGTTTCGTGCAATAATGGAAAAGGACAGTGGGTTCTTGGGAACCTCCTTTCTCGAATTCAGCTTTAACTTGCATTTTTTTGACATCCAATTCAAGTTTTCCTTTTACCGGTACATGGTAGTGCAAGTATTTGTTGTATCCAGAAACATATTGTTGATGGTCGAAGGGTGTAATGAAGGAAATGCGTCCTTGAATTTTGGATGTCACTACTATCCTCAAGTCAGCCTCCATTTGGACAGAGTCAGGCATCTGCAGTTTTTCTTGGCCTATTTTGGGATTAGCTCCTGCTTTGATATGTCCGTGTACTTTCATCATAAATGGAGTGTCATAAGTATAGAGGAAAGGCAATCCTGTTTCGGTTGGGAAAGCAATAGCCATTTCTTCTTCGTTGGACATTTTCAAAAAGCGAATTTGTTTTCCCCTTTCCAGTTCAGTTTCGAATTTGGTAATTTCTAGAATTTAAAAAAAAATCAAAGTTACGAGCAGCTAAATTAAGACCCACATTTTTTTACCTTTAATTATTCTGTTAATAGTTTGGTTATCAAAAGAGAACATCGATTCTGCAGCCCCACCTTCAATATACAAGTTTCCTTCAAGTTGTTCACGCTCTTCCGGTTTGAGTCCCAATAACTCAACTATCTTTTGACTGGAGAATTGGTGTTGCAACTGCTGTTGGTGTTTTTGTTTCTGTTCTTCATGTTTCTGTGAGAAACTGGAAGTTTTTTGTTGGAATACGTGCACAAGTTCGTCGATGCTAGATATCATTGCTTGGGCGCTGATTATTTTTTTCTTTAATCCAGCCGCGTTCCAGTGCAACGAAAATTTCATTGATTTAGGATAGAATTGGTCATCGCTTCCAATAAATTGCCACATTTCCTTGTATTTTACTTTCATCTCGTCAATAATATGCTGATGGATGTATTTGCCACCGAACTGAACTCCGAAGGTCTTTTGAGTTAACAAGGGTTTGGCGGCAACAGCAGCTTGGCGCCTGGAAATAGAATTATAATCTTAAGAACAGTTATTGATTCAATAGTATTTTACTTACAGTTCCTGGTATTCCTGGCCACGTAAGCTGCAAAGTGTTTCGATCGAGGACTTGACAGCAGCATTGACATGTTCGTGTGGGTCAATGTTGGTGAAAGTGGCCATGTACTGAAGGAGTTGTGGTTGAGGTTTTGTGCGTATAATCTGGTAAACTGCAGCAACTCGAATTTCTTGTGTTTCTGCAGTGTTGTGATATAGCCTCAATAATGCTGAAAGGGCTTCCTGGGGGTATTTTTCAGCCAGACGATCCATTGCTAATACCATTAAGAGACGTTGGAATTGTGAAGCTTGTTTTTCGCCTTCTAAATATGGTTCGAAAGCTGCGAGGATTTCTGGAGAGCCAATGTTGCCTAGTGCTCTAATATACACATGAATTTTATGAGTTTGTGCTTGTGAAACAGCCCTCTGGAGTTGTTCTTTCATATAGGGTATGATAGTATTTTTCAGAAGTTGCAGTCCTTCTGCGTTTCTGAAGTTTCTAAAACTTTTCACTGGATATTGAGCAGCTGAATGTTCCCTGTCAACGTATACACGTCGAAGTAATTGAGAGAAGCTCAAAATGGCGGTATCATTCACAGGCCATTCGGACTGTACCTTGGGATCCTTGATTAACTCGAAATAAGTTTTTATATATTGAACAGAGGGTTGACGAACTGCTCTGGACATTGTCGCCAAAACAAAACTAGCTTGTACACCTTCAATTTTGCCTGATTTAATCCATTCTTGCATAACCAACAGAGCTGGTCCAGTTCCCGCTTCTGCAACAGAGTCACGAATAAATTGCCAAGATTGTCTTCCTTCTCCTTGTCTGTCATTCTGATAGAGTTCATCGGCAACATTTTTGATTTCACTGGCATCCATAACGCGAACTAAGGCAGTAAGGATTGTGAATTTGTTCAAAGATTCTTCGTTTTTGTGATCATCAATGGACTCATGCGATTCGGTGGCAATTTCATTTGCGAGATCTTTAGCTTTCTGAACAACGTTAATTTTGTGCTTGATAGATTGTCCTTTGAATCCTTCGGTGAAACGTAACAAAGGACTTTCAGGTGCCTCTTGAAGTTCAAGGTATTCTTGTTTGTAGTTTTCTTCAGATCCTGGGCGGAAATCAGCTTCTTCAAGTGAACGCCTTAGACGTCCGATCATATTTTCAGAAATTTGAATTTTAGCCGATCGGTGCTTGTTGAAAGATTGTGGACTTCTTTCCTGAACTTCATTGGAACGGTCAAACGGTTTACCATAAGAATATACAAGGCTATCCAGATGAACTGGGTTCGAAACTTCTGGAATTTGTTCTTGTTGTTGCTGCTGATGTTTGATCAGGGTTACATTAACCATACTGTAGACGGACCCTTTGTTTTTGTCCGAAACCGTTGGACTAACCAATACTTCGCTAATGGTCAAGGAATTTTGAATGGTGTGACGGTTCAAGTTTCCGGTGAGAATTGCACGACTGAAAGAACCTCTGGTAAGGAAAGAGCCCATTTTGTTTGTTGCTGGGTAACCCTGTTCCAATTCCGCGAATCCATAGAAATACGATGGCAGTTCAACGCTACTCGTATAGTTCTTTTGTTTAGTTACTTCATACACATCTTCATTTCGTTTTTCCTGCATAAGTCTTTCAGCTTGTGGTTCTTGTTGGATCATATGTTCCGGCAACCTGAAGATTTTGTAAATCGTTTCGGTTTCGCCGGTGACAGTGTCTTCCACAACTTGGAAATGTGTTGCATGTTCTTCAGGAGATTCAGACCTTTCATTAATCTTTAACTGAAATTGGCTCACTATACCCTTAATCATGTTAGCTTCCCAGTTGGCGATCCCCTTGGGAACAGTAAGGCCCTTTATGGCTCCATTCTCCATTTGGAATTGGAAAGGCTCGGATGACATGGGCATTGGTTTCCACGAGAGTTCAGAATGTGGAATATGAGTTGTAAATCCATCTCCTAGGGGTAGTTGGACTTGAGAATACTGACTGTTGGAGATTATTGCTTGTAAGTGTCCATCTGGTTTTGGTTGGACTTTCAAATCAGCTTTGTAGAGGATACCGGAATACTGGTCGGATATTTCATGCAAACTGGTCAAGGTTCTTCCGTGAACTTCATAATGATATTCGGAATTTTCCCTCCAAGCTGAGTTCGGGGTGGCATACGCCAAACCAACTGAAACAATACAATAGTTTTACAATTTTACAAGACTGTAATTTATTGTTGGAAAATTTTAGTTAATAACAAGTATCGTGAAACAGAAAATCTCCAACATTTGCAGCTGTGCTCCAAAAATTACTTTCTGTGAAGCTTCAAGATACTGAAGTCGAGATGATAATTGCCGAATGAAGTTAAGGATAACGCTATGATCAAAGTTTAAGGAGTGGGCGGATTTTGATGTTTTACATCATTTTGGTATTGGTCCCAATTCTACTATGTTGAGAATAACCCAAAGTTCAAGGCACCATTTCTATTTATTTGGACTCACACCTCAATGTAAAAAAATTAAAGTATTTTAAATTTAAAGGAGGAGTAGCGCAACCTTCTAGTTGCTATGGTATAAAAGAACTCCCTACAACAAATTATTAAGCTACCAACCTTAAATTGTTTTTTTCTAGTCATCAGTGACTTTCTATATTATCAACCGGTTTTTCTAAGATACTTTTTTTATGTAGGAATTCAAGAAACATAAATAAAAAAACAAAGACATACAAGTCATATTTCGTACTGAAATAAAACAGTTAAATATTCTCGTTCTTTCGTGAAACAAAAAATAATTGTCACTCGTTCATGAGGAAAAATTAGAAAAAAAACAGTAAAAAATTCCTGCTATAAAAATAGAGGTAAGACAACAATAAAAAATCATAACACTGTAATATTTCTCATGTTGAAAATTAAATATCAAAATGCATTATTTAAAGAACAACATTCCTTTTCATATAATATCAGATATCCAAAAAGAACAATATTATTCGGTCCTAATTGTATGCCGGTAATATAGTAAAAGAAATAAATTTTGATTTAGTATAATATTAAAAAACAAAACAAAAAAACAATAAGAGAAAATTTCACTTACCAGACAGGCACAAAGCGATCTGCAACCACATGATGATGGCAATGCTCTGCGATGATGTGATGATTTCAAAATTTTCCAAGCTTTTTATATGCTGTTTATGAAAATTTCTGCTACGTTAGCATTTAATTAATTCCAAAATTATATGAATGAATATATTGATAAGAACCATGAACGTCGAGATAAAGTTTTTTCTTGCTTACATTGCAGGCTTGCAATATTAAAGTACGTAATTTTCTAATTCCATACAACCACGCTTATTAAAATATTTTAATTTCTGTGTGTAATTTTTTTTTCTTGTTTTAAATCAATAAACATTTTTACTTTATTTTTTTAAATCTACAAAGCATTTTTATTGTTCATATTCAGTGTATTTTGTCGCTTGTCGCAAAATGAATTGCGATATTTAGGAGTTTCAGGGAAAATTAGTTCACAAAGACCTCAAATTGGGAGTCGTCCTGTGTTAACGCTGTTTCCTTGTGATTCCTATGATAGAAATCACACGAAAAAATTCGTAGGTTAACCAAAACCTATCACAGAAATTACTATCTTTACGAGATTTTTTATTCCCAATGATAGAATCAAAGTGTAATATGAGTTCTTTGGGAATAACACCACATAAACTTGAAAGTCTGTATATTTCAAAAGTCCCAACGATTCAGGGTCTAAATCAGACCCCATTTTCAATGGTAATCAACTTACACAAATGAATAAGAAAATTAAAAAATTGTTTAAGTTAATTACCACTGAAAACGGGGTCTGATTTAGACCTTGAAATGTTTGGACTTTTGAAATATACAGACTTTCAAGTTTATGTGGTGTTATTCCTAAACAACAAAAAATAATAATAACCAGATCTGCCACAAATATCTTTCAAAAAACAAAAAAGGATTCACTGAGAAGCTGCGAGCGTACAGGGAAGACCCATCACTGAATTACGCAAACGACACCGGACGCTGGGAACTGTGGTGTTAGGAAGGATCTCTTTAACCAGAGGTCATGTCCAAGTCCTTCTTGAACGGGACCACAGCCCATAAAATGTGCCAGGGCCGCAGTGATTGCCGACTGCGGGAAGATCTTTACTTCTTAGGCCAGCCGCAAAATGGGGCTCAGCTTCGTGACGTCACGCAGGGTGAGTCACGGCGAGAATTTGTAAACCACGTAAATATCTAGCAACGCTGAGTGACGTGACGCTGATAATGCTCATAGTGACCTGCGGAACACAGGGTTTAATCGAGGCAGTGTAAATCCGTCAAGTTTTGTATGATACAAGCCATAAAAACTCTCTGAGGTCGGAGGACTCCGATTCTGAAATCAAATCTTCAAGACATGCAAAAACCACGATACTTGACACCATGAAACTGCGGTCTGTTTTGAGATGTTCGTCGCCGTGATTCACTCTGTCCGTGAGAATTTGCCGTGACTCACGTTCTGTCATGTCCCGAAGCTGCGTCTCAATTTGCGGCTGGCCTTATTCAAGCGCTCCCTGGATGTGTCAAATAATTTTCCTGTGTAATAATTGTCAATTTTGTTTAACAACAATTAATCCAGCGAGAGAGTTTTTCTATAAGAAAGCAACTAGTGTTCCGTGCACCTTCCGCAAATTTCTTTTACAATTTTATTCTCGATTTTTTACCTTATCTGTTTTCTCTGAAATCGTTGTGAGGTAAGAAAACTCATATGAACAATGAATACAAATCTTTACTTCCACAATGATTCAGAAATTACCTAAAATCTACATAGTATCATCTAGAGACGGCAAAAATGTGTTAGTAGAAACTGATTTCATGCTTCAAAATATTTAATTCAATACAATGTTTATATAAACCTTTATTATAATACCCACTATGGGTCGCAGCTCCGGTGGAGGGAGCACTTTTTGTGATTTCCATACTGTGATGCTATTTACCCCATTACTCCAAACTATTATCACCCCCGCTAAATTCATATTTTTTCAGCAAACACAAATTGTAAAGATTTACAATTTGTGCATCAGTGTGAGAAATTTAATAATGCGAAGTTTCAAAGTGTGTTGTGAGAAATAGGCTAAACGAATGTAGTCGCGGCAAGCTAAGCAACATTTGTATTTCTCATCGTTGAAAAAGCCCCATACAAGTGTGAGCGAAACGTCGGAAAACTTTGTTTATATGTTGGTTCAGATAGATAAATAAATTAATTCGAAAAAATGACTGGCCTACGTTCCTACGTTCCATTTGAAATTACCATTTTAATCAAATTTTCTTTTTTTTAAATGCCCACTGTGCACAAATTTCTTCGTCAGTTTCCAGAGTTTCGCTTTGAAAAAAATAGTCAAAATGGCAATGATATACAGTAATTGTTTGTCTTTACAGACTTAAAAGTAATTTTCTAAATGATAATTCTGACATTTTAACTTGTATTTTTCAATTTCTTGAAAATAGCTAATTCACTTATGTAAAAAAGGGCTGTATGTACGGCTATTTAAGATATTCCAAACATTTTAGGATCTAGGTCAAACTTTGATCTGAATGGCCACGATAAAAAATTAAAAAGAATGTATTTATAAGAAAATGTAACAATTAAAATTTTTGAGAGAGTTTCCTGTTATTTGTATATACAGGGTAGCAGAAAAAAATTCTGTTATTGTGATGTGATTGTAACAAAACAACTACAACCAAATCATGCATACATGGCCATTCAGAGAAATTAAAAGGTAGGCAAACAACTAAAGTCATATATTCAAATCCAGAATATCAAAAAAATAAAATCTAAACTATAAAATTCTTTGTAAATATACTAAATTTTATAAAAACTTCTCTACGTGTAATAAAATTACACAAAGAAACGTTCATTCGGAAAGTTCAAAATTTGTGAACAAGCCTGAGACCGTGGTCATAAAATACAATTTCATAATTCAACTATATTACACAAAGAAGACCACAACCCAAAAAGAAAGTTAAAACAGTCTGCATAAACTTTATTAAATGAAAGCGATTGCATCGCTGCTACTCCCGCAGAATTCAGAATTTCCTGGTTGCGGATAATTAAGCAAGAAATTACTAATGGTCATGTCCTTGTGAACAACCCAATATCGGGATCGTTCATAAGGTTTTTCCTAGATTTCTCTTATGATATTTGAAACTACAGAATTCTTTGATCGTATTTTTGACGAAGCTGGCATAATAGCGGCACACGAAATTCAAAACGTGAATATTTTTATAATGTTTAAATTTTTTGTGCTACCCTGTATATATCAAATAACAGTAAATTATGTTAGTTATGACACTTCGTATTGTCAAAATTTTAATTTTAAATTTTACATTTTATTGTAGTCAGCCCTAAACCGTTTGGAGGCTTTGAAATATACAGACTATTCGACAAGTGACAAGTGTGATGTGATTGCACATAAGGATTCCATAAATACAAACTTAAACGAGCTGTCTAAACTTTGAACCCAACTTATTGATAGAGATATAATTTTTGGCATATATGCAGAATTTGGCAAATGTCCAGAAAGTAATGAGTCACAGTTCAACTACAACCAAACATACCTTAATACAAAAGTGCTTACCCAGACCTACCTAGGGGCTAAAGACCCACTCGCTACCCAGAGGCGTATAAATGGTATCAAAGATGTCGAAGGTCAAAGGAATCTAAGACTTAGGGCATTATGAAGGGCAATGACGCCTGGATAAGGGCTCTAGAAATGGAAGTTGTCATAAACATGCTCAAACCAAGGGTTTGAGCAGTTTCATTCAATCAGAGAGACTAGAACCAGCCCTTCAGGCAGTGTTCACCATAATGTTACCGTTGTATTCGAATAGGGCATTTCCAACATATCTGCAGAGTGAGACTACCTAAACAACCACCAGTCAGAGATTACCAGCCCAACTATACCACCACCAGGAACAGTCAGTCAGTCAGTCAATATTGTATTTTTTTTTATTTTCACACTCGGGTTCAGTTCTTGGATTTATTTAAAAACACAGTCTAACTCCCTCTAATTTATTTCCACTACTTTAACACAATTTATATTCACAGAAACTATTTACAGTTTATCTTAACTGTACAATACGACCGTCGAAAACCGAATGAATCCTATCGCCAGCTGTCCATATTTATATATTTCTCTTGGAATTGTCTGGTAAGTCAACGAACCATCGGGAAACTTCTTTCATGTGTTCTGGAAACTTCAAGGAAATTCCCAGTAACGGCAGCGGTCGGCTGTTGAGAGACAAACATTTCGGATTTCCAGAAGTATCGGAATAATGTCCCTTCCGCGAATTGGTTGATGGCCTATTGCACCAGCTGTCGGATGAATTCTCATAACAATATTAAGGGCCGACCGCTAACTAAGCCTCCGCCAACTCCAGGTCAGAATCCATCCGACAGATTTGTGTGCAGGTGAATGAAAACAATGAATACGGGACCAAATGGCCGACCCAGATATTGATTGAACCTATCCTTTCACTCACGAAGAGAGGGCAGGCCACGATGGGACGGGGTAGCTGCTCGGGCGTTCTGAAGTCATTGTGGACCCAATGGGACTCTCTAAAGGAATAGAATGGGAATTTGAAGAGATGGCAATAAAACCCAGTTCCAACTGGTAATCAGGTACCCGCCGTCCTGAACGAAGTAGATAATGGGATTACCAGAGGTCATCTGGATATGATTTTACAAAGTTGCGTGTATTAATTTTATCTTGATTATTTGATTAATTATGTTTCTATGCTATAATAATAGCTTCAATTGAAATGTATCTATCTAATCAACCTCGCGCACGTGTTATCGCTTCTTTCCTTCAGAGTTCTATATTTTTAGATTCCCCTGGGTATATTGCTTTGCCTCAGGTCATCTAGAAATACGATTTGTGGTTATCCAGTTCAATTACATTATATTTATTTTCATGGTTACCAGTAAAATCTTCAGAATTTCGTCTCCCAATGTTTTTGATTTTGTACATTTTCTCTTCGGCTTGTCCAAAACTGAGAACATTCGTGAAAGCAGGGCAAAAGCATTTATTTTTTTTTACCGGAGAATAATCATTCCTTTGCATTTTTTTTTTGTTAGAGAGATTGCAAAAATCAGGTTAATTTCTATGTTAATCAACTAGGTTTCGTAATGCAATTTTCAATGATAAACTTTTAATTATCATTCCAATTTAGTTATTCGCTGTGACTTATTTTGTTGTTAGTATTGCTAAATAATTATTGCTAATATAATTTCCAAAAATATATACTAATGAAAAAATTTAATTTTGATTCGAAAGTTTCAAAAATGTTTAGTTGGTCGTTATTGCACATCTCTATCTGAAAATTTCTTACTTAGTCAATATTTAATTATTAACATCCGTTGTAAATTGTTACAGTAAATCATCAAATTATTTTAAAAAATCGGGTATTATCGCCGATTTCTACAAACTCTGATAAAACGTGTTATGCTTGGAAACAAAAGTCGAATGTTCGTATCCCAATAATTATTTTATCTCTGCATAACAATGTAATAATATTTATCTAAATTTGTTTAACAGATAAAAACTGGTTTGGTTGATTCAATTATGCATTAAAAATTATGACTGATCGTTATTTAGAAATTTGAAGTTTTGTTATAAAAACTCAAAAACTAAGTCATTTTCACAAAGATAGTTATTATCATTTTTTTATTTATTTGAAAAACACAAAAACGTGTCTCAACTACTTGCAAATTAAAAAAGTGGAATATGGGATGAATTCAACAATTAAGGTGCGGTGGAGCTGACTCGGCTGCGAGTCCTAATTTTTGAAATCATGCGGTACAAACGATTAAACATGATTTATACCAGTTTTTATTCGACTGACATCATTCGACGTAAATCATGTAAAAACGTTTGGATTTTTGAAATATACAGCCTTTTCCCCATGTGTGGTCAGTGTGGTGATATCTCCCAATAAAACCATTAAAAACCACTGGAAGAGCTCCAAAAAACAAACGACTTACGGTTCTATTATACCTACGATATTATCACTCAACACTTTATGGTGATTCGTTGCGACTCCTATTTTACTTACTTGCTAGTAGAAAATACGTTTTTATTTAACGCCTAAATAAAAATCCAGTACCACATTCTCTGATATCTTTTATAAACCGCATAGAATGTAAACTCTTGTTGCTTTCACATACTAACATATAAAAAAGCGATTCTATATTTCTGTAAAATGAACCATTTATAGAATTACTTAAAAAAATAAAACAGTTATTTTTACATTTTTAATCAACTACATATTTATTTTAATAGGGTTGATGTCGAGCTAAGTTTTAGTTCCTTACATTTAAGTATAATTTCAGTATTCTAATTGAACTAAGGCTCCAAATATATGAGTATTCTCGTAAGGTATTTAGCATCCTGCAGGCACTTTTGTTTCATATTTGCAATGTGTTTAGGTTTAATATAGAAATAAATAAAGACAAATTTTCTGCAGTGAAAACGTTAGGAATGTGAATTTAATGTTATTTTTTCAAGAGGATGCTGAAAACAAGTTAAAGCAAATTTTACCTCAGAGAATATATGAAACTTGAAACAGTTAAAGTATGTTTAGGTTAGCATTTAAGATATAAACGAAACTACATTTTGTTTCAGTGTTTCAACCGTGCGAAATGGGTTCAAAGTATGTGACGGGAGAAAATTCGCCACTGAGTGATAAGAAAATTTCATGCGAAGTACCTCGTTATAAACTATCGAAGATTGAATAACCTTTTTTTCTCAATATTTGAAAACTCAAAACATTTGTAATTAAAATGAACTGAAACGATAGACTCCGAGAAAAAATTCTGCAGCAAAATGCTGATTACAAATGTTGCTTTAGTCATCAATGGAGTGATACAAGCCTTTCTGCGTACTCAAAAACTCAGAGCAAAGCATTTTCGAGGATTAAGTAATAGTATTTTCTTTCCAATATTTTTATTAATTTATATTTAAAGAGGAACCCAAATGCATATTAAACATATTGCAAAAGTGACAAATGGACCTAAAATGGCTATCGAGATCACCTGTCTTTACTACTCTATGATTTTTTCACTTTTGATCACCTTTATATTTCTGTGACATTTTCGTTTGTCATCTGAACTGTATGTTTATTGTTCTGTGGTTAATTGTTAATTTAATAGCTGTCAAGGTATCTGTGCTCAAGTTGTCATAGCAACCACAAAATTAAACATGTAAACAGTTACTTTTTAAAGAAAAATGTTTATTTATTTAAGTAAAAAGGTTCTTTCAATTATTGAAATTTAAGTAATAGTTTTTTTACAATGTTTTTTTTAGATTGCGGTCCCTAACAACACTAAAATTACCGCACTATCTTGGAACAAACAAGATGGTTATATAGCAGTTGGTGGAGAAAATGGTTTATTAAAAGTTTTAAAACTAGAGTCGAGTAAGCTGTTAGATACATTATTATTTATTAAATAAATGATTATTTAAAATTCTAGCCAATGACAATGATGGGGGACCAAAACCAAGGGGTCTTGCTGCAACAAGTAATTTATCAATGAACCAAACATTAGAAGGTCATAATGAAAATATTCAAGTAATTGTTTGGAATGAATCTCACAAAAAGTTAACCACCAGTGATCAGAATGGTATCATAATTGTTTGGATGTTATATAAGGTAAACATGTTTCTTTCTTTGTAATCATTTATATTACAAAAGTAATAATTTCAAATGATTGTTGAAAACATCTTTGATTATTGTGTCTGTTCATGGAGATGATCATTCAGATGTTCCTTCCTCTGTTCTGTTCTGAGATGACATAGATGTCTCAGCTAAAAATTTAGAGTCATTGTATTCTTTCTTTCTTAGTTTTTAAATTTTTACTCAGCAAATTTTGTTGGTTTTCAAATAGATTAGGAATTCGAATGTCTCCACAATGAACAGACTGAAAAAAATTATAAGTACTGAAATAACTATATTGTCAGGGTGCTTGGTATGAAGAGATGATTAATAACAGGAAGAAATCGACAGTAGTAGGAATGGTTTGGAGTGCAGATGGACAAAAAATATGTATTATTTATGAAGATGGTGCTGTGATTCTAGGATGTGTTGGAGGAAACAGAATATGGGGCAAAGAGCTAAAAGGAGTTCAATTAGCTGGTGTTCAATGGTCACCAGATGGAAAGTTGCTACTGTTTAGTTTAAAAAACGGACAACTACATCTTTATGATAACCAAGGAAATTTTGTGGTAAGTAGAAACTTATAATTGTACATGTTGCCATTAATGATAATTATTATTAAGATGAAAATCAGTATTATGTGTCATGATACCACTTTTGAACCAGTACCAATTGTTGGACTTGACTGGTATAATGGAGTGAATGGGAATGTCAGTGTGCACTGTCCTAATTTAGCTATCACATTTGAAAATGGAAAAACACAAATAATGAGGAATGAGAATGATACAAGTAAGCTATAGGTTTCTTTCCATTTATTAATTCTTTGTTTTTTTCATAGAAAATTTTCATATTAAAAACTTAAAATAAATTTTTGAAATTTTTGATGTGTTCACCTGATATATGTCCTGCCTTTTTGACCTTCTTAGTTATATATCTCCCCTTTTTATCACTTCTGAGTCTCTCTTATGATCTCTGCAGTTGTATTTCATTTATTAACTGCTTTATTTTATATTCTCCACTAACTTATATTTTTTCACATTGTAATTTTATATAAATATAGCAGAAGATTGTATTTTTAATTTTAGACCCTGTCATCATAGATACCAGAATGTTTGCTGTTCATTGCAGTTGGAATCATAATGGATCAGTTCTTGCAATTTCTGGCAAGCAGTTCTCCAATGAAAAAGAAGTTAACTTAGTCCAGTTTTACACAACCTTTGGAGAGGTAAGCTCCAACTTTTTGTACATGTCCTGAAAGTGATCCCCTATCATTACTTTTCAGCATCTGTGTACATTAAATGTTCCTGGTAATTCCATTACCTCTTGTGCTTGGGAAAGTGGTTCCCTCAGGGTGGCACTAGCTGTGGACTCTTTTGTATATTTTGCCAATATACGTCCAGATTACAAGTGGTGCTACTTCAAAAAAACTGTAGTATATTCATCATCTAGGCTACAGAAACCAGGAATGTATTTGTCATTTTGGAATACCAGTAATAATCAGGTAAGCAATGCCAGAGTTTATGTGCAAAATATTTATTTTTTGCAAATAATTAAGGTCATTTTTGAAAACAACCAACTAGGTGATATTAAGATGCATCATTTCTATTTTCATTAAATTTGTTATTGTAGTTACTGTGTCAGGTGTGTTTGTTTACAGTGAGTGTATAAAATGAGACAGGCATCTTATCTAACTGATTTTCTATTATTCATTATCTGTTTCATTTTTGTAATATTTTTCTAGAATTTTTACACCCTTTCACCCTTGTCTCCTAATCTTTTTTATTTTAATTTCTCAACAATGCATTTGTATATATAATTTTTTTCTTATTTCCCAACTACTGTAATTGTAAATACTGGCAAATTCAATAGAAATTATAATCATTATTTCTAGTGTCACACTCGTTGGATACCAGATTTATTAGCGATCGCGGGCTTTGGAGATTATTGCATTGTTGCCACTCCTTATGAAGCTGAAGAGCCCGTTGGAAAATATGGTCTGTTCCTTTACAATACCCTTGGCACACCTGTGGATGGAAAATATATCAATATCGAACCAATAGCGGTCACCTTAAATTCCTATCAAGTTGTTGCTGCTTCAAAAAATAATTTCATTGTTTGGCATTACAAAACCCCAAAATCAGTTACAGGTAGTTGCATCTAGTTACTAAAAAATCATTTATTGATGACAATTTTGTGTGTTACAGTTGGTTCAGCAAGGTGCAAGATGTTTCACATAGATGATAACCCTTCAGGAGCAGTGGAAATAATTCAGGAGCTGGACAATGCAACTACCATACCAGTAAGCACACATGAGACTGTTGATCCTATTTGTTGTGCCATTGCAAGTGACAAGTGCTTGGTAATTGGACGAGAATCAGGTTTGATCCAACACTATGCATTGCCTCATGTTGTGCTTACAAACAGATATAAAATTTCCAGCAGACCCCACAAAATGGCTATAAACTGTAACTCAACGTAAGTTTTGATTGAGATTTTGAAATTCATGATGATATAAAATAGCATTTAACTCATAAGAGATTAAGTCAGATAATCTATATAACTCTCCCAACTAGAATACTGCAAAGCCTCATACTATACATTTCAATACTTGAGCTGCTGACAATGAGGGTGATATTGTCATCTATTTGCAGATCAATTTGGAAGTGTTTATCAAAGTCTTAATCTGAATAATGTGCCTCTTTCATTTACTATAAATGATTGCGTTAGTAGTATTACTTTTTTTTTGGTGATGACATTGAAAATTGTTTAAAAGAGGTGATAAAAATCTCTGTCCACTCATTTATTGATTGACATAATTCAGGTGAATATGGGCAATGGAACATTAATGTATTTTTCTTCCAATCAATCAATTGTTTAAAGTGAAAACAAATTATTGTTATTGTTAAGCATGATTCTTTGATCAATTGAAGGGGTTGTTGCAACAAGTCCAGTGCAACAGAAAAATAATCTATCATTTTGTTAGAAGGGCTTTGTAGGTTCATTGTTAAACATGTAAATGGTGGTTTTTAGCTTAGATTCCATATATTTTATTTATGCAGAAACTGTTCTATCAATTTTTGAACTTCCACTGTTAATTACACATCTCAACAGAGATTATTTGTAAAGGCTGTACGATAATTTTTCTTGCTGATAACTGTCATTTTTAAAAATATTTATTATTTTCTAGGAGACTGTCGATAAACGACATATCTGGAGTAATGACGGTGCTGGATATTAACGAAAACACCAATAAATCGTCTTCAGCATCAGAAGGAACAAAATTGGAAAGAAAAGATGTTTGGGCCATGTGTTGGGCCTCTGATAACCCACAGTTGCTTGCTATAATGGAGAAAACCAGAATGTACATTTTCAAGGGCATTTATCCTGAAGAACCTATAGCCTGTTCTGGATATATATGCAGTTTCAATGTAAGTAATAATACTTAGTTTTTGAATATACAGTTGGTGTCACTTGGTGTTATAGTAATCTTCTTCTTCAGCTATTAGGCAAATTGCCTGCTATGGTACCCATCTTCCAACCTATATGTATTCTTCCTATACAGTTTTAATTGTGATCTTCCTCCATTTAAACTGAATGTTTTTCCATTTATTCCTTTGTTCCTTGAATTTTTGTACTTATATACATCATTAAGTGTTTCAAGTATCCTTTTTGCGCTTATTGTTTCCCATAACAGATTTCTGTTGAGGTTGTCAAATTGCTCTTTGTTTATCAGATGTTCTGTTAAGACTATTTATCATGTCTATTAAATATATTAACATATATTTTGTATACTCTCGAAAATCCTAGATGTCGGTCTTACATCTCGCGTCTTCAAATATATTTTGTATATTGTGTTCAGTAAACTGATTCATTCCTCTGTCATTGCTACAATTAAACTATAGCACCAACCTAATATCTGGAGACCTTTGGTTCCTTTCAACATGTTTTGGAAAGAAAGGCTAAAGTGCGGTATTATGCTTCTATTTCAACAGTTCTGAATTTATTCATACTGATGTTTCAGGATCTCGAAATTAAGACAGTGCTACTAGATGAACTTATGGAATCACCAGAAAAACCCAGTAAGGATCACATAATCAAGTTGGAGGTTAAAAGTTTACGTGATACACGGCAGTTATTGGAAAAGGTCGGTGTTAACGAAGCTTGTCAGTTTGTTGAAGATAATCGTCACCCTAGATTGTGGTGAGTTTAAAATCAAAAATCAATTCAGTTATTGTATTACTACAAGTTTTGGTAGATTTATAACTATTTTTATTACTGACGTATAGACACATAGACACAACGTTTTGTACCCAAACACCACCAGTCTATGTTTAGAGCAGTACATACATATTCACACACATTAAAAAAATGCTTCTTTCCTGAGATATTTGATTTCATGCAAAATATGTTCAGTATCATATAGTATACATGTACTATTCGTTCCTGTTTGTATTTACTTCTCTAACTAATCAGGTTATAATAAATAAATAAATAATATGTTACTGTACATTACCATTAAACAGATATAAATAAATTTTGATATGATTTATTATATGTAATTTCAGGAGACTCGTCGCTGAAGCTGCTTTGAAACAAATGAATCTAACTATGGCGGAGGCATGTTTCGTACGATCCAGGGATTATTCAAAAGTCCTTTTCATAAAAAAATTAGCTGAGATACACAAAGAGGATATTAAGAAAGCCAAAATAGCTACATATTTTAAAAATTTCGATGAAGCTGAAAAAATCTACATGGAAGCTGATAGGAGGTATAAAAAAATTAAAACTACCATTAATTGTAGTCTCTGATGAATTTGTAACTGTTATTGTTGACATCAAGTATTTCATTCATTTAATTTACATGGAAACACTGCCATTTGTAGCATGCTTCTGAAGCTCTGTATAGAATACAGTCCAGACACTTCTCTCATGTTTGCCTATTTCAAAACCCATCTTTTCTACCAAAGTGAAAATTCTTCACTTCAGTATTTCTGATATCTTAACACAAGACATTTTACGATTGAATAGAAATGTCAATGATATATATAGCAAAACTGTTTTGTTGGTGAACATATAATATATCTTCCGTTTACAAATAATTTTTTTTAAACAACAAAAACTTAACTTCATTTGTCTAATTGTGATTGATTTGAAAAAGATTGCTTATATAGCACATGCCCTATTTGCACTTCATGTTTGACAAACCTTCTATATTAAAATTTGACTGAATCTAGAAAATAGGTTTTTGAAATATGTTTTTAATACAAGCCTTTAATGTACTTTAACTAAAAATATTCTAATTTTAGCGACCTAGCCCTGAATTTACGAATAACTTTGGGAGACTGGTTTAGAGTAATACAAATTTTGAAAAATGGCGTAACAGCTCCAGATTATTTGCTCAAAATGGCGTACAATTCGACTGCAAATTATTTTGCGAACTTTAATGATTGGTGAGTATTACCTTTTATAGCTAAATACTTAATTCTTTTTATTGTATTTGGTTTCTTAGTAAAAGTAAGTTTTTAATTTGCTGGCCTTGTTTCCATGTATGAATTAATTTTATGAAGAATTTGTTAATTACAGTTTTGTGCTAATTCAACTCCTTTTGTCAGCTAAAACCGTTTCTAATCTTTAGAAAATTGCTCCCATGACATTATTTACCATCTGAGAATAACTTTCATCACACACATTTTTCTAAAAATACAATTTTCCTATGGTGATCTCTTTCTATTTCTGCAGTGCTTTGAGTTTCTTATTGGTTATTTCTTTTTAGTTAAAAAAAACTGTTGCTTTTGAGATTCATAAGAATACTGCATGTAAAAATAAGTAAAAACTTTATTTGATTATCGTCTTTCCAAAAAGATTTCTTTACACTTTTATTATGGCAATGCGTTCGCCGACTCAAAAGGAGTTAGAGGAAGCTCTCAGTAGCTTGCCTTAATCTCAAACACAACAGTTTTCTCCAACGGGATCTGAGTTTGGCCCCAGTGAAACGCAGTTTAAAGAAGATTTAGCCTTTGACGAAGAAGTGAAAGAAGATTAACAAAAAAAGCGCAGCGCAGTAGACTATCGCTATGAAATAACTGAGGATGAAGTAGAATCACCAGTAGATGCAGACGTTCCTCCTTCTGCATTCTGAGAAGAAAAATTAAATCAAGGCATACAGCTCCAAATGAAACGACAGGAGTTGTTACCTTGGTTGTTGATAGAGGCGCACATGAAGTAGATGTTTTTCTGAAATTATTTTCTCGCATTTGTTTATGCAAAGAGCTGCACTAAAACCTATAAACAGGAGAAAAAAAATTTGGCTGATATGGGATTCTGTTACCTGTTATATACAACTTCAACATTTATTCAGACAAAGAGACTGGTGCTGTGGATAGCACCATGGAGAACATGTTGTTGGAAAATTGGCAAGTACTATTATATTAGCCTGATGAGGGATGTCTTTGCTTTGAAATTTATTATTAACTTTAATTTGTTAAATACACTCGAGTATCCATGTGTGGGACACACATGAACAATCGCAAGCATGTTGAAAATTAAAAAAAAAATGAAAAGAGGAGAGTTAGACTTTCTAGAGACAATGACGGTATTCTCTAGCGGCTAGGGTCTAGCCACTAGATGGCAGAAGACAAAAGAAAGTTAATTCGAATTTAAATGAAATAAAAAAACTGCATTCAGTTGAGCAATGATATCCATATACGGTGAAAAATCAGATTTTGATATTTTTACAAATTTGACCCCAACATATTTTGTGAAAATTGGTGTTTTAGTGAAATTTGCTGTAATTTGTTGTATGATGTAGTTTAGTTATTTGGAACAAAAGTTCTCAGAGTCATCAAGTTTTAAATTGACTCTTTCATTAGATATGGGAGGTCAAAATGTTGTCATTTAACTAACTTGGTTCTAAGGCCCAATCTTAATTTCATTGGTATTGAACGTTAGACTTGGAACATACCCAATCACTCCTCTGCTTCATGAGACAGTCGCTCACTAATTAAGCACTATTTTCATCAGATTCAATAGTCAAATTATCGCTTATCAGTATAGTGATGGTGTTTATGTTATTGATTTTCGTTTTTTAATTTAGTTAACATAATCTTCTGAGGTTTCTGTTACTATTTTTCCTAAGCATTTCCTTTTTCCATCCTCCAGGTCAACATGTGCAAAGCATTTCTAAAAATGGTAAACAAAATTAAAAATCACAAAAATCAATTTCAAAAAACACAAATTAACTTTTGTGTTGTATTTGCAAAGTCATTTCTTCAGAAGATATCAAAGCAAAAAGAACATGAGGACCATTAATATTAACATTAAATTTTCTAATTTATACTGGTACTCTTAAGTTAGTTTTTAATTTTGTACATTTTTCAGGGCGTCGGCTGTAGAATACTACGATCTAGCGAAAAACACTGCGAAGGTAATAGAGTGTTATTATCACTTAGAAGACTGGAAAAATCTGGAGGGAATGATCGATGTTCTTCAAGAAGGGGATCCTCTATTGGAAACAATTGGTGATATGTTTGCAGCAAATGCAGTGCACAATGAAGCCGTGAAAGCCTACGTGAAACTGGGAAAAGTAAAACAGGCCATTAACTTGTGTATTTTGTACAACAGGTGGAACATGGCTATAGAATTGGCGAAAAAATATAACATTTCGAAAATATCTGAACTGCTGACGAAATATACTTCACACTTGATCAGCCAAAATCAAATTATGACAGCGATACAAGTGAACATCGAAACTGAGTATTATTTACAAGCAGCTGAACATGTGTTTGCGGTAAGTAAAACCTACTGTTCATATTTTGAAATCGTTACAAGTTGGAAAAAATCAGACAGTATCTTCGCGTTTTAGCAAAAGATATTAAGTTTTTTAAATTATATCATTTATAAACCAGGGTGAGAATGGCATATAGCTACTTGTCGTGAAACTCTGATATTTGGTAGCTCTGGATTAAGAGTCTCCATGGACGCAAACTCTGAAAGTCCTTAGTTCTCAGTGTACATAGCATGAAAATTGGTTCTGGGTAGTTTTATTGAAACTCTGTTTGATAGTTCTTAACCTGTGGATCCTTGAATTCATGTTCTAATCTGACCCTTAAAAGGTTATTAAAACAATTTTGTCCAGAGTTGGGCCCTTGGGGTGATCTAAAATATGACATCATTTTTGGTCAAAATTAGAGACTTCCATTTTTTTTCTGATTGATTGTGAAAATTCAACCTAGTGTTCTCTACATATATTATACATACCTATACTTAATACAATGGACAGATAACACTACTAAAATGAATTGTAGACAATATATATTTAATCAAGTGTGCTACAAGTCATTAAAACTCAGTAATAAGGGCAGGCAAAATCGAAGAAACGAGAAATGTACATTTTTCATCCGATGACGATGATGTGACATCCGCCAAGGTATCTGCTTTGGGCGTTACAAATTGTAGTTACCAAATTCCGATTGACAAAAGCCCTCCAGCATTTAAAAGAATATTCTCCGCCAGCAAAATAGTCTTAAATCTTTCAGCTGGAGCCAGAGCCGTCTGAGTTTCGGCGCTCCTAATATACCTAATTCAGTTTTAAAATACTAGACAACTGTTTCTTTTTTCTGGTAGGCCTATGTGACTAATCAACTACTATTCATTTTTCTATACAACATAATAAATTAAGTTTTGTTTTAGCTTGCCAATAAAGAAGCTCAGAAAAAGAATAAAAGTCTGCTAACTGTGAAAAAAATTTTTGTTTATGGAGGCAAGCTGGTGGAAATGCATCGAAAGTCGATGACTGGTTCTGGTAAGTGTTTTCGTTTCAAACAGTACACTTTGTGTGAAATAATAAGATAATAATTTTATTATGTGTTTTTAATGTATATGTCAATAAGTAATTGGAATACCAGAAAGATTTTTTTACTGGCTCTTGTGAACAGTTGAAAATATGAGTGATAATCTTAATTTTATTATGCAACAAAAAATATCCAAGGTAATTACTTGGAATGATGTTTATATAACATCATCATATTCAATTTTTCTACCGTTTGATTGGTGGAATACAGAAATAAATGGCTTCCATAATCGACTTTTTTATACTTTATCTTTTAAACTATTATAATTTACATGGTATTTCTTTAATATAATCAAAAGTTATATTTTGCGAACTGTAGTGATTGCTTTATGAATTTCTATTTTTTTTAATATCTTATATAGTGCCGAAAAACTTAAAACCATGTTAAATATCTAATAATTATTTCCTTTATGAAGTTTCAATGCTTTAATGTCAGAAATTTTTCATTTATATTTTTTTGAGCCTGTTTCTACAATATTCTTCTCTATTCTGTACACACTTGCAGGGGCGGCTGTCCCTTAAGTGCGCTGAACCACCAAATTTAATAAGCTTTTAATAAGGTTAAAAATCAACAGAACATATTTAATAAATATAAATTCATTAACAACGAATTTATCAAAAAACAATTTAAGCTTTAATCCAAACTTGTATTAAGACTTATATTCGCTTGAAAGAATATTTCACCGTGCACTTCGGCTAGCGCACGGTGAAACTTAAATAGCTTCTATGAGATACGATATAACATGCTTAGCGCGTGAGATAGAAGATAGTTAATGCAAACTATTTGGAGTAATGGGCTGATTCTCGTACGCCGCACGGAGACACCAAGCTGTGCTGATATTGACCAGACCTCTCCGAATGTTTCAATAATTCAAATTTTTGTTTACGTGATTTAATTAGTGGTTGCTTTGTTTTTGTCCTCGTAGTCTATGAAAGAATATTTAATATACAGAGTGTGTGTGTGAGTTTACTTAACTGTGAAAATGAGTATCAACTTTAACATTGACTATATTAAAAACCATAATAAATCGTTTCAAAACAAATTAGATATAAAATTGGCTGGTCCACCTAGGCCATATCTTAATTGAAAACAAGAGTGCAAAATGAAAAATAAAGTATTTACACGAAGTTTTAAAAGTTAAATATATAATAAAAAGAAATGGTTGTGTGGATGTAATCGCATCAATACATTATTTTGTTTTCCTTACATTATTTATGGCGAGGAATCAATTTGGAGGGAAACTGGAGTGATGGATTAAAATGTTTCTTAGAAATACGATGTTTCATGACTGGCTAAACGCTCTTTCTGTGCTCAGTATTGAAAAAAATATATTCAATCAATGCCGGACTTTAATAAGAACGTCATTGAACATTTCGCTTTCAAAAAAAGTCGACGAATATTTTAATTAATAAAAAATAAATGCAGTATCAGCAAAGTTATGGTTTGTTTTCTTGCATCTTTGAATTCCAATATTTGACCAGTAATGTGCACCACCAGTTTCATAACCCACCAGCCGCCACTGCTCATTTGATTCCTAATAACTTTTAATATGGAGGTGTACAATGATTTTTTCTATTTATCTAAATGTTTGTACTACATTATTTTTCAAAATTCCTAACGAAAAAAAGGTTACTTAAATAAAAAATTGACGAAATAAATGAGTACAATCCCAAAGAAAATTTGTCATTATTTTTTTTAGAACATGCCATGTTATGTAAGATTTTAAATTTTAGGAGAAGCACAGGGTAACACTCTGATATTGGAAAATGCTTGGAAAGGTGCTGAGGCTTTTCACTACTACATGCTTGCTCAGAGACAGATCTACAGCGGGAAATTTCACGATGCATTGTGTGTAGCATACAAACTTCAAGATTATGAAGAATTTATTCCGGAGAACGACATTTATTCTTTGTTAGCTTTGTCATCTTGCCTGGACAGGTCATTTAACGTTTGTTCTAAAGCGTTCATGAAGTTGAAAACTTTGGAAAATGTAAGTTCCGGTTTACATGTGAAATAATATAGATTGTCTTCATGAAGTTATAGACGGTATAATATGAAAAAGTTTGCAAGAAGCAAGCATCATAAAAATAATATTTATAGTTGTCACATTAAACTTCAAGATCAAATGTTGATCATTTTTCAACATGTTCAATTTTTATTTTAAAAATAATTTCGCAATTGATTATAGTCGCTGTAAAATAAAACTTTACTCCTAACTTTATAGTGTACTTCTCTATAAAAACAATTTAAGCTTTAATCCAAACTTGTATTAAGACTTATATTCGCTTGAAAGAATATTTCACCGTGCACTTCGGCCAGCGCACGGTGAAACTTATATAGCTTCTATGAGATACGATATAACACGCTTAGCGCGAGTTAAATAATTTATAATCCTTATATAATTTAACTAATTGAACTAAACTAATTTCACTCGCGTGAGATAGAAGATAGTTAATGCAAACTATATGGAGTAATGGGATCATAAAAACATCGACAGATCATAAGTTTTAACAGTTTTTGTATTAAATTGAATGCCTTTTAAAGTTACAAGTTCTTAGTATGATCCTCTACCGAATATGTATTATGTGTTGCATAACTCTTTTTATATAATGATTAAAATAAACTAATTTCTTCCTGTTTTATTGTTCATAATTTATTAACATATTATTATTACAGTTAATATTCAATACCATAATTTATGTATATGTACATATATAAAAAAAAATAATTTCTTATTTGGGATATAGTGCTGTAAAATAAAACTTTACTCCCAAATTTATATGCCATATAAATAATTTATAAAAACATTCAGAGAACATAAGTTTGAACGTATTTTTGTATTAAGTACAATGCTTTTTTAAAGAAACTTAGCCTAAAACCGAATCAACGGGATACACTGATTTAGCTAATTTTTTACATATTCCTCAATTCACACTAAACGAATGTGCCAAATTTTGAGTCTTTAATATTAAAACTTTTTTTGGAAATTCATCCCGTTATTTCTCTCTGAAGATTTCTGCAAATAAGAATTTTATAAATCTATTTTCGATGGTATACTAATACTGTTAAAATTTGGATGCATTAATATGTAATTAATTAACAGATATTTAATTATTTCTAAAAACATTATATATTTTTGTTAATATTCAACGTACATATTAAGTAAATAATAAAAGGTTTGAAATATTTAGATACAAAATGAATCGATAATTAAATTAATTAATTAACACAGACATTAAAATGTAGATTTCTAATTTTTTTTTTTTTTTGAATAATCAGAAGGTCCTGCTGGTCTTAAAAGCTATTGTTACCTTAATAGAAGCATAATATAAATTTGCATTTGTTACCTTTTTTTATACCCCGCTAAACATGCATCTGGCATTTTTTGTCATACATTTCTTTTCCGATATTAATATTGTATTCTTATTATCGGACATTATGTAAATGTATTTAATCAAGCAGTAGTTATTTTTTATATTAATCTTGTATATATATTATTTGTCACGTCACCTTTTTTATGTATGTATAGCTTGCGTCTTTATTGCTTATTTTATGAGTTTAGTTGCCTGAAGAAGAATTGGAACAGTACCGTAAATTGGCGTGGGATATCTTTAGACAAAACGAACCTGTTAATTTGAAGAAGAAACTCATAAAATGTGATAATTGTGAGAATTCCATAGAAGATATGTGAGTATATTTTGTTGCTATAATTGAATATATAATGTGTAATCCAAACTTTACCATTTTTTTCAATTTAATATTATATATATATATATATATATATATATATATATATATATTAGATGGTTTCCGGGAATTCATCCGCGTAGTTGACAACCGATCCCTGCCGGGACCGATGGTAAAATGACGACGTTTCGGCAGAGTCACATCTGCCCTCTTCAGGTCGGTTCGCATAATTCTCGTAGCCTTCTGCTTTCGCTTCTAGTTACTCGAATACTGATATTTTCAGGAGCGCGCACGGTGTTATATAGTCGCGGCTCGGCGCCTATTGGTTGGCACCGTGAACGGCTGCGTGTGATTGGCCCTGGGCGCTCAGTGGGCACGCCTCCCGCAAATTTGACTTGCCGCGGATCGGTTGTCAACCACTCGGGTGAATTCCCGGAAACCATCTAATACATTTAGTGCCCGCGAAAACTTAAAAACAAATATATATATATATATATATATATATATATATATATTATAAACTATTGGAAAGAATTAAAGGATAAAAAAAATTCCAAATTTTTGACGTTTTTAAAGTGGCTGTATTTTCCTTGAAAATGGTCGTACTGGAGTTTTTAAAAAAGCTTTTTAAAGCTTGAAGTTTCTAGTTTTGAGATCTTACGATGAAAAAGCAACGTGTACCGCTCAATCCTAACAAATCAAAAGATTTTTTTTTAATTTTTCTGTTTTTGTTTTGGTCTACGAACTTGAATTTTTTTTTAACTCAACCATTATGTAGATCGGATAAATTGTTCGTTGAGCTTTAATTTGCTTTTTTGAAAAGTTCAATACGACCACTTCTCGCTGAGATATCGAACGTTGAATGGAAAATGATCTTTTTGTCTTTAACCATCAATATCTCAGCAACCGCTGAACGCACAAGAAAATTAAGGGAGATTTTGAAATCTTGAACAAAGCCCCTGCAAAAATCAAGTGCGTTTTTTTGAAAATAAATGATTTTGTTGTTTTCATTAATTTGAAAAAATCAAGAAAAAAAAGGAGTTTTGGTGGCTTTTTGAACCAGTAATGTTCATTTAAAGTCAAAATCGTGATCCTTTATTTTTTTTTTTCAAAAATTCGATCGAAGAAAACAAAAAACAAACGGCTCGATGGATTGAAACGAAACTTTGTCTACCTCATACGTAGACCAAAACAAAAACCGAAAAAAATCTTTTGGTATTCGTTAGGATTGAGCGGTACATGTTGCTTGAAAAACAATTTCATCGTAAGTTTTCAACTCTAGAAACTTCAAGCTTTAAAATATATTTTTTAAAAACTCCAGTACGACCATTTTCAAGGGAAAAACAGCCACTTAAATCACATCAAAAAATTTGAAATTTGTTTTTGATCCTTTAATTTTTTCCACTAGTTTATATAATTGGTAGAGATTTTTCGTTTACATACACAATAACAAAAAAATATATTTAACATCAACATCTATGGTTTGTCATCTCTTGAATGCACACTTCAGGCTGATAACAAAAGGTACATCTTTGACTCACAGGAGTCCTTCAATCAAGTACTCCCTCCTATGTAATGACATTTTTCAACTCCATTAAAGTATAATGTATGTGAAATTCACTTTTTGAAAAATACTGGGTTTTCAACAGTTCTCATAAAATTTCCAACTGCTAAAATTTTCTGTAGTTTTCAAAATCCAGCTTCAATCACAAACCTCCTTACAGTGTAAATTGACCTCTACTCTTAAGTTATTATTTTAATTTCTTGTGCCTTAAAAATGTCAATAATATTAATCGATTAAAACTTCAGATTCACTAAAATTTATATTTCTTATATATAGTATTGGCACTTGCACTAGCTGATTGAAAGTATTGTATGAAGTAAATTATAGGAGATAATTTAATGAAATTGTACAAAAAGAAATGAAATGCTAATATTAATCAGTACATATACAAATTGATTTATTTATTTGTGGAGCTTAACTTAGGATTCCTTAAGATTTTTTTTTTGGTTAAATTAACACTTTTACTTTTAAGCTTAAAAAGTATATTTTTTGACTAGTATATGTAAAATGCAAAATACTTAGGTTTCTGTTTAATAATAAATGAAATTACGCACAGGCCTATTCTTCTCTAACTATTAAGTAGTGTCTTTTAAACAGAAGATGAAGTGTTAATAGAATATGGTGAATAAAGGTTGACAGTATCAGAAACGGATGCAATTTTATTCAAAATAAATAATTTTTAAATTAAGAAAACATTTTATACAAAACCAAAGTGGCAGTGGTCCATTGGCCACACTTTGAGATAAGATGTTTTAGTTTTTTAATTTAACGGTTTTTAGAAATTAATCTGAGAAGAGACAAGACTTGGATAGTCCGTCAACTACTCGCTTCCTCATGTAACATGTAACTTTTTCTTAACATTTGACAAGCAAAATTAAATGGTTATTTGCTAAATGAATTTTCTCTTGATTATTCTGTTATTTTTTTTCAGAAATACGGTTTGCCCGCACTGCAGAATACATTTTCCGACTTGTATAGCTTCCGGCAAATCAATTGTGGGAGAAAGTATTTGGTTTTGCCAGTCATGTCGACATCCTGCTATTGAAAAGAAAATGTCCGTCCAACATTATTGCCCTTTGTGTCATTCTAAAAATGATAAATTGTAAGTGTCATTTTATTGACGCCATAAGGTGTAATTTTATATTTGTTATATATTTTTACACAATTTTTGTAATTTGTTAAGGGTGTAAACGGTATCACTACAAATGTTTTAAGGAAAGCTTGTTCAAAAAACACACAACTTGCATAATAATTCTTAAGCAGATCCAGAAAAACCACGCAACCATAGATGTAGCGTCTTTTATTTATATTTACAGTTTTTTGGAGGCAACAATTACATGAAGAGTCACATAGTAACTAAAATTAATTTACCCACTGACAATTGAAACATATGTGGGAAAGGTAACTGTTTAGTCTCTTTAACCCATACATTATGCAAACCTTCTAGATAATATTTTTCTTACTGTTATGTTTTTTTCGGCAGTAACACCACAATCGAAATAAAACGACGTATATTGAAGCCAGAATAGACTTTGAAACGTTTCGTTTTCCTTCAATATACGTCGTTTTATTTCGATTGTGGTGTAATTGCCCAAAAAAAAAAAAACATAAAAGTAATCAAGAATATGCCACAAACAACGTTTAGAAGACAATATTTTTCTTCTTTGACTCTGATTCTGAACATGCATTTCTTGTATTTTTGTTATGAAACTTGATTTGATATTGCCTGTAGTGTTGTTCTCAGCATGTTTGTGTTCATATCAATTACATCATATGCATTTATTGCTTAAGATTAGATAATTTAATTGTTCTTAGTGTACAGGAATCAGTTTAAAAATATCCAGGTTTTCATGTAAGTGTTCCTCAGGTATTTGGTATTTTTGTTAGAGTATGAAGTGTTGGAAGTCGTAAGAGTAGGGCTGTACCTTATATTAAATAAAAATATTTACCAAGTATGTTTTCATAAAAGATTTACTGAATGTTGCTGAAAATAAAAAAATAGCTCTAAATTTCAGGGAGGTACATGTTATAACATTGTACAACTTTCTTCTAAGTCTGTTTGTCTCTCAGGCTATTTTCCAAAACAAAACAAGGGCGTTCATATTCTTATAGTTATTATTGTTATATGTTCATATTGTCAGATGACTCAATGTTATTTTTTTTATTCTTCATTGAAAAGAACACCTTAACTTTGATATACATTATTATTATACATTAAACATTATTTTGAATTTGATTTAGACTAAAGCTGACTAAAATAATTTTTTTAAACACTTTTGGTCGAACTATCAATAGTGAATCTAACATGGAAAAGATTTATTCTTCCAACATATTGTACCCGCAATACCTGTAGAACAGAGACACTTGTAACAATAGCTTGCTTAAGCTGGTTTAAAGGGTCTAGAATGAACATTCATCTATGGGTACAACAACTTTTGTATTGTCATCATATTTTTCATTCCCAAGCTTCAGATGAAAACAACGGCCATTAGTATATTCCACGAATTGAGATATTTTTTACGAATTTCATAAAGCTCAATAGGCCAGCTTCCGAAATATGTGTAGTATCCTTTTTCAAAAGAACATTTTTCTATCATCAAAACCTAGAACATATTTGCAAAACTGGGTGTAAGTCCACAATAAAGTATTTTCTATTAAATTATTACCAAACATGCATCTACGTTAACAACATTGATTTTGTGGACATTTCACACAGATACTGTCTGTTTTATAAATTACAGTGAATATATACAAACAAGGCCACTTCAACAGTTTTTTTAGTTTTGTCTTTTTAAAGATTTGTTGAAAAATAACTTAATATTCCAAATAGCTCATCTGAAGTACCGACTGAAAACATGATATATGATGAAAACGGTAATTCTGTACATTTATTGCTAAATAGTATGTGAAATATACAGATACAGGGTATTCAAAAAGTATCCAACAATGACAGTCTGAGGTGATATTTTAAAGGGATTCTATATTTTTGAATCGAAAAAGCACTTTGCACTAACGTGAAGTGCCTAATTTTAAAGAAAACAAGTCACAAAGAAAAACTCTGACGGTAGAGTTTTAGAAAATTTCCCTGGTTATTCGATGGTACCCTTTGATTAAACCTTGAACGGCATTTTTTTCTCCGAAGAGTACTTTCTAAGTTAGTGGGGAGATCGGATACTGTTTGAACACCGCGTATATGTTCAAATACTCCGTTTAAACTATAAAATCGTTGTTAGTTGACCGATTTTGATGTGACTTTTTAAGTTATAACGCATTTGACTGTTGAAATCTTTAAATAAAATTAAAAGCCTTACAACTTTAAATTTCTAACGGAAAATTTCAAACGTGATAATACGGATTTTTTTTTTATTAAATATTTGACTAAATCAATGTATTCTTAGTTATTTGAAGGGACAATGGAGCAAATTTTGTTTCAAAATGTTAACATATCGGAGTAGCTAACCATGATTTGCAGACTGATTAATGCAAATTGAATAGCTTTCCCTAAAGATGGTGAAAAGCCAGTGGGATTTGTTACGTATAATCATTGTTAAAATGTATAAGTAATTTGAGAATTTAACTATTTAATTATTTATTTGCAGAAATTAAGGAAACAAAGTTTGACCCTGGGAACTTGTGCATTTATTTGTTACAGCTTACATTCTATACCAACCCCTTGCTGTAAATTGTTTTAATTACAGATCAAAGACCTATCTTAACCTTAGAATAAATATTAAGGTTTATTCAGATTTTGAGTACAAAAATGCCTAGCCTTTATTTTCATATTTCATTCAAATTCCTATATAAAAAAGTGGCATAAAAATTATCAACCAGTAAAGACTTTAGAAATATTAGTTCTCAATTTCTCTGGACTGGAAGCATACAATAGTTATATGTATTATTTTTTTATTTAACAAATGCATAGTTAATAAATAATGATCCTGAGTGTATGGTTTATTTTACCTTAATTTTCCCATTATTTCATAAATCAGGAGTATTATCAATATACCTCTTCGCGTTTATGTGATCCTGATAGGAAATCGTTGATTTTAAAGAGTGACAAACTTCGAGGTATTATTCTGGTGTGCTACCAGGATCACATAAATACGCGCAGGTATCATATATTCTGAAGACAGCAAGCAGTACATTTTTCCCTTCAATTCCCAATAAAATAATGTTTCACATAAAAAAGTTGGATGGGCAACCAACATTTCATTACCGGCGTATTGAGGGTTGTATAATTTCGCAATTCCTTCGAACAGGAGCAGAAATGATGGTGTGAATAAAATACCTCCTCACGTTTATGTGATCCTGATAGCAAATTCTCGATTTTCTCCTTTTGCATTTTTTTGAAACAGCAAAATCGCTTTCAATTCTTGGTTCAGATGTAGGCAACCAACATTACGCGTACGTCGTATTATTAGTTGCCTATACATTTTCGTTGAAACAGGAGCAGAGTGATTAAAATACCTCCTCGCGATTATATGATCCTGATAGCAAATGTTCGATTTTCTCGATTGTAAAGAGCTCAGATTGACAAATTTTTCTGGGTATTTTTCGGACTTGCTACCAGGATCACATAAACGCGAGGAGGTATCAGATATTCTGAAGACAGGAGTAAAATTTCCCCGCCATTTTTTGGAACAGGAGCAGAGTGAATAAAATACCTCGTCGCGTTTATGTAATGCTGATAGCAAATGCTCAATTTTAAAGAGCTAAAATTGACACAGGCTTGCTTGCTTCTGTTATTATTAGGATCATATAAACCTAAAGAGGTTTTTGATTTCTCGTGAGGGGATAGGTGGCTCTTCCTCTAAGAAAAAAAACACTATTAACATATGATAGAATTGTATTTGATAAAATTTGTACAGTCATAACTAAGTACAATACATAATTTTCAATTAGCAATAACAAACTTTTTAAACATAACCCAACAACCAAAACACAGATACTTACAAATATACTGTGAATTTGGCCAAAAAACTATTGTGATTACAAGAAGTATCTTAAAAAAGTAACATTAACATGATTTGTTATCATGAAGAGGCATAAATAAATCACAAAGATTACCCTAAAATGTGTACAAAAAAGTAAATACATGCACAAAAGTGTATAAAAAAGCTAAATTATAAAATTTTATCAAGATAATAATAGTTTTAGTGGGTGTTAACATTTTAAAATTGTAGTCATTGACTACTAATAATTTTATTGTTTTTAGAGCCTCTTCTTTGATATAAAAATAATCTTAATTTAAATAACATAAGTTAAATATTTCACGGGTAATTTTGAGCTCCCTTTTTTGTTTATTAATATTTTAACATAAAGCAGGTTAAGCAGATTTATCTATCTCATTCCCAAACATATGGACGTAATGTAGTTCTGAGATATACAGATTCTTACTGTTAAACTACTATTTTTGCATAGAGAATTGAGCATAAAAGTTTGAATTATCAAGCGAGCTTGCTAAAAAATCCCTCATTTTTTGTTTTTTGGATGATTGGGATATTGCCATTAACCATAAAAATTCACATATTTTTTATAACAATAACATTTGCAAAAACAAACCAGGCAAACATCGATTTCCAGTATTCCGAATGTTGTTAAAATTTTACAAAACCATTTCTGCAAATTATGAGTTTCCTGAGACTTATTTACAGCAAATTGTAGAACCTATGACAATAGTCAGTAGGACTCTTGTTGAAGAAAAAGGAGAACTGATTATAATGAATTGTTAAGGGACCCAAAATTAGCAAACTTGAAAGAATATTTTGGAACAAATTTAAGATTTGTAATTATGCCAAAAGCTGTCACAAATAGAAAACACCGAGAGTCGTTATTGGTTCTGGTGATATCAGTTTCCGGCTGTACACTTAGACGAAACTCCACAAACCCAACTCTCACAAACTGAAGACGCTTGTGTTCAGGCATAAAGACATTCCAGAATCACAGCTTTCATTGACAAAGTACTTGTAGAAGAAAACTTTCAATTTTACTTTGATGTCAGACATATTGGCGGAGTATTCTTAGAAGAAAATCAAAATCAACACAAATGTTAGATGTCGGTCTCATGAAATACTCATATTCCTCCGCAACTGCTATCGCTGTAACTTAGGGCCATGTACAATATTAGGTAAGACAGCTGAAAGGCAGAAGAGTTTTTTAATAACATGAACTGGGGTCAGAAATCCTACAGAGACCAGTGAAGAGAGTGAAGAGTGAGATTTCTATTATAAATTATTTACAAAAGGGGATGGCAAATTTATTTTCAATAAATGAAAATAGCGTTCAACAATTAAAAAGTATAGTTTCATTGACTTTATGATATTTTATAATTATATAAAATGTAATCTAACAAGAATATTAATATTTTATCCAGAAATGAATTTCGACATATACTTTTCTGGACAAATGGATTGAAAATTCTCAAAAAGTATCATAATACAGTGAATATACTTGGTTTCGGTTAGCACGATCAAATCTGAAAAAGTTTTAGTGTTTGGGCACTAGCAATTGAACCGAATAACGAATTTGGACATTTCTGAACATTATGAATATACAATTTGTTGCTCAATTACCCAGTAAATTGTATAAACAATTACCGACAGCTTTTAATTTATTGTAACGAATTCATCACAAATCTTGCAGTTTCAACAATTATACCCAAATCTGCCTTCTCCGTGATATTTCCTGCTTTCCTTTCTTGAAGTAAAATAAATTAGAACTGAATTTCTAACTATTTTCCTAGAAATAATTTTATTTCACGGTGATTTTTGGAGAGGGCTCTCAAAACAAAACAAATTGTTATGAGAATTCATCCGATAGCTGGTGCAATCGGCCATCAACCAATATTCGTGGAAGCAACATTCCTCCGATATTTCTGAGAGGCAGAAATATTGTTTGTCTATCGACCCGAGGCCGACCGCTGCTGTTACGGGAATTTCCCTTGAAGCTTCCAGAACACATGAAAGAATTTTCCCGATGGTTCGTGGACTTACCAAACAATTCCGAGAGAAATATATAAATATGGACAGCTGGCGATGGGATTCATTCAGGTTTCGACGGTCGCATTGTATAGTTAAGATAAAATGTAATAGTAGTTTCTGTGAATATAAATTTGTGTAAAAGTAGTGGAAATAAAAACATTATAATATTGTTAAGAGACTCAAAAATAATAAATAATAAATGAACATTATACATTTTTTACTACTTAAATATCTGTGACACACCAGTCTCCACAGCTTCTCCAGTTAACTATTAGATGTTTGTCGCATGAATGAGAGCCCTCACTAGTAATTATTAAGGCCATAGTCAGCGGGAGTGAGGCAGGAGTACTAAACTAAAGTAGAGCCCAAAATCCTACAAGAAACTGGGATTCCCATGATTTTTTCTTATAAATTTAATTTTTTCATTTCCTCCCCGATGTCAGGATGGGTGTTTGCAATGTTACAGTTAACTAATATGTTCATGACCCCCTTATAAGACCTGAAGAATAACCTGCTTCATGTTAAGTGAAAAATACAAATTATTTGAGATTCCCTATCAACTTATCAACTACATGATTTGTATATTGCAACTCTAAAATTTATTTTTATGACATTATCACATTGAAAGGGTATCTAGCTTATCTTTCAAGGCAGATATATCTTAGAATAGTGAGGGTAGAGTTTAATTGACATTATCTTTAAGGTATCACTGTTCATAAGTACATAAAAAATGAACTGATATTCAAACCCAATTACCTAAATTCTTTAAATAGACAACAAAAAGACCACTGACAAAGTAACAAAGGATTATAAATAAAATGAGGTTAACAAATAAAGAGAAAATGCCAACATTTTATTTTATATATGAGAAAAGGAATTATTGAAATTGGAGGTCAAATAATCAAATCCCATGAATGTGTTCAGATTTTTATCAAAATGAAATATTTAAAAATAAACATCATGTAAACTGGAATTTTTTATTACAATTATCAATTTAGCATTGCGGTGAGCCTCAATACGGAGTTTAGAGTTGATAATCACAGTGATATTGAAAATCTGCAGAATGAAGATTTCATAAGGAAAACAGAAAATATATCAGAGAAAATTCGAGAATAAAATTTTAATTAATACTAAGGCACCTACTTATTTGCCGAAAATCTTAAGAAACAAGATGGTCTGCTGTTTATAGTTTACAATTCAATTCAAAGTCGTTTTTTTTTATGCATCACTCCTCCATTATATTAGATAATAATTTAAGTCGCATTCTGTAATTTTCTATGTTTATAAAGTCTAGATATGAATACATTCTGTTGTGTGTAACTAGGATTTTGTCTAACTACCATCTATGTCCAAAAGTAGCAAATAAAGACACTTTTTTCATAATGAATTTCCCACTGCATCTTAGAATACAGCTTTACATATGACAGATATGACTGATTACCTGATATACTTCACAAAGATTATATTTTTGTTTTTAAATTTTGACCAGTTTATTTTAGAAATGATATTTTTCTAACAGTATTAATCCACATATAACTGGGTAACAACATCGCATTTCGAAAAAGATACTTTGGAAGAATCCATTATAATAATATTTGTAACAAACCTGAGTATAAGGAATGAAATGGTGAAATCAAATATAAGCAGTATACTTTTCTCGGGATAGTAAAAGTTAAAATAAAATCGCAGCTATATTAATTCTGTGACCAGCGATGAAGGAACATTTGGCTAGAACAAGAAGCATTAGACCGAAATATCTGAATGAGACCAGTATAAATAAAAAAAAGAACATCACCAAGGGTTTCTTAGGCCGTTAATATCACCACGTTTTTTTTAAATAAAATATATCATCAATAGATAACAGTATGAAAAAAAAACTATAAAAAACTTCCTTTAACAGATCTAATGTGTCAAAATGCCTTGACAGTATAAGCTTGATACGTCGAGAAACATTTATTAGAGAATATTTTAATAGTATAGTTGAGCATTAAACATTTCTAAATATCTACAGACTGAGATTTTTGTGTACTTTTCTGAAGTATCTAAGTTATTAAAACCCGATTTACTGGAGATTCAAATTTGACGTTTGCAAAAAAGCAGACGCTGAATTTAACAAACCCATTCTTTGTTTTTGCTTGCGCTGTTCTGTCATTTGGTCTTTCAATTCGCTCAATTGCAGCGACAGCTTCTGGACAACCTTTTGGGTGTTCTGTAGTTCTGTACGGAATTTCTTCAATTCGATCTGCTCGCCCTCTCCTTCGCCGGCATCCAGTGATATGGCCCTCAAACGTGGGAACCATTCCAAATTAGAAGCCTTCACCATCGTGTAGACGTAACTCTCTGGGCCGGTGAACTCCGTAGGATCTTTGACTTTGATAAGAACTATGAAGAACAGGTAATGCCACATGTTGTGCTCGCATTTTATATGATCTTCGAAGCTTACTATTTTGTTGTCAAATGCAGATCTGTTCAATCCTGTAAATAAATGAAAAATAATCCGTAAGTTTGTCAATCGCTTACATTTTAATTCTGCAGTAATAGTCACATTTTATAAGATCTGAAAATTGACAGTTTTGTACTTGGTGGCATTTTTAAGTGAGACGTGCGTCAAACCAATAAAATAATAATGATCATATCTCAGTTATGACATTTTGTATAATGCAGAATTACGAAGCTAAATAATAAATATGTCTCCATCTTACAACTTTGCTTCACATTTTTCAGACCCATTATTAATTCTTGTGTAGTACGAGTGTTTTAATCAGTTGCTACTAATACAGAAACCAGAACAACCAGCAATAATTAGTTTATATTAAAGTAAACAATTTTTAAGGAATCGAACAGTAAAAATCCGACCAAAAATCCGACCAAAAATCCTGTGCAATATACTCTCAATAACTCATCTGGGTATAATTCTAATAGGGTGATCGATTTGCCCTTCATGAATTTCATCCGTGCTACCTGTATCTGGTGCCAAAGTGCTGGTAGAGTTTTTGGAGAATTTGGTAAATTTGGAATCGCTTATCCATAATATTCTACAATGTTCAATGGGCGAGAGATTAGGAGATCTTGGTGGCCAAGGTAACAAATCAATCTGATAATGTTCAAAGTAGTCCAATGTAACTCTGACTACATGCGGTACTGACATAGAATATAAGTTCTGACCACGTTTACGATGTAACGTTGGGCAGTCACGGTGTCTGATAAAAACCAATTGTGACCTTGTGCCATCAGCAATATCACTCACACCATTTCACCATGATATCTGCATACCCTTGTCGGTCTTTATGCATACCCAAACACAATCTAGATTCGTCACAAAAGACTACTGTATTCCATTCCTGTTTCCACTGTGGCGATTGATCTGCAGTAGCCCTTCTGGGTGTGAAATGGCAGTGGAAAATTAAAATTCTAAGGCGTCGATCTTCACGATAGGTCTCAGACCTACTATTCCCCTTCTATCAAACTCGCTTAATTGATGGAAATTAGTGATTATTATTTTCCCAGGAATAATAAACAGATGAATGAACAACTTACAAACCACCTGTACCAAAATAAAATACCGAAGCCCTGTTTTTTGAATCAAAACGTTAAAATACAAAAACTAATGTAAAATTACTGGTTGCTCTAATTTCTATATTATTTAGTATGGATTCAAAGTGATAAAACCATTGGTTTCAAAGTGATAAAACCATTGGTTTCAAAAGCCTGAACGGAAAATCCACTGTCTGATTCTTTTTACTGACTTATGTTTACATCAACATTGTAACAGTGACAGCACCACCAAATTTTATACAATATTTAAGATATAATATTTTCTCTGAAAATAAATGTCAGGCGAATTGAAACACCGACTTACCACAAATAAAGCAGGTATTTTTCAAAATTTGCTCCTTTTGCTGTTTCTCAGACCTCAGATCGGCAAAAGTGTCAATGATAACACCAAAAATAAGGTTAAGTACGATAATGATGACCACAAAGAAGAACAGTAAGTCATACACTACTCTCGCCACAAATAATGGTTCCTACAAAAAAAACGATAGTAATAACTTCAGAAACACTTTTTAGTTATGTGGACATTATACCTCACTACTAGGTGCTCTCAGGATGTCACCTATTCCCCCTCCATTTCGCAAACCTTGGTTCAGTGTTGTTATTATGCACATTCTGAGCGAATCACAGGCTCTCTCTTTGGCCTCTTCACCTGGATCGATCAGCTCGCAGTATTCTCCTGTCTTGTCTTCTTTGTACATATTACCAGTCCTTTCTGATATTTCTGCACAAGTCTCATCTGGAAATATTGAAACCAGGTATAAACAAAGTTGTATATTCAAATTATGATAATACATTTATAACACTACAGAAATTATTTATTTTTAAAGTCATCAACAGATATTGTGCATTCAAAACACTTTTGAAGCTTCATATGTAAATACTAAACAGATTATATGACTTCACTAGTCGCATTTACAAGGACAAACCATTTTATTTATTCTTTAAAACACATTGCAACCGTCCATACTTCTTGCAATTTTCTGTTTACTTTGTTATTTTTATATGCTAAATAAGCTAATTTCGTTGTTTGTTTTGTGTTTTGTACTTTTTAAAATATGAAATTTTTACCGAAACAAATGCAATGCTCCACAAAACAATTATAAGAAGCTTGCATCCATAGGTTTTATACTTAATACAGTATATAATTGTATTTGTAATTTTGTATTACTAGATTTCAAATAAATGAATAAATATGACATTTATATATAATGAATATAGAAAGTAATGAAGTTCCAGGGAACAAACAAAAGGAAAGACAAGATACCATTAAAATTTGGAAGAGAGGCAGGGCATATAAAAACTATCTACTAATGAAAATATTATAATAAATAAAGGTGTAATACAAAAGGATATCTCCTTAGTTCGACTTTTCACATGGAAATCAATGTCATAAAAGCCGTTTCAAAGTAAATGTTTTAACAGAAAAATAACAATAGACACCAGGAGAGTAAGTACACAATAAAATGGAGACAGAATAAAATAAAATCCACCTAACAATTGTCGAGAAAGCTCAAAAGTAATTTAAAAATAATATGAATCAACCATAAACTACCTTGAGCTTTAGATGTTACTCATACAGGTGATTTTTTAGATAAAATTTGTATATATGAGGAATTGTTTGACCCGAAACAATAAATATACAGTAGGTCCAAAAATGATATCGAGAAAACTGTAGACACTTTTAAGAGGTAAATGTCCAATTTGTAAAGTAAAAAATCACAAACAATGAGGACAAAAAAATATGTAATTGCAAAACTTAAGAACAAAGCAATTTCCGCCATTTATGAAATCACAAGAATTCTATCACCACAACATTCAAAAAAGAAAATTGAGATTATCTGTTAGATTTTAAGCTTAACACGAGGTTTTTTACTTTTAATGTATAAATGGGTACTAAACTTACTCTGTTTTTTCACTGTGACAATGAAGTCATCTTGGAAGAACATGTATCCTATTATTGAGAACATGTACACCAGGATTAATGCCAATACAGCTGTTAAAATGATGGATCGTCCATTTCGTGTTACTGATCTGATGACATTCAATAAAGTTTCCTCTCGGTAAACCACATCAAATAACTAAAAATAATAGTTATGAAAGTGGTGCATAATAAATTGTTGAAACTAACTCAATTCTATATAATATTTATTATTTACTCTCGTGCTTCATATATGTACCAAACTATGAATTTTACTGTTACTTACCAAAACTGAATAGAAAAATGGATGCCAAACAAGTCCGCAGATGCAAAATACGAGATAAGCCGAGTGATAAAGCAGCTCAGCATCTGTGAGTATTTGCTGATATGTCTTAGTGAGTGTCCCGTGGTTTCCCATTATACTACCCAAATGTATAATTTTCAAAACAATAGTTACAGTCCCAAGCAACAATAAGGTTGGTTCTGGTCCGAGTGAGTATATCAGTCTAAGAATCGTCGACACTACCAAAGTCCGTATTCCGGTTTCCCGTGGTAAAGTCGATACAATGACGGAGGATACCAACATGGCAACCCAAATAAGTACAGATATTGAAGAACCCAATTCTGAAACAAAAAAAGATCAATTCAAAAAAGGTGTAAAATAAAGAATTATTTTTACAGACAATTCTCCAGTTAGTGGCACGTTTTTAACGTCAAATATTGAATATTAAGTTCTTTTCAATTTAACCATATCATGCAGATATTACGAATATACAGTGAGGAGAGTGGGTTTGGGATTTACTTTTGGGATAAAAGCTTGTCAATAAGTAAATTTTGTTCCAAAAGACCAAATAGCATACAAATTACATTTAGTTCACGAAATTATAGATTAGAATTTTGTGAAATAACAAATTTTCAATCCTTTAGTAGAGAGAACGGGAACAATCGAGAGTGATTGCGATGGATTATAAACAACGACGTACTCCAGGGTGGACTATAGTAGATAGCGAATTGGTCGATCAGCTGATAAGTAGTTATTGATTTTTTTGTGAATTCGTGAGTGAATAATGACGATTTATTTTTGGTGAAATTGAATTGTTTGAACCCAAGGACTTCTCGGCAATACCTATATGAATCGGACAGAGACGTTTCATCCAGATCTCACCCCATTAGTTTTTTATCTATGGGGTTATCTGAAATCCAAAATCTATTTCAATAAATAGGAAAATATTGAAGAATTCTAGAATAGAATACACGAAACTGAAGGTAACAACTGTTTCTTGAAGACCCTATATACACGACTTTAGTATTAGAAAAAAAAAACGTCAAAATAAAATTTGCATTTTCCCAAAAAATAAATTCCGGAATTTTAAATGAATACATTCAGTTACAGAGAAACTGCTCTAAAAATATCTTATCCATTGAACTTACATATGAGTGACGTCTTTTGAAATAATTTTGGAAAAATATATTTTGTTTTAAAAAGTTAACATAAATTTCGTACTCACTTGGCACGGCATCGTCGAACGGATAAAAACAAGCTACTATTAAATTGATAAGTACTGCGCAGTTAAAAAGAATATTGCTCCATAAAGACATATAATTGCTGACCCAAAAGAGGGCGGGTTGTGCTGAAACAAAAAATGCCAGAGCTTGATAAAAAAACCAACAAATGAGTTGTGAATAAATACCTCGAAGATTTTTTTGCCACTTCATTTCGTTAAACATTGAGTCTGTCCTGTCAAAGAAATCAGCCACTTTAGAACCTTGATCGTCCCTTTCGGCAGTGTTCAGAACTTTGATCTTAGTATCTTGAGTCAAATATTCGCATAATTCGGGAATAGGAAACACTATTTGCTCCAAGGTACGATCGTGTCTAACAATTTCGATCTGTGCCGTATGAGGAGCATAGTATGCTACGGCTTTTTGAGTTTTGGGATCAGCATTTTCGGACGGTTTCAATAAAGAGGCCAACTCTTTGTTGTGCTGGGCTAACTGATGGCAAAGGATCCATATGTTATGTCCGACTTCTCGGGGCGATACCATATCTTGAACGCTGGCGTCGTCCACGTCGTCATCATCGGTTTCTTGGTGGAACGCGTTACAAGCGACATCTACAAGTTGCTGAGGGTTCATGTTTGACAAAATACGATCTGCGTTTTCACTATCACCCCTGCTCTCCATAATAGCTAGCAGAAGCTTCGAAGCGTTGTTTTTCAGTTCCAGCACGAGGTCCATTCTCGATTTACCTAACGGATTGATGTCGTTAAGGATGAGAGCAGTTATTATATCCAAACCGTTAGATTCGTGGGTGGCTATGCAATTTTGATTTTCGTGACAAGGGCCTTGACAATATTCTGTTAAAGTTTCTAGCGTTTGGTTAATTAAAGCAACGTTGTTTTCGTTTATATAAAGACCCAATAATCCCAAACCTCCAGTTGTGGATCCGCAAATCCAATCCAAAAACTTTAGCGTTTCCGATACGAGGTTACAGTTGCTCTTGTTGTTTTGATTTCGCAGGAGGTTTTGTAGGTCTGAATTGTGATTTTCACAAAGCAACTGAAGGAACCTTAATATGGGTTGCATGATTAGAATTTCATTCGACAATCCGGTTTGGTCCTCACGTTCACGGTGTTTCTCCGATTTTTCCGTTAAAAGATCTTCAAAAGCTGCAACTGGACTCGTTGCTATGTTACAATCCTCTCCTGTTGCCAAATTTCTGATGTGCGCGTACGCTTGCGTAGTAGAATCTGCAGCTCTACTGAGTTCTTCCCTCAATTCGGTGCTGATGAGAATCCCATTAGATTTTCCACCTTGCTTCCTCAGTATCTGGTCAACGTCTTTGCCACCTTGTTTGTCTTCGCTGGTTTTAGCAGCTATTTCTGAAGTATTGACTGTGACTGATGCTCTGTTTTCCTGTTGAGCGTCTTTCATTTTATCGTAAAATACCTAAAATAGAAATAAGTTAAAAATTCAAATAGCATGGAAAGAAGTCTTAAATGAAAGGTCGGTTAAAAGGAAACCAAAAAGGTATTTGAAAGATATAAAGTTCTTAATAAAATATGATAGTAATTTTTCATTAATCACTAACTGTTTGGAAAGTTTTTGAGAGATACTAGAACATGGAGGAAATACAGCTGAATGGAGTAATGATCGTCATAGATTTTGAAAAACTACTCAATATTAATGTGTTACACAAAGACCTGGCAAAAATATAATCTCAAATTAATTAGCAGTGTTTTGGGTTGATTCTTCCCTGTCTCTTGGAGGTTGTTAGGAATCAGAATTTCTGTAATATGCTCCAGTTCAAAACGTTTACGTTATTGCATTATTTTTAGGCCTTAAATATTAATTTACTTGGAATTTTCTAAATTTATTTATTGCAATAAAAACTCAAATATCTCAAAAACTATCAACTTTATAATCTTAATAGCTCGTTTACATTATGTCCTAACCCCTGCTGCTCGAGCTGCCGGCAGGCTACCGGAATTATTGCAGAAATAGGGTCGAATTCTCGTCTACATTATGCTGAAGTTGACCGGGAAGTAGGCAGGTAAGTATGAAGAGCAGTATGTAAACACCATACTTCTCATAATGTTGCGACTGCTACGTGCACTGCTTTAGGCTCCCCAAAAGAGCGGTTTTTGAGCGGCAGTCAAAGGACTGACCCGTTCATCGACGGTTTATAGTCCAGGTGATTTAAATATATGCTTGACAAAATTGATATCTGCAAAGGAACAATTGTAGGCATTTGCCACAAAATTCAACATTTTCTACCAATGGATATTTTTTATTAAACAATAAAAACCTTCAAATACGGACATTTAATTTATTGTTTTTTGTGCAAAATCTAATCTTAAAATCGTCTTTGGTATAATGGACATTGTTGAAGAGAATGAACTACACTAAGTTTAATTTCCTCAATTTTTAAATAAAATACTTTAAACAAAAGGCAAACAAGGCAATTTTTATACTTCTAATTTGTTTAATTTTACTTTTAAACCTTTTTAATATTAACAATGTAGATTTTAACACACCCAATCTACGCTGGGAGTTGTAGGTTCAGTAGTTGGATTAAAAATATTAATTTTGTCTATTCATTAGGTTTTCTCTCCTCTAAATTTTTTCCTGTAACAGATAAGTATTTAAAAAATTGTATATGTAGAACAAAGTGTAGTAAGGCAATTTTACGAAATTGCCTTACTACACTTTGTTCTACATATACAATTTTTTAAATACTTATCTGTTACAGGAAAAAATTTAGAGGAGAGAAAACCTAATGAATAGACAAAATAATTCAAGACCTCCTCAACAATCTTTTCGAAATTATAAAAATATTAAGTTAATTTTTTTCAATGTTATAAGAGAATCCAAAGATTAAAGATATAATTAGGTAATATGGGTTATATAATAGAAAATTATCACTATTAAATACAATATCAAAGACTAGTGTTTAAAATTAACAGATATTTACTTAGTTTATAAATAAACCCCCAAAAGATAGCATAATTAAAATATGAAATTATTTTTGGAGTTGTATTTCATGTGTGGTAAAGCTATGTAATTGGTAAATTATAAAATATCATCAAATTTTCAGCTTTTGATTTTTTTTCTAAATTAAGTGAAAAATTGTGAAATCAGGAAAATCAAACTTTGTCGTTGATCACTTCTAAATTGTATGTTAGAGTAAAAACATGCTTATGAATGTTGAAGGTAGGTAAAAGTAAGGTCTATCGACTGACAGCATCAAAGTTGTAAAATAGTATTCTGTTGCTCTGCAGATTGCAAAAAAATCATCGACTACTGAAACCGGGCGACTGCTTTTGTGTTGCGAAATTATGCAAGTCTCTAAGAATTTTTTAATTTTTAAAATTACTTTTTTCGACGCCATTTTATAGGCTCGTGCTATAGTAAATTTAATTAATTCACAAGCACGCAATAACCAGACTCTTCCCCACTGTAAACTCAATTATGCAAGATTACATTTATTTTTGTTGTAAATTGAGTTATTTGAAGACGCGAGATGTAAGACCGACATCTAGGATTTTCAAGAGAATCAGTACACAGAGGTTCCGAATCTGGAGCCGTTCCGTGTAATTGCTGTTCTCCCTTAACTCCTAGGGCAGAATGTCACGATAAAATTTTCAGGTTACTTCACCTGTCAGAGATATTGAATACTCTCTTCGAGGTGTCATTCCTTTGCGTACAAAGGAATGACACCTCGACATTTTTCATTAGTTCACTACTTTTATAGTTATGCTTTATTCAAAAATAATGTTGAATTTAATTTCAACTGCGAATAATTTTAATGTTAATAACCTTTTTGTAGAGTATTCAATTTCCTTCAAGAGTAAGTATTTTGATCAACAAAAATATGGATATTAATGGTATAACTAAAATCCAAAATCGAGACTGGCTGAATGCAAACACTCACGTACTGCCAGTCCTTTGACTTCCGTAAAAACCGCTCTTTTGACGAGTATCAGGGAGTGTCAGCAGCAATGGCACTTAATAGAGAAGTATAGTGTTTACATTCTCCCACTGCCTGCTGCCCTGCCTAATTCCCTGCTCACTTCACCATAATCTAAACGAGCCATAAAACTTCATATTATTTTCGAAGATCTTACTAACAGTACTCCAAAAAGACAGGGTGTTCTATTTAAACAAAAGCAATACAACACAAAAAATTTTAAGTATTTAGAATCAACAGCACTAAAGTTAAAAAAACATTTGACTGGATTAAAGAGAGTATTTTCCAAAAAAAGAAAACAGATTTGGACTAATCAATAATTAATTCAGTATCAATTAAGCCTTTAAAACCAGTGAAGAGGCAGTTTTGAATCAGTGATGGATGAATGAAATTATTGATGTTGAAAATTTGGTGTGTTTTTTATAGTGTTTCCGGGATGTATCCAATAGATATATGCGATGCAATGGGTAAAAATAGATAGAAAATCAGCCACAGCCCACGGGCAATGTTTTTAAAAGAAACAAAAATGTTTAAGAATTAAAAACGTTTTAAGGAGAAAACATAGATACTGCACTTACCTTGAAAAATGACTGGCTTATATCTCCTATTAATTTATTGAACATGCTCTTTTGGATATTAGGATTTCCGCCTTCGAGCAAAGCTATTCCTAGTTCCACAGCTTCGCCAAATATGGATGGAGAGTTTCCGGAGTTTATGACTAATTCGACTACTAGATCAGAAGCCCCTTCTTTGTCTAAATGAGTCTGCACTTCGTGTAAAGTACGTCCGGCTCTGCTTAATATCTTCGCTGAAAGGAACAAAACAGGTTATAGGCGTAAAGCTTCACGGATGGAAAAATATGAAGAAGTATTCATTCGGGAGTGCATCCGTTCGTTAGTTTGATTCATGTTTGAATCTTGCTGACGTTTCGCCATGTTCTCACTTGGCATTATCAAGTGAGATCAAACATGAATCAAACTAACGAACAAATGTACTCTCGGATGAATACTTCTTTATATATATATATATATATATATATATATATATATATATATATATATATATATATATTTATATATATTGTTTTAAGTTTTCGCGGGCACTAAATAATTTATTAGATAGTTTCCGGGAATTCATCCGCGTAGTTGATAACTGATCCCTGCCGGGATCGATGGTAAAATGACGACGTTTCGGCAGAGTCACATCTGCCCTCTTCAGGTCGGTTCACATAATTCTCGTAGCCTTCTGCTTTCGCTTCTAGTTACTCGAAATATATATATATATATATATATATATATATATATATATATATATATATATACATATATATATTTGTTTTTAAGTTTTCGCGGGCACTAAATGTGTTAGATGGTTTCCGGGAATTCATCCGCGTAGTTGATAACTGATCCCTGCCGGGATCGATGGTAAAATGACGACGTTTCGGCAGAGTCACATCTGCCCTCTTTAGGTCGGTTCGCATAATTCTCGTAGCCTACTGCTTTCGCTTCTAGTTACTCGAATACAGTATTCGAGTAACTAATAAAAATGGGGGCAAAATTTGTGACTTTTCATTTTTTTTTAAACTGTCATTTCTCAAAATATTATTACTCAAACCGTTTAGTGCATTGCTTTCAGTGGTATTTCATTTTACATTACCTCCTGGTCCATGAGTTGCTGGTGCTATTTGAATGGTTCCCAATTCGACTGTGTTGTTATACTGAATGAAAGCCTTCCCAAAATAACGAGCCAATAAACTATTGCGTAACACATCTCCCTGTAAGTTAGACAAAATTAGTAAAGCTAGTAATGACTTGGATTAATTAAATAAATTAGTAAGAAACCTAGTTAGCATCAGCAATATTTTTCAATAACACAATACATAAAGAACATATTTTCCTAAGACACATTTTGACTTGTGCAGCATTGGAATTTCTAACAGTAAAGGTAGCGACGATTTAAAAAATATATATAACGCAGATACATATCTATTTAAATCCCTGACTTTTCCCTGACCAATTTGCCCAATTTTCCTGACCACTCATGTCCATTAAATGCTAATTTATCTTAAATTTTTCAAAAAATTACCGAAAAACTATAAAATAAATAATGTATCATTTCATATCCTTCATAAGTTGTCATTTTTAATGTTTTAATATTATAAACACTCAGTGACTATAATACTAAAGAAAAGTCGAATTGATTATTATTAATGTTTGAATTTTTATTCGAAGTTAGATGTTTATAAATATAAGAGCAAATAAAGTGAAAGTACATTTTTTATATAGAGCCCAATTACCGTGTAATATGTTTACGTTTCTGTACCAGAAATATGATTTTTTTTCTGGTCAATGTAAAAATAGGAGTTAATATTTTGTCATTGAAATGGAGAAAAATTAAATTATATTTCCAACACATAAGTGAAATCGTATTTTTTTAATTAAATTGAATTATAGAATAGTAGTTATAATAGAATTATAATTTAGATAGAAAACAAATTTTATTTCTTTCCAACCTGCACTGATGTTTGAACTGCTGTATCTGTATTTTTTAAGAGCTATCGCCTGTCTACAAGTATTGCCCGACTTTGGAGTCATGCACAATACTGGAAGTTCATTCAAAACACATTTTTTAAATGCATTATTCTTCATTAGTTACCACGACCAAACTGACAATAAACATGAGGGGATAAGTTGAAATTAAAATGTAAGTTACAAAATGTACATTTATATATGATCCAATTTTCAACATTTATATCGAACTGTGTTACTATTTTAAATAAGTATACATATGTTTATGTGCACAATTTGTTTTACTCAATCAGCTTCGCATTGCCTTTCCCCTAAATAGATAAAATGCAAAAACAAAAACAAGCAAACATTACGAAAACACTGAAAAAAATATCGAAACAATCATTGGTGCTTTGGGGAACAAATCAAATCTCACACACAGTATATTTTTTACGGGGTGGGGGGAAAGTTTCAACACTCCACACCAAAAATATTCACAATGATACTGTACCATAAGATTTTGTGACTGTTCATTCTAGGCAGCATTAAAAAGAAAAGAAACATAAGTCATATTGAAGATGATAAAAAATAAAACTTAGTTAACCTTCTCCCCATATTCACAATCGATTGCCATCATCTCTCGCAGCGTTCTTAATACTTTGACGCACAACTTTTCTTCTTTCTCTTCTAACAGTTTCTCAGTATGTTTTATCAACCTGAAATATTTATTTTACAATTAATAATCTCCTCTTGTCGTTCTTATTTTTAGAGTTACCTACCTCCTGATGAATCCTCCGTTCTCGCATTTCTTTCGTGGCTCAGTACCCGGAGGGAATAAAAGCTCAGGCCTGTAGAGCACATCAACGAGTAATGACAGCTCGGATTGAACCAAAGGTTTAAGCTGATCTTCCAACACAGACACAATGTCTTGCAAACCCTCTATGATGCTTCTATCCAACCGCATAATCTAAAATAATTAAGGTGTTAAAAAGGATTCTGTTCTGAAAAAATAGTTAAGGCAAAGCTAAACTATGATATGGTAAATATATTAGATGAATATGACCTGTTCTCTGCTCCGGTTTGTGGCTGGCTTAATGAGTTCGAAAGAGGGAGAACCAACGTTGAAAATGGTGCTCACTGTAGATGACAGAAATCAATTTTATTTTAACGAGACTCTTCATTAAGTCAACGAACTCAGTTGTCAATTGAAACAATAATGGAACTAGTGACATATTGCACCAAAACTACATACTTTCAATTAAACGATGACTTTTACGAACACGATTTTGGCATGACTATGGGTTCTTCTCACCGGCATTAAGTTACATATTTATGAAAAAATTTGAACAACAAGTAATTTTATCAAAAGAAAATATATTCGTTATCAATTCAGTTCTACTCAAGAGCGCATGTCTGATTCAGAACTAGTAAAAGATACTTGTGTACCGCAATGCCACTGGAACTAATTCAGTACCTTAGAAATTTCATATACCTACTCTTCCATGCTGTCAAATTATATAAATACGTATTTGTCAATTAAATGAGCCAGTCTGCATTCTGCTACTGCTATTTATGGTAGAGGTTTGAATATTCTGACAGGGCGAAACGATTTGCTTCCACATTTTCACGACTAATCCGAAAATGAAACTGATGATTATTTAATTGTGGCACAATATGTTCAAAATAATCAATTGTGTTTGGAACACTCACAAATTTCCAAAAGTTCTTCCAAATCCTCGTCCCTTGAAATTAAGTGGTCCGTCTCGACAAATATTCTAAATAAAATAGAAACAAACTCTGCGTACAGATTTATAATTTATTATCGTATAAATGCGAATAGATCTCTCCCAACAATTTTAACATTAAGTAAATTTCCCGGTGTAGGCAACACAAAATGACAATTTAATAATTTCGAGTAAAAATTATTCAAACGCGCATGTTAGAACGAGGAATCCTAGCTATAATTCAAGAACTAATAATCTGGTTAAGAATCAATAATGAATCGAATTTAACTTCACACAGAATTGTTACTTCCAGTTCAGTAATTTCTGTACCGCGCATGCATGCTATCAGTAATGAATCGATAACGAATTGTTACCGCGAATAAAGCTAATAAACCTTTAATTTGGTGGCATTACGTTGACGACATTTTCGTAATTTGGAAGAACAACCTGAAGAATTAGATAAATTTTTAAATGACATAGATAACAGAGAACCAACTATCAAATTTACCCTAGAAGTTGACAAAAGAAGAAACTACTTTCCCTAGACATATTAATAAAAAAAAAAACAGAATCTTCATTCGAAACAGACGTTTATAGGAAACCAACTCATACTAACAGATACCTACATTTCAATTCAAATCATAAGAATACAGTAAAGAAAGGTGTTATTAAGTCATTATATGATAGAGCAAAGACCCACTGTTCTAATGATAACAAATTCAACAAAGAAAAAACAATTATAAAAAATGTTCTTACTGGAAATAATTACCCTAAAAAAATTATCAATAAAGAATTAAATAGACTTGAACAGAAAACAAACCATCAGAATAAACCCGGAACTTCTCTTAGTAACACTACTACTCAGGGTGGTTGTCCTCACTCAGGACAACCACATTGTCATTTCAACTATGCCATATATAGAGGGTCTCTCAGAGAAATTGAAAAGAGTGGGCAACAGATTTAATGTCAAAACAGCATTTAAAACAAGAAATACACTGAAATCACTAATACCGAAAACAAAACCAACCAACAAAACCCATAACTCAAAAAACTGCATATACAAGATTCCTTGCGAATGCAATAAATTTTATATTAGAGAAACATACGAATAAATGAACACAATAATTACATAAAGAAACAATTTGAATAATCGAAAATTTGTGAACATGCTTGGAACCTAGGCCATAAAATACCATTCACAAAGAACAACATAACACAAAACGAAAAATAAAAGAGTCTGCGTTAATTCTTTTTAATGAAGACGATTGTATCGCTTCTACTTCTTTAGAATTCAATCGTATCTTGTTACCGACAATTAAGGAAGAAATTAGTAATGGCCATCTCTTTTTGAACAACCCAGTATCGAGATAGTTCATAAGGTTTTTCCTAGGTTTTCTCTTATGACGTTAATGGGATCACTGAAATAAAAGAATTCTTTGATCGCATTTTTGGCGAATGCGCTATCTTACATAAAAGGCGTACCTAGCAACGCCACTTTTAAATTCTAAAGACAACTCTTTCAAGTTCTTCCAACTTGAAAGCTGTTTAACTGTAATACATGATCTTTAGAATTTTTTGTGCTACCTGTATATCTAGAAACAACAAATTTTTCTGTCAACTTAAATGCCATATATCAAACTTTCATTTTGCATTTTATAATTTCAATACATGTTTAAAGCCATTGGAAACGAGGTCAAAATAGACCTGGAAACGTTTGGTTCCTTGAATATACAGATTTTTGTTTCGATTGTGGTGCTATTTTCCAAGAAAACAAAAATAATCAAGAGTATGCCATAAATAACATTTAGAAGACAATTACAAACGTGAAATTGGCCAAGGTAGGTGAAATGGTAGGCATATGAAAGACAAAGTGCTGAAAAATACAGTATTTTGTTAACCAATAGTTATATTTTTTACAACAATTTGATTGTAGTCCTTTGCATTTGACATTTTCAAAGGTAAGTACTGAAATATGTTTTTATTTCAATACTTACTTACCATTACCTTTACGTTGGACTTTTCGATTGAGATTTGTCACATAAAAACCATTTTTAATACCAATTTGGAATTCGTCAAGGTAGCAGAGATTATAGGCGTATTAAAAGAAAAGAGTGCTCACAAATGATGTCCACTATGAAATATTAAAGAATTACGACAATAAACATTTTGAACACATGCATTATAAGAAAAATAAATTTACAAGTTCAATATCGTTTATTTTGACTGTTAGTTGTTACTGTATTTTACTTGCTTACCTGAGACTGAGATCTTTCCATTTTCGGTACCTTCGAGGCTTGTAACCATTTACTGGTCTGTCTTGTTAAAATTGTAGTCTTGTTAAACATGGCAGTAACCTGACTCTCTAAATCCAATGGTATAGCAATTCCTCGGTTTTTGGCTGAAATGGTAAATAGAGAGTAGAAATAAAGTAACTGCGAATGTTTCGAAAAACTAACCTACTTCCGACAGCGTACGAATACAATTCTCAACATTAAAGCGTTGCGGGGGCATCAGCCACGAACACTGTGATACTCTGAAGGCTGATTGGAGCAACTGTACAAAAATCGGTTGCCTTGTCTACAAAATACAGAGTAGTTGCAATTGAAATACTAAATGAATAAGTTTATTAAAGGAACGAGCACGTTCATTGGAATATGTTGAAAATATTTTCTACAACGAATATCGATAACAATTCTTACATATTTATTTTCAGGAAACAACTTTATTATGTAAATTGTATGGAGCCGATGTCAGGTTTTTGATATTTCAAAACCTCTCTATTCACTGTAAAGTAATTTTTCAAATTGGGCAGTTTTTTAAATCATTTGTGACATATGTCTGGAATTTTGTATAATTTGAGAAGTGTACCTCTACACTTTACCTTTATAAATGATGCAATTAATTTATTGCGAGAAAAATGTCATGATTTACAACCAACCAAGATCATGTGATCTAACACCATTGGAGTATTTTTTTCCGTTACATGAAAAAATATCTCTATAGAAACAATTCATATTTATCACTGTCATTAGTGAGATAGAATGTCAATTTTTTTTATATTTTATTTAAATTATTAAGATTAAGATAAAGTGTTTATAACTGTATACAAAATTATATTACAATACATCTATAGGTATGAAGTATATAATATGTAAGTGTGTGAAGATAGTAATTAGTTTCTTAAAGCACTTGTTATGGTTTTAATTACAAATACAATTGTACGTGGTAGCTTTGGCATGGCTGAAAAATTAACAAAACTTCTGAGAGAAATTTGTTCAACCAGCTCTCTCATAAGTTTTAATTTTTCTAAAGTCAAATAATTGTACACTTTCATAATAAATTAAGTTTACTAAGACCCTTATATATATACAGGGTGTTTTGTAGAACGTTCGCCAAACATGGAGGGCAGACAGGTGGTCTCATGTGCTATATTATGCAGTCCATATAACATCTAGATATCTTACGGTTTTTGTTTTTTTTTAATTTAATTTTTTTTCTTACTTCTCAGATTTTTAAATTTAAACTGTAAACTTTTTTATTTTTCACTGTATCTTCACCAAATAATCTTAAATGTAATCTATGGTGTCTGTTTGCTCATCCGCATTCGATATTTGACACAAATGATTGGTTGAAAAAATTATGAGTCCAAAAATGGTGAGGTTCCATAAAAAAAGTAATTAAGTTAAACACTTTATCATGTTACAAAAAAAATAAGAAGCACATCGAGAACGAATGCTTACAAAAACTTCTCCACTTCAACCCGTTTCCAACGATATATCACACGTATTGGAAAGTAATCAGTATCATAATAAAATTTGAGTTTGTAACTTATAAGGTGAGAATTACAAAAAATAAAACATACACCAAATTGCAATAATTTGTTATAAATTTTGTTCAAACCGGCTTCTATCGCTACGGATGCAATTGCGACACCTTTTTCTGACTCCTACAGTGGTAGTCTCTAGTCGCATCTCATCCCATATTATTTCAAAAGCAACATTTATTCTTGCTCTTAACTGCTCCTTGGTTTTTATTTCTCTCTCACAAACGAGTTGCTTGGCCCGTCCCCATACAAAAAAAATCAAAGGGAATCTTGCGACCTTGGAGGCCAGAGTATAGGGCCAGTTTTCTCAATCCACGCGTATGGGAATGAATTGTACAGGCGCTCTCTGACAGTTAGCCTATAATGTGCTGGACATCTTTTTTGAATATTTTTGGTCTGTATTCCAATAGGACTTCATCTAATAAGATCGATAAATCATTCATTAACAATTCAAGTCATTTACGAGATAGAAATAGAAACCAAGGAGCAGTTAAGGGAAAGAATCAATGTTGCGTTCCAAATAATGTGGGATGATCGATCTTAGAGATGAAATCCCATTGGAGGCAGACCAATAATATTCAAAAAAGATGACTGACCAGCATATTATAGGCGACCTGTCAGAGAGCTCCTGGACAATTCATTCTCAAATGCGTGGATCGAGAGAACTGGCCCTATACTCCAAGATCGCCAGACCTGACTACCTTTGATTTTTTTGTATGGGGACGGCCAAGCAACTCGTTTATGAGAGAGAAGTAAAAACCACAGAGCAGTTAAGAGCAAGAATAAATGTTTGTTTATGAAATAATATGGGATGAGGTGCGACTAGAGACGACCAGTGTAGGAGTCAGAAAAAGGTGTCGCAATTGCATCCGTAGCGGTTGAAGCCGGTTTGAACAAAATTTATAATAAATTATTGCAAATTGGTGTATGTTTTATTTTTTGTAGTTCTCACCTTGTAAGTTACAAACTCAAATTTTATTATGATACTGATTACATTCCAATACGTGTGATATATCGTTGGAAAGGGGTTGAAGTAGAGAAGTTTTTGTAAGCATTCGTTCTCGATGTGCTTCTTATTTTTTTTATAACGTGTTAAAGTGTTTTAACTAAATTACTTTTTTATGGAACCTCGCCATTTGTGGACTCATATAATTTTTTCAACCAATCATTTGTGTCAAATATCGAATGCAGATGAGCAAACAGACACCATATATAACATTTAAGTTTATTTGGTGAAGATACAGTGAAAAATAAAAATGTTACAACAATTTAAATGTAAAAATCTGAGAAATAAGAAAAAAAATTAAATTACAAAACAAAAACAAAAACCGTAAGATATCTAGACTTTATATGGGCTATATAATATAGCACATGGGCCCACCTATCTGCCCTCCATGTTTGGCAAACGTTCTACAAAACACCCTGTATATGAAAATATTTACTGAGTTTAATCCAGCTAAGTCAGAGTAACTATCGTTTCTAAAGAATATTGATCTGATGAGATTTTAAATCATAGGCAAAAATTAATATATCAGCAACTTTAAACGTTCACCGACATCATTTATAGATAATATAAATAATAAAACACCTAAATGGGTTTTTCCGATACATTTGCCAGAGTTTGCAGTAAGAGTGTCTGAGATATTACCTCCCTCCCAGGATCGATGATAGAATGACGACTTTTCGGCAGAGTCACATCTGTCCTCATTAGGTCGGTTCGCATAATTCTCGTATTAGTCGGCTTACGTTTCTAGTTACAGCAATATTCCAGTAAATAGAAGCGTAAGGTTGGTTAGGGAGGACCTACGTTTTCCCCACCTCTTAAATGCATCTCTCAGTTAAATCATTAGTCATTATAAAGAGAAAGTTTATAAAAGTTATAAATTTTATTTTAATGGATGCATAACTTCAAACATTTTACTTTATATATTTATGAATACAACTTTTCCAAATACATGACATTTGCCCAAACTTATAATATTGATATTATTCAAAGTTTTAAGTATTAAAAAAGCTCAATTTGACAGAAAGTCCATAATATATATTCAATTTAGTAAATTTAGTAAATGTTATTCTTAAAGTTGTTCCCTGTAATTAAGAGGTATCTACAACTGGTTAAGCACCGTGATAAAACTTGACAATACACCAAAAACAGAAGCGTGCAAATTAACCAAAGCCGTAAGCTGGTCTTTTATCAAAGATAAACGTCAGACATAGAATAAACACTAGAATGAACTTTGCTTGGAAGCTTTTTATATCTATAAAATATTTCATTCTTATATTTAAAAGAAATTTATTTTTACCTGCTTATGAAATTGACTTAAGTAAGATTCTCTAAATTTTTGTTTTGGGATTATTAATTATAAATAATTATTCTAATTTCTACTCCTGTACTACTAAAAGTTCTTGAAACTATACAAGTCAAGGCATATATATATATATATATATATATATATATATATATATATATATATATATTTATATATATATATATATATATATATATATATATATATATATATATATATATATATATATGGGTCAATTGATCTTATGTGATTGTTTCCCTTAAATTTAAATGAAAATTTGGGGGACAATTTTAGGAAATTATTTTTGTGTTGAAACCAGGGTATGCTACTGAGCACTTCCAATAAATAGGAGGGGATTCATTTCAGACACCAACAGAAGTAAATGGTAAGGCATAAATAATGACAAACTACCTTTCCAAAATAGCCAAAATGGGTCCCTTATTGTTTTTTTTGTTATTGTAGAGAGGTTGTAAGTTATTATTTATACCTTACCATTTAAGAATGGAATTCCACGGGGAGCTTACATGGAATAATTTTACAAACTAACAAAAATATTTCTGATGATTAATTAAATTATTCATTTACTACAGAATATTATTGTACTCCCATCAGGATTCAATCCCTATTTTTTTTAAACCCAGCCTACACTATGCAATATTTGTTTCCTTTTACTATACTATTATTTTTACAATTTTAATTTATTTGAGAATGTGATAAACTAAAATAGTTCACCAATGAAACCTGTAAACAAACAGAATATTTGCATTTTTCTAAGTATGAGTCTGATATACATTATCAAATAAAAATTTTCAAAATACTATCAGTTGGTTTTTTTCAAGAATAGTATAACAAGAAATTATTTATTAGCTGAAACTGAAAAATCTTGTTGGTAGAGCCAGGAATTGGATGGCCTTTTTCAATTTTATTGAATACGTTAAAATTATCCTGAACACATGAGAGAATAGAGAGAAAAAATAAAGTTATTATAGACAAATTAGGTATGATGGAAATTAATTATTGGAAATGTGGTCGATAGTTATCAGAATAACTGTCAGATCATTGTCAAACTGACTAAGAAGCAGCACAGCTGTAAAAGAAAACAGAGAGTTGTGAAGTTTTAAATTGAAGATTTTAGAGGTGATTCATAAACGATTTAAAATTAAAAAAAAGATTTGAGATATTCCAAAAAGGTAAATACAAATTTCACAAATTGAAAACAAAAGTTTTATACAAAAATTGTATGTAACTGTAATACTTTTCACTATCCTGAACCAAATTCCACTGATAGTATTAAATCTTTTGAGTTTCAAGCATTGTTTTATTGGTTTAATATTCAACAAGCCAATAATGATACTGGATAGTAGTTTGTTAGTTTTGAAAGCTTTTAAACAGAGGTGAGTATTGGGTAGGTTCCACGTTACACAGATTACTTACGTTAGTAGAAAATGGCAATTGTTTGAGTTGAACATTACCACAGAAAGGATCGTAATCGTCCATGGTCGAATCACTCCAGTAAACTCGGGCTTCATGCAGATGTTTCTAATAGGAAAGATACCCAAAACAGACACCATAAAAGCAAAGGTTTATTGAAAGATTAAATATGACATTAGTACTTAAAAACATGGTTATATTCATATTTGCAAAAGGCTTGTTAATTTTCAAACACAAATCAATCAAATTAAAAACAAGAAATTTACAGTGTCTCAGTAAGAAGCCTTTGCACCAAATAATCGCGGCACAAGCTTGTTAATCACATTTTTTGAGAAATATTATAGGCTCCCAGTGTACTGAGATGTTGTACCAGTGTACAAAGATAAAACAATTTTCAATTACTGTTCTAAAGTTAAAATTTTTGGCCTGTAACTGTAAAGTTTTAAATTTTAGGTTAGAAACTGTGAGTCTACGAACCCCCGTACTAAATTCAAAATGATTATAGAATCTTGAAACTCTGTTCACCGTATTTTCAATAAAAGCTGAACTATCTCTGTCGCTAGAGGACACTATTATTCCATATAGGTACTCTGACAAAATCTGATAAACTCGAATTTCGATAAAGAAATGAAAAAAATGTTAACGTTATTGCTAATAGATGTATTCTCCAGTATGTTTCCGCATAAAGAAATTTTAGGGGACTGGTTACTGTTTTCATTTTAATTTAAATACGCAGGATCGTGGACCCAGTTCTCGATAAATCAATAACAAGAATGAAATAAAACATTCTTAATTTCGTTTTAATCTTACGACACGATAAAGTTTGCATTCGCATTGTGTAAATTTTAGCTAGTCTCGTAACTGCAAGTCATTAACCATTTATTAAGAGTTGGCTCTTGCGACAAGTTGATAGAAAATCAACTTTAGCAATCAGGCCCTTATTTAGTTGATAAAATTCGCATTCAACGCTGCATTCATTAAGACAATTAAAGCATACAAGTGAAACAAAAAATAATTAAAAAAATTAAAATTCTTCTACCAAAAGTATTTATTTGGCAACATGACAAAGTCAGCTGGTGTGTACGTGAATGTGGTACAAAATTGGCTAATATTTTGTTTAATTTTAAAGGCCTAACATGCTGAATCAAGAACTTCTTGGAAATCAAACTGTGAATTACTAATAACAGTTTTCGTTTTTTAACAATGTGCAGAATGCTCTACCTCTACTAATTGCATCACTACAATTGGCGCCTAATATTACTGCTTCGAAAATTTATTTTACGAGGCTTCCTTTTGAAACACTGAATTATTTATTATAAAAACCTGTCCCAAGGAGAAAAAAAGACAGATGCCGATATTTGTGGTCTAAGTTGATATAGATGTTTAGATTCGATTATTTTAGTTCTTTAAAACGTTTCGACCCCTAATGACTATTTGTAGATCCCTTGGGAAGTTTTCAGACGGTCAAAAGGTGTAAGATGCTTACTAATTATTACTTCAAATGCTAAAAAATGGTTAAGATCGCTGTCTTGGAACAAGTCTTGTGTTATGATAGAGCAATATTTTTGGAAACATTCAAATTTTAATGAAAACAATATGGAGTTATGTTCATGCTGAAGAAGAACCAAAATTTGCTAGAAGTAGTGTAAAATAGAACTGGAAATACATTCTTTATATGTTTCTAGGGCTATAACACAAGACTTTGATAAAAAAGTGGCGAATTTAACAAATCCAAACGTTTCAGGGGTGACATTCCTGACAATTTTACTGTGACATAGTACCATCAAAGTTTCAATTTCAAATTTATATTTTATTAATTCTGCTGGTAACACTATTGACAACGCGGTCAAATTGGAACCTTGAAAAGTTTGTATTTTTAAATATAAAGCTTAATGATGGCATATCCCTAAAAAGATGAAAAATAAACTAAAAGCGTACAACAATTTTCCCTTTGCGTCTTTGGCTTAAACACTATACATGTACCCAGATATTGGTCACTGGCATACTAACAAACTCTAAAGCCACTCCGTTTGGATACATAAAGAATGGCAGGAGCCCAATCCCAAAACAACCTCACATGAAGTCTGCAGATGAAAAAACAATTGAAGGTGTTTATGATATCTTGGTGTCATGTTCACATCATATAAAGCATTTATTGATAACAATAGGGCGTATTACAGCAAAATTGATGGTTACCGTATTATAAGGTAATTGGAAAATAACACCAGCTAACAAAAAAAAGTTGTGAGCTTAAAGGCGGCACTTCACTTGGCGTTAGCGTATTTTTGTTTTGTATTGCTATATTCGTCCAAATATTTGATAGACCAGAGCATAGCGGTGCTTCGTTTGCAAAATTGTTTTAATCCATATTTTTTTAAATGTCCGGGAGGTCTTCTTCATTATAAAAGTGTAAGATGACACTTGATATCTTTTGACGGTATTGTTTAAACAAGGAAAAACTATATAGCCTAGAAAAAATGCATTTTTTGCAATTAATTATTTTTTTTATATTCTTTACAATATTTCGAATGAATAAAGTCCTCACATCCATCATCGTATCTCCAACCCGAAATTCCTAATTTTCTTGAATTAAATACTATATCTTAAAAATTGAAATGCTATAATTTTTAATTTTTTATCAAAAATTTAAACTATATTAAGCAAGTAGTCTCTAAATGATTGAGGAGGTAAATGATTATTTTGAATGTTCATCTGGGATTTTCTCTCCTCGCAATGGTTTCCGAAAAATACAGATAAGTTAAGTACTTGAATATCAAGGTGTAGTATCATAGGCAATTAATCAGTCAATTGCCATTACCAAAAAAAGTCAAGCGACGAATATAGCGCAAAACATTCAAACAAACATTGTTCGACAACGATTCCTGATAAGGAATCGAAACGTCACAAAAAAACAGATAAGTACAACACAAAATACATCCCAACATATTATACTGGAATACTAGTTGACAAATCCGTAGACCTACTTTCTCACAGTTGATCCTGCGGGAGAGTTTTTTCTATAAGAGGGCAACTAGTGTTCCGGGCAGTTTCCACAAACTGCCCTTAGATACTACACCTTGATATTCAAGTACTTAACTTATCTGTATTTTTCAGAGATCATTGCGAGGAGAGAAAATCTCAGATGAACATTCAAAAAAATATTAAACAAAACAGCCTAAGTAGATTTTAAAAATTTTGTTTAGTTCTATGTTTTTTACATTATAACAAATGCTTCCTAGGCGCATGCACTTTTGAGAGAGGAGTATCTTTATCTCACTCTCATCTCGATGTATAAGATGAGTAAGAGAACATGGCGAAGATTTTCTCTTTTTCCGCAATGTGCATGGTTGTTCCATATTATTTACATAGTTTTGGTATTTTATCGGCATCTGTGTTTTTTCATGTAGATACAAACATTTTAATTTGCAACTATTTAAAATTAAGATAAATTAAAATACATCAATAGATATGAAGCTCGAATTCCAAAAATCCACCCCAGTTCCGCAGTTATTTTTTTAAGTTAGTAAGAGTAAGTTTGATTTAATTCCCATGATGTAAGCAATGAACATACAAATATTAGCTACCCACTTAATATAAATATGAATTAAGCACAAGTAAATTGAGATCTGCATGCGAAATTAAAACAAAAAGAAATAGAAAAACACAAAACGAGAAAAGTAAATTCAAAACTTTCCAAAATGAACGAGTGACTCACCTGTACTGTGGTGCTTTGATCGGAAAAAGGACTATTGAAAAAAGTTGTTATAATGTTCATAACGGTATTCGTAACGTAGTTTTCCAACGCCGTATCTGAATGCGTCCTATCTCTAGGTGCCGTCGCTATGTCAGCCATGTCCACTAGGAAAGACTTCTCGAATAAGGTCCACATATGCGAGGAATTATAAATTTCTTTCATTTCCACTTCTGTGTCAATGTAGCAGTGATGTAAGAAACCCACATAGGCTTCCTTAACCTCGGGAATGCAATCTGGATGGGTAACCATGGCGACAATGTCGTCTAGTGGCAACAAGCTGTGACATTTGATTTCAGTAGTTACGTTTTTTCCCATGGTACAGCAAGCCAATAATTTTACCAACTCCACATGGTATTTTAAGGGACTACCTTCATCCATGCAATGCCTCTCAGACCTCATCATCTCAATAAATTGGTTGAATGAAGCTTTGTCATTGTAGAAAACTAACACGTCCTCCCCGGCATTTATTAACTGGAAATAAAAAAAATGCATATTAAAAGTACGGGATTAAAAAATGATACTAAATATTGACACAAAAAAGGACACTCCTGAATTTCTCGTGGGTCGAAAAGAACCACCTCTATTTCAAAAAGGCAGGTCATGTAGAAGCGATTCCTCTGCAATATCAAAGAACCGATTGGTATACAAGCATTTGTTTGCAGAAAGTTATTGCCGAGCTTCGAAAAATCAACCCTGAAAGACGAATCATCCTCCACCAAGGCAATACAAGTTTGCACCCAGCTCACGGTTACTAAAGCAACATAACGTCGACTGTTCGGCCATTTTTCGCACACTCCAGATTTAAGTCCCAACGATTTTCTTACCTTTCCGAAAATCTTGAACAGTCTGCGCGTTTAAAGGTTCCATGAAGAAGCAGTCGATGCCTTTAACAACGCAATATTGACTGTACCAAGTCGTCTAACTGCTTCCAAAATTGGTTCGCGGATACAAAAGTGTGGAGAATATGAAAAACAATAAAGTTTTTAAAAGCCATCTCATAGCTCAGGTAGAGTCCTTAGGCATGATTATTAATTCTTTTGCTTGGAGTCTTAAATCTCTTAAAATCCTCAATATTCATATTAACAGATTTCCTGAAATTTAGAAGCAAAGCTTCATGACGCAAATTTTCAAAAATGTTATTGGGGAAGCTGATCTATTACCTGGAACTGTATGTGTATTACAAATGATAACCAATTCGACTTCTCTAGCACGACATTTAGGTACTACTGATAATCAAGCGCAGCATACGATTAATTTGTTGAATGTTCTTGAAAACGGAGTGCAGACAGATACAGTTTATGTTTTTGAAAGGCATTTGACGGGGTAAACTTTCAACTTCTACTGGCTAAAGTGGACAAAGTTTTTATCATTCACTTTTATCACTTGGATAACTTTATCCCAAGTAGAGTTTAATTAGTTAAAATTAATAACTTGATATTCACTTCAATAAGGTGTTATCAGATGTTCTTCAACGTTCACATTCGGCTCCGTTATTGTTCAATAGGCTCGTGAATAATTTAAATATGGTCCAGCATTGTAGAGTCAAAATTTTCTACATGACCTTAAATTACAGGAGTCCATTGAATGTACAGATGACTGTACATTAGTACAGTATTAACTGATCAACCTGTAGTTAGTATTTTAAAGATATCATTATTTCCCTGGCGAACAGTATAACAAGAATAAGAAATAAGGGTTGTACAAGATGAAATGAAAATTACAAATTTTATCCTTAATTATCGGAATCAGAGAATTAAAAAAAAACATAAGTAAACAACAATTTCAAAATTTGGGAACTTGCACGGGACCTTGGTCACAAAATACAATTTCATAATTCAGTTATATTACAAAAACAAGTATTTCTTTTTCCATTATTCGAATGGTCGTTTCTTTATATAATTTTTATGTTCCTACATTTGAACATTTAGACGCCTAAAAGTTTGTCCAATATAAAATTGGCTTGAATAGAGAAAACACTTACCCCTTGCATAACTAAGTCTTGACATTTTCTAATAAATTTGTTTTCAGCTTTCACTATAGTTTGAAGGAACTTCAAATACTGAACGTGCCGTCCATTATTTGCGAGGAATTGAACGAAATGTTGGATGACTTTGTCGTTTACTTCATTGCACAATTTGGAATTGTCTTGAAAAACGGCACAAACTGTTTGGGCCTCTCTTATCTGCAAACAATAATTTTGTGGTTTGTTAACAAACACAAATACAAAAGTGATATTTAGTAATATATATATATATATATATATATATATATATATATATATATATATATATTTATGTGGAAAGGGAACAATTGTTTTATCCTTCCAAATGGTTCTCGGTCCTCGGTTTATATATTTTTGATTGAGAAATCTTGTGTTTTTGGGACCATTGAAATAATTTTAATTTAGTTTTTCGTGGTAATTATTTTATTTTACGTACGTTTCGACCAATTCTCGGTCTTTTACAAAAAAGAAAAATTTTTGAAAAATTTTGTTTTGGTCTACGAACTTGATCATTTTTTTAACTCAACCACTATATGGATCGGATAAGTTATTCATTGAGCTTTAATTTGCTTTTTTGAAAAATTCAATACGACCACTTCTCGCTGAGATATCAAATTTTGAATCGAAAAGTATCTTTTTGTCTTTAACCATCAATATCTGAGCTACCGCTGATCGCACCAGAAAATTAAGAAAGGTTTTGATATCTTGAATACAAATCCCACAAAAATTAGCTAGGGTTTTTTTAAAATATAATTTTTTAATTCTTTTCATTAATTTGGCTTTTGGGATCATCAGGAGCTAAATTGGAAATATCGAGGAAACCGGGAATGTTAAGTGTGCGTTTTACAGTTCATTATGCCAACAAAAATCCCACAAACTTTCGTTTTAATCCATCGAGCCGTTTTTTGTTTTGTTCGATCGAATTTTTGAATTAGAATAAAGGATCACGATTTTGACTTTAAATCATAACCTTTAACAAAATACAAAAAATATATTTTACATACTGGATTGATTCAGCCGATACTTGTTGGAAATTCATTTCACTGAACTAAAATCACCTTGAATTGCACTTTCCACTCTATTTGGTTTTTTAAAAAACCTTTTCTGACGCGTTTCGATATTAACTATCTTTGTCAAAGAACTCAAAGTTCTTTGACAAAGATAGTTAATATCGAAACGCGTCAGAAAAGGTTTTTTAAAAAACCAAATAGAGTGGAAAGTGCAATTCAAGGTGATTTTAGTTCAATATATTTTACAGTTTTTTATGCATTCTTATTGAGACAAGTGTTTAAAATTATGGGCAAAAACTCTTTTTTTTTGCATTTTGTTAAAGTTTATAATCATTTAAAGTCAAAATCATGATACTTTTTTTTTCAAAAATTCGATTGAAGAAAACAAAAAAAACGGCTCTATGGACTGAAACGAAACTTTGTGGGGTCTTTGTGGGCATATTGAACTGTAAAAGGCACACTTAACATTCCTGGTTTTCTCGATATTTCCAATTGATCCCAAAAGCCACCAAAAGTCCTTTTTTTCTTGATTTTTCAAATTAATGAAAAGAATGTAAAAAATATTTATTTTCAAAAAACCGTAGCTGATTATTGTGAGAGTTTTATTCAAGATTTCAAAACCTTCCTTAAATTTCTTGTGCCATCAGCGGTTGCTGAGATATTGATGGTTAAAGACAAAAACATCCTTGTCCATTCAAAGTTCGATATCTCAGCTAGAAGTGGTCGTATTGAATTTTTCAAAAAAAACAAATTAAAGCTCTATGAACAATATGAACATCTTATCCGATTCATATAGTGGTTGAGTTAAAAAAAAAGTAACAAGTTCTTACACCAAAACAAAAACCGAAAAAAAATTGAAAAAATCCTTTTGGTATTCGTTAGAATTGAGCGGTACACGATGCTTGAAAATTTTTTTCATCGTAAGACCTCAAAACTAGAAACTTCAAAAAATTTGAATTATTTTTTGATCCTTCAATTTTTTCCACTTGTTTATTAAGTCTCGTTATTACATAAATTGATACAAATTCTCAAAACATGAAGAAAAACCCTACGAATCGAGTTAATTGGTTAACTGAAAGTGTATAGTGTTGGTTTTGAAAGTCTTGTTTCAAAACCAACAAACTCAACAGCGATTCTAAATTTAAAAAAAATAAAATTAATATAACTTACCCCTGGGTTTAAAAAGAGTTCCAAATGTTTATAAAGCAAGACTTGATTCTGCTTATTTCCCAAACAAAAGTTCTGCAAAAATTCGTGTGCCAGCCTCATGAGTTCGTTCATTCTTACATCTTCTTTTTCGTCATAAGGAATCTGCAGTAGCTCTAATACAACTGTGTGCACACCAACGTTCCTTAAAAGCCGTTGTTCATGTTTCTGCGGCTTAAATCCCGCACCCTGAGAGCCTTGCGTGCACAACTTGTTCATTCTGATTAGAATCTGTTGGATTTTCTTGTACTCGTCAGCTTGTTCTGGATGCAACGGAGGTCCCACATCTAAATTCATAGCAGATCCTTTTTTTTCCAACGTGCTTATATGAGGCTTTGGTGGTGGAGCAGCAGGTACTTCGTCCTCATCATCCTTGTTTTTCTTGCCACCAGAAATATGATCTTCGACGCACTTAGATTTGTACACCCACAGTTCAGATTTTTCAACCGATTGCCTCAGCACGTCCAAATCGGCCTTGATCTGCTTATAAGATTCAACATCGTTGTCAGATACTAATAGCTGTACTTGTCTGAACGCTTGCAAAACTTCCTGTCGTTGGCTAAAATGTCGAAAAAGCAAGTGCAATGCTCCTGATACCAGAGGCGGATAATCGTGCATCGTTAGATGCAATAAAACACGCAAGAACGTTCTACCTCCGTGACCATCAAGATCCAAGACAGCACATTCCTCGCTGCTGCCGAAAATACCCTCGGCTTGACTACCAATGTGCTCTAAATCTATATTTTTTTGCCCGAGGGTCACATTGCCATTGGTACTATTCTTCTCAGTTTCATCGAATTCTTGTTTGAATATGCTCAGCAAACAACTGATTCGGTAATCTAACCGAACATCCAAAATAAACTGAAAATACAAAATATGGTGTATTGTTGCTAAACTGAAATTTACAATTTTACCTGTAAAATTTCAATGATTTTTAATTTTGTGTCCATCACCAAAGGAAATTCTTTCATCGATTTGCCGTGAGCTAGTGACTGACTGGAACATGATTTTCCCACTGATCCTAATGTTAAAGATGTCATCACTGCACCCATATCACCTATGGATCTCAGTACACCACCTTCCGCTGAAAAAATATTTATTTACAAAAAAAACAACTTTTGATATATGAATATATAGGGTGGGCAAATAAGAATGGCCGCAATCTATATCTCAGGAATGGCTCGTAGTACAGCTTTGGGGAAAAAATATTCTAGACTAAAGTGGCCACGAGAAAAACCTGGAAATCATTTAAAGTGTTGTACGACGACCGCTAGAGGGCGTAACTGAACACTAAAGTGAAAATCGTTCATTTTTACAAAATTTACCTAATTAAAGTATTCCAAAGACTAGAAAATCCTAATTTTAAAAGCATTCCGCATACTTTTTATTAAAAGTATTTGGTTCGATCTTATCAAGCAAACGGCAGGGGTGAGTGGGAAACTTGTTGAAAACAATCGCTCGTCATTCTGGTTTGGCTTAACCGATTTTTATCAACTTTTTGAAACTGGCTCTTCTCCACTAATTTATTATCTGTATATTATAAAAATTCGAATGAATTACTGAAACGTAGAGGGCGCTATCAAATTTATTTTTATAAATGATGTTTTTTCTAAAAAAAATAAATACAAATATGTAGTTTGGATAACGGAATCATAAATAAGAATAAATTATCAACAAACCAGTGAAAACCGTATATCGATATCATTTTTCAGTCTCGAGATATGTTACAAAATGTGTCGGTGATGGGAATTTTTATTTATATTCCGACTACTTCGGTTTCTCCGAATATAATTGAATAAAGTTGGTTGCGTTAGGATTTACATTTTATGGCCTATGGATAGTAAGTTGAATTTTTCCAGTATTACTTTTACCGTCAGCGCTAGGTGGCCATAATAAAATTTAAATAAAAAATTTCTATTAATCCTTATTCAATACGACACTTCATTAAGCTTGAGATAAATTTTCAAGCTAAATGTTTTATAGTAAATAAAGAAATATTAAAAAAATTGGAAATTTCTTTCCAATGTATGAATAATTCAACTGTTGCTAACGCAAAGTATCTACCCAGAAAGACGTCATCATTTATGAAAAGTTTAATTCGTCTGACCCATCTTTTGCGTACCACAGGAAACGTGTACCGTATATGTGAATTTTAAACCACTAATAAGCACAAGATCATTAGCTAGGGAGTTGGGAATATGTTGAACCATTTTATGCGAAGAGAATATATGGAAGAAAATTTTCTTTAAAAAGATAATGCATTCAAATTTTGGCAAACATGAACTTTGTTACATCCATGATAACGCAGAAATTAGAGAAAAAAAATACTTATGCATGTTGGTAAAGTCAGTGCCAACAGATCAAATTTTGAAGACGCGAGATGTAAGACCGACATCTAGGATTTTCTTAAAATTTGACGAAATGCATCAAATGCATAAAGAAGTGTTCGAGAGGACATTCAATTGTGGGAAGCGCAATTGATGAAGGTTCCCGACCAGAAACAATATATATTATATTGATATATAATATATATTGTCTTGCGTACAAAGGAATGACACCTCGAACAGAGTAGATCAAATTTTGTCAAAATCGGGTAAATATTACCGGAAAAACGTGCCTCATGAAAACTCAAACGGATGAAAAAAATATTTCTAAATGTGAATGACATATTTTGGGCATAAAATAAAATGCGGTAATTTTCATTGTGATGATTAGTTTAGCAGAACTTTCAAATTAGTATAAGAAAATAATTATTTATCTATTTCTTTATTGAAAATAGTATCTATGTTTATATTACTTTCTACTTACTAAGGAGACTGACAAAAAAATATGTGTTTAGTTGCATTGCTTGAGGGTATATTTATTTTCTCTTTATTTATTTTATATTTATAATTAAATAAAAATGTTACTTAATAAAATCCGTTCATATTCCACACATAATTATTTGTTTCCTTTAATTGCAACGATTATTTCGTATTATTATTTAATTATTATAATAGGTATGCACTCATTAGTACTCCATATTTACGTGCCTCTACTCAAATTACAATTAACAAAAGTAACAAGTAACGAATACATACGAGTACTCAAGAAGTCGTTACTTTTACAGCACTACTCACGAACAAGCAAATGCAGCAACACATGGATTATTAACGGGAAAATCAAACGAAATTTATTTAAAAAGAATACAACACCTTTATGGAATGGCGCAATAAAAACGAAGTTCACAGATTTACACAAAAGGTATTTTCAGTATTGTTGATAAATAATTGAAAACATATATTTAAGTTTCGCAAAATTTTGCATGGTACGCAAATGTAAATTTTCAAGTACTGTAAGTACAATTGGTTACCACACATAAAGAGTAGCAAAATAGTGTTTGTAGGCAATAACTGTATAAATTCCACTCATAAGAATGCACACTTCTTATTTGTTGGAAAATGTACCATTTTATACGTATACTGCAAAAATAAGTATTTTATTTGAGTCTAATATTATAGCAAGGTACTGTAAATAGTTCATAAAACACATAAAGAAGGAGCGGTCGCAATCAAAAGGTTTGGGCAGTCACGTACTTTTCAAAATTATTTTGAATACCTATTTTTGATGCAATATTCGATTTTTTTTGTTTTTCGAGATTTGTCCAATTTGACTTGCAAATTTGGGGGGGGGTCATGATACCTTTGACGCCCTCGCGCCGTCACTAGTATATAGTAGCAGTCTCGTCCATACCTTTTTGTGACATTCAATTGCAAAATAGTGATTAAAAAAACAAAATAATTTATATTTACTTACAATCGACATCTCCTGTAGGCACTCTCCCTTCGAGATAATCGCTCTCTGAAACGCAATCTAAAATGCTCAACAATGTTTTTGTCAACTTTAGTAAATCCGAAAAACTATAAAATCCGAAGTAAATCAGTTCCCTTGCCAATTTCACCACCTAAAAATTATTTAGAAAATAAATGTATCATTAAGAATATTCACCAATATTTACTTCAAACGTCAATTTATTTTGCTCTTGATCGGCGAATGACCACATTTTCGCAACAACATTACAAAGATAACCACCAACAAAATTTATAGTTGTAGCAAACTTTGCACGTACTGCTTCTTTGTTGGGATTGGGCGTTTTGTTACAGTCGTAACTGAAATAAATAATGAAACAGCATCACAACCTGAATCTTAATTGTATGTTAATACGTTTATGGTAATTTTGAAACTAAGGAGCCACTCACAAAATACATTCGCAGACAAGGAGGGTGGTGGTATCACTTAGTGTGACAGGATCTGATAGGGGGTAATTTCGAAGATAAAGAATATAATTCTGGGCATTTAAAATTTTCTGAACGTTTGTTACCTAACAATTTATTTGATTGCCTTCTAAATGTTATTTGTGGCATATTGTTGATTATCTTGATGTGTTCTTGGGAAATAACACCATAAACGAAACAAAAATCTGTATATTCAAGGAAAAATCACACGCTTCCATTTTGATCTCGTTTTCAATGGCTTTAAACAATATTTTCAATACATGTTTACAGCCATTGAAAACCAGGTCAGAATCGACCTGGGAACGTTTAGTTTTTCCTTGAATATACAGATTTTTATTTTGATTGTGGTGTTATTTATTACATAAAAATAATTTCTTTGATCGTTATTACAGATATTTATTGATTTATTTAAATTGTATTATACAACTAACAAATAGTCAAAAATATCAATATTTGTGTGTTTTTAAAGGCAATTAGCTCAGTCATATTAGGGGTTTCCCTCGGAATGAAAGACAATAAGCTGTAAATTGGGATAAACCTTTGTGTTGCGCAGCGTACAGGCATATATTGCCTAATGCAGGGTCAAGCGTGAGTTATGGTTATCACAAGGCCGTAGCCAGCGGTGGGGGGGGGTTCGGGGTTCAACCCCCCTCCCCAAATTTGGGATTGAAGACTCAATTTTAACGATTTAACAATTTTTTTCATAAAAATATATTTTTTTATTTTATACATTTCTTATATACTGGAGGTACATGATTAGAAAAATAACTTTTTCGGTCCTAGTCAATACATCCAACATCCAAAAAAATTCCTTGCCGCTGAATTTGAAATCTCTAAGGCAGAACAAGTGATCACAGAAGTCAAGTATTTCGACACATAGAATCCTGCTATACTGAGAGATACCGATTTGGATGAGTGGAGGGAGGAATGTGTGGTGCAACCATTTATGGAAGATATTGACCAACTTTCTGACGGTTTAAGTGGCTGGGCTTTAGTGAGAGTCCATAACTTGGGTGTAAACATTAACAAGTGTACTCCCCAACTTGGGTCAACTTATATTGAACTATCTGGTGAAATAAAGAGGAAGCAAGCATGCATCAATATTAAGAATGAGCCTAACAATGCCTGTGTTGCATGGAGCATCTGTCTGCCCTTTATCTTGTCAAAAAAGATCCACTACGAACTTCTAGGTACCCTTTCTACACACAGGTGCTGAATCTCAAAGGCATCCAGTTTCCGATGACAACATAACAAATCCCACGATTTGAGAAACAAAACAACATCTCAGCCAATGTATACATATTGAAGAAGTATAAAAAAATTATAGTACTACCAACATATCTCACTAGAGATAAACGAGATCATCATGTTAACATTCTACTGATTCAAGACCGATACGATAAAGATGATTCAACTCTTGTAAATTATCATTTTGTATGAATCAAAGATTTGTCTAGACTGGTATCTTCTCAACTCAGTGAAGATATAAATAATTAAGTTACTCATTGTAATTAAATATAAATAATTAACATTTAGTGCATAAATATTGGGCATTGTTTAATAATTATAATTTTTTAGTAAATAATTGACTTTATACAATGTACTGATAACCGTAACTCACTCTTGACCTTGCATTAGGCCATATATAACTGTACGCTGCGCATTCTTCGCGCTCTACTCAAAAAACGGTTGATCTTATGAAAGAAAAGTTCAAACAAAAGTTGTAGAGAATCTTATACTATGTAACTTTCATAATAAGTGCAAATCTCAGTAATCGAGATATTCGCGAAAAACCGATTTTTATGATCTTTGACCTTCAATATCTTAAGAAGCGGACACGATAGCATTTGTGACTTTTGAGACAACATTTAGGACGACAAAACAAAGGTTTACACCAATTTACAGCTTACTATCTTTTATTCCGGTGTTGACCCCTTTTTTACCTAAAATAACTGGGCTAAATGTCTCTCATCCGGGAGAGGTGTTTAGCTTTCGTGACGTATTATTTCTATCTGTAAGGGGGTCATAGAAAGAGCCCCTTAAGTGGGGTTTTCTAGGCTTATTATTAAGGTAACAATTAATTTTATTGCTTATCATTCATTTTTCTGTTCTAATGGGTATCTTGTCCCCTGTTTTATAAAGTTGTTGCCTCAAAACTAAAACTTATTAGATTTTACTTTGACGTTATTTTTTGTACATAGTTCAATATACAGGGTGTCCCAACGACAACGAGCCACCTGTATTTCCCAAAATACCCATTATTTTGAAAATCGTAAAAACAGATCAAAAGAGCATAATTAAATTGCACCCTCATCACCTCAGCGCTAGCTACTCATTTTTTTAAATGGAACCCTACTATTAGTGACACATCGTTTTAAAGCCTGTTTAAAAAGGAATTCAATGGTGTCCCGTTTTTGATATTCCATCAACATTTAGGGAATTCGCGAATTAAAAAGTAATTCCTGGACATTCTTCTGATGTGTGATGTTATTGACGAATAATAATTAAAATAGATAATTCGCTTATAATTTTAAAGTCATTTTGTTATTACGGCAAGAAAAATGAAACTGGCAATGGATTTTAAAACATTTTATTATAACATATGTTCGATATGATCACCATTGTATAGCCTGTTTGACGAAAAGTATTATTTCGATGTGTAATTTTTGAGGTGTGTCACTGTATATCACTTCCCATATAACAAAAAATTTAACAACTGCTTTCTTTAAAAAGAAAAAAAATGTTAGTTAATGAGTTTCTTTCCATAGTCGCTTCAGTGTAGTTAAGTCTTAATTCGTTATTGTTCGTATTCGACAAAATAGTTTACACATTAGCGGAAAAATTGAAATTGTTGTTCTTTATGTTCAGAGTAGGTAATAATTGTGCGAAAGAAACTGCTAGTAATTTCAATGAGGCATCCAGAAAGACTGAAGGCATAATACGCACGCTTCGCAGGGTGTTGAAAAATCTGTATAATATTAAATAACAATAAAATCTGGTATAGTTGAATAGAAGGAAAATCAATGGTTGACATTTCTATAAAAGAATGACTTAATTAATTATCTTATAGAAATATAAGGTAAAAATTTACTAATTATGACATTATTTATAACTACTTACTCATTTATCGACATCTGTGACGCAATCTCAGACCACAGCCTAGCGTATTTGACTGGTGTGATGGGTTCTTGTGGATCTCTATCTACATGCAAATGGAGCATAAGTCTACAAAACGATGCTCGGAGATCAAAGCTAACGTTTTCATCAGCCATGCATTTTAAAATGAGTTCGATATCGAGATGGGGTGAGAGATTGTTGAGAGCTAAATATTGCCTATTCAAACACATATTTGAGAAGAGATCGAGTTGGTGTCTGTAATAATCTAAAATTGCTTGATCTTCCTTATTACCTAACTTGGCATTTCTACAGAGATCTGTTAACAGCATCGACTTCTGCCGATTGTTATAGAGTAAAACTATCTGGCATTCCTCTTCTATGGTGATCATTGGTTCAAGTTCTTCGTCATTATCCAGGCCGGCGTCTTCGTGTACCTCCTGGAACTCCACTTGAGTTTTCATCATTCGAGTTTCAATTAAAATATCTGAATTCTTCTGGCTGAGAACACTTTTGCAGATCAATTCTTGAGTGACTGGTATGGCTTTTTTATTCGATATACACAGATCGGATAAATAATCCAAAAAACGAGATTCCCAACTGTACATGTTCTTACGAACCAAACCGACGAAAGTTTCTATTTCGGCTGGTCTTATGTGCTTTTCGAGCAGTTTTCTGTTGTTATGCAAGAGAGCTGTAATCGTATCTTCTGCTAAAATATCGTAACCGATTTGTTTTTGCATAAAAGCGAAATGCTTTGCGATATATTCTTGATTTTTTCGGTAGTCGTGCTGACTTAACCTTAAGATTCTGTAACACAGCCTGAATATGTATTTGTAAGGAGCATGTCGAGGATCATTCAGTTTGTCTATTCTTAAGAATGGTTCTTCTCCATTTTTTCCCAAAAACGGACCCTAAAATTTAAAATTAATGAAACAAGTGCATTAAAATTTCGGAATACTGTTGTTTAAGAAAAATTTCAACATCCTACACTATACTAGCTCGATAGTCACCCTCATTCTTTTCCACTGACTCAAACATACTGTGCTAATGAAATAACTTACCTCAAACTCAGAATATTGTTATGGTATTCATTTTACGCTGCCAAAAATTAAGAAACCTTCCAGAAAATTAATCATTCTAAGTAAAACCTAAATTTGCGAAAACGATAAAAAACAGTGAATAAACAAAAGATATAAGAAAATGTCCTGATGAAAGTTTATAGTAGGTAACTGTAAAAAAAGTGTTTCTGTTCTGAATGTCGACTCGGCTTTTGCAAAGCAAACTAAAACGTAAAGTTCAAAATTCCGAGCAAAAACATTTTTATTTTGTACCCCCTCCTCAAGTAGATCTTAGATGACATGGAAAAAATATTATGCTCACGATATTTTTGATGGCAATATTTTCGTATTTTTTAATATTCAAAGCAACTTAGATTAGAATGGATATTTGCAGTTATTGAAACAAGAAATTGTATAATCTGTAAGGAATTGAAATGTAAATATCCAGGAAATTTTGTTTTGGCATAATGACAGCTCAGTTCGATATAAAAGGAAAGTCTAGGAATTTCTGACTGAAGATCCCTGGACGGATAAAAAACAAACAACATCTAGGACCAAAGAAAATACAGTTCAAAAAAACATATCCTCTATAAACATTCAGACATTATTGGAAACTTCAACACGCTACTTTTCATTTTCAATACTCGAAACCGTTTGACAACTAAGCGGAGATCTTAAACTAAACCAAAACAATTTTAATATCTACTTACTAAGATAGAAAAAATATTTTTTATACATGTTCCTTCAACACCTACATATACATTTATTCTGATATATCCATCATAAACAACTCCTTAAAGTAAAAGTTTCTCAAATACTACTTTCCAGGTTATCCTCACAAAAAATATCTAACCACATGACGTATTTCACAATTTATCATTAGGTTGTAGATGTTTGAATTTCAATAAAACATGATCCTTGACTACAATTCTATAGAATCTGCTTTATATGAAGCCAGACCTCCATCTTCATGGCACCATACGCTTGTTTTATGTAAAAAGTATAGGGGTGATTCTTAGATAACTGTGATTTTTATAAAACAACATTTTTTAAAATCAAAAATGCTTTATAACTTGTGTTCTAGGTGCCAGTAACGTAGGTCTAGTACAATTTCAATAGAAAAGAAACATTACATTACATTTAATTTGAAAAACAAAAATCAGACATGCCATGGTACTGACATTTTGGGTATATTTCATGATCCATAAAAAATAGTAAAATACTATAAAATTTATCATATTTATAATTGCCTGGTCAAAAAAAGCATGTTGAATAATAAATAAAGTACTAGACATAAGAAATCGCAGTAGACATAGACAGTACTTCACACTTTAAAAATATGCTACAGCTGATATAAAGCTCGTTCCAAAGTCCAACATAACTCGTTGTCAGATGTGAACTTTAAGCTGATACTAATCCGAAACTATTAATGGAAAAAATGATGAATACTCAGCAAAGTGTGAAGAACTATGTACTCAGAATGTAGAATTTTGTTACCAAAGATTTTGCTCAATAGCACATCTGCTGCAGAACAGTAAGGTACACAGTGCGACAAGCTCTACATTTATGATTATGGTTTGCATAATTCAAACACACTCTATAGTCTAGACCTGGCCCCCTTACATACACATTACATGATTGAATATTTTTTATAAATTTTAATAAATTTTTGTTTCCGCCGATGTTCAAACTTATACCTTACTGAATCAGTTTATATATATATATATATATATATATATATATATATATATATTCATCTTCAGTGTGTTTAATCTCACCTGTAAAATTTTGAATAATTGTTTCAGAATATCCTGTTCTCGCAAAAGTTTTTGCCTGTCTCTGTTTGGGTTTGTCACAACCAAATCCAATGCTTCTGTCTTGTTCGGCTCATTTTCTAATTGTGCCACAAAATAGACAATCTCTTGCAGAAGACTTGTTAATTGTCTGAAACAAATGCGATCATAAAACTCAATTTGAAAAATATTTTTACTGGGCAAAAATTTGCATTAAATTGGAATACCATTTAAATCTTAATTACATTTACAATTTAAATAAAACCTCATGTACCTCCGATTTTATGTTTGGTTATGTTTCTAGACAATATTTAGAAGTTCCGCGAACAAAACGGAATCGTACTTACCACGCTTTTTTTAAATGTCATTAAATAAATCTCTGGTGCATATTACTTATTAATCAAAAAAATAAGAATATTTACTAATAATAGTAACATAATTGAATAATTGCTTTTTTAATCGATAGGTCAAGTAAATTCAACAAATACATATTTTTTTAGGTTTGTCAAAATTCTAATTAATGATTAACAATTTTCCAGGTCTAGTTAAAATCGCAATAAACAGCTTTTCCACTGACTTTTAAAAAATCACTGACTTCAAATAAATCAAAATTTAATGTGTTGCAAACATCTTGTGCAATCTTTGAACTTATTTTCTGATGTAACTTAACAATTAAACTTAGAGAATTAGTTTATATGACATTTTTTGACGATTATGGTTTGTTACTTTTATTTTTCCGATTTTCTAAAAGACATTGTTTTTTTTTGTTATAGCACAATGTAGGGAATCACTTCCGAATTTACCTCAAAAATTTCAATTTTTCTCTTTGACGAAACCGTTTTAGAGAAGCCAGTGGGATGCATAGACCGACGTCTGTTAAAAAATATTTTTCCGATTTTCTAAAAATTCATAAATCTCATGTTTAAATTATTAAACCTGATTTTTTGTTTCAGAGTAATCCATGAGCATATATAACAAATTATTTTCTGCTTTTGATGTTAAAAAACTCTCTTTAATTTGTATAGCTCCAAATATACAATGAAATTATATAAATATTTCCCATTTGCTGCCAATGATCACCTTAAATTTTTTTTCTTAGAATATAAAATTATTTCTGGACAGTCAGTGGAAGCTGTTCATTGCGATTTTATCTAGACCTGGAAAATGTAAATCATATTAGAATGTTGACTAAACTAAAAAAATATGTATTTGTTGAATTTACTTAACTTATTTTATATTAAATAACTACGGATTAAAAAGGAATTACTCGATTATGTTCCTAATATTAGTCATTCTACTTTTTCTTTTTTTTTTTGATGAATATGTAATATGCTCTATAAGCATTTACACAAAAAATTTATTTAATGTCATTTAAAAAAAGCGTGGTAGGTACGATTTCGTTTTGTTTTTTTCGCAAAATATGTCTAAATACTGGCTAGAAACATAACCAAAAATAAAATCGGAGGTACAAGAGGTTTTTATTTATATCTTTCCAGCGGCTCCGTGATTTAGAAACATACGTGTGGAATCTTAAGTTTAATCCATTAAAATATGAAGTTGTAAACTTCATCCGTCAGAGATATTAAATAATCTCTTCCCTTGTACGCAAGACAATACATATAATATTGCAATATACTTCGTGGGTTCAATTTAAAAATTATAACAACTAATATTCACTGTCACTTTTCTAGAACTTTATTTACATTCAAACAGCTGATTCAAAAATACAATAATAATCCCATATAAGCTAGTCGTCGCGGTATCACTGAACTGCGATCGTGGCGTGCTTCTTTTATAATCCCCGTGGAATTCTCCAGTAGAAAATAATCATCGCTCCTTCCGCTGCCGAGTCTTTTCGAGAATCGTACTTTTTATCGTAAAGCGTTTGTTGTCGTGCTGAAAGGACACAGGGTCGGCTTTGGGAAAATTTCGTAACAATATTGTAATGTTTTTATTCTCACATACGGGTTCTCTTCAGTTCTTGGATTTATTTAAAAGCACAGTCCAACTCACTCTAATTTATTTCCACTACTTTATCACAATTTATATTCACAGAAACTATTAACATTTTATCTTAATTTATTTTAGATTTTCTTGGGAATAATACCACATCAGAGTTCAAACTTGTGTATATTTTAAAACCAAACGTTTCAAAATCCTATCGGATTTCGTTTTCAATGGATATAAGTTTATAAAATAAAATTGAAATATATGACAATTATTTTGACAAATATGTTTACGTTACTATGGAAAAATTTCTTTGATTTTAAATATACAGGGTGCACAAGAAATTCCAAAGATCATTAAAATCAAATTTTTTTTTTTTTCAAGTTGGAAGAACTTGAAAAAATTGTCTTCAGAATTTATTTGTGGCGTTCCTAGGGACGACTTTCTTTTTAAGATAGTGCATTTGCCAAAAAATGCGATCAAAGAATTCTGATAATTCAGTGATCCCATTAAAGTCATAAGGGAAAACCTAGGAAAAAACCTCATGAACTATCCCGATATAGGGTTGTTCAAAAGGATATGCCCATTGTTAATTTCGTCTTTAATTATCGGCAACCAGACATGACTGAAATCTACGGAAGTAGAAGCGATGCAGTCGTTTTCATTTAACAGAATTAAGGCAGATTCTTTTAATTTTCGTTTTGTGCAGTGTTCTTCTTTGCACAAAACGAAAATTAAAAGAATCTGCCTTAATTCTGTTAAATGAAAACGACTGCATCGCTTCTACTTCCGTAGATTTCAGTCATGTCTGGTTGCCGATAATTAAAGACGAAATTAACAATGGGCATATCCTTTTGAACAACCCTATATCGGGATAGTTCATGAGGTTTTTTCCTAGGTTTTCCCTTATGACTTTAATGGGATCACTGAATTATCAGAATTCTTTGATCGCATTTTTTGGCAAATGCACTATCTTAAAAAGAAAGTCGTCCCTAGGAACGCCACAAATAAATTCTGAAGACAATTTTTTCAAGTTCTTCCAACTTGAAAAAAAAAAAAAAATTTGATTTTAATGATCTTTGGAATTTCTTGTGCACCCTGTATATTTAAAATCAAAGAAATTTTTCCATAGTAACGTAAACATATTTGTCAAAATAATTGTCATATATTTCAATTTTATTTTATAAACTTATATCCATTGAAAACGAAATCCGATAGGATTTTGAAACGTTTGGTTTTAAAATATACACAAGTTTGAACTCTGATGTGGTATTATTCCCAAGAAAATCTAAAATAAACTAGAAGATGCCACAAATAACATTCAGAAAACAATTTTATCTTAACTATACAATACGACCGTCGAAAACAGAATGAATCCTCTCGCCAGCTGTCCATATTTATATATTTGTCTCCGAATTGTCTGGTAAGTCCACGAACCATCGGGAAACTCTTTCATGTTCTGGAAGCTTTAAGGGAATTCCCAGTAACGGCAGCGGTCGGCCTGTTGAGAGACAAACCATTTCGGATTCCCAGAAATATCGGAATAATGGCCCTTCCACGAATTGGTTGATGGCCGATTGCACCAGCTGTCGGATGAATTCTCGTAACAATATATATTGTTTCTGGTCGGGACCCTTCACCAGAATGTCCTATCACAAAATGATTTATTTATAAATTTTCTACATGACAGGTGAAGTTAACCTGATAATTTTACTCTGACAATCTAACCTAGAAATTACTGGACAGCAGCAATGACATTATGTTGTGAAAACGCAACTTATGAAAGGTTCTGACCAGAAACAATATATATATTATATATAGTATCTTGCGTAGAAAAAATGACACCTCGAAGACAAAATTAACAGATAATTACACTAAATTTTCTCACTTGGCAATACTAGGAGCTATGCCGTCGGAAGTTATCTATTAACCACTAGTAATAAACAATAAAGAAAGTTAATAAATACTCACCGTCTTTCGTATTGCGAAATCGTCCCACGTTCCAACTTAACAGACAAAGAGGACAATACTTTACAAGCGTCATTAGCGAAATCGAGATCTCGAACTTCAACCGGGGAAACGGCTTTCAGCTGGAATGCTTCTTTGTCTTCCTTCGTTACGGCACATCTGACTTTCGACATAACAGGTCGTTCTTCGTCTTTGTCGATGGCGTCTGAGGTGGAATGTACCCAACTGTTGGTGTAGATGTGGTGTAAGCGTACGTAGCTGGATTGAGGAACTAATTGGTTACTTCTGGTAGAACTTGTGGGGTCTAATTCGAATATAGTTGCGATTTCGATAGTGTTTTCAACCGGAACTAAATGATAGGAAGGAGACTCGCACGATGTTTCGTTGGCCTTTTCTTTGTCATCCTCGGCATCGTGGTCAATGTCAGCTGCGAGATATTGTCCGGTTGCCAAGTGTTTGAAACGAAACAGTGACTGCCAGTGACCTGCACCCCCTCTACATGGATCATGCTGTACAACTTCGACTTCCCATAAAGCTGGAAAAAATCAGTAATGAAAACTAGCAAATCATTTTAAATGTTGTCTCTAACAGGGTGCCTTCTATTTGACTACAATCAGGAAATTATTTTAAATAGTTTACGCTTATATTATAAGAAAGCTGTATTCTTATTTTCCCGACAACAGTAGCACCAAAAATTCAGTTTCTAAGTGACGGTGGACACGTGGTATGTTTGACGTGAAAATAATTTTTAGATATTTTCGAATTTTCATTTCATTTTATAATAAACTGGTATATAAGTGGTCTGTAGTGCCATAATGTCTAAAATTATGTATAAATTATAATGAAAAAGTGTTCTAAAAGACCATAAAGGGTTGTATTAGCAGGAAAAGATCAAAATATATCGTATTTCATTCAAATGTTTTTATGTGTAAAGCTCACTCTGATGAAAGTATTATTTGTGTTTAAGCACTTCTTGAGAAATAACACCACAATATACGAAATTGCATTTCGGGGTGTAGGTCAGACCCCGTTGTCAATGGCAAAGACACTATGAAAAAAAGCACAATTCTAGAATTTAAAATTAAAATATTTGACAATATTATTTGATTTATGACGTTATAAGTATTTTAGAATTGTGCCTGCATGACAGTGGTGATCAGTGTCAGAGCTATTGTCGTTTGAATTTCGTTATCTGTACGTAACAATATCTGAAAAATGGTTCATTTAACAGAAATGCACAAAATAACCATTCTACAAATGATTGGTTATGGAGATAACACATGGACACAAATGGAAGTTTCTCGCTTATTTCCCGAAAATTTTCCAAATTTGCCGTCTGTATCCCAAGGAACAATTAGCAAAATAGAAACGCAGTTTCGCGAGCTTGGTCGTGTAAGACAGATAAAAAAAAATAGATGCCAATGCTCTAAGTGATAATACGAAATTGGATATTATGCTTGAGTTTCAAGAAAACCCACATAATTCTGGTCGAAAAGCAGCCCCACTGTTCAACGTTAGCCACACATCAATTTTTCGAGTATTAAAGGAAAGTAAAATGCATCCCTACAAAATGATGCCGACTCAGGGGCTCATGGAAGGCGATTTCGATAGGGGAACGTATTTCTGTGAAGACACAATAACCATGTGATCCAAGTAGAAGATGTTTTGTTTTCTGATGAGAGCACTTTTACACTTCCACGGTTATGTTAATTGTCAAAATTGTCGCTATTGGTCTAATGAGAATCCTCACTGAATGACAGAGAAACATACGCAATATCCTGAATAAGTTAATGTTTGGGCAGGAATTGTTGGAAATCATATCCTAGGTCCCTTTTTCTTTGATGGCAACTTGAATGGCGATAAATATTTAGAGCTACTCCAAAATAAGGTCGTGCCAACTTTGACAAACTTATCCTACAAGTTTCTGCCAATATAAGGTGGTTTCAGCAAGATGGAGCCCCGCCCCATTACCAAATCAATGTCGGGCAGTACCTGAACCAAATTTTTCCAAATTGGTGGATTGGGAGGCGCGGATTGAGAGAATGGCCAGCACGATCTCCTGATTTGACGCCATTGGAGTACTTTTTTTTGGGGTATGTCAAAAGTACTGTATACAAAACTAAATCCCTCAACTTAGATGACCTAAAAAGACGAATCACGCTTGCGATTATATCAGTCATGTCTGAGATGTTGAATAACGTTAGACGACATTTCTATACCAGATTAGCATGTTGTCAAGACGTTCGCGGCGAGCATTTTGAGCATTTCCTACAATGACATTAAAGGTTTTTTGTTTTTTTTTATATTATTTAGAAATAATCACTATTACTTATTAGGTTTTTAGTGTAATGTAGCTAATTTATGAAATCAAATAATTTTCTTTTTTAATGTTAATTTCTGTAATAAATCTGAAGACACTCAATATTTCCGAAACACTTGAAGATAGGTGTAGGACATTGTACATGAATTATGTCTAGAATCCAAAAAATAAATATACGGGGGCTTGCATTTAAAATAAAGTTGGTATTGGTTACTGTCACATGACACACCCTATAATTTTTTTTTTGTTGAAAAAATGCTCATTTAAAAATACAAATCGACGTATCTAAGCGTTTTTTCCAACACGCCCTCTTTTATTCGTTATCGAATTTATTCCATTTGGCTGTCTACACCCACACTGTATGCCATCGGTTAATACTTTTAAAGATATTGTTACATTAAAATTTATTTCTAGGCAAATAGATATGTTTAAAAAGTTTTCTTTTTAATTTAGGATATATCAAGAATATACGATATAAGGATTGCATTTTGTATTCAAGGATATGATCATTAGACATACCTTTACTGCTGGTGGCTGCTGTAGCGCTGGTCCTTCCGGTCGTTCTTAAAAATACATATTGTTCTTTTTTATATTCATCAACAGTTAAGAATTTCTCTTGTTCTGCGTGGAACAACCGAACGACATCTCCGCCTTTCAGAATCTCTTCAAGATTTTCCTTATGTTCTAAGAACAGTGTGATTTTCCAAGACGTATTCCCGTTTATGATGTTTACTTCCTTACAGCTAGGATTGTCTGGTAGTTTGTGATTGGAAACGTGAAGAACTTGCTGCCCAGTACTAACAGGGTTCAAAATTACTTTATCGCCTAGAACGATGTTGTCACCACTGGCTCTGAGCTTGTAAAATGGGAAAATGTAAAACCAGGATCCTTCGTTGCCGTTGCTGTCTAAGGAAACCCGCATAGCATTTTTCTCCAGGTATGCAGGAGCGCGCTTGTTGACTGTTAAGTACTTGTTGGATTTCAAATGCAAAAGCTGAAATATAAGTAATGCCTTACAAGATTGTTATTTTATTTGGACGGCAAGTACAATTTATACGCAAGGTTTTTCACAAAAGATTGTGAACATTTTCGATTGATTGTACAGTGTTTTAAATATCAAAGTTAAATATTGTTACGAGAATTCATCCGACCGCTGGTGCAATCGGCTATCAACCAGTTCATGGAAGGGACATTATTCCGATAAATTCTGGGAACCCGAAATGTTTGTCTCTTAATCGGCGGACCGCTGCCGTTACTGGGAGTTCCTTTAAAGCTTCCAGAACATGAAAGAGTTTCCTGATGGTTCGTGGACGTACCATAGAATTCCAAGATAAATGTATAAATAAGAAACAGCTGGCGATAGGAGGCATTCAGTTTTCGTCGGACGTATGGCATAGTTATGATAAAATGTAAATAGTTGTTTCTGTGAATATAAATTATGTTAAAGTAGTGGAAATAAATTAGAGTGAGTTGGACTGTGTTTTTAAATAAATCCAAGAACTGAACAGAACCCGAGTGTGAAAGTAAAAACATTACAGTGGTGTCAGGTGTGAAGTGAATTTGTGGAACTTTTTGAAGTGAAAAATAAATAGACTGAAAATGTTTAGAAACGTGAATTTGGACCAATTGAAAGTGACGGACTTAAAAAAAGAACTTGAAAGGGATTTAGAAATTAGTGGAAAGAAAAGCGAATTAGTACAACGGCTACGAGATGCCTTAATAAATGAAGATAACGATCCCGATACTTACTTGTTTGAAGTTTCTGGCAATGGAGAAATGAGCATACTATTAAAAAAAATTGAAGAAAATTTAAAAGAAAATTTGAAAGAAACCTTACAAGAAAAATTACAAGTCAATTCTAAGTCTTTAGAAGATAAGTTGCTCGAAAATTCTAAGACTTTAGAGGATAAGCTACAAACATTACAAGAAAATTCTAAAACCCTAGAAGACAAATTGCTACAAAATTCTAAAAACTTGAAAGAGGCGTTAGAAGACAAATTAGCAGAAAATTCTAAATCCCTAGAAGAAAATTTGAAAAGCATGGTACAGAAAAACTCAGAAATGCTGGAAGAGAAAATATTCGAGAATGAGGCTCGTATGGAAGAGCTGAGGCAAACTATGGCCGAAGAGTCAGACAAAAATGAAACGCGGATAGAAGAGCTAAAGCATATAATGGAGAGTGAGATCAGCAAAATAAAAGAACAGGTAGTCATTATACAAAGGGGAGAAACTCAATCAAAAACCGTAAGCAGAAACAGTCCAGAAGTAGTGGATTCCAAAATTGGCCTTGAAGGAGCAAGACACAAAATGAAACCTCCACAATTGGGAAATCGTCATGGACTAATTATAGGCGCCAATTCGAGGCTGCAGCAAAGTTAAACGGATGGTCGGCAGAGGAGAAGGCAATAGCATTAACCTTTGCCTTAAGAGGGGACGCTACAGATATTTTACAAACCTTGAATGCCTCTGAGCAAGAAGACTACGAACAACTGGTCAAACATTTGGAACTGAGGTATGGACAAACCCATTTGGAACACGTTTATCACTCCCAACTGAAAAATCGCTACCAGAAATCGAATGAATCCCTTCAAGAGTTTGAAGCTGATATTGCCCGTCTGGTTCGCCTTGCCTAACCAGCCACACCGGAAAATGTTATAGAAAGGTTAGCAGTGCAAGCATTTTTGGATGGACTTCGGGACCACGAATGGAAAAGATGACATAATGCTTCGAGCCATCTTAGCAGAGGATGTCAATGTTCCGGAAAGAGCTGAAATCATTATATATGCTTGCTTAGATGGGAAAGCTAAAGCTGGAACAGTAATGATGTTTGATCGCGTACTACGTTTATCACTCCCAACTGAAAAATCGCTACCAGAAATCGAATGAATCCCTTCAAGAGTTTGAAGCTGATATTGCCCGTCTGGTTCGCCTTGCCTAACCAGCCACACCGGTAAATGTTATAGAAAGGTTAGCAGTGCAAGCATTTTTGGATGGACTTCGGGACCACGAATGGAAAAGATGACATAATGCTTCGAGCCATCTTAGCAGAGGATGTCAATGTTCCGGAAAGAGCTGAAATCATTATAGATGCTTGATTAGATGGGAAAGCTAAAGCTGGAACAGTAATGATGTTTGATCGCCAACTTAACGACGGAAATGTAGGCAGAGGAGTCGCACTGGGGAAGACTCTGTTTCGTGCCAGGGAGATTGTTCCAGTAAGAGTTATGAACTTGAATGATTAATCGGTTGTGCTATAGAAAGGAACAACTTTGGGCCATTGTTCAACAGTTTCCTCTGTAGTGAGAAGCACACAGCATGCAGAAATGCCACCAGGTAAACTATCTGAGGAACTGAAAAGACTCCTCACCGATTCATCTAAGAATTTGAAACCAAACCAGAAAGCAAAATTGAGGGACATCGTTAGAAACTACCAGGATATCTTCGATGTAGGGAATGGCAAAAGAGGACGAACTGATCTGGTGAAACATAAAATTAATACTGGGGACGCTCAACCTATCCGACAGTCGGCGAGAAGACTACCCCTTGCTAAAAGAGAAGAAGCCGACAGGATAGTCGGCGAGATGGAGGAAGAAGGTGTTATTGATCCAATAGCCCTTGGGCTTCTCCAGTTGTCTTGGTTAAAAAGAAAGATGGTCGACTCGATTTTGCGTGGACTATCGGCAATTAAACCACGCTACGAAGAAAGATGACTATCCCTTACCAAGAATAGACGATACCCTAGATAAATTGGCTCAGGACTTTACCAATTCACGGTAATGCCGTTTGGGTTGTGTAATGCTCCAGCGACTTTTGAAAGATTGATGGAAACAGTGTTAAAAGGACTTTCATGGAAAACATGCCTGGTGTATCTTGACGACATTATCGTGGTTGGAAGATCATTTGAAGACAACGTGAATAACCTGGAGGAGGTGTTTCGGCGACTTCGAAGTTCCGGACTAAAGATAAGCCCGAAGAAGTGTCAGCTGTTCCAAGACCAGGTGCAATATCTTGGACATGTGGTTTCCACAGAAGGAATAGCTGTTGATAAACAGAAAGTCAAAGCTGTCCAGGAATGGCCGATACCTAAAGATATCCACCAGTTAAGAAGTTTCCTGGGGTTATGCACGTACTATCGTCGATACGTAGCAGGATTTGCCAACATCGCCAAGCCACTTACTAGAGTCACAGAAGGGAAGGTGCAGTACCAGTGGGGCGAGGAATGCCAACGATCATTCGAGACACTGAAAAGAGCATTGACCAGTGCCCCCATTTTAAGTTATCATTTGCCTGATGGGAACTTCGTTTTAGATACCGACGCAAGCAATGTCGGAATTGGTGCGGTGCTTTCGCAGATCCAAGACGGCCAGGAGAAAGTCATCGATTATTTTAGCAAGACCTTGAGCAAGCCTGAACGGAATTACTGCGTTACTCGCAGGGAACTCTTGGCTGTGGTAAAGGGGGTAAAACATTTCTACAAGTACCTCTATGGTAAAAGATTTCTCCTGAGGACTGATCATGCAGCACTGAAGTGGCTCTTGCAGTTTAAAAACCCCGAAGGACAAGTGGCCAGGTGGATTAAGCGATTGCAAGAATTCGACTTCGAGACTGAACATCGAGCTGGAACAAGCCATAAGAATGCTGATGCCCTATCGAGAAGACCATGCCCTGATGATTGCAAACATTGTCAGCGAGCAGAAGAAAAGGGGGCTGTTCTATGTAGAACTACTGCCATCGATGACCATTAGCAATCTGCGGAGATCCAATATGACCAGAAATTAGATCCAGATTTGAAGGATGTTATCCGGTGGAAGGAAGAAGACCGCAAACCTACGTGGCAAGAGATTTCCCGATACTCACCAACCATAAAGTCGTACTGGGCTCAGTGGAACTCTCTCATCCTGGAGAATGGACTTCTGAAGCCGCGTCCTTGAAACCCCAGAGGAGGGCAAGGACAGAAAGCAGATTGTAGTCCCTAAAAATAGGAGACCAGAGGTTTTGCGAGAACTACATGACGGTACAACCGGAGGACATCTGGGAGTGACCAAAACCTTGGGGAAGTTGGGGGAACGCTTCTATTGGGTAAACTTCCAAGTGAATGTCAAGGACTGGTGCCGGAAATGTATTATTTGTGCAGCAAGTAATGGGCCTCAGAAGCGTTCAAAAGCTGCCATGAAGCAATATAACGTGGGCAGTCCATTCGAAAGAATAGCCATTGATGTTGCCGGTCCATTTCCTGAATCCGACTCTGGAAATAAATACATTGTGGTGGTTATGGACTATTTTAGTAAATGGGCAGAAGCGTATGCCTTGCCGAATCAAGAAGCCTTGACCGTTACTGATATCCTTGTCAAGGAATGGATCAGTCGTTTTGGTGTTCCCTTGGAGTTGCACTCAGACCAAGGTAGAAATTTCGAGTCTACTCTTTTCCAAGACGTCTGCAAACTCGTCTGTGCACGAGTCCACGAGTCAGACCCCGGCCAGTATTATTATGGGACGAGAATTAAGACTACCATGCGATTTGAAGTTTGGATGTCCCCCAGGAGAAGAGACCGCAGGTGAAGACTATGTCAGCCAGCTACGTCAAAAGATGAACGACATCCATGAACGAGTCCGGTTAAACATCGAGAATGCCAGTGCCAGAATGAAGGAAGCCTACATCAAAGCCGAGGATGGAGAAGTCCAAGTTGATGATCTTGTTTGGTTGTATAACCCGCAACGTCGTCGTGGATATTCGCCCAAGCTACAGAGATCTTGGGAGGGGCCGTACCAAATTGTGAAGAAAATCAACGATGTTGTCTACAGAATAAAGAAACTGCCTCGGGGAAAACCAAAGGTCGTACATTTCAACAGGTTAGCCCCTTATGCCGGAAGTCATGACAGCGAAGATGACCATGCCCAAGTCCGCAGCATCCAACCACCCGATGACGAGATGACCTTCGAACAGTTTATGGCACTGTACTCCAATGGGCAGAAAGTGCAGCACAACGTGACCACAGGGGAACCCCGAGACCTGTTTGAAGTGCCCATAGAATATGCCCAGGCTCATTGTGTTGGTAGAGATCTCCGGATGTCCAGAGGAATAGCCAAGGTGTTTGCCAAAAAGAACGGCCAGTTCCAGAAGCTGCGGAAGCAAGATCCAGCGGTAGGGAAGGTCCTTCATCTCGAAGATAAACAACCAGTGGGTACCAGACACATCTTTTATTTGGTAACGAAAACATTCTCGCAGGACAAGCCAACATACAGCGATCTTTGGAAGACTCTGGTAGAATTGAGGAATATGATGATGGAGAAGAATCTGATGAAATTGGCGGTCCCAAAGTTAGCCTGCGGGTTGGATGGACTGAATTGGAGGGTCGTGAGAAGTATGATGGAAACAATATTTCGATTCAGTGGCATCAACATCTTGGTATGCTGTCTCAATGTTCGCAGCTCAGGTTTGAAGAGCGTTGACTGTTACTTCCACCAAACTTCCCGTTGTCGAAATGGAGAGTCCTGCAAAAATCGTCACACCAGGAAGGATTCTAGGACATTCCGGGACAAAATGGTCTTAAGGAGGGGGCAATGTTACGAGAATTCATCCGACAGCTGGTGCAATCGACCATCAACCAGTTCATGGAAGGGACATTATTCCGATAAATTCTGGGAACCCGAAATGTTTGTCTCTCAACCGGCGGACCGCTACCGATACTGGGAATTCCTTTAAAGCTTCCAGAACATGAAAGAGTTTCCCGATGGTTCATGGACGTACCAGACAATTCCAAGATAAATGTATAAATAAGAAACAGCTGGCGATAGGAGGCATTCAGTTTTCGTCGGTCCTATCGCATAGTTAAGATAAAATGTAAAGAGTTGTTTCTGTGAATATAAATTATGTTAAAGTAGTGGAAATAAATTAGAGTGAGTTGGACTGTGTTTTTAAATAAATCCAAGAACTGAACAGAACCCGAGTGTGAAAATAAAACATTACAATATTTTTAAAAATGTAGAAAGTCAAATTTTAATTGTGAAGAAAGGTGAAAAATAACTCTTTTTGTTCTTCCTATTTTTTCATTCGACCCATATTTTGGACAGGTTTTAGTTACGTTTAGCTTATTTTATAAATCTATGGTGAAAATTAGGTACTTCCACTAAAAAAAAAAAACGAAAAGGTCCTTTACTTTCCACACGAAGTCATAATGTGGGTCAATCCAGGCTGGGAACCCTTCAAGTTTAATTTGAAACTTTTTCTTAATAATGGAATCCAAGCGAGATGTTACCTTCTTTTAAAATTACATACTTGTATCCACTTATGACTAATTTCTAGTGAAAACTTTCAAGAAGAAAAGGTGTTTGTTTTCGTTCGAAATCCACAATGAAAATTGGGTAATTCCATAAAAGAAAAACAGTTCCGATAAGTAAAGGTCATTTTCTACTCAGAGTAAACGGCGTAGAAAAAAATTTTACATCGTTTTATAATCTACCATTTTTATCTCTTCCGGAAATATAACGAATACAAAGTACATATGTTCTGATTTAAATTGAATAAATTAAAAGATCCCGTCTAAATATGAATAATTAATATTTTGGTACTAACCTGGACCGCAGTTCCATATTGAACGTTCTTACCCAAGACCTTCTTATGTTCTGTCTCGTTTTGCTTTTTTTCAACCTCCGCAGCATGCTGCAACAAAATAATACCATAAAAAAATATTTGTATTATGTATTATTTTTTTTAGAAGTTTGGTGAAATTATATTAATAATACAATTTTGGAATTGACGCGGTCCAAAAAAACTAAATGTTTAGGCTTTATTGCGGATTTTGATGTTAAAAAGACCCGTAGATAAAAAAATGTTGGATTTTAATGCCAACCAGACAGGCACATTTTATCCTTAGAATACGCTGTGTTGCCGTTATTATATCATTAATTTTTTCACGGAAATGCTGTTCTTTTAGTAGTAGGACTTTTTTAAAGCGGTGGGAAATATACTCAGTGACAAAGAAATCGCAACCAGAAGGAGATGTTTAAATTTAATATTGTTTTGGTAAAACATAGATGCTGTAAGGAGTAAATGATTAAAATTTGGTAAAGTTTGGTGAATGTGGAATGGCACAGGTCGTCCTTTCTGATGAATCTCGATTCTGCTTGGGGGGGACATGATGGTTGAAGAAGGGTTAGCGATATCGAGGAGAAAAACGTCAACCTCAATTTGATATTGAATGACATGTACACCGAACAGTAGGCGTTATGGTATGTGGTATTGCACATTGCAGTGGGTCACCTTTCTTTAGTCTTTGTTCGAGGCAACATGACAGAGCAACGTTTTCTTCAGGAAGTAGTGAAACCGTATGTACTCCTTGTTTTCTGAATGTTATTTGTGGCATCTTCTAGTTTATTTTAGATTTTCTTGGGAATAATACCACATCAGAGTTCAAACTTGTGTATATTTTAAAACCAAACGTTTCAAAATCCTGTCGGATTTCGTTTTCAATGGATATAAATTTATAAAGTAAAATTGGAATATATGACAATTATTTTGACAAATATGTTTACGTTACTATGGATAAATTTCTTTGATTTTAAACATACAGGGTGCACAAGAAATTCCAAAGATCATTATAAATCAAAAAAAAAAAATTTTCAAGTTGGAAGAACTTGAAAAATTGTCTTCAGAATTTATTTGTGGCGTTCCTAGGGACGACTTTCTTTTTAAGATAGTGCATTTGCCAAAAAATGCGATCAAAGAATTCTGATAATTCAGTGATCCCATTAAAGTCATAAGGGAAAACCTAGGAAAAACCTCATGAACTATCCCGATATAGGGTTGTTCAAAAGGATATGACCATTGTTAATTTCATCTTTAATTATCGGCAACCAGACATGACTGAAATCTACGGAAGTAGAAGCGATGCAGTCGTTTTCATTTAACAGAATTAAGGCAGATTCTTTTAATTTTCGTTTTGTGCAGTGTTCTTCTTTGTGTAATATTGTTGTGTTTTGAAATTGTATTTTATGGCCTTGGTCCCAAGCATGTTCACAAATTTTTGATTTTTCGAACTGACGTTTCTTTATGTAATTTTGATGTTCATTTATTCGAACATTAAGAGGTCTAGAGGTTTCTCCAATATAAAACTTATTACATTCACAAGGAATCTTATAAATGCAATTTTTTGAGTTTTGCGTAGCGTTTTTTGGTTTTGTTTTTGTTATAATAGATTTAAGCGTATTTGTTGTTTTAAATGTAGTTTTGTAGAATAACATTCAGAAAACAATTAGAAATCAGCCATGGGACTGTAGTAACTAAAGCATTTAGAGATTTAGAAGTGTTATGTAAGAAACTTGCCCGGACCAAAAATAGCGTGACATTCTTGTGCAGATGTCGGCAGATGAAAATTATTCCAAAAGGTTTAAGGTTCCGTCAGCCATACATGGGCAGAAGAATCCACGAAATATTGGAACGTGCAAGTTTTGCCGCAATTAGAGATAGAATTCAATTTCATCGATATAATAAGTTTAAATTAGAAAAAGATATAGGGTATGTACAGAACTTCCTTTTTTATCAAATACCAGAAAATGAGTTTAACAGAATTATATACAGTATTCTCGCTAGTTATAACAGAGAATTTATATTACAAAAACGAAGACATTTACACAAATTCAATCAACTTCTCTTAAATAAAAACATATCAACAAATACTACTCGAGACAAGAATTTTATTTTAACAAAAACTGTTATTAATCTTTCTGACAAACAACTAAACATTTCTGAAACTTCAGTTTTACAAAAAGGCCTTAATTTTGCAATTACCCCGAAAACAGTTCCTAAATTTGACGTTATTAGTGCTATTGAACAAACCGCAAATAAATTAAATTCAAGTGACGCTGAAGAATACAGGATTAGAGCGAAAATTGAACTAGAAAAACCTTTAAGAATCAAAAATAATCTTTCTAAAAATGAATTACATTCAGTTAAAGAATTAAGAAATGATAATTCAATCCAAATTTTACCTGCAGACAAAGGCAATGCAACAGTGATTTTGAATAAAAATGACTATGATGACAAAATTATGAACATAATTAATCAAGGACAATACACTAAACTAAACAAAGACCCGACAAGTTCAGTAGAAAGCAAAATATACCGTTTACTCTACAGTCACAAACACGAATTTACAGACCAAGAACGCAAAACTCTCACTCCACATTATACTAAACCTCCACACTTCTATGGCTTACCAAAACTTCATAAACCCAACATCCCTTTGAGACCAATTGTCAGTTCCATAAATTCTCCATGTAATGAACTTTCAAAATTTTTGCTGAAAATTATTTCTCCACTTACAGGTAATTCAATTTCTCATCTTAAAACCAGTGCAGATTTCTTAGAAAAATTGTCTCATATACAATACAAAAATACATTTACACTAGCAAGTTTTGACATAGTAAACTTATATAACAATGTTCCCGTAGCTAAAACACTTCCTATAGTAAAAGAATTATTGGAACATGACTATTCACTTCATCAACGAACTCGTTTATCTATTAACACAATAATGGAATTACTCACTTTCTGTACGAAAACAACTTACTTTCAGTTAAACGATGATTTCTACCAACAAGATTTTGGCATGGCTATGGGTTCTTGTCTGTCCCCTGCCTTAAGTAACATCTTTATGGACAAATTTGAAGAACAAATGATTTTTTCAAAAGAAAATAAACCGTTGGTATGGTGGCGTTATGTTGACGACATATTCATTATTTGGGAACAAAATCTGGAAAATTTGCAGGAATTATTAACCGACATAAACAACAAAGAACCAACCATAAAATTTACATTAGAAATCGAACAAAATAACAAACTACCTTTTTTGGACATTTTAATAACAAAAACACAATCTTCATTTGAAACAGAAGTTTACAGAAAACCAACTCACACTAACAGATATCTCAATTTTAACTCGAACCATCCAAATACGGTAAAAAGAGGTGTTATTAAATCTTTATATGACAGAGCAAAGACTAACTGCTCAGATACTACTAAATTCAACAAAGAAAAATCATTTATACAAAATGTTCTAACTGCAAACAATTACCCTCAAAAATTTATTAACAAAGAGTTAAATAAAATTGAACACAAAACAACTGACAACCAACACCAGACTTCACCTAATAATACTGACAACTAGGAAAACCACATTATAACAACAACAATACCATATATACAGGGCCTGTCAGAGAGATTGAGAAGAGTAGGCAACAAATTTAACATCAAAACTACATTTAAAACAACAAATACGCTTAAATCTATTATAACAAAAACAAAACCAAAAAACGCTACGCAAAACTCAAAAAATTGCATTTATAAGATTCCTTGTGAATGTAATAAGTTTTATATTGGAGAAACCTCTAGACCTCTTAATGTTCGAATAAATGAACATCAAAATTACATAAAGAAACGTCAGTTCGAAAAATCAAAAATTTGTGAACATGCTTGGGACCAAGGCCATAAAATACAATTTCAAAACACAACAATATTACACAAAGAAGAACACTGCACAAAACGAAAATTAAAAGAATCTGCCTTAATTCTGTTAAATGAAAACGACTGCATCGCTTCTACTTCCGTAGATTTCAGTCATGTCTGGTTGCCAATAATTAAAGATGAAATTAACAATGGTCATATCCTTTTGAACAACCCTATATCGGGATAGTTCATGAGGTTTTTCCTAGGTTTTCCCTTATGACTTTAATGGGATCACTGAATTATCAGAATTCTTTGATCGCATTTTTTGGCAAATGCACTATCTTAAAAAGAAAGTCGTCCCTAGGAACACCACAAATAAATTCTGAAGACAATTTTTCAAGTTCTTCCAACTTGAAAAAAATTTTTTTTTTTGATTTATAATGATCTTTGGAATTTCTTGTGCACCCTGTATGTTTAAAATCAAAGAAATTTATCCATAGTAACGTAAACATATTTGTCAAAATAATTGTCATATATTCCAATTTTACTTTATAAATTTATATCCATTGAAAACGAAATCCGACAGGATTTTGAAACGTTTGGTTTTAAAATATACACAAGTTTGAACTCTGATGTGGTATTATTCCCGTATGTACTCCCTTATTAAATTCTTTATTTTCATAATTTTTACAATTGCAGTATAAAAGACATTTCGAACATGTTGTTACCCCGGCCGTTGAAATTTACAAGATAACCCTGTATAACAGGGTATAGTGGGTCATTAACTAACTTAACTACTAATGGAGGTAAAGGTAAGTTTATACAGATTTGAAAAATTTACTATTGTCATCTTGTCTCACACAAACTTTATATATTTCACTCACATATCAGTTGTGGAATTATGATCTGGGGAAATTCGTCAAATGCTGTTCTGATATTCAGGTTACAATAAAGAGCGGTGAGAATACTGGCTAAAGCTGGAGTTCTTGAGTCGTGTCAACCTTCATTTCAGAGATACACAAGAACATCAATGTTTTGACTAAACAGTCTGATGTACAAGAAAAGCAGGAAATATTCGAACAACCCGTTTTCGATTAAATAAGACAATGAAATACTCGCAAAACTATAATGCATATAATATCTTGCCAGAAGAATTAAAAATTTTGAGCTTAAATAAATTTAGTGAGAATTTTTAATTGTTTATATCTGTTCTAATTTTTAACATGTATTTCATATTTGTATTATTTTAATTGAGATTTTTTTTCTCACTAAGACTGCATTTTTTACTTGCTACAAACATTGTTTAATATGTGCCGTACTCAAATAGAGAAATCTAAATCTATCAACGAGTCACTAACATAGCAGTAGACAAAAAATGTATATACAAAACTTAAAAATACATAAATAATACAGATTTAATAAAACCAGATAAAAGAAGCATTTTATTACCGTCGAATTTAGTGCTGTCAACATAAAATTAATAAATCAACGGACATTACATAGAACAAACACAAGTGTATATATAAAACTTAAAATTAAATCAATAAAACTGTTGAAAAGAATATACATTGTAAATTGTTGTAAAATGTTTATTATAATACAAGTTCAATAATACCATGTATTTACGTAAAAATTAAAACACTAAAATAGATTTAGAGTCGTTTTATTTCGTTCGTTCCGGTTAGCCGCGCCAGAATGTTAGTTGATTTCGCGTCCGATTCTCTTATGGGAGAATAAAAATAGTAGGGGAGCATATGTAAAAACACAATTTTGCACCCTAACACCAAACCTTTATTTTAAACACTCAACGCCGTTTCAACAACTCTAAGTTGTCATCTTCAAGGAGTAAACCCAAACTCAGGTTTGGTGTTAGGGTGCAAAACTGTGTTTTTACATTTGTGACACACCAAAGATTCCACAGCTTTTCCATTAGGGGAGCATATGCTATTTTAAGAGATGAAGTAACTGGAGGGTGCTATTAAAGTTAATGTGATAGAGAATGTTATAAACGGTAACGGACTGGAGATAACGAGATATACGGAGGTTGATAGGAAGGTATACAGGGGGAGAAGAAAAGTGAATGAAATAGAAATATTGGTATGATTTTGTTATCTCCATACTGCTTGGTTGAAAAAGGAGTAACTGGCAATAGATCCAATGATGACACTATGGATGATTTTGCGTTTATTTGAGTGTGTGCTTATGTTCAGGTTTTCAAGCAAACGGACATTATTAGTGCACCAAACACCTGTTGCACCCACTATCAGAAGCAAGACTTTAATTTCAGTTGAGGACATTGTCGGTGAATTTGAGCTCTTTGCGAGGCCCTTCCCAGTGAACTCCGATGTCACAGATAATTTTTGACCTTTGCTAAGTACAAGTATCTTTAAAGTATCTGTGGGTGTACGTATGCGGGGTTCTGCCTTAACCGACCAACCTTTTTTCGAAGCTTCCTTAATAATATTGGCGATGTTGTTATACTTGGCAATTCTAGAGCACTGTGTTATATACCAGTTCTGGAGGATGTGACAGGAGGGAATTCAACTATCACCTCTGCATTAATCGCCTCATGGATCTCATATTTCAACAAGATAATGCTCTTGCCGGCGCCGCCCAGATCCCCCGGTTTTTTGCCCATAACCCATAACATGTTTGGGATATGATGGGTGGAAGGCTCGGAAATTTACCCCAGTCCTCACGGACTGTGGAGGTTCTAACACATGAAATACAGGTAGCTTGGGATGGTATTCCTCAAGAAGAAATAAACCACTTTATTGAATCAATGTCAAGACGTGTTGGGGAGTGTATAGATAACTAAAAAAACTTTGGCATTTTTAATCATTTACAATAGCATCTATGCTTTACTAAAATATTATTAAATTTAAACATGTCCTTCTGGGTGTTGCGATTTCTTTGTCAGTGAGTATACTAAAGGCAGCAAGCTATCTAATGCGACACTGATCGAGATTCTTCATATTGTTTACCCAGTTGAAAAGTAAACTACCGATAGAAACGTTGCCAAATTCTCCAGACATCTGTATTTCCTCAAATTGAGAGTTTTTGTTTACTTTAAATATAAACTAAATAGTTCCTACTGATCAAATAATAGCACCAGATCAAACATTATTTTAGATTTGTATGTGAGAAATTCCTAGAAATACTTCCTATAAAAAATACGATTTGTTATGGATGTTATGTCCGAACATTTGAAATCTTAAATTATTAAAACAGGTTATTTGTACATAAAAATTGTAATACGATATGCATAACAATATATAATACTTTAAATAGACGCGAAATTCAATATCATGACACAAGGTAAGCCTTAAAAACAAAGTCAAGGCAATCCCCAATATATTATAAAATCATTATGGTTAGGTTTAATTATTAAATGTTTGATTTTAAATGTTTACATTGTTTTAATCAAAATTTGCAGAAACATACAGAGGGCATTTATATGAAATCTATTTAACTATAACCAAAGTGATAGAAAACGACAAGTGTTATTTTTATATATTTTTTAGCATTACTAAAAAATATATTAACAAGTTTTTCAATTTGGGAAAAGAACAGTATTTACTGGGCCTTAATTTTAAAGACTAGTCAATTATTTGTCGAACTTTTAAGCCTTGTGCACCCCGCAATTATCTACAACTTCAAACCTTTTAATCATGTATTCATAACCACAAATGTCGTCCAAGATAAGAATGGAATCTTGGAAATCGTAGGAATTATAATGTTGGTTAAATTAGGAAGTTTAAATACTGTAATGTTTTTATTTTCACACTCGGGTTCAGTTCAGTTCTTGGATTTATTTAAAAACCCAGTCCAACTCACTCTAATTTATTTCCACTACTTTTACACAATTTATATTCACAGAAACTACTATTTACATTTTATCTTAACTATGCAATACGACCGACGAAAACTGAATGCCTCCTATCGCCAGCTGTTCCTTTTATATATTTACCTCGGAATTGTCTGGTACGTCCACGAACCATCGGGAAACTCCATCATGTTCTAGAAGCTTTAAGGGAATTCCCAGTAACGGCAGCGTTCCGCCTGTTGAGAGACAAACATTTCGGATTCCCAGAATTTATCGGAATAATGTCCCTTCCACGAATTGGTTGATGGCCGATTGCACCAGCTGTCGGATGAATTCTAGTAACATTGCCCCCTCCTTAAGACCATTTCGTCCTGGAATGTCCCAGAATCCTTCCTGGTACTCTTTATTTCGACAACGGGAAGTTTGGTGGAAGTAACAGTCAACGGGCTGCGAGTACTGAGAAAGCATACCAGGATGTCGACGCCACTGAATCGAAAGATTGTTTGCATCATACTTCTCACCACCCTCCAATTCAGTCCATCCAACCCGCAGGCTATCTTTGGGATCGCCAATTTCATCAGATTCTTCTCCATCATTACATTCCTCAATTCTACCAGTCTTCCAAAGATGTCTGTATGTTGGCTTGTCCTGCGAGAATGTTTTCGTTACCAAATAAAAGATGTCTCTGGTACCCACTGGTTGTTTATCTTCGAGAACTGGCCGTACTTTTTGGCAAACACCTTGGCTATTCCTCTGGACATCCGGTGATCTCGAGCCACACAATGAGCCAGGGCATATTCTATGGGCACCTCAAACAGGTCTCGGGGTTCCTCTGTGGTCACGTCGTGCTGCACTTTCTGCTTATTAGAGTACAGTGCCATAAACTGTTCGAAGGTCATCTCGTCATCGGGTGGTTGGATGCTGCGGACTTGGGCTTGGTCATCTTCGCTGTCATGACTTCCGGCATAAGGGGCTAACCTGTTGAAATGTACGACCTTTGGTTTTCCCCGAGGCAGCTTCTTTATTCTGCAGACAACATCATTGATGTTCTTCACAATTTGGTACGACCCCTCCCAAGATCTCTGTAGCTTGGGCGAATATCCACGACGACGTTGCGAGTTATACAACCAAACAAGATCATCATTCTCATAATTCTCCGTCCTCGGCTTTGATGTCGTAGGCTTCCTTCATTCGGGCACGGGCATTCTCGATATTTGACTCGTTGGTGTATGTTGTCCATCTTTCGACGTAACTGGCTGACATAGTCCTCACCTGCGGTCTCTTCTCCTGGGGGACAGCCAAACTTCAAATCGCATGGTAGTCTTAATTCTCGTCCCATAATAATACTGGCCGGGGTCTGACCCGTGGACTCGTGCACAGACGAACGATATATTAGAAACAAGTGCAGATACTGGTCCCAGTCTCTTTGGTGGTCAGAGACTACCTTTGACAAATGGCGGTTAATGGTTCTATTCATCCGTTCTACCATTCCATCGGATTGCGGGTGTAACGCTGTCGTCCGTGTTTTATTGATCTTCAAGAGCTTGTAGACGTCTTGGAAAAGAGTAGACCCGAAATGTCTACCCTGGTCTGAGTGCAACTCCAAGGGAACACCAAAACGACTGATCCATTCCTTGACAAGGATATCAGCAACGGTCAAGGCTTCTTGATTCGGCAAGGCATACGCTTCGGCCCATTTACTAAAATAGTCCATCACCACCACAATGTATTTATTTCCACAGCCGGATTCAGGAAATGGACCGGCAACATCAATGGCTATTCTTTCGAATGGACTGTCCACGTTATATTGCTTCATGGGAGCTTTTGGACGCTTCTGAGGCCCATTACTTGCTGCACAAATAGTACATTTCCGGCACCAGTCCTTGACATCCACTTGGCAGTTTACCCAATAGAAGCGTTCTCTCAACTTCCCCAGGGTTTTCGTTACTCCCAGATGTCCTCCAGTTGTACCATCATGTAGTTCTCGTAAAACCTCTGGTCTCCTATTTCTGGGAACTACAATCTGTTTTCTGTCGTTTCCCTCCACTGGAGTTTCCAGGACGCGCTTGAGAAGTCCATTTTCCAGGATGAGGAAATTCCACTGAGCCCAGTACGACTTTATGGTTGGTGAGTATCGGGAAATCTTTTGCCACGTAGGTTTGCGGTCTTCTTCCTTCCACCGGATAACCTCTTTCAAATCTGGATCTAATTTCTGGTCTTTTTGGATCTCCGCAGATTGCCAATGGTCATCGATGGCGGTAGTTCTACAGAGAACAGCCCCTTTTTCTTCAGCTCGCTGACAATGTTTGCAGTCATCAGGGCATGGTCTCCTCTATAGAGCATCAGCATTCTTATGGCTTGTTCCAGCTCGATGTTCAGTCTCGAAGTCGAATTCTTGCAATCGCTCAATCCACCTGGCCACTTGTCCTTCGGGGTTTTTAAACTGCAAGAGCCACTTCAGTGCTGCATGATCAGTCCTCAGGAGAAATCTTTTACCATAGAGGTACTTGTAGAAATGTTCTACCCCCTTTACCACAGCCAAGAGTTCCCTGCGAGTAACGCAGTAATTCCGTTCAGTGTTGCTCAAGGTCTTGCTAAAATAACCGATGACTTTCTCCTGACCGTCTTGGATCTGCGAAAGCACCGCACCAATTCCGACATTGCTTGCACTGGTACTGCACCTTCCCCTCTGTGAGTCTAGTAAGTGGCTTGGCGATATTGGCAAATCCGGCGACGTACCGACGATAGTACGTGCATAACCCCAGGAAACTTTTTAACTGGTGGATATCTTTAGGTATCGGCCATTCCTGGACAGTTTTGACTTTCTGTTTATCAACAGCTACACCCTCTGCGGAAACCACATGTCCAAGATATTGCACCTCCTCTTGGAACAGCTGACACTTCTTCGGGCTTAACTTTAGTCCGGAACTCCGAAGTCGCCGAAACACCTCCTCCAGGTTCTTGACGTGGTCTTCAAATGATCTTCCAACCACGATAATGTCATCAAGATACACCAGGCACGTTTTCCATGAAAGCCCTTTTAACACTGTTTCCATCAATCTTTCAAACGTCGCTGGAGCATTACACAACCCAAATGGCATCACCGTGAATTGGTCGCGGACTATCCTGTCCGCTTCTTCTCTCTTAGCTAGGGGTAGTCTTCTGGCCGACTGTCGAATAGGTTGAGCGTCCCCAGTATTAATTTTATGTTTCACCAGATCAATTCGTCCTCTTTTGCCATTCCCTACATCGAAGATATCCTGGTAGTTTCTAACGATGTCCCTCAATTTTGGTTTCTGGTTTGATTTCAAATTCTTAGATGAATCGGTGATGAGTCTTTCCAGTTCCTCAGATAGTTTACCTGGTGGCATTTCTGCATGTTGTGTGCTTCTGACTACAGAGGATACTGTTGAACAATGGCCCAAAGTTGTTCCTTTCTTTAGCACAACCGAGTAATGATTCAGGTTCATTACTCTTACAGGCACAATCTCCCTGGCACGAAACAGAGTCTTCCCCAGTGCGACTCCTCTGTCTACATTTCCGTCGTTAAGTTCGGGATCAAACATCATTACTGTTCCAGCTTGAGCTTTTCCATCTAAGCAAGCATCTATAATGATTTCAGCTCTTTCCGGAACATTGACATCCTCTGCTAAGATGGCTCGAAGCTTTATGTCATCTTTTCCATGAAGCACCACTTCTTCGCCATTCACTCGCAGAATTCCATCTTTGAAGTTTAACTGGAATCCCTTGGAGCTCATGACATCCATTCCAATGATTACTTCGTCTTCGATGTCTGCCACTAATGCCCGATGTACGAAGGTTGTGTTTCCCAAGGTCATTTCAACCTCTATTTCACCATGGACTTTCGCTGATTCTCCTGTCGCTGTTCGCAGTTGCCATTTTGTTGGTTTTATCATCGTCTCTAAAACAATGTTGGGCCTTATTACTGTTTTCGTCGCACCAGTATCCAGCAGCATTGTAAATTGCTTCCTATTAATAAGGTCATCTACAAAGACACTGTTAATGTGGTTGCATAGCGAAGCGACATATGCATTGGTAGTCGACACTTGTTTGCTACAGGTCGACGATGGTCGCTTTACATAGGCCTTCTTTAGTTTCCCCGGCGAGGAAGTCTGGACTCCGATGCTCTCCTTGCCACGACTCTGGACATGTCCTACCTTACGACACTTCCGACATCTCACTAGTCTTTTTTCGGTAAGGACTTCTTCTATTATCTTTCTTAGAGAAGCTTCATCGTTTCCGCCATCTTTAGATTCTCCATCAACGATTCGGACTCTGGCTTGACCTCTGCTGGTATTTTTCGCAGCCTCGAATTCTAGCGCTCCAGCAAGTGCATCCACTAATTGACTCGCTCGTACTGCTAACCTTTCTATCACATTTTCCGGTGTGGCTGGATAGGCAAGGCGAACCAGACGGGCAATATCAGCTTCAAACTCTTGTAGGGATTCATTAGATTTCTGGTGGCGATTTTTCAGTTGGGAGTGATAAACGTGCTCCAGATGGATTTGCCCATACGTCAGTTCTGAATGTTTGACCAGTTGTTCGTAGTCTTCTTGCTCCGAGGTATTCAACGTTTGTAAGATATCTGTAGCATCCCCTCTGAAGGCTAGGGTTAATGCGATTGCCTTCTCTTCTGCCGACCATCCGTTTAGCTTAGCTGCAGCCTCGAATTGGCGACGATAATTAGTCCATGATGATTTTCCATCAAATTGGGGAGGTTTCATTTTGTGTCTTGTCCCCTCGAGGCCAATTTTTGAATCCACTACCTTTGTAAGTTTCTGCTTTCGGTTTTTGATTGTGTTTCTCCTCTTTGCATTGTGACTACCTGTTCTTTTATTTTTCTGATCTCACTCTCCATTATATGCTTTAGCTCCTCTATCCGCGTTTCATTTTCGACTATTGTCTGCTTTAGCTCTTCTACCCCCGTTTCATTTTTGACTGACTCTTCGACTATTGTTTGCTTGCTCCTCCATTTGAGCCTCATTCTCGGATATTTTCTCTTCCAGCATTGCTGAATTTTTCTGTACCATGCTTTTCAAATTTTCTTCTAAGAATTTAGAATTTTCTGATAGTTTGTCTTCTAGAGTTTTAGTATTTTCTTGCAACGCTTCTTTCAAGTTTTTAGAATTTTCTAGCAATTTCTCTTCTAGAGTTCTAGAATTGTCTAGCAGTTTATCTTCTAAGGACTTAGCATTTTCTAACAATTTATCTTCTAGAGCCTCTTTCATGATTTTAGAATTATCATGTAATGTTTGTAGCTTACCCTCTAAAGTCTTAGAATTTTCTAGAAATTTATCTTGCAATTTTTCCTCTAGCGTTTTGGAGTTTTCTTGTAATGTTGCTTTTAGATTTTCTTCCATTTTTTTTCAATAGCATACTCATGTCCCTATTTCCAGAAACTTCAAACAAATAAGTATCGGGATCGTTACCTTCATTTATTAGTGCATATCGCAGCCGTTGTATTAACTCACTTTTCTTCCCATTAATTTCTAAATCCCTTTCATCCAGTTCTTTTTTAAAAATTGTCAGTCTATTTATTTTCCATTTATAAAGTTCCACAAATACACCGCACATCTGTCACCACTGTAATGTTTTTATTTTCACACTCGGGTTCAGTTCAGTTCTTGGATTTATTTAAAAACCCAGTCCAACTCACTCTAATTTATTTCCACTACTTTTACACAATTTATATTCACAGAAACTACTATTTACATTTTATCTTAACTATGCAATACGACCGACGAAAACTGAATGCCTCCTATCGCCAGCTGTTCCTTTTATATATTTATCTCGGAATTGTCTGGTACGTCCACGAACCATCGGGAAACTAGATCATGTTCTGGAAGCTTTAAGGGAATTCCCAGTAACGGCAGCGGTCCGCCTGTTGAGAGACAAATATTTCGGATTCCCAGAATTTATCGGAAAAATGTCCCTTCCACGAATTGGTTGATGGCCGATTGCACCAGCTGTTGGATGAATTCTCGTAACAAAACCATTTATCTAGTGTTTGCTAGTAAAATATATTTAAAATGAAAAATACATTTTCTTGTCACTTTTTCAAGCCCAACAAGATATCATTTAAAGATTTTCAGTACGACGTTACGTTTTTGTGAACCATCATCAACTTTTTTCAATACGGTCCTATTTTTTGGGTTCCCTATATATACAATATACGGATACCCTTATAATGTCACTCCGGCTTTCTCCCTCTCTCACGTCATAGCAATTTTCTTCTAAACTACTGGTAAATGAAGAAATTTTGATTTTAGGGGTACTTCTGGGGGGAAAAAAATAAAAAAGTTGACCGTTCCCCCCTTATTACTGAAACTATAAGCAGTAACATTTTGAAAAAAAATGAGGGATATAGGACCTCACCTAAATAAGGAGAAAAATCTAATATTAATTTTAGGGGGCAAAATGCAGCATTAGATGGAAAACATAAAATTAAATTTATTTCTAACGCATCATATAATATATCAAATCAAAGGGCTCATTATGATGAATACAAATATATTTTTTTCATATTTTTAAAATGAATTTTAAAATATATTAACAAAAATATAAAAAAAATTACACATTTTCCCTTTATTTCCCAAACTATAAGACGTAAAATTTTTTGTTTACAGGAAAAATTCGAAGAAATCCCTAACCTAATATTAATTTTGGGGGCCAAATTATAGAATAAAATAATATTTTTTTAACGCATCATGCAATACATCAAATGAGAGTGCTCATTATAAAGAATACAAATATATATTTTTCATATGTTTTAAATTAATTGTTTACAAGATATTAACAAAAAGATATAAAAAATTCTCATTTCCCGCTTTATTTCCGAAATCATACTACCTAAACTTTTGAAAATAATTAGGGGTACTGAGGCTCACTTGAAATTTATAAGTAAAAATCAAGTTTGATGAATTAGTAGATACGTATGCAATGAAGGATTTTAGATTTGCTTGGCACTGGCATCAAAAATATACTAGATTGGTAGGTAATTAATTTGTACAGAATGAGCAACTTTTAATATTTACATTTTTTACTTCCTGGGTAGGTACCTAACAACATTGAATTTGTTATTTATTTGCTAGAGTTGTATTTTGTTATAATTATTTTTAGCTTTTTAGTTATAGGTAGAAGTCGGTTATATCTCCACAGTTAAGCACCAATTTCTCGAAAACCATTTATCAGAAGTAGGTGTTCCATTTAATTAGAAAAGAACAAAAAGATGTTTAACGATGGTCTCGGCTTAAGAAAAATTTAAATGTTTTAAAAGAGATTAGAAATGTTGCTCCTTTTCAGGGTTCTTACCGAAACAAATGCCCAGTCGAGTGACCCGAATAGAAATGCATAACGCAAAGAAACGAGTTCTGATTGTGGGTATTTTAGGAGACAATTATTACGAAAAACGACCATTAGTCCCCGAAACTACTGAATTTGAGATTTTGGAAAAGTAGGGTATATAGGACTTAGCTCAAAGTATTTTTCCAAGCGCATCATTTAGCAAATGAAAGGGCTCTTCTTTTTTAAATTTTTAAAATGCCTGGGTTGAGTTCAGGGATACTAAGGAAAAATGCAAAAAATTATCATTTATTTCCGAAATTGTCGAACACAAAAATTGTAAAAAATAGGGCCTTACTCAGACTTTACAACAAAAACCTAAGTAAAAATCCTAATAATAATTTTATGTGACAAAATAGACATTTAAATAAAAATTAAAAATAACATATTCAATCCCACAATACTCTAGAAAGGCGCCAAAAAATTTTATCATTCAAAGTTTATTTTTTAATATAAAATCGAACCCAAATAATCAACAATGTATATGATTGCTTGAAATGAAAACATGCGGTGAAAAATATTTATTTAGACTATTCATAAATTATTGTTTAATCTCAACATTTAGTTCTCATACTGCCAGTTAAAATTAACTTATCATAATATTTAAATGAAATCAGTTAACTACTTCACAACTGTTTATTTATCCATGCTGTAAAATTTGTGAGTTTAAAAATAAAATACTTTCAAAAACACTTAAACAAATTATAGGTCATAAAGGTGCTACTCATCTTAAATAAACATTATAAACCACTCCACCTGTTTTGTTTATTAATTCAATTTTATTCTAATTTGGGGGATGGTAATAAGTTTCGGTAAATAAAATAAACAGTGTATAGAACTTTTTTTATAACTAAGTTTCCTTAGAGTTTTCAAAGATAAAAAGTGGATATAGTATAAAATCTAATTTAAAAAAAAAGTTTGTGAGCTGGCAATAGTGCAGAATTAGTGGAAATTATTTTGAGTGTTAATTTCTACTGTTGCTCACTCAACTAATTTTTATCTGGTGTATTGCACCAAGGTCTAGTCTGTAATCAGAAGAATTTCTAAGCAGTTTATACTAACTTTGTTTCTAGTCGAAAACCTTCATCAGTTGCACTTCCCTCAACTAATTGGAATCCCAGATAATTATTTATGTATTTAGGACTGAATTTAATATTTTATCGCGAAATGAATTGCGACATCTGGGAGTTTCACGGATTCCAATCAGTTGAGGGGAGTGCAACTGATGAAGGTTCTCAACTAGAAACAATATATGTTTTTGCATTCAATGGATTCAAAAATCACGAAAAGTTAGTATATTAATTTCTCTGATAGGTTTTAGATAGCCTACGCTTTTTGTGTCATTTATAACCTGGGAATCACAGGAAAACGACGTTACACACAGCACGACTCCCGATTTGAAGTCTCTGCCAGCTCTTTCTGATCAGGCCACACAAAATTTTGTATTTCTGAGGTAATAAATCAAATCTAAAATATATTTCTCTATTTTTACATTTTATTATTTCATCAGCTTATCAATATTTTACAACATCGATGTATTGCAGTTAATGGTACATCTCTAAGTGCCAGCTGCTCAGTATATAGACCACTACAATTGCTTGTTCAGACAGAAATATGGTTTATTTAGATGACATAGAAAAAAGTTTACTTAAGAAGTATTTTTGATAGTATAAAGAAAAACAAATATCAAGTAAAAAATATAGTAATTTTTTAACAGGTAATATGTGATACTGAAAATATATAGAATTTTTTTGTTTCTAGTTATTTTGATGCAAGGAAAATAAAATAATGCAATAAATACTTAAGATGTTTTAAAGTATATACATAGCCAAATTTGGTATAATTTTTCTTCCTTTTAAGCTATTTTCAATTATATATCTAATAGTGTAAAGAAAGATATTTAGACTTTTATAACAATGTAACTTCTAATTCAGATTTAAACCTGGTACCTTTCAAGCATTTTGTATATGTATGGCTTTCATGCTAAGAAATGTTAAAAGGGGCTATGCCACATAAACAAAGTATTTTTATTTTAATTCAATAGATGTCTTAAAATGCCAAAATGTAAAAAATATTTCTTGTTTTTTACCAACTAAATTTCAATTTCAATGAAAAAGATAAGGAAGTCGAAATGAATATGTAAAGGTGAATACTTTTGTTTTGCAGAATATCTAAATACTATTGATAGTATTTAATAGAATATAAAATTTCAACATGATGAATAAAATTTACATTATTCTATAAATATTGATAAAAAATACAAAAAACTTACATGTAATCTTTTCAAAAGTCCTGTATCAGCATTGGCCCCCATAGTTTGTTTGGCCACTTGCCAAAATTGTTTTTGTGCAGTATATCTGTTCACATGGCATATTTTGAACAGGCAGTCCCTAAATTTCTTTGGTGGATTTGCCAGATTTCCAGCATCAGGGCAAACAACACATCGGTCATCAACCAGACTAAAAATATAAAAAGTTAACCATTACATCTGTATTACTGATATATTGGATTTGACTGACCCCAAAGTACTAAGAAATCCACTGACACTATCCTCTGCATATAGAGAGACTATGTCCCCCAAACATAAAAGATTTGAATTGCCCAGTTCCATTTCCATTATTTTTTAATACAGTTAATTTAGCATTGTTGTTCAGTATGTATAGAATGAGACTGCAGGCACCTGGCTACCACTAAAAATAAAATTAAAGCGAATTTAACAATAATTATAAACATCTGTCAAGTGTCAAAATATTTATTTGTTTTTTTTAAGTATTACGTACATTACAAAAACAGCTGTACATTTTATTAGAAATAACAATAATAAATACTACAATTTTGAAAAATTGTCATAACAAGATGATGGTGGGTTAATAAAACAATACTTAGAGAAAACTAGACAATAAATATAGGTTATGTAAATAAAAAACATTTAAATCAAGGAATAACCGAAACTGCTAGGGATTAACTTACTTCTAATGACGACTCCGTTGGACACATTTATATATGCAACTGACAATTAAGGATTTAAAAGCCGAATTATAACAAATAAAAACAAATTAACTTATTAAAATAATAAACATTATATATTCTCAACACTGTTCCGCTAAATGACTTTTTCAATTTTTGATGGTCCAGAGAGTTCAGAGATAGAACAAGTAGTGAGTTAGTCACAGAGACATCTATCAATCAATAGCCACATCCTATTTTTTATCTGAGTATGTTCGACTTGTTTTGCGATAGGTGGCACTCAGCTACGGTTGGTTCACAAATTAATTTTGTCCATCAGATGTTATTTGATATTATATTGTTAATTCAATACTACTATTTATATGTTATAATATTAAAATAACAACAATACAATGTTGGATTATAGCTCTATTTGTAAAAAATAGCATTGTAATAGCCGTACATAAGTCCATTGATTAACGCGCGACATTTCAAACAAGTATCAATTAACAGTTCAAATAAGATAACTATAAATTGGGGTTTTGGACACTTGGATTTTATTAATGAAGATGGCGATAAGTGCAAATAGAGCCCCCCCAGCTTGGTAATACACGATACACGACAGTAGACAGCCAGTGACAGGTTTGTTAGTAAACGTAAGAGTTGGAGTTGTACGGTTGGTTAGTTCGCATTCGCTAGTTTAGGTCGGATATTTGTTGTATTAACCATTGTGGTTTGGCAGTGATTGGATCTTAAGTAAAAATATCATCTCTAGATATTTTAAATCCATGGTAATTGTTTCATGACATTTTAAAGAAATGTCATCCCCAAGTGCTGGAAAAAGACGTATGGACACTGATGTTATTAAACTGTATCCTTTGTATGATTAAATGTAAACAAAAACAATGACTTTTGTCATTTGTGTCAGCTGGTCAACGATTTTTTTTAAATCGAATTTGGTGAGGTGTTAGTGATCAAAGATGAAACAAAAATTAAAATAACTGTTCTATTTTTATTCATTATACATATAGCAGCTGATTGTCAACAATATGTTGTACTTCCTTTCCTTAATTAATTTTCTAGCATTGAGAGTAAACACGAAGTGACGATCCTTGGGGGATTAAATGAATTTTGCGTGAAATTCTATGGTCCAAGAGGAAGTAAGTTAAATTATTATATAACCATTTGAATATATTATTCACTTTTTATGTTTTCAGCACCCTATGAAGGTGGAGTTTGGAAAGTCAGAGTGCATTTACCAGAACATTATCCTTTCAAATCACCTAGCATAGGATTTATGAATCGTGTGTATCATCCAAACATTGATGAGGTCTCAGGTACTGTGTGCTTAGATGTTATTAACCAGGCTTGGACAGCTTTATATGGTAAGTTCTTATGGTGTTTATTGACCTTACATTTCCCAATCTACATGCAAATGAATTTACTGTTTTTTTTCATTACCCTGTATTGAACATGAATGATGGAATTTTGAAAGAGATACTAAATTTATTGTATCATTTTGTTTATAAGTCACCATTAACCCCCCCCCCCTCAAATTTGGGTTCAGAGGTTCAATTTTAATAAATTAATATTTTTAAATAAAATAAATTTTCGATTCCAAACATATCTAAGTACTGTAAATGTTAATAACAATATAAATTTTGCAAAAAAATTGTTAGACCAAACAACTCCCCCCCCCACTCAAATATCTGATTTTATTACTTACTGAACATTATTTAATTTTCTGTTAATAAATTAAATTATATTTTGTAAATATTATCCTCCATTTCATAAATTTTATAATGCTGGAAATATAAACAGTATTCAGCCTAAATATCACTATAATTTTCTTCTTGAAATAGTTTTTTGGAATTTTTTTCTATCTATATAATGACTATGGGTATCTTATTATACAATCAATTATTTTCAAAAATATTTAAACGACAAAGATTTAACTAAATAAGACACTGCATAATGAAGAGAAACAGTATACAAATTTATTTTATCTTTTTGTTTTATAAGTCACCATTAACCCCCCTCCCCCAATGTTGGGTTTAGAGGTAAAATTTTAATAAATTAATATTTTTTAAATGAAAATACATTTTCTATTCTATAAATTATTAAGTACTGTAAATGTTAAAAAACATATAAATTTTGCAAAAAAATTGTTAGACCAACCAACCTTCCCAGAAAAAATATCTATTTTATTACTTAGTTAACATTATTTAATTCTTTTTGTAAAATTAAATTATATTTTGTAAATAATATCCTTCATTTCATATATATATAGCTTATTCAGTAAAATTTTATAATTTTAAACATTAATATTTTCTAATCCATAAACAAAAAAATCTGGTTTATTGATTTTTACGTGTTCTCAAATCAAAGTGCAAGAAAAGTAAAACTTTTACAGTTTGAAATATTATTAGAATTAATATCTTTATGCAAATATAAAAGACTTATCCAATACCACTTAAAATAGAATTGTGACAATTTATGACAAAAAATTGTTTTTGTCAATTTCATTTACAATAGAGATTGAAATAAACTATTTATATATTATTTAATAATGCTGGAAACATAAACAGCTTTCAGCCCAAATATGACTATAATTTTCATCTTGAAATAGTTTTTTGGATTTTTTTTTGAGAATTTTGCTATCCACTGGCGGAGGAGGGGAGCTCCCCCATCATCTGAGTGGTATGCTTTTTTAGTGTTTATTGTGCTAAAATCAACCTTCAGTGACATCAAGCCCCCCTCCAACGATATCAAGTACCCCCCAACGAGATCAAGTCCCCCCAATGACAATCCTGGATCGGCCCCTGTTGAAATCCATATAATAACTATGGGATATAAACCACAAATATTTAACAAAATAACACACTACATACTAAAGATAGTTAAAAATCAATAAGATAAAACTAACCCAAAATGTGTTTACAAACTACATATAAAAGGTTCGTTCCAACAGAACGAATTACCGATACACAATCGATAATCGTATTGCGCGGTGACAAGTTACCGTTTACAGTGATGTTACGCGCAATACGATTACCGGTTGCTTATAGGTTTTACGTCGTGTTGGAACACGCCTTAAGTTTAACCAGTATACAACACACACACACACCCACACCTATTCATCAATGCAGGGAAAAGCCATTTTAGAGCAAAGATATTTTACAAAGCATTGCTTGATCAATGTTAAAAAATTTCGAAAAAATACCAGCCACCTTGTGACGTATCACCGTGTGTTGGGCCCGCTCTCGAGTTGTGGCGCTTTGTCTATTGACAGTTAAAGAGTTTTTCTGGTTTGGTTTCATCTGTTTAATGTGATATTGATAACAACTTAATAAGAAAAGGTTTAGGTGCGAATATTAGCAACCAGTTTGTGACGTATACTTTCGGAAAAATTTACATCTATCGAGCAATCCTTTGTAAATTATCCTTGATTCTAGATTAGTAATTCTATTAGACTACTGTTATGAAAGTTTAGTGGGCCATTAAGTAATAAATCTTGACCAGCTAAAGGTTCATAATAGCGCCATGTATGAATTACTACTTTAGAAAAGGTTTTTCCCCGCATTATAGTTGGAAACTCCACCCTCCTAGAATCGTTGGTCTAAGAACGACATTTTGTCAGTTTTCATCACATTGTATTCGTATCCGTCTGCACACGCTTCTTGTTACACGCTCGAAGCGTCATGTCACCAATTATTCGAGGAGATTTAGTGATGAACTACGCGGATAAACACCCGTAAACTATTTAGATAAAACATTACTAATATATTGCAATATACTTCGTGGGTTCAATTTAAAAATTATAACAACTAGTATTCACTGTCACTTTTCTAGAACTTTATTTACATTCAAACAGCTGATCAAAAATACAATACAATAATAATCCCATATAAGCTAGTCGTCGCGGTATCACTGCTTGGCGATCGTGGTGTGCTTCTTTTATAATCCCGTGGAATTCTCCAGTAGAAAATAATCATCGCTCCTTCCGCTGCCGAGTCTTTTCGAGAATCGTATTTTTTTATCGTAAAGCGTTTGTTGTCGTGCTGAAAGGACACAGGGTCGGCTTTGGGAAAATTTCGTAACACTGCCCCCTCCTTAATTCTGATCGTCCCGATCAGAAACATCCTCTCCATGGTAGGGAGCTAGTCGATCTAAGTGAACCACCTTCAATTTAGCCTTGGGGTTTCGACGGATCCGGTAGACGACGTCATTCAGCCTCTTGACCACCTCGTATGGACCATCCCAGGCGGGCGTAAGCTTTGGGGATTTACCCTTGCTCTGTTGGGGGTTGTACAGCCAGACTTTGTCCCTCTCCTGGAACCCGACTGAATTGGCCTTGAGGTCGTATCGCGTCTTCATCCGGTCACTGGTGGCCAACATCTGCGTTCGGGCTAATTCGTGTATTGCCAGCATGTTATGTCGGAGCTGGTCGGCATAATCGTCGATGTCTTGGGGAGGTTCTTCAGGGGAGCCAAATGCCAAGTCGCATGGTAGTCGCAGCTCCTTTCCGAATAAGACCCTGGCTGGGGTCAGGCCTGTACTATTATGTACAGCAGAGCGATATGACAACAGGAATAGGGGAATATGCTCATCCCAATCACGCTGGTTATTGCTGACGACCTTGGATAGGTGTTGTTCTAAGGTCCTGTTGAATCTTTCCACCATTCCGTCTGACTGTGGGTGTAATGGTGTTGTTCTCGTTTTCCTGATCCCCAACATCGTGCAGACCTTCTGGAATACATTCGATTCGAAGTTACGCCCCTGGTCTGAATGTAATTCCATCGGGACGCCAAACCGGCTGAATAGTTGTTCTACTAGCACCGTCGCTACCGTGGTTGCCTCTTGGTTGGGTATCGCATATGCCTCAGGCCATTTGCTGAAGTAATCCATTGCGACCAGAATGTATTTGTTCCCCCTCTCAGACTCGGGAAACGGACCGGCGACATCGATGGCAATTCTCTCAAATGGGACGCCCACATTGTACTGCTGCATTCTGCCCTTGGTTCGGGTTTTCGGGCCCTTACTGGCGGCACATGTGGCACATTTGCGGCACCAAGCTCTGACGTCTTCGAAGTAATTCACCCAGTAGCACCGCTGGCGAACTTTGTCTAGGGTTTTATTCATGCCCAGGTGGCCTCCGGTAATTCCATCATGTACTTCGGTCAGGATGGCTGGTACCTTTTTCTTCGGAACTACCAGTTGGGACTTGGTTTCTCGTCCATCAGCGCTTTCCCAAACTCGCTTGAGCATTCCATTGTCTGCTCTTAGAGAGTCCCACTGAGCCCATAACGATTTCAGCACGCCGGAGTATCTAGCTACCTCGTCCCATCGTGGCCTGGGTGCCCCTCTCATTTTGAGTGACAAGATTGGTTCGATGTCTGGATCAGCCATTTGGTCCTGGATGCACTGTTCCGTTGTCCAGTCTTCATTGGCCTGCACTCGGATCTGCCTGATGGAGATACCCTCTCGCTGTTCCGTCTTCAGACAATGCTTGCATTCCGCTCTACAGGGTCTTCTGGATAGGGCATCGGCATTATTGTGCAACCGACCGGCACGGTGTTCCACCTTGAAGTCGTATTGCTGTAATTTCTCCATCCATCTGGCCAGTTGTCCTTCCGGTGTCTTCATGTCCAGCAGCCATTTGAGTGCGGCATGATCTGTTCGGATTAAGAAATGGCGACCATACAGGTATTTATGGAAATGGTCCACAGCCCTTATTATTGCAAGAAGTTCTTTTCTGGTGACGCAATAATTTCTTTCTGCCTTCGAGAATCCACGGCTGTAGTACTCGATCACCCTCTCTTCACCATCTTGCACCTGGGATAGGACGGCCCCCAAACCTGTATTGCTGGCGTCGGTGTCTAAGATGAACTTGCCGGACTGTGTAGGAAAGGCTAGGATTGGGCTGGAACATAGTGCTGCCTTCAGTCGCCTGAATGAGGTTTCGCAATCCTGATTCCAATGGAAGGTCTCTTTATCAGTGGTCTGCCGATGTAGAGGGGCGGCGATGGTGGCAAATCCCTCAACAAAACGCCGGTAGTATGAACAGAGGCCCAAGAAGCTACGGAGTTCATGTTTGTCTCTTGGAACTGGCCAATCACGAATGGCTTCTATCTTGTCTTCGTTGGTGCGGATTCCTGACTCGGACACTACGTGGCCCAAAAACTCTACTTCTTTTTGAAACAAGGAACACTTCTTCGGATTGAGTCTCAGGTTGGCGTTATTAATTCTGGAGAATACTTCGCCCAGGTTCTTCAGATGGTCGTCGAATGTCTGGCCCATGACTAGAATGTCGTCGAGGTATACTAAGCACGTCCTCCATGTTAACCCGCTCAGTACATACTCCATTAGCCTCTCAAATGTAGCGGGTGCATTACATAACCCAAAGGGCATGACCGTGAACTGAAACAGCCCTTTACTGGTGGAGAACGCTGTCTTCTCTCTGTCGTTTGCGTGCAGACCAACCTGCCAATATCCACTTATTAGGTCTAGTGTGGAAAACCAACGGGAGCCTGCTAGTGTGGTCAAAGTGTCATCGATTCGAGGTAGTGGATAGCTGTCTTTCTTCGTGACATCATTCAGCTTTCTGTAATCCACGCAAAATCGGGTGGTTCCATCTTTCTTTTTAACTAGCACGACGGGAGCAGACCATGGACTGATGGATGGCTCAATAACTCCATTTTGTAACATGGACTCGATGTTTTCCTCGACGGCCTGTTGTTGCCCCAATGGTAGTCGTCTAGGTGGTATTCTGATGGGTTGAGCCTTTCCGGTATCTATTCGATGCTGGATGATGTTGGTGCGACCGGTAGTTCCATTTTTACTGTTAAAAATTTGCCAGTGGTTTGTGATAAATTGCTTGGCTTTCTTCTGGTTCTCTGGTGTCAAGTGTGTCAAGTGGTCAGCAAACTGTTGTAGGAACTCTTTATCGGGCCCTGTCTCATTCACCGACGTCTGGTACTCTTCTTCGCAATTGATGATGGTCTCTACTGGCTCGAAACAAGCTATCTCTTGACCATTGGTAATTCTGATGTCGTTGTTGGACAGATTCAGGACTCTGATTGGTATATCTCGTCCGGTTTTAACTATAGCCCGTCCAACCAAGTAGTCATGAGCTGAGTGTACGGGCTCCACCATTCCAACGCAGCTCCCAGGATTGCTGTCTAGCTGCCCATGAATAATCTGTTCCGTTCGACCGGGAATTCTAGCTGAAGACTTTGCCACAATTTTTATGGGCGTGACTGATGTGTTGACGGGCCGTGTCAATACAAATTCCTCATTCAGGAATCGAAGAACATCATATCTCGGGTCGAACATAAATCCATGCTGGCTAATTAGGTCCATTCCCAGTATAAAATCGTCCTCAATATTCGCTACCAGGACCCTATGCCGGATCATGTTGTCCCCTATCTGTAGCACGACATCTGCCTCACCCTGTATCGACATGGACTCGCCGGTGACTGTTCTGAGCTGGATGTTATTGGTAACTGGCCGAATTTCTGATGCTCTCAAAACCCTGGACTTGGCAATGGACACAGCGGCGCCGGGATCGATGGTGATGGTAACTGCTCGCCCGTTGATGGTGCCTCTGATGACTAGGCTGCCGCTATCTCGGCAAAATCCCCGGATGGATAACGTTTTGGGGGCTGGTGGAGGAACAGTCAGCATTCGCCCCCCTATGCTGACTGACTGACGGTCCCTGGACATGTGGCTGTTTTGTTGGTTACCCCTGGTCGGTGATCGTTCAGGTGGCCTCACTCGACAATCACGTTGGAAGTGTCCTGTCCGTCCGCAGCGGTAACATGCCCCTCTGGTGCCAGTTCTTTGTGACCGGTCTAATATTTTGTTCAGACCAGCCAGCAGCGCTTGAAATTGCGACTCTGACTCTTCCTGGTTGAAGGAAACTGCTCGGACCCTCGGCTTGGACATGTTCATGACGGCTTCTACTTCCAAAGCCCGAAGTAGAGCTTCACTACTTTTCTTAACGCCACTCAGTCTTAAATTTCTTTGTACTTCAACATCTCTGATGCCGTTTATGAAACTCTGTGTGGCCAACTGGTCTTTCGTTTCCTCTGGCAGGTCTGGGTAGGACAAGTGTACTAACCGTCTAATCTCTGCTTCGAATTCTTGAAGGCTTTCACCGGATCTTTGCGTTTTTCCACTGAGTTGGACTTGGTATACCTGGCTCAACGATTGATTGTCGTAGCGTTTGTCTAGGATGGCGATGATCTTGTCGAAATTGCCTTGTTCATCGACTGGAATGCTTTGGAGGAGTTCTAAGGCCGGACCTCTTAAGGAAATTACCAGAGACGTGGATTTTTCATGATTATCCCATCCATTAGCTGTAGCCACGGCCTCAAATTGCCGTTTATACATGGGCCAAGATGAACTGCCGTCGAATGTGGGTGGTTTACTAAAGGAACCTTTGGTACTCACGGTGTTCTGGTATTTTCCTCGCTGTAAGTCCTGTTGCATTTTTGTAATTTCTGTTTCTAGTTTATTTTGGATGGCACTGATTTTATCTTGTACTTCAGTGTGTACTGTTTGCTTGATGGAACTGATTTGATCTTGAACTGTGTCTTGAATTGAACTGATTTCAAGTTTTACCTGGCTTTGGATGGAATCGAGATCATCTACTTTTGTTTCAAGAGTATCCCCGGTATTTTTTATGGTCTTAATGTCATCATTTATCTCTTTTATATCTGACTCAACTATTTGCATTCTTTCATTAACTGTTTCATTAACTTGTCCTACTATTTGCATTAATTGTTCGAATTGCAGTTGTCTTTTCTGTTCAGTTTCGTGTCGATTTAATTCAATTTGATCTTGTTTTTGTTCAAATATTTTAAAATCATTTTGTCTCTGTTCATCTAATAATTTAAATTTCGAGAACAATCCTTCAATTAAATTATGTTGTTCACTTTTCATCGTGGAGACTAGATTTTGTTGTTTTTCTTCCATCGTGGAAACAAGATTTTGTTGTTCGCTTTTCATCGTAGTGACAAGATTTTCTAATTCTATTTTACGTTTTTCATCAAAAGATTTTACTAACCTTTGTTGAATTTCTTCTTGATGTTGTTTTTCCTTCTTGTCACGTTTTTCTAGAATCTGTGCAATTTTTTCGTCCAGTCCCTCTGAAACCTGCTTGACTATTTTTTTGGTAGTTTCATCCATACTACGGGTTTCCATAAATCAAATTAGGATTTTAACTGCACTAATCCTTCACTTCTAACACCAAATTGCAATATACTTCGTGGGTTCAATTTAAAAATTATAACAACTAGTATTCACTGTCACTTTTCTAGAACTTTATTTACATTCAAACAGCTGATTCAAAAATACAATACAATAATAATCCCATATAAGCTAGTCGTCGCGGTATCACTGCTTGGCGATCGTGGTGTGCTTCTTTTATAATCCCCGTGGAATTCTAAAGTAGAAAATAATCATCGCTCCTTCCGCTGCCGAGTCTTTTCGAGAATCGTATTTTTTTATCGTAAAGCGTTTGTTGTCGTGCTGAAAGGACACAGGGTCGGCTTTGGGAAAATTTCGTAACAATATATATACCAGAATGGGGCACTTGAAAAACCGGACTGAAAGCACACTCCCATTCGTAAACGTAGTACAGAATTGAAAAACCTGACATGAGCTTTAAAAGCTACCCATAAATTTGCTGACTTTACCCCCCCCAGACGAAAAATTTTTCTAATTTGTATGTTTCTTTAGGAAATTTTTTTCTGATTTGTTCATCTCTAGAACTACTTTGTTTCTGATTTGCCCCTCCCTAAACCAAAAGCTGGGTACGCCCCTGGAGAACGTTATAAGAATCTGCCAAAAAATCAACAAGGCTCGTCGTTTAACGATCAACAACATTTCAGAAAAGATAGGCTTGAGTTGGAGTTTGTTCCAGTTGTTTTTATTAAGGTTTTGCAAATGAGACGTGTTGTTAAATTTATTCCTCGCCTTCTCAAACAATATCAAAAAACAATGGATTGAATTTGAGACAGGACTTGCAAAAAGAGACTGAAAGTGATCCAAACTTTTTGACCAAAATCACTACAGGTAATGAGAGTGAGCCTTACAAGCGCCCAGCCAGTGAAGGACTCAAAAAAAAATCAAACAAGTGATGTCGATTGTGAAAAACACAATGATCATCATTCATTGTGCTTTTCATGTCCATCGGAATTTGTTCCCCCTGACAAGACTGCTCATCAGCACTTTAATTTGGAAGTTTTAAGACGTCTGCAAGTGGAAACGCCCGGAATTTTGGCGATCAGGTGACTGGTTCCTTTTACTTTACCAGTGAACCGCTGTTTGGCCCCTCAGAGGTGGTCCGTCGTTCCCCACGCTCCGTATTCGCCAGACTTAGCCCGTGCAACTTTTTTCTACTCCCGACAATGAAGAAAAATTTAATAAAACATTTTTTAAAAAAATATAACCGACTTCCACCTATAACTAAAAAGCTAAAAATAATTATAACAAAATACAACTCTAGCAAATAAATAACACATTCAATGTTGTTGGGTACCTACCCAGGAAGTAAAAAATGTAAACATTAAAAGGTGCTCATTCTGTACAAATTAATTACCTACCAAGCTAGTATATTTTTGAAGTCGGTTCCAAGCAAATCTAAAATCCTTCATTGCGTACTTATCTACTACTTCATCAAACCTGATTGTTGCTTGGCACCGACTTCAAAAAATATATTAGATTGGTAGGTAATTAATTTGTACAGAATGAGCACCTTTTAATGTTTACATTTTTTACTTCCTGGGTAGGTACCCAACAACATTGAATGTGTTATTTATTTGCTAGAGTTGTATTTTGTTATAATTATTTTTAGTTTTTTAGTTATAGGTGGAAGTCGGTTATATTTTTTTTAAAAATGTTTTCTTTTCAACTTTTTAGTTTTCATTCTTTATTTTTTATTTTGTATGTATAACCTTAATAGGCAGAACCAGGTGACATCGAAAGCCTCAACATTACACAATGATACATTTTCATTTAAATTAACAGGTAAATGTTTACCAACAAAATGTACTAGTACGCGTTTACTTAATAAGCCCAAAATATATTTGTGCCTTATGGACCACGCCATGTAACCTTTTTTTAACTTTTTTTGACAACTCTCTATAACTAGAGATAATTCCACTCCGCTCTATGTACCAACCATCCTGTACTTACAACTGCCCACGGACCAGCATAAATTTGTTAGCTGCCTTCTGTAAACTATAGGACGAAGTAGAATCCATCCCATATTTACGGAGTCAAATCCATCCTATATTTCAACCATAGTATATAACTCCATGTGGGCTACCCCATAAATTATTTCATTTTTAACATTTTATATTATCGCCCTGTGTAACATTAATTCCTCTCCACACTTTATGCATCTTCTATTGGCTATAAAATAAATAATTTTTTAATCATACTGTATAAATATAATTTAACTCCAGCATATATTTCAACTATCCTGTATATGATTTGTTTACGTCCACATCATATAACAGTTTTTTAATCACCCTATATAATTTTAATTCCTCATTTTTTTCAACATTTTTATACCACCAAACGTCCACTCCACCCTATATTCCAACCATTCTGTATATACGGCTGCCTATGGCCCACTTTCATTCTACTCCGTCCTATTTTTCAATCATATAAATGCAACTCCTTCTATCACTTTACTTTGTGATTTTGTTTGCTATAACTAAACACCCTGTTTATAAACGCACCATATAGCAATTTATAGCTTGACATTTGTTGTCACTGAATTTTCTATTAGGCCGGGAGACTGTGACAACCAAAAACACCGTCTTTCCAAAATGGAAAAATTTGCATTTAAATAGGTATTTGCTTGGTATACAAACAAAACGAGCTTGGTACTCATTGATTTAAGGAACCGAAAATATTATGCTTTACTACCTTTATGCTTGAGATGTACATAGAAAATTTTCAAATTCGCAATTAAAACTTCCAGCGCCTAAAATTCCCGCACTATTACGTTGGAATTAAATTATTTATGAGAAAATGTCCGTTATGTCATTTCGATGAAATTTTTGGTAAGAAATTTGGAATTTTCAGCGATTTTCTGCAAATTTGCAAGTTGTACGTCGCAGAAAAGTATATGAGATCACCTAACGATCTTCCTTAATAGATTAAACATTAAAAATTTATACACATCCATAAGGAGTTTGCGAAAACCAATATGTTAGGGATATCGGTCGATTTCCATGCACGCATGTATCATTCACAAATTTCATCATTTTACCAATAGTATTCTTTTCCAAAATTTGAAGTTTCACCAATCCGGATATATAATCTATTAAACAAGACCATATTCATTCAAAACGGTCACCACAGGAGAAGAAATCAGGTAACATACATACAAAAAAAAAACCTCCTCCTTTTTGGAAGTCGGTTAAAAATGAAGCATTTTGATGATGTGAAGGGAATAAAATTACCTTCGTACTGGACGATATCAAAGTACATAGTTCCAGAGGTGGTTTAAATAATAGTGGGAGAAAAGACAGTGCAACGCATCTAATGGTGAATGAAAGAATTTTGTTAACAACTGAATCTTACCCAAAGTTTACCGCAAAAATTTGCAGAGATAAAATCTTGAACTGCTGTATTAAACCAATTCTAAAAATGCTTTCACTACTAAAAAGCTACAATATCGCTGCGTAAAATAGAGCATCTCTGATTTTGATGAAATGATCAGTTATGGGATTGGGGGGAGGGAGTCATAGCTTTTACAAGAAATTCAATATCTGTAATGATGTGTTATAATCTTTAATATTAGTATGTAACTGCATTGGTATGTATACGGTTCTCCTCTAATAAATAGAATTTAATAGATTTTAATAATTTTGCACAAATTATTTGTCTGAAGGGGGACTTGAGTTTAGAAAAAAAACACTATTTTGGGAACTGAAAATTATGCAAGCGTGTTAACTGAATGATTGTTTTTTTATTTACGTGATTCGTCATTTTGTAAAATTTCAATTATTAGATTGGGCGGCAATGGGGATTTCGTTATATATTCCACATAGATATACAGGGTGTGTCTTAAATAAAAATAATATAAATTAAAGAAAAGTTGCTGTTGTGACACTCATTCAAGAACTTTTTGCCGTGTTATTATTTTCCGAGATTTGTAGAAATCTAAATTAATTTGGTTGGATATGTAAAAAACAATTGAGTTTAGAGACACAGTTCAAATTTGAAAGCCTTGTAATTTTTTCCACTCTACAACAAGGTATCTATCAAATTTCATCTCTGACATTTGGTGTTCTGGTAATCACTACCAACTTCATTTTTAGGGTTCCGTATATACAATATACGGATACCCTTATAATATCACTCCGGATTTCTGCCTCGTGTCACATCACAGCATTTTTTTCCTAAACTACTGGACGGAAGAGGTTGAAATATGGTATCAATGTATAGTTTGGTGACCCGATCAGGAGTACATATCGTAAAAGAAAAAAATTTGATTTTAGGGGTACTTCTGGAGGGAAAACTAAAAAAATATCGACCGTCCCCCCCCCCCCCGATCTCCGAAACTACTGAGCCTAAAATTTTGAAAAAAAATAGGAAATATAGAGCGTTGCCCGAACTTTACAGGAAAAATAAGGAGAAACCATTAATATTAATTTTGGGGGGGGGGCAAATTATAGAATTAAATAAAAATTTAAAAATAAAAATTTTTTCAAACGCATCATGTAATATATCAAAAGAAAGATCTCATTCTGAGGAACACAAATATATTTGTTTCATATTTTAAAAAAATATTTAAAAAGATATTAACGCAAAATATACCAAAATTTACCCATTCTCCCCCCTTATCCCCGAAACTATAAAACGTAAAGTTTTGAAAAAAATTAGAGGTATAGGTTCTGACCTGAAGTTTACTGGAAAATTAAGGAGAAACGTCCACTTTTAATTTTGGGGGGCAAATTACAGAATTAAATGGAAAATATAAAATTAAAATTGTTTCTAACCCATCATGTTATATATCAAATGAAAGGGCTCATTATGACGAAAACAAATATATTTTTTCATATTTTTAAAATAAATTAATTAAAAGATATTAACAAAAATATAAAAAAAAGTTACCCTTCCCCCCCCCTTCGAAACCATAAACTGAAAAATTTTGAAAAAAAATGGAGGTATATCCCCTTACCTGAACATTACTGGAGAAATAAGGAGAAACCCCTAATATTTATTTTGGGGGGCAAATTATAGAATTAAATGGAAAATATAAAATTAAAATTGTTTCTAACCCATCATGTTATATATTAAATGAAAGGGCTCATTATGATGAAAACATATTTATTTTTTTCATATTTTTAAAATAAATTAATTAAAATATATTAACAAAAATATAAAAAAATTACCCATCCCCCCCCTATCTCCGAAACCATAAGCTGGAAAATTTTTAAAAAACAATGGAGGTATAGCCCTTTACCTGAACTTTACTGGAAAATTAAGGAAAAACCCCTAATATTCATTTTGGGGAGCAAATTATATAATTAAATGGAAAATATAAAATTAAAATTGTTTCTAACCCATCATGTTATATATCAAATGAAAGGGCTCATGATGAATAAAAACAAATATATATTTTTTTCATATTTTTAAAATAAATTAATTAAAAGATATTAACAAAAATATAAAAAATGTACCCATTCCCCCCCTTATCTCCGAAACCATAAGCTGAAAAATTTTGAAAAAAATGGAAGTAAAGCCCCTCACCTTAACTTTACTGAAAAAATAAGGACAAACCCCTAATATTAATTTTGGGGGGCAAATTATAGAATTAAATGGAAAATAAAAAATTATAATTGTTTCTAACAGGTCATGTATTATATCAAATCACAGGGCTCATCATGACGAATACAAATATATTTTTTAATTTTTTTAAAATGATTATTTTAAAATATATTAAAAAAATTACCCATTCTCCCCGTTATTCTCCAAACTATAAGACCTCATTTTTTTTGTTTATAGGAAAATATGAAAAAAATCCCTAATTCTATTAATTGGCCCCCAAATAATAGAATTAAACGGAAAATAAGTTATTAGAAAACGTCCATAGTAATTTTAGGGACAAATTATACAATTAAATGGAAAATAAAAATTCAATTTTCAAACGTATCATGTAATATATCAGAAAAAAGGCTCATTATGTGAATTACAAATATATCATATTTTTAAATCATTTGTTTAAAAGATATTAACCAGAATATTAAACATCGACTTAATTCCCACTTTAGATACTACACTATTTAAATTTTGAAAAATATATTTTATTTGTATTTTTTAATAATTTGAATAACAAATTTAATAATTTATAATTTAAATTTGACCTATTTTGCGTTTTATCTTCCAATCCACAGAGCCTCAAAACTCAGACAGTAGATTATAAAAGACTTCTTTGAAAGTTTATTAGTAAAATAAAACTCTAATGTTAATTTTTGGGGGCCAAATTAGAAAATTAAATACATATTTTTATAAAAATCAAGTCAATCATGTAGCAAATAAAATAAAAAGTGAATGTGTGGAAAATAAAAGTGTATATTTTTTATAAATTTAAAACGCTTCCTTTAAAAGATATAAGGGTAAGTATAAGAAAAACCACTTATTCCCTGCTTGTCTCAAACTGGAATATTAGAATCTTGAAGGTGGTACGGAACCCTAAGTATGCGAGTCCAACTCGCACTTGACCAAATTATTTTAAATACGGATCTGAAATTATTATTCGTAATTTTCAGAGAAAATTTAATTTGGGCGTACAAATTTTCATATCTAACGTCTTCCCACGCATAGACCAATATCATATGTCTTTTCATTATTCTAGAATAGTTCAAGTTGTAAAATGGCCCAATTTGTATTACACAACATTAAATAAATGTGAAACATTCTAATTATCTGTTGGGTTTTCCATTTTTTTTATTAATTACCTTGCAATAATTTCATTACAAAAATATTAATAACGCGGAAATTTCCTCAAACAGAAACCAGTGTTCCAAATTTCCGAATAAATATTACCTACTATGTATATAGTAATAAATTTACATCATAGTCTTGACGTTATTTTCTTTGTAACATCCCAATTTTTTTTATTAAAATGGTTAAATATTCTGGTATATAAATGGTATACCCAAAAGGCAGGGCCGTACAAAGGATTTTTTTAATGTCCCGATGATGAAACGTCGGTAAATATACCCGTGTATTATAAGGTTGTGTAGTAAATTAAATTTCCCCTCAAAATATCGAATAAAATATCCAGGTCTGTGTTTAAAAAAATGAAGTCGGTAGTGATGGCCAGAAGACTAAACATCAGAAATAAAAGTGGGTTGCGTGCCTATTGCCCAAGCCCCTGACAAGGAGGATCAAGATTTTTTCGTTTTCGAGGTTTGCTGTTTTGGTTTTCGGATACGAGGGTGAATCAAATATGAACCGGAGTTTTGTTTTAAAAAATTTATTGGTACGATCAACACAAATTTTAATACATATTATTTTTCTACATAGTCTCCTCTCTTATGTATACATTTTTCCCAGTTTTTTAATACCTTTCTCAAAGAATGAAACTGGTCGTGTCGATAACCAATTTTGCACAAACGTTTCTATACCTTCGTTGTCCTCAAAGTGGTGGCCTCCCAGTTCTTCTTTAAGTGGCCCAAACATGTGGTAGACACATGGCGACAAATCAGGACTGTAAGGCGTGTGTTCAAGGGTTTCCCAATGCATTTTGATCAATTTTCCTTGAGTCAATGCAGCTGTATTTGGCCGAGCGTTGTCATGCAACAGAATCACACTTCGGATAGACATATTCCGCCTCTTTTGCCGATGGGCAAGTTTCACTTGTTGGAGTAGTTCGCAGTAATACTCAGCATTAATTGTACGGCGTTCGTGCAGAAAATCGATCAGCAGTACGCCTTCAATCAGCTCACGAATTGCGTAGATATTCGCCTCATTGATGCTTGTCCTGGGACGGCGTGCATGAGGCTCATTTTCCACTGTCTCTCGGCCATCTGAAAACTTTTTGTGCCAGTCGTATGCACCTCTTGCTCTGACATGATGCTACTAACAGCGCATGGACTACGCCTCGCCAAACCGACGAACTCCCCTCTTCTTAACATCCCTACCTAACATATATCGAGACGTCACGCCACTCGAATTACCTACAGGGCGAGAAACAGAAAAGTCCGGTTCATATTTGATTCACCCTCATAGTATTTTATTTCCTACGTACCCCCCAATCCAACTGATGAGAACAAATCGGTTAGAACCTGTCCCTATCCGCCACATGGGGACGCGTCCGATGTCAATCAAAGAACAGTTTTGAAAATACTTAAAATAATTGCAAATGGTTCATGACCGAAGATAATATGATCCAGGCAGACAAACCGAACATAAAATGTAACTTCATTCTTTGGACAAAATCCTAATTATATGCAATTCAATGGTCACGTGCAGTATCAACATGTCGGGTACTGGTCGGATGAAAATTCCAAGATGGGTAGTAAAGCAGCCATACACAATTTCCCGAGGAGTTAATTGTATGGGCAGACATATTGGGTAATTATCTTATTGACCCAGAAATTTAAGTCTCGAAAAATAACGCAATACTTTTGAGAGTCGCATAACAGCAGCAATGGCTGATACAGTTAAGAATCATCAACAAAAATTTTATCAGTACGAAACCGGGCTTCATTATGCTCTCATTCATTATTGAACCGCCGTTTTTCGCGGCCGATAGATTGAATTACATATGCTCACAGAATGGCGCTAGCGAGATCACCGAATCTTACCCTATTAGACTTTTTCATGTGTGTATCAAAAGCAAACGAAATCACCAAATTTTGGTGACGCGCCAGAAATAAATTATACCACCGAACATTTTGAACGCCTTTTAAATTAGAAGTTTGAATCTTTATTATTGTAACTTATTAAAAAAATTGAAAATGATTGATAAATAGTTTTATGGACAAATTATTTTCGTTTGTATTTTTTTCTTGAAACTAAGAGCTTGTCAGTAGAAGGTAATAACCTAAATTAAATGTGATATATTTTTTCTTTTGGTTGAATATCATAAGTAGATGTAGCCATTTTGATTACATAAACTTTGGGTTTCATGAAATAATAAAAAGATAAACTATGAAGAAAAATCGATCCGTTTTTCTCTTTGTAGTCTTTGGGTTCGCGGGTCCTTGAAGTTTGGTAGCGCGAACTTAGCTGCAGAGGCAGGAACCCCAATGTTGAGTGCACCTACAGTCCCTGTACATAATAGCTGTACCTTCAGTTGAAGATGGTTTCCGTTCCCTAGACTCCCCATTTCCTAGAGTTCCTGTTCCCTAAAACCCACACCCCAGATAAAAGAGAATTGGGAGTCAGAAAACTCAGAGAAGTTTTTTTAAGTAAATAATTCATTAGGATGGTCGTTAAATTTTTTTTTTTTTGCGACGCCCCCTCAAAAGCTTACTTTCTTTTTTAAATTCAATCCAACACGTGCCTCTAGACTCTAGACGCTCTAAGTCAATTTTTGGGTATAATCATCAACCATTCCTGATTCAAATCTTAGGTGATTATAGAAGAAAAACCATTAAAAATACTAAAGAAAGCTTACTTGAGACTTGGAGTGAATAAATCTAAATATTAAAATATCGTTTGTACTGATGTAATATTAAAATAAAAATATCAATTTTAATAGACTAAATCAACTGAGATCTTTTTTTAATTAAAATTTTTATATATTGTTATTTTGATGAATATTATTTTTTATTATTGATTTGAGTTTTATTATTTTTTATATTTCGAATAAAATTGTATTTTTCATGAAATATTCCCAAAAAAGATGATTATATCCATACCCAAAAATTGACTTAGATCGTCTAGAGGTACGTGTTGTTTTGAATTAAAAAAAAGAAAATTTTCCCAGTGTTTTTTCATTATTTTTGAGGAGGCGTCGCAAAAAAAAATTAACGACCACCCTATAATTTATATTATTTGTTCAGATAAAAATAAATCCTTTTAGTACAGTTATTTTTATTTGATAAACAATAGACGACATATAAGAGATAACAAAAGGGTTATAACTCTTTTACATTTTCAATATTCACCACTTTCTTGAAACCAGATCTTTATAACGATTCAAACGAGTGTCACATGAACCCCTTTGCAATTTTAAAAAAATAGAAGGCCTGCCTGCCACCTGAAGATGTTTTATCCGAATGCCGAAACTTTTATATTCTTAGATACTCGGACAAGTTTTAAAAATCGACATGACCGAATGTTCTTTTAATCTTTAAAATAAACGAGTTGACATACAGGTAAGACGTAATCTTCTTACGATATAATATAATATAAACTTATAAGTAAAACAGTCTTGTTTCCCAGTGTACAAAAAACACCTTCAAGTAATTAAATGTGACCTTGCCACGTCATCAATTGTTGTCGTAACATTAAGTACTTGTTTTAAACGATAATAATACTGGAATTATTGATTGATTGTGTTGCTGTCATGCTGCTTTATTATATACACTCCCTGGCACAGAAAATGCGACAATAACCAATTGTGTCAAAATATTGTTATAACGTAGTCCAATGGCTAGTAATAAGTGATTAAAGATTTAGATGAAAGCTTCAAATCAGCCAATTTACCTTCATTAATTTTACTAATTGGAAGGATTGGCCCAGTCATTAAGGTGTGTCAGCATACATTGGCTGATCCGAGCCTTCTTGAATTGTCTCATCTCAAGCAATATTCCTACAGCTTTTATAGATAAAATAAATTCTACAATTGTGATTATAGCTGTTCAAAGGACAACGAACAGGACCTAAGCGTCAAACTTAAAAAAATCTAATGACTCTTCTAATATGTAAGAACGCAGTATTGCTGTAAAGTTTCTTGACCGTAGACCTGTGTTGCCAAACAAATTCAAATAACACCAAATGCCACCTGCCGCGGGTTTGAATATCAATGGCATCTCTGATGTTTCTTGTAATTTTCCATGTTGGCAAGTTCTTTATAGCCATTGAGGTCTATAAAATAGACCTTAATAAGGGCATCCTAAATAAAAGATACCATGATACAATATACAAGAAAACTATCAATAAACCTCTAGAATCTGATTAACGAAAATACAAACCGAGCCATTATCCTCTTAATAATAATATAACACGTCAAAGTACCTGACGGATTAAACACTAATAAAGGCTCAGGAGCCAGGTATAAATTGAGATCTAGAACAGGAATTTCTTCAGTACTTGGTACCCTTTGATAAACCCAAGTATGAGTTTGACGAAACCTCAGGAGATTTTTCAATAAAATACAACAAACAAACGGATGTACACCAGAATGAATCATCAGCCCTTATTGTTTCACGGATGGAACTATGTGGTCGAAGTTTTCTTCAAGTGTACATCCGTTCATCTGTTGAATTCTGCTGAATTCTTGCTTGACGTTTCTCCAAAATCTTATCTGGCATTTTAATTTTCAAATAAGATTCATTTTGTATACCCAAATAAGCTGCAACTGGTCCTATATGTCTTTTATTTTTTGTTTACAATAATGACGCCTTCAAACTTATTTATCATAAAGGTTGTTAAAAATTTATTCATTAAGTTGGGAACCTTAGCCCGCCTGTGGTAAACTAAAAGGTTAATTATGTGTCAAATTTTAACGGGTTTACTAGTATCAATTACTTTAAATATTTATTAAATTATATCAAGTAATTTAAAAGTTATTCAAGAATCTACATATAGAGGGCCTTTATGAAAAAATAGGAACTTGTCACCTTATTTTTTCACGTTCAATTTGAAGCCGAAAATTTTTCCCCATTTTCTTGGACCCTGTATATATACCAATTTTCACACCTGCATCAAATTCTGTTGAAACGTATACTAAATAAATATACCTAAAAAGAATTTTAAAAACATTGTTCTTATTTTAAAAAACTAAGTGGCTTGTACAGTTGATTTTTTAGACTTAATGAACAAACATATTTTTGTAGTACATTATTTTCATAATAGATTAGATTTACAAATAATGAAGTTTGGAAGTACAAGAAATAAATGATTTTTATTTCATTTACAGATCTATCAAATATTTTCGAATCATTTCTTCCACAATTGTTGACATACCCCAACCCTGTGGATCCACTGAATGGGGATGCAGCCGCCATGTATTTACACAAACCAGAAGAATATAAAAGAAAAGTATCAGGTAAGGTTTTAATTGGGGTGTAGTCAAAGCTTGCGCCTAGGAGGATTAAGTTGTTGAGGCTCAAACCGCTAGTAATTGTGAGTTGTTAAATAGTAAGCCAGGCCTCACCTTGTTTTTAAAATGTTGTTTCTTGAAATTCCTAATATACACCATTGGTCTTACTTGTCAATATTTAAATACATGGAGCACCAATTAGTAACCGACTTCCAAAAAAGGGGGAGGTTATCAATTCAGCGTGAATTTTTTATACATCCAATTGGTGGAATTTCAAATTTGAGAAAACAATTTCAACCGTAAAAGCATGAAATTTGCTTACATGGAAATCGACCGGTATATGTTTTTCCGCAGGGACAAGGTTCACCGTAAACACCATTTTTAAAATTGCGAGTAGCATTTTCCGGTTTTGTTTTTGTAAAACTTAATCTTAGCGTATATACCGTAGCGTATATACACCAATACACCAAGAAGACATATAGGCAGATCAAGAATATCAAACCGTGTACTAACGGATAATGATATACACAAAATGGACTGGAATAAGACTAAAGATATTACTAAAAGAAGAACACACCAAAAAAGGAAAATCAAAGAAAGTGTCTGCATGTTGTTAAATAATGGAGAAATTGGAACAACCTCTGTAGAGATACCGGTATCCTGGCAACAGCTAACAAATAAGGAAACTTCCAAGTCAACTAATCAATCAATTGGCATTGCGAGAAAAGTCAGGCCTGCGAATAATGTAGAAATTGCTTCAAAAAACATTGTTCAACAACGATTCCTGAGAATCGAAACGTCACATCACACAGATAAGTATCCTACAAAATATCTCCAAACATATTTATTATACAGGAAGTCTAGTTGACAAATCCGTAGGCCTGCTTTCTCTCAGTTAATCCTGGGAGAGTCTTTCAGTGCAGTTTCCACAAACTGCTCTTAGGTACTACAAAAAATTACCAAAGTTTAAAAATCCTTGAATTCATGCAATCAATTTTGAAGAATGACAAAAGAACAATATGATTCCAAGTCAAGTAGACACGCTGTATATACAGTCGATACGCCAACAACAATTTTTTATTATAAAAATATCATGTTTTTCCGATTTATTGAAAAATTGTAAGTATCACGTCATTGAAAAAAATGCTCCTTAATATATACAGTTTAAATTATCTTAATCGGTTGTGCAGTTTTCAAGCAATCGTTAAATTATAAAAAAAACTATATTCAAACGATTTGAGAACGTAATCTTTTTTAGAAGTTTTTGTAGTTCATCATATATGATGTTTGTCGTTGTCCGTTGAAAATAATCACAAGCAAACCTGCAGTAAGCATATTTTCTTAATGGCATTTGTGTATACAGAAGCTGCCGTCATCTTTAGTTGATGTTTATTTATCTTTGTAATATTTATGCCGCTTACCTTAAGAGAATTTTGCCTTTATCTCAAATTGGAAGGGAAGTATACCAGAAAATATGACTCACTATTGTGTTTATAATCTGAATGTTTTCAAGATTTGTTTATGTCTAGAACGTGACAGTGTGTATTTCATTTTACCTAAAACATTAGGTTTATTTCCAGGGTTTAGAAAAGCAGGTATTTAGGAATTCATTTAACCGATTTACAAATATCATTTTTACAAACAGATGTGTGCATTACTTTATTGTGTGATTCATTTCCTTTGTGTATTGTTCTTTATTGACTATTTAAAAATTACTGTGTAATAACACACTTTCTTTAAAAAGTATATAATTTCTACCGATAAATCTGGCTAAAAGGAATTTTTATTGACATAGAAGGAATGTTCTACTTTTTAACGAAATTTTCTTAGTAAAATTTACATAAATACCTTTTGATGTGCAGAGGCTTAAGAATATCTAATAGTATTTTAAAATTTAAATTGTTAGTTATTCGTCTCTAGCTCACATTTATTTTCAGTACTAAGGCAGTTTTGTATTTAAAAAGTCAGTAAAAATTATTCCAAGTCTTTATTAAAACGATAAACTTTTTTTGATCTTTCAAATCGATATATTGTTCGTTTATTATTTAAAAATTAACACACTTTCTGTAGAAAATATCTAATTTCTACCGATAAATCTGGCTGAAAGGAATTTTTATTGACATGAATTTCAGTTAAAAATGTGAAGGAATGTTCTACTTTTTTAACGAAATTTTCTCAAAAATAATTTACATCAATACTTTTTGATGTGCAGAGGCTTAACAACATGGAATAGTATTTTAAAATTTAAATTGTTGGATATTCGTCTCTAGTTTATATTTATTTTTAGTACTAAGGCAGATTTTTATTTGAAAAATCAGTAAAAATTATTCCACATCTTTTTTAAAACGATAAACTTTTTTTTTGATCTTTCAGATCGATATATTGTTTATTGACTATTTAAAAATTAACACACTTTCTTTAGAAAATATCTAATTTCTACCGACAAATCTGGCTAAATGGAATTTTTATTGACATGAATTGCAGTTAAAAATGAGAAGGAATGTTCTACTTTTTTAACGAAATTTTCTCAAAAATAATTTACACAAATACTTTTTGATGTGCAGAGGCTTAACAACATGGAATACGATTTTAAAATTTAAATTGTTGGATATTCGTCTCTAGTTTATATTTATTTTCAGTACTAAGGCAGATTTGTATTTAAAAAATCAGTAAAAATTATTACAAGTCTTTTTTAAAACGATAAACTTTTTTTGATCTTTCAGATGGATATATTGTTTATTGACTATTTAAAAATTAACACACTTTCTTTAGAAAATATCTAATTTCTAAAGATAAATCTGTCAAATCGAAAAGCTGTGGAACCTTTGGTGTGTCACAAATGTAAAAACACAGTTTTGCACCCTAACACCAAACCTTTATTTTAAACACTCAACGCACGTTTCAACAACTCTAAGTTGTCATCTTCAGGAGTAAACCCAAACTAAACCTACATTACAATTTTCTCTAATTTATACCTACCACTAAACTATTACTTAAGTATTAGTACAAGGGGTAAATCCTAAATACCTGAATTCTAATTGACAGACTTCAAAGATAAGGCAGATTTTATATAATGCAAGTAATAGTTTATTGGTAGGTATAAATTAGAGAAAATTGTAATGTAGATTTAGTTTGGGTTTACTCCTGAAGATGACAACTTAGAGTTGTTGAAACGTGCGTTGAGTGTTGAAAATAAAGGTTTGATGTTAGGGTGCAAAACTGTGTTTTTACAAAGATAAATCTGGCTAAATGGAATTTTTATTGACATGAATTTCTGTTAAAAATGAGAAGGAATGTTCTACGTCTTTAACGAAATTTTCTCAAAAATAATTTACATAAATACCTTTTGATGTGCAGAGGCTTAAACAACATCTCGTAGTATTTTAAAATTTAAATTGTTAGAGATCCGTCTCTGGCCCATATTTATTTTCAGTACTAAGGCAGATTTGCATTTGAAAAGTCATTAAAAATTATTGGAAGTCATTTTTAAAAGGATAAACTTTTTTTGATCTTTCAAAAGGTTATATCAGATATTGGAGTTGACTTAAAAAAATGGGTCTGACGTCATGCAGACCATATTAATGACGTCTATTTATATCCAAATTTGCTCATTATTGAGTTAATGTTGACATGTCCGAGTTTTTTGTTCTTCTTTTATTTGGATAGATTTTATGTGATATTGAGGCCGTTCAAGTATTACCTAAGCAGATTTATTACAATTATTTACCCCCCCCCCTTGGCAACAAAAGTAACCAAAGTTCTTACCACCCATGTGCTTACATAATACTTGAATGGCCCCTATGTGCCATACTTTACGTGAATATTACCTGAACATAGTATCGATTTAGATTTTATTTTAAACATTCAGTTTCATTTTTTAACAAAAACAAGTAAAAGATTTCCTGCACATAAAAATATTTTTTAGTACAGGTCATATAGGTGATTCGTAGCTGTGATTTTTTTATGTCTTTATTACTTTAGTACTTTATTAATTATTCAACATGATTTTTTTTATCAAAAAATTATAAATATGATAAATTTGATAGTATTTTACCATCGACATTGTATATTATAGCATAAGTATTCATGGATCATCAATTACTTGCAGAAATATACCCAAAATGTGAGTCCGTGGCATGCTTGGTTTTCGTTTTTGAAACTAAATGTAAATATTTCTATAGAGTCATCTTATAATCTAAAGTTTAGCTGTTATAACTAAATTCAATTATGTAATTCATCAAATTATGCTGCAATTATACCCCAATATTCATTGGTAGAATGGAATAATAAATTTAACTAATGTTAAACTTTGTTTTATTCTAAAACTATTATAAAAATTGTTATTTTAATTCTACTGTTAATGCATTTTAAAGATTGTTAAAATCAATAATAAATACCGTAAATGTCTCTGTATAATTATTAAAGTCCTATAATTTATCATTTGTTTAATTATTTTAAAATTTTAAAGAGATTTATTAGGCAAATATTTTGAATATTTCATTTTGGTGTCAGTACTGTGGCCGTGAAATTTCTCATTTTTTGTTTTAGTTTATTTTCTATTGAAATTGTAGTAGAACTACGTTACAGGCTTAATTTTGAGCAACATAAAAGACCAGAACACAATTTTTAAAGCATTGTTGATTTTGAAAAATGTTGATTTGTAAAAATCACAGTTATCTAAGAATCACCCATATACCTCAAATTCGATGTTACTTAACATCGATGTCGATTTATTGGTTAACATTGAAATTAGGAAATGTTTGTTTCAAAATAAAACCAAAAAAAGGAAGTGATTTAGAATGAATATTTAAACGTATTAACTATTGCTCCATCTTCCCTAATAACTGAGATGTAATAATTAAAGCGAAATGTAGACAGGCAGTATACAATTCTGTAATATTACATACAAGCTAACTAACACTTAATCGATTAATTGCAGCTTCAACTACTATTTTAAGATAGGCAACAGTAATATTGATCATGTGTTCAAATTGTGTCGTCATTTTTTATTGCCTGTCGTGTCGTCATAGAGTATACGTAAAATATATTAGTAAACGATATTAGGTCAGGATTTATTATTATCAGTAAAATATAGTTCAGGTGGTAAATAAAAAGTGGATAAATTTGTGTGAAATGACACACAAATACAAATAAAGATTGTAACACTATTCGAAATTGGAAAAATATTGTAAACGGAAATGGTAAATTAGTGAATATCAGTCAAATGACGACATGGTACAACATTTTTGAACAACATAGTTTTTACTAGTTAGTTCTGAAATGACTTGGTCGATATGTTAACCTTTTTTATTGTAATTGATGTTTACCACATTTCTATTTCTTTTAAATGTAATTTGGGTCACAGTACTAGTGCACGACTGCAGTTTGTCTAGTATCTGTCAAGTCATTAATGTCATTATTTAGAGATGCAGAATTCAACACACAATAGGAATCATTAATATCTATTAACAAAGTGTATGTTCGGTTGGACAAACATGCTGAAAAATGTGTACAATAATCCACCAACTGAACTCCCTGTTATTGTCTTGTTCGAAATTTGAACAAACGCGGCCTTGCAGAGATTAATGCAAGACGAAGTTTGCAACACTAAATTTACATAAAAATCGTATAAAATTTAGGTTGTCCAAGAGTTATGGTGCCCGTTGAACATTTGGGCTTTGGGTTTTAGAGCAGTTGTAAGTCGATTCAAATATTGGCTAAGAAATCATCATTCCAGAGTCAGTAGTACATTTTTGACTTATCCACAAAGTGAGCAAAATTGTAGAGTTGACCCTTATGTTTTCTGAATACCAACAGGAAAATCACGTAACTTTTAACACATGGACCACCGAAAAATCTGCACAGTACTAAGGAATCCGAGATAATGATCTCTAGAGCAATAAGAAGTGTATGGAATTCCATGTGCAGACTGCCATGAAACTAGCAAATTTAATATTTTCTAAATAATAGCAAGATGAGACAGTCTCACATAAAATATACTAATTGCGTTTATTTTTTTACATGCAGTTTTGGTATTAATAAACACCAAGTTATTAATTTAATAAGTCGGTTAAATGATATCAAATTAACTTCACTGCACATCAAAATGTTCGCAGGTTAATCTGTTTTTCATTTTCATTATCTCTATACACGACAATTTCACTGACTGCTTATTCGAAAAAAAAATTAAAAAAAACTTAGTTCAAAATAGAACCAAAATGAATTTATTAACAAAAACATACCGCTAAGCAATAATTACTTATGTATTTATGTATCTACTAAGCTAAGTATCTATACACAAAATAACTATAAAAAATGAATTACATACCTATCTAGTATATTTTTAAAATTGGTGCCAAGCAACTATTAACTCAAAAACCTCAGATAAGAAACCTCGTATACTTATGAAGATGTATTAAATGTTTTAAGAATGCAGGATTTTGGTTCTTTGAAAATATCCAATCTTATTCCGACTTTGTTTTCAATGGCATTTTACATCACATAAATAAGGAAAATTGTTGTTTTTAGAGATATAGGGTAGCACAAAAATTTCAAAGATCGTATATAATATTTAAGCTGCTTTCAAATTGAAAAAACGTGAAAGATTTACCTTCAAAATTTACATTTGCCAAAAACGCGATCAAAGAATTCTGGTGATTCAGTGATCCCATAAACGTCATAAGGGAAAACCTTATTCATTTCCTCCTTAATTACCGCCAACCAGATACTTTTGAATTCTTAGTGTATTGTTGTGGAATTGTCAAATTTAATTTTATGGCCTGGGTCTCAAACAAGTTCACAGATTTTATATTTCTCAAATTCCCTTTATGTAATTCTTATGTTCATTTATTCGTACGTGTATAGGTCTAGATGTTGCTCCAATGTCAACAATATTTCATTCATTTTGAGCTGTGTTTGTTGGTTTTGTTTTGGATGTAGTTGAATTTAGTATTTTTAAATGTTATTTTAACGTTAAACATTGCCTACTTTCTTCGTCTTTCTGAAAGACCCTGACGTTTGGTATTAATTATCAACGTTTGTTTTGTGTTCAATATCATTTAACTCTTTGTAGATGAATTTTGTAGGGTAATTGATTCCAGCAAAAACACTTTTTATAATTGTTTTTTCTTTATTGTCGAAAAGGTAGCTTTCAATTTCAAATTTATGTTCTATTTAGATTTTAATGCCATTGAGTGGAAGTGAAAATAAGAATTTTTTGAATACACATATACTAGATAGGTAGGTAATCAATTTGCACATAATAAGTTTATTTATTACCTTTTGTCTAAATTATATATATTATATTTCTTACTTTTTGTCTAAATATCTAACAACTGTGAATGTGGAATATATGTCTTACAGTTTTGTGAATAGATACTTAGTTGCTTAAAAATATATATTCCTCCTGTATTATTTAATCAAACCGTCTCAGCAGTGTATTTTACTGAATACTAAGTACTGCCAGTATTTTCGATAATTCCATATCTCGCTACCAATCCTTGACTTTTTTTATTTACGGACAAGACTATAACAATTGTAGTGCATGTAAATACAAGTGACATCTATCGTAGGATGTACATACTAGTCATCAATAGGAGTGCCAAGCTGTGTAAGCACTTTTTTAGATTACATACTTAACAAAATTTTCAGGCAATTTTTTTTAGAAACATACTGCAGTAAAATAGAAATTAAATGGTTTTTCTTGTTTCTACCAAAAATCAGTCCCTACTAATGGAAAAGTATTTTTTACTAAGTTTAAAATTTGACCACTCAATATAAAAGGTAATGCAAATATGAAGGATAATAGTAAAAAAATAGAATTCACTTACATGTATTAATGTTCCCCTAAGTGCACAATCTTCAAGTTAACTCTTATTGTCATTGTTTTGTTAGATACAAAATGTTCTAAACACTAAAATTAAGAAAAAACTAACTATTTCTACGGGAATTACACTATACCCGATTCATTTATTAAGAACGCTTGTTTGACATATAGCTGTCGAGTTATGCGTTATGGCCAAAACGCGCATGTTTTTCAGAGCGCCAATTTTGATTGGTTATATGTCATCCGTCAGTTAGTAAAGTCATATCGTTTTCAGATGCACAGCAGTTTTGGGCAAACAAATGTGAACGTACAGCCTTCTGAAGTATACTTTAAGTTTATTTCAACAATATTTTGAAGTAAAGTTTGTTTTAGTTAAGACAAGAAATGACCAGTTTTTTTAGCCATATATACGTTGGTTTTCTGTCATAAAGTTTTGATTTGAATGCAATTGTTGATTATTCCATCACAGGCAAAATAATCTGAGCCCTCCTCAACAATCTTTCCGAAATTACTTACCTAAGAACGAATAGGAGTCTCATAACCGAGATGTGTTGGTCTCAGTCATGAGTCCAGAAAGCCCAGACACGAAGAACAATGTGAACAGGACGTCTATAGGGCTACATTGGAACAAAGAATGCAATACGGTAGTCTTTGGCGACGCATCCATCGAAAGCAGCGAAAGACGTAATCATAAATTTTCTACAGAAAGGCATTTGGATCACAGTATGGAAGTTCAGGTGCGGGGGCTCTTACTAATGGCATTAAATCACAACTGGTCTTAACCAAAAGCAACGTGAACATCCAAAGCAACACCCAATACCTGGTTGAAACACATTAAACATGTGGCTATGGGTAGACAGTTGCCAAGTTTACAGCGTCCTCCACGAACTCTAACAACACTTTGCTAAAAGGTACAAGTAGCATAGGATTAAATTCCTCATCAGAAAATCGATTACCTCATTAGAAGCATGCTCAGGTGCGTTAATCAGTGTATAGCACACCATGAAGGCTCACATCATCAGTTTTTGACGAGTACTAATTGTCCGTTCTTTACAAATTACTTATTTTTATATACTGGAGAAAAAAAATGCAACACCTTGTATTTGAACATTTATTTAAAGGAAAACTATATTTTATGTCTGTCTGTAACTCCCCGACCCTCAGAAAAATATAAAAATTTTAAAGAAGGTAACAAAAACCATGGAGGGGTAAAAGGCGGCAAAAATGCTACGCAAAAGGATGATGATTTGTGGAACATGGAATGTTGAAGATATAGCTGTAATATAAGAGACCAAAAATATTGGAAATTTGTCCGAAAATTGGGGATATTACCACCTTTTCTATAGAGGAATTACCAAATACTAAAGAGCCCAGCAGAGAATGTACATTCTTATTCGGAAAACCCTAAAGAAATACATCACAAATTGGAAAACAATAGATTAATGGATCATAAAGATAAACATTATCAACATAAGATGTGTAAACATGAATGCACTGGTCAAGTTAAAAGAAGAGTTCTTTGAAGAACTGAATGATGCAATCGTTAGAATAGGAACAAAATTATTTTATTGAGAGGCCTGAAGTATAGAGTCCGACGAGAAAACAATAACAAAATAGTAGAGATATGGCGAGCAGGCAGAAAATGACAATGGTACGCGACTTATAAAAATATTTCAACAGAGCAACTTAAAAATATCCTAAATGGGTTTTACCAACATTGGGACATTCATTGATGTACTCGCGAAAAGCAACAAGTAATATTTCTTACTCTCTTCGAGGTGTCATTCTTTTGTACGCAAGACAATATATATAATATATATTGTTTCTGGTTAGGGAACCTTCATCAGTTGCGCTTCCCACAATTGAATGTCCTCTCGAACACTTTATGTATTTGATACATATCGTTAAATTTGAAGAAAATCCTAGATGTCGGTCTTACATCTCGCGTCTTCAAAATTTGATCTGTTGGCACTGACTTTACCAACATGCATAAGTAAGTAAGACGCGAGATGTAAAGAGTTCCCCGAAAATCCTAGATGTCGGTCTTTACATCTCGCGTCTTCAAAAGTAATATTTCTGATATTTAATCAGCCTCAGTTACTCAGATATTATATGTTGAGTTGTACGGACAGACAATTTCAAAACTTTCATATAGATAAATCAAATTTTCATAGCTAGATTATAAATTAAGTCTACTTAAATAAGAATAAAAACATTACCATTGTTCGGCTAAAATAGAGAGTTAATGGAAAATCATTCAAGAACAAAAACTGATAAGGTAAGTAGTGAAGGACAGGTACTCTGGAAATAGTAGTGGTGTAACAACTAGCTTCACGAGCAAAAACTAATAAGGTAACTACTAAGTACTGCAGGAGTGTGCACTGAAAATAGTAGTGATGTAATAATTGGTAGTGCCTAGGGCGCCGGAGAGGTTAAAAACGGCCCTGGATAGCAAATAGATGAATAAAAATCTTACAAACGATCTGTATGAATAAATTGCTTACTGAGTTAAAAAAATGTCATTGTCTTTCACCATATTTTTTAAATTAAAAGGTTCTAACACAAAAATCAATGTACCGATATAGCTAAAACGAATCGTTTTTTGCATTAACTAGAATTAACTAGAATGACACAAAATATTATTGAAACTTATTATTACCGATTATATGGCGCATTGTAGACGGCTTCATGTGACAGTACACAGTCAAACTGAAGGTACCGTTGTTAGACACTGTGAATAATCTTTACCGCGAAATTTAAGATATTGTATATCCTTTCTTCTAAAAATATGTTAATAACTCTTTTAATGTCGTTGTTTTCTTGATTTTTTAGAATACGTCAGAAAATATGCCACAGAAGAAGCTTTACGGGGCCAAGAAACCCTCAGCTCTGACAGCGAGTCTAGCATGTCAGATTTCTCTGAAAACGAAGCCGAAGATATGGAGTTATAACGCAGGCTGTCAATCGTTATGAAAGGCTCGCTCAATCACACTTTCTCATCAATAGGCTACAATTTTAGTTTTCAGTTGAATGTGATGTGCTTCAAATGTTATTTATATGAACTTTATTGTTTTGCATTTTCATAGTTTATTTTGTTGGCCGATATTTCGCAGGACTTATTTCACTTTTTTTCCATCCACTATTTTTATGAACAAAAGTATAAAAATTAGATGGCGGGATGTTTGGCAATAACTAAAAAAGTACAATAGTACTAACAAGCCTCATTATGAGCTGAGAAAACTCTGAAACATTTGGTGTATAATGCACAGGCATGAAACAGTTTTTTACCCTAATACCAAACATTATTAATATATTCACTGAATAGTATGACAGCTACCATATAGTAAAATCAGAACAGGGCTAATTAATCTGTAGAGCTGAATCTAACAATTTAAAACGCATTGTACAATAAAGTAGCCGATTCTGCTTTTTTTCGGATTTAGAAAGCGTCATGTTTTTCGGATTAATTTATTTATATATTTGAACCAGCATATAAACAAAGTTTTCCGACGTTTCACCCACACTTATAAGGGGTTTTTTCAAGGATGAAAAAAACAGAACAAATGTTATGTACCTTGCGGTGACTCCATTCATTTAGTCTTTTTCTCACAAACAAACTTTGAAACTTAACTTTATTAAACTTGTCACACTGACGCACAAATTGTAAAGTTTAATAAAGTGGAGTTTCAAAGTGTGTTTGTGAGAAAAAGACTAAATGAATGGAGTCGTTCCAAGATAAGTAATTCAGTTATTGTTAATATCAACATGCATTGCCATTGTTTTGTATATTTTCTCTACAAGGTTAATATTTTTATCAACCGCAATTTTTGAGATAAGCCCTAAAGTGATTACAGACAGCCCAAACACCCCGCATCAATTCACAAAAAAATATATATATATATATTTACTCTGTGTATATATTGGGTTTTAATATTAATGCATAACGTGTAAAAAGGGCCAAACTATAATTGATACCATTATATTTATCAGTAAATCTAGTTTTTGTGATATAATTTGAACTTTATTTAATGTTATGGCCGTATTATTAACATATAGTACTTCCAGAAACAATAGTATCTACCTTGTTACATTTGGGATATCTATTTCTGACGATCTAATGGTACCTGAGTTGTAAATTTTAATTATACCTAACCCGCCTGACAGACATGCTTTTGTGGGACTATGGAGTTAGTCAGTGAAATGGGTTTTCTGAATTAGAAGCGTATAATAACTGAAAAAAAAATACATGCGCAACATCACTACTTTATATTTCAATTTATTTTGTAAGAAATCAAAATGTGATATGTCTTTATTCAATAAATAAATTTCTAAGGAACTTGGTTAACTATTTTTAAGATATACGACTTATCATTTTAGGAAATTGTAGCCAGGCGTTACGTTTGAATATGTATGTCCTTGACCATGGCCTTGGTGGCTTTTACTACTTTTAATCTTACCCAGAATGAACGAAGCTGATGTAGTGAAACTTTGTGGTGTTTCGATTTATATGAGCAAAAATGTGGGTTTCCATTCATAAAAATCAACTTAACCTTGAAGGTCATGGACAAGGTCACAGTAGGAATTGAAGCATTTCTTCTGTTTAGCTTCTCGGCGTCTAAACAACCGATTTGGCCTAGAAAGTCAAGGTCACTCATCCAATAGACAGGACAATTTCTTAAAACTTGCCGTTTTGCACGACTCGTGGTTTTAACTAAATTCGTGTTTATACTTTTTAAATACTTTTTTTGTTTCTTTGTTATTTATTTTTGTTATTACACATTACACTTTATTGTACAATTCAAATGTAACATTTTCTTCCTTCATTTGTCGAAAATGACTTCCCAGTGTTCAAATGTTTCAGCTCGCAATTTTTTAATGTCATTTACCTTTTGTGATAAAAGTTGAAGATTTTTATATAATTTAGATCGCTCTAATCTACTTCGTTTGACTACAAGTTTCTCTATTTAGTTTATTGTCTAAAAAATTACAAGTACACTTCTATTCCTGAGAGAACATTACTATATATAAACTTGTTTAACTGGCTAATGATTCAACCAAATTCACTACAATAATAACATTTTAACAAGAAATTTAATAAATATATTGTTTTCTAATCTTTATAAGGAATTTTTTATGTGTATTGTTTATACCTCTATTCCATGTTTTATATTAGTGGAATGCAATTTTTCTCCGTAGTTTTCTAATGTTAAGTGAGTTACAGGAAAAGTGAAGTTTTTATTGCTCACTTGCTTAAAATACTTCAGATATATATTTTCATTTAACAGGCTGTTGCCTCGAAAATTGTTATAGAATGTTACCATTTCAAAAAACCCGTCGAGTCTGCTGATTCTTGCCATAAAAGCACATGTAGTGTCATAATTTAATATGCTTCTAAAATACACGAATTAACAGTTTATCTGAAATAGATAATATCCCAAGTCTATGTGAAGTCCATATTCTCTAAGCTAACTAATATATAGTAGTTAAATAAGCAATAGTAATCTAAGACGTAATTTTTAATGACATTTGCGTTACTAATTATAAAAACAGACATTGGCTATCGCATTATTAATAATTATAATCAACTAACTATTTTTCGATAAAACTAGATATTAAGTATTAATTGATATGAGTGTAATATTGAAACATAATTGAAAGGATCTCACGCAAAAAAAAGGCTATCGGGATGTGAATGATCTTTTTCGAATTACATTAAGTTGTAAACAAAAGTTAATCATATTTAAACGAGTCATGAATAAATCTAATCAGTGAAAGCAATAATCTAAGTAGAAATACTCACAGGATTCAATGCCACCTTTCTACTTTAAAATGTTAGTAAAGAGTAGTAAGTCTGGAATGATGAATAATTAACAATGATGAACATTTCAATCAAAATCCATATTTGCAAACTAACAGTCTTTAGTAAGTAGTAGTTCTATTCGACTTCCTTTTAAGTGTAAGCAGACAGGGATAGAAAATTCTATTGTACATTTACATGTTTAAGTTTCAAATATCTTCTCCGTTTTCTACCCCTGGTGTTCAAATATCAAAATTCAACTTAGGGCATTTGGACATGATAATAATCTAGTTGGTGCACCTTTGCGTAAATGCAAACGCAAAGTTTAACACCAGTTGCGTTGCCTTTTAATTAAAGTAAATTTCTCTTATCAGTAGCATATACACTAATTTTTGACTTCGATTAAAATTGCCTTCCCATCACTGACGGATCCAGGAGGCGCTTAGGGGGCCAAGCCCCCAAAGCTTCTGAGTTGTATGCTTTTTTATTGTTTCATTTGTTAAAACCTGTCCTCAACAGTGCCCCCCACAACAAGGTCGAGTCCCCCACAACGAGGTCAACCCCCCACAACGAGGTCAAGCCCCCCCCACAACGAGGTCAAGCCCCTCCCCCACAACGAGGTCAAGCCCCTCCCCCACAACGAGGTCAAGCCCCTCCCCCACAACGAGGTCAAGCCCGTCAAGTTTGTTTTTAAATAGTTGCCCTATTAGTTGTCTGCTTCGTCCATATATCAGAAAGGAAAATAAATCTTGTACTGTTAAATCACTTCAAAAGAACTATATGTTTTCAGTTCTATTTTGGTTTCTTGTTTGGTATTTTTATTTTTTATGATTTAAAAATCCAATAAATAAAAATTTCAACGTTAAGTTCTTGTGTCATTTGTTCTTCTTTGTTCTTATTATGTTATTCTTATATATTGACACTATTTTATCTATTTTTCATTTCCGCTTAACAATATTTACGTATATTGATGTATTTTAACAACATGTTGAAGAATTCTTACCATTTCTTATTTCAGTCTGCCTATTTGCTTGAATTCCCCTTCTCTTTAGATCTCTCAGCTTTATAACTTCCTTATTTGATGATTATTTCAGTCTTAACTTGATGAAATTCATTTTAATTAGATTAAAACAAAAACATTGTTAATTTCCACAAATTTATTAATTATGGACAATTGTTTTGCACAGCTAACTTCGTCAGAATACAAAATTGTATTCTGCTGAAGCCATTTAGCCGTGCGAAACAATTGTCAATATTTAATAAATTTGTGAAAATTAACAATTTTTTTTGTTTCTTATTTGACTTTTAATAATTAATTTTTATTTATTCTTAATTACATTGCATTGCAGAATTTACTTAACCTAAGCATATTGTCAATAAAAATTTAATTCAGTCTAAATTTTATATATTTAATAGTGCCATGAATATTTGATATTTGAACATAATTATTGAGAAATGTTAGTCCTTACTATTTTGCTGTTATTGCAGAAAACACGAATACTATACATTTTGTCAGTTTGTGCATTGTGTCAGTTTATACATTGTGTCAATTTCTACACTGTGTCAGTAGAGGCTAAACATATTGATTTACAAAATTATTTTTAAGTAAATGTTAAAATGCCTGAGTTACTTCATCAGGTATGTAATAAGTCCTATGGGTATCGCAAAAAGGTGATTTTATGAGATCAAAATATGTACGTAAGGCTTATATCGGGGATCACCCGTTGAAAAAAATTAGAATTAAACCGTTCATGTACATGGCTTTTATGAAATAATATCAATATTTTGCCTTGCTTAAACCGTAGTATGAATTGTTTTGACCCTCACTCCACCGGATTTGTCGAAAGTACCACTAATGTTTACTATACATATCTAAGTCTCCTTTTATACGTAAAAATAAGAGTATATTCTTAGTATACTGGTAGAATTTTTCGGCAATCCTTGTAATATTTGATATTGAAGTTGCCAAAATACCTTCTGGGCGTTACCATACGTGTCTTCTGTTTCGCAGTCGTCAAATCATTTCACATCAACAAAGACTCACTCAAAAATGTGTAATAAAATAGCTAACTTGTCGATATGCCTACCTGAACTTTTTTTTCAACTGGAGGTGGGCTTGAATCAATCTACACCTGATATGGTAAGATAGGTAAAATAGTGTGTTGTTGAACTCAATGTAGCATTAACATTAATATTAGAAATAACAAGCATGCTTTTCTTAATTCAACTGTAGTTTTCTTATATTCTCGAAGAATTGTTAACACCAATGACAGCGCATTATGTGATTACTGTGAATGTGACTGTATATTTGTATACTTTTTGCAAAAAAGCTGTGTTGGTTAAAATCTCATCACCTGTTGTAATTTATAAAGCAGTTTATATAATGCATGAAAAATCTATAATATGTGAGATCAAAAAATGTGAAGGGATGATGAAATTGCACTATTTACTGAAAAATACGAAGAATAGTATGCTGGTACTGTGGTTTCTGCTTTATTTAGTGTATAATGTAAAGGTTTGTAATATTTTTTTTTTGTATTCTTGCCTGATTAATCTCCACAGAAGCCATAGTGTCAGTATAAACATTGTCTCTGTCCTTTTTAATAAATTTAGAAAATCATCAAAATTTAATTTTTAGCTCAAAATTGATTTGGCATTTTATAATGACCCTACACCCAAACTGATTAGAAACAAGTTTTTTTTCAATACAATATATATTTTTGCAAATTCAAAAATGCATATCGATAAGGTGCCAACTATTTTGTATCTGTTCACTTTTTTTATTAGTTGGGCCAAAAATTGTTCGTACACGCGATTATTATTGTCAAATAAATTTTGTTTGGTCAAATTGATTTTCTTTAAAATATTATAAAGGGTGTTTTCATTGATCCAAGATACTTTCAGGGGTATGACTTTTCAGTAAACATTAAGGATTATCTTTCAAATATAAATATTTTTTAAATCTGTGCCATCAAGAGTTACTGAAAAAATTGATATTATTTAAGATATCATTGATGAAAGAATTTACGAGAATGAAAATTGACACATTTATGATGCTACAAAAATTGCAACTTTCGATGTCTTGAGTTTTTTCATAAAATTGTTTGTTTCATCACATAAAAATCTAGACGCATTAAAAAGTTGGGGATTAAGAATTTTTATAGATTATTAAGGTTTTGATTTTTTCATTTTTACCCCCTTATGATAACACTAGCTTTCACCCGTGGCTTCGCTCGCGTTGAAGTCCTTAAATAAATATTATTATATTCCAATAGAAATGAAATAAACTGAAATCAGTATTTAAAAATGACTTCATACAAAGAAGTTTCCAAAATTGAACACATGCTTTCTTGAAATAATTTACTACAACAAAAGTTAAACAAGAACAGTAAAAATTAAAAGCAGCGAGTAATAACTAAAAAATTAAACTGGCACCTAACCTCAATAATTGAAATAGTTTTAGTATTGCTTATGAGTGACAGAACAAAATAACATTACATATAGAAAAATTCCAATCAGCTGAAGCTATAGCTATATTAATTTGAATGTCGGTAATACAGCACCTAGGGTTTGACTTTATTGGCGTTGAAGTTGCCAGAATTTTAAATTTTTTGACAATCATGCCTGTCAAAATAATTTTTTTTTACTCTCCGTATTTTTTTTAATAAAAAGTATGTATGTACTTTCTAATATCTCTAAGAATATGTGTACAAAGTTTCATGATAATCAGTTGAGTAGTTTTGACATGAAAGTGTAACAAACAAACATCACATGTATAATATTAGTAGGGATTTTAGTTTTACAGTTATGTGCCAAATTTTGTTCTCATAAATTCGTATTTCCCCCTAACTTTTAACGGATCTGGAGGTGAATGGGTTTGGAATAAAATATTATACGAAGAACACTCTGTATTTACCGAAAAGTCACATCAATTTAGAAACACCCTGTATATGGTCCATTTGACACATATTCCGGTTTGAAATTATTAGTAATAGAAATGAATGACCAGTAATAACGTCTGGTACAGAAATGATTAAATAATTGCTTTATAAATTATTATAATAGACGGAATTTTGAACTTTTTACTGCCATTGGAGGGTTTGATTGCTTTTGTTAACGATTTTTGATTCCAGCTAGATGCCTTAAGGAAATGGGTCGGTAACTTATTTACATATTTAAATAGTAGTGCAATATATTCACATATTTATACCCTGTACCAGAGATTTAAATAGTTTCCCAGTTATTCTAATTTAAAATGCATGCAATAGTTGGAAATTGCCGGACTGGTTTAAATTTATTCCGGAAAGTTCTTTTTAATATCACCAGTAATTACTCTGTGGAATTATTTTTTTCTGTGGTATCAGAGTTTCAAACATAACCCTGTGGTCTCATTATTGTAAATAAAAATTTCTATTATTTATCATGAAGAATGTCTTTAGACGAACTAATGTATTTTTATAGAATAACCTGAATGAGTTTTTTATATATTTTGATGTCGTAGTAGTCGGTAGGAGCGATAATTAGTTTCTTCGGAAAGTTTTAGTCATGTGTCTTATTAGTAAATATAAGTTTTGAATACCCAAGAGCACAATACTAATAAGTTTTACAACTTAGCTATTGTGTCATTATAATTATTGTTCATACACTATTTCAGAGACATCACTGTTTCTATTTTTAATGAATAATAAACCGTTAAATGTAAGATCATTTTGGAAACATTTAACAATAAAAAAACTCAATTTAATTAATGGCATTTTTATTATTTGAAGACCTTTTCCGCTTCCTTTTCCTAATTATTCATTTCAATGCAGGGTACTCATAGGCGTATAAACATAAATATAATGTGTTTATGAAATACTGACAATATATGAATAAAGTATAAATTTTGCAGTCCTAATCAACCCATGCAACATTAAATTGTGGTGGATTTTTTTTTTAGATTTTCAAAATGAGTTTAAATATTTAAACAAGTCCAACTAAATTAATAAAACATATTTATATCGAAATTACAAAAAAGTGGCATGACGCCTCCTAGGGAATAAATGAGTTTTCAGTTGGAAAATTGTGCGGAAAATTTTCATTTTTATTTTGTTTTTCCAGAAATGTCCTTAGCAGGCGTCATGAGAAATATTTTTGGTCATTTTAAGATAAAATTGTTTGATTATTATAGTTCGCAGAACTCAGAAAATCATTCAAGAATTAAACATTTTCCCTACATGTTCATATATCGATTTCAACTCTTAGACCCATTACTACCCTCCTGCCAATAAAATTTTCTTGATAAAATCGGTGGTAACCTATCGTTTTATTAACACGGCAGTATTCAGAAAGTCGTCGCAGCACCTACTTTTTTTGTTTGCAAAATCTAATTTTCACAGGAAAATCCCCTAGGAAACGCAAGGATTTTTTCGCGAATTGTAAGTTCCTCATATAACCGTTCAGTACTACCGAAGGCACGACTCAGAAAATCGTGGTTGAACTTCTAATTCAGAACTCTCGGTCTATAAGTGACACCATATTTTAAAGCATGTTCAAAAATGAATTCAACGTTGTGTCATTTTGATACTCCATGAATATTTAAGGATTCCTGGATATTTTTCTGATCTCTGATGTTATTGACAGAGACAAATAATAATTAAAATAGATAATTTACTTATAATTTTAAAGACGTTTTGCTATTACAAGGAAAATGAACCTAGCAATTTTAAATCAGTTTATTATAACAGATATTCGATATGGTCTGCAGTGTATAGACTGTTTAACGATAAGTACTATTTCGACGTGTAATTTTTGAGGTGCACTTCTTATATAACAAAAAATTAATAACTTCTTTCATTTTTCTTTAAAAAAGAAACAAAGATTACATTCGTATATGTCTTAGTTTCTTTCCATAGTCTCCTCAGTGTAGTTAAGTCGTACTTCCTTATTTTTCTAATTTGACAAAATGGTTTACACCTTAGCAGAAAAAAATGAAATTATTTAAGCATTTAGAAAGACTCGTACGTCATAAAAACATTACTGAGCTGTGGAGAAAATACAACGAAACGGAACACTTAGTTAACAATGGAAACGAGAGTCAAGAAGAAACTATGACTTTGAAGTAGCAGTATTAGTATTAGGACATGTTATAATGGAACCCAAATAATCTTTAAGACAAATTGCATCAACATCAAGTGTTCGACGCCGTAGTGTTCACAGATTTCAGACACGTAATAAGTTCCATTCCTACAAAATCAAACCAGTCGAGGAATTAAATGAAGATGACTTTGACAGAATAAAATTCTGTGAAACATTGTCCAGTGACATAATCAATCCAAATTTTTTATACAATACTTGCTTCTCTGACGAAGCCTCCTTTTATTTAAAAGGTGAGATAAATCATCATAACTACCGATACTGGAGTAACATTAATCCTTAGTTATTTAGAGAGATTCGTACTCAGCCTCAGTGACCTCTACAGCTAAATGTATGGGCAGAAATCCTAGGTGCTCATATCGTTGAACGCTTTAAATGGTGATGGAAAGTATTTAACCTTACTTGCAAACGCTGTAGATCCAAGAATAACTGAAATTTTGGAGGCAGATGATCGTCCAGTCAAAGACGAACTTGTTTTTCAACACGACGATGCCCCAACACATTATGTCTTGCCACTTGAGAGTTTCTAGATATCCTGATAGATGGATTGGAAGACGAGTTGCCATCGAGTGGCCAGCAAGCTCGCCAGATATGACCCCCCCCGGATTTCATTCTTTGGGGGCATTTAAAGACCTGCGTGCTGCTATTCCTCCAGAGTCACTGGATGTTCTGAGATATCGTATCCAACAAGAATGTGGCCTACTTACTCCAGATATTTTTTTCCAACGTGCGCAATAAATTTGAGTCATGATTATATCACTGTCTTGCGCCATTTCAAACATCGGTTAATATAAAACGATTTAAAATCCATTGTCAGTTTCTTTTCCTTGTCGTAATAGCAAAAAGCCTTTAAAATTATCCGAATTATCTATTTTAATTATTACTGGTCAATAACATCAGAGATCAGAAAAATATCCAGGAATCACGGTTAAATTGACAAATTTCTTAATTTTTTTTAACGACTTGTCATTTATGGCAGGGTTTCGTTAAATGAAAATTTACGTGACGGAATGTGACAAGGGGGGAAGGTGGGGTCTAAGGAAATGTGAGGTTCGCAGTACAAACATTTCTAATTTAATTTTTCTCTAGTATGTTTTTGTTTCATTTTTCTGTTACGACAGAAAGTCGTACGTTTAATCTTTGTGAATATATAAATATTGTTACGTGTATATATTTCAGTCACAATAGCTTATTATTTGGTATATTTACTTACTTCCGTCACAATCGGTTCTTCTGTACATCCAATATTATAGAAAAAAGAGCTTCCACGGATTCTACACTCTCTATTCAATGGCAAATGAAAGTATGACTTTACACAGTCGATGATAAAATAAAGTAGCATAAATAATAGTGTAATTATAGACAGATAATTTCTCGTATACAATATAACCTGGTTAACTCGAATTTCAATGGAGATGCTAAAAATTTGGAACAAATGAGTTAGCATAGCGAGTTTTTCTACATATACAACGGTTTGTAATATTACAATTGTATCTTACAAAATCACACATTTTAAACGTTCAACTATACTTATTTTTCTATATCTCATCCGTCACTTAGTAGTCAACAAGTACTGACTCTTTAAATTGCTTAATTTTGTGCTCGTTATTACATATACTACTCATTCTACTTTAGCATTACTTTGGTTTAACAGTTAATATTTTGGAAAAAAATAGCAAGTTATAACAAAAGTTATTTACCACGTACAAAAATGTTATCCAGAAAAAAGCAATTAAAAATTTAATACCCAAAACGGAATAAAAACATAAGGTGGTTCCTGGTTGAACTGAATATCTGCTATGCAGATGAAAGCAGAATGGATAGATGCATATCGTTTTTATAGTTGCTTATTGATTATATTAATATTTGTGTAATATTTCTATTAGTCGCAACGTATAATATAGGGGGGGGGGGGGGTTCTAGCTTGTGTGACGTAATATTTATAGGGCGTCACAGAAAGTGACGCAGCGCGACGAAGGGGGAGGGAGGAGTCCAAAAAGGCAAAATTTAGCGTAGGCAGAAAAATCACATCTTCGTAAATGCATATTTCCGATTCTTCAGAATGTTTTCAGGAGCTCTTTGTTAAGGCTTCTTCAAAAATGACATCCTTAAGGCGTAATCTGTAGGACTTTAATTTTCTTCGAATTTATTTAAACTAAACGTTTACTTTCGCTTTTGTTTTCTTTTAAAATTGAAGTTAGAATTAAGTTATTTTTGTATAAATTATCATTTGGGATAATAGTTAATAAACTTGTCTCGTCGTCACAATTTTTGTGCCCTCATTGTAAACAAACAAACACCTTTTATTATTCCTTTTGAAAGTTTATATAAATGTATTTTAATAAATAAAATAATATCACTGATAATTTCGTTAATCCTTAAGCTTAAGGAAGAAGATATACAATGCTGTACTCTGTAAAGTGCCTTTAGGACACATAAACAACAACAACAAAAAGGTAAACATATTAAAATTGCATTTAAATAAATTGTACTGATTATGGGATTGACTGTACATTAAATAGCAATTATGTGAATTAATAATAATATAATTGTTAGAATTTAACTGGTCACTGACTATGAGATTCTTGTTAAAGGTTAATCCACGATAATTGTAGGTCATTTCATATACTTAATACTAATGTCTTTTCTACTATAGGGATTTCATGGCCTAAGCTTTAAGAATACAAAACTTTTTATTTTGAAACTTTGGAAGGAAGTCTCGGTTTTATTTGTTGCTAAATTATTTTAACAAATTCCCGCCCCACATTTCAGTAATGTTTATATTGTTTCTTAGGTCTAATGGAAAGATTCTAAACATGATCAAATTCGACGTCCTAGAGTACTTTGTTTTAGTACTTTGTTTGATGTGTTTTACTCTCTCGGCTTTATTTGTTGCTAAATTATTTTAACCAATTTCCGCCCCGCCTTTTAATAATATTTACATGGTTCCTTAGATCTGACGAAACGATTCTAAACTGTCATGATAAAATTCGACGTCCCAGAGTACTTTGTTGAAGTACTTTGTTTGATGTTTCTTATTCTCTCGGCTTTATTTGTTGCTAAATTATTTAAACAAATTCTCGCCCCGCCCTTCCATAATGTTTATATGGTTCCTTAGATCTAATGGAATGGTTTTAAACAACTGCCATGATCAAATTCGACGTCTTAGAGTACTTTGTTGCTTTTTTAATCTCCAGGCTAAGTTTGATACCAAATACTTGAATATTTTACCAGTTCTATTATATACTGCCACAGATGTATACAATAATTGTTCACATCTTTACTACAAGAAATATCAGAAAAAAAATCTTCAAATGTACAAAAATAGAGACAAAATTTTCAAAACATCGGTATTTAGAGGCAATAAAAGTTGTCCGTTAAATATTGAGTTTATAATGCCATCAGTCCTATATAAGAAAAGTTTACTGTATGTCTCCTGTAAATAAGAGGATCTACTGTCTGGAGGTAGAAAATTTCGAGCCAAAGAAACCTTTTTAGTACTATATACGTTTATTATTCTCTAGTTTAATATAGACACATATTCAACTGAGAGTAAGGTACCCCATCCATCTTTAAAAAAAATCAATCAAACTTAAAAATAAAGATCTGCGAGAATAAATATTTATGATAACAGATACGTTACTATAAGAAGCGTAGACAAGTTAAAGTAAAAATGTGAATAATGCTTGGTCTTTTTTAAAACAATGAAATATTTCGCAGATAGTCACCAAATTTTATATATTGTAAAATATATTATTTTCTATGTGAACCTTTTCTAATTTTTCGAATAAAAACTTCATACAAAAATTAACGAGACCAAAAACGAGACTCTCGGGTTGCACTGTATATGGTCTCGGTATCGTCTATAATATTTTCCAAAACACGAGAAAAATCTCGGTCTCCTGTGAAGCTCTATTTGTGGCAATAAAACGGATAATATTTAATCCATGAATTGGATGAGTTTTTGACAAGGGAATTGAAAATGCTGCCAGTTTTGAATGTAATAAAATTAAATGTAAAAAATTAAGCCTATTTATTCAGCTCTGTTTCAACAGTAAAGTCGACAATTTCTGTTCTATTCTGAAGCTGGCGCAATATTTTTTTGGATACCTTAATTTAGCAAAGCTGCAGTGCACTTTTATTTCTTACGTAATCACCAATGAAAAAAAGTGTGCTTATGACCACCTATATATACAGCGTTATTATATAGCGATGTGATAAAGTTCTGCAGAAAATTCATAAATCGAACAACTTTTTTTTACACCTCTGATGATTTATGACAAAACAGGAGAAAATATATTTGCGAGTGAGGACGTCATCGAAGTCGTATTCAAACAGTAAGCTATAATTCCTTTGGCACCATTAGATACAGGATATTTTTCTTCAAATGATAACGTATTTGAGGGGTTTCATAATTTTTGATAGAATTGGTTTTAATAATAATGTACTTTGATGAATAAAAATTTTAAAAAATAAAAAAAGATGTTCAAATGGTTCACCGTTTGCAACTTGAGAACAGCCCAGTCCATGATATACTGCATTTTTTGTAATTTGAATCTTTTCGGGCATCATGGCATTCGACTCTTGTCTAATGCGTTCCAGAAAATCCTGTCGACATAAACTCGGTTCTTTAGATGCTCCCACAAGAAGAAATCCATTCGGGTCAAATCTGGAGACCTGGTGGCCACTTACTAATCCATCCTACATTACAGGTGATGTCCAGGAATTTTACTTGTACATCATAATGCGGCGGTGCCCCGTCTTGTTGGAAAAATAACAGTGGATTCAAATGTTAGGCAGAATATATTACATATTGACAAGCTCTCAATTATTGACAAATAAATAAATTTAATAATACCTATTGTTTGTAAGTAAAGATACTTTTGAAGTTGAAGTACATTTTGCAGTTGTGTAAAATGACTTTTATAAAGTATTCTTCACACATGAATTGGCCGACAGGCTCTTCATTTTTGGTGAAGGGAATTCAATTGCTTATGAAGAAGTAAGAATTTATCATCGAAAACTTCTTGAAAGAAACATTCTGCATATGATGATATTTGAAAATATAAGTCGCCGTTTATGGCAAACCGGTTCTCTAAAACCAGCCATATTTAATTGTAAGTGCAGAAGATCCAGGGGTATTCCCAGGAAAGAATTTTATCAATGGTTTTGTAAGAAATTAGAGCACGTATTGTATCGCAGATGAAGCATTATTTCAGAGAACAGATACAATAAATTCTCACAATTTAAGCCAAATCCAAATTTACTAAAACTAGCCAATTTACAATATCAATTTTCCATCAACATTTTATTGGAAATGCTGTCACAAATGTAAAAACACAGTTTTGCACCCCAACAGCAAACCTTTATTTGAACACTCAAGGCCGTTTGAACAACTCTAAGTTGTCATCATCAAGGATTAAACCAACTAACCATTTTTGGGGTAATTTCAACAATTTATCATTCAGGCAATAATCACATTCTACAAAAAGATTTGAATATATTCTTGCTGTTTGGAAATTGAATTTATATTTTTGACAAGATTTGAAAACCCACTATTTACAACCTTGTTTGTCCTGTGGAAAGTTAAAATAACAGCACTCCGTAAAGTAATTTCTTTTCTTATTGTTGTTCCTTGAACAACCAACCAGCATACTACACATTCGCAAAATAGGTAAATAACAAAATCCAATTTCTGATGGAAATACGAAAATACTCCGTAATTTTCGCTAATAATTAGAAATACTTTTTTTTATTCAAATGAATATAAATAGCAATAGCGAGGGTCTGTCATGATAGGAAATCTCATGGGCGTCCGTTTTTCTAAACACGTTGATATGAACTTTTCCTTGGTTTTGAATGCACCTTCTATAAAATACGAGATCAAAGGGTTGAGGTTCCTATTCTTTCGACTTGATTGATGTAGTTAAAATCAGGGTTGAACTTTTTTTTATTTTTGAATTTATAATTTCAACTGTACTTAAAGGATTAAGTATCATCAAATTTCGTTTATTCACAGAAATAATTGAGTGATTTCACAAATGAAACTTCATTAAAATTATATGCGAAATATTTCAATCGACGTTGAAAAGTTGTGAAACTCATCCACTTCATTATATTGATCTTTATGTCTAACTTGAAATGTCATTCAACTCAACACTTTTATTTTTAGTGTCCACATCACGGGCAACTCGCACATCAAAAATAATTATTACTAGTTGCCTGCTTTTAAGGCGTACCATTAGTCCAGGGAAATTTGGAACTTATTAGAAAAGGACAGAGTGTAAAATCGGTGTGGTAAAGAAAGACATAACTCTGACGTATTTATAGTCGTCATAGTTAGTTAAGGAGTGGGATTCAGGTAATGACGTCAACCTTCCTCGAACCCATCCGAAAATAACGAGTTCTTGAGGCGCCGTTGTCGAACTTACAACAATTACATAAAAAGTGACTATACGTTTGAACAGAGAAATTATAACGTTCAGGTCATAATTAATATTTCTTTTCCCGTCTTCGGTTCAGCTAATGCTTCCCTAAGATTCTTAAGATCGTCAATCTACATCATGGTTGGACAACTCTGATATCTTTCCCTAGAATATCTAGTTACATGTCCAGCAAATCATTCTTGCCTTTTATGCATTTTGTTGTTGATCGCTTAATACTTTGTTAAGCATTTGTCGTTCTGTGTTACTCTGCGTTGTTAGGATCTAAATCTGAGAGCCCTATTTTAGGGCAACCATGATGATCAACGAGACTAGTTCTTGGTATATAAGTATTTTTTTATTTCAGAGTCGTACTTAATTGTTCAAATGACCAGTTCATGCCATTTTCTTCTATTTAACTCAGTAATATGATTTTATTGTCCGAGTGTTATATTGTGACAAAGGGGCCTTCCTTTTAAAAAACTTTAGAAGGCTTCTCTTTTCAGTTAATTCTATCTAATTCCATAGGGTTTGCTGAAAGAAGCACAATGTCGCCTGCATATTGGAGACGACATAGTCTGTTACTATTTAATATAAAACGTCTAGCCCTTGGAACTAGTTTAAAAACATCGTCTAATACTCCTGATAATGGGTCATGTTCTGTATAATATTATACGAAAATAAAAACAAACAAAAGATCGTAATAAATTGAAATCGACAGTGCCTGAAAGTGGTTAGAAGATTATTAACAAATCTGTATATTGTACAATACTTGTTATGATTATTGCTGGGTAGGTATGACGTAGTATAGATATATGGTAAATTGGCATTACCTACTTACAAACCATACGTCCTTTCAAAATGTCGGAAATTTTATAATTAACATTACTGAAATACTATTGCTTTATAAAAATGCTATAAATATTTTTCGGCATTGTAGTTATGTAAATATAAAAAGTAAACTAATATTTTAAAAAACTGTTTAAAAAAAACTAACTAAACTACAAGTTCAAAATATTATAGGAAACATGCGATTTATTATTCTTTCTTAAACTCATTCCATAGCCAGAATAGCTGTTACTGCTTAAGCTTTTATACTATTTATTTAACTTATGTATATAACAGTGTCAAGTACAATCATTCTTTGTGTGGAATGAGTTTCAAAAACAAGATTGTTAGGATAAACTTTTTTAACCTTTCAGTTTTTTAATTACATAAAAACGTTTTTTTAATACTTATTACCCTCATTTATTTTTTACTTTGTTGTGTTGCAAGATATAAAATAAAAGGGTGCTTTTTTCGACTTCGAAATGATCATCAAACTTGGATACCATCTACAACAACTTGACAATAGAAAGCTAGAGAGTTCATATTCGATGAGGTTTCCATTTTTCGGGCTCCAATTTTACATCAGCCAACAACAAAACAGTTATGTGAACTCTGATATATGATTGTCGATGTATTTTTGCCTCCTGAACTCGAATCCATAATCAATTTTGCTACATCACTTCAATTTTCTGTAAATCGCTGAAAACTCTTAGAAAATCGCTAGAGACCTTCAGAAAATCGCTAAAGACCTTTGAAGAAATGAAGAGTGATGGAGGAAAACTCAACACGGCGTTACAAAAAAACTCTCATGGTATCAATATTGAACAATGATCCGAATATTAATAAAATTAAGTTACAGCAAATTTACAAGGAACGGACTGAAGTTCCAAATTGTACCCGTCAAACTGGCAAAACTCCTAAAAATAAATTATTCCAAAAATATGTATTCAAAATAATTTTGAAAAATGCGCGACAACGACGAAGGAGCGGTTGATAGCTTTGACTTTTGACATTTATATCTGTTTCAAATGTCTGTTCTGGATTTATTTTGTTCGACTGTACTAGCTCTACTGCTAAAAAGAAACAGTATTGAGAAGTGTTTAAGAATATGGATCTTGTTTGTTTTTTAAGCACAATCGTTCCTTTTTCATACACTCGATAGATGAGCACACACGACAGTACACGTGTAAACGTATTCTTAGTTCGTGTATTTTTCTTGTAACGCACGGCAACACTGGATGTGTCTACTGTAAAGCATGTAAGTCAAAAGCTTCAGCGAAGTGAGGTGGTTTAGTGTTAAAATTCGCATTGTATTTAATCCACGTTTTTTGTGGATTTTCCCCATATATCTTGTCAATTCGGTCTTCAATGTGTATGGCTAAAGAAGTGAGTATTTAATATTTAACACGTTTAAGTATAGTTTTTATTCAAAATATGCGATATTTATGAGCTTCTTTCTCAAAGAATGTCAACCCAACTGTCCCTAATTGGGGTAACAATGTGTATCTGAGCCTATAAGATTTTGTTTAGTTTATAATGCTGGAGTGAAATCCCTCACCCTTGATTACAAAGAAAATCGTTGTTTAAGGACGGATATTTTTTAAGCACACGTTACATTTTGGCGAAAAAATATTTTAAAAAATAATACCATCCTACAAACATTCAAAATGAAATTCAAACATTCAAATTTGAACACTAAGTTAAGTATTATAATAATTCTAATTGTATAAACGTTCCTTAAACTAGCATTATAAAACAATATGTTTTTCTCTTTCTTTTCCTTTATTTTGAAAAGGGTCTCGGGAAATAAACGGGATGATTTTCAGGTTTCTTGGATTCTTAGAGGAGTGGCAAAGTCTATTAATAAAGCTTAGTATGATAGAACCAGCAGTTCCTTTTTCGTTTTATTTGGAACAGACCTGTCTTGCAATTGTTTAGTTTCTCTTCGAAGATCACGAATCGTTTTACAACGGTTGTACATTATTTGACATTTTTAATACGTTCAGTAGGTAATGAGGTCAATACTGCAAACCTCGTGTGGATGTTTTAGCAACAAACCTACAATTTTGACAAAAGAACTGAAAAAAATATATATTGTTCTAATAATTACAATTATATTATGCGTGCATTATAATTGGAGGGAATTTCCGACAATAAATCAAGGTTATAAGAGGCTATATGACATTAACTTTTGTTATGGTCAATGTTATTGTAAGATTTTAACTATACTTTACAAACAGGTTTTTACTTGCATCTGACTATTACAATTTCAGTGTTTTGTATAATGATCTAAAATCATCAGTTATGTACTTTAGTTATTAAGAATAATTTTACTTATGTACAATCTTAATTAATTTTTTACGATATTTAACGTTCCTCTACAAACTCTCATATCATATAAAGGGTGTTTTTTTAGAGGTATAGAACTTTGAAATGGAATAAAACAAGGATTTTTTTTAAATTGACATGAAATTTACTTTATTCGGAAGATAATCTTCTGGCATTATAATTTGAATATGACTTCTGGCATATGACCGCCACGGCTGGCTCGGACGTAATCTAATCTGGTGGTCCAATGTTCGATGACTTTTCCAACATTTGTGGCCGTATATCGGCAATAACGCGGCGAATGTTGTCCTCCAAGTGGTCAATCGTTTCGGGCTTATCGGCGCAGATTAGCGACTTCAGGTATCTCACAGAAAATAGTCAAGCGGCTTTAAATCGCACGATCTTGGAGGCCAATTCACGGGTCCGAAACGTGAAACTATGCGGTTACCAAACGTTTCTTTCAATAAATCAATTGTGGCACGGGCTGTGTGACATGTTGCCCCGGCTTGTTCAAACCACAGCTCGTGTGCATCATGATTGTTCAATTGATGAACGAAAAAGTTAGTAATCATGACTCTATAGCGATCACCATTGACTGTAACGTTCTGGCCAGCATCGTTTTTAAAGAATTACGGACCAATTATTCCACCAGCCCATAAAGCACAGTTTTTCTGGATGTAACGGTGTCTCAACATGAACTTGAGGACACATATCCAATTCCTGTGCACGATGGCGGGTAGACTGATTCGGATTTTCCTCTAAGCTACGCTCTACAGTAGCAATGAATTCTTCTGTATGCACTGTACGGCATCACTGTGGATGCGTATTATCATTTAGAGTAAACGTGGTGCGAAAACGTTGCATTTCCGTTATCTTCCATTATGTATACATTTATTTTAAACATTATTTTTGGAATTGCTATTAAAAATGTTAATGTTCCTTAAGAATTTCATGTCATTGCTTAATTTAACTTATATTAGTATATTTATTTTTTTTCAAAAAAAGTATTTAAATAAATATAGTAGTATAGGGCTACATGAATTTTTGCTCAAACTAGTAAAAATAATTTAGAAATATTTCAGTTCCACATCACGGTATCAGCTAGTACAGGTATCTCAAGAAATGTCAAACCAAATGGGGTATGATTTTTATTGTACACCAAAAGTCGCGCATTGAGGACCCCCCGCTATTTCCTTTAATTAAGAAAAATGATTATCTGACTGAAACATTAGAATGATGTTCTTTTTGTTGTTTAGAACAAAAGTTCTCATGATCACAAAGTTCCACATTACCCCCTTAAGATGGGAAGATCAGAATGCTAATATGTGACAACTCCATACAATACGTAAACGACGCATAAACATGTAACACATGGGTGACTAAATCCTTGGACTAACCAGTAAAAATACATTTGTTTGCCACATTCTGTAGAACGTTATATGGGACAAGATCTAGTGAATATGTAGGTGAGGTAGCAACACAATTTCATCATCGTCTTCATCGGCTTGTGGATCCTCCACAATTTTCAGAGTATTTTTTGGATGTTTTCAGGAGTAGTCACGTCACGACCTGGGCGCTCCCCTTCTTAGGTGGTTATTCGACGGCCTTTCAAATCCGCATACCATAGGCAGAAAATTGTTTTCGATGAGCACTGTCCCAGGTAACATTTTTCATGCCCATTGCTGAGCTTGAACTATATTTTCCCAATTAAAAACAATGATTGATTAGCACACGAAACTCGTTCTCATCTACTACCATTTAAACAAAAGGAAATGTAGCATCATTCAATACCTTCAATATTTCGACCCCGAAAAACAAAAGCGGTATAGCCATCTGTGTATCAGTTCCAGGAGGGTTGAGTAAATAAAAGAAAGTGTTTTCCTTTCAAGATTATCCGTATTTTTGCCAAAATTAATTGATTTTGTTTCACAACCTTCAAACTTGAAATACATAGATTTTAAAGTCAACTTAATTTTATTTGAAAGATTATTACGAGTGGTTATTTTGAAAAAACTGTGCTGAAATTAGTTTTGGACGTTAAAAATTTCAACTTCAAGGAATTAAAATATTTTCTGATAACTCTATTCCACAGAATAATATAGAGATTATTAGAAACTTCCGGTTGCATGTTTTCTTTTGAAATCATAAACTATTTAGAGAAATCGGATCGGAATTCAGAGAACTTCTCAGGTGGGCCGAGTTCTTGAAAACTTAATAAAATGTCAGGATCGACCCAGTGTCGAGAAGGTTGTTTGAATTCTTCAGAAGGTCGTAGAATGTAGGAGAACATTTTAGTATATTTCTCTTTAAAATATATAAGGAATTATTGTTATTATTGTGAGTTGTTGAATATTTTATTTTGTTGCTATCTGTTATCATTATTTTTTGGAAATCTACAGTTTTAGTTTTATTGTCTTGTAGAGTCTATTCGCCTTTTCTGCTCTTTTGTACTGAATTGCTTTTATGGAATTCAACCTCATTCGTGGTGCGTTAGGAGTTTTTGGAACACTAAACATGTTAGCTACTTTCGGTTATACTCTAACACCGTTATTTTAAATTTTATTCCATGGTTCACCTCCTAGTTTTTCGTTACTTGATATATATTTTTAAGCGACTTCAAAAAGAAAGTGGTTCACAATTCGTCTGTACAGATATACGATTTTTTATGTGTGTACAGCGATTACTCGAAACCTGCTCAAAGGATTTGGATCGTTTTGACTGTATTCTGTTAAGGGGGATCCCGAAGTGGTCCCATATTGTTTTTTCAGGGACATTGCTTATAGCGTTTTTTAGAAAATCGTTCAAAACTTTTCAACTGGCTTTCGTATATGTAACCTTTGGTGGATGCGATAGTATTAAAAGAGCAAATGTTTCTGTTCGGACATCAAAATAAATGTCAGTTAATCCATCTAGTTGGTCTCTATATAGTGTGTCTCCATAAGTTGGAATCAAACGAAAAACTTTGTTATCAATAAAAATTTTTTGAGACAAAGTTATTCTTCAAACGTATACTGTAATCATTACCTGTCACATTTTCAACTGTATACGAGGTTTGTCAGCAAATATGAATTATGGTTAAAAGTGAAGTATGTTTATTTTTGTTAACATCTAAAATTTTTAGAATTAAAAACTGGATCTTGTTATGCCATTGCACTAAAAATTCTATAATGAATATATACTAGATTTGACAAAAAATTACAATTTTGTTTAAAAGTAAAATGTCCCATAATTAACAGACCCAAAAGAGTTGAAGATTTTCAAATCGTCAACAATACAGTGGGTCCACCTAAGCTGGAATCATATGCTAACGTTCTTAATATATTTAAATAATCAGAAAACAAGTTTATTCAACATTAAACAAGATTGGTCCGAATTCCAAATAATGAATGTTGCCTAAAAGTAAACTAATTTTTTTTCGAATGTCGGAAAATTAAATAGGTTAGAAAATTGCATCCAATTAAGCCATTACATCACTACAAACTGCAAAATAACTACATTTTTAACAAAACAAAAATCGACTAGAGCAATTAAGATATCTCGGTACTAAGGTTTGTTTGAGCAAAATTGTAATAAAATTATAGGATTGTACTTGAATTTTAAATATCTATTTATTTATTTAAAAATATATGTGCCAAAACAGTACTAAGTGAGTACTGCTCTTACTCTAAATTGACGAATGACGTTCAGTAGCTTTGGTTCGTAATAAAGCGGCTTACACTGAATTTTTTAGAAGACATTTACTGCAATTCACGATTTTGAACCTGATATACGTATTTTACGACCTCTTTACAGTATCAAATCTTTTATCATTAATCTTATCTGGCTAAAGCGAATAGCGTATACACTTAGAGATAAAAAAATAATAAGATAGCATTAAATATCTTCGATAGTTAAGTTATAGCCGGCCGGAAACTGAAATCAGAAACTGTAGTGGATTTGATGAGTTTTCTTAGATCAGAATTATATAATATTCTTACAAAAATCCAGTAAAACTGTGATCATATGTACGGCGAGTGCAAAATCTTATTTTCTCTAGTAAGTATCTTTTTATTTATTATGCACAAGAGTAATTTTTGCATAAACATTCAAGCAATTAGTAGGTTTTTGGCAGTAGAATTTTCACTTGAACTTCAGCCAGTATCGTCAAGACACTCTAAAATTCAAATGCCACCTCCCTTATTTATACTTTCATAATACTGTGCAAAATGAGTATTTGTAATTTCACAAATTTGGCAATTCAAATTTAAACCAGTAAATAAGTTGTGATTACAGTAGACATGCATGTCTAATAGGGACAAGCTCAGGAGATCTAAGTGGCCATCTCTATAGATTTTTGAAAGTAGTTTGTATGCTGTGTATATACAGATTTAATCGTTTAAATTATTTAAATATGCTAATAGATTTATTAAGACAAACTGCCTGGACTTATTGAAAAAAAAATTGTTACTAAGGTAAGGATGTTTTAAGGGCAATTTCAAAAACTTACATGAAACGCAGGTTGTTTCTTTAAAAAACAATGCCTTTGACATTTTGTATTATTTGAAATAAGACTATCTAATACACAATAATTGTGGATTAGCCGATACACATTATTAAGTAAGGTAGTCCTTGAGTATTGGGACTACTAACTGGATTTCGCGCCTCACAAATTCGTGCAGTATGGTAATTATGGGCTAAACAATATTTAAACACTTTTTACTTGGCATAGAAAATATAAAAAAAAACAAAAGAGGGTTATTCTGTTTCTTATAGACAGATATGAGATTGAAAAATCCTGTTAATTTTCATATTTATCTTGTTTTTTGTGCGTATCACTAAATATTTCTTTATTATGTGCACTGCTGGTACCATTATCAGGGCCGGATTTAAGTTAGTGGGGGCCCTTGAGCACAAAACTGATGGGGGCCCCTGGGCACAAAACTGGTGGAGGGGCCCTGGGCACCAAACTGGTGGGAGCCCCTGGGCACAAAACTAATGGAGGCATACTTAAGGGATTCAAAATTGCCAGTCATATTTTTATTTTACTTTTATTATTTTCAATAAAACATGTCAGATAAATGGATTTTTACATACTTATTTAAAATACGTAAAAAAAATAAAGTTATACGTAATATATATATAGTACTAAAAATAGAGAATAAAATTAAATTAAAAAAAATACGTATGCAAATTTTCAAACAAATCAGTTATAAACTATTCGAGAAAAATGAAAATTACTTAGTTGTGCTTGAGTAGCCCTTCCCCTTGGCTTAAAATATGTATCTTACTCGGTCTTATCTACAGTTACATACTAAATTTAATTGCATCTCCTGTTTATGTTACAGCCTCAGGGTTGCTCACATATTAAAAAAAACCTAAATTTGGTTTTAAAATAATATGGTTGCCACATATAGAAAAAAAAATATGATTTATATATACACTTGAGAGTATGAAAACATACTAACAAATTTTCAAAATCAATATTCATACAATATAAACATTAATTCTTTATTTTTTTGATTGTAAACTTTTTTTTGGATTTTGGCTTTCACTTACATTCTTTGTTGGATTTTTTCTTCAAATATATATATTTTTTAAATTTTGGTCTAGAGTTGGTGGGGGGCCCAAATTGGTGGGGGCCCTGGGCCAGTGCCCAAAGTGCCGTTATTTAAATCCGGCCCTGACATTTTAACTACTAGATTATAAATGTCTGATATAAATTTAGAACAGTAAAATTTTTAAAATAAAAATATAAAATTTCTTCAATTATATAATAATAATAATAATAATAAAGCTGGAAAGAGCTACAGCCCAAGAACCAGAAGAACCACAACAAAACTCACCAATACAGTCACAATAGCAACGTGACCATCACCAACGGAGTCAAACGAGAACGAGAACTCCACCCGCAGAAAGTGTTGCGCAGGATCAACAGCCAGCGCTCACTCAAGCGGGACTGAAAAGACAGCGCATGAAATGGACTGGCGCCATGAATGAATTTATAATGCGCACGTTTTACAGAATTACGAACCTTGGCCAGGACAAGACTGGATATCCCCAAATACTCCATCAAGAGTTCTGTCGTGAGTACCCAGAGCTTCAAGTTACTGAACAGAGAGTCGCAGATCAGTACCGCGTCATCTTGAGAAATGGCCTTATTTCGCCTGAACAACTGGATAGAATAAAGAGCGAAGTGGAGCGCGAACTATTTGGTCGAAATACAATCGATCCAGAGCCTGAAACACCTTTGGCACAAAGAGCGGACGAGACTCAAGAACTACAACAAGAACAGCCAACCAACGCTGACCTGCTTGAGAAGATCCAAACAGAAATGGAAGGAGCTCTTAGAGAGTATAGTGGAACAGATCCACTGACTAGACCAGCTCTTCCCAAACTAAGATCTTCTAAGAAACTGGGTATCGTCTTGCAGGCTATGAACAAATTTATCTTGCCAAACTATGTTTTAGGGGCTTATACGTTACAGTCGCTACACACAATCATCTACTGTGCTGCAACTTCCATCTGCAGAACAATTGGGGTCGTAGTGAGACCAATACAAGACCCTCCCCAATTTAGACAAACAACTCGAATACCACCTTGGCAAAGAAGACTTGAAGGGAAAATCAATTCTCTTCGGAAAGACGTTGGAAGACTGACCGAGTACCAACGAGGAGTCAGGAACAACAGAATAGAAAGGCTTGTCAAGACTATCATGGACAATAACCGAATACACTCCCAGTGGGATGGAGAAAACATCACATCTCAGCAGTGTCTGGACAGTCTACGACAAAAGCTCTCCGTCTACACAAGTCGACTGAGAAGGTACAAAACTAGTAACCAACGGAAACTAGACAACACACTCTTCCGACAATTAGAAAAAGGGTTTTATAGAAAACTTAACAATAACAATAATAATGAATCCCCTAGTTACCCCAGTAAAACAGACATCGAGGAATTCTGGAAAACACAGCTTTCCACAACAATCTCCTATGACTCCAGAGCAAGCTGGATTAATGAGGAGGAGGCTGCATCTCAAAACTGTGAGGCCATGCAACACCAACCATTTATAACGGAAGACACATCCAATATAATGAAGCATCTCCATAACTGGAAAGCACCAGGACCAGATGGTGTACAAAATTACTGGATAAAGAAACTGTACGCAACCCACGAAACACTAACAGCCCTTATAAATGACGTAATTACCCACCCACACAAGATGCCTAGTTTCCTTACGCATGGTACTACATACCTCTTACCAAAGGACAACCTATGTGCACAGGACCCAGCAAAGTACCGACCAGTCACTTGCCTTCCAACCTTATACAAACTCATAACATCGTGCATTAATCATCGCATTTTCAAACATTGTGAGCTGAACAACATAATTACTCAACAACAAAAGGGATACGCGAAAAATTCAATGGGTTGCAAAGAACAACTGATAATTGATTCGTTGTCTGCCCACGCCAAACGGCGAAATCTCTACATGGCATATGTGGACTACAAAAAGGCCTTTGATTCAGTTCCACATGATTGGCTCATTAAGGTGCTGAAACTCTATAAAGTGAATAATTGTATTATTAACTTTTTAGAATATGCCATGTCCACCTGGCAAACCAAAATCTCACTGAATGAAGCCAACTGTTCGATACAAACTGACCCCATTCCAATCAGAAGGGGTATATTACAGGGAGACTCTCTTAGCCGGCTGTGGTTCTGCCTTGCCATGAACCCTCTCTCAAACAAACTGAACTCGACTAATTTTGGGTTCAGTCTCAAACACAACAACGTACAAGCATTAAGGATAAACCATTTGTTATACATGGACACCTTAAAGTTGATGGCAGCTACAAAACAACAGCTGCATGATATGCTTAAAATAGTAGAAGGGTTCTCTAGTGACATCCATATGAAATTTGGCCTAGCCAAATGCCGAATTATTAATATAGTTAAAGGCAAAATACAGCAGGGCCACTTCGAAATGGGAGATGGCACCTCAATTGAATCTATGGGGGAAGGTCATACTTATAAATACCTTGGAATCAAGCAGGCTCAACGTATTGATCACATGACTATGAAAAAGGACCTAACAGCAGAGTTTTATAGAAGGGTAAGTAAGGGGTTGAAAACCAAACTAAACAGTAAAAATCTGTTTCAGGCTATTAACACCTATGCGTGTTCAGTGCTCAGTTACTCTTTCGGTATAGTTAATTGGTGCAAGACTGACATTGAACAATTACAACGAAAAGTTCGAGTTTTACTAACAAAAGCTCAAAATCACCATCCACAGAGCTCTGTCGAACGTACAACTTTGCCACGGTCTGAAGGAGGAAGATGATTGACAGATCTAAGTAAACTATTAGATCAACAAATTTCTATTTTGCGAAGGCATTTCCAGAAACTCGCAGAATTTTCTGATCTACATAGAGTCATGTGCCAGGTTGATGACTCAACACCACTGCGACTGACACAACAACATGTCCAATTACACCACCAGACCACAGATTAGAAACTGCTGAAATGGAAAAGAAGCCCCTTCATGGAAGACATATGAATGACGTCAACCAAGATTATGTCGACAGTGCAGCGTCGAACTACTGGTTGATCTCTGGTCATATGTTCCCTGAAACGGACGGCTTTATATTGGCAATCCAAGATCAAGTAATTCCAACTAAGAACTACCTAAAGTACATCGTTAAAGATCCTTCTATTAACAACGACAGATGCAAGTACGGTTGCCAAACATCTGAATCTATCCAGCATATCACAGGAGGTTGTCAAGCGTTCGCTCCAACTGAATACAAAGAACGACACGATGCTGTGGCAAAAATACCTTCACCAGGAACTAGCACTGAAACAAGAATTATCACAGTCGGTAAGATTACCATACTATAAATACAAACCAGAATCTGTTTTAGAAAATAACAACTACAAGCTGTACTGGGACCGCACGATACTGACCGATCGGACAGTTGCTCACAATAGACCAGATATAGTTTTGGTAGATAAAGTCTTTATTTATTTACTTAAAATTCTTTCTGAATTTATAAAATTGTCGGCTTGACTGAATTAACAACATAATCAGTTAACTATCATTCGTTTTATTGTCTTGGTTTTGCACAGAATCGCGACTATACCATCGAACCTTGTTATTCCGATGATGTAGAAGCAGCTATACTGAAAGAAGAGATGTTGAGTTGCTCGACGTAACCGATGACGTTGTTGCTTTTGTTGGGGTCATCTCGTATTGTCGATGTTGACCATTTAGCAAAAATTCTCATTAAACAAGTCATCTCGCGCGACCCGCTTGTATAAGCGACAGCTTAATTCTTCTTCTTCTTATTTTAAAAAAAACGCAACTATTCTATGTACGACGTAACCCCCTTTGTAATTTGGCGATCAACCACAATTCAAATGTTTGTTGAAGCATAGGTCAAACTTACTCCTGAAAATTCGAACAATATAGCGAATATTGCTGTTGACGTTATGGCAATGTGATTGTTTTAAACGCATAATTCGCAAATTAGAGCCTACAGTTCTGATATGTGGTTTCTGTGCTTCAAGTTTTAATGCAATACAAATTAAATTTCGAATTGTGACAAACATCGAAATCAGTTGAGAATTGTACAGGAAAATAGAGATTGTATGATTTGTCAACATTTGCATCAATATGCTAATATTCCATGCCAATTTGTGTTTCTAGTTGTTTACGTATATAAAGTTCTTGTTTTGTTGTGTATCTAATTATTTGCTTTTGTACTTCAATATGAATTGTTATATTTGTTAAGCTGGTTACTCTCTAGCCAACTGTATAACAACAAAAAGTTGGCAGTTTTATATAGGTAAATAAAACTGAAATGATTGTTGTTTTCAGCCCAACGAGTCGATTTATTCGTCAATGTTTTAATGGGCTTAGTTTTCAAATAAAGTTTTCAGAGAAAGAAAAGTCATATTTATATTCAACTGCTGGTGTAATTATCAGGTACTTAATTTTGAGGATTATTTAAATGAGGGATGAATAAAAGTGTTCATTATCATTAAACTAGCTCATGAGGGTACCGGGGGAGCCAGCTGCCTTGGGCCTTTAAAGCTGTCCTTAATTTTGCTGCCTTGCATCCCCCTCCCCTAGGGAAAATATCTGATTTGCCCCTATCTTTAAGACTATTTTTTCTCTGATAGGCCCCTTTCTAGGATATTTTTTTCTAATTTGCTTCTAAACCTAAAGCTGGGTACGCTTCTGTAGCTAATTAGGTTTATTACAGACGAATGATTTAATTCTGTCTTGTTTAACAAATTTCCGGAATTTTAAAACTTATTAATCTCTAAAGATATAAGGAAATAGTTGAATATATACAGTGAGGACGCGTGGGTTGGAACAAATTCATTTAAAATTAAGGTGTTGTTTTTTGGAAAAACGCTGGGACACGTCGGGTTTTTTTTTTGACTGCGGTTCTTGTGATGATAAACTCATTTATACAGGGTAGGCCAGAAATAAATGCGACCATCAACTTCGGTTTTTCAAATGGAAACATTTGTTTTTTATTTTATTTTTGAATTCTGCATTGAATTCTAAGTGTTTTTCATGTAAAATGTCCTATACCGACAATTAACAGTTATTAAAAAATTACATTTCTTTCTAAAGTTAAGAAAACAACGGTAAAAATAAGGTGTTTGTTGGTTTGAACTTATTTATTTACGTATGGTTTTTATGATTTCCATAGAAACTGTACTGTAATTTTACTTCAACTAAGTAGTTGTCAAGTGCAGGTGCAAAGTATGGCGCGTTTAATTGAAAAGCAGCGAATAGAAATTTTGACGATGGTAGGATATGGCGACAGAACTCGAACACAAGCTGAAGTTGGCGAATTGTTTAATATGAAGTACTCGGAGCGGCCTATTATACCATCGGTAGTTAGTAAAATAGAAAAAAAGTTTCTAGAATTTGCCTAATTACAAAACCAAACATCTTCCACAAGATACACAATTAAATGTTTTGCTCGATTTACAAGAAAATCCTCACAAATCCACTAGACAAATAGCCGCAGAACAGTCAATAAGTAAATCTTCTGTTCTAAAATGCTTGCATAGAAGTAAATGGCACTGATACAAAATACATTTAGTTCAGGAACTTATTGAAAATGATTTGGACCGGAGAGCAGAATTTTGTGAAATAAAGATGGATAGATCCAATGCTAACCCGCACTTTTCAAGTAAGATAGTTTTTCCGACGAGGCAACATTTGGTTTAAACGGTTCAGTAAACAGGCAAAATTTTGATATTGGGCATCAGAAAACCCACATTGGACTATGGAAAGTCATACAAAGTTTTCCAAGAAAGTTAACGTATGGGCTGTAATTGTGGGTACTTCAATTGTGGGTCCTTTTTTAATTGAGGGAACACTTAACTCGGAAAAGTATTTAGGCCTATTGCAAAATGACTTAATACCCTGTTTAACAGAACTTTACCGGAATGGTGAAAACCTCAAAATACTGGCAGATTCGGTATGGTTTCAACAGGATGAAGCGCCCCCGAAATATTCGCGAACAATGCGAGATTATCTTGACAATATTTTCCCAAATAGATGGATCGGAAGGAGAGGTAATATCGAATGGCCAGCTAGATCTCCAGACCTAAGCGCGTTAGATTTTTATCTTTGGGGTTACGTGAAATCGAAAGTCTAGTTTAATAAGCCGGAATACGATTAGGACCGAAATACAACGAACCCTGCCACAAACGCTAAATGAAGTGTTACGAGTATTAGAAAATCGTCTTAGGTATTGTCAGGAAGTTAATGGTCAACAATTTGAACATTTAATTTGATATGTTGATGTTTTTTTTTCTTCAATTTTGAAATAAATGTAATTTTTTAATAACTGTTAATTTTCGGTATAGGACATTGTACATGAAAAATACAGAATTCAAAAATAAAATAACAAACAAATGTTTCCATTTGAAAAAATGAAGTTGATGGTCGCAATTTATTTCTGGTTCACCTTGTATAAATGAGTTCATCATCACCAAAACAGCAGTAAAAAAAACTGAGGTGTCGGAGCGTTTTTCCAAAAAACCAACACCTGAATTTTAAATGAATTTGTTCCAAGTTCCAACCCACGCACCCTCACTGTATATTACTTCCTCATGAAATATCCAGATAATTTAGCTCTTGACAAAGCTTTGTAAGATATATCAAAATGTTTTGAACAATTTTTTAGTAAGTAAAATTGTGGAAGTTACGATTGACGTTAATATCAATTAAGGATTCATAAAATTTAATTCTTGTTGTAAGAAGCCTCATCTGTCAAAACTTGCCCTAAATACTTTTCAAAATAAATGGAATAACTCTCCTGTACTTATAATGTCGTCACTTTTAGTTAGTAGTAATTAGATTATTTTAAATAACTGTTAGTATGTGTATTTAGAATGTTATTTGATAAATCAATTAATTCTTCAAGGTGAACAAGTGCCAGTTCATTTTCAAGTTTGTCGGTCCTCAACATTAACTTCACTAATTATGTAAGTGTGATGAGAGGAATGCTACCATAATTTATTTTTTATTGAAAAACGCATCATATCCAACTTGCGTGGGTATAAGTCCCTATTTTTAAAATGTTTTGTACTGTAGAAATATGGTATTAATGTTGTTTTTTTCTGAATTTGTGAATTTTTTATAAATGTCAGACCTTTTTTTCGGTTTACAATATAAGAATCGTCTTCTTTGACTGTTTCCAAATTATGCCAATTTCTTGATTCGATTGATGTAGGTTACGTGAACTGCAAATGCATTACACCTATGTCGGTATTGTTTCAACAATTATTCTTTGACTTAGGCTCTTTCATTAAGAAATTTCCGTACTAAATACCTTAATATATTACACTAGTTCCTATGGCCTGGCCAATCGCTTTTATGTATAGTGTATCTACACCTTATTTAGACCGGATGTTGTTTATTGCATTGGACTATTATTCCATGTTCCTATCTGCTTCACCAAATGCAAAATTTTCTATTTATATCTCTAAATCTTGTTCCCTTTGTTTTATTATTAGGCTGCTATTTATTTCAGTTTGTCTTAATTGGTGATACAGGTAGATGTCACTTTCAAGATGTATTAATATCGTGTTGACCTCTGACTTCACTAATACTGAAGATATTCCATTTGACTTTTTGCTACTTTTGCCAATTCCACAAATTTTCGTTGAATTGATAGTATTTGACCATTACATGTTGTTAGATACCCCCTGCTTGACTCATTGTAAGCTGTTTGGGCCTCCGGAAACTGAGAGGAGTTTAGCTCTTTGTCGCCTCAGTAAAACTTGATAGCAGCCAGTCCTTGTGTCATTTACAAACAAAGGTTGTATCATTTGTAATATTTAACAACCGTGGTCTGGCTGAGATTTGAACCTAGTCGTCATTGATCTATCAAATTCAATATTTCAGAATAAAGGAGATCGTTGTACGTAGTTTTGTTCTTGTTTAAGTTCACTTGTAGATCAGCTTCTTCGCAGCTGGAATTGGTTGCTTTCGTGTTTCAACACCACTCTCTATGTTAAAAAAGCTTTTTACTGATGCAGTCTAGTTTAATTTGATGCCAGAATAAGTAATTCGTTTTTGAGCAGACATTTTTAGCCTTGTATAAGAAAACTACCATATAAGTCCTGACAATCTTCAGTTATAGGGCTTTGGTTTTTGTTTTGAGGCCGAAAAAAACAGATTATGCAGCCCTCCTTCATGTATAAGGATGTCCTTATTATCGTGCCAATGTAATTTTTTGAAAGCTTCCATTAAAGCAATAGTAAATAATCCTGGCTAGAGTGGTGCATTGCAAAAAATAATTACCCGAAATTACTCTAGAAACATTCAATCTAAAATGGGATGCAATAAAAATTTACCAACAGGTACAATCTTACATTACAAAGTTAATTATTTCAATGACTACCATGAAAGTATTATTATCTTTTACATTTAGGTGACAAACTTGGTTAATTAGGTAATTCACAATTTGAAAGACCATTATGTGACACCTGGCAAGTCCATTAAACTGTTTCACGTGTTGAATTGCGCTCGATGGATGCCTTTATAGAGAATATTAAGCAACATCGCTAATGACATTATCATATTGATTCGTGACTTTTGACGTTCAAAGTTGCTCCGTTATGTAACAAAGAGAAACACAAAATAATAGTTGATTTGTGTCGCTTGTGGTAGAATTAAGTTATGACAGATTCGCTTAGATAATTTGATTGATAAATGGTTCCCTGAAATCAGAATAATCAACCTGATAAGTGAATTCGACATATTTCAACATTTGTTAACGCCAACATGCAGTGGTGAAAGTAATTAGCTACTATGCCATGCTACAATAATCACATTTAATCTGATCAGTTGTAGAACTTTTTTCTTTTGATTTCGATCAGGATAATTACGAGGATGAAACTATCAGTTAAAAATATATTTATAAATAAACGTAAATCTTTTCTGTCACTAAGACCAACGGCTCACAAAGAAGTCTTACTGTGAATTCTGAATTCAAGTGTGCACAATTTGTTAAACTTTTTAGTTTGTTGTTCTTTCCTTACAAATTTCAAATATGTGGAATTTTATATTTTTTTGTAGTTGCTGCTGAGTGGCTCTCCTCCATTTTTCCTCAGTTTTTATCTCCTACCTAGTTTATTCTTTCAAACTTTTTCTGTTCCACGTTACGACGTACTTCCTTCTCACCAGTGCTTGTAACGGTGGTAAGAATTTTCTCTTTTGTTCAATTTGGCCTTTTGTATATCCTTGTTAATGTTAGGCAATACATTTCTTGTACCGGGTGTGCAGAAAATGAAAATGGAATGGGAGTTAATGTAACATGGTTTAAACTATACAAATCGTTAAATATTTTTGAAGTATGTAAAAAGATGACTATTATGTCTCATTGCTGAAGATCGGAAATATCAAACAGTTTAAAGTTGAGTCCGTATTCTTCTTTGACAGCTACATCAAATGTACCTACCAGAATTCTTAACTTCAATTCCGCGTGATATTTTAAAGGAGTTAAATAGTTATTCTAATCCTGACAAATTTGAGTGAACTATATAGACTCTACTTAGAATTTCATAAATAAGACTGTTTTTGGATGCCGAAAATTTCTTTGTATGCCACATGACACCCATTTATTCACGGAATTGTCTTTTTTTGAGTCCTCTTTCCACCTGCAAAATTTAAGCGAAATATACACAAACGAAGAACTGACGTACTTCCTTGTCACCAGTGCTTGTAACGGTGGTATCAATTTTCTCTTTTGTCCAATTTGGCCTCTTGTATATCCTTGTTAATGTTAGGCAATACATTTCTTGTACCGGGTGTGCAGAAAATGAAAATGGAATCGGAGTTAATGTAACATGGTTTAAACTATACAAATCGTTAAATATTTTTTAAGTATGTAAAAAGATGACTTGCGTCATGGACAAATCTGAAACTATTATGTATCATTGCTGAAGATCGGAAATATCAAACAGTTTAAAGTTGAGTCCGTATTCTTTTTTGACAGCTACATCAAATGTACCTACCAGAATTCTTAACTTCAATTCCGCGTGAGAATTTAAAGGAGTTAAATAGTTATTCTAATCCTGACAAATTTGAGTGAACTATATAGACTCTACTTAAAATTTCATAAATAAGACTGTTTTTGGATGCCGAAAATTTCTTTGTATGCCACATGACACCCATTTATTCACGGAATTGTCTTTTTTTGAGTCCTCTTTCCACCTGCAAAATTTAAGCGAAATATACACAAACGAAGAACTGACGTACTTCCTTCTCACCAGTGCTTGTAACGGTGGTATCAATTTTCTCTTTTGTCCAATTTGGCCTCTTGTATATCCTTGTTAATGTTAGGCAATACATTTCTTGTACCGGGTGTGCAGAAAATGAAAATGGAATCGGAGTTAATGTAACATGGTTTAAACTATACAAATCGTTAAATATTTTTTAAGTATGTAAAAAGATGACTTGCGTCATGGACAAATCTGAAACTATTATGTATCATTGCTGAAGATCGGAAATATCAAACAGTTTAAAGTTGAGTCCGTATTCTTTTTTGACAGCTACATCAAATGTACCTACCAGAATTCTTAACTTCAATTCCGCATGAGATTTTAAAGGAGTTAAATAGTTATTCTAATCCTGACAAATTTGAGTGAACTATATAGACTCTACTTAGAATTTCATAAATAAGACTGTTTTTGGATGCCGAAAATTTCTTTGTATGCCACATGACACCCATTTATTCACGGAATTGTCTTTTTTTGAGTCCTCTTTCCACCTGCAAAATTTAAGCGAAATATACACAAACGAAGAACTGACGTACTTCCTTGTCACCAGTGCTTGTAACGGTGGTATCAATTTTCTCTTTTGTCCAATTTGGCCTCTTGTATATCCTTGTTAATGTTAGGCAATACATTTCTTGTACCGGGTGTGCAGAAAATGAAAATGGAATCGGAGTTAATGTAACATGGTTTAAACTATACAAATCGTTAAATATTTTTTAAGTATGTAAAAAGATGACTTGCGTCATGGACAAATCTGAAACTATTATGTATCATTGCTGAAGATCGGAAATATCAAACAGTTTAAAGTTGAGTCCGTATTCTTTTTTGACAGCTACATCAAATGTACCTACCAGAATTCTTAACTTCAATTCCGCGTGAGATTTTAAAGGAGTTAAATAGTTATTCTAATCCTGACAAATTTGAGTGAACTATATAGACTCTACTTAGAATTTCATAAATAAGACTGTTTTTGGATGCCGAAAATTTCTTTGTATGCCAAATGACACCCATTTATTCACGGAATTGTCTTTTTTTGAGTCCTCTTTCCACCTGCAAAATTTAAGCGAAATATACACAAACGAAGAACTGACGTACTTCCTTGTCACCAGTGCTTGTAACGGTGGTATCAATTTTCTCTTTTGTCCAATTTGGCCTCTTGTATATCCTTGTTAATGTTAGGCAATACATTTCTTGTACCGGGTGTGCAGAAAATGAAAATGGAATCGGAGTTAATGTAACATGGTTTAAACTATACAAATCGTTAAATATTTTTGAAGTATGTAAAAAGATGACTTGCGTCATGGACAAATCTGAAACTATTATGTATCATTGCTGAAGATCGGAAATATCAAACAGTTTAAAGTTGAGTCCGTATTCTTTTTTGACAGCTACATCAAATGTACCTACCAGAATTCTTAACTTCAATTCCGCGTGAGAATTTAAAGGAGTTAAATAGTTATTCTAATCCTGACAAATTTGAGTGAACTATATAGACTCTACTTAAAATTTCATAAATAAGACTGTTTTTGGATGCCGAAAATTTCTTTGTATGCCACATGACACCCATTTATTCACGGAATTGTCTTTTTTTGAGTCCTCTTTCCACCTGCAAAATTTAAGCGAAATATACACAAACGAAGAACTGACGTACTTCCTTCTCACCAGTGCTTGTAACGGTGGTATCAATTTTCTCTTTTGTCCAATTTGGCCTCTTGTATATCCTTGTTAATGTTAGGCAATACATTTCTTGTACCGGGTGTGCAGAAAATGAAAATGGAATCGGAGTTAATGTAACATGGTTTAAACTATACAAATCGTTAAATATTTTTTAAGTATGTAAAAAGATGACTTGCGTCATGGACAAATCTGAAACTATTATGTATCATTGCTGAAGATCGGAAATATCAAACAGTTTAAAGTTGAGTCCGTATTCTTTTTTGACAGCTACATCAAATGTACCTACCAGAATTCTTAACTTCAATTCCGCATGAGATTTTAAAGGAGTTAAATAGTTATTCTAATCCTGACAAATTTGAGTGAACTATATAGACTCTACTTAGAATTTCATAAATAAGACTGTTTTTGGATGCCGAAAATTTCTTTGTATGCCACATGACACCCATTTATTCACGGAATTGTCTTTTTTTGAGTCCTCTTTCCACCTGCAAAATTTAAGCGAAATATACACAAACGAAGAACTGACGTACTTCCTTGTCACCAGTGCTTGTAACGGTGGTATCAATTTTCTCTTTTGTCCAATTTGGCCTCTTTTATATCCTTGTTAATGTTAGGCAATACATTTCTTGTACCGGGTGTGCAGAAAATGAAAATGGAATCGGAGTTAATGTAACATGGTTTAAACTATACAAATCGTTAAATATTTTTTAAGTATGTAAAAAGATGACTTGCGTCATGGACAAATCTGAAACTATTATGTATCATTGCTGAAGATCGGAAATATCAAACAGTTTAAAGTTGAGTCCGTATTCTTTTTTGACAGCTACATCAAATGTACCTACCAGAATTCTTAACTTCAATTCCGCATGAGATTTTAAAGGAGTTAAATAGTTATTCTAATCCTGACAAATTTGAGTGAACTATATAGACTCTACTTAGAATTTCATAAATAAGACTGTTTTTGGATGCCGAAAATTTCACTGTATGCCACATGACACCCATTTATTCGCGGGATTGTCTTTTTTTGAGTCCTGTTTCCACCTGCAAAATTTAAGCGAAATATACACAAACGAAGAACTGACGTACTTCCTTGTCACCAGTGCTTGTAACGGTGGTATCAATTTTCTCTTTTGTCCAATTTGGCCTCTTGTATATCCTTGTTAATGTCAGGCAATACATTTCTTGTACCGGGTGTGCAGAAAATGAAAATGGAATCGGAGTTAATGTAACATGGTTTAAACTATACAAATCGTTAAATATTTTTTAAGTATGTAAAAAGAGGACTTGCGTCATGGACAAATCTGAAACTATTATGTATCATTGCTGAAGATCGGAAATATCAAACAGTTTAAAGTTGAGTCCGTATTCTTTTTTGACAGCTACATCAAATGTACCTACCAGAATTCTTAACTTCAATTCCGCGTGAGATTTTAAAGGAGTTAAATAGTTATTCTAATCCTGACAAATTTGAGTGAACTATATAGACTCTACTTAGAATTTCATAAATAAGACTGTTTTTGGATGCCGAAAATTTCTTTGTATGCCACATGACACCCATTTATTCACGGAATTGTCTTTTTTTGAGTCCTCTTTCCACCTGCAAAATTTAAGCGAAATATACACAAACGAAGAACTGACGTACTTCCTTGTCACCAGTGCTTGTAACGGTGGTATCAATTTTCTCTTTTGTCCAATTTGGCCTCTTGTATATCCTTGTTAATGTTAGGCAATACATTTCTTGTACCGGGTGTGCAGAAAATGAAAATGGAATCGGAGTTAATGTAACATGGTTTAAACTATACAAATCGTTAAATATTTTTGAAGTATGTAAAAAGATGACTATTATGTCTCATTGCTGAAGATCGGAAATATCAAACAGTTTAAAGTTGAGTCCGTATTCTTCTTTGACAGCTACATCAAATGTACCTACCAAAATTCTTAACTTCAATTCCGCGTGATATTTTAAAGGAGTTAAATAGTTATTCTAATCCTGACAAATTTGAGTGAACTATATAGACTCTACTTAGAATTTCATAAATAAGACTGTTTTTGGATGCCGAAAATTTCTTTGTATGCCACATGACACCCATTTATTCACGGAATTGTCTTTTTTTGAGTCCTCTTTCCACCTGCAAAATTTAAGCGAAATATACACAAACGAAGAACTGACGTACTTCCTTGTCACCAGTGCTTTTAACGGTGGTATCAATTTTCTCTTTTGTCCAATTTGGCCTCTTGTATATCCTTGTTAATGTCAGGCAATACATTTCTTGTACCGGGTGTGCAGAAAATGAAAATGGAATCGGAGTTAATGTAACATGGTTTAAACTATACAAATCGTTAAATATTTTTTAAGTATGTAAAAAGATGACTTGCGTCATGGACAAATCTGAAACTATTATGTATCATTGCTGAAGATCGGAAATATCAAACAGTTTAAAGTTGAGTCCGTATTCTTTTTTGACAGCTACATCAAATGTACCTACCAGAATTCTTAACTTCAATTCCGCGTGAGATTTTAAAGGAGTTAAATAGTTATTCTAATCCTGACAAATTTGAGTGAACTATATAGACTCTACTTAGAATTTCATAAATAAGACTGTTTTTGGATGCCGAAAATTTCTTTGTATGCCACATGACACCCATTTATTCGCGGGATTGTCTTTTTTTGAGTCCTGTTTCCACCTGCAAAATTTAAGCGAAATTTGCACAAACGAAGAACTAATAAAAATACATTTTTCTGGATATCGGTCAGGGATGCCCAGAAAATGATGCTCCCTGAGCATTTCCTCTTTCGAAATTTGCATAGGAAAAAACATTTATTTTCTGAAAATGGACAACTACCGTTTTGCCGCTGATAAATGGAAACATAACATACATGTTTAATAGTAATAAATGGAAATTTTGAGGATAAAAATGTTTTGAGGGATAAGGGTTAAGCATTCTACAGAAAAGTATTATGCAGATAAAAATATTAATATGTTTATATCTCATCTCATTAGCCTTCTTGCAGTGGCCTTCCGAGGGGGATTATAGGGATCATGACATATTTGACATATTCACATATCCTACAAATAAAAAATTTACGAGTGTTAAATCAAAAATACATATTCAAAATAATTTTCAAAAATGTGTGACCATTTCTGAATATGGGCCATAATACTACAACAACGAGCTTGTAGTATATTCTTCTTTGTCTTCGAAACTACCATTTCTTTCATCTTCATCTATCCATTCTGCATTATTATCGTCGCTTTAATTTCCTAATATGGATAGTAGCTCTCGAGCTCAACAAGCCCCGATAGGACTAGATTTTATAGGAGGAACAACCTTGGAATTTTCTTTCCATTTTGTGTATATATAGCCTGAGTAGTACAAGTAGTATGAGCCAAAAATCAAGAAATGTAAAAAGTTTATTTGTTAACTGCTAAGTAACGAGTGATATGATTCGTTATACTAAACACAGGAGAACCGTTAAAATATGTGCCTTTGTAAGACAAAATTATAGTATGAGAAAACCTTTGTATATCTTGAAATACTTTCTGTGCTAACAACAACTCATTTATTCAAAGTTTTTGAAATTTTGGGTTTCAAGATTCAATTTTAACCAATTAATCAACTTTTTCATAAGAATAAATTTTATATTTATACAATTTTATATATCCTGGAAATATATTAACAAAAATATAAAGTTTGCAGTCCTACTTCGTAAGAATAAATTTTATATTTATACAATTTTATATATCCTTGAAATATATTAACAAAAATATAAAGTTTCCAGTCCTACTCAGCCCATTAGCAAACAAAAAATTATCCAACCCACCGCCCACCCCGAAAAACTTTTCTGGGTACGGCCTTTAAGCGCTATTTCTATAATATTGGATATACAGAGGAATGGATAGTAACAGACCTCAATGATAGCGACGATGTCGAAAAATAAACCTAAATTATTGTGACTAAAATGTATACGTAAAAATTGTGATGGAAATTCACCCGATCATTGGTGGATTCGGCATTCATCCGATATTTTGGAGAATCCGAAATGTTGTTCGTCTGGCACAACGAGGTCGGCGGCTCGCTTTGATAAGTTCTCGAAGAACTTGTGAGTCATTGAAGGAAATTTCTCGGCGACTGTTTGACCTTCTGCAGAACTCCGAGAAGAAATATATAAATACGAAGAGTTGACAAAAGCATTCATTTCGTATTGGATGGCCATATAGTAAAGATCAGGTGTTCAAGATAAATTCTAAATAGTTCTGTGAATATAAATTGTGTTAAAGTAGTGGCAATACAATATAGTGAGTTGGACTGTGTTTTTAAATAAAGCGAAGAACAGAAGCCGATTGTGTAAATAAAAACATTACTTTGGCTACAGGTGTAGGTGTATTTGTGGAACTTTAGAACTGGAAAATAAATAGACTGACAATGTTTAAACAGGTGAGTTTGGACCAATGGAGAGTGACGGAATTAATACAACGGCTACAAGATGCTCTAATAAGTGAAGGTAATAATCCCGATACTTATTTGTTTGAAGTTTCTGGTAATGGAGAGATGAGTATACTATTAAAAAAATGGAAGGAACTACTTTAGAAGGTAAACTACAAACGTTAGCAGAAAATTCTAAAACCCTAGTAGACAAATTACAAGCTAGAATTCTGGAAAATTAGAAGATAAGCTACAGAAATTACATGAAAATTCGCAAACCTTAGAAGACAAATTACTTGAAAATGCTAAAACCTTGAAGGAATCCTTAGAAGGCCAATTGCTGGAAAGTTCTAAGTCCTTAGAACAAAATTTGAAAAGTATGTTACAGGAAAATTCAGATATGCTGGAAGAGAAAGTAGTCAAGGATGAAGCGCGGATCGAAGAGCTGAAACAGGCGAAAGTTGAAAATGAAACGCGGATGGAAGAGCTAAAGCAGACAATGGTCGAAGAGGTGACACAAACGACAGTCGAAAATAAAACGCAGATAGAAGAGCTAAAACAGATAAAACACAAAATGAAACCTCCCCAATTTGATAGAAAATCGTCGTGGACTACTTATCAACGCCAATTCGAGGCTGCAGCAAAGCTCAACGGATGGTCAGCAGAGGAAAAGGCAATAGCATTAACCCTTGCCTTAAGAGGGGACGTTACAAATATTTTGCAAACGTTGAATAGTTCTGAAAGAAGACTACGAACAACTGGTCGAACATTTAGAACGGAGGTATGGCGAGCCACAGTTGGACTAATTTCTAAATCGTAACGTTTTACACATACTTCAATGGATTTCCCCTTCGGTGGAAGATCCCCATTTGCAATTATTTATTTAATTACAATTATTTCAGTTCTTTATTGTGTCGAATTCAATTTGGATATTTTGTTACGGTTGTTAATTGATTTTCTTATACAATTCGGAAATGTATATGGCCGTTTGTAAAATGCGCCTCAAGTAATTGTGTAAACATTGTGGAATTCGTTTGTTTTTCCAAAGACTGTGAACCATTTAATTCATTCAGCGAAATGTACGTCAAGGCGTACCTCATGCGGAACACTTTTCCGTATTTATGATTGTTAATTTAGCTTTAAATTTTCTTTATACAAACTGAGCTGTATGATATTGACGTGATGTGTGATATAAGAGGCTAATATCGACATAGTCTTGTCAACTTTTGCTGTAGCTGTGTCAGTGTAATTTTTTATTTGAACTGAAGACAGTAAACGTTTCTCCCAAAACAGAAAAAGTGATCTTGTGTAATTAAATATGTGTTGAAAAAACTGTTAGGGGGAGAACATGTGTTTAAGACAAGATTGAAATTATTTATTGTGGTAACAAAGATGGTACGTATATGAAAAGAAATGATGCACTTGATTTTTATTAATGAATTGGACTATATATATATATATATATATATATATATATATAAACTTATAAAATACTCCATGTTTCGATTCCTGCTTTGGAGCCATTATCAAGACACAAAATGACTTACAAGAATTTCAGAGTCTAGATCGAACTCGGCTATCTAGTGAGACTTGGGGAGTAGGAAGATTGAGACCTCGAGTTCGATCTAGACTCTGAAACTTGTTTAATAGTATTCTAATGATGTAAATTATTGTTAATGGGGCAACATCATTTTGTTGAACATATATCATATTGTGGGCGCGAGATAAGTAAAAGAATAATTTTAACTACGGAAAATCATCCCTGTGTTTATATTGAATAACTATGATGTTTTGTTGCGCATTGGATTTGTATGGCTAAATAAAACATGCATGAAACATTTTTGCAATTAAGTTTCGTTCATAGATACTTTATGGGAGAGACATTTATAATTCGCGTATTTTTTGTGCATCAAGTTAAAGGAGAGTATTAACAAGTTATTGGCATATGATTTAGAAATAACACAAAGTGACTTAAGAGAATATATTTCAACCGTTAAATTATTCAGACACATTAATTATTATATTGTTGTTAGATGCATTTTCTTGCACAATAAATAAGCTCCAGAGTTATTATTTTCAACACAAAAACTGCACGGCTTAATTCAAAATTTGCTCAAACCTAGCATTTTCAGATATAAATAAACGTTTCAGTCTGAAAAATACAAAACAACTACGAAACTAGCCGATAAGTAAAAGATGGCTTTCGATTCAATTATAATTTAATTTAACAACTTAAAAAAATGGTTTGCCATTGTTAGTGTGGCTAGTGCAGTAATGTAGTGTTTAGTATAAACATATGAAACTTCACAAGCGCTTTGAATGCAAAATTTTCTCTTGATGACTGTAAAAATGACTGCCAAATTCGTGATATTTTTGTAATCAATTTGTACATACGTGCTATTAAGCTGCGAACTGCTGGTTAACTAAAAGCGTACCTTAATTAAAACAAATTTTAACAAGGAGATGAAAACCATTATAATAATAAAAATTCTCTCCTAAGAATTCCTCACAACTGCGCCAAGGTGGCTCCTGCACTATCTGTTAAGTTTATAATATACTATGTTGTAAAATAAATACTTTAAGACAAACTACTTTTGCATCAGTATTTGCCCAGAATCCAAAATTATGGCAGCAAATCTCGTCGAGCTATAAGTTTTATGACTGTATTAACTATATGGTTACTCATAAACTAAACAAACTCTAAAATGACTCATTTACGGTGAACAGAGTGCGCTAATGAAATTCATTGACCTTAACTTTAAGTGCATCACATTTTAAGTAGTGCTCCTACGTAATTAATTTAGTTGAATTAGTATCACAATAGAGAAAAGGAGGTTCTCCAAGCTGTTTTGGTACGGTTTATGGACTTAATTAGTAACTTTTCAAATATTTATTTTTATTAGAATGATTTCTAAAACTAACATTTCAGTAAAACTCCCAAATTTATGGTAAATTTAAAACCAGAATGAAGAGATTTTTTTCTGAATCAGATACTTTGCTTAAAAAGAAAAGGTGATTAATTATAATTACTTGATATAAACGAGGATTTATACTTCGAATTTAGCATAAAAGTTATCGTAACTCTTCAAACATTTACATGAAATTGCTTTCTAAAGACGCCAAATGTGTTCTACTAACGTCAGCAATGTACTGCATGATCGCAAAATTCTCATAAATCAATGAAAGTGAAACTAATAGCACTTGTTTGGTGAGATTTTGCTATCGATACAGAGAAATTTCTATTTATTTATTGTCTTAACTTGGAAAAACAGTTTGGGAATCTTGAATTCGACACGAGAGCAACATGGTTTAACTACAAAACGTTTTAATTAAATCCTTAGTTTCTTGAGACGGTAAATTAGAAAAAATAGAATTTCCTAAATTGAGAGATGCTCAAAATCTTTCGGGAAATTATGAAAGACAAAATTTTCAGAACAATATTTTTATATACTCTCTTCGAGGTGTCTTTCCTTTGTACGCAAGACAATATATATTATATATAAATATAACATAGATATAAATATAATATATATTGTTTCTGGTCGGGAACCTTCATCAGTTGCGCTTCCCACAATTGAATGTCCTCTCGAACACTTCTTTATGCATTTGATGCATTTCGTTAAATTTGAAGACGCGAGATGTAAGACGGACATCTAGGATTTTCAAGAGTATATATTGTCTCGCGTACAAAGGAATGACACCTCGAAGAGAGTATTCAATATCTCTGACAGGTGAAGTAACCTGAAAATTTTATCGAGACATTCTGTCCTAGGAGTTAAGGGAGAACAGCAATTGCACGCACGGAACGGCTCCAGATTCGGAACCTCTGTGTACTGATTCTCTTGAAAATCCTAGATGTCGGTCTTACATCTCGCGTCTTCAAATATATTTTTATATGTAAAAATGAATGCCAATGTGTAAGTCTTTTATAACTTTGCATATCGTTCATTTGATTGAGTTTAAACGTTGTACATTTTTTATTAGAACTTGTCAGAAAACCTCTAACATACTTACAAGGGTCGATCTAAAATTTTCTTGAGGAAAGGAGATGAAAATTGTGATAATAAAACAAGTTAGCAAAGATTACTGCTTAGACCTGGACTATTTTGGTTTTTAGTGAGGAATTCTTGCCTGCTGTTTAAGGCTTCTGTCACACACGTCCGTCGTCCGCGAAGACGACCACCAACGTTGAAAACTATTAGGATTCAATCTACTAATGAAAAGAGCAAATTTATGGGCATTTCAACACACAAATTTTAACGGTGGTTAGGTGGGTATGTCACCTAACCTCCAATGACTGAACTATTGCGTATGCTTTCTTTCTTTCGGCATTTGCAGATTTGTATTTTTTACTTTTTATTGCACCATTAATCCTTTGGCCTGGCAGTTACTAAAATTTCCTACTAGAAAACGACGCTAAACTGCCGATCCCCTTGCATGGAGTCGCGCTTTTGAGTTACGGACATTTGACGGGTAGGACTGACGAATCGATAAACACTTGAATGAATAATATTAATACCCAACGAAAGCAAACAAGGGTACAAATTGGTCGATAATATCTTTCATCATCGCAAATATATCCATTCATAAAAAACACATTTTAAAGAAAGATACGAACCCAACGTGGGTCGTCATCTTTTGTGGACGACGGACGTCTAAAGACGTGTGAGACAGCACCATAAGATATTAGAACTCAGAACTTCAATACTTTGTATATTAGATTAACTGTTTGTTTTTTCATTTTTTACTATGATTGATTAGACCGATTTTTACATTGGGATATTTAAGTTATTAAGTCAGTTGGGAACTAAGACCAAATTAGATTTTTCGATATGTTTAAAAGCGATGATACCCGAATTAATTTTAATTTGATAATTAAGATCTCATACATTAACCCTATTGCAGGTACTGTTAAAATGTGGATTTCAATTTATTATACGTATTAGAATACTTAAGTCTGTTTAGTTCAAGGTATTCTTGGAAGTACCGAAAAGAAGACTGTAAAAATAATTCTTCCATAAATTTGAAATAATTACCTAGTCAGGGAGGTACCCTTATTAATCCGATTTAGTTAAATTGTCCCTCCTTTCTACAAGGTCCATGTAGTGAGCCAATCTCGGCAATACATTTGGCACTAGCCCCTCTGGTTTTGAATTTGCGCATCATTGCTGTTTGTTGATTGTATATTGCATTTGGTGGCAACACTACTACAGTTGTGATAAGTTATCTAGGGGTGCAGGTTTCAAAAACAGGTAAGACAGGAATCTATTCTTTTTACCTAATATTAATATTATATTTTTAATAGTAATTTTAAATCATATTTAAAACTTTTTTGGCCTAGAATTTTGAATATTTTCATTTTAATATAATGATATAATTTCCTTCAAAATATTTGAGGTAATTCAATATCGGACATTATTTTTTACTCCAATTTTGATTTATTTAATATTTTAAAATATTTCGTTTATTTTTTATGTTATTACTCCCTAACAGTAAATTTTATTTGTTCAGCTTATATCATGACTATCGCTCTAGTAAGTCGAATATTGTAAAATAACACATTTTTTTAATTATGTTATGCTTGTCAAGTTAGTTTTATTTTTTCATGAGTGTAGCGTTATTTCTTTCCATGTGCTTCTGTTATTATTTTTTTTAAATTACACCTATTATTTCCCCGATATTAGTTCAATCTTATACTATGGCGTTTACTAGGTTTTAAACCCCTTACAGTATTGAGTTATTTTTCTTGTCGGCCTGTTGCCCAGACGTCTTGCCGAATGTCCGGCCCATTGTCATTTCCAAGATTTTACTTGGTGGTCTATCTAGGGGTTCTTATTTCTTATAAAGGCACTTTATTATTAGGCGTTTAGTGGGTCTGCAGGTTACTAATGAAGGTTTTTAACATTACTACAAAAATACTCAAAAGTAACTTAATTAAAAAGTCAAATATTTTTCTGCAATTTTTATGTTTTGTTGCGTGTAATGTAATTAAAAAATTGTTGTTTATTACACAGTTATTAATTGTTTTATATAATCTTTAAAATATATTTATTTATTTTTCCAATATCCCAGTTATTTGGTTTTCGTACCATTATAAACTAACTAAATTTTCAATGAAATTAGTTGTCACCCGTAAACAGTTTTTTATTTGTAAATATTACAGTTCATCTTCCTCACAATTAATAAAAATTCGATTTTTCTAAAAAAATGGATTAGATCTAAATCGATAGTTTTTTCATTTTTTATGTTAAAATCTTAAAAATTGATTATTATAAAAAATAATACATTAATGTTATAAATACATTAAAAAAATAACTGAAAAGCATGAAATAATTTTTTCCTACAACAATTAAATACTTTTTATGAAGCCGGTGCCAAGCTAAAGTGAAACTATTTTGGGAAGTATATTTGTAAGTTGTAATTCGCAACTTTACTGTTCAAATTCGACTTTTTGTTTTTGTATTTATTCTACAATTTTTAGTGATGCTCTAGCTTAATTAGATGCAGTTTTCAAATCTAATTAACTTTTTCGATATTGCCTAAAATTAGGTATTTTACTTTTAAGCATCATTTCTTAGTTTGATCAACCTCGTTTACTGTTGACTAGAATAACTTGTTTTCTTAATATGTATATGTATTAAGAAAATTTTGTATATGATGAACTTAGGTGGATCCACTATATTGTAGACGATCTGAGTATCATCATTCTTTAGGTCTGTTATATACTGACATTGATTTAATAGTCTCCTCTCCGCGGAATTTTATAATAAACTGTCATACAGTTTTAATTGATATAGCATAATATGACGTAGTTTACAATTGTAATAAACTGTGTCTGATAACAATATGAGTTATTATTAAAAATAAAGGTACTTAACTTAAACAAAATTTATATTCTTTATCAAACCTAGTACACAATTTGGAAAAGAGACATGAAGATTTATTATACAATTTTTAGTGATGCGGCATAATTAGATGTATTTTATAATTAATATTACTTCTGTTTGATAAGGATTTTATATATTATGAAAAATAACGGTATTTTACTTTTCAACAAAATTCATATTTGCTGACAAACCTGTTATACAGTTGAAAAAGTGACATGTAATGATTACAGTATACGTTTCTAACCATGCAAATATTTTTATGAAGAATAACTTTTTCTAGAAATAATATTCATATGAACGTTATTCGTTTGACTGCAACTTATGAAAACACACTATATATAGAAACCAACTGAAAATCTTGAATTTAGTTTTAATCACCTTTCAATTTCTTAAAATTTTTAATAATACAGCACCATTGCAGTTTTCAATTCTAATAAAATTTGTTTGATTACAATTTGAGATATTATAAAAAAATAAGAGTAATTGATAAAGTTTTTGAAACCTATTATATGGTTGGAAAAGTTACACAAATACTTATACATTTTTTAGTGCAATAACATAAGTAGATGCAGTTTTTAATGCTAATTACTTATATTTGATAACAATTTTAGATATTAACAGAAATAGATACTTCACTTTCAGTGAAAATGCTTATTGGATGACAAACCTCGTCTACAGTTAAAAAAGTGACATGGAATGATTACAGTGTACGTTTTAGACCATTCACTTCGGGATATCCCGTAACTAATTCAATTTCTTTTCAATTTATCCCATGTTCCGAATAGAAAAAATTCCATATTTTTAATATCAGCGACTCCGTCAAAACTTACTGAATAAGAAAGTCGGTAAAAAAGTTTTTCACCATGTTCTAAGAGCTATGTTATTGAAAAAAAATATGGGTCCAGGATATACGGTCCAAATTCCTTGAGCAGTTTGCGAATAATCGTAACAAACAGTAAAAAAACATGAATGCAGACAGACGAATTGAGAACCTCCTTCTTTTTGAAGTCTGTTAAAAATTGATTATTCGTTGACATCACTGCTATTTTTCACATTATAAAATTGGAATTCTGGGAATTGTAGGCAATTGCCCACGGTTTTAAAAGATATATTTTTCATTTCCTCTATCTGCATTTGTTTTTCGGACATTCCCGAAAAACAAATTATTTATAATTTTTTGCGACTCTACATTTACCACGAGTACTCCTGGTATTTCTTCTTTCCTCGTCTGCATTTCAAAGTTTCTGGAGCCCTATATTTGGGTCTAATTTTTTTTCTTCTTTTATTTATATGTATAGAAATTGTCTTAAAATTTATTTTTCGCAACGCAAGCCAAATGTTACACCAAAACAAAAATTTTTCTCCCAAAAAATTTGTCGGAGAATTTCAGTTTGTAAATAACCAAAAATTTATTGTGTACGCCTGGCTGGCCTGATGTCATGTGGTTTAACGGGCTCGTGAAAATGAAACATAAACAAACAATTTTGAATATTTCGCGACATTTGTTTAGTTATCAAACAAAAACTGAGGTGTTAACTGTTGGTGATTCGGCTGCCAATTAAATTATTGTGTACTACCTCTTTAATTAAATTTGAATATCTAATAAATTAATCGCGGCTTTTAAATAAATTGGAATAATTTGTTGACGTGAAGGTGACATTGATTTGAATATATCTCATCATGATATTTATAATCCACGGCTTGGCATCAACTCAACTAGGTAGGGTCATTGTTATAATAGATCAATTATATTCTGTTTATTTTGTCGTTTGTTTACTGTATTGTTACTGTTTGGAACCTTTCTGTGACTTTGAGCATGTTACAATTATTAAGTGTTATAGAAGGTCTTGGGGACAACATTCATTTTAGGAATACACAGGTATGCAGAAATATTTTAACATTCTTTGATTTAAAAATCTGCGTGCTTATGACCATACTATAGAACTTTAACATACTGGACAAATCCAAAACAATATTAACTTTAACAATTCTTGTTTTATTTATTGTAGAATAATGAACACAATTATAAAAACGTTGTAAACATGTCTTAAATGACTTGAGACTAATAATAAAAGTGCCAATAAGTTTACTATCATCAAAATAGCGACAACAACAACAAATTTATTAATATTTATAATCAACCATCATAATTTATTCAAAAAATAATTTAATCATAAATTCAGTTTTTAAAGAAAACCGAATTAAACTAATTTGAAGAGTATTAAAACTTTTAAATTTAAAGAAAACATAAAACGAAACAAATTTTCAATGTAAATAATTAAAATAAATGACGGAAGAATCTCCTTCCATTCTATCTAACAATAAAATCAAAATGCATACCTGCTGAGAAAAAATGAAAAAAATATTTGGAACTGTGCCAAAGACATTTGATTTTTTTTTTTGAAATTACTAGTGGGGGTGTACCAAATGTTGGAGATGATTTTTCAATACTTTCCAGTTGTTATGCATGTATACTTTTTACTATACCAAGTGTGCCACTATTCTATATGAATATATATTCTTATAGTTAACGAAATAGACAAAGAATTTCAAGTAATTTAAAAAAATACTTAGGCTTTTAGTTATATTAAAGATTTCTAAGGTTAAAACTATGTTGAATTTGCTCCTGTACATTATATACCTACGAGGCGTGTTTTTTAAGTAAGTTTCGTTTTGCAACACGGCTGCCGCTACGTTGTGGTCGGCATTCTGAGCATGCGCACTGACGCCATTATAGTCTGATTATTCTTTGTTTACGTTGTTTACTGTTTGTTTAAGATGCCTCCGATGATCGTGAGTCCCGCCGACTGTGAAGTACGTTCTGTTATAAGATTTATTAGTGCCAAAGGGCTAAAACCGATCGATATTCATCGTGAGATCTGTGCAATTTACGGACAAAACTTTATGACTGATGGATGGGAAGAAAATGGGTGAGAGCATTTAAAGATGGCCGCACAAATGTGCAAGATGAACAACGGAGTGGACCTTCTTTGGTCATTAATGAAAATTTGGTGCAGCAAGTGGACCATAAGGTGAGAGAAAACAGATACTTTACGATTTCCTGCTTCTGTGATGACTTTCCTAATGTTGAATTACTGAAAATTGTGCTCACCGAGGTGCAGAAAACCAAACGTCTAGGCAGTGCATTGACTTTCCTTGAGCGGTACCGCAACGACGGTGATGATTCTTAAGCCAAATTGTTACGAGCGATGAAACATGTGTGAACTACGTCACCCCAGAAGCAAAGCAACAGTCCATGGAATGGCGGCATTCAGATTCACCCAGAAAAGTGAAGTTTAAGTAAACAGTGTCAGCCCGGAAAATCATCTGCACGGTTTTTTGGGACAGAAAAGAAGTGTTGATTGTGGAACTTCTGCCTCGTAATGAGACAATCAATGCAGCAACTTACTGTAAGACATTGAACAATCTGCGCCGTTCAATCCAGAACAAAAGACGTGGCAATTTCAGCAAGGGCATGCCTGTCCGCATGTGGCTAATGGCTAATCAGACCAAAGATATCACATCTTTTTAATGGGAAACTGTAAACCATCCTCCATATAGCCCTGATCCTGCACCTGAAGAAACACTTGTGCGGTCAGCGTCTTCAAGACAATGACGAACTCAAAACAGTTGTGATGCATTGGGTAACAAGTCAGGCGGCAGACTTTTATGAGGAGGATATTCAGAAACTGGTACAACGTTATGACAAGAGAACATTGAAGGAAATTATGTAGAAAAGTAGATGAATGTAGAGCTTTCATGTAAAAAGTAAAATAATAGCAACTTGACTTATTATTATTTAGTTTGAATCCTTCGCATTGCTTGAGAAAAACTTACCCTGGTGCAAATGGTATGCATAAGACTACGTCCTATATATTTTGAAACTTATCAAATTTATTAGAAACCGATCATCGACATATCAAAATTAAAGAATGTATAAGCCAACTAAATATATATTTTTTTAATTTTCGGATATTTATCCTTTTAAATCTCTCGTACATCAAAATTACAAAATCACTGGAAATTGAATCAAAATGTTTGCAGTGTACTCCTCACTTCTTTTTTGTAACACATAAATATTTGAAAGTTTTAATTGAATAAAGTGTAGTAGGGTCAAAATTGCCCGGATTACTCTCTTAGAGAAATCATTTCTCAAAAAAATATACAGTGATGGGCAAATGTGTGGAACCAAGCAAATATCACTGGAATTATTAGAGATATCAAAATGAAATTTGGAACTTGGATACTGCAGTAGATTGCCTATTTGTTTCTATTTTTTTTTACAATTTTGAACTTCCTGTTTTATCGGAAGTAATGTCGATTTTAAAATTTGCAATGAAACACCCTTATAGTATTTTAGTTTCTGATGAAAGATTTTATTGCGAGTACAAAAATATCGGGTTTGATATTGTTTACTTCAATACCTACCGAGATATTAACAGAAAAGTAATTAAGAAAAGGAAAAATCTAATATCCATTAAAGAAATACATAATCATAATTATTAACTAAATCTAAGTGATTTTCAAAACATTGAAACTTAACTAAACTTAATGTATTAGATGCTCAAACTGAGCACCGTTTACTTCTTGACAATAAGCAAGTCGGTTTTTAAATTCTCTAGTAACATTAGCTAATACTTCTGGTGTAATTCTCTGGATGTCTTGAGTTATTCTTGCAGTTAATTCTTGCAAATTATTTGGTCTATCAACATAAACCTTAGACTTTAAGTAATCCCACAGAAAATAGTCTAGCGGATTAAGGTCGGCACTTCGTGCAGGCCATTCATAATACCCCTTCTTCCAATCCATCTGTGATGAAATGTCCTATCTAAATGTCTATCTCGAACAATGCGAGAGTAATGGGGTGGTGCTCCATCCTGCTGAAACCAGATATTATTTGGTAATTGTCCATTTACCTCCAATTCCGTAATAACTTGTGTGTCCAAGAGCTGTAAATACCTATAATCGTTTAAAGTTTCTTTTGTAGGAAGAAGGGTCCCACGATTCTGTTGTTATAAATGCCGACCCAAACGTTCAATTTTTGGGGATGTTGTGTATGAGCATCTTGTACCCAATTAGGATTACTTTGCGACCAATAGCGGCAGTTAACAAAATGTAGCCTCGTCTGAAAACACCACATTTCTTATAAAATTATTATCACGGTTACAAATATCCATAATCGTTTCACAAAATTGCAAACGTCTGTCGAAGTCGCCTTCGGAGAGTTCTTGAACGAGGCGAATTTTGTATGGATGTTTTTTTCTCGCCTTAATATCCTTCCTACTGAACGACGGCTAATTCCATGCATATTGGCGAGGTCGGTAGTGGATAAGTGAGGATTTTCTTCCAAAGATATAGCAACATTTTGAGCTACACCTTCATTCCTTGCACTTTTTACCCGTCCACTTTTTGGTACATTGCTAACTGTTCCACTTGTGTCGTACCTTCGGAAAAGTTTTCGTCACTACTGAACGGGATATTTATATTCAGATGAACAGTGTTAAAAAGGTCACAAACTTCTTGATGCGTCCTCTTCCTCTCCCCATACCCAATCATCATTAGTATTTCTATTCTTTCTCTTTCACTTAATTCGGCCATTTTACGATCAAATTAAAACAATAGAATCTTTTTACGTTCAAATAAAAAAAACTAATAACTTATTTTGACAACTACTGTCACTTCTGCAATGAATTTCATGGACTACTACTTGATTCAGATTTAATTTGTGCCTGACTTAAACAAACGCACGTGTATTCGACTATGGAACAAGCAGTGCTGTTGCCTATATGCCCTTTGTTAAGCACAATTTTTTGTGTTAGCCAAATAAATAGATTAGACTGTCAAATTTACTTTCTATAAAAAAATTGCGCCACATCACTTTGTCCCATTCAAATTTTCAATATTTATCTATTACAGAAATGAAGTGAGAGAAAACACCAATCAGGAGTTAAAATAATTAAGGAGCTCCATAACAATTATTTAGAAATTACTTATTAATACCTTTACGATACAAAAACTAGCTTCGTACTAAATGATTTATAAACAAAGCTGTTAATAATTACATAAAGATCACTGATGTAGATTTGATGATATTATTTCGTTCACAGGCCAGATAAGTGAGCAATTCACTCAATTAATACTTTCCTTAAATATTGTTTACCCACAAAACGTGTCTAAAGAAGTTTCACTTAAAAAAATCAATTAATTTGTACTGCTGTGTATCCCCATGTTATTAGTTATCTTGCAAGATTAGGGCTACTTATCCCTAAGTTCAGAAACAAGTAAGCTTAGTCTCCGGCGTGTAATGTGATATAACATATATCGCAGTGTTTGTACAGTTTCATTTTTACTACAACCCCATAAATTTTATTTATTGCATCTATAAAGGAGCACTGCTGTAGATGATAATGTTGTCGTTGAGTGTTAGTGGAAATGTCTTTTCATTGGCAATATTTTCTGGTCGCTCTACTGTGAATATATCCGTGCTAATGTAAGCGTTATTATTCTTTGAGTGTTATGGCCGTATACGGTTACAGTTCTTTTATAGGTTTCCTAACGATTATATTTTTAAAAATATGTCATCACAAAATTTTTTGAGGGTACATAACATCCAAGTACGCTGAATCCTTTATAAGGATGTTCAGATGTTGATCCTCAATAATCTCAATATTCTCGGAACACAATTCGTTATCAATTCAGTTCTACTCAAGAGTGCATGCCTGATTCAGAACTAGTAAAAAAAATATGTGTGTACCGCGAATGCTTTTGGAACTAATTCAGTATCAGAGAAACGTTATATGGTCAACCAAACTTCCGGATAGTCTAATTATTTAGTAGTGACATAATTTTTAGATCAATTCCAGATATTCTCCAATATATAAAAAACAATTATGTTTTACAGTATAGTTTTAATTTATATTCAAATTTTGTTTACTGTTTTCTTTCACATAAACGGGTAATACGTATGTACAATTAACACAAAAAAACAAATGATAGATGAACAAAGTATTTTTGATAAATTAATTAATATATATGCACATGCCAAGATAATAATGTTTATGTTAGTTTTAACATAAACATTTAAATTTAATTAAACAAAAATGTGGGGGATTTAGTAACATTGTAAATATTTCAATTTGTAAACGTGTAAAGGCGAATTGTTTTTATAAACTCCGATATATTAACAATGGGCGCTTACCAATGTCATACAAAAATTTTGGACGAAGGTGATATCTCGCTGAATGCTCGAGATGTACTGTCTACAACGAGAGGCTATTGAAACATAGAAACATCCAAGCAATTTCAACGGAAAGGAAGAGGGTCTTAAGGTGAACAGAATATGGCATCCTGCACTACAGCGAGCGAAACACCAGCCACCTGTTAGACGCACAGTCCCTGCCCATTATATCTTCAAAGCCCAATCAAAGCCCGCTACACCCTCTGTCACCTATAAATATCAGTGCTCCACCGCTCAGGGGTCCTATTTGTCTCAAACATTCAGCGAGATATCACCTTTGTCCGCGCCGCTGAAGCACAATCCATTCAGATTGGCCGTGAAAGCCTACATACATTGATAAAGATAATAGTTCTGTCTAAGGAATCGCTTAGGTACATAGTAAAGAAGTCGCTACATTGTTGTTAACAAGTTTAGAGTCGAAAGTAATATCAATTCTCTTAACAGGTTTTATAGTCACAAATCAACTAATGTACAGCCTGGTAACTCTGGACATGAGAATGATTAAGCAAACATTTCCGACGATTTTGGAGTAATTTGATTTGGAGTTCCACAAATATTTGAACAGTAAGATAAAATAGAACAGATCAAACAATTTATAATTTCATAAAGTTTTTGTTCATTGGCAAATAAGGAAAATTCAACATATTTAATTTGACTTAAATCGTTGATAAAAAGTATGAATAAAAAAGGGCCAAGGTAGGAACCTTGAGACACTTCCTATGTAGTGGAAAGTAGTTAAAAAGTGCAGTTTTGAACCATGGGTACCCACTAATTAAAAGGGATCTAAGCCATGAAAGTAACTAACATCAACATTTGTGAATTTGAAGACGTTCATCTAAAACTTCTGGAAAGAGCTCTTTCAATCTTCTGTATTTATGATGTATCCTTCCTCCTCAGTTGTTGGAAGCAGGTGATCTCTCCTGGTTTCTCGATGTCACGTGCCCTTTTTAGATTCGGATATTTAGCCCCTGTGAAGTCTCCTGTCTATTACTAGGAAAAACCTGTGTGTTTTGTTAGCATTTCTGGTTTCAAGGTCGAGGTTCTCCAGCCGTAGAATTGATTGATCAAATACTTCCTTTTTGACAAGAGATGCCATTTTAGACTTGTAGAGTCATCCAGGTTCCTTCTATTAGTCTTTGGAAGTAGCGAGCCCGAAGTATGGTTTACATGATAACGTCCCGAGAAGTGTGAAAATTGTATCCATTACATTGAGTGAACTACGGAAACCAGCCTGCTCTCGTAGCTGATATGAATCCATTGTATTTTATGATAGTCGGATACACATAGCTCACTACTGGTAGGATAAGTGTTATTGAGTTCTTGTGCATTGGGACGAGACCAGTTGGTTAAGGAAGTTTAAAGCGAAAAATAAACTTATTGTCAAACTTTTATTATTATTCCTAAATGGATCGGAGACATAGCATACGTAACAATATAGAAATAGTACATTTGTAGGTATTTCCATGTTAGGGTCCATTAGATAAAAATGTTCCCTAAGCACAAATCAAAATTTCAAGTTGCCCTTCCTGTTTAGTGGCAACATTAATGAGTTGAGGCCATAGAAAAAACGAGGTTGATAGTTATATACTGTGGTTACTTGTTCGTCGAATACTATTTTCGCATATATATGCTACTTGTTGTTTTCTCTAAACTCAATTATCTGTTATTATGCAATAAATGACAAGTAAATTATAACAATTAGTGATCAATTAAATAGCAGGTAAATTTAGACTACAACTATATATTTTTAGCACTCCTATACCCGAGAACTTATAATGTTTCGCGATAACATTACGAGGTGATAAAATGATTTTTTTATTGTTGAGAACACAGAAGAAATTATATAATAACAGAAAATTATTTCTGGTGTCCATCCGAACGTGGATACTTAATAAAATCAGGATCCTTCAAATTGGGTGATGAGTAAGAATTATATTTATTCATATATAAGTTATTTGTTAATTTATTGTTTTTTTACAAATGCAACTAGCGCAAACGTAATTATCGATATACGTTGATAAATAGCACCAAGTATTCTGTGACTATTCGCTGATTGGAAGTAAAATACTTATTATCTATAATTTATTTTGGAATTTGAATTTGTCAACCAGGTGTAACAATTTGGGGTTGAACAAATACATTTTATTAAATGTATCGCATTTGTTAGGCTATTTAAATAAAATAGGTTAATTAATTTATTTTTGTGTTAAATCTTTCTAATCTAATTAAAAACGTCAACTAGTGTAAATGTTAAAATTCGCTACTGTTGGAGCCTGCAGAATTAACCACAACACTCATTTTGAACATAAAGGTTATAAATAAACGTAAATAATGTTTACAGAACATCTTTTTCTTATGTGGTTAAAAGCCTGGTTAAACTAGGTATTTTTTGAGATCTGGAAAGAAATTATACGTTTTTTTATTGAACAAAATAAATGTCTAAATTTTAGTTATTTTCAATTTAGTATAATAACTATAAGCAAATTTTTCGGTTCCTTCTTTTACTGATTTCAAAAAGAGGCAGGTTCTTAATGATTTTTATGTGTGTTCAGCGATTACTCGTAACCCTCTCTAGGGATTTGAATAATTTAGACTGGATTCTGTTTAGGGGGATCTCAAAGTGGTCCCATATGTTTTTCAAGGACATAGCTTATACCGTTTTTTAGAAAATCGGTAAAAGCTTTTGTGAACGCCAGTATCAAAAAAAAAAAGAAACGGTGTCTGTTCGGATCCTGGGGTTTTAAATTGAAAATCACAACAACTCAGTTAATCAGACTCCGAGATGGAGGTTCTCAATTGGTCTCTATATAAGTTTAACTCAAATTGAAAACTTTCTTTTGAATAATATTTAGCAAAAAAGTTATTATCCATAATACGATTTGCATGGTCGGAAACGTATACCGTAATCATACATGGCAAATTTATACGAGGTCTATTAGCAAATATAAATGTTGCTTCTTTATTTCTAATAATATCTAAAATTGTTGTCAAATAGAAGTACTTAGAATTAAAAACTGCATCTAATTGTGTGATTATCAATATAAATTGTATAGTAAAGATGCATGTCACTTTTTCAACTGTATACTAGGTTTGACAAAAAATAAGCTTAAAAGTGAAGTACCTTTATTAATCAACACGCTTTTATTAGGTTGACGTATCTATGTAACAGACACTTTCAACGTAATTTTCACCTCCTTAAAGAATTCTGATTAACTAGAAAATTGGCAGACGTGTCAAGGGCCGATGACAATACAATTCTTTGAGTTGAATTTTCCCGTTTGATGTCTTTTTGTCACTGTTCTGGCCTAAATGCCAAATTCGTCTATTAACGCTGTGTTTGCCGTCTAGTTGGCAGTAGTAGAACTTGCGGTAATGAAATGAAAACCCAAACATGAAGTAAACTTGAATATAGTTAAAAACGAAAAATATTTTTTTTCGATTCTGAGTACAAAGCGTGGGGTGCTTGAAATATTAAATTTTACAATTATTCTATTGGCAACTATTTAAGAGAGGAGAAGTTATGCAAATATAGTGAAATGCACCCCACGCTTTTTACTCTGAATCGAATTATTCTGTTAATAACTTAAATTTTATTATATTTTTATTTTGAGGTAATTAATCATGATTGATTGTACTGCTGTAATATAAACTGTTCATAATTAAAAATTATTTTCTACTTTTTCGTTCGGTTTGCTAATAAGTTTTTTAAGGTATAATTATTTTTCATATCTCTTCTTCTACTACTACAAAGGTGCCCTTAGGCCAAACGTTTTAGAGCTACAATGGCCTTCGTCCTTACGACCTTATTGACCAGATTCAAGTGAATATTAATTATATACAAAACTATATAAAGGGCAGGGCAACCTAGAACTTCCGGCTATATCACTAAAAGAATCTCAAATCGTCTACAATACAGTGGGGCCACCTAAGTTGGAACTATATGCAAAACTTTCTTAATACATATAAATGTATAAAACAAGTAAACGAGATTGGTCAACATAATGAAGGTTGCTGAAAATGACAATACCTCATTTTTGACAATATCGAAAAAGTCAATTAGACTTGAAAACTGTATCCAATTAAGAAATTACATAACTTAAAATTTTAAAATATAGCCAACTCAAAATAGAGTTCTGCTCAACTATTTCTCTTAGGCTCAGTTTCAGTAGCCACCTTATAATGCTGCAAATTGAAGATTTATTAATGTGTAGTATTAATGGTAAGGTGTCATTTAATTCGTTAACTCTTTTGTATATTTTTGTAATTTTGTTATCTTATATATTATAATTAAAATTTTTAACAATGCCATAGTTAAACACAGAATAAGTGTATAAGGATAACAAAATTTTTCCATTTCAAAGATACCAAGTGTTCTGTGATTTGTGAATTTACTCAGTCAATGAAAATTGATCAATACATCATTATAGAGTGCATGACTATAAAATCTATAAAGTCTATAAAATAGATGAAATTATGATTATACTGAATTACAAATCGGTGGAGCAGACAACTTTGCTAATTTGGTGATAGCAAATTTGTCAAATTATTTAAATATAAAATTTTTCAATAACTGGTGCCTTGAAAAATATTAGAAAATCTATTTTATTTTAGTTCAAATTACTGTGTATGCCACTTTGTTGGTATTTGTATAATAGTTTACTTTGATGCTTTTTTGTATACCCGATGGGCTAGTCGTTACCTCTACTCTGCATGTAGGTGCTAAAGTGCTTTGTTAAGAAGCTGTCGCTTTAAAAATATGAGAACTAACATATTTTAGCACAATTTCTTGCAATTATGACGCCCCCAATCGGCTTATCAGTTTGGATTACATATCACAGTCAGAACAATCAGACAATAACGTCGCTTGTTGTCACCCCTTATATTGAACCATCAAACTATGTAGTGTAACAGTTTCCCGAAAATAAATTAAGGAGAGTATACAACCTCGCAACATGATCACGTTTTATTTGTGAATCATATAATTGTTTTATATAATTTTGTACAACTAAACGATTAACGACAGATACTTAAATGCTACAGTGTTTATTATGCTTAATAAAGATTAGTATAATAAAAGTGAAGTCAGTATTTTAACAGATAGCGACTACATCATTACATTTTTTAAGTTTTGACGTCAAAAGTTTTACGTAAATTGAAAAAGATGGAACCTGTGAAGATTTCAATGTATATCCGCTTCAGAGAAGGAAACTGTTTTTATAAATATTGAACAGGTTATGTTTGAATCAGTAGGGTGTGTAAGAGAGATAAAGAGAGTGAACTTATTAATAAGTGTAGTGCCTTTAGTGATATTAGGTCCTGCTTGTATTAAAATGTGAGTCAAGCAAAAATTATTTCACTCCAGTACCATTAGATTTTTTCTTGTGGGGTTTCCTTAAATTGACGGTGTGGTACATGAAACTACAACTATTTGTGGCATACGCCAAAGAATTGTAGAAGAATATAACTCTGTTACTAGGGAAGACCAACAAAGTAGGCTATACGGCTAACAACAGGTTAATGAACATGTTGAACACATTTTAACTAGAATTTTGAAAATTTATTATTTGAACTTAATAATGTAATAAGTCTCGTATCGTCATCTTAAATTATTATTGTAATATATTCTTGAAATCAGATTTTTATAACCTTTTCTGAAATTTATTTGTGGCAACTTGTAGATTTTTTATGAATTTTAGGGAAATATCAAGTGTGGTGTTGATCCTCTAGAAAATACATTCAAATGAAGTGTCACACATCTCCCTTCACTATTAAAAAAATGAGAGCGTGGCTATCTTACGGGGGATTATCAGAAAGCCAAAACTTTTAAACTCGGGATAAGTTTAAAAATTTAATTGTCTGACATTTTATTAATTTTTGAAATGGATGGGTTCACAAGTTGGTACGACTTAATCCCGTCACGTTGTGAACAATACTAGTGTTCAAATAAAAATGTGGGTTGCTGGAACATTAAAATTTAATTTTGGGACACTCTATATTATGAGTAGAAATGGGAATTTTATCGCATCGGCATGGATTTTCGAGGACCTTGTCTGTTCATGCACGTTGATTAGTTTTTGGGTATACCTAATGTATTTTTTGCTTTTTAATATATTTTTCCTCATTAGGAAGAATGCCTGACGCATTTTATTGTCTTTCTATCGATCAAAATATTGCCCTTTAATAGTCAGTGATATAACAGCCTTGTGTTGGCGGAAACAATTCTACATCCGTTCAAGGCTTTACGCATGCACTCTATATGAAGGTGGTCCCGTAGCAAAATATTCTAGTCTGCAATTAAGGGTTCAGCATTGTATATGTCGAGCTGGTGGAAGATCCATTCGTGATCGATAATCTTGGTTATAAATTCAAAGTTAGAGTTCACAGTTCGATTTGGAATTGATTCTTAACCACGCGTTCGCATCTCTGAGTGTATTATTTGTGTTGAACTCATCTTGAGCGCATTGGGTGAGCAAACTTTATATTTTAGAACTAAATAATTGAACTGAATGTCTTAAAATATTTATTTATTGCTAAATTGAGATGATAAAAGTACCGTTATTACTAATTTTTGTTCGTTTATCGCTTTTAGTTTGCATGTTCTTTTGGAAAAGTGTTATACAACATGTCCAATACACTGGGCCAAAAAAAACGAGTAAATTTTTTTTACTGTAAAATTGTTGTTTATGATGACAAAAAAAAGTTTTCCTGAAATTTTGAGCCCTTAATAAAAATATTAAGTGGTGCATCATCGCAATTGTTCATTTTTGCAAGAAATTCGGACTTAATCAATTTGAAATTTATTGTCAAATCTCATATCCTCATAAATTTATGATACAAGTGGAAAAAGTTATGTCTGACTCGAAATAAACGGTAAAATATTTTTGAATTTAAATTTTACATCGATTAATAAATAAATGAGTGAAATTAACGAAAAATGTTAAGAGACCTTTTTTGTAGAGCATTACATTTCCTTTAAGAATTATCACTGATCTCATAAACATATTGATATTTAAAGGCGTTTTGAGAATACCGAATACAAAGAAAAATTTGAAAAAGTAAACCAATGTTTGCGGCTTGATTACAGAGAAAGGGCTCGTCCTCCGAAAATTTACTAAGAGAGCTGTTATGTGGGGAATTTAATTTCCTACAAGGTCATTGATTTTTTTTGCAAAAAAGGCGCTAACTGTTAAAAAATGAACAATTGCGATGATGCACCACTTAATAATATTGTTAATAAAGGCTTAAAATTTGAGGAAATTTTTTTTTGGTCATCATTAACAATAATTTTACAGTACCGTTATTTTTTTTTTCACCCAGTCTAATGTCCATAGTAAGAATGGAGCAGCATGAAGTTCTTGAAAGCATTACGGAAGTTGTTAAATCATGTTGCTAGTAGGTTATTATATCATTTTTATGATTTTTGTTTTCCAAATTTAATATTAAAAAAAAAATACGTAAAATTTTGGATTCGCAGACAACCAGTATTTGTTACGTAGGTTATTTGGGCATGTAGATGTCAGTGATTTTTGTATTGTAACTGGGAAAACTAATCTAGCATGTTTAGAGAGATTCTACTAATGTCGACAGTAAACCCTCAAAAAATATCCATTTGACTTTAATCTTTAGGAATATCAATTATAGTACTCATAATGAAATCAAAATCTTTGATGATACCCAGAATTATCCCAATGTTTCTTTTCTCCAGTTGATAACGTTAATTGCTAGCCAAACTAAATAATCTTTTCAATGTTTGTTATAGAATCCGCAAGAGATGCCAGTTTCCCCTAGTCCGTAGGTTTCAACTGGATTCTGTTGTGAATTTAAGCTCTCAGTAATATCTTAAATGTGTTCTGTTAGTATTTCAGGTTTCAGTCACGCTTTTTTAAATAAATTTTTGACAAAATTTTAGTTTTTGCAAATGAGCTACAACCTTTTGATATACAGATATATTCAAATTACACAGGTGAAATTAATTTAATTTAACACTAGTAAAATTTATAATGAAAATAAACGTTATGCAAAAATAGAGTTCGTTGAAACACCAAGCAGAAACTCTAATTTTATCATGACAAAAATTTGGTCATATAAAAACATGAGAAGACTACAAAATATGTCACACTGTTCAGTTATTAAAAAAATACCATTGGATTTTTTGGTTGTGATTATTTAAAAACAAAGTTGATGATTGTTTCTCAGACATGTAAAGAAAATGAATGATAATGCCATTATAAGGAATTCAAATAGTGACGACAGCGAAGTTTTGAAATTTTTTAACAAAATTTAAAAACTTTTTAAAATTGCATTTTGTGTAATTTAACGATATTTCGACAGTTTACATACATATTTCATCCCCATCATTATTTAAATAAACTGGTTTTCTTGCAAAGCAATTTGCTAGTGCAAATAATATAACTAATATGCATAGGCGTAGTCAGGGCAGTTTCTCGAGGGGGGGATAGAACTTCTCTTCGCTATGACCACTTAGCAACAACTGTAAATCAGATGAATGAAGAAGGGTGTGCTTAATTTGCCACCCCAGCGTATATATATATATATGATTTTTATGGTGGATTATTGTATGTTGATGTAAGAATCATTCATGGTTTTAAAATTTATAATTGTTAATATCTGAATCAATTCAAGATGTTCACATTCTAACAATTATTTTCGTATGTTTTATAAAGGAAGGTAATTGTTTATAATAATAATAATGATAATGCCCCGTGTGGTGTCCGGGTTAGAATAGCACCATGGTATCTACCGCCTGACGTATGAGGCGACTAAAGGAGCAGCTGTCCGCTGACCTACTACCTAGCCTTCCTCCCTTCCCCAAAACCCGCACGGGATGATCTGGTTTAAATCATTTCATCTGGGAACTGACAACCCCACGGTTCCGAGTTACCCGGGTCACCAGGGTTAATTGGTGGCACCACCCATGAAAATGGAGTTACGGAGTAGAGGCCTCGGAAAAGAGCCGCTGCCTGGGGATCGCCAGGGCATATCTGGAGCCGGCGCTGGACATGACAGCATGCGGGACGTCGGTGGCAGGGTGCTGAGGAGGCGGGCCCCTGTCGTCCAAAGAGATACAGCCCAAGAACCAGAACAACATTCAACAATACAGTCACAGCAACAACGTGACCATCACCAACGGAGTCAAACGAGAACGAGAACTCCACCCGAAGAAAGTGTTGCGCAGGATCAACAGCCAGCGCTCACTCAAGCGGGACTGATAAGACAGCGCATGAAATGGACTAGCGCCATGAATAAATTTATAATGCGCACGTTTTACAGAGTGACTAACCTTGGCCAGGACAAGACTGGATATCGCCAAATACTGCATCAAGAGTTCTGTCGTGAGTACCCAGAGCTTCAAGTTACCGAACAGAGAGTCGCAGATCAATATCGTGTCATCTTGAGAAATGGCCTTATTTCGCCTGATCAACTGGACGAAATAAAGAGCGAAGTTGAGCGCGAATTATTTGGTCGAAATACAACAGATCCAGAGCCTGAAACACCTTTGCAAAGAGCGGATGAGATTCAAGAACTTCAACAAGAACAGCCAGCCAACGCTGACCTGCTTGAGAAAATCCAAGCAGAAATGGAAAGAGCTCTTATAGAGTATAGTGGAACAGATCCATTGATTAGACCAACTCTTCCCAAACTAAGATCTTCTAAGAAATTGGGTATCGTCTTGCAGGCTATGAACAAATTTATCTTGCCACACTATGTTTTAGGTGTTAATACGTTAGAGTCGCTACACACAATCATCTACTGTGCTGCAATTTCCATCTGCAGAACAATTGGGGTCGCAATAAGACCAAAGCAAGACCCTCCCCAATTTAGACAAACACGTCGAATACCACCTTAGCAAAGAAGGCTAGAAGGGAAAATTAATTCTCTTCGGAAAGATATTGGAAGACTGACCGAGTACCAACGAGGGGTCAGGAACAACAGAATAGAAAGACTTGTCAAGAAGATCATGGACAATAACCGAATACACTCCCAGTGGGATGGAGAAAACATCACATCTCAGCAGTGTCTGGATAGTCTACGACAAAAGCTTACCGTATACACAAGTCGATTGAGAAGGTACAAAACCAGTAACCAACGGAAACTAGACAACGCACTATTCCGAAAATCAGAAAAAGGGTTTTATAGAAAACTCAACAACATCAATAATAATGGAACCCCTAGTTATCCCAGTAAAACGGCGATCGAGCAGTTCTGGAAAACACAATTTTCCACAACAGTTTCCCATAACTCCAGAGCGAGCTGGATTAATGAGGAGGAGGCTGCATTTCAGAATTGTGATAAGATGCAACACCAACCATTTACAACGGAAGACACTTGTCTTCTAAACGTTGTTTGTGGCATGTTCTTGATTATTTTTGTGTTTCTTTGGGGAATAACACCACAATAGAAATAAAACTACGTATATTGCAGGAATACCAAACGTTTCAAGTCTATTATGACTTCGTTGTCAATTGACTTCCCCAAAGAAACACAAAAATAACGGAAGACACGTCCAACATAATGAAACACCTCCATAACTGGAAAGCACCAGAACCAGATGGTGTGCAGAATTACTAAATAAAGAAACTTTACGCCACCCACGATAAATTAACAGTACTCATTAATGACATAATTATCCATCCACACAAGATGCCTAGTTTCCTTACCCATGGTGCTACATACCTCTTACCAAAGGATAACCTATGTACACAGGACCCAGCCAAGTACAGACCAATCACTTGCCTCCCAACCTTATACCAACTTATAACGTCGTGCATTAATCATCGCCTTTTCAGACATTGTGAGCTAAACAACATAATTACCGAACAACAAAAGGGATGCGCGAAAAACTCGATGGGGTGCAAAGAACAACTAATAATTGATTCCGTTGTCTGCAATCAAGCCCACGCCAAACGACGAAATCTCTACATAGCATATGTGGACTACAAAAAGGCCTTTGATTCAGTTCCACATGATTGGCTCATTCAGGTGCTGAAACTCTATAAAGTAAATAATTGTATTGTTAACTTTTTAGAATATGTCATGACTACCTGGCAAACCAAAATCTTTCTGAATGAAGCCGACTGTTCGATACAAACCGACTCTGTCTCAATCAGAAGGGGTATATTCCAGGAAGACTCTCTTAGCGCGCTGTGGTTCTGCCTTGCCATGAACCCACTCTCACACAAACTGAATGCGACTAACTTTGGATTCAGTCTCAAACACAAGAACGTACAACCACTAAAGATAAACCATTTGTTATACATGGACGACTTAAAGTTGATGGCAGCTACGAAACAACAGCTGCATGATATGCTTAAAATAGTAGAAGGGTTCTCTAATGACATCCATATGCAATTTGGCTTAGACAAATGCCGAATTATCAATATAGTGAAAGGCAAAATACAGCAGGGGCCCTACGAAATGAGAGATGGCACCTCAATTGAATCCATGGAGGAGGGCCATACTTACAAATACCTTGGAATAAAGCAGGCTGAACGAATTGATCACTCCACCATGAAAAAGGACCTATCAACAGAGTTCTATAGAAGGGTAAGACGACTGTTGAAAACTAAGCTTAACAGTAAAAATCTGTTTCAGGCTAATAACACCTACGCGTGCTCAGTACTCAGTTACTCATTCGGAATAGTTAAATGGTGCAAGACTGACATTGAACAACTACAACGAAAAGTTCGAGTTCTACTAACAAAAGCTCAAAATCACCATCCAAAGAGCTCCGTCGAACGTACAACGTTGCCACGGTATGAAGGAGGAAGAGGATTGGCAGATATAGGCAAGTTACGTGATCAACAAATTTCCAATTTGCGTAATTATTTCCAGAAACTAGCAGAATTTTCTGATCTACACAGAGTCATATGTCAAGTTGATGACTCAACACCTCTGCGACTGACAGAACAACAAGTTCAAGTATACGACCAGACAACTGATCAGAAACTGCTCAAATGGAAAGAGAAGCCGCTTCATGGAAGGCATATAAACGACGTCAACCAAGATTATGTCGACAGTTCAGCGTCGAACTACTGGTTGATCTCTGGGCATATGTTTCCTGAAACGGAAGGCTTTATATTGGCAATCCAAGATCAAGTAATTCCAACTAAGAACTATCTAAAGTACATCGTCAAACAACGACAGATGCAGATATGGTTGCCAAACATCTGAATCTATCCAGCATATCACAGGAGGTTGCCAAGCGTTCGCTGCAACTGAATACAAAGAACGACACGATGCTGTGGCAAAAATACTGCACCAGGAACTAGCGCTGAATCTCGAGCTATCACAGTCGGTAAGAACACCCTACTATGTATACAAACCAGAATCTATTTTAGAAAATAACAACTACAAGCTGTACTGGGACCGGACGATATTGACCGATCGGACTGTTGCTCACAATAGACCAGATATAGTTTTGGTAGATAAAGTCTCTAGAAAAACAACCTTAATTGACATAGCAACAATAATATAAATATTAAGCAGGCTGAAAAAATAGCCAAATACAGGGATTTAGAATTTCAAATACAGAGACAATGGGACATGAACAGCACTCGAACAGTACCAATTGTTTTGTCAACAACAGGAGTAGTCCCAAAACATCTATTAAACAATTTGAAATACCTCGGTCTGGATGAACATCTTTACCAACTGATGCAAAAGGCCGTCCTGTTGGGAACGGCCCGGACAGTTAGAAAATTCATGGGGAACTGCAGCCACGACGCCAACCACGGGCCTGATAACCTGGCAAGGGCTCCCACAGAGCTAAACCCTTTTGATATGTAGTATATCTGGGGTTTAGTGAATTTTCCCCTAAGGGCACACTATGTGTGCCTTAGAGGGAGTGTGATGCCATACATTGTATGGTCAAGTCGGATAATGCTAATTTTTCGACGTACACAACTGGTGGTAGTAGGGCTATTGGTACCAACCAGAATAAAATAGAGTTTATTCTGCAGAAAGCTAATAAATTAATTCAGCCATATTTTCCATGTTTTTAAATTACCATTTTCACAGATTTTCTGAAAATATTTGGAACCGCGAATTGTCAATCAAAATTAAATATTTTAAAAATCGTAAAGTGACCTATAATTTAGAATTTACTACTACAATTTTGATTTGTTTCAATACGTATACAAATATAAAGCAGACATATACTTAGACGATCAAAAGTCTTGAATTAAGCAATTAGAAAAACAAAAGCCTAACTGCCTAAAATTAACCAGTAAGTGTACGGCAAGCACGAAAATCTGTGAAACTTTGAAAAAATCAATTGCATCATCAAATGACAAACCAACAACCGCAATATGTTTAGAAGTAGTTCATAATCGAAAATCTATTGTAACTTGTACACCAAATATGTTTTGTGATATTTGTTTGTTCCCGATTGCCATTTTTATGACATTATTTGTTGCTAATTCATTCATTATCTGGCGATTTAGCCATTGAGTGTTGCAGACTATATTGTTTCTCACAAAATTTGTAACCTGTAAATTCTTCGATCTGATGTCGACTCTAAACGATTGCTTTTCTTTTGTTTCAGTATTTTGGTGAGACTGTGCTCGCATACATGGAGTTCCATTTGGACAGTGCAGAATATTGCCAAGCTCAACACAAATAAACTGAATAGTTTTCGTCAGTAAATCCACTGAACTTAGTCATTTAAAATTTGTCGTATATAACATACATATATCTATAATTGGATTTACCTCAATAAAGCCAAATTAGTGCGATTTAATGCAAGATTTGAGTTCTAATTAATTTAAATATCGAAAATCATTTATATTTTAAACTTTCCAGTTACGATTGTATATTTATTCTGGAGACATTTTTTTGGTAGACTTTTGCTGAAGCATATCAAATCCAAAAAATTTAAATCCAATTTAGCAAATTTTTTTGAAAAAAGACTGACTTTCCCCTTCGACGAAGAAAAATCATAAATTTTCCAAATCTAATTTTTGAAAATTTAAATTTAATATACTAACTGATTTTCTAAATTTTTGTGATATAAGTTTAAACTTCGTGTACTCCACGTCGGGTAATGAATAGCACAGTCATGCGTCAGAAGGATATAAGGCCGGCTCCTGCCGAAATTGAATACAAAGGATTCAAGTTCTTAATCACTGACAGGCCATCAGACCAAACAGTCCACGCTTATATTCAGGTAAGAGGTACTTTATATTTATACAAAATAATCCCAAGCAGCTTTCCACAATAATTCTAAAACCTTCAAATTACACAGGTACTTGTGCATCTTGTTTCACACAATTTACCTTCTAGGCACTGAGTCAAGAACCAGCAGCTTATAAGGACATGCTACATAGAGTATTTTTAATACCTATGACAAAAAAATATTTAATTTATGAATTAATTATCTGATTTATAAGTACAAATGGCTTTTAAACCTGTTCACTAAGTTACTCATGAACATAATTTGTATCTTGTCAGTTTACAACAATAAAAAATCATTTTTTATGTTTTCTTGGAAAAGGACACCACAATCGAAATAACAAGCTGTATACTGAAAGAAAAACCAAACGTTTCAAACTCGATTCTGATTTCGTTGTCAATGGCTTTAGAACAAAAAATTTTCAATTTGCAATTTACAATTTACATTTTCAATACATATTTTGAAGCGATTATCGGAAACCCCACGTTGGTGGCGCCAATTTTGATGCGTACAACGGAAGGTGGTATAACGGCTTGCTTTTGATCCCTCTGGCTTGAAGAGCCAGGGGCGATACAGTGCCTATGAGCTGAGATAGCAGTTAAGTTAAATTACTAAAAATTTCGGCTGAAATTATCCAAACGATAAAATTACGATAAAAGCGATATATTGGATAATTTCCTACCGATATTGTTGAATTTTTAACCAAAAAAAAATACTGACCAGGGAAGCAGCACACCTTTCTTTTCGGAAGTCAAAATGCAAGAGAGAGATCTTAGCACGTTTCACGATCTCTAGTAAAATGAAGAGAGTGGGGATAATTCCATTTGCTTTTAAATAACTAATGAAGCTTATTTACGGGTGATTTTTCAACGATGAAAATGTTTAAATATTCAAAAAAAAATTTAATAAAAATTAATCGATGACCAAGACCGGTATACATTAGTTCTACGCGAAAGCAATATGAAAATAGTTGCTGTTTACCCAACAAAAAATTCTAAGACGATTTGAACTGTCAAGCTGTTTGCCGGTGGTACGTAGTTCGACAGGTCGGTACTCGAAATATCTCCCACTGAAATAGCTTCATATTTATAAGATATTTTAGCAATTTAAAGCATGCTAGCGTAAGCGGTAGAAATTGAAATATTTACTTACATGTTCACCTATTTAGCTAAAGACATCAGTTCATACCGGTAAAATATAGTTTAGCAAACGATATAGTTAGGAAAGCAATTTGTAAAATATGGAAGATAAATTTAAGTGCGACAAATATTAGAAAAATAGCAATGTAACAGGGGGAACGGCAATTCACCCGTTACAATTGCATACAACAATTGGTGCAGTTTGTGTGTTATTCATCTCCCATTGTGTTTTTATTTGAAATTCCAAATCCCTGTATTTGGCTATTTTCAGCCTGCTTAATATTTATATTGCAATGTACTTCGTGGGTTCAGTTGAAAATTATAACAACTGATATTTACTTTCACTTTTCTAGAACTTTATTTACATTCAAACATCTGATTCAAATACAATAACAAGCCCATATAAGCTAGTCGACGCGGTATCACTGAACTGCGATCGTGGCGTGCTTCTATTATAATCCCCGTGGAATTCTCCAGTAGAAGTCACCATCGTTCCTTCCGCTGCCGAGTCTTTTCGAGAATCGTATTTTTTTATCTTGAAGCGTTTGTTGTCGTGCTGAAATGACACAGGGTCGGCTTTGGGTAAATTTCGTAACACTGCCCCCCCTTTAATTCTGATCGTCCCGATCAGAAACATCCCCTCCATGGTAGGGAGCGAGTCGATCTAAATGAACCACCTTCAATTTAGCCTTGGGGTTTCGACGGATCCGGTAGACGACGTCATTAAGCCTCTTGACCACCTCGTATGGACCATCCCAGGCGGGTGTAAGCTTTGGGGATTTACCCTTGCTCCGTTGGGGGTTGTACAACCAGACTTTGTCCCTCTCCTGGAACCCGACTGAATTGGCCTTGAGGTCGTATCGCGTCTTCATCCGGTCACTGGTGGCCAACATCTGCATTCGGGCTAATTCGTGTATTGCCAGCATGTTATGTCGGAGCTGGTCGGCATAATCGTCGATGTCTTGGGGAGGTTCTTCGGGGGAGCCAAATGCCAAGTCGCATGGTAATCGCAGCTCCTTTCCGAATAAGACCTTGGCTGGTGTCAGGCCTGTACTATTATGTACAGCAGAGCGATATGACAACAGGAATAGGGGAATATGCTCATCCCAATCACGCTGGTTATTGCTGACGACTTTGGATAGGTGTTGTTCCAAGGTCCTGTTGAATCTTTCCACCATTCCGTCTGACTGTGGGTGTAATGGTGTTGTTCTCGTTTTCCTGATCCCCAACATCGTGCAGACCTTCTGGAATACATTCGATTCGAAGTTACGCCCCTGATCTGAATGTAATTTCATCGGGACGCCAAACCTGCTGAATAGTTGTTCTACTAACACCGTCGCTACCGTGGTTGCCTCTTGGTTGGGTATCGCATATGCCTCAGGCCATTTGCTGAAGCAATCCATTGCGACCAGAATGTATTTGTTCCCCCTCTCAGACTCGGGAAACGGACCGGCGACATCGATGGCAATTCTCTCAAATGGGACGCCCACATTGTACTGCTGCATTCTGCCCTTGGTCCGGGTCTTCGGGCCCTTACTGGCGGCACATGTGGCACATTTGCGGCACCAAGCTCTGACGTCTTCGAAGTAATTCACCCAGTAGTACCGCTGGCGAACTTTGTCTGGGGTTTTATTCATGCCCAGGTGGCCTCCGGTAATTCCATCATGTACTTCGGTCAGGATGGCTGGTACCTTTTTCTTCGGAACTACCAGTTGGAACTTGGTTTCTCGTCCATCAGCGCTTTCCCAAACTCGCTTGAGCATTCCATTGTCTACTCTTAGAGAGTCCCACTGAGCCCATAACGATTTCAGCACGCCGGAGTATCTAGCTACCTCGTCCCATCGTGGCCTGGGTGCCCCTCTCATTTTTAGTGACAAGATTGGTTCGATGTCTGGATCAGCCATTTGGTCCTGGATGCACTGTTCCGTTGTCCAGTCTTCATTGGCCTGCACTCGGATCTGCCTGATGGAGATACCCTCTCGCTGTTCCGTCTTTAGACAATGCTTGCATTCCGCTCTACAGGGTCTTCTGGATAGGGCATCGGCATTATTGTGCAACCGGCCGGCACGGTGTTCCACCTTGAAGTCGTATTGCTGTAATTTCTCCATCCATCTGGCCAGTTGTCCTTCCGGTGTCTTCATGTCCAGCAGCCATTTGAGTGCGGCATGATCTGTTCGGATTAAGAAATGGCGACCATACAGGAATTTGTGGAAATGGTCTACAGCCCTTATTATTGCAAGAAGTTCTTTTCTGGTGACGCAATAATTTCTTTCTGGCTTCGAGAATCCACGGCTGTAGTACTCGATCACCCTCTCTTCACCATCTTGCACCTGGGATAGGACGGCCCCCAAACCAGTGTTGCTGGCGTCGGTGTCTAAGATGAACTTGCCGGACTGTGTAGGAAAGGCTAGGATTGGGCTGGAACATAGTGCTGCCTTCAGTCGTCTGAATGATGTTTCGCAATCCTGATTCCAACGGAACGTCTCCTTCTCTGTGGTCTGCCGATGTAGAGAAGCGGCAATGGTGGCAAATCCCTCAACAAAACGCCGGTAGTATGAACAGAGGCCCAAGAAGCTTCGGAGTTCATGCTTATCCCTCGGGACTGGCCAATCACGGATCGCTTCTATCTTGTCCTCGTTAGTGCGGATTCCTGACTCGGAAACGACATGGCCCAAAAACTCTACTTCTTTTTGGAACAAGGAACACTTCTTCGGATTGAGTCTGAGGTTGGCGTTATTAATTCTGGAGAATACTTCGCCCAGGTTCTTCAGATGGTCGTCGAATGTCTGGCCCATGAGTAGAATGTCGTCGAGGTATACTAAGCACGTCCTCCATGTTAACCCGCTCAGTACATACTCCATTAGCCTCTCAAATGTAGCGGGTGCATTACATAACCCAAAGGGCATGACCGTGAACTGAAACAGCCCTTTACTGGTGGAGAACGCTGTCTTCTCTCTGTCGTTTGCGTGTAGACCAACCTGCCAATATCCACTTTTTAGGTCTAGTGTGGAGAACCAACGGGAGCCTGCTAGTGTGGTCAAAGTGTCATCGATTCGGGGTAGTGGATAGCTGTCTTTCTTCGTGACGTCATTGAGCTTTCTGTAATCCACGCAAAATCGGGTGGTTCCATCCTTCTTTTTAACTAGCACGACGGGAGCAGACCATGGACTGATGGATGGCTCAATAACTCCATTTTGTAACATGGACTCGATGTTTTCCTCGACTGCCTGTTGTTGCCCCAATGGTAGTCGTCTAGGTGATATTCTGATGGGCTGAGCCTTTCCGGTATCTATTCGATGCTGGATGATGTTGGTGCGACCGGTGGTTCCATTTAAACTGTTAAAAATTTGCCAGTGTTTTGTGATAAATTGCTTGGCTTTTTTCTGGTTCTCTGGTGTCAAGTGTGTTAAGTGGTCAGCAAACTGTTGTAGGAACTCTTTATCGGGCCCTGTCTCCTTCACCGACGTCTGGTACTCTTCTTCGCAATTGATGATGGTCTCTACTGGCTCGAAACAAGCTATCTCTTGACCATTGGTAATTCTGATGTCGTTGTTGGACAAATTCAGGACTCTGATTGGTATATCTTGTCCGGTTTTAACTATAGCCCGTCCAACTAAGTAGTCATGAGCTGAGTGTACGGGCTCCACCATTCCAACGCAGCTCCCAGGATTGTTGTCTAGCTAATCTGTTCTGTTCGACCGGGAATTCTAGCTGAAGACTTTGCCACAATTTTTATGGGCGTGACTGATGTGTTGACGGGCCGTGTCAATACAAATTCCGCATTCAGGAACCGAAGAACATCATATCTCGGGTCGAACATAAATCCATGCTGGCTAATTAGGTCCATTCCCAGTATAAAATCGTCCTCAATATTCGCTACCAGGACCCTATGCCGGATCATGTTGTCCCCTATCTGTAGCACGACATTTGCCTCACCCTGTATTGACATGGACTCGCCGGTGACTGTTCTGAGCTGGATGTTATTGGTAACTGGCCGAATTTCTGATGCTCTCAAAACCCTGGACTTAGCAATGGACACAGCGGCGCCGGTATCGATGGTGATGGTAACTGCTCGCCCGTTGATGGTGCCTCTGATGACTAGGCTGCCGCTATCTCGGCAAAATCCCCGGATGGATAACGTTTTGGGGGCTGGTGGAGGGACAGTCAGCATTCGCCCCCCTATGCTGACTGACTGACGGTCCCTGGACATGTGGCTGTTCTGTTGGTTACCCCTAGTCGGTGATCGTTTAGGTGGCCTCACTCGACAATTACGTTGGAAGTGCCCTGTCCGTCCGCAGCCGTAAAATGCCCCTCTGGTGCCAGTTCTTTGTGACCGGTCTAATAATTTGTTCAGACCAGCCAGCAGCGCTTGAAATTGTGACTCTGACTCTTCCTGGTTGAAGGAAACTGCTCGGACCCTCGGCTTGGACATGTTCATGACGGCCTCTACTTCCAAAGCCCGAAGTAGAGCTTCACTACTTTTCTTGACGCCACTCAGTCTTAAATTTCTTTGAACTTCCACATCTCTGATGCCGTTTATGAAACTCTGTGTGGCCAACTGGTCTTTCGTTTCCTCTGGCAGGTCTGGGTAGGACAAGTGAACTAACCGTCTAATTTCTGCTTCGAATTCTTGGAGGCTTTCACCGGATTTTTGGGTTTTTCCACTCAGTTGGACTTGGTATACCTGGTTCAAGGATTGATTGTCGTAGCGTTTGTCTAGGATGGCGATGATCTTGTCGAAATTGCCTTGTTCATCGACTGGAATGCTTTGGAGGAGTTCTAGGGCCGGACCTCTTAGCGAAATTACCAGAGAAGTAGCTGTAGCCACGGCCTCAAATTGTCGTTTATACATGGGCCAAGATGAACTGCCGTCGAATGTGGGTGGTTTACTAAAGGAACCTTTGGTACTCACGGTGTGCTGGTATTTTCCTCGCTGTAAATCCTGTTGCATTTTTTTGATTTCTGTTTCTACCTTGTTTTGGATGGCACTGATTTTATCTTGTACTTTACTTACTTCACTTTGTACCGTGTTTTTAATGGAACTGATTTCAAATTTCACCTGGCTCTGGATGGAATCGATGTCATCTACTTTGATTTCAAGAGTCTCCACATTACTTTTTAGGGTCTTTATGTCGTCGTTTATTTCTTTTATGTCTGATTCAACTATTTGCATTTTTTCATTAACTGTTTCATTAACTTGTGATACTATTTGCATTAGTTGTTCAAATTGCATTTGTCTTTTTTCTTCAGTTATTTTAAAATCATTTTGTCGCTTTAATTCAGTTTGATCTTGTTTTTCTACAAATTTCGAGAATAATCCTTCAATTAAATTATGTTGGTCACTCTTCATTGTGGAAACTAGATTTTGTTGTTCACTTTTCATCGTGGAAACAAGATTTTGTTGTTTTTCATCGATATTAGTGACAAGATTTCCTAATTCAACTTTAAGTTTATCATCAAAAGATTTCACTAACCTTTGTTGAATTTCTTCTTGATGTTGTTTCTCCTTCTTGTCACGTTTTTCTAGAATCTGTGCTATTTTTTCGTCTAGTCCCTCCGTAACCTGTTTGATAATTTTTCTGGTAGTTTCGTCGGTTTTTTCCATACTTCGAGTTTCCATAAATCAAATTACGCTTTTCACTGTACTTAATCCTTCACTTCTAACACCAAATTGCAATGTACTTCGTGGGTTCAATTGAAAATTATAACAACTGATATTTACTTTCACTTTTCTAGAACTTTATTTACATTCAAACATCTGATTCAAATACAATAACAAGCCCATATAAGCTAGTCGACGCGGTATCACTGAACTGCGATCGTGGCGTGCTTCTTTTATAATCCCCGTGGAATTCTCCAGTAGAAGTCACCATCGTTCCTTCCGCTGCCGAGTCTTTTCGAGAATCGTATTTTTTTATCTTGAAGCGTTTGTTGTCGTGCTGAAATGACCCAAGTCGGCTTTGGGTAAATTTCGTAACAATATTATTGTTGTTAGGGATTGCTATGTCAATTAAAGTTGTTTTTCTAGAGACTTTATTTACTAAAACTATATCTAGTCTATTGTGAGCAACAGTCCGATTGGTCAGTATCGTGCGGTCCCAGTACAGCTTGTGGTTGTTATTTTCTAAAACAGATTCTGGTTTGTATATATAGTAGGATATTCTTACTGACTGTGATAGTTCAAGTTCAGTGCTAGTTCCTGGTGCAGTATTTTTGTCACAGCATCGTGTCGTTCTTTGAATTCGGTTGCAGCGAACGCTTGAAAACCTGTGATATGCTGGATATATTCAGATGTTTGGCAACCTTATTTGCCATTGTTGATAGAAAAGTCTTTAACGATGTACTTTAGATAGTTCTTAGTTGGAATTACTTGATCTTGGATTGCCAATATAAAGCATTCCGTTCCAGGGAACATATGACCAGAAATCAACCAGTAGTTCGACGCTAAACTGTCGACATAATCTTGGTTGACGTAATTTTTTATTATCAAGTTTGTTATTCATGTGTTTGACCACCACGGTTATCTATACACTCCGCAACAAGTATTGGCATTGATTCAGTAACGTGGTCTATTTCTTCTTGAGGAATACTATCCCAAGTTACCTGTATTTCATGTCTTAGAACCTCCAAAGTCCATGGGGGCTGGGGTAGGTAAATTTGCGAACCGTCTACCCATCATATCCCAAACATGTCCTATGGGCGAAAGATCGGAGATCTGGATAGTCATAAGTTTTAGAAGTCGAGCTTCAACTTCATTTGTGCCGATTCGACGTCCGGTGCCTACTCTGCTCCGAGTTTGGGTATTATCAAATCACGCTTAACAACATCTCATAATAGTAGTTGGATCTCTGGTCAGCGATTTCTCGAAATGAAAAACCCGCCACCCGTAAACCAATAATTCGACCTTTTTCAAATTCACTTAGCTCTAGGCATTTTAACATTACTAAACATCGATTTTGGATCCTATCAAACAGTTTGTTTTTTGGAAAATTAAAAAACTCTGTGAGTACATCTACCTCCACTAACTGATATCTCTGTTTTAATTGTGATGGACAGCGTCTTTAAAAATATACTCATACAAAACAATTGTCAGTGTCAGTTGTAAAAGCTCGTTTTGGTCGGACAGTAGACTGAGCTCTTGTAGACATCATTTTACTCAGGAGTAAGCTAAAAGATCCATAAAATTAAAATAATTCCAATACTGTATAATGATTTGTAGAACTGGAGTATACTATTGGGGAGTCAACTCTCAGCCACCAGCCTTAAAGCTGATGACACAATTTTAGTCAACAGTTGAGCTAAACATTTTTCAATTGGTAAATAATTCAAATCTAACCATTCCTAAATCTGGATTAAATGATTGCCGAACGATATTTTTTCACACTACAGTTCATGTTATCATAGAACATAGTTAAAGAAAAAAATTTGTATTTAAAATCTTAATCTGACTGAACAAAAAATATATTATATGGCAATATTATGTTGCAGACTTTATTTTTAGCCAGCAATAAGCCATGAGATTTTCAGTCGGTAACATAAATCAAATGTATTTATTGAACCGGGTTAAGACTTTCAAAAAATCTTAGTTACCAATAACTTACAGTCGTAGAAAAATTTATTGGCATTTTTCGTTAACAGACAGCCAGAAGATCATCACAATTCACATCTAGTGATTTGTAAAACTCACAGTCCGCATAAGATTGTGTGCTCTAATTTTTGTTTAATTTAAAATTTGTGCAACCAGTACAATGACACAGTTGTAGTTGAGAAGTAAATATAACACATTTCTAGCACTTCTTAACCTCAAATTGATTCAGTTACACTCTGGAAAAATCATTAAGCCCGGAGAAATTTGCATTCATAACATTTCTGATAAATATAACTTAGATATCGTGTGTAATCTAATTGCTTGCCTACCTCTGCCAATCCTCTTCCTCCTTCACACTGTGGCAATGATGTATGTTTGACTGAGCTCTTTGGATGATGGTTTTGAGCTTTTGTAGTTATTATTATTACCAATATTGTTATTGTTACATCAGTTCAGAATTTGTTGACAACGGACTATCTAGCTAGAATAGTCTGTCGCTTTGATTCAGCACCAAAACATGCCTATTCCCAGTTTATTAAAAGCTTTCTGTTTACTGATAAGATAACTTACATTAGTCAACGTGTTTTTAATTTTATAGATATTCATATGTAAATAAATATTAATATATAATTACGAGATCACCTTCATTATCAATTTCTGCAACGTTCAATTATGCTAGGTAGCCAATAGCCAATATTGCTAGCCACCAACTAGTCGAAACTATAAGTCTGTGGATTTCTGCATTGGAGCTTTCTGAAATCGATAGTTTATGAGGAAGAAATAAATTCTCGTGCTGGAATTTGCCGCCAAATACGAAGGCTGAATTTTATATTTCGGGATTGGACAACCCTAGTGTTGCAATCTGACAACTGACAGATCTATCGTAAAGTTTGACATTTTTGAGGTTATACGTACTCAGAACGTTTTGACATACGAGCGCTATGTGTTGTTTACAGTAACTTAAAGGATTCATCTCGGCCAAAAAATGGAATTAAATCGTGAACATTTTCGTGCGATTATTTTTTACAACTTTCGACTTGGATTAAGTCAGCAAGAGTGCATGGATGAACTTAATTTAATTTTTGGCGATGAAACTCCATCAACGACCACTGTTTATCGATGGTATGGTGAATGGTCGTCCAAAAACAGTTGTTGTTTCGGAAACCATTGATGCTGTGCGCGAACTGATATTGCAAGATTGTCATGTGACCTATCGTGAGATTGAGTCAACCTTACACATTAGTGGAACCAGCATACATTCAATATTGCATAAACATTTGAATGTCAAAAAAAATTGTTCCCGTTGGATCCCAAACAATTTGTCAATCGTTCAAAAAAAGGCTCGTGTCGATTGGTCGAAAGAAAATCTCAAAAAATACGATCGCGGTGCTTCAAAACACGTTTATGACGTAGTGACAGGTGATGAATCGTGGATTTACGCGTATGAGCAATCGACTGTATGGGTGTTTCAAGAGGAGCGCTTCCAAGCAAATGATCGCCTGTTTTTTCGGAAAAACTGGACATGTCGCAACCGTACCACTAGAACAACGCAGAACAGTCAATTCTGAGTGGTACACAACCATTTGTTTACCAGTTGTCTTCCAAGAAATGAGGAAAACCAACCGCCGAAGACGGATCACTCTTCACCACGACAATGCGAGCTCTCACACATCGGCTCAAACAACTGCATCCGCTGTATAGTCCTGACTTGTCACCAAATGACTTCTTTTTATTCCCGTACGTAAAAAACAAACTGAGAGGTCAACGTTTTTCGACACCTGAAGAAGCGGTTGCTGCGTTCAAAATGCATGTTTTGGAGATACCTCAGAGTGGAAAAAGTGCTTCGACAATTGGTTCAAACGCATGCTAAAGTGTATAGATCTTCATGGGGAATATTTTGAAAAACAATAAAGCGATTTTCGATGATTAATATTTGTTTTTGTTCTCTAATCCCGAAATATAAAAGGCAGCCCTCGTAGTACACGTTTTAATATTAGGAGATCATTTGACAAATAAATACAATTTTTTCTAAATGTTTTAAATAATATTTTTTTAAATCTTAAGTGGTAGTAAGAAATTTATTTTCAACAATTTCACATTTTTGGCGTAATACGTAAGATATGTTACTTTGTAAATCAACAGAAATATTAAATTAGTTCTTCAGCATAAATTAACATTGTCTATTTGGTTGCTACGTTAAACCAAACATTTAATTTCATTAATTTGTTACATAGAAAATTTCAACAATTATTTATCTTAAAACCAGTGGATTTTTAACAGATTTAATTTCCCAAAATACATAATATAAGAACTGGAAGTATCTCTATGTAGGGTTTGTAGCGCCATCTGCAAGCTAGTTTTCCTGAAATTATATTGCGCACTCTTGAAATTATACAGGAATTTTATAATTTTAATGACTTGTGTCCCGTTTCTACTGGAGCACCCTGTATAGAAAAGTTATATATATATATATATATATATATATATATATATATATATATATATATATATTTATATTTATATTTATTTGTGAGTGTATTTATTCATAGGACGACGCAGTGTGAAAACTAAAATACGTTTCAATGCCACAACTATCCTTCAGGCAACAACTAGAATACGTTTCTTTGGAAAATATATTGAAAATAACTAACTCCTTGCTTCCGTGAAATTTTATGACAGTATTTATATTAAAATCAACTAATTTGAACAAAAATAGTCTGTATCTTCAAAATGTATGCCAAAAATGCGCTGGTGTTATCAAATGAATGCCAAGAGAGAAAAGTGAAATTTTCTTATTTATTACAGTTACTGTAACTTTGAAAGCACTTTAAATTCAAATATATTTTTGACTTAAAATATAATTAGTTTAATACACTACAAATAAATGCATAAATACATTTATTTGTTGAAGCGGAAAGTTTTAAATATATGTGGAAAATCTATCATGCAAAAAGTGTAATGCCTGTAAATGTCTGGAATGTACTTATCTAAAAATGAAAATGTCTGACGTATTGCATGTGTGTGACATATCATTAACTTGTGAAGTATGTCGACAATTCTTGGATATTGGCATCATTTCCTGTTTTACAGTAATTTTGAAATTGATTTGCTTGTTACTTGTAGTAGAGTAAAACGAGCTGAAAAAGTAGTGTCACACCAGAAAAAAGTTTTAAGTAATTGCTGTTTTTTTTATAAAACCTCGTAAATACCTATTTTAAAGACCGGAACATTAAAAAATGTTTCTCTATAGATAATTCTAAAAATTACCAAAATTTACTAAAAATCATCTACAAGTTACGTGTTGATGCTATCTTAATACACTAAGTGAGATTAGAAGTGTTAGACCCATAATGAATAAATTCACTGCAGAAAGTTAAAACCCAAATATCCATTTGTAATTTTTCATAGAATCACATTTTAACCTATTTACTATTTATCCGGTATAGACTGCAATTTTAGGGAAGATCAATATATCTCAAAAAACGACAATGCGATTGAAACTCGAGCTACATATGCATTTTTAAAAATGAAATAAATACCATGAAATATCAGTCTGCTTTTAACGTTATCGAAAGCTTGCATTTTCTGTTCAGTTACATTATTTTTTACATATGTTTATAATTCTGTCGTAAACACTACAATCGTGTGTAACTTTAATTTAGTATTTTTCGAAAATGAAAAATATAATACGAAAATAATATCGTTTTGAAACACACAAGTGTTCTTTTTGTATCAAATTCATTTTTATATTACAAATTCGGCCCCACCTTTCAGTAATGTATATATGGTTTCTTTGATCTAATGGAAAGACTATAAACAACTGTCATGATAAAATTCGACGTCCTGCGTTATTTTGTTTTAGTACTTTGTTTAATTTTTTTTACTCTCTCGCCTTTATTGGTTGATAAATAATTTGAACAAATTTCCGCCCCACCTTTCAATAATGGCTTCTAAAGAAATGTCATGATAAAATTCGACGTCATACTGTATTTTGTCTCAGCACTTTGTTTGATTTTTTTTACTCTCTAGGCTTTATTTGCTGCTTTTCAAAATAATATCAAAATCAAGACTCTTGATGTTCGTATTGTAATGTTTTTATTTTCACACTCGGGTTCAGTTCAGTTCTTGGATTTATTTAAAACACAGTCTAACTCACTCTAATTTATTTCCACTACTTTTACACAAATTTATATTCACAGAAACTACTATTTACATTTTATCTTAACTGTACAAACGACCGACGAAAACTGAATGCCTCCTATCGCCAGCTGCTTTATATTTATATAATTCTCAGCGAATTGTCTGGTATATCCACGGGAATATCCATCGGGAAACTCTTTCATGTTCTGGAAGTTTGAAGGGAATTCCCAGTAACGGCAGCGGTCCGCCTGTTGAAAGACAAACATTTCGGGTTCCACGAATTTATCGGAATAATGTCCCTTCCATGAATTGGTTGAGGGCCGATTGCACCAGCTGTCGGATGAATTCTCGTAACATTGCCCCCTCCTTAAGGTCATTTCGTCCCGGAATGTCCCAGAATCCTTCCTGGTATGACGATATTTGCAGGACTCTCCATTTCGACAACGAGAAGTTTGGTGGAAGTAACAGTCAACGGTCTTCGAATCTGGGCTGCGAGTACTGAGACAGCATACCAGGATGTCGACGCCACTGAATCGAAAGATTGTTTCCATCATACTTCTCACCACCCCCCAATTCAGTCCATCCAACCCGCAGGCTATCTTTGGGACCGCCAATTTCATCAGATTCTTCTCCATCATTACATTCCTCAATTCTACCAGAGTCTTCCAAAGATCGCTATATGTTGGCTTTTCCTGCGAGAATGTTTTCGTTACCAAATAAAAGATGTGTCTGGTACCCACTGGTTGTTTATCTTCGAGATGAAGGACCTTCCCTACCGATCTTGCTCCCGTAGCTTCTGGAACTGGCCGTACTTTTTGGCAAACACTTTGGCTATTCCTCTGGACATCCGGAGGTCTCGAGCTACATAATGAGCCAGGGCATATTCTATGGGCACCTCAAACAGGTCTCGGGGTTCCTCTGTGGTCACGAAGTGCTGCACTTTCTTCCCATTAGAGTACAGTGCCATAAACTGTTCGAAGGTCATTTCGTCATCGGGTGGTTGGATGCTGCGCACTTGGGCTTGGTCACCTTCGCCGTCATGACTTCCGGCATAAGGGGCTAACCTGTTGAAATATACGACCTTTGGTTTTCCCCGAGGTAGCTTCTTTATTCTGTAGACGACATCGTTCTTCACAATTTGGTACGGCCCCTCCCAAGATCTCTGTAGCTTGGGCGAATATCCACGACGACGTTGCGGGTTATACAACCAAACAAGATCATCAACTTGGAATTCTCCGCTCTCGGCTTTGATGTCGTAGGCTTCCTTCATTCGGGCACTGGCATTCTCGATGTTTAACCGGACTCGTTCATGGATGTCGTTCATCTTTTGACGTAGCTGGCTGACATAGTCTTCACCTGCGATCTCTTCTCCTGGGGGACATCCAAACTTCAAATCGCATGGTAGTCTTAATTCTCGTCCCATGATAATACTGGCCGGGGTCTGACCCGTGGACTCGTGCACAGACGAACGATATGCCATTAGAAACAAGTGCAGATATTGATCCCAGTCTCTTTGGTCGTCAGAGACTATCTTTGACAAATGGCGGTTAATGGTTCTATTCATCCGTTCTACCATTCCATCGGATTGCGGGTGTAATGCCGTCGTCCGTGTTTTATTGATCTTCAAGAGTTTGCAGACGTCTTGGAAAAGAGTAGACTCGAAGTTTCTACCTTGGTCTGAGTGCAACTCCAAGGGAACACCAAAACGACTGATCCATTCCTTGACAAGGACATCAGCAACGGTCAAAGCTTCTTGAATCGGCAAGGCATACGCTTCCGCCCATTTACTAAAATAGTCCATCACCACCACAATGTATTTATTTCCAGAGTCGGATTCAGGAAATGGACCGGCGACATCAATGGCTACTCTTTCGAATGGACTGCCAACGTTATATTGTTCCATATGAGCTTTTGGACGCTTCTGAGGCCCATTACTTGCTGCACAAACAGTACATTTCCGGCACCAGTCCTTGACATCCACTTGGCAGTTTACCCAATAGAAGCGTTCTCTCAACTTCCACAGGGTTTTCGTTACTCCCAGATGTCCTCCAGTTGTACCATCATGTAGTTCTCGTAAAACCTCTGGTCTCCTATTTCTGGGAACTACAATCTGTTTTCTGTCGTTTCCATCCTCTGGAGTTTCTAGGACGCGCTTGAGAAGTCCATTTTCCAGGATGAGGGAGTTCCACTGAGCCCAGTACGACTTTATGGTTGGTGAGTATCGGGAAATCTCCTGCCACGTAGGTTTGCGGTCTTCTTCCTTCCACCGGATAACCTCTTTCAAATCTGGATCTAATTTCTGGCCATTTTGGATCTCCGCAGATTGCCAATGGTCATCGATGGCGGTTGTTCTACAGAGAACAGCCCCTTCTTCTTCTGCTCGCTGACAATGTTTGCAATCATTAGGGCATGGTCTCCTCGATAAGGCATCAGCATTCTTATGGCTTGTTCCAGCTCGATGTTCATTCTCGAAGTCGAATTCTTGCAATCGCTCAATCCACCTGGCCACTTGTCCTTCGGGGTTTTTAAACTGCAAGAGCCACTTCAGTGCTGCATGATCAGTCCTTAGGAGAAATCTTTTACCATAGAGGTACTTGTAGAAATGTTCTACCCCCTTTACCACAGCCAAGAGTTCCCTGCGAGTAACGCAGTAATTCCGTTCAGGCTTGCTCAAGGTCTTGCTGAAATAGCCGATGACTTTCTCCTGGCCGTCTTGTATCTGCGAAAGCACCGCACTAATTCCGCGGAAACTACAGGTCCAAGATATTGCACCTCTTCTTGGAACAGCTGACACTTCTTCGGGCTTAACTTTAGTCCGGAACTTCGAAGTCGCCGAAACACCTCCTTCAGGTTCCTGACGTGGTCTTCAAATGATTTTCCAGCCACGATAATGTCGTCCAGATACACCAAGCATGTTTTCCATGAAAGCCCTTTTAACACTGTTTCCATCAATCTTTCAAAGGTCGCTGGAGCATTACACAACTCAAACGGCATCACCGTGAATTGGTAAAGTCCTGAGCCGATGGTGAAAGCAGTCTTTTCTCGGTCTTCTTTAGCAAGTTCCACCTGCCAATAACCGCTCTTCAAATCCAGGGTGGAAAACATCTTCGATCCAGCCAACGTATCTAGGGTATCGTCTATTCTTGGAAGGGGATTACTGTCTTTCTTTGTAGCGTGGTTTAATTGCCGATAGTCCACACAAAAGCGGGTCGAACCATCTTTCTTTTTAACCAAGACAACTGGCGAAGCCCAAGGGCTATTGGATGGTTCAATAACGCCTTCTTGCTCCATCTCGCGGACTATCCTGTCGGCTTCTTCTCTTTTAGCTAGTGGTAGTCTTCTCGCCGACTGTCGAATAGGCTGAGCGTCCCCAGTATTAATTTTATGTTTCACCAGATCAGTTCGTCCTCTTTTGCCATTTCCTACATCGAATATATCCTGGTATTTTCTAACGATGTCCCTCAATTTTGCCTTCTGGTTTGGTTTTAAATTCTTAGATGAATCGATGATGAGTCTTTCCAGTTTCTCAGATAGTTTAACTGATGGTATTTCTGCATGCTGTGTGCTTCTTACTACAGAGGAAACTGTTGAACAATGGCCCAAAGTTGTTCCTTTCTTTAGCACAACCGAGTAATGATTCAGGTTCATTACTCTGACTGGAACAATCTCCCTGGCACGAAACAGAGTCTTCCCCAGTGCGACTCCTCTGCCTACATTTCCGTCGTTAAGCTCGGGATCAAACATCATTACTGTTCCAGCTTTAGCTTTCCCATCTAAGCAAGCATCTATAATGATTTCAGCTCTTTCGGGAACATTGACATCCTTTGCTAAGATGGCTCGCAGCATTATGTCATCTTTTCCATGAAGCACCACTTCTTCGTCATTCACTCGCAGAATTCCATCTTTGAAGTTTAACTGGAATCCCTTGGAGCTCATGACATCCATTCCAATGATTACCTCGTTTTCGATGTCTGCCACTAATGCTCGATGTAGGAAGGTTGTGTTTCTCAAGGTCATTTCAACCTCTATTTCACCATGGACTTTCGCTGCTTCTCCTGTCGCTGTTCGCAGTTGCCATTTTGTTGGTTTTATCATTGTCTCTAAAACAATGTTGGTAGTTGACACTTGTTTGCTACAGGTCGACGATGGTTCCTTTATATTGGCCTTCTTTAGTTTCCCCGGCGAGGAAGTCTGGACTCCGTTGCTCTCTTTGCAACGACTCTTGACATGTCCTACCTTACGACACTTCCGACATCTCACTAGTCTTTTTTCGGTAAGGACTTCTTCTATTATCTTTCTCACAGAGGCTTCATCGTTTCCGCCATCTTCGGATTCTCCGTCAACGATTCGGACTCTGGCTTGACCTCTGCAGGTATTTTTCGCAGCCTCGAATTCCAAAGCTCGAGCCAGTGCATCCACTAATTGAGTCAGTCGAGCTAACGTCAATGCTTGCCTGGCTTCGTTGTCCCGAAGTCCATCCAAAAACGCTTGCACTGGTAACCTTTCTATCACATTTTCCGGTGTGGCTGGATAGGCAAGGCGAACCAGACGGGCAATGTCTGCTTCAAACTCTTGAAGGGATTCATTCGATTTCTGGTAGCGATTTTTCAGTTAGGAATGATAAACGTGCTCCAAATGGGTTTGTCCATACCTCAGTTCCAAATGTTTGACCAGTTGTTCGTAGTCTTCTTGCTCAGAGGCATTCAAGGTTTGTAAAATATCTGTAGCATCCCCTCTTAAAGCAAGAGTTAATGCTATTGCTTTCTCCTCTGCCGACCATCCATTTAGCTTAGCTGCAGCCTCGAATTGGCGACGATAATTAGTCCATGATGATTTTCCATCAAACTGGGGGGGTTTCATTTTGTGTTTTGTCCTGTCGGGGCCAATTTTCGAATCCACCACTTCTGGACTATTTCTGCCTTCGGTTTTTGATTGTGTTTCTCCCCTTTGTATTGTGACTACTCGTTCTTTTATTTTGCTAATCTCGCCCTCCATTATCTGTCTTAGGTCTTCTATTCGTGTTTCATTTTTGGCTGACTCTTCGACTATTGTTTGCTTTAGCTCCTCCATCTGAGCCTCAGTTTCTAATATCTTCTCTTCCAGAATTTCTGAATTTTTCTGTACCATGCTTTTCAAATTTTCTTCTAGGGATTTAGAATTTTCTGCCAATTTATCTTCTAATGCCTCTTTCAAGTTTTTAGAATTTTCTAGTAATTTATCTTCTAGGGTTTTAGAATTTTCTGCTAGTTTGTCTTCTATGGTTTTAGAGTTTTCTTGTAACATTTGTAACTTATCTTCTAAGCACTTAGAATTTTCTAGTAATTTATCTTCTAGGGTTTTAGAATTTTCTATCAATTTGTCCTCTAGTGTTTTAGAATTTTCTAGCAATTTATCCTCTAAGACTTAAAATTGTCTTGTAAGGTTTCTTTTAAATTTTCTATTTGCTTTAATAGCATACTCATGTCACCATTGCCAGAAACTTCAAACAAATAAGTATCGGGATCGTTACCTTCATTTATTAGAGCATCTCGTAACCGTTGTATTAATTCACTTTTCTTCCCACTAGTTTCTAAATCCCTTTCCTCAAGATCTTTTTTTAAGTCCGCCACTTTCAATTGGTCCAAACTCACTGTTTTATACATTGTTAGTTTATTTATTTTCCACTTCTAAAAGTTCCACAAATTCACCTCACACCTGACACCACTGTGATGTTTTTATTTTCACACTCGGGTTCAGTTCAGTTCTTGGATTTATTTAAAACACAGTCTAATTTATTTCCACTACTTTTACACAAATTTATATTCACAGAAACTACTATTTACATTTTATCTTAACTGTACAAACGACCGACGAAAACCGAATGCCTCCTATCGCCAGCTGCTTTATATTTATATAATTCTCTGCGAATTGTCTGGTATATCCACGAACCATCGGGAAACTGTGTCATGTTCTGGAAGTTTTAAGGGAATTCCCAGTAACGGCAGCGATCCGCCGGTTGAGAGACAAACATTTCGGGTTCCACGAATTTATCGTAATAATGTCCCTTCCATGAATTGGTTGAGGGCCGATTGCACCAGCTGTCGGATGAATTCTCGTAACAGTATTATGCTTTGTTATTGTATAGTGCAGGATTTCTTCCTTATAGAAATCTATAATTTGATGTAAACACAGCAATGTCGCCGTTTTTATATTATCAAAATCGTCGTGTTGTTTAAATTCTTGGTAGTCATTTATGGCTAGATAGGGAGTGTTAATAAGTAGTTACCAGTCGTGAGATGAGATCCATATGTGCATGGGTATATCATGAAGCAAAACTATCCCGTCATTTGGCATGAATTGCGTGATTCAGTTTAGGTAAGATCTCAACCATATTTCCATATTTCTCAGCATTTATTGTGTCAAATATGCACAAATAATATCTCCGTACCGTCCCAAAACATTGCACACATTCTTTTTCAGTCTAAAATTGTTTGCTTGAATTTCACTTTCTTAGTTGATATTGAATTCCAGCATAATAATCTGGTCATTAGAGCTTTTCTTGGGAAGTGATTTTTAATAGAATACCATTTTTTGAAGAGTATTAAAAAGCTACAACACAAATTAGGTATGGTTTATTATTTTCCCTTATAACGTAAATCTGTTGACTGTTAGAATACTTCCAAAGGGACATTGGTAGAAGTTGACAAAACTGCAAATGAATATTTGTAAAACCCGATCGGAGCATTTCCCGCCCAGAAAATCTGAAAAACCTGCTAATTGTGGACATTATTTTTTTAAAATTCATAATTTAGGCAGTTTTGAATGTGGATCAAATGATAGTGTAGCATGTTCTTTAAACATACTAAAGGTGGACGCTGTGTGATTAGAATTTTTTGCACAATCGTGTTATAGACATAGATAATTGACGCGGTTTTTTTGCAAAATTAAAAAATATATATTTTATTGCCATTGAAATGTTTGGAGTAACAACATACGGAATATCCAGGCAAGTCTGGTGTTATTCCCAAGAAATCACGAAAATACATCTTGTAAGTGCCCTAACACATTTGTATACCATTTTACCGCTCATAATGTTGTCTCTATACAATGGGTCATTTTCTGCGTAAGCTTTTTCAATTTGTCGACGAATATCAACCCCTTTTAACACGTTTTTCCACACTGCAGGTGCGATTTTTCATTTTTAAATACTCACAGATACGGAAACATAACTAGCATATACAGACCGGCAGTTCTTTATGGGCTGAGAGTTAAAACCTTACTTACATCTATAAAACACGCCTCACATAACGATTCTTTGTTTATGGTTAATTCTGACATTTATTTGACTGAACATTTTAGTACGTGTTTCGGCGGGATTACTGAGTTTAATATTTTGGATTTTATTTCATATGAGTTTTTGTTTGCTAGTTTTGAAAACTGAACATACCGTGTTTATTACAGACATCTTTGCCGCTTTTGATATGCTTATAGCTATCGTTTGTATATTTAAATGTGCATTTTATTATGTGATTCCATTTATGTAAAATAATATGAAAAATATTATGATGTGTAGCTAAAAAATTCCTTCACTTTTATTCTGGCGGTAAATACTCAATACTCAGTGGACGCACATGATGTTGCTATAAAATGCCTGAAGTTTTATGATAAGAGTTATTACGATTATATGGCAATAAACTCAGAATTAATGATTTCAGACTTAGGAAAAGTAGAATTCGACATGAGTGTTATTAAACCTTAGTGTTTTAGTACCGACACAGGTGTTATAGGTGTCGGTGTATGGCTGCATTTCATAAAAACCAACACTCGTACATCATACTAGGGCATTATTTATTTGAACAGTTATTTTTCTTTGAGTATTCTGGCGTCACTTTCTAATTGCTTTCATAAAACCTGTCAAGTATTTATTTATTATATTTATTAAGAAATCAACGTGCTAAATCCTTCTCATATACCAGGGTTGATCTTTTTACAATGCCTCAGACCTAATTTATAATGGACTGTCAAATTTAAATGTTTTGGGTCCTGACAGCATAGGTTGTGTTTATGGTATGATAATCTCTCATGTATTTGATTATTGAAGAATAGAATGAATCGTTCGAGCAAAGAATGTTTGAAACATATTTGCTAAAAAGCCATGATGCGATTCATCGAGACTATATCAACATTAGGTGAATCTTCTATATCTGTAAACGCTGATGTAAAAATGTGGACCTCCTTTAATTACAATAACTACGGATGAAGTCATTAAAATATTCTCACAAGTGAACTACGAAAATGTAAGTGAAACATGGGAGCACGAGCACACTTCTAAATATTTATTAATACTGTTAGGAGAATTCATCCGACAGCTGGTGCAATCGGCCAGCAACCAATTCATGGAAGGGACATTATTCCGATAAATTCTGGGAATCCGAAGTGTTTGTCTCTCAACAGGCCGACCACTGCCGTTACTGGGAATTCCCCTAAAGTTTCCAGAACATGATGGAATTTCCCGATGGTTCGTGGACGTACCAGACAATTCCGAGATTAATATGTAAAAGGAACAGCTGGCGATAGGAGGCATTCCGTTTTCGTCGGTTGTATTGCATAGTTAAGATAAAATGTAAATAGTAGTTTCTGTGAATATAAATTATGTAAAGTAGTGGAAATAAATTAGAATGAGTTGGACTGTGTTTTTAAATAAATCCAAGAACTGAACTTAACCCGAGTGTGAAACTAAAAACATTACAGTGGTGACAGGTGTGCGGTGTATTTGTGGAACTTTAGAAGTGAAAAACGGACAATGTTTAAAACAGTAAATTTGGACCAGTTGAAAGTGATGGACTTAAAAAAAGAACTTGAGGAAAGGGATTTAGAAATTAGTGGGAAGAAAAGTGAATTAATACAACGGCTACGAGATGCCCTAATAAATGAAGGTAACGATCCCGATACTTATTTGTTTGAAGTTTCTGGTAATGGAGATATGAGTATGCTATTAAAAATATGGAAGAAAATTTAGAAAGTAAACTACAAACATTACAAGATAATTCTCAGATCATGAAAGAGGCGTTAGAAGACAAATTACTAGAAAATTCTAAATCCCTAGAAGAAAATTTGAAAAACATGGTACAGAAAAATTCAGAAATGCTGGAAGAGAAAATATTCGAGAATGAGGCTCGGATGGAAGAGCTAAGGCAAACAATGGTCGAAGAGTCAGCCAAAAGTGAATCGCGGATAGAAGAGCTAAAGCAGACAATGTTTGAAGAGTCAGACAAAAATGAAACGCGGATAGAAGAGCTAAAGCATATAATGGAGGCGGAGATCAGCAAAATAAAAGAACAGGTAGTCACTATACAAAGGGGAGAAACTCAATCAAAAACCGTAAGTAAAAACAGTCCAGAAGTAGTGGATTCAAAAATTAGCCTCGAAGGAGCAAGACACAAAATGAAACCTCCACAATTTGATGGAAAATCGTCATGGACTAATTATAGGCGCCAATTCTAGGCTGCAGCAAAGTTAAACGGATGGTCGACAGAGGAGAAGGCAATAGCATTAACCTTAGCCTTAAGAGGTGATGCTACAGATATCTTACAAACGTTGAATACCTCGGAGCAAGAAGACTACTCTCAACTGGTCAAACATTTAGAACTGAGGTATGGCCAGACACATTTGGAGCACGTTTATCACTCCCAATTGAAAAATCGCCACCAGAAATCTAATGAATCCTTACAAGAGTTTGAAGCGGATATTGCCCGTCTGGTTCGCCTTGCCTATCCAGCCACACCGGAAAATGTGATAGAAAGGTTAACAGTACAAGCGTTTTTGGATGGACTTCGGGACCACGATGCCAGAGAAGCATTGACCCTAGCTCGACCGACTCAATTAGTCGATGCACTGGCTCGAGCTCTAGAATTCGAGGCTGCGAAAAATACCTGCAGAGGTCAAGCCAGAGTCCGAATCGTTGACGGAGAATCTAAAGATGGCGGAAACGATGAAGCCTCTGTAAGAAAGATAATAGAAGAAATCCTTACCGAAAAAAGACTAGTGAGATGTCGGAAGTGTCGTAAGGTAGGACATGTCCAGAGTCGTTGCAAGGAGAGCAACAGAGCCCAGACTTCCTCGCCGGGGAAACTAAGGAAGGCCTATGTAAAGGGACCATCGTCGACCTGTAGCAAACAAGTGTCAACTACCAACGCATATGTCGCTTCGCTACGCAACCACGTTAACAGTGTCTTCGTAGATGGCCTTATTAATAGGAGGCAATTTGCAATGCTGCTGGATATTGGTGCGACGAAAAGTAATAAGGCCCAACATTGTTTTAGAGACAATGATAAAACCAACAAAATGGCAACTGCGAACAGCGACAGGAGAAGCAGCGAGAGGTTGAAATGACCTTGGGAAACACAACCTTCCTACATCGAGCATTAGTGGCAGACACCGAAGACGAAGTAATCATTGGAATGGATGTCATGAGCTCCAAGGGATTCCAGTTAAACTTCAAAGATGGAATTCTGCAAGTGAATGACGAAGAAGTGGTGCTTCATGGAAAGGATGACATAATGCTGTGAGCCATCTTAGCAGAGGATGTCAATGTTCCGGAAAGAGCTGAAATCATTATAGATGCTTGCTTAGATGGGAAAGCTAAAGCTGGAACAGTAATGATGTTTGATCCCGAACTTAACGACGGAAATATAGGCAGAGGAGTCGCACTGGGGAAGACTCTGTTTCGTGCCAGGGAGATTGTTCCAGTAAGAGTAATGAACCTGAATCATTACTCGGTTGTGCTAAAGAAAGGAACAACTTTGGGCCATTATTCAACAGTTTCCTCTGTAGTCAGAAGCACACAGCATGCAGAAATGCCACCAGGTAAACTATCTGAGGAACTGAAAAGACTCCTCACCGATTCATCTAAGAATTTGAAACCAAACCAGAGAGCAAAATTGAGGGACATCGTTAGAAACTACCGGGATATCTTCGATGTAGGGAATGGCAAAAGAGGACGAACTGATCTGGTGAAACATAAAATTAATACTGGGGACGCTCAACCTATTCGACAGTCGAGAAGACTACCCCTAGCTAAAAGAGAAGAAGCCGACAGGAGAGTCCGCGAGATGGAGGAAGAAGGTGTTATTGAACCATCCAATGGCCCTTGGGCTTCTCCAGTTGTCTTGGTTAAAATGAAAGATGGTTCGACCCGATTTTGTGTGGACTATCGGCAATTAAACCACGCTACAAAGAAAGACAGCTATCCTCTTCCAAGAATAGACGATACTCTAGATACGTTGGCTGGATCGAAGATGTTTTCCACCCTGGACTTGAAGAGCGGTTATTGGCAGGTGGAACTTGCTAAAGAAGACCGGGAAAAGACTGCTTTTACCATCGGCTCAGGACTTTATCAATTCACGGTGATGCCGTTTGGACTGTGTAATGCTCCAGCAACGTTTGAAAGATTGATGGAAACAGTGTTAAAAGGGCTTTCATGGAAAACGTGCCTGGTGTATCTTGACGACATTATCGTGGTTGGAAAATCTTTTGAAGACCACGTGAGGAACCTGGAGGAGGTATTTCGGCGACTTCGAGGTTCAGGACTAAAGTTAAGCACGAAGTGTCAGCTGTTCCAAGAAGAGGTGCAATATCTAAAGCATATAATGGAGGGGGAGATCAGCAAAATAAAAGAACAGGTAGTCACTATACAAAGGGGAGAAACTCAATCAAAAACCGTAAGTAAAAACAGTCCAGAAGTAGTGGATTCAAAAATTGGCCTCGAAGGAGCAAGACACAAAATGAAACCTCCACAATTTGATAGAAAATCGTCATGGACTAAGTTTAGGCGCCAATTCTAGGCTGCAGCAAAGTTAAACGGATGGTCGGCAGAGGAGAAGGCAATAGCATTGACCTTAGCCTTAAGAGGTGATGCTACAGATATCTTACAAACGTTGAATACCTCGGAGCAAGAAGACTACTCTCAACTGGGACCAGTACCTTCACTTGTTTCTAATGGCATATCGTTCATCTGTGCACGAGTCCACCCTGCGACTTGAAGTTTGGATGTCCCCCAGGAGAAGAGACTGCAGGTGAAGACTGTCAGCCAGTTACGTAGAAAGATGGACGACATCCATGAACGAGTCCGGTTAAACATCGAGAATGCCAGTGCCCGAATGAAGGAAGCCTACGACATCAAAGCCGAGGGCGGAGAATTCCAAGTTGACGATCTTGTTTGGTTGTATAACCCGCAACGTCGTCGTGGATATTCACCCAAACTACAGAGATCTTGGGAGGGGCCGTACCAAATTGTGAAGAAAATCAACGATGTCGTCTACAGAATAAAGAAGCTACCTCGGGGAAAACCAAAGGTCGTACATTTCAATAGGTTAGCCCCTTATGCCGGAAGTCATGACGGCGAACATGACCAAGCCCAAGTCCGCAGCATCCAACCACCCGATGATGAAATGACCTTCGAACAGTTTATGGCACTGTACTCTAATGGGCAGAAAGTGCAGCACGACGTGACCACAGAAGAACCCCGAGACCTGTTTGAGGTGCCCATAGAATATGCCCTGGCTCATTGTGTAGCTCGAGATCTCCGGATGTCCAGACGAATAGCCAAAGTGTTTGCCAAAAAGTACGGCCAGTTCCAGAAGCTACGGGAGCAAGATCCAGCGGTAGGGAAGGTCCTTCATCTCGAAGATAAACAACCAATGGGTACCAGAGACATCTTTTATTTGGTAACGAAAACATTCTCGCAAGACAAGCCAACATATATCTTTGGAAGACTCTGGTAGAATTGAGGAATGTGATGATGGAGAAGAATCTGACGAAATTGGCGGTCCCAAAGATAGCCTGCGGGTTGGATGGACTGAATTAGAGGGTGGTGAGAAGTATGATGGAAACAATCTTTCGATTCAGTCGCATCAACATCCTGGTATGCTGTCTCAATATTGGCAGCCCAGGTTCGAAGACCGTTGACTGCTACTTCCACCAAACTTCCCGTTGTCGAAATGGAGAGTCCTGCAAATATCGTCATACCAGGAAGGATTCTGGGACATTCCGGGACGAAATGGCCTTAAGGAGGGGGCAATGTTACGAGAATTCATCCGACAGCTGGTGCAATCGGCCAGCAACCAATTCATGGAAGGGACATTATTCCGATAAATTCTGGGAATCCGAAGTGTTTGTCTCTCAACAGGCCGACCGCTGCCGTTACTGGGAATTACCTTAAAGTTTCCAGAACATGATGGAATTTCCCGATGGTTCGTGGACGTACCAGACAATTCCGAGATTAATATATAAAAGGAACAGCTGGCGATAGGAGGCATTCAGTTTTCGTCGGTCGTATCGAATAGTTAAGATAAAATGTAAATAAGTTTCTGTGAATATAAATTATGTAAAGTAGTGGAAATAAATTAGAGTAATTTGGACTGTGTTTTTAAATAAATCCAAGAACTGAACTGAACCCGAGTGTGAAATTAAAAACATTACAGTACTATGCAAAAGGATCATTGTAGTTTTCGAATAAGTTTATGAAAATATTAATACGCATCTTTAATTTGGCTACAAAATCACTACTCAAGTCGTTGGAGTACAAACTTTTTGCCAAAAAAATGCTAACAGGTGTTCCTTAACATTTTGTGACAAAAACTAATTTAGTGCGGATATTTCAATGTTTCAATATATCCTTGTGATATAAAAAATCCGTTCAAAATCGTACCATAAATTAATATCTAACACAGTGACCCGAAAACAAATGGGTCACAGTGTATATAATTTATTGTCGTCCCACATCCACAGCAATTAAGTTGAATATTGCATTTTTACTTTTTTGTGTATATTTTTATTAACTCTAATCTTTGTGTAAATGCTGAACTTAAGTCATAAGAACAAAGGCTTTAAAAATGTTGACATTATGTAGTTAGATTATATTTTGACTAATTTTTGACACACTTATTGTTTTATTCTTAAGAACAAAAGATTCAAAATATTTGCAGAGTGTTTAACTTTGTGTATGTTACAAGATTGTTGCGGGTCAAATTCTATTTTTAGTACATCTTCTGTTTGCTGATTTTTTTTTGATAGCAAATAGTACTTAATTGTTTACGTAAATTATTCAAATCTTGATGTTAATGTGAAACCGAGTGACGTCAAAGAAATAGATGAACGTACATGGCATAAATTTAGCGTATTTAATTGTTTGAAAATTGTTGTGTACCTTGCAAACCAGCCAAAATGTAGAGATTTTTCATCAGTGGTTTAACTGAGTTCCTCCTATAAGAAAATGAACTTACCTTTGGTACCTTCGATGCTCTGAAAGATAAAAAGATTATTTTTATTAAGTTATTTAAGTCATTAAAATAGACATTTTTAAAATTAGTTTTGAGAAATACACCGCTCAAAACATTGATGTTAATAAAAATATGCATATAAAAAATATAAAAATTATTTACTAACAGCAGAGAACAACTTTTATGGCATCCAATTTGTCAAAAACTTAGTACAAAAGAAAATGCCTCCAAACACAATTTAGTAGTGAACCTGACAACATTCTTACTTTTGGATGAACCATTTTAAGAAAGGTAACAAACAAAAATTTCACATTTATTTCAATGATAAAATCTATATTATCGAGACTTCTAAATTTGAACACATGTTTTGACCCTTGCCTAAAGTGAAGTGAAGCTACAACTGCATTTTTTAATAATACACATTTATTATATATTCATGAAATTTTTGTTATTAAAATGATTTTTAACACTGATATTCTACATATCTTTATTAAAAATTTTCACTTAACTTAAGCGAAACTGAAACCCAAATGTCAAAAAATACTAGTCCACTTGTCTAAGTTCTTCTTGGGAAATAACACCACAGTTTAAAGAAAATTGCTGTATATTCCAAACGTTTCGGGTCTAGGTCAGAGCCCGTTGTCAATGGTTAAGAAACTATGGATAAAAAAGGCACAATTCTAATATGTAAATTAAAATATTTGACAATGTGTATTATTTGATTTCTGAAAACAACTAGTCCACTTATTACATTAGGTCAGTAATCAGGGCCCTTGCAAGCACGGGTTTAACGTGTAAAATGGTAACTCATAAAACTGGACTGGAATATTGGGTTCTAATTTGTACCATCACTCGTGCAATGTTTTTTTTTGTCGCCCATGTTTTTTCGGAGAAATAGTTTTTGTTACAGATGATTAATTTCGAGAAGGATTTTTATTTTAGTAGATGATTTCAAAAATAACTCCAAATTTTATATTAAAGTTAATATTTTGACTACTGAGATTTGTCTTCTTTCTGGCATACAATTCAAGAAGCTTTTGTGCCAACGCTATGTTGACCACCCGTTTCATTCATCAGAGAGTGTCAAATTATGAAGAATATTTTCAACGTAACAATTAAAAAACGTGATTAATAAGTTTAATTAAACAGTGAGGTAGGACTAAGATTTTGAACTGAGACATGGGAATTGAATAATTTCACAAAAAATGTACAATAAAAGACAATGAAAATAAATTACTATAAAGAGCAAAAAAAAGTAGATTTATTTTACTAGTAGTCACTGCCCTTACCACCAGTGCTGGAACTGGGCAAATGCAGATATGAAGGGCGTATGGAGGGGCAAATTAGAAAAAAAATGTAGTAGAGGCAAATCGGAAACAAAAATTGTCCTAGAGAGAAGGACAAATCAGATTTTTTTGGTCTAGGGGGAGGCAAATCACCAGTTTTGTGAGAAGCTTTGATTCACGGCAGGTTTCTCAGGCCCAAGGGGGTTACAATTCATGTTACGGTTTCATCAGTTTTAAAATAATAATAGGGGTATTTTAATTCAATAACTTTATTATGTTGTCTATTCATGGGTTTTCTCTCCTCCAAATTTTTTCCTGTAACAGATAAGTATTTAAAAAATTGTATATGTAGAACAAAGTGTAGTAAGGCAATTTCGTAAAATTGCCCGGATTACTGGTTGTCTGTACAGAGATTCTTCCTCACAGTTTTTCTGAGAGAAAGAGATGTCTATAAAATGATCAACCAGTATTCCTGTATATAAGTAATGTATTGTATATTGTGTAATACTTATCTGTGTATGGAGACGTTTCAACTCCGAGTCTGGAGTCGTTGTCAATCGTTTAGTGTTGTTTTCGAGGCTTTTTTCTAAAAAATTTTCGCTTTGATTTTGAATTTATTGTTTGTCAAAAAATTTGACACTGACAATTTGTCGTTTGGCGATCACTTGACGCTGAGGTTACCGTTTTTTTGTTCTGTTAGCAGTAAATTCTTCCAGTCCAAATGAAGGTCGGCTGAAGGTGCTCCGATTTCAGTGTTGTTTATCATCATACAGCTGGCTTCTTTAAGTTTTCTCTTTTTTAAGTTTTCTTCTTTCAACAAGATCTTTGTTTTATCCCAGTCTATCCTATGGCTGCCGGTGCTCGTTAATACATGATTGGCCAAATTTGATTTGTCCACATGTCTTCTGGAAATGTTATATTGATGTTCTTTTTTCCTTACTTCTAAAGGTCTTGAAGTTTCACCGGTATAAGAATGGCCACAGTCACACAAAACACTGTACACACAATTTTTAGAACTCTGGGTTGCGTTAAACGGTTTGGTATGTGTGAGGATAGAGCGCAAGGTATTATTTGTTTTAAAAACAGTTTTAACGCTGTATTTATTTCCTAACCGCTTAATTTTTTCCGATACACCTGGGATATATGGAATTATGTTCATAATTTGGTTGTCTGTTTGTGTTTGGTTGGTATTAGTGTGATGGTTATTTGTGCTGGTTTGTTGTTGCGATTTTCTTTCTAACTGATTTATAGTTTTATTTATAAAGTCTTGGGGATATTCGTTTTGAAGTAGATGTTCTTTGATAATATTGACTTCTTTGTTAAAGATTTGGGTGGATGAAGATATGTTTTTTGCTCTATCATATAAGCACTTTACAACACCTTTCTTTACATTTAAAGGATGGTTGGAGTGAAAATTCAAATATCTATTAGTATTTGTAGGTTTTCGATAAGTACTTGTACTTATTGTGTTGTTTGTTCTATCTATAAGTACATCAAGATAAGCAAGTTTATGCAAATTTTCCATCTCCATTGTAAATTTTATTGTGGGTTCTTGACTATTGATGTAATCTAGGAATGAGTGCAGTTCTTCAGCACCATACTCCCAAACCACAAAAATGTCATCAACGTATCTCCACCACACTTTTGGTTTATTTTTATATTTGCCTATGAATCTTTCTTCAAAATATGTCATGAATATATTACTGATTATAGGAGATAAAGAAGAACCCATGGCCATACCAAATTCTTGTTTATAGAAATCTCCTTCAAATTGAAAATATGTAGTGTTTAAGCAAAGTTCGGTTAGTTCCATAATTGTGTCAATGTTTAGTTTTGTTTTGTTGTGTAAGGTAATATCTTGTTGTAATTTATTTTTTATAATTTGTAATGATTTATCAACAGGTACATTTGTAAAAAGACTAACTATGTCGAAACTTACTAGTATATCATTTCTGTTGATAATAATGCTTTTTAATTTTGTTAAAAAATCGTTAGTGTTTTTTAAATTGTTTGGATTATTTTCGTAAGGTTTAATTATATTTAGTAAAAATTTTGATATGTTTTGTAATGGTGAATTTATTGAACTTACAATGGGTCTCATTGGTATTGTGTCTTTATGTATTTTTGGAACGCCATATAAGTGTGGAGGTTTACTATAGTGTGGTGTTAAGTGTTTTCGTTCTAATGGAGTGAATTCTTGTTTGTGTTTTGTTATAATGTCTCTAGCGGCTTTTTCTATATTTTGCGTAGGATCTTTTTTGAGCTTAGAATATGATCCTGTGTTAATAAGGTCCATCATTTTGGTGTTGTAATCATTTTTATCAAGTATAACCGTAGCGTTACCTTTATCGGCAGGTAGAATTTTAATTGTGTTGTCTTTTTTAAGTTTTTCTACGGCATATTTCTCTGTAGGAGTAAGATTGTATTTCATTTTGTGTTGCTTCTCTAGAAGTAATTTATTTCTTATTCGGTATTCACTTGACACTTCTGGAGGCAGTTTTTGGGCTGTGTCTTCAATCGCAACTATCAGATCTAGTTTAGGTATATTTTGTGGAGTGATTGAATAATTTAATCCCTTAGAAAGTACGTATTGTTCTGTTGGTGTAATGTGTTTAGTTGATAAATTAATCACAGTTTTATTGATGAAATTTGTATTTGGTGTAAGTACAGATTTTTTGTGTTTTTCATTTAAGAGATGTTGAAATTTATTTATATTTCTGTTTTTACATATTTGAAATTCCAAGCTGTATGAATCCTTTAAACAATTAAAGATGCGGTTATAGTCTGATGGAATGTGCGTTTCTTTGAATTTGTTTTCTAATATAATGATGTTATTTTTAAGGCTTACCTTCAATTTCCGATGGTGTTGTATTCTATTTCTAACTAAAGCATTACCTGTTTTCAACTGAATTCTAATACTACCTCTGTCTGTGAATGGCATTTTTGGTAACAACCCCTTTGGAATTATTCCCTCATTTCGGCATTTTATTAGGAACGTTAAGCTGTTCTGTGATCGTGCTAGTTTCTTATTCAGGTTTTCTAATTTTCTAAAATTTGTTGTTGAAATTGGCCCATACCTCATTCGTAAGTAATTTCGAAAAGATTGTTGAGGAGGTCTTGAATTATTTTGTCTATTCATGGGTTGTCTCTCCTCCAAATTTTTTCCTGTAACAGATAAGTATTTAAAAAATTGTATATGTAGAACAAAGTGTAGTAAGGCAATTTCGTAAAATTGCCCGGATTACTGGTTGTCTGTACAGAGATTCTTCCTCACAGTTTTTCTGAGAGAAAGAGATGTCTATAAAATGATCAACCAGTATTCCTGTATATAAGTAATGTATTGTATATTGTGTAATACTTATCTGTGTATGGAGACGTTTCAACTCCGAGTCTGGAGTCGTTGTCAATCGTTTAGTGTTGTTTTCGAGGCTTTTTTCTAAAAAATTTTCGCTTTGATTTTGAATTTATTGTTTGTCAAAAAATTTGACACTGACAATTTGTCGTTTGGCGATCACTTGACGCTGAGGTTACCGTTTTTTTGTTCTGTTAGCAGTAAATTCTTCCAGTCCAAATGAAGGTCGGCTGAAGGTGCTCCGATTTCAGTGTTGTTTATCATCATACAGCTGGCTTCTTTAAGTTTTCTCTTTTTTAAGTTTTCTTCTTTCAACAAGATCTTTGTTTTATCCCAGTCTATCCTATGGCTGCCGGTGCTCGTTAATACATGATTGGCCAAATTTGATTTGTCCACATGTCTTCTGGAAATGTTATATTGATGTTCTTTTTTCCTTACTTCTAAAGGTCTTGAAGTTTCACCGGTATAAGAATGGCCACAGTCACACAAAACACTGTACACACAATTTTTAGAACTCTGGGTTGCGTTAAACGGTTTGGTATGTGTGAGGATAGAGCGCAAGGTATTATTTGTTTTAAAAACAGTTTTAACGCTGTATTTATTTCCTAACCGCTTAATTTTTTCCGATACACCTGGGATATATGGAATTATGTTCATAATTTGGTTGTCTGTTTGTGTTTGGTTGGTATTAGTGTGATGGTTATTTGTGCTGGTTTGTTGTTGCGATTTTCTTTCTAACTGATTTATAGTTTTATTTATAAAGTCTTGGGGATATTCGTTTTGAAGTAGATGTTCTTTGATAATATTGACTTCTTTGTTAAAGATTTGGGTGGATGAAGATATGTTTTTTGCTCTATCATATAAGCACTTTACAACACCTTTCTTTACATTTAAAGGATGGTTGGAGTGAAAATTCAAATATCTATTAGTATTTGTAGGTTTTCGATAAGTACTTGTACTTATTGTGTTGTTTGTTCTATCTATAAGTACATCAAGATAAGCAAGTTTATGCAAATTTTCCATCTCCATTGTAAATTTTATTGTGGGTTCTTGACTATTGATGTAATCTAGGAATGAGTGCAGTTCTTCAGCACCATACTCCCAAACCACAAAAATGTCATCAACGTATCTCCACCACACTTTTGGTTTATTTTTATATTTGCCTATGAATCTTTCTTCAAAATATGTCATGAATATATTACTGATTATAGGAGATAAAGAAGAACCCATGGCCATACCAAATTCTTGGGTTCTTCTTTATCTCCTATAATCAGTAATATATTCATGACATATTTTGAAGAAAGATTCATAGGCAAATATAAAAATAAACCAAAAGTGTGGTGGAGATACGTTGATGACATTTTTGTGGTTTGGGAGTATGGTGCTGAAGAACTGCACTCATTCCTAGATTACATCAATAGTCAAGAACCCACAATAAAATTTACAATGGAGATGGAAAATTTGCATAAACTTGCTTATCTTGATGTACTTATAGATAGAACAAACAACACAATAAGTACAAGTACTTATCGAAAACCTACAAATACTAATAGATATTTGAATTTTCACTCCAACCATCCTTTAAATGTAAAGAAAGGTGTTGTAAAGTGCTTATATGATAGAGCAAAAAACATATCTTCATCCACCCAAATCTTTAACAAAGAAGTCAATATTATCAAAGAACATCTACTTCAAAACGAATATCCCCAAGACTTTATAAATAAAACTATAAATCAGTTAGAAAGAAAATCGCAACAACAAACCAGCACAAATAACCATCACACTAATACCAACCAAACACAAACAGACAACCAAATTATGAACATAATTCCATATATCCCAGGTGTATCGGAAAAAATTAAGCGGTTAGGAAATAAATACAGCGTTAAAACTGTTTTTAAAACAAATAATACCTTGCGCTCTATCCTCACACATACCAAACCGTTTAACGCAACCCAGAGTTCTAAAAATTGTGTGTACAGTGTTTTGTGTGACTGTGGCCATTCTTATACCGGTGAAACTTCAAGACCTTTAGAAGTAAGGAAAAAAGAACATCAATATAACATTTCCAGAAGACATGTGGACAAATCAAATTTGGCCAATCATGTATTAACGAGCACCGGCAGCCATAGGATAGACTGGGATAAAACAAAGATCTTGTTGAAAGAAGAAAACTTAAAAAAGAGAAAACTTAAAGAAGCCAGCTGTATGATGATAAACAACACTGAAATCGGAGCACCTTCAGCCGACCTTCATTTGGACTGGAAGAATTTACTGCTAACAGAACAAAAAAACGGTAACCTCAGCGTCAAGTGATCGCCAAACGACAAATTGTCAGTGTCAAATTTTTTGACAAACAATAAATTCAAAATCAAAGCGAAAATTTTTTAGAAAAAAGCCTCGAAAACAACACTAAACGATTGACAACGACTCCAGACTCGGAGTTGAAACGTCTCCATACACAGATAAGTATTACACAATATACAATACATTACTTATATACAGGAATACTGGTTGATCATTTTATAGACATCTCTTTCTCTCAGAAAAACTGTGAGGAAGAATCTCTGTACAGACAACCAGTAATCCGGGCAATTTTACGAAATTGCCTTACTACACTTTGTTCTACATATACAATTTTTTAAATACTTATCTGTTACAGGAAAAAATTTGGAGGAGAGAAAACCCATGAATAGACAAAATAATTCAAGACCTCCTCAACAATCTTTTCGAAATTACTTACGAATGAGGTATGGGCCAATTTCAACAACAAATTTTAGAAAATTAGAAAACCTGAATAAGAAACTAGCACGATCACAGAACAGCTTAACGTTCCTAATAAAATGCCGAAATGAGGGAATAATTCCAAAGGGGTTGTTACCAAAAATGCCATTCACAGACAGAGGTAGTATTAGAATTCAGTTGAAAACAGGTAATGCTTTAGTTAGAAATAGAATACAACACCATCGGAAATTGAAGGTAAGCCTTAAAAATAACATCATTATATTAGAAAACAAATTCAAAGAAACGCACATTCCATCAGACTATAACCGCATCTTTAATTGTTTAAAGGATTCATACAGCTTGGAATTTCAAATATGTAAAAACAGAAATATAAATAAATTTCAACATCTCTTAAATGAAAAACACAAAAAATCTGTACTTACACCAAATACAAATTTCATCAATAAAACTGTGATTAATTTATCAACTAAACACATTACACCAACAGAACAATACGTACTTTCTAAGGGATTAAATTATTCAATCACTCCACAAAATATACCTAAACTAGATCTGATAGTTGCGATTGAAGACACAGCCCAAAAACTGCCTCCAGAAGTGTCAAGTGAATACCGAATAAGAAATAAATTACTTCTAGAGAAGCAACACAAAATGAAATACAATCTTACTCCTACAGAGAAATATGCCGTAGAAAAACTTAAAAAAGACAACACAATTAAAATTCTACCTGCCGATAAAGGTAACGCTACGGTTATACTTGATAAAAATGATTACAACACCAAAATGATGGACCTTATTAACACAGGATCATATTCTAAGCTCAAAAAGATCCTACGCAAAATATAGAAAAAGCCGCTAGAGACATTATAACAAAACACAAACAAGAATTCACTCCATTAGAACGAAAACACTTAACACCACACTATAGTAAACCTCCACACTTATATGGCGTTCCAAAAATACATAAAGACACAATACCAATGAGACCCATTGTAAGTTCAATAAATTCACCATTACAAAACATATCAAAATTTTTACTAAATATAATTAAACCTTACGAAAATAATCCAAACAATTTAAAAAACACTAACGATTTTTTAACAAAATTAAAAAGCATTATTATCAACAGAAATGATATACTAGTAAGTTTCGACATAGTTAGTCTTTTTACAAATGTACCTGTTGATAAATCATTACAAATTATAAAAAATAAATTACAACAAGATATTACCTTACACAACAAAACAAAACTAAACATTGACACAATTATGGAACTAACCGAACTTTGCTTAAACACTACATATTTTCAATTTGAAGGAGATTTCTATAAACAAGAATTTGGTATGGCCATGGGTTCTTCTTTATCTCCTATAATCAGTAATATATTCATGACATATTTTGAAGAAAGATTCATAGGCAAATATAAAAATAAACCAAAAGTGTGGTGGAGATACGTTGATGACATTTTTGTGGTTTGGGAGTATGGTGCTGAAGAACTGCACTCATTCCTAGATTACATCAATAGTCAAGAACCCACAATAAAATTTACAATGGAGATGGAAAATTTGCATAAACTTGCTTATCTTGATGTACTTATAGATAGAACAAACAACACAATAAGTACAAGTACTATCGAAAACCTACAAATACTAATAGATATTTGAATTTTCACTCCAACCATCCTTTAAATGTAAAGAAAGGTGTTGTAAAGTGCTTATATGATAGAGCAAAAAACATATCTTCATCCACCCAAATCTTTAACAAAGAAGTCAATATTATCAAAGAACATCTACTTCAAAACGAATATCCCCAAGACTTTATAAATAAAACTATAAATCAGTTAGAAAGAAAATCGCAACAACAAACCAGCACAAATAACCATCACACTAATACCAACCAAACACAAACAGACAACCAAATTATGAACATAATTCCATATATCCCAGGTGTATCGGAAAAAATTAAGCGGTTAGGAAATAAATACAGCGTTAAAACTGTTTTTAAAACAAATAATACCTTGCGCTCTATCCTCACACATACCAAACCGTTTAACGCAACCCAGAGTTCTAAAAATTGTGTGTACAGTGTTTTGTGTGACTGTGGCCATTCTTATACCGGTGAAACTTCAAGACCTTTAGAAGTAAGGAAAAAAGAACATCAATATAACATTTCCAGAAGACATGTGGACAAATCAAATTTGGCCAATCATGTATTAACGAGCACCGGCAGCCATAGGATAGACTGGGATAAAACAAAGATCTTGTTGAAAGAAGAAAACTTAAAAAAGAGAAAACTTAAAGAAGCCAGCTGTATGATGATAAACAACACTGAAATCGGAGCACCTTCAGCCGACCTTCATTTGGACTGGAAGAATTTACTGCTAACAGAACAAAAAAACGGTAACCTCAGCGTCAAGTGATCGCCAAACGACAAATTGTCAGTGTCAAATTTTTTGACAAACAATAAATTCAAAATCAAAGCGAAAATTTTTTAGAAAAAAGCCTCGAAAACAACACTAAACGATTGACAACGACTCCAGACTCGGAGTTGAAACGTCTCCATACACAGATAAGTATTACACAATATACAATACATTACTTATATACAGGAATACTGGTTGATCATTTTATAGACATCTCTTTCTCTCAGAAAAACTGTGAGGAAGAATCTCTGTACAGACAACCAGTAATCCGGGCAATTTTACGAAATTGCCTTACTACACTTTGTTCTACATATACAATTTTTTAAATACTTATCTGTTACAGGAAAAAATTTGGAGGAGAGAAAACCCATGAATAGACAAAATAATTCAAGACCTCCTCAACAATCTTTTCGAAATTACTTACGAATGAGGTATGGGCCAATTTCAACAACAAATTTTAGAAAATTAGAAAACCTGAATAAGAAACTAGCACGATCACAGAACAGCTTAACGTTCCTAATAAAATGCCGAAATGAGGGAATAATTCCAAAGGGGTTGTTACCAAAAATGCCATTCACAGACAGAGGTAGTATTAGAATTCAGTTGAAAACAGGTAATGCTTTAGTTAGAAATAGAATACAACACCATCGGAAATTGAAGGTAAGCCTTAAAAATAACATCATTATATTAGAAAACAAATTCAAAGAAACGCACATTCCATCAGACTATAACCGCATCTTTAATTGTTTAAAGGATTCATACAGCTTGGAATTTCAAATATGTAAAAACAGAAATATAAATAAATTTCAACATCTCTTAAATGAAAAACACAAAAAATCTGTACTTACACCAAATACAAATTTCATCAATAAAACTGTGATTAATTTATCAACTAAACACATTACACCAACAGAACAATACGTACTTTCTAAGGGATTAAATTATTCAATCACTCCACAAAATATACCTAAACTAGATCTGATAGTTGCGATTGAAGACACAGCCCAAAAACTGCCTCCAGAAGTGTCAAGTGAATACCGAATAAGAAATAAATTACTTCTAGAGAAGCAACACAAAATGAAATACAATCTTACTCCTACAGAGAAATATGCCGTAGAAAAACTTAAAAAAGACAACACAATTAAAATTCTACCTGCCGATAAAGGTAACGCTACGGTTATACTTGATAAAAATGATTACAACACCAAAATGATGGACCTTATTAACACAGGATCATATTCTAAGCTCAAAAAAGATCCTACGCAAAATATAGAAAAAGCCGCTAGAGACATTATAACAAAACACAAACAAGAATTCACTCCATTAGAACGAAAACACTTAACACCACACTATAGTAAACCTCCACACTTATATGGCGTTCCAAAAATACATAAAGACACAATACCAATGAGACCCATTGTAAGTTCAATAAATTCACCATTACAAAACATATCAAAATTTTTACTAAATATAATTAAACCTTACGAAAATAATCCAAACAATTTAAAAAACACTAACGATTTTTTAACAAAATTAAAAAGCATTATTATCAACAGAAATGATATACTAGTAAGTTTCGACATAGTTAGTCTTTTTACAAATGTACCTGTTGATAAATCATTACAAATTATAAAAAATAAATTACAACAAGATATTACCTTACACAACAAAACAAAACTAAACATTGACACAATTATGGAACTAACCGAACTTTGCTTAAACACTACATATTTTCAATTTGAAGGAGATTTCTATAAACAAGAATTTGGTATGGCCATGGGTTCTTCTTTATCTCCTATAATCAGTAATATATTCATGACATATTTTGAAGAAAGATTCATAGGCAAATATAAAAATAAACCAAAAGTGTGGTGGAGATACGTTGATGACATTTTTGTGGTTTGGGAGTATGGTGCTGAAGAACTGCACTCATTCCTAGATTACATCAATAGTCAAGAACCCACAATAAAATTTACAATGGAGATGGAAAATTTGCATAAACTTGCTTATCTTGATGTACTTATAGATAGAACAAACAACACAATAAGTACAAGTACTTATCGAAAACCTACAAATACTAATAGATATTTGAATTTTCACTCCAACCATCCTTTAAATGTAAAGAAAGGTGTTGTAAAGTGCTTATATGATAGAGCAAAAAACATATCTTCATCCACCCAAATCTTTAACAAAGAAGTCAATATTATCAAAGAACATCTACTTCAAAACGAATATCCCCAAGACTTTATAAATAAAACTATAAATCAGTTAGAAAGAAAATCGCAACAACAAACCAGCACAAATAACCATCACACTAATACCAACCAAACACAAACAGACAACCAAATTATGAACATAATTCCATATATCCCAGGTGTATCGGAAAAAATTAAGCGGTTAGGAAATAAATACAGCGTTAAAACTGTTTTTAAAACAAATAATACCTTGCGCTCTATCCTCACACATACCAAACCGTTTAACGCAACCCAGAGTTCTAAAAATTGTGTGTACAGTGTTTTGTGTGACTGTGGCCATTCTTATACCGGTGAAACTTCAAGACCTTTAGAAGTAAGGAAAAAAGAACATCAATATAACATTTCCAGAAGACATGTGGACAAATCAAATTTGGCCAATCATGTATTAACGAGCACCGGCAGCCATAGGATAGACTGGGATAAAACAAAGATCTTGTTGAAAGAAGAAAACTTAAAAAAGAGAAAACTTAAAGAAGCCAGCTGTATGATGATAAACAACACTGAAATCGGAGCACCTTCAGCCGACCTTCATTTGGACTGGAAGAATTTACTGCTAACAGAACAAAAAAACGGTAACCTCAGCGTCAAGTGATCGCCAAACGACAAATTGTCAGTGTCAAATTTTTTGACAAACAATAAATTCAAAATCAAAGCGAAAATTTTTTAGAAAAAAGCCTCGAAAACAACACTAAACGATTGACAACGACTCCAGACTCGGAGTTGAAACGTCTCCATACACAGATAAGTATTACACAATATACAATACATTACTTATATACAGGAATACTGGTTGATCATTTTATAGACATCTCTTTCTCTCAGAAAAACTGTGAGGAAGAATCTCTGTACAGACAACCAGTAATCCGGGCAATTTTACGAAATTGCCTTACTACACTTTGTTCTACATATACAATTTTTTAAATACTTATCTGTTACAGGAAAAAATTTGGAGGAGAGAAAACCCATGAATAGACAAAATAATTCAAGACCTCCTCAACAATCTTTTCGAAATAACTTTATTATGACTGAAATAGAACCTCATGTTAGGCCTTTAGTCCAACAGTGATATCATCTTCATATGCTTTACCACTATTGTTTCCATTTTTAAATGTCTTCTGTCTATAGGAATCTTCTAGAACCGTACATTTATATACAGGGTGTAAATAGTTTGAGTGCATATATTTTAGGTGGAGATAGTATACACCAAATAAAACAAAAAACTCTTATGTTAAGTAAATTATTGTCAATGTGGCAATGTCGCGGTAAAATCAGATTCAGTTGATTGTTGATCTGTGATTTTTTATGTATTGCATAATTATATTGTTTCGAGACCAGTTAGATTTATTTAGGTAAATCAAAGTTTATGAGATATTATTTTCACAAAAGTACGCTTTTAACAACTATGTATTGAAATGACTATTTATATTTGGCGATTTATTTTATGCATCAAGTTGAAGGGTGGATACAAAGTTGTTTACATATGATATAGAACTAATTCGATAGAAAGTATATTCAACAAAACATTTCTTATATGTAGTTATTTTATCTGTTAAATAATTCGAAAAATAATTATTACTCATTAAATGAATATTATTTATGTTAGACAAATAAATATCCATGTACTTACAGGATGCCATTATGAGAAAGCTCAGGAGAACAAACGGATGCTTCATGAATATTCAAAATTCAACATTTTTGCTATTACATCTGCTTTCCCCTCAAATTAATAACATATCAGGTCTTTCCCTAATGTAAAATCTGCAATTATTTATCACAAACTAATACTCTCGCACTCGAACTGACAATCCACAATTTGTTTTTTCAATTTATTTTTTAAAATGAAAATCAAGTCACGAACTCTACATTGAATATCAGGCAAATCGCTTTCACTTAGATATAAATTTTCTGACAAGAACCGATACAGAAAAAAAATCGTTGCGGCGGTCAGCTGTAGTTAAAGTAAACATGTATTAATCTAGGTTTATATGCCTGGCAACGTCTGTTCGGAGAAACGTATGGCAAAATATAACAGACTATTTAGAGTTTAAATAATTTTCTTTGTGAATACAGTTATTAAAGGTGTATACGCAATTGAGGATTTACATATTTAGCTTTACAAGCATTTTGAAGTGGGAAATAGTCACTCTAATAAAGGTTACCTAACTTCTAACTTTTTTATTTATTTTTTGGCAAAACTATGGTATATTTCTGAAAGTGTTATAAAGCTTTTTGATTTGTTTTGACCCGAAGTATTGATTTTCAAAATCTTTGCAGTCAAACCGTTTACACCGTGTATATTTGATACTATGGTATAATTATACAAATGGGGCCCGATTAATGTTTGTCCTGCCTCTATTCCTATTGCATGTAAAATCCAGTGATGCAGAAAATGCTCATATAAGTGTAAATATCGATTCGTTTTGCGTATTGGGGCGTATTGGTTAATTTAGCGGTTAATGATATACGGGTGAATATTCCTGGTTTAGCAGGTGGGCTATCTAATGCCTTGGGCATTGTATGCATATTTAAATAAGATTTGTTCAATAAAATACCTAGCTATCAATTAAATTCTCATCTAACCATAAAATACATATTTTTCATTCAATATTGTTCGAAATTTTATTAATGTTTATCGTAGCGTAGAGGTTCTCGAAAGTTATTTCTTTACATGAGATATTGCATTCGACATTTAAGGTGGAAATACATTGTAGTCACGTCACGTGAGCTCACATGTTATTACAGCATGTCACGGCACGCTAAAATAACTGCAATACAATTTACGCATGCTTTTAAATCAGCTAGAAGTACCTTATGGTCACGGCACGTCACCTCATGTAGCTCACGGCAAGTTACAAATGACAACTTGAATTCGTTTCTGCAAATTTAATTTTCGGCAAGCGTGTCGCCTCTTTCGGGATTTTTTGTGTTTATGTGTCAGACCGAGATATTTGAAAATAAAGTTACTTCTTTTAATTTTACTAAAAGGTAAATACGTTTTTATTAATGATTTCCTTTACAATAATTTCAAATAAAATACATAAATATTAATGTATACATTACTATAACAGCTATTAATAACACAATTAAGTGATAATGGCTGTAAACAAAGTTAAAAACAGATTTAGTAACGTAGGTCATTGTGTTGTAATGTCACAAGTCTCATAATAAAACGGCTATATCTTTACTTTCCGGTATCCCGGAAGCCGACAAATAATTCGATACAACAATTTGTATTTTGTGATTTGATAATAACTTTATATTTTATATAGGGACCAGTACTATGTAGATATAGATATATAGATAATCAAAAAACTAACCTTTTATCTATTTCTCTTGAGTTTTTTTGAATTTTGAAGTGACAACATAAATATGTAATTTTAAAATAAATTAATACATTAGTGAAATGATTATTATACTTTTAGGATAGGAGGATTAATCAATATCAGGTGTAAAATAAGAATAATAATAAGTTGAAACACGTAAAAAATTAAAGTAAAGTAATAAATGTGACGTGAGTATAGTGTGTTTCTAAGACATGACAGCATGTGAGATTTCGCCGAAGTGACAACATATAAGCTCACGTGACGTGACTATAATGTTTCCACCTTTAGGCTTTCATATCATTGCTGACACACTGTAATTCCTGGGTTAAAATTCCCCCAAAAACTCCACCAGAAAAAATATAACCAAGGAAATATACAGGAAATCGAATTAATAAAAATGTGTTAAAAATATGAAACCATAATCAAGAACGGGCGATTACACTACATTAAAACTTAGACAGGGTATAGTAGATGGCATCATGAGTCACTACTTAAACTCCTCTTTTTATAAACTTGTACGAAGGTAAAGGGTATGACGAGGTTTAAGGCTTCAGAATTCATCCACTATCCAAGATCAAGAATTCAATGACGCCATATTCTAAACCGACTTTTTCAAAATGCCTTAAATTTCTTTGTAAGATTTTTACTTACGTATCCATATTTACAAATGAACAAAGCTTTTTTATTTAGTGTCACGTAGCTGTGAAAATGCTTTAATCGTAGAGGTGACTTAAGTAGATAGCTAATTCTCAACTGATGCTTTACTACGTTTTTCTATTCCAGGAGCTTAAGAAACACCGCGTTACCGCCGTGGTACGCGTCTGCGAGCCATCTTACAAAATTGATGAATTGGTCGCCCAAAATATCGAAGTCTTCGATCTTGGCTATGATGATGGTACTTTCCCACCGAACAAGATCGTCGAAGAGTGGTTCAAAATTTTGCGTAAAGAGTTCAGCGACAACCCAGACTGTTGCGTTGCTGTTCATTGCGTTGCTGGCCTCGGCAGGGCACCGGTAATGGTGGCATTGGCACTTATCGAACTTGGGCTGAAGTACGAAGAAGCTGTTGAACTCATTAGAGAGTAAGTACTATTTTTTTTTTAATTTTTCGCAAACTTTTACCTACAAACCGATTTTTGGCGTTTCTGGACACAAATGAAACCATAACCACAATTATTTGAAACATGAGAAGACCATGGAAAAATGTTTCTTCTAGTTCTTTTAGTTCGACTACAGTTATTGCACCTCCATTGTATATACAGGGCTTTCATTTGAAAACTAGCCACCCAAATAACTTTTAAAATATCTTTAAAAGAAAGAGACAAAAAACAAGTTTATTATATTTACGGGGGGACACGTTTCGGTCACCATGCAGTTACATCCCCTAAGGGGAGGGGATATCACGTATAAAAGTTTAAATACAAAGGGGTATCACGTGATACCTCTTTTTAAAGGTCACTTTTTTTTGTCAGTCTTTTGACACATCATGTTTTAAAATCAGATTATTTCTTATAGAGTAATTACCTAGAAACTGTAAAATTTAAAAGTTTTGAATTGTAATTGAAAAAAGCATGAGTATAAATAGCGAAATAAACAAGTGAGAAAAAATCCTTAAATGTTTTTGCGAAAGATATTTGTTAGTGTAAATGTAAATAATTTATTATTAGTAGTGGTTTAGTTGTATACTAACCATTAGATTTCGACAATGGTTTATTCTTTACAAGAAAGAATTGAAATAATTTTTATTTATGGGCAAGGACAACGCTGTGCACGCAGAATTGCTCAAGTTTTTCATCAGACATCCCGATAAAAATATTGGGCATCAGCATGGGTTGGATTTAGTTCATAAATTTCAAGAAACTGGAAGTGTGCAATAAAATTGTTAAGAAAGAGTTTTAACTGAAGCTGCACAAGTTGACATTTTAGGTCATTTTCCCCTGAATTCTCAAACATCAAGAGCAAAAATCTCTAGGTTAACAAATACTTCCGTCGGCTCTGTGAATAAAACGTTACGCCTAAATACAGCTTTTACAACAGCTTGATTTCTGACGAAGCAGGATTTTTTTAAATGGATTTGTCAATAAACATACTTGTAGATACTGGGACAATACCAATCCACAAGTTTTTCGGGAAGAGCACAACCAACATCCTCAGAAAATCAACGTATGGGCCGGAATTCTCGGAACTACAATTACTAACCTAAAAGGTTCCTGGAAGATAATTTAATTGGGGAATTGTATTTGGACTTATTAGAAAATGTGATAAATCCCCTTGTAACAGAATCTTTAGAAAACCAAATAGATCAAGATGGAACTTTGTTGCTAGACGAAGAAAACCTATTTTTTCAACAGGATGGAGCACCTCCACATTATGCCTTGCCTGTACGAAATATGGCTTAATGAGACATTTCCAGAGAAATGGATTGGAAGAAGGGGCGCTATAGAATGGCCAGCAAGATCACCCCACCTAATGCCCCTTGACTTTGATCTGTGGGGACATCTAAAAACTGTGGTGTAGAATTGTGTTGGAGTGTGAGCGGATTACACCAGAGACGCTTCAAAAAGTGCGGTAGGAATTCGAGCTGCGACTTTAGCATTGTCTTACCAACAATGGCGGACATTTTGAGCATGTAATTTAAGTACAAGGTAATTCTAACGCTAATACAATATTAAAAATGTAAATAATAATTACTTTAATTTTAAAGTTTAAAATGACATTATTGAATTGAATTGAATTGAAAGCCCTGGATAGTTTAACCATAGGGAGTCTGTGTTATACGCATTTTTTAAAACTTGATTGGCTTGATTGGTTATACATCTAGTGAGTGACTTAACTGCGAATTATTCAATCATTCGTTGCTGTTATGTTAAAAAATTTTGACCTTTGAATCTATATCAAAAGATTAAATTTTATAGCGTTTGATTTTTGTCACAAAGTTAATTTTCCTTTGAAACTTTTTAATTAAAATGTTATTTGCAATGCTCGCATTTTGTGACAGGTTAATTTTTTAACAGTTTTCAAAAGCGTAGTAATTACCATTTTTTTTTAGCAACGAATCAGTGAGTCGTTTGTTGAGTTTGTCATAATGTTCATAATATAGTTGGAAAAACAGGTGAGGCTTCTGTATTCAAAATAGTACAGTCTAGTGAGAATTCTAATATTTTGAATTATGGAAAAATGTACCTTCCACTGACTTTTGGCAAATAACAAAAGTTAGTCATTTTCAATGTTGTCAGAGTCTTCTGGTAGAACTATTGTTTAAAGATAAAATGACTACATACCAAAAAAATCTCATTTAGATCGCTAGAGCTTTTAACAAAAATATAAACATTTCTTTACTTTTAAGTATAATTAACATAATATTCAAAAAAGCAGTAAAACCTCAACTCTCAGTTTTTCACTTACCTATATCTATTTAAAAACTTCAAAATTTAATAAACACGTTAATAATTGACTTACATTTTAAACTGAATTCAAAATATACGATTTACAGCTATTACCTTTGATCTACTTAAACATTTAGTGGGAAAACACAAAGTTTTGTACCCTAACATCAAACCTTTAGTTTTTCACTCAACGCAAAGCTGTCATCATGGAGTAAACCAATACTGAGTTTTGGTTCACTCCATGATAATGATAACTTTGTTGAATACTCCACTGATATTTTAGTCTCCAATTGAATATAATGACAGAAAAATAGAAATAATCATAATTTCGGTTAAACTACAATTTTGTAATTTCACAATACTCTTTGAAATTTACTTAATTACTTCTTACCAAGTGTAATAATTAAAAGGAGATTCATTACCTTCTCAAGGGGCTGCGTGATATAGTTACAAAAACTACCTACAGCTGGCTCTGAAAACGGCACCAACAGATGAAACGTAAGAGAAATTAATTAATTCCAATTTACACTGAAGTTCATTTGATTTCTAATTATGTTACTGATATATTTTTGAAACATTATTCAAACCCTGTCTGCTACGTATTGTGACATCACAAATTGAAGTGCAGGACCTGGGAATGCTACAGTAGTAAAATAAATTACAGCCACCTTGTAACAAAGCGGGACTAATTTTGAAAAATTCTGTTGCGTGATCGCTTGTCTGGAAAATTTGGTTCCATTCGAGAGTTTTTGAGTATGTTCAAGGCATTGAGGACTTCTAGTATAGTTACAGAAGGCTTGAAGTTTAGATTGGGAACACAAGTGCGATATGAAAAATGAAATATAGTACGACTGTTGTAACGTAGTTTCCTGGTGAAGATACATTGTGTTTGGAATAGTTTAAATTAATTAAAACTGCCTTCAAGATACTTCAAGCCCATCATGTGTACCGAAAAATGCTAAAATGAACTTGAGTAATGTTCTTTTGACGTAGATTTGTATAACTATGGAAAAGAAAAAAAACAGATAGCGAGTACAAAACTTTAGACGGCGAGGGATATCAATATTTCGTGATTAATAAAGAAATGAATAATAACTTGCCATGAAACAGTATCCACCTCAAAGAACACAATATAAATCGTTATTAAGAGAGGCCATCTTCGGTTATAAAAATATGATTTATTGAAACTTTTATTCGTTTCCGCTTGGCTCTATTTTAAAATTAATATTCCAAGCAAAATTTTGTGTAACCTATTTATTATTTCTGGATGAATGATATATCATTTAGCAGATCTTAGAACTACTTGTTCAGAGCAATATTTAGGTCATTACAAACGTTTTTCTGTCTTAGTGACTATATTTTCAATTTAGGATAAAGATAGTTATTTGCTGGAAGTGATCTCTAGGGTAAATGTATCTCCTTTTGGAGCTCTTCAATAACTTGTCGATTTTTTTGTGCTCTTGCTATACTCATTATTTTGCCACTAGTAAACAGTGCGCCCCCTCCCTATTTATTCTTGTTTTGCTGAATGATCCCAATAACAACCCACGTTTCACCACTACTGATAATTCAAGCATCAATAATTATTGTAATACGTAGAGCCCAATTTCATATAATATTTATACATATCTGAACATTGTATACATATTCAATTATTTTTACGATTTTTTCCTTAAACCATTTGTGAGACTTTATACAGCGTGTTTATTAAACATACGGCAAAAATTCCCCCCAGGTTATTCAAAGAGCAGTTTATTAGCAAAAATTCACATAGTTTTTTAGCCTACAAGCGTTGTTGACATGACCCCAGCTGGAGTGCAAGTATTCAATCTCTTCCAAACACCCCAGTGCTGTTTATTATTGAGATACGTCCCAGCTATTATCCACATTTGAGTTGTGTAAACTAATAATTTCACGTGGTCCCATAGGAAATAATGTACGGGGTTTAAATCTGGGATCAAGCAGGCCATAAGTAAGGTGCCCCTCGACCAATCCAGCTATGTTGCTGTTAAAAACGAACGAGCAACCAATCTAAAATTCCCCTGATGCACTATCATGGATAAACTACATTGCATTTATTTATGCCAATAAAACATCGGTTATACACTGAGGTGGCGATTGTTTCTCCAAAAATTGCTCTACATAGATATGGAGTTTGCTGTGTAAAACCCCTGATTTCTTTCGTGTAGGGTCATCTGAAACATTAGTTTATAGTACTCGAATATAAGATGTGGAAGAGTTGAGAAATCGGGAATAATTGGGTCTAAGTCATACATGACTGACCCTTTTTTTTTAAATAGTTCGACAGTTAATAAGGAGTAGATTGACTGCTGCATAATAATTGGAGGTAGTCATTTTAAACAGTTTTTAAAGATTAAGAAACATTACATGTAATTTTTGCTCATAAAGTATGGTTATTGCCCAAAAAAATTATCATACTTTATCAAAATGTTCTAGTTTATAAATGTAAGCCCTTATTTAAAGAATCTCCCTGTTAGTATTTTAAAGAAAGAAAAGTAGGGAAAGAGGTATCGGTTTCTTTTACCTACTACTTTTTTCTGTTTATAATTCTATTTTTTCCCATTCCAGCCCCATAAATATTATAAATATAAAAAACAATATTGGTTAATGGGTAATTTGTACACGTAACACTTTCTTTACTAATTTTTCACTCTATGAAAATTCTTGACGTTTAAAAATCATGTCTTAATACTAATATAGATAGATTATAGAAATTTATCACTCGCACTATAGCGATATCAGTGTCAAAGCTTCCCAAACCGACTACATATTCCTATCGCAAAAATCGAAAAAGAAAACTTTGCCAATATCCCGAATACTCTGACAAAATAAATATGCCTTGTTATACGTCGAACAAAGCAGGCATTCTTCTAGAGCATTGCCCGTATTTTTATGACCTCATTTATTTTAACGTAGAATCGTATTAATGGGTTGCTTCTCTTTTTTGTGAGTGAGCTGAATAATAATGTTGTTCGAAAATGTATTGTATTGTATTTGTTATTTCGTCAGAGATGAGGGTAAATTACAAAACACGGCACTAATTGTCTATAGAAAGAAAGTTTCAAAACGAAAAATATTGTTAGAATACAGAAACATATAAATACAACCATTTTTGCTCTGGGACGACGACATACACTTATTTATTTTACTTCCTAGTATTGTTATAATCATTTTTTTAAACATGATGTTAGACTAGTTAATAATCACGATGGAACCTTTTCAGAATTATACTCTATGCCTCAATTGCTCTAACAGATATTCAAAAAACTCCGGTTGGCGTTTAATCAACATTGAGTCAATTCGGCACCTATCTTGCAGATAGCTTGTTCATATTTGCATGCAACATATTGAATACCATTTGGGTTGAAATGTTGATTACTGTAGCTATCTCACATAAGTTCAATCGGTAAATTCCGTCCGAAACCACTGAATTGGATTACTCAAAAATGTTACAGTAATTAGTTACAGAAAAAATATATTTACTATTTATTAAATTAAAATTAACAATTTAACACATCTAATAATATTACAAAAGATTTTTGCTTCTTTTTTCCATATTAATTTCTTAAAAAGAAAAATCAACTGTTTCATGTCATTTATTACCAAAATCGTTTCCTTGGCAGAACTCAAATTATTTCGGTGCCATGAACTGCATTTACTGAATATTGATTTCTTGTAAAATAATAAGATTATAATCCCCGTCCCTTAAATAGGGCGACAGTATTCTTTACGTGGTCTATTTCATATGGAATGAATGAATGAATGAGAGAAAAAAATATTTTTAATGAATATGAATTGCTATTAATTAAATTGAATATTGAATCTCCTAGAATATGCAACTTTTTAAACAGAGTAATTTTTTGGATTTAGTTTTTTGTGTTTATATGGCTTTACCCAAAGGTGTGTTATGGTTTTAAAGCTGATATTTAATAAAATGATACAATTAGAATTTTTGTTCTTGTTGTTAATGTTGACATTACTTTCTTATTAATTCAATTTTATTTAGTTTACATAACCGTAAACAAGAAAAATACTGGTAAATACATCAATAATTAGCCTAAATTGGTAGCATATCGTCTTGGCTTTCCAAGTATATTTCACGTTTGACTGTGAATTAGTTTCCTGTAACTTCTGTAAGAAGATCTTGATTGATTGAGTTCGCAGTTCCTATGCTGTAAATAGTTGTAATCATTTTTTTTTATATTAGATTCTTTGGTTTTATCAGTAAACTTTTAGTCAAACTGCTGTGTTTTTACTGCTAAAGTGATGTCAACGTACAATCTAATTTTGAATTGATTTTTTAATCAAAAGTTGATTAATTAAGTGATACCAATTTCATGTTGGCTTTATATTTCACATTAGCTATGATCTTATCTGCACACAGAGAAGAGTCACGTATAAACAAGAATCCATTTCTGCTTCCTTCCCCACTCCTAACATTTGTATGTCGTTTTATGACCGAAAAATTATTTATACAAAACTGTTCATATTTCCAATATATATATATATATATATATATATATATATATATATATAAGACAGGCAAAGACAAAACGATTATGTACCATTTTCTCCTCTGTCTCTCAACCGATTTTCTTCATTTTTGTTTTGTTTAGTAGCTACTGGCGACCTTCAGTGCAGAATGCTAATATTAATTTATAATATTGGTTCATTCATTAAATAAAATATAATAAATATTCATTATTTACGACCATATTGTCAACGCCAAACAACTGACAGTGCCGCCCCGCCAGACGGTCAAAACTCAAAACATTGAGTAATTATATATGGAGGGAGCCATGGTTAGATATTTTCTTAGAGCATGTACTTCTGGAAGTGGTAAAATAGTCAATGTAGTAGTTCAGTATTGATTTTTCGGACGCGTAGCAGTAACTTTCATATTAAATATTCTGTTTTTAATGTGAATTTAATTATTTGATTAATATATTATTATCACAACCTTCCCGAAGGTGTTGGGTAAAAATTTGTCAGCCAGTGGACAATAGAGAATGTATTAAATATTTAAGTTCTCCTAGGGTTGTTGGTCCTCTCTTTTCTTTAATATTCCTGAACTTGATTGAAACCGCAAATGACGAAAACTTGTAGGTTGCAAAGAACAATCTTTGTCAAAAATATTTCGAATAACGATATTTGATTTTTATTTTCTTTTTATTTCAATAGATTTGCCAACACTCCACAACTCAACAACACTCCACAACAATTTCATGAAATATGGTCGAATTTCGACCACTGGGCGACCACTAGTTTAATAACTAAGTCCTATCTACATATCTGTTATTAGTTTTAATTTAATGTTAGAATTAGAACTTCGTGCGGCGAGCGCTAAGCCCTTATTATGCTTCAAAACTGGTCCTAACAAGTAAAACAATTTATTTGTGCTATTAAATTTTCATTTAAAACTTTTAGTTTATTGTTCGAGTCGGTTAAGTGTTACACTAAAGCTAGTGAAACTATTTCCCTTTGTGGAAGTTTTATGACAACTATCATAGAAGCCTTACACAGGACCAACATATTAATAGGGGTAGTTGGTCAAACAAAATTTATGTACAAATAGATTAATTACATATTTTTGAAAACTAACTCATTTTTTTTAAATACAATTATTGAAAACAATCGTTTCATTTATTTGTTTTTATAAACAAAACAGTTTATTCAATTTATAATATTTTTTTTTACATTTGACCCCTCCGTGGATGTTTTTGTAACTTTTTGCATTAAAAAATTAATTGGTTGAAAACCGTAACATAATTACAGATTAAAAACCAATGAATATAATTAATACTAAGATTTATGGACTTAATTACAAAAAGTGTTGAAACAAATGCCCAATAGTTACTAAGCATAGGTAATCTATCTAACGGTGGAAATTAAAACATTTGGTGTAATTCGTTTTTCCCGTTTAAAAATTGCACAGATGTGCCTAATTTTTGATTGCCAGAAACTCTATTTTATTGCAGAGTCTCGACCAATTATAGATTTATTTACGGAGGTCCCATCTGCTTGAAACCAAAAGTTACTGATTTCTGCTAATGGCAAATTAAACTGTTCTTCCAAATTAAACAGCCGTTCTATGGTTCATTAAATTATGTCCAAATTTGGGAATTATTAAATTAAGGTTGACGTCCCAAGATTTTTTTCTTGTTTTATCTGGATAGATTTTATTTGGTAGGTTTCATATTTTATGTGTACACTGTATATTCAATATAATGCAGAACCAATGGCGAGCTTTTAATAAGGTTAAAAACCAAGACAAAATAATTAATAAATATCATGTCAATAACAACGAATTTATAAAAAAACTATTTAAGCTCTACTCCAAACTTGTATTAAGACTTATATTCCCTTGAAATAATATTTCATCGTGCACTTCGGCTAGCGCACGGTGAAGATAGTTAATGCAGTAATGAGCTTATTCTCATACGCCGCACGGAGACACCGAGCTGTGCTGATATTGACCGGACGTATCCGAACGTTTCAATAATTCAAATTTTTGTTTACGTGATTTTATTAGTGGTTGATTTGTTTTTGTCCTCGTAGTCTATGAAAGAATATTTAATATACAGAGTGTGTGTGTGTGTGTGTTTACATAACTGTGACAATGAGTATCAACTTTAACATTGACTATATTAAAAACAATAATAAATCGTGTCAAAACAAATTAGATACAAAATTGACTGGTCCACCTAGGTCATATCTTAATTGAAAAAAAGATTACAAAATGAAAAATAAAGTATTTACACGAAGCTTTAAAAGTGAAATTTATAATAAAAAGAAATGGTTGTGTGGATGTGATCGAATCAATACATTATTTTGTTTTCCTTGCATTATTTATGGCGGGGAATCAATTTGGACGGAAACTGGAGTGAAGGACTAAAACGTTTCTTAGAAGTACGATGTCCCAGGACTGGCTAAATGCTCTTTCTGTGCTTAGTATTGAAAAAAAAATTCAATCAATGCAGACTTTAATAAAAACGTCATTGAATATTTCGCTTTCGAAAAATGTCGACGAATATGTTAATTAATAAAAAATAAATGCAGTATTAGCAAAGCTATGGCTTGTTTTGTTGCATCTCTGAATCCCAATATTTGAACTGTAAAGTGCACCACCAGATTCATAACCCACCAGCCGCCACTGATCAAGACCTTCACCCTCAAATATGTGTTTAATGATGACTAACGTTTTGTACGGTCGATCATTAGTCCATTTCTCCTGTTGTAATTTTAATGCTTAAACACCACAATCTAAAACTAATTTATGCAAAATGTACACTATAAAATACAGCTAAAGAAACAAGGCGAATTTACGATATTGCAAAGAAATTGAGTTGCGCGATGTCAAGGTTGAGGTTTATTCGATATTAATGTTATTTAAACGTCCAACATTTAATAATAGTAGAAACTTGTTTGAATGTTACTGATGTGTATTAATATAAGTGTATATCGAAAACACGCAAACAGAAAATTGCTATAAATATATATACTTGATTACTAGGATTATATTTCACAAATAATCAAACAACGACGAATCTAAATAAAAATTTAGCCGAAAGCAAAATACATGTACCAAGGGCATTACTCAAGTGTAACCCACGATAGTCCTAGTTTACATATCAAATACGGTAGTACTGGATATGTTAACATAATTTCCCATACTGTTGTCCTAGTTGGCAATCCTGGAGAAATTACTCCATTTGAATAGCTACATACTAATATGACGTGAAAATATAAACAAAAAAATCCAAATCAATGAATATTAAATATCAAAAGAATCGATACGAGGTCAAATGGCATTGAAAATAAGACCTTTTATTGGAGAATAATTTTTTTTCTTTATAATAATAATAATAATAATAATTTTTGCTGCTCAAATAGACACATTTTATATAGACACTAATTAATAAACGCCATCTTTTTTGAAGTCTGTTATGTAACATTTATTTTAATTTAATTTCGTCGTAGTTTGAATTAATTTCATCATAGAATTCGAATAACGATAACTTCGTTTAATTAATACTTTCTCCTCTGACAATTTTTATTCGTTTTGGATTTTCTAAAAAACTGTATGCTTTATGGGCATTGAAAAAAATTACAAAGAAATCGCAACCCTCAAAAGGAGATGTTTTGGTACAGCATAGATGCTATAATAAGGAGTAAATGATTAAAATTTGGTAAAGTTTGGTGATTGTTTTGTGCTAGCTCTGACCGCTGAGCATCGACGCCAACTACTACAGTGGTGCAGAGAACGTCAATATTAGAATGTGGAATGGCATCAAGTAAGAGGACCTGAAGAATCTCGATTCTGCTTGGGTGGATCTCAATTTGATGTCCAGCGACATGTACACCGACAGTAGGCGTTATGATATGGGGGTGCTATTGCACATGGAAGGAGGACATCCTTTCTCTTTGTTCGAGGCAACATGACAGCTCAACGTTACCTTCAGGATGTAGTGGGGCCGTATGTACTCCCTTACCTTAATCGGCTTATGAATCCCATATTTCAACAAGATAATGCTCGACCTCATGTTGCTAGAGTTAGTTTAGACTTTTGAAGAGACCCATGTGAATCTGTTGCCATGGTCACCAAGATCCCACGATCTTTCGGCCATAGAACATTTAGGATATGATGGGTAGAAGGTTAGGAAATTTACCCCAGCCCCAACGGACCGGGTTCTAAAACATGAAATACAGGTAGCTTGGGATAGTATGTCTCAAGAAGAAATAGACCACCTTATTTAATCAATGCCAAGACGTGTTGGGGAGTGTATAGATAACCGCGGTGGACAAAGAGGCCGTTTTTAATGACATGGGTGGTAAGAGCTTTGCTTACTTTTGCTGACAAGGGATAGAGGGGGTAAATAATTGTAATAAATCTGCTTACGTAATATTTGAACGGCCCCAAACACACTATTAACAAACTTAATAAAAAAAATTGAACTCATTGATATTTTCAATTCAAAATTTAATCATTTCCTCCTGACTATAGCCTCTATGTGTTACCAAAACAATATTAAATTTAAACATTTCCTTCTGGGTGTTCTGGTTTATTTGTCAGTGAGTATATGTGTACGTTCCATTACTCCTATGCACCATCTCATGTGAACGCTCTTGACAACAGTAAATAGACTAACTGGGTGACGTAGTGCTGCCTCATGCACCTGGATCACCTGTTCTGGCTCCTAGCGATTTCCTACTGTGGTCGAACTTTCAAACCTGCACAGAGGAAAGAAATTCACGTCGAATGAAGACGTGACAGCCAAAACAATTGCTTTTAACTGTAATGCACGTTTGTCATTTTTTCACTACCCACAGATTCTTCTAACCAATTAACAATCCAAATTTATAGGATATCTACGATTCAAATATCCTGGAATGTAAGACTAAGGAGATGGACACTAGATTTCTCCAGGAAACACTACCTGGAGATGATCCGTATTCTTCTTAAATGAAGCGTTCTAATACCTTAACCATCTATCCTTATTTTTACGCTTTAGCATTAGTCAACAAAAAACAGTATTTAAATTATTTATCAAGAACGATAAGCAATAAGCAGAGTATACTTTTACTCTTCTCGCACGAGGCTTCGTTTTTTATTGCAGGGAATATTGTCAAAGATAGTGTCACGAAAAACACTTATAAAAATTGTGTAAAAGTATGGATGTTGTCTATTTTTAACTGTAATGGGATTACAATTACGGATGTAACCTCGACTGATTCCCTGAATTTCATGATGTGCGTAATGTAGTAGATAAGCTTTATATAGGTATTCGAGTAAGAATAAGCCTTGTAAATACAGAATTAAAATATTGATTTTTTTATAGTACTCTCCAACGTATTAAGGTTATTGTTTTCTGATTATGATGTAGGTGTACCCGTTAATTATTTTAATATAATAATATAAATGTGTTTAACGGATCTCTGAAATGAAGCCATAATTAAGGAACAAATAAAAAACGATTAGTTTAGTACTGTAGTAACGCAAAATCTTACACTTTAATATTATATATATACCTATTTTAGAAACCAATTAATAAGCTCTTGATTTACTTACTACATGCAGTGAATTAGACCATATTTTCAATAATTTGAAGGTCATAAGTTAAATTAAATTGTATATATATATATATATATATATATATATATATATATATATATATATATATGTATTAGATGGTTTCCGGGAATTCATCCGCGTAGTTGCTAACTGATCCCTGCCGGGATCGATGGTAAAATGACGACGTTTCGGCAGAGTCACATCTGCCCTATTCAGGTCGGTTCGCATAATTCTCGTAGCCTTCTGCTTTCGCTTCTAGTTACTCGAATTCTGATCTTTTCAGGAGCCCGCACGGTGTTGTATACTCGCGGCTCGGCGCCTATTGGTTGGCACCGTGAACGGCTGCGTGTGATTGGCCCTGGGCGCTCAGTGGGCACGCCTCCCGCCTGCTGATTTATTATTTGAGTTGTTATTGGACGGGTCCGGGCCGGTACGGTGTTTAATAGAATTTTCCAACAATTAGATAAGTTCTGGATTTCATTGCGTGCGTTTAGACTGTGAGGCCTCTTCGCTATTTAAATTCCCTCCTTTACGAGTCTTAATTTCGGGTGTTCTATATTTGCCAGTACTCTGGTGTTCTCAAAGTCTATTCGGTGTGACGTCGTGGTAGCGTGTTCCGCAATGGATGTTGTTTTTTCGTGCTTTCTTATAGCATTCTGGTGTTCATCACGTCTAGCTTGAATTCTTCTGTTAGTTTGCCCCACATAGGTTTTATGACAGTCTGCACATGGAATCTCGTACACTCCCTGTTGTTCTAAAATGATCCTCGTCTTCGGAGTCCTCAACACCGTGCTTATTTTTCTGTCTGTATTGAAAATAGTATCGATATTGTGTCTCCGTAGAATTCTTGCAATACTGTCCGTGGTACCCTTGACATACGGTAAATAAGCCTTGGTTATTGGTGTCTCATGCTCCTCGTCTGTTCGTCTCGGTTTTGATTTTAGGGCTCTTTGAATATTTCGGTCTGTAAATCCGTTTTGTCTCAGAGCTGTTTTTAAACTGTCCATTTCCTGTTTGATGTTGTCCTGGTCAGCTAGTCTTTGTGATCTGGTTACTAAAGTTTTGACGACGGCTTGTAGTTGGGCTGGGTGGTGATGAGAATTAGCATGAATGTATCTGTTGGTGTGAGTTGCTTTCCTATATACTGTATGGCCAAGGGTTCCATCTTCCTTCCTATTTATTAGAACATCAAGGAATGGCAGTTGATTATTGGCTTCAACCTCCATGGTGAATTTTATTTTGTGATGGATGCCATTAAGGTGGTCTAAAAATGTGTTGAGGTGTTCCCTCCCATGAGGCCAAATCACAAAAGTATCATCCACATATCGCAACCATAAACTGGGTTTAAGAGTTGCTGTTCTTAGTGCCAACTCCTCAAAGTTCTCCATAAAAAGGTTCGCTATAACTGGTGAGAGTGACGATTCCATTGGAGCTCCTTCCACTTGTTAGTATCGTTGGTTCTCGTAAACAAAATAGGTGTTCATCAGGCAGTGCCTTGTTAAGTCTACAAGGTGTTGAGGTGGTTTGTATTTTTCCATTATGATATCCAAGGCTTCGTCGATAGGGATGTTGGTGAAAAGGGACACTACGTCAAAACTGACAAGAAGACACTCAGGTTGTAAAACCGTATTACGATGAAATGTGTCGAATTTTTCACATATGAGTCTGCCCCCTCTGCAAACGGTTGAAGTTGTTGGGCTAGGTATTTGGCTAGGTGTTGTGTTGGAGATCCAATTGAGCCTACTATTGGCCTCAAAGGTGCACCTTCTTTATGTACTTTTGGCAACCCATAGAATTTCGGACATCTCGATGACTTTTGACGCGGAATGAGTTGCAGTTGGAGATTTTTGTCGATCCTACTTGGTTGGATTTTGGCCTTGGTTGTTTTCTCCAGATAAGTTGTTGGGTTAGTAGTAATCCGTTTATATGCTGGATCTTGTAGCAATGTTTGAATTTTGTTTGAATAATCCCCTGTATCTAAAATTACAGTCGCATTTCCTTTATCAGCAGGTAGAATGACAATGTCCTTGTTGAGGCGAAGTTGTTTCAAGGCCTCATTTTCTTCTATAGATAGGTTCCTTTTGGGTGGTTTAGACTTTCTTAGAACATGTGACACATCTTGTCTAACTATTTCAGCGGTGTTCGCATCTAATTTTGAAACTGCTGTTTCCACGCCACATATTATGCTCCCTGTTGGTATGTGAGAGGGAGCGATAGCGTAATTGAATCTCTTAGCCAACACGCCAATCGAGGTAGCGTTCAATTGGACCGAAGATAAGTTATAAACGGTTCTATTCGTTTCCAATTCGATAAGTTCTGGATTTCATTACGTGAGTTTAGACTACTTTGTATCGTTGGTTCTCGTAAACAAAATAGGTGTTCATCAGGCAGTGCCTTGTTAAGTCTACAAGGTGTTGAGGTGGTTTGTATTTTTCTATTATGATATCCAAGGCTTCGTCGATAGGGATGTTGGTGAAAAGGAACCCTACGTCAAAACTGACAAGAAGACACTCAGGTTGTAAAACCGTTTTTCCAAGTATTCTATTCGTTTCCAATTGCCTTGAGGTTAGACTGTGACCGTTATTTTCCGAGAAGAAATCGTTTTTGGGCTTCTGTTGGAGCTTCAATTTGTTAAATTTTGTCTGTTGTTGCATTGTTAACTCTGCATTCGTTTCGGCCCTAAATTCGCTAATTTCATAGAATTTCTCCCGCGAAAACTTAAAAACAAATATAGTGAATCTCTACGGGGAGAATACTTTTCATTTGTGTAAAACATTTGAGAAATTACGCTCGAAAAGTAGCAAACTTTTGTGCGATCTACATTTTTTAAAACGATGCCGCGATGAAGGAGTTATTCCGAAAAACATGACGGTAAAGTTCTGGAAGAACAACAGAAAAACACAGAATATCTTATGGAATTGTGCCCTACTTAGGGAAGCCATACGTGATGTCAGAAGAGATTTGGATGTTCTTAATACTAAACTCTTAGATATCCACCTACAGGTAAGCAATACACTCCACCCGATAATATGGGATAAATTCGATGAAATTAGCGAATTTAGGGCCGAAACGAATGCAGAGTTGACAACAATGCAACAACAGACAAAATTTAACAAATTGAAGCTCCAACAGAAGCCCAAAAACGATTTCTTCTCGGAAAATAACGGTCACAGTCTAACCTCAAGGCAATTGGAAACGAATAGAACCGTTTATAACTTATCTTCGGTCCAATTGAACGCCACCTCGATTGGCGTGTTGGCTAAGGGATTCAATTACGCTATCGCTCCCTCTCACATACCAACAGGGAGCATAATATGTGGCGTGGAAACAGCAGTTTCAAAATTAGATGCGAACACCGCTGAAATAGTTAGACAAGATGTGTCACATGTTCTAAGAAAGTCTAAACCACCCAAAACGAACCTATCTATAGAAGAAAATGAGGCCTTGAAACAACTTCGCCTCAACAAGGACATTGTCATTATACCTGCTGATAAAGGAAATGCGACTGTAATTTTAGATCTCCAACTGCAACTCATTCCGCGTGAAAAGTCATCGAGATGTCCGAAATTCTATGGGTTGCCAAAAGTACATAAAGAAGGGGCACCTTTGCGGCCAATAGTAAGTTCAATTGGATCCCCAACACAACAGCTAGCCAAATACCTAGCCCAACAACTTCAACCGTTTGCAGAGGGGGCAGACTCAAAAATTCGACACATTTCATCGAAACACTTGGAAAAACGGTTTTACAACCTGAGTGTCTTCTTGTCAGTTTTAACGTAGTGTCCGTTTTCACCAACATCCCTATCGACGAAGCCTTGGATATCATAATGGAAAAATACAAACCACCTCAACACCTTGTAGACTTAACAAGGCACTGCCTGATGAACACCTATTTTGTTTACGAGAACCAACGATACAAACAAGTGGAAGGAGCGCAAATGGGATCGCCACTCTCACCAGTTATAGCGAACCATTTTATGGAGAACTTTCAGGAGTTGGCACTAAGAACAGCAACTCTTAAACCCAGTTTATGGTTGCGATATGCGGATGATACTTTTGTGATTTGGCTTCATGGGAGGGAACACCTCAACACATTTTTAGACCACCTTAATGGCATCCATCACAAAATAAAATTCACCATGGAGGTTGAAGCCAATAATCAAATGCCATTCCTTGATGTTCCCATAAATAGGAAGGAAGATGGAACCCTTGGCCATACAGTATATAGGAAAGCAACTCACACCAACAGATACATTCATGCTAATTCTCATCACCACCCAGCCCAACTACAAGCCGTCGTCAAAACTTTAGCAACCAGATCACAAAGAGTAGCTGACCAGGACAACATCAAACAGGAAATGGACAGTTTAAAAACAGCTCTGAGACAAAACGGATTTACAGACCGAAATATTCAAAGAGCCCTAAAGTCAAAACCGAGACGAACAGACGAGGAGCATGAGACACCAATAACCAAGGCTTATTTACCGTATGTCAAGGGTACCACGGACAGTATTGCAAGAATTCTACGGAGACACAATATCGATACTATTTTCAATACAGACAGAAAAATAAGCACGGTGTTGAGGACTCCGAAGACGAGGATCCCTTTAGAACAACAGGGAGTGTACGAGATTCCATGTGCAGACTGTCATAAAACCTATGTGGGGCAAACTAACAGAAGAATTCAAGCTAGACGCGATGAACACCAGAATCCTATAAGAAAGCAGGAAAAAACAACATCCATTGCGGAACACGCCGCCACGACGTCACACCGAATAGACTTTGAGAACACCAGAGTACTGGCAAATATAGAACACCCGAAATCAAGACTTGAAAGGGAGGCAAATGAAATAGCGAAGAGGCCTCACAGTTTAAACGCACGCAATGAAATCCAGAACTTATCGAATTGTTGGAAAATTCTATTAAACACCGTACCGGCCCGGACCCGTCCAATAACAACTCAACCGGAAATAACAAATCAGCAGGCGGGAGGCGTGCCCACTGAGCGCCCAGGGCCAGTCACACGCAGCCGTTCACGGTGCCAACCAATAGGCGCCGAGCCGCGACTATATAACACCGTGCGCGCTCCTGAAAAGCTCAGTATTCGAGTAACTAGAACCGAAAGCAGAAGGCTACGAGAATTATGCAAACCGACCTGAAGAGGGCAGATGTGACTCTGCCGAAACGTCGTCATTTTACCATCGATCCCGGCAAGGATCAGTTATCCACTACGCGGATAAATTCCCGGAAACCATCTAATACATATATACATATATATATATATATATATATATATATATATATATATATATATATATATATATATATATATATATTTATATTTATATCAGCTCAACAGGCCTACTGGCCCTTGGCTATGAGATCTTTCACTCTTCTTTTCCACTTATTTCGGTCCAACGCCTGCTTCTTCCAGTCTCTGATTCCCACTTCCTCCAAATCCTTTACCACTTTCTCTAGCCATTTTCCTAGGTCTTCTTCTTTTTATTCCCTCACTTCCAAATAGTACTCTTTTTACCCATCGTTTGTCTGGCATTCTTGCAATGTGTCCTAACCATATAGCTTTTTGTATTCTCACTTCCAGTATATTTTTGTATAACTCCTGAATTTCATTATTTGTTCTTCTCCTATATTCGTCGTTGCGAAATTTCTAGTTTACTATTCGTTTTCTTCGACATTGTCCTCGCACGCATAGGTGACTGTGGGTCTTATTATTGTTTGATACACCCTTAGATTCGTTTCTATTTGTAGCTCTTAAAACCTTTGAGATACCTGCGGCCTTGCTTCCTCTAGCTAGTCGTTTTTCTATTTCTTTCCATTTCATGTTATTGTGGGTATTCAAAATGATCTACTTTTTCTAATGAGTATGTCCTGTTCCCATCGGCGTTGATAACTAGATTACTTGTGGAGCTGTTCTTCATTACCATATATTTAGATTTATTTTCATTTACTGCAAGGCCGTATTTTCTGACTTTTGCTTTCAACAGTTTGAACTTCCTTACAACTTAATCCTTGGATCTGGCCATCAGCACAATATCATCAGCATAAGCTACGCATTGGTGCCTGGAGTCATATATCAACCCAACCACTTTCCCTGAGAATTCTTGTACTAGGTTAAAGAAAACTGTAGACAGTGGGTCTCCTTGTCGCAACCCATTCTGCATTGAAAATTCCTCGGAAAGATTCCCATTGATAATAACTTTGTTTTCTGTTTTTCTGGTTGTCCTGTCTATTAACTTTCTAAGTTTTTTTGGGACTCCTAACTGTTCTAATGCCTGATATAGCTTCTTCCTTATAATAGTGTCATATGCTTGTTTGTAGTATATGAATATCAGATATAAACTTAAATTCGGCGCATAAGCATTTTGTTGGATCTGTTTCATACTTAATATCTGGTCAGTGGTTGAGCTTCCCACTCTGGTATTCTCCTACGTGCTCTTCTTGGTATTTTTCTAACTGATCTTTTATTAACTTTGCTAGGACCTTGTACGTGACATCCTGTAATGCCATTCCCCGATAGTTACTACAATCCTCTTTATCTCCCTTTTTGTGAAGGGGTATTATCAGCGCTTTATTCCATTTATTCGGCATCCTTTCTTCTCTCCATATTCTTTCTAGTTATTAGTTTCCATATCCTACATATTAACTTCTCTCCACCATAATTTAACATTTCTACTGTCAGTTTATTTTCTCCAGCACTCTTATTGTCCTTTAGATGCCTGATACAATCCTCTACCTCTTTCTTAGTGGGTTTCTTTATTAAGGAATTTTGATTTATACTTTCCACTTCTGTATCATGTTCACTGAGTTCAATCCAACTATTATCTTGATCAGTCACACTTAACGGCTGTGAAAAATATTGTGCAAATCTTTTCAGTTCTCCTTCGGTGTCCCCTGCTAATGTTCCTTCTTCAGTTTTTAAATAAAGGGGTCCCCTTCCGACATTACTTTTACTTTTCTTTAATTCTTGGTCAAAATTCCTGGTTTCATTATTAGTATATGCTTTCTCTACTGCTTTTTGTTTTTCTTCCAAATGGGTTTTCTTTTTCATCCTACACAATGACTTGTCTTCCCTTCTCATGCGGCGGTATAAAACTTCTCTTCACTACATTCTTCCATAAATCTCAAGCGTGCCTTCATCCTTCTTTGCAATATTATTTTGCACTCCTCATCAAACTTAATATTTTTTTGGTTCTTTATGGGGCTTCCCAGAATTTTATCTACGCCTGTCTTCTTAATTTTCTCGATTAGCACCCATTCCTCCTCTATATCAGTTCTTTAGGGGGGGTTTGGTTTCAGACTTCTTGTAACTATTTGTTAATTTAAAAACTATAATTTGGTTTATTATGTTTTTTTTTTCACAGTTGACCCAATTTATGTTGATAATAAAAAAAGTAAATAGCTTTATTTTAAATTACCCCTCACTCACGTACAAATAAATCGCAACACCCAGAAAGACATGTTTAAGTTTAATGATGTTTTGGTAAAATATAGAAGGTACGAGTATAGTAAGGAGTACATGATTAAAATTTAAATAAAAATACCGAGGAGTTTGAATTGTTGTTATCAGGGGCGGATCCAGACACGTGCTTTTTTTGGGGGGGGGGGCGATTTCATGCTTCAGGGGGGATCCTGTACTAAATTTCCCAAAATATAATTTTAAATCTATATTTCTGGTAATATTACATTCCAAATGGTCATTATGTGGTTTAAACCCATAGAAATGATCATTTTCTAAGATCTTGGAGTTAAGATTACTTCGTTTTAATATTAAATTTACTAACAATGAGGCTTTCGGTGGGGGCGATCGCCCCCATCGCCCCACTTGGATCCGCCCATGGTTGTTATTAAATTTGTTAATAGTGTGCTTGTCCACCGCGGTTATCGATGCACTCACCACCATTGATTCAATAAGGTGGTTTATTTATTCTTAAGGAATACTATTCCAAGCCACCTGTTTTTCATGTCTTAGAACTTCCAAATTCCCTGGGGACTGGGGTAAATTTCCTAGCCTTCTACCCATTATACCCCAAACATGTTCTATGGGCGAAAGATAGGGGGATCTGGGCGGCCATGGCAACAGATTCACATGCGTCTCTTCAAAAAACTTTAAACTAACTCGAGCAACATGAGGCCGAGCATTATCTTGTTGAAATATGGAATCCGTGAGCCGATGAAAGTAATGGTGTACATATGGCTCCACAACTTCCTGAAGATAACGATGCGCGGTCATGTTGCCTCGAACAAAGACTAAAGGTGGCCTACTTCCATGTGCAATAGAACCCCATACCATAACGCCGACAGCCCTGTGTACGTGTCTCTCAACATCTAATTGAGTTTGACGTCTTTCTCCTCCACCTCATCTAACCCTTCTTCGGCTATCATGTCTGTTTTGTATTTTAATTTTAACAAAGAATTATACCTATAAAAGAAAGTATATAAACCCTGCTAAAGTGTGCTTGGCGTGACAACGTCGCATCTTATTGTAAGAGATATCTTTCGCAGATGCAGATGTGCGGAATGCACGAGGGGAGAACTAAGAAGGTTCTAAAATTCTTAAGGGTAGTTCAGGTAGTTGGGTATACTTGCTAATAAAGTTAAGTTGTTTTGAAGCAGCCGTTTATTTTTTATTTTACTATTGGCAAGCCATATCCAATTCAATTTTTAAATAAATACACAGAGAGTATTTTACAATGTCCACGCTAGCAGAACGAAGATTTATCAGAGAACCATCATTCCACATTCCAATGTTGTCGTTCTTTGCACCACTGAAGTCGTTGCCTTCGATGCTCAGCTGACAGAGGTAGCACAAGATGGGGTCGAAAATGCCGCAGCCTAAATGACGTTATACGGCGGTAAATTGTTCGCACGCTTACAAGACTGCTATGTTCTCCTAACCACTGATCGGCCAAATTTCGAGTTGTTGAAAATCGGCCTCTAAAGGTCATAAGTCTAAGACGTTCTTGAACTATATTTGTGACCCTTCAATGTCCGGTGCCTACTCTTCTCCGATTTTGGATATTATCAAACTACGCTTGACAACAATAACAGTAGTTTGATTACTGTTCGTGCGGTTAACGATTTCTCGAAATGAAAATCCGACCACCCATAAACTAATAATTTAACCTCTTTCAAATTCACTTCGTTGGCGATAAATTCGACATACACGTACTCTAGACATTCTAACATTAATAAACATCGATTTTGGATCCCATCAAACAGTTTGTTTTTTGGTAAATTAAAAAAAAATGCAAAAAACCAAACTTTACCAAATTCTAATCATTTATTCCTTACTATAGCATCTTTGTTTTACCAAAAATCTCCTTCTGGGTGTTGTGATTTCCTTGTCAGTGAGTATATGTCTGTGTACACGGTAGAACTGCAAAAATATAAGTTCTCATAATAAACGCCTCCTAATGAAGCTCGTATATTGATTGCAGGCAGATCAAATATAGACTAAATTGGTAAATGACCCACTTGATTAATCCTCATTGAAATTTCTGCAGAAATCACGTCTGTCCTCCATGTCCTCGATATATTAAAAAAAATTTTCGCCATCGCTGATATAGGCGGATATCGCTTACAGTCTAGCCGAAATTCTATCTTGGGGGGAATGAGCCTGAGGTCGGAGGATTTTGGTATGCTGTATCAGGCGTAGGAGAAAATCGTTGACGTACGCACGTAAGGTCGTGAACTCAGTCGACGACCTTCAGCATTAAGCATAGCGAATCATTACACTCACTTTTGTTCTTTATTTTTTTTTTACAAATGAAGCGTGGTCGTCTGGTATTAAATATATGTCTGTTTAGAGGTCCTTAAAGCTATAATAATTAGGGATTATGCCATTATTCATTCTGCAATCAAATGTACAATGAAGTTATACATATCAAAACCAAAATAATAACACAAAATATACGGCAACATATAAAGCGTGTCCAAATACATCGCAACACCCAGACGGAGATGCTTAAATTTAATATTGTTTTGGTAAAACATAGATGCTATAGTAAGGAGTAAATGATTAAAATTTGGTTGATGGTGGAAGCCATTACTTTGTGATATACTATCATTATGATTGTAGAAAAACGAATTACTTTGTTTTATATCACTAATTTATTTATTTGTTAAGTAAACATAAAAAACCGTGACTAGTTTCAACAACACTGTGCCATTTTCAAACGGAAATGAATGACGACAAAACATTTTGAAACTGTTATAGACTAGACCCTCCAGTCAATCACCAAAATCGGATGATCTTGTCAGTCGTCGATAAAGTAATTTTTCTAAGTAAAATTATCGGCTATTTCCCAATCATATTTGGAAGATAAGGGGTTTCTATTTTAAAACCCCATGTTGACTTTGAAATGCGTCCGCCGTCTTGGATCCGCCATTTTGAATTTCGTATATCTGACCTCAGATTCGTAATCAGCGACCTCAAAAAGCCCCCCTATACCGATTTTGGTAAAAATCTATTAATTTTTCAATAAAAAGGCATTTGACCTTGGTAGCGGTCAAGGTCATGAACGTGATCATGGTCAAGGTCATTCTGTACGTAAAATTTTCCGCTTTTACCAAAACCTAAATAAAAAATGGGAGTTCTCATTTCAAAAAATGCATTTGACCTCGATATGACCGTCAAGGTCATGGTCAAGGTCACCATCGATAGCCAGGGGAAAATGCTAAACCTTTTGTATTTATCAGTTTTCAAAAAAATATATTCCTAAAAGAGTTATTCAACGGTTTCCATATTTTTGGCCCATGCTGTATGTACAAACAAATTTTCTGTGGCTTATAAAACAACTAACTTACAAACACAAAACACACAAAATTTCGCGAAATATTTCAATATACTCACAAAAATAAATGAAGGACAGATAAATCCGGTGATCTCGCTGACCGTTCGATGGCACCCCTCCTCCCAATCCATTCAAAAACTGCTGTACAAGTAGTGAAAATTAGGAAGGAGTTTCGTCTTGCTGCTTGTATCGGATTTTCTTCATGGTAACGATGGTGATGATAATTTCGATCAGCGCGTGATTGATTGCATTTTGTAACAAGTCTACGTATGCATTTAAATTTCACGGTAAGAAGAATCAAATTGCAATTCAAGTGAATATGATGAATATTATCATTACCGTAGACTACGCGAGGCACAAAGGGAGATCAGGTTCATTCCTGCATAAGGGGAATTAAAAACTCCAGGTTTTTCCTATTCGTAGTAGCAATCAGCAGGTAGAATAATCAGAAGTTTCTAATTATGAAAATCCTCATACTTGTTCCAGCTATCGGGATGAGTTTAAGTCTTAATTACCCCTTTTAATATATACCTATAGTAATATCAATTCAACGTAATGTAACATCTTTAATTTATAATTCACAATAATAATATTGTTTAATAATTTGTTGAACTAAATTGAATGAACACAAATTGAAATAAAAAGTATAAAAAAGTATAAGCTAGTTAATATAACATCGAGAAATGGAGAAAGAGACGCAACTGCGACCACGGATAACGGTTGATTGCTATACACTGCGAAGGTATCAGCACAGTTGTAAGATCAGCGCCTTCTGCGCTGGCCCCTATTGGATCATATTATTGATTTATCCTGGACTTGTTTCACCGTATAGGTGGGCTGGGTTTCATGACATGTTTAGACAGTGAGACCATTGTGCGATCTCTATCGCTTCTTGGCTAATCTTGATTTCAGGTATTCTATATTTGCCATTACTCTTGTGTTTTCAAAGTCTATTCGCTGTGATATCGTAGGGGCGTTTTGAGCAATTGATGTTGTTTTTTCTTTTTTTTCTCTCTCTCTCTCTGATGATGTGTTCATAAAATCTAACTTTAATTTTCCTGTTGGTTTTTTTACATACGTTTTGTGGGATCCTCATCTTCGGATTGCTCAACACCCTGTTGATTTTTTTGTACTGTATTTAGCATATGGTAAAAAAAATGTACCTATTGGTGTTCTCTGTTCCTTGTCAACGGATATTGATTTTGGTTTTAGAGCTCTCTGTATTTTTTTTTTATTTCTAAGTAATTCTTAGTCTGGATATTTCCAGTTTGCAGTTGTCCTTGTATCTGGATCTGGTTATCAAAGTCTTAACGCTGGTTGTAGTTTAGATGTCCTGGAGATGAGAATTAGCATCGAGGTATTGGTTGGTGTTTTAGTTTATTTAATTTTTTTTGAAAATGGCTGATTAAGTGGCGTATTAACTAGATACTGAATTTGTGCATTTTTTTATTTCAAAGTAAGTTTTAGACTGATTATTTCCAGTTTGAAGTTGCCCTTGTGCCTGGATCTGATTATCAAAGTCTTAACGCTGGTTGTACGTCAGATGTCCTGGAGATGAGAATTAGCATGGAGGTATTGGTTGGTGTTTCAGTTTGTTTAATTTTTCACCCAAGTGTAGATGTTTGAAAATGGCTCTTTAATTGGTGTATTAACTAGATACTGGAGTTGTGAAAAAAATGTATTTCAAAGTAATTTTTAGACAGATTATTTCCAGTTTGAAATTGTCCTTGTGTCTGGATCTTGTTATCAAAGTCTTAACGCTGGTTGTAGTTCAGATGTTCTGGAGGTGAGAATTAGCTTGGAGGTACTCGTTGGTTTTTCAGTTTGTTTAGTTTTTCACCCACGTGTAGATGTTTGAAAATGGCTCTTTAAGTGGTGTTTTTACTAGATACTGAATTTGTGAATTTTTTTTATTTCAAAAAGTAATTCTTAGACTGATTATTTCTAGTTTGAAGTTGTCCTTGTGTCTGGATCTGGTAATCAAAGTCTTAACGCTGGTTGTAGTTCAGATGTCCTGGAGATGAGAATTAGCATGGAGGTATTGGTTGGTGTTTTACTTTGTTTATTTTGTCACCGAAGTACAGATATTTGAAAATGGCTCTTTAGGTGGTGTTTTAACTAGGTACTGAATTTGTGAAAATATATGACTAAAAATAAAACAATTAATATTATTTAAACATTATAATTGACTATAACACTTGAATATATGTTTAATTATATACTAATTTTCGTATTTTTCATTTCAGCAAAAGAAGAGGTGCAATAAACGCGAAACAGTTGGGATTTTTGGAGAAATACCGTCCCAAAGCCAGACTAAAATCCAAGAATGGCCACAAAAATTCCTGCTGCGTACAGTAAATGTCTATTTATAATATATGTGTTCATTAAACAGATAACAGGGCACCCTCAAACCTAATAAATGTGTAATTCTATTGTGTGACGTATATGTGAAATGCTTTGTTTCATATAACTCAAAATCAGAAAATGTCTCTAGGTCAAAGTAAAAAGAAAAAAAAAATAACAAAAAATAACTTGTGTTCCTTTGATGCTTCTATTGAAAATGTGATTGAAATCAGATGCAATTGAAAATATTCAAAAAAGGTATATATTTGATCGGAAATTATATCTCGATGTTTAGTTTTTCTTCTTAAAATAATAAATGTAATAAGTGTTGAAAACATATTGTAATTGTACCAATCTAATATTCGTATACTATTTTGTAATTGTTACTTATTTAGATATTGCTTTTGGAATTTTTGTTTTTACATAAATTGATTGACGAGTATATACTAGTTCTTTAGTTTTTTTTTTATTCTGGATAATATTTCAGAAATTCTATTTTGTTATGATAAATTTAATATAGTTATGGACAGCTGCTTCATATTATGTTTATTTTAATTTTTAATTTAATTCTTAAAATTTCACTTAGTTCTATAATTAGTAAAATGTGTAAAATTCTATTTTTTAAGTATATAACAGTCATTACAACTACACCCTAACATTCACATTTTTAATGTAGACTTAGAAAATATATTTTATTATTATGGTATACTTCTTATTTACTTAAATATAAAGCCTCTTTTTGTGAACAAGTATTAATTTATAAAAAAAATAAGTACGCACATTTGTGTATTATTCTTGTTAATTTTAACCCGTTTGTCATATCATATTTCGGAAAACGATACACGTTAATGATTTTTAACGTTTCTTTAATTTATGGAGCGGTTTGATTGGAAAAAATGGATCTCAGACACAGAGCTGACAATATTATACATTAGAGAATTGGTTAGAAACAGCTGCCAGACTGCTTTGAAATTGGCCGAGTAGATTTTTTACATTGCGCGCTTTAAAAAAATCATGTTTTAAATTGTTCCGTTCAACTTTTGATTATGAAGCAGTATCAGAAAAGACTATTTGCAGTTGGGTTGTTGGAGGTGTCGGAAAAAAATAAGCAGTCTGGGAGCTTTTAACCAAAACCCTTTGAGATATACCAAAATAATGTAGGGTAGAATAGTGTATCTACAAAAAAGTCCGCGACAGCATATTTATATCTCTTAAGGATAACATGCTATACTCATTTTAATACTTAAAAAACATGAGCAACTATAAAGCGGTAATTAGAACGCTATTGAGACAAATACGGTATTAATCCTTATCATTTTAAATACGTTAGTTGGCTTGGGCATTTCATGGAGAATATTTTTTCTTTTTACACCATGCAAATTAAATGAATACCTTAGGAGATATAGCAAAATCATAATATGTAACACGCAACGAAATAATTTCGTGTTGCCGTGAATCGACCGGGCCGGGCGGGCTCCTCCTGTCCCCCGCGCCTTTAATTCTGAAAATGAAGATATGGTAATTTTACTAGTCTACGTACTTGTCAAGGTATAACTTATGAAACATTTCAAGGACTTTGTAAAGCAATGGGTCTGTTAGAAGACGACTCTCATTGGGAAAGTAAGCTTTCTAAAGCTGCTTTATGCTGTTCAGCTAAATCAATTAGATATTTATTTACCATCATGATATCCTTCAGTCAAGTTACCGACCTACATCTTCTTTGACATAGTGATTGTCAAAGCATGGCTGAAGATTTCTGTGTATATGCATCACAAACGTCAAGAATTGTCATTAAATAATTTTGACTCAACTATTTTATCAAGCTTTATTTGAATTGAATAAACAAGTGGAATCTGTGTCAGGAAATTCTATAAAAGTTTTTGATTCACCTTGCCATTAAATTTCAATTTAATTGCAACAATCAATACAGAGTATTTACGAGAAACTAATTATAACCATTTGAGACTTTTACAAGTCATTCAGGAAGAATGTCGCTTGAATGCTGCACAAAAAAAATTGTATGACCTAATATGTCCTCAAATAATAATAGTAATGAAGGTAAAATGTTTTTTTAGATGCTCCTGGAGGCACAGGTAAAACATTTTTAATAAATTTATTATTAGCAAAAGTACGATCCGACAGAAAACTTGCCCTAGCTGTGGCATCGTCCGGCATAGAAGCCACACTTTTGGAAAGTGGACGAACCGCCCATTGCACATTCAAACGGACATTAATAATATGTAGTGATAACGTCACTAGCATTTGCAATATTCCTAAACAGAGTAGTGCTGGAAAATTAATGAGGGATTGCAGTTTGAATATTTGGGATGAGGCTTCTATGTCTCATAAAGCTTCAGTTGAGGCACTAGACAGGACAAAATCTAGAGATTTCCGTCAAATTTTGCCAGTTATATCTAGGGGAGCGTGAGCAGATGAAGTCAATGCATCGCTCAAAAGATCGCATCTTTCTCACATTAACAAAATGTGGACCTAAAACCAATATGAGGATTTTATCGTTTAGCGAAGATAATTGGCAATTTTCTAACGACTAGCTGCAAATAGGAAATGGTGAATTTCAAGCAAGAAATGTCTATGTAAATTTCAACAATATTTGTGTTTTGGTACAAAATGTGGAAGAAGTTATTGAACAATTTTATCCCGATATTAGTAACATACCCACTAAGACACTAAATTGGTTTCAAATTAATATTAAAAGTAGGTGCTTCTATTATATTACTCAGAAATTTGAGTCCACTGAAATTGTGCAACGGTACAAGATTCAAAGTAGTCAAATTAAACATTTTTTTTTGATCGAATGTATCATATTAACTGGCAACGCAACTGGTGAAACTGTTTTTATACTAAGAATTCCCATGATACCCTCAGAATTGCCTCTCCAATTTAAACGGCTACAATTTCCCGTCAAAATAGCGTTTGGAATGACAATTAATAAAGCGCAGGGTTAAACATTAAAAGTTTCTGGAGTCAAGGCCGTTGCCAGGAAATTTTTGCCAGGTGGGTTGGATAATTTTTTCGGGGGCTTGGATATTTTTTTGATCCATGATAGGCTGATTAAGTATTCACGTTTTTCCAGGATATATAAAATTGTATAAACATAATATTTATTCTTATGAAAAAGATTATTATCGGGTTAAAATTTAATCTCGAAGACAAAAATTTCGGGTAGTGTGAACACCCGCTGGCTATGGGCTTGGCGAGAGTAGACTTAAGCACAGCTTTTTGCACAGGCAAGAGTCCTATCACGTGTTACTTCTAAACAAAATAAATTTACCGCTTTATAACTAAATCAGCTGTCAAATGCTGTGTTGATATTACGCAAAAGTGTCGCCAACTAGTAAACATAACTAGTGAAAAAAACTAGAAACAAAAGTTTTCATTCAGCGGAAGCAAAGCGCTGTGGCGCTTCAGCGCTTTAATGCTATAATTCCCTGAATGCACCCAATGCCGTATACAACGAATATACTTAAAAACTAACCTAAATGTTTTCTGATTTGTTTGCCTCATAAATAATTACCACTCAAAAAATAATCTAAGTTAATATTATGTATAACGAGGAAAGATTTTTTGTTTGTTAAGATTTCACTCAAAAACTACTCAACCAATTTTACCGATAGCTGCATCTCCTCCGAGTAACATAGGCTATTTTATATTTTCTGTAAAGCCCGTGCGAAGCTGGGACGGGTTGCTAGTAGTCTAATAAAAAAAATAATTACAGGCGAGGAGAAATAAATATTACAAAGCATATTTCATGTACAAATTGAAATATATTTTTACTTATAAACCAACACCAAAACATATAGTGGTTGTGGATTTGATAGAAAGAAAAAACATTTCATGATGCTTGTTACTTTTTAACCGACTTCCAAAAAGGAGGAGGTTATCAATTCGTCGCGTATTTTTTTTTCGCTTTTTTTTTGTATGTATGTTACCTGATTTCTTCTCCTGTGGTGCACCGTATTGAACGAATATGGTCTTGTTTAATAGAGTATATATCCGGATTGGTGAAACTTCAAATTTTGGAACAGAATTATATTGGTAAAGTGATAAAATTTGTGAATAAACACATGCGTGCATGGAAATCGACCAATATCCCTAATATTTTAGTCAATTTTTCGATAACTCCTTATGGATGTGTATAGTTTTTTAACGTTTAATCTATTAAGGAAGATCCTTAGGTGATCTCATATACTTTTCTGCTACGTGCAACTTGCAGTTTTCCAGAAAATCGCCAAAAAATCCAAAATTCTTATCAAAAATTTCATCGAAATGACATAACGGACATTTCCTCATAAATATTTTAATTCCAACGTAATAGTGCGGTAATTTTAGGCACTGGAAGTTTTAATTGCGAATTTGAAAATTTTCTATGTACATCTCAAGCTTATAGGTAGTAAAGCATAGTATTTTCGGCTCCTTAAATCAATGAGTACCAAGCTCGTTTTGTTTGTATACCAGGTAAATACCTATTTAAATGCAAATTTTTCCATTTTGCGAAGACGGTAGTTTTGGTTGTTACATTCTCCCGGCCTAATAGAAAATTCAGTGACAACACATGTCAAACTTTAAACTGTTACTTGGTGGCTTATAGACAGGGTGTTTAGTTATAGCAAACAAAATCACAAAGTAAAGTTTTAGAAGGAGTTTCATTTATATGAAGATTGAAATATAGGACGGACTAGAATGATAGTGGTCCGTAGGCAGCCGTATATGCAGGATGGTTGGAATATAGGGTGGACTGGACGTTTGGTGGTATAAAAATGTTGAAAAAAATGTGAAATTAAAATTATATAGGGTTATTAAAAAACTGTTATATGATGTGAACATAAGCAAATCATATACCTACAGGATGGTTGAAATATATGCTGGAGTTGAATTATATTTATACAGTGTGATTAAATTTTTTTTTCTTTTATAGCCCATAAGAAGTTGAATAAAGTGTGGAGAGGAATTAATGTTACACAGGGCGATAACATAAAATATTAAAAAGGAAATAATTTATGGGGTAGCCCACAAGGAGTTATATATTATGGTTGAAATATAGCACGGATTTGACTCCGTAAATATACGATGGATTCTACTCCGTCCTATAGTTTACAGAAGGCAGCTAACAAATTTATGCTTGTCCGTGGGCAGTCGTATGTAGAAGCTGGTTGGTACATAGGTTGGAGTGGAATTATCTAGTTATACAGGGTTGTCAAAAAAAGTTGAAAAAAGGTTACATGGCGTAGTCCATAAGGCATAAATATATTTTGGGCTTATTAAGTCAAAGCGTACTAGCACATTTTGTTGGTAAAGATTTACCTGTCAATTTAAATGATAAAGTATCATTGTGCTATGTTGAGGCTTTCGATGTTACCTGGTTCTGTTTATTAAGGTTATACATACAAAATAAAAAATAAAGAATGAAAACTACCTGAGTTAAAAAAAACTAAAAAGTTGAAAATAAAACATTTTTACAAAAAATATAACCGACTTCTACCTACAACTAAAAAGCTAAAAATAATTATAACAAAATACAACTCTAGCAAATAAATAACACATTCAATGTTGTAAGGTACCTACCCAGGAAGTAAAAAATGTAAACATTAAAAGGTGCTCATTCTATACAAATTAATTACCTACCAATCTATATAGTATATTTTTGAAGTCGGTGCCAATCAAATCTAAAATCCTCCATTGCGTACTTATCTACTAATTCATCAAACTTGATTGTAGCTTGGCACCGACTTCAAACATATACTAGATTGGTAGGTAATTAATTTGTATAGAATGAGCACCTTTTAATGTTTACATTTTTTACTTCCTGGGTAGGTACCTTACAACATTGAATGTGTTATTTATTTGCTAGAGTTGTATTTTGTTATAATTATTTTTAGCTTTTTAGTTGTAGGTAGAAGTCGGTTATATTTTTTGTAAAAATGTTTTATCTTAAACGAAGTTATATGAATACTAATTCCAAATTACTTTTAACCCTGTGAGTTGTCTATATTTTTGTAGCGTCCTTTTACAAGTAGCAGACTATGCATTGGGTGGGTAGCTAGTGATTTCCAATTACGAAGTTTTCATAATCACCTTCCTACTCCATCATTAGACCCCACAAAGCATGAAGTATTTTATAGAAATTATTCGTGAAATATTTCAAACAATTTCGAATATGGAAATATTTCAAAAATTTGTAGAACTGTTTTAAAATAATTCTTTGAAATATATTTAAAGTCAGGGGCGCTGAACCACCAAATTTAATAAGCTGTTAATAATATTAAAAATCAACACAAAATGTTTAATAAATACCATTTCAATACCAACGAATTAGAATTTATCAAAAAACAATTTAAGCTCTAATCCAAACTTGTTTTAAGACTTATATTCGCTTGAAAGAATATTTCACCGTGCACTTCGGCTAGCCCACGGTGAAACTTATATAGCTTCTATGAGATACAATATAACACCCTTAAAGCGTGAGATAGAAGATAGCTAATGCAAACTATATGGAGTAATTGGTTGATTCTCGTACGCCGCACGGAGACACCGAACTGTGCTGATATTGACCGGACCTATCCCAACGTTTCAAGAATTCAAATTTTTGTTAACGTGATTTAATTAGTTGTTGCTTTGTTTTTTGCCCTTGTAGTCTATGAAAGAATATTTAATATACAGAGTGTGTGTGTGTGTGTGTGTTTACATAACTGTGAAAATGAGTATCAACTTTAACATTGACAATATTAAAAACATAATAAATCGTTTCAAAACAAATTAGATATAAAATTGGCTAGTCCGCCTAGGCCATATCTTAATTGAAAACAAGAGTGCAGACCGAAAAATAAGGTATTTACACGAAGTTTTAAAAGTGAAATTTATAATAAAAACAAATGGTTGTGTGGATGTTATTGCATCAATACATTATTTTGTTTTCCTTGCATTATCAATTTGGACGGAAACTGGAGTGAAGGATTAAAACGTTTCTTAGAAATACGAAGTCTCAAGGCTGGCTAAATGCTCTTTCTGTGCTTAGTATTGTATTATTGAAAAAAATATATTCAATCAATGCCAGACTTTAATAAAAAGGTCTTTAAACATTTCGCTTTCGACAAAAGTCGACGAATATTTTAATTAATAAAAAATAAATGCAGTATTAGCAAAACTATGGTTTGTTTTGTTGCATCTTTGAATCCCAATATTTGACCAGTAAAGTGCACCACCAGTTTCATAACCCACCAGCCTCCACTGTTTAAATAGTAGTAGTAAAGTATTGGTAAATCGAACAAAATCTTTTTAAAAAGATCTTGGAATATTAAAGAAATATATAATTCAAGAGTTTATTATAAAATAATATATGTTCAATGGGTGATAGATTGGTAGATCTAAGTGACCAATGTAACAATTTAATTTGATTATGCTCAAAGTAGTCGAACTTAACTCTGGCTACATGCGGTCGTGTAGGCTTTTTTTAAGACAATGGATTGCGAAAATCCAGGTGGGTAGAACCTGGATTTAAACATCTTGGATGTAGTGTTGGGCTAAACCGTTGTTTCTGATAAAGATCAACTATGATCTACTGCCATAAGCTATAGCATCTATCAACGTGATGCGCATGCATACAAAATTGATAAATACGCGTAAAGACTACCCTATTCCAATGAGGTTTCATTGTAGCGGTTCTCGGCACCCCTACAGTCGGCGGTGTTAATACTCAGATGTGAGAGGTAAGATAGATAATCCAAAACTTCTTATCAATCGCCCTTTTGGATTTGAAACCGTCCCGTAAAGTCAAAATTCTAAGGCGTCTATCTTTACGGTTTGTTATTCTAGGATGCCTCCCTAGATCTTCGGTGTTCGGCCATCTAGAACCTATTCGTTCTGTGTTTTAGGCATAATAAACAGATGATTGGGAAACTCGTGATGGCAATATAACTCATTAACAAACTCAAACTTTATTGACTTACCGTTAGCCAATGAGGAGGCACTATGACCACCACTCACCTAGTCTTTGGTGAGTGGTGGTGATTGAAGAAATTTATAAAATTTACACCGAGTTAGAGGCAGGAGTGGTCTAAAAGGTGGGCGATGGTCCCCTCCACGAGCTTCAATATCAGTGAGTTTAAAGAAATTTATAATAATCAGACAGTTATTGAATGATATTATACATTATTTATGATATAGATGTACAAGATTGGTATATTATCTTAGAAAGAACACAGTAATTCGAAGTGTTAAGGGACTGGTGGCGTCACGAGACGGCTGGTTTGGGAAATACATGTGTCGTTTGTCTTCGTGTGTTCAGGGGTGTACTCAGCTTTTGGTTTAGGGATGGGCAAATTAGAAAACAAATTGTCCTAAAGGGGGGCAAATCGGAAAAATGAGAGAGGGACAATTCATAACATTTTTTGGACCAAGGGGGGGGGGGGCAAGTCAGCAAATTTATGGGACGATTTAATTGCTCATGGCAGGTTTTTCAGGTCCAGGTTTACAGCACTCCAGATAAACGGACGGCATCGTGAACTGGGCGCGAGCACTATCCGTGCTACGCATGTCTCACGACTTCTGTTTCACTACTTGAGGCGACGACCATTCCCAGGTTTCACGGGTAGTGTCTGCGCCTTTAGATTTCCTTCTCGGTAAATTCTAGAATGCCCGCAGACTTCACGGCGGGGTCTTCTCGACAAAACGCCGGCATTGTTATGAATACGGCGGGCATGGTACTAGATCTTGAAATGACACTGCTGTAGTTTTTCCATTCACCCGGCGAACTGTCCTTTTGGTGTCTTCATGTTCAGGAGCCATTTGAGAGTTGTATGCTCAATTCTTATGAGAATTTAACGATCATAAAGATATTTGTGGAAAGCTCGGATTATTGACGATAATTCTTTTCTATTTTCTCTGGTTTAGAAAATTCTCGGCTGGTAGTACAATATTAAACATTCTTATCTATCTGGGATAAAACGGCACCAATCGCGTTATTGCTGGCATTTGTGTCGAGGATAAAATTGTTGTGTTCTCTTGGGAACGCCAGAAGACAGGGCTGCTTTTAACCTCCTAAATGCATCGTCGCACGCCTGGTTCCAATGGAACGACTCTTTTTCAGCTGTCTGTTTTTGTACTGGAACCTTCTACAAATCGTCTGTATTAAGAGCAAAGTTCCACGAAGCTCCGTGCTTATCTCTGGGAAAGGGCCGGTCAGGAACAGCTTCCACCTTGTCATCATTTGTTCGTATTCCTGTCTCTAATACAATGTGGCCAACGAACTCTACTTCCTTCTAAGGCAGGAGACATTTCTTCGGACTGAGCCGAACAGATTCCTTAGATTTTTGAGATGATCGTCAAATCTGTGGTCCGCAACTAAAATGTCTATATAACCAAGGGATATCATCCAGATTAATCTATTCAAAATAATACTTTGCTAGTGGAAAATGCTGGTCTTTTCTTTATCGACTTCGTGAAGTCCAACTTGCCAATATCCACTTTTAGGTCCAATGTTGAGAACCAACTAGATCCCGATAAAGTCATGAGTGTGTCATCTATGCTAGCAATCCTTTGTAAAATATCTTTGGGTAGGACCGTTCTTTTTCTTAACTAGCACTACAAGTGCACACCTAGGGATGATGGACGGTTCGATAAGTCGAATTTCTAGTACAGTGTCTATATTCACGCCAATCGCTTGTTGATGAGCTAGCGGTACTCGTTTAGGGGGTGGCCATATGGGCTGGGCTTTTTTTGTGTTGATTCTGTGTTTCTCGATGTTGGTTCGGCCGGTAACTCCATCATTGCTGTTGAAAATTTCCCAACTGTCTGCGACAAATTGCTTTGCCTTTTTACACCCGGATGGCGGACGATGTTTCCATTCATCTTCAGATCCATAATTTCGTTATTTGGCACAATTTTGCTAGTCGATATCTTATAAGCCTCTTCAGAATTGACGATAGTCGTAACTGGTCATGTCCGGGTTTTACTAAAGTTCTATCTGATACTCTCGTCGTGGATTTTGCTAAGATTTTCATTAAAGTCATATGATTACTGGTTGATCTTGTTCATACAGAAACGCCGTACCTTGGATCGAACATGAATCTATACTATCTAATGAGGTCTGTACCAAGGATAAACTCATCTTTAAGTTCGCAAGTTATTGGATATCCCTTCCAAATGTCCTCATATTTTTTTATTTTATATTAATAAACTGACATCATTTTCTTTTGCTAATCTTTCAATGCTCAATGCACGGCAAGATGTTCTGTTAAACAACTGTTAGCAAGTACAGATTAATCTGTACACTGTAATGTCTAAAACTAACATATAAGATAAGCGTTGAACAAGATCGTATCTAGATATTGGTCCATGTGAACAGATGGCTTACAACAAGTATAATAAGGATAATTCCCTTGCTCCAAATTTTTTAAAACAGCTTTCATTCAAATTTATTTCGTGCCAAGATTCTCCATTAAAATTTGTTGAAGAATAAGTTATACCGCAGAAAATTCGTAAAATATGCATTTGAATGAAGGAAGTCGGACTACCACAATCGGATGCGTTGTACAGAAAAATCAGGTATTTAGAAAGACTTGGCGGCTATCCAGAATTTAGATAAGCGTTTAGCTACAACATAGTTACCCAGCAAGAAAATCTGGCCTGTGGTTAATATGACGTCGGGCACACTCCGACGTTTTTCGCAATAACGACATTTGCTTAGATTCAGAGTGTGTTTCTTACGCGTGCACGTTCATCAGGTTTTTTCTCTCGAAAAAAATTAAAATTTCAACTTCTCCCCGCTAAAGACTTAATATTTATGTGTTATGTAATGAATCCTAAACTAACAGTGCCTATTGATGATCGTTATATGGTTTACGAGAAAAGAAAATATCGTCTATTCTCCAGTGCCACAAGTGACCGAAGAGTGTAGTAGTCACTTAAACTGAACAGTAAGTTTTACATGCTTGTCTTAAACCTAAAGCACTTATTTCATCCATGAGATAGTGAGTGTGATGAATATTTCGACTGTGTTATTGGGCTGAAGCTAAATTTAGAATAGAATATATCTAAGCAGGCAGAGGCATCCAGCTAATGCTCTTGAAAAATATATCTTGTTTTCACACTTGCTGTTAATCGATGATCAATACTTATCAATATAATGCTTATTTGAACTTTTCAAAGCTTAATAACTCAAGTTTCAAGTGATTCGTGACCCCAAAAATTCAGAGCACTCATGATATTATTACCGTCATTTATTTTTAACATTAGAAATGCAGGGTAAATTAATGAAAATTAAACAATGTCACAATCCATATTCTAAAATTAGGTTAATTGTACGTATATCTAATATTTCAATATCGCAACAGCGTGGTTTTTATATCTAACAATGATGTTTTGATTGAGCCTTTAGTTGCGATTCGTATATTCGATGTTGAAATAGCTGGGACAAAATGTGTTCATATGTGAATTGCGTATAATAAACTTGTCACTATTGAAATATATTTGTGGCAAAATCATACGTTTGACGTGTTTCACTGTTTCTGCTCGTTAATTGGTATTGAAAACCGAAAAATCAACATGTCACGTTCTCTATTCATTTGATTTCTGGCTATATTATAAGGTTTTTTAATATTCAAATTATGATTTAAAAATATTTGTTTTGATTGTCGAAACATTTTTTTGGATTTGCAATTTTAAATTTTATGATATATACGAGTATACGATGTTTTTCAACCAATAGTTCCTTTGTCGAAATATCTAATAACGTTTAATTCGGATACTATCTCAATAACTATGGGCCAATTGTTATTGTACACGTTTGTTATCGCAAAATCCCAAATGAAATACTGAAAGCATTTTTCCGCAATCCTATCCAAACATGAAACTACTAGTAAATGGTGTAACGTTAATGAAAAACAGTTCTTACACAAAGTCAAAACTCTATCTTTGCAACAAATACTATTGTAATGTTTTTATTTTCACAATGGGGTTCTTGGATTAATTAAAAAACATCCTAATTTATTTTCACTACTTGAACACCTGTGTTTACTACACTGCGACTGAATACTGAATGAATCCTTCCGCCAGCTCTCCGTATTTACATATTTCTTCTCGAAAGATCAAAGAGCCGAGATTTCCTTCATGGACTCTAGAATTCTTCGCGAACTTCATCAAAGCTAGCCGCCGACTTCGATGCGCCAGACGAACAACATTTCGGATTCCACGAAACATCGGATGAATGCAGATTCCACGAATTATCGGGTGAATTCTCGTCACACTATTCTTATCTAATGACAATAACAGCAGGATATTATCTCCATCTCTGTGACATACCTATGTGTTTCTCAACTGAAGTTTTGCTACTTCTATGAGTTTCAGTTTCATTATTGCCTACTAAACATTTTCAGCTTGGAACATAATAGGTGACTCGTGCAATATACGTCCATTCCGTTTGAAATTCGAACAATAAATGGTTCTCGAGAATGAGCGCCCAACCACCACAGACGTTGGTACAAAGGCAGAATTGACAGGGCTGAATTTTTTTTTGGAAAAAAAAACAATTTACTAGTCTGAAAGGTTTTAAATGAAAACTGTTATGTTATAGATGAAATATAGAAAACTACGTTCATCTCTTATTTGATAAATATTCGTATTTTCTTAGCCAAATAGGTCACTTAAACTGAAATTTTTTATTCTATACTAGAAAGTAACTCAATTTATTTGTTATTGCAAGGTAGAAATATAGTGTCATTGTCTTTTCGACAGGAATAGTACGTTAAACATCATTTTCATATAATTCCAATGAGCACGTTTTTTTATAAATGATCGGAAAACATCATAGTCCAAGATGCCACTCTAATATTGGTAAATTCGTCCTTTTTGAGATATAATGAATTTTTGTTGACAGAGGAACACGTTTCTGATGGGTTCGCTACTAAAATATGGCGGCAAGTCCTTTTAATTATATATTTTTTAAGTTAATCAAACTATTTTCAATCGCAACTTTTAATGAAACTCATATATGTGTATGAGAATATGTAACAGAATCACGCTTCGTTCCCAGTTCTAAAGTAAAACTAAATTAATAGTGGAAGATTGCACTCTTTATTTCTATAATAGCAATTCGTACCGAGTTGAAAGAGATTTTGCGGAAAATTCAAGTTAAAGCTATCAACGGAAATTTGTGGGGAAAATGTATATAGTACTGTCTTCAAATCAGAAAATACCTGTCAAACAGAGCGTCTGTCTACTTTGTTGTGTTCTTTTATGTGGACAATCCCTATTTGTGGTGACATTAATTTGAAATAAGCAATTGTGAATGGAAATATTAAAAAATGAATTAAAATAATTAATTTTAAAAAATAACTAAAAATACTTGCGGTTTGTATAGGCAACTAATCAAATACTCATTTCTTTATTAATAACTATCTACTAAACTTCCATTATAATAAAAACAGATAGATTACACAATTATCATAGCTCACCTAATTGGTAAGAATTATTGTTTTACTAAAAAGTTCACGGAGTAAAACTAAGAACTTTTCGGCTCTGTTGCTCGTGGCGCCATCTTGTTGAAACCATAGTTACGAGCTTGAAATTTGGAGCGACTTCTCTGCAATGACATCTGGATGTCCAAGTCCAAGGAATCGCTGTATTTTTGGACAGGTGTAAACAAGAAGATGAATATGACCTTCACCATTACCTAAACCTTAAATTAAAAGTTCGGGTTCAGGAGCTGTTCCATTTGTATTTGGCACGAACGACCCTAAATAGACGAGTAAATGTGTAAATTCAGTTTATGTGCAATGTGAAGTGCCTACAAAACTTCTTTACGGGAAATGTACTGATTAAACACGCACCCTATATTATAATTAGTGCAAACTGCTTTTCGGAGACCTGAAGAACCTTCACATTGTCACAAGGCGCTAGCACTGAAATAAAATTTGTCATCTACTGATAAAACTATAGATTTTCTAAAGCAGCATTATTAAACTGATTTTAACATTTTTCTAAAATATCTAATAACAAGAATAAAGGCATAATTCCGAAAAGCCATTCTCACTCTATTTCGATAAGTATTTGAAATTTGTAATTGAGACAATGTATTGTTGGGCAATTTCGAAAATTTCCCCGAATTACTTGTTATCCTTTATCGAAAGTCCCTTACGGGTGTTCTGAAAAAACAATCTCTGCAATATGATTAACCAGTCTTTATACCTGCAAATAAGTGGATTGTATATTATGTGTATTTACCTCATGTGAAAAGGTTTCAACTCCAACTCTATAGTCTTTGTCAATAACTGTGTTAAGCTTTGATGTCAAATCCGTTGCAGTGACAATTTGACTACCATTGTTTATCAGTTTGCTACTGTATTTATTATTTACGCGGCTTTAACACGGAGAGGCTCCTTCTTACTTACTTACACTTCATGGATTCTTCTTCACCTCTAGCCCCCATGATGAAGCCATTTTGCGCTGTGGGTGTTGAATTAGCGAAAAAAATGTAACAAGTCATATGGATCACGTTCACAAGTATAAGTAGGGCCTCTTAAAAAGCTTTAGCTTCAATAATTACCGGGGCGGATCCAGTCACGTGCTTCCAGACGATTTAATGCAGGTTGGGGGAGGCGATCCTGTACTAAATTTACCTAAATATAACTTTAAGTCCATATTTCTTGGGCTATATAATAAAAATAGACGTTCTAAACTCATAGAAGTTACCTTTCTTTTAATATTAAATTTACTAACTTTGAGGCTGTCCGGGGGGGGGGGAGAAGATCGCCCCCAACGCCTCCCTCCTTGGATCCGCCCACAAATAATTATTTTACTCAGTTATAAGAATCATTTGTAAACTTATTTGCCCAGAAATATTTTTTTGAGAGTACCACTATATAACAAATATGTCAAGTATGGCTACATATTTCCGTAACATTTAAAATTTGGTCAGCAAATAAAGATTTTTTTCTGTTTTTAGATTAGGTACACCATAACCTCTATTCAGATTTCGGTACACAGGTATATTTTCTCGGAATGTATTGAAAATTAAGTATAAACTATTTGTTTTCGTAGAATCGCTAATACACAGTATTTGAAATAGTTTTTCTCGGAAAATTGCCATGTTTAAGTTTCGAGTTTAATGCATAAACAGTGACTCATTTTGAGTTAATTTAGTTTAAATATTCAAAGTTAGAACTACGCAAATCAGTCAGTTAGCTATCCGAAGAAATAACAATAAATAAGGCTAAACTAAAATATTCAGATATATTCAACTGAATATTTTGAATGTAATCATAATAGTTGTGTGTTTAAAACACCAGATATTGTTTTTACAGCGTAATTAAGCATGTCTCGAATTTCTATGTTTATATTCGTCTAAATTGTTGATGTTGAATGTTAATATGCACTTTCCTAATCACCTTTACGATGCATTTTATGTCTTCATTTCTTTAACTGCTTTTTCGTCTTTGGTGGCCGCTTTGCCTGTTGACTCCAACGTCTGTAAACAATATTATATAATTTGTTGTAAAAAACAATCCTTTAAAACCTAATAGGATTGTCTGTTTACAGTAGAGAGTAACATTTAAGACAGTATAGGTTAAGTCTAGTTTCTTGAGAATTATTATTTCACTATTTAGGTTTTAGCACAATGGTCACTAAGAAACCATACAACTCAGAAGATTGGGGGTAAGGGTGCTTGAATCCCTAAGCCCTCACTGAATTTGCCAATGATATGTGTCATTAAATACCGGCACTAACCAGTAAAATCACGTTTTTTGTAAAATCCGACTTTATATTCATAATTAAGTTACCTTCCATAGCGATACATTCATTCCAATGTTTTCTAAATTTTCGGTGTCTTTCTTATAGGACTATTTGTCTTGTGACTCTAAATATACTTCAGTTTTTCACCCCCATTTTAATACATTTTTTTGTTAAAAAAAATCGCCAAAATTGATGTTTTATTAGCATCAGTTTTCTACCAAATTTTAAATAAAAACATTCCCCCCTAAGTTTTAAGGGCTGTAATCCAGAGACTTCAACAAAAAACTATATGAAAGGTCCCTCTTCATTTTTTCTGGAAAGTTACCCTTTAAAATCTTTTGCGTCAATTTGAAACACCGCCTCAAATGCGTAAGATAGGACTTCGGACTTGAATGCCAACCTGGCAAACGGAGGCAGTTTTTTCAATCTATAATATCTGTTCAATGTAATAACCATAAGAAAAAGGGGGCATTTGTCGTCAGTAGACAGAGACTTGGTCGTCATATTAAATTTAAAAATGCAGGTTATTTAAGAAAGGGTAATAAGGGTAAGCAACGCCGTAGCCAGTGGGCCGGGGTCTGGGGGTCAATCCCTCACCGAAATTTTGGAATTTTGGGTTTCCAGTCTCAATTTTAACCAGCTAACCATCTTTTTCATAAAAATAAATGTTATATTTATACAATTTCATATATCCTGGAAATATATGAACAAAAATATACATTTTGCAGTCTTAATCAGTCCATAACTAATCAAAAAAATTAACCCCCCCCCAAATTTACTAAGGCCTTGAGGGAAAATGATGTGATTCAAATGTCGTTGTTTTGTTAACATGTACGTTGTTATTCAACAATCCATTAAAACAATGATCTCCAATTTTTCACTTCAAGTTCAAAATCAATGTTTACAAAGACAAGACTTTCTAGTGCCCAGGCGTTAGTATTGGTATATATATATGGTCTCATAAATTCAGAACCTTTAAGTGAGTATTATTTATGGATAAATCTAGAAAAATATTCCTTATTTTGAGTCCCTGTATTCTTTATTCTTTTAAGTGCTTTACAAAATCATAGTGATTGATAGGACCCTGAATAAAGAGTAAAAGGCTTTCACCGTAGTAGGGGAATTTAGGAAAAATTGTTCGAATGTCTAAATTATTGCCAAATAGACCCAACCCACTACACTTGTAGATCAGCAAAACCTGTCAGTTATCATAGTTTTTTTATAGAGATTTTACAGTATTTTGAGGTCTGGATAAAACTTATCATCAGACTTTCGATTTGTGATCTGTGGGGGTTTTGAGTGGGGCGTAACTTCTACTTACACATTACAGTCATAAAGATATCTACCATAAAGTTATTGCTTTCTACAACGTGGAGAAAAGTCTAGAATCTATATGTTGTAAACTAAGAAGTAATTAAAATTTACAAAAACATATTTGGTATTACAAGTAATAGGTCTACTAAATATCACATTTATAATATATATTTTTGATGGGAACGAACTTTTACGGAAAATATGTATCGGCAATTAACAGCATATGCCAAGATTTCGAAACCAAAATAAAAATAGAACAAAAGATATCTTAATGAATTCATATTTGAGTTTGTGAATTTATGCACATTTTTAACTTTAGTGTTTGTCTTTTACCAACCACATTGAATATAATGTCCAATACTGTTGAATTTATGTATTCATTGTAAGAATGAATGAAGCGCAACTTTACAAATATTGTATATGCCATTCTTTTTATGATGAATATGAATATCTGGAGAGCGAGTTCAAGGAAAGTTCTTTACACACTGGTCCTCCAATTAATGGTAACTTTATTTAACGATGAAAAAAGTGGGCTTTGAGCATCACAGGTTATGAAATTATTTATAATAAAGATGAGTTTTGAAATTCAGGACTATTTTAGTGGATAATCTAAACTGCTTTTATGGAGTTTTTGGGGGAATATCACCAAATTTGTGATTTAAAACTCTATATTTAAAAATCCAAACTATTTTAAAGGTTAGGTCTGACCTCGTCAATGATATGATAATAAAATATATATTCTACTTCAGATTTGGATGTTATTATCATTCCATTGACACTGAACTCATACCTATACTTTTAAACGTTTGGTATTTTTAAATATATGCTCAAAAAATCCGTAAAAATAAACTAGAAAATGTCACACCCTTATAGTTTTCGTTTAATTCAAGATTGATCTGTGACAGGTCTTATCAGAGCTTAAATAAAAAGAAAGCATGTACACATAAAGCAGCAAGAAAACAACATTTTTGCCTCCACGAACTTTTTATATACATTAAATTGGTATTTTCGGTAGAAGTTTCCTCATGTTTGTGTATATTTCCAGATTTCAGGAAGGTCAAAATTATCTGAAAAACAAACATTACCGCGGTTTATTTTAAACTCTGAGTGTTAATATTAAAACTACTAACACAATCACTATATAATTATATTATATTCACCTACAACAACAATAAAGCTAAATCAAGTGAAAATTATAGCACCGTAAAATGGAAGTTGCTGTTAAGACTTAAACCGTGAAAATTGTATAACTAAATATTAGAAAACAAGATTGTAAAATTCAGTGAACATTCACGTAATTAGATACAGAATTTATTTAATATGGCATATTCTGCCTATTATTGTTTCAAAAGGAGGTAAAATATTTAAGGGGGACGATTCTTGGGTTCATGTTACGAAAAAAAATTCATGACTTATGTTCTAAATGTCTTAAAATTTGAGATACTGGGTGATAAAATTTTCAAAAAATGATCTTTCTATAGTATCTAAATACTATGCATTAAGGGGCATATTATGATGTACTTTTATTTTTATTGCTTCCAGAGGCGCCCGTGTGGGATTTGAACTAAATATTTCTGAGCAAAAACATGACTTCTTTTTCTCGTAACGAAATTTATTTTTGTAATTCTCATTCACTTTTGAACAAATTTGATCTCTTGGTTTCCTTTCGGCCAGGGTGGCGCAAGGATTTCGCTTAAAAAATAAGAAAAATTTCTTGTTTAAATACTTTGGCCCCAAATAAAACAGAGGGAATATAAAACTATCAAACAAAGTACTACAACAAAGTAGTGTAGGCCGTCGAATTTGGTTATGGCAGTTGTTTAGAATCCTTCCATTAAATCTAAGGAACCATATAAACATTATTTAAAGTTGGTGCGGAAATTTGTTTAAATACTTTGGCCCCAAATAAAACAGAGGGAGTATCAAACAAAGTACTAAAACAAAGTAGCCTAGGACGACGAATTTGGTCATGGCAGTTGTTTAGAATCTTTCCATTAAATCTAAGGGACCATATAAACATTATTTAAAGTTGTTACGGAAATTTGTTTAAATACTTTGGCCCCAAATAAAACAGAGGGAGTATTAAAGTGTCAAACAAAGTACTTCAACAAAGTAGTTTAGGACGTCGAATTTGATCATGGCAGTTGTTTAAAATGTTTCCATTAAATCTAAGGAACCGTATTATTTAAAGTTGGTGCGAAAATTTGTTTAAATACTTTGGCCCAAAATAAAGCAGAGAGAGTAAATAAATATTAAACAAGGTACTAAAACAAAGGAGCCTAGGGCGTCGAATTTGGTCTTGGCAGTTGTTTAGAATATTTCTATTTAATCTAAGGAACCATATAAACATTATTTCAAGTTGGTGCAGAAATTTTTTTAAATACTTTGGCCCCAAATAAAGTAGAGAGAGTATTATTATCTGAAATTAAATGAGCGACTCCATGCATCGTTTTAAGCACAGTTGGCTTACTAATTATTACACAAAATGTCATGAAGATGAACCCAAGAATAGCCACCTTAAATGTTTTACCTGTATTCTTAATAAAAATCATTCCTTATATGTTAAGTTGAAACTCTCCCTCTCTAATATTCACGGATGGTCCTTGAATTTTTATGGGATGGAATGAGTTAGTAATAAGAATTTCAATACGTTCCAATCCTAAAAAAATCATGTGCTAAGCTTATAACTATTTGTTATAACAATAGGATTATCGTATATAAACCACCCGAGAAGCGAGAGCCAATTAATAAAATATCCCTTACAACCAACCACTTTCAAAAAATTCCAGGGTTGCAAGTAACTTTTTTAGTATTTTAACGCCAAATGTACATCGACATCAAGATGCTTCAGAGAAAACCCCACAGAGACCCCAAATCGGGAGTCGTGATTTGTGTAACGCCGTTTTCCCCGTGATTTATTTTCTTCATTTTGATAAAACGAGCAGGACGGATTACTCAAAGTTTGATTTACTAATGACAACTGCACTCTATATATTGTTGCCCTTGCCCTATTGCAATATAAGCAATTGTTGGTTTAAAATAGTTTGAAAAAGAATGTATGCACATTGCCAACACAGACCGTAGAAACCGAGACCGAATAGCCTCAACCTAGATTTGTTGACCACGGTGAAAAACATTTTGATATTCATGGTGACAAAATATTTTTTCGAAATAAAAGTAGATTAGTCAGAATAAAGAAAACAACGTAAAGTAAAACAACGACGAATTTTGAGTAAATAAGGTACATGATGGCATTTGAGAAGTCATCCCTTGATCTATTAACACCAATTATTTATTAATAGGTTTGTTTTTTCGAATTACTCTACCTTAAGTTTAAAAGTTCCGATTTAAAAAAAATACCGGTAACTTATTTTTTCAAGTAACAAATAATTTTAAAACAACTAGAACCTTTTTCAGTATTTTTTATGTTATATGACCAAAGGAAAAAATATTGAATAAGATTGGGCTTAAGACTGACCCTTGCGGCAGTCAATTATTAGCTAATCTATGCCCTAAAAATGCGCAGTCAAATTTGAACAAAATATAAAAATAAAGTTTTGATATATTTATTTATTTTTAGGGAAGTACAAATTATCATGCATCACTTATACCCCTTAGCTAAAGGAGATCCTCTTTGCCCGCTTGGATTTCACCCTCAAGTGAGATGGCCTACAAGATGTAAAAGATGTTTCAGGTAACTATTTACCGCCATGGCAACAAAACACTTGCACACCTATTTTTCAGGGACTATAAGGAACATGGAGGAAAGAAACGGGACAGTGATACAAATTTGGCAAAAAATGCTTCAACAGTTTCCACTCCAAGTTTATCTTGGAACTCTGGGTAAGAATAGTGTATTATTATCAAATATACATCTCAATATTTTGTTTTGAGTCAATGTTGTTGCATGCCATTTTTTATTCGTAAAATTGGAAATTTTACAACAATCCCATTCAAACTATGCAACAGTCATTTTGATCATTGACTACAGCATGACTCTTAAGGTTACCAATCATTGTAAAGCAGCGAATAAATATTTGTTTCCACTACCTGTGAGCACCCCCTTCTTGTCCACTCATCCCCATGGGTCTTTTATTTTATCAATCACCAACTGTGTGTACTTTTATAATTTTCCCCAAAAATGTCTATAACTTTTCAAAATATGCTTAGCTTAGGTTCACTACACAGAAGTTGTAATCTTGTCATCACATCTTGTACATGTAACCTCTAACGCCCAGTGACAAGTAAACAATCACTCTGTAGAATGACTTAATTAATCTTTAGTGTTAGACGAAATTTAATTCCTTTCGCTGTTTTAAATTTAACAGAGACTTGGACAATAAAAGAAGTTGGGTTTCGAGTACAAATCTGTCCACTGAAGAAGCAGCAAAGAATGACAAAAATGATTTTGGAAATGTCCCATCTTCATGGATATCTACCCCAGACCTCGCCAATATGCAAGACGACACCCAACCAGTAACTACAGTTAGTATTACATTGCCGAAGAGAAAACAAAAGCCGATTGAAGCAGGTCAACGAACAAGTAAGAACATTGTGTAATATTTTCTAATATTTCAGTTTGTGGTTAAAAGATAAGAATAGATTAGTACTTTATTTCTCAGTGTTTCTTACCACTGTACTAACGAATAGAAAACAAATAAACTTCACTTTTCAAGTAAATGTGGACGTCTAATTCTAGGAAACTCAAACATTTATAAAGAGCTAGGAAGAAAATCTTTTAGAGTAAAATATGAATATGAAACTCCTTTCTACAAATGAGTATATATGATGAAAAAATTGCACGAAATATGATTTCAGTTAATTGCATATGTCTGTCAAATTTGGCCCCAACATATTTTTTTATTCCCTAAACCTAGTTAGATTAGCTAAATTGTCATCGAGTGCTAGTAAAGTACCCAATTTCAGTTCTGAAAAATCAATATTTTTATAAATAACCCCCACACTTGAGACTAAAGTCTATATATTAGAAGTACCTACACTTTAAGATGTAAGTTATACCTCCTTTTTAAATGGAAATTAAATTAAAAATTTAAAATTGGAAGCTTTGACCATTTAAAATTTTATTTTATTATACTTCATACCACGTCATCAATGGAAAATCTACTAAATTAAAATTTAAAATTGTAAAATTATTCATTTTTAAATTTTTATTTTAATTTTCATTGCAAATGGGGTCTGAGATAGGCCGTGCAATATTTCAAATATACAGATTTTATGAATGGACATATATATATTTCATACAGAAACGACAGTTGTAAAAATTAAAAATGTGTGAACATGTTTGGAAACTAAGTCTTAAAATACAATCTGACGTTTTAACAATATTACACAAGAAGAACAAAAAACAAAACGAAAATTAATTCGATTAAATGAATGCAATAGCATTGTTTCTACTTCCGTAGACTTTAAAACTGATTTGTTGTCGATAATATGGGCGTAACGAGGGGGGAGGGGGTGGCAGGCTGTCCTCCCTGGACCTGAAAAACCTGCAATGAGCCATTAAACCTATCTATAAATTTGCTGACTTGCGCCACATGGACCAACAAAATTCTGAATTGTCCCTATTTCTAGGACAATTTTTTTCCGATTTGCCCCCTCTATGAAAATTTTTTCCTAATTTGCCCTTCCCTAGACCAAAAGCTCGTTACGCCCTTGTCCATAATTAAGGATGATCTTTTTTTTGTACAACCCTATATCAGGATAGCTCTTAAGATTTTATACTAGTTTTTCCGTTGAGACTTTCATGGGATCATGTAAATAACATCATAATTTCACCGCATTTTTTGGGAATGCATCATCTTAATTTTGAAGAGAACTTTTTCAAGTTAATCTATTATCATATACAATTTTTGAAATTTTTTATGCTACCCTGTATATCTATAAACAATAATAGTATTTTCTTTAATTATTTCACTGTAAAACTGCCACAATTTCAAAAATTCAAAATTATATTTTATTACCATTCCATTGAGAATGAGGTCAGATCCAGATGGTATTGTGTTGTTTTCCAAAAATTTGGTTAAAATATACTAGAACATGCCATAATGTCATGAAATAAATGCGTTACTGATATCGTTGTGTTACGAAAAGTTTCAGACAGCTTTTCAGTAGTTAAAAGTAAGAAAACATCAACGGTATTCAACAAAACAGACAGCCTAGCAACTAGAGCGAAAAAGATGCAAGCGATTAAGGACAACCCCCCAGAAAGAGGAAGAAGAATTCAGATTAAAGAAGTGAAAACGATTTCAGAAGAACCTACAAATAACGATGTACAATTTCTCATTCAAGTAATTCGATGTTATTTGTTTTGTGTGACCCTAATATCAACTACCCTTGAGTAGATATTTGCTTTTTAGGTTTTGGTGTACCTACAGTTGGGATCTTGGAGCAAAACGGGCTGAATAGCATAGAATCTCAAGCGAAGTTGATTTTACTCGGTCTGTCAGTGAGATGATGCTGTTCGGGTCGTTTGGTTCCGAGATCGTGATTTTTTTGAAGATATTTTATTGAAGTAGTTAAACCCTGCAGTTTGAACAAACAGCAGCAGCGAATTCCAAATTCCCTTGCCAGTAGTTAGATCGACATAAATGACGTGGAAGTTATCAACAATATATTTTAAGGAGTGATATAGAAGTCTTCCGGTTATTTACTATTACTTGCTTTTCTTTCCCAGTTTACATATATACAGCATAGGTCTAAAGGGTTAGTCTATACTAAGAACATTTTGTCCTTTGATGATTTTTGAAAACCGCCTTTTTCTTAATCCACAAGAACTGATGAATATATCTGTAGGTATGATGCAAACATTCGATATTCTCCTCATTGAGTAAAATCTTTCAAAACTACTATTGTCGTTTCTTACTGAGCCACACCCAGCTAATATACGATTTCTCAAAAGTAATGTAAACTTGCTGGTAATGATTTTGCTGATCGCCAAAGGAAATAACCAAGGGGGTTTAACTCCGAGGATTGAATACTCCATTGCGTTTCAAAAACGATATTCCTTTCTTGATGGATTTCTAAGACTTTTTCATAATATTCCAATAGATTGACAAATCTGTAGGTTTATCACTCCTTAAAAATATAAGTTAAAATCTAAATACAACACACAGATTTAAAATAAAGGAGTGTTTTGTAAACATTATAATGTGAAGATAAACAAAAAATACTTATGCTCTGAACTATAAGCGATTAAATATATGTTTTTTTAAATTTTGACATCTTAAGAATTAATTTAAAAAAGTGTGTAATATAACGTAGAACAGCTTAAGAGCAATTTGGGACAATTTTAGGAGATGCATTAGAAGCAGTTTTTCAGGTAAAAAACACCAAAATCAATCTCAACATAACTAAAGGACACATTTTGCATGTTAAGCCTTGCACCTGCATTCTAAACTGTAAAAAATATGTCTAACCTGTGCCTGTGTTTTTCGTATTGTTCCTGTTTGTGTGTGCGTGTGTGTGTGTTTGTGTTTTTGGTTATCAGCTAGTTTTGTGTTACATAGTTTTCAGTTATTATTACAGAATATTTTTCGACTTTGTTTTCTCACTTTAGGTATAAATATACTTTGTCTATTGGTGACAGAGGTGCAATGCAAGAAACAAGACGTCTGTCTCAAATTAAAATGCTTGGGTGTAGACTACAAATCTCCTGGCTCCAAAATGGAGGTTACGGATTAATCGAACAATTCCTAAAAAAGCCAGAATATATCGATATATATATATATATATATATATATATATATATATATATATATATATATATAGCTCATTCAGCTGGTTGAGAACATAGGTACAACCACTCTATATACAGTGCGGAACAGCCAAATGGACTAAATAAAGGAGGGCTTGTACAGAAACGCTTGGACACGCCACGCCGATTTGTATTTTTAAATGCGCTGTTTTTCAACAAAAAAAACTTACATAGGGTGTGTCTTATTTTAAAAGCAAGCATCTGTGTATTATCTATATTTGGATTCTCCAGAAAATTCTAGATATAATTCATGTACATTGTCTTACACCTATCTTCAACTGTTTCGGAAATATTAAGTGTTTTCAAATTTATTACAAAAATTAACATTAAAAACAGAAAATTATTTTATTTCACAAATTTGCTACATTACACTCAATACTTAATTCCCATTTAGCTCTTTATATTGAGATAGTAAGCAAAAACGATTCCTGCGTTCCTTTTTACTGATTTGAAAAAACAAAGTTTTCTTTAATTTCCTCAAAACTAAGACTCGTAGTCTTAGCATCTCGTTGTCTGCCTGCATGACAGTGGTGATCAGTATCAGTGCTATTATCGTTTGAATTTCGTTAACTGTAGTAACCGTAGGTAATAATATCATAAAAATGGTTCATTTAACAGAAATGCACAGAATAACCATTCTACAAATGAAAAGCAGCTCCACTTTTCAACGTTAGCCACACTTCAATTTTTCGAGTATTAAAGGATAGGAGACCGTATTTCTGTGAACAAATGATGGTAAGGTTAGATAACAATGTGATCCAATTAGATGTTTTGTTTTCTGATGAGAGCACATTTACCCTTCACGGTCATGTTAATCGTTAAAATTGCCGCTATTGTTTCGCTAATTGTTGGAAATCATATCGTAGGTCCCTTTTTCATTGATGGCAACTTGAATGGTAATAAATATTTAGAACTGCTCCAAAATAACGTTGACAAACTTAATATCCTGATACAGTAAACCCACAGGTTCTTGCCAATACAATATGGTTTCAGCAAGAGGGAGTACCGCCCCATTACGAAATCAATCAACCAAATTTTTCCAAATCGGTGGATTGGGAGGCGCGGATCGATAGAATGGCCAGCACGAATTCCTGATTTGACGCCACTGGACAACTTTTTTTGGGGTTATGTCAAAAGTACTGTATACAAAACTAAAACCCTCAATTTGCCAAGATGTTCGCGGCGAGCATTTTGAACATTTCCTACATTGATATTAATGGTTTTTGTTTTTTTTATATTATTAAGAAATAATCAGTATTACTTATTAGGTTTTTGGTGTAATTTAGCGAATTTGCGAATAAAATAATTTTCCTTTTTTAATGTAAATTTTGGTAATAAATCTGAAAACAGCTGAAGATACATTATACATGAAATATGTCTAGAATTTTCTGGAGAATCCAAAAAATAAATAATATTTATTTAAAATAAGAAAGTTGGTATTGGTCACTGTCACGTGACACACCCTATATAATTTTTTTGTTGAATAAATGCGCATTTAAAAATACAAATCGACGTGTCCAAGCATTTTTTCCAACACGCTATTCTTTATTCGTTATCGAATTTATTCCATTTGGCTGTTCAACACTGTATACATGTAAACACCAGACTGAGTAGCCCAAACTGTATTAATTAGGACATAATAAGAAAACGATATAATAAGGACAACGTAATAAATGAAAGAAAATTCCGTAGACTCAGATTTGCCGATGAAACCTGAATTAACGGACAGTTGTCTTTATTTAGGGCATATGATGAAACTTAGGACTATACATATATAAATCTCTTATCTATGCTTAGGACAGTAAAAAATTACAAATGATGAAACTGACCTGAACTTCTCGATGCATCTGCTTGCTAAAAACGGTGCTTACGTAACAAAAAATAAAAACTAAGAGTCACATGGAGAGCAACGTTTAACAGAATCGGGATGAGAATCAACACGAATAAAGGACGTCACCGAAGCAATAATCGAATCAACATGGAACAAAGAAGGCTATGTGACAAAAGACAACAGTGAAAAGTGAACAAGCAGAATCCTAAAATCGAGAGTAGGCCTTCCAAGGCGGAGGATGGACGATATAAATAGATCTAGCGGACTAATTTGAAACCGAGAGACAAAGGACACAAAATGAAGCAATATAGAGAAATGGGCTAAAGACGAAGAGATGAGATATAACGTAACCCCAAATACTGTATCGCTTCGAGGACCATATCAAACTTTATTCTTAATGGAAGTACTGCCAAAAAATGAAAATTAGTATTGATTTTGAGAATGGGCACTGAATTATAAACTACCAAACGTTTTATTATTAATTAATAGTATACAGTGTCTCAAATTCCATAATATTTTTTTGAATGCATTATGTCAGTGCTTGTAGAATTTTTATTATTTCTCAGAGTTATGAGTACTTCCGTGAAATTATTCAAAAAATACTTGCAAAATTAAAAAACAGATGATAACATATCCTTCTGATTTAGGTGAAACCCAAACCTATACACGAACCACCTCACTACTCAACAAATGAAGGTTCGGATGACGACACCATCAGTTTGGCAGGTACCGACACGACGGACACAACGCTTGTCAATTCATTGGACAATGAATTACGGGACCAACTGGAAAGCTTAAAAAAAGAACTTGACACAACAAAAGCTAAATGTGACAGATTGGAAAGAGAAAAGAGCGACATCCTTCTCAGAAGGATTGCTGCCATGGAAACAACACCCAGTAAAACATCAGCATCTGAAGTATTGAAACTTCAACAGAAATGTAATGAACTGAAACAACAGCTCGAAGATTATAGAGATGAAAAGAAAAGTTTAAGCCTGAAAGTGAAAGAGCTGGAAGAAGATTTAGCTAATAGACCGACACCTCAACAAACTCAAAAGTTAACGGAAGAACTTCGATCGAAACTTTTGGCTGCCGAAACACTGTGTGAGGATCTGATGGACGAAAACGAGGACATCAAAAAAGAACTACGGGATATGGAAGAACAAATGGACGAAATACAGGATAATTTCAGGTAAATTTATTTTATTTGAGATTCCTCAAAACTGAAATGTTGTTTAAATCTTTTATTTTATTGATTTCATTTTAATTTTCAATTAAAGAACTCAAAACGAAACCTTTTTATGGGCAGTTTTGAAAAATTATCAAACTAACTCATGTCATTAATTCCCCATTAATTCCCGAGACTAACGAGTAAAAACACATTTATCATTTGCATAGACCCTATCTATCTAAAACCTGTACTTCTATATAATTCTTTTAGTGAGAGACTTGGGCAGTAGGCAAATGGAGACCCCAAGTTCGATCTAAAACCTGATTTTCGTTATTAGTCCAGTCAATGAAGGCAAAAACGGTAATACCGAGTAATTTGTCCAAGCAGGACCGATTTTCCTAAATTTGGATTTAATTTCTACTTACCCTCTACTTCAAAGTGGACCCTGTGCCGAGGGTTGCTTAATAAATTAACTAATTTTAAGCAACTTTTGTTCCATAAGTCTTTTCGAGTTAATCGCAAGTGAAAATATCGATTTTTCAATCAAAAAACATGTTTTCATACGGTTTTTCGTAAACAAATTAAAAAACAAGCACTTTAAGAAAAAAATTATTTGGATCAAAAATGTAGCTTATAAAAAACCAAAAAAATGTTGGGTTTGTGATTTCTGTAGAACCAATACAAACGGAGCTATAGGTTGTTGAAATTTTGTTTTTATTTGTCGAAAGAAAAATTGAAAAGGTAATCGTGAAATAACTGAAAAACAATGCATTTTTCGGGAAAAGTTTATAAATACTTTTTAAAGTGCTTAAAAAATCCTTTAATTTGGTTTGGTGACTTCACTGCTTGGTTTGTGCAACATTGCCAGCAGTGAAGTCCAGACGAAGTTGAATGAGAAATCATCGAAACGTAGACGAAATTCTTTTTATCAAAACAAACAAAATAATACACGAGATTTCCGGAAAACCATAAAACCATATATATATATATATATATATATATATATATATATATATATATATATATATATGTTTTTAAGTTTTCGCGAGCACTAAATGTATTAGATGGTTTCCGGGAATTCATCCCGTAGTTGATAACTGATCCCTGCCGGGATCGATGGTAAAATGACGACGTTTCGGCAGAGTCACATCTGCCCTCTTCAGGTCGGTTCGCATAATTCTCGTAGCCTTCTGCTTTCGCTTCTAGTTACTCGAATACTGATATTTTCAGGAGCGCGCACGGTGTTATATAGTCGCGGCTCGGCCCCTATTGGTTGGCACCGTGAACGGCTGCGTGTGATTGGCCCTGGGCGCTCAGTGGGCACGCCTCCCGCCTGTTGATTTGTTATTTCCGGTTGAGTTGTTTAATAGAATTTTCCAACAATTCGATAAGTTCTGGATTTCATTACGTGAGTTTAGACTGTGAGGCCTCTTCGCTATTTCAATTGCCTCTCTTACGAGTCTTGATTTCGGGTGTTCTATGTTTGCCAGTACTCTGGTGTTCTCAAAGTCTATTCGGTGTGACGTCGTGGTGGCGTGTTCCGCAATGGATGTTGTTTTTTCCTGCTTTCTTATAGCATTCTGGTGTTCATCACGTCTAGCTTGAATTCTTCTGTTAGTTTGCCCCACATAGGTTTTATGACAGTCTGCACATGGAATCTCGTACACTCCCTGTTGTTCTAAAGGGATCCTCGTCTTCGGAGTCCTCAACACCGTGCTTATTTTTCTGTCTGTATTGAAAATAGTATCGATATTGTGTCTCCGTAGAATTCTTGCAATACTGTCCGTGGTACCCTTGACATACGGTAAATAAGCCTTGGTTATTGGTGTCTCATGCTCCTCGTCTGTTCGTCTCGGTTTTGACTTTAGGGCTCTTTGAATATTTCGGTCTGTAAATCCGTTTTGTTTCAGAGCTGTTTTTAACCTGTCCATTTCCTGTTTGATGTTGTCCTGGTCAGCTAGTCCTTGTGACCTGGTTACTAAAGTTTTAACGACGGCTTGTAGTTGGGCTGGGTGGTGATGAGAATTAGCATGAAGGTATCTGTTGGTGTGAGTTGCTTTCCTATATACTGTATGGCCAAGGGTTCCATCTTCCTTCCTATTTATGAGAACATCAAGGAATGGCAGTTGATTATTGGCTTCAACCTCCATGGTGAATTTTATTTTGTGATGGATTAAGGTGGTCTAAAAATGTGTTGAGGTGTTCCCTCCCATGAGGCCAAATCACAAAAGTATCATCCACATATAGCAATCATAAACTGGGTTTAAGAGTTGCTGTTCTTAGTGCCAACTCCTCAAAGTTCTCCATAAAAAGGTTCGCTATAACTGGTGAGAGTGGCGATCCCATTGGAGCTCCTTCCACTACTTTGTATCGTTGGTTCTCGTAAACAAAATAGGTGTTCATCAGGCAGTGCCTTGTTAAGTCTACAAGGTGTTGAGGTGGTTTGTATTTTTCTATTATGATATCCAAGGCTTCGTCGATGGGGATGTTGGTGAAAAGGGAAACTACGTCAAAACTGACAAGAAGACACTCAGGTTGTAAAACCGTTTTTCCAAGTATTTCGATGAAATGTGTCGAATTTTTGACATATGAGTCTGCCCCCTCTGCAAACGGTTGAAGTTGTTGGGCTAGGTATTTGGCTAGCTGTTGTGTTGGGGATCCAATTGAACTTACTATTGGCCTCAAAGGTGCACCTTCTGTATGTACTTTTGGCAACTTTTCGGATATCTCGATGACTTTTCACGCGGAATGAGTTGCAGTTGGAGATTTTTGTCGATCCTACTTGCTTGGATTTTGGCCTTGGTTGTTTTCTCCAGATAAGTTGTTGGGTCAGTAGTAATTTGGTTATATGCTAGATATTGTAGCAATGTTTGAATTTTGTTTGAATAATCCGCCGTATCTAAAATTACAGTCGCATTTCCTTTATCAGCAGGTAGAATGACAATGTCCTTGTTGAGGCGAAGTTGTTTCAAGGCCTCATTTTCTTCTATAGATAGGTTCCTTTTGGGTGGTTTAGACTTTCTTAGAACATGTGACACATCTTGTCTAAATATTTCAGCGGTGTTCGCATCTAATTTTGAAACTGCTGTTTCCACGCCACATATTATGCTCTCTGTTGGTATGTGAGAGGGAGCAATAGCGTAATTGAATCCCTTAGCCAACACGCCAATCGAGGTAGTGTTCAATTGGACCGAAGATAAGTTATAAACGGTTCTATTCGTTTCCAATTGCCTTGAGGTTAGACTGTGACCGTTCTTTCCGAGAAAAAATCGTTTTTGGGCTTCTGTTGGAGCTTCAATTTGTTAAATTTTGTCTGTTGTTGCATTGTTGTCAACTCTGCATTCGTCTCGGCCCTAAATTCGCTAATTTCATCGAATTTATCCCATATTATCGGGTGGAGTGTATTGCTTACCTGTAGGTGGATATCTAAGAGTTTAGTATTAAGAACATCCAAATCTCTTCTGACATCACGTATGGCTTCCCTAAGTAGGGCACAACTAGCTTTCCATAAGATATTCTGTGTTTTTCTGTTGTTCTTCCAGAACTTTACCGTCATGTTTTCGGAATAACTCCTTCATCGCGGCATCATTGTATAAAATGTAGATCGCACAAAAGTTTGCTTCTTTTCGCGCGTAATTTCTCACATGTTTTACACAAATGAAAAGTATTCTCCCCGTAGAGATTCACTATATTTGTTTTTAAGTTTTCGCGGGCACTAAATGTATTAGATGGTTTCCGAGAATTCATCCGCGTAGTTGATAACAGATCCCTGCCGGGATCGATGGTAAAATGACGACGTTTCGGCAGAGCCACATCTGCCCTCTTCAGGTCGGTTCGCATAATTCTCGTAGCCTTCTGCTTGCACTTCTAGTTACTCGAAAACTGATATTTTCAGGAGCGCGCACGGTGTTATATAGTCGCGGCTCGGCCCCTATTGGTTGGCACCGTGAACGGCTGCATGTGATTGGCCCTGGGCGCTCAGTGGGCACGCCTCCCGCCTGCTGATTTGTTATTTCCGGTTGAGTTGTTATTGGACGGGTCCGGGCCGGTACGGTGTTTAATAGAATTTTCCAACAATTCGATTAGTTCTGGATTTCATTACGTGCGTTTAGACTGTGAGGCCTCTTCGCTATTTCAATTCCCTCCTTTACGAGTCTTGATTTCGGGTGTTCTATGTTTGCCAGTACTCTGGTGTTCTCAAAGTCTATTCGGTGTGACGTCGTGGTGGCGTGTTCCGCAATGGATGTTGTTTTTTCCTGCTTTCTTGTAGCATTCTGGTTTTCATCTCGTCTAGCTTGAATTCTTCTGTTAGTTTGTCCCACATAGGTTTTATGACAGTCTGCACATGGAATCTCGTACACTCCCTGTTGTTCTAAAGGGATCCTCGTCTTCGGACTCCTCAACACCGTGCTTATTTTTCTGTCTGTATTGAAAATAGTATCGATATTGTGTCTCCGTAGAATTCTTGCAATACTGTCAGTGGTACCCTTGACATACGGTAAATAAGCCTTGGTTATTGGTGTCTCATGCTCCTCGTCTGTTCGTCTCGGTTTTGACTTTAGGGCTCTTTAAATATTTCGATCTGTAAATCCGTTTTGTCTCAGAGCTGTTTTTAACCTGTCCATTTCCTGTTTGATGTTGTCCTGGTCAGCTAGTCTTTGTGACCTGGTTACTAAAGTTTTGACGACGGCTTGTAGTTGGGCTGGGTGGTGATGAGAATTAGCATGAAGGTATGTGTTGGTGTGAGTTGCTCTCCTATATACTGTATGGCCAAGGGTTCCTTCTTCCTTCCTATTTATGAGAACATCAAGGAATGGCAGTTGATTATTGGCTTCAACCTCCATGGTGAATTTTATTCTGTGATGGATTAAGGTGGTCTAAAAATGTGTTGAGGTGTTCCCTCCCATGAGGCCAAATCACAAAAGTATCATCCACATATAGCAATCATAAACTGGGTTTACGAGCTGCTGTTCTTAGTGCCAACTCCTCAAAGTTCTCCATAAAAAGGTTCGCTATAACTGGTGAGAGTGGCGATCCCATTGGAGCTCCTTCCACTACTTTGTATCGTTGGTTCTCGTAAACAAAATAGGTGTTCATCAGGCAGTGCCTTGTTAAGTCTACAAGGTGTTGAGGTGGTTTGTATTTTTCTATTATGATATCCAAGGCTTCGTCGATAGGGATGTTGGTGAAAAGGAACCCTACGTCAAAACTGACAAGAAGACACTCAGGTTGTAAAACCGTTTTTCCAAGTATTCTATTCGTTTCCAATTGCCTTGAGGTTAGACTGTGACCGTTATTTTCCGAGAAAAAATCGTTTTTGGGCTTCTGTTGGAGCTTCAATTTGTTAAATTTTGTCTGTTGTTGCATTGTTGTCAACTCTGCATTCGTCTCGGCCCTAAATTCGCTAATTTCATCGAATTTATCCCATATTATCGGGTGGAGTGTATTGCTTACCTGTAGGTGGATATCTAAGAGTTTAGTATTAAGAACATCCAAATCTCTTCTGACATCACGTATGGCTTCCCTAAGTAGGGCACAACTAGCTTTCCATAAGATATTCTGTGATTTTCTGTTGTTCTTCCAGAACTTTACCGTTATGTTTTTCGGAATAACTCCTTCATCGCGGCATCGTTGTAAAAAATGTAGATCGCACAAAAGTTTGCTTCTTTTCGCGCGTAATTTCTCAAATGATTTACACAAATGAAAAGTATTCTCCCCGTAGAGATTCACCATATTTGTTTTTAAGTTTTCGCGGGCACTAAATGTATTAGATGGTTTCCGAGAATTAATCCGCGTAGTTGATAACTGATCCCTGCCGGGATCGATGGTAAAATGACGACGTGTCGGCAGAGTCACATCTGCCCTCTTCAGGTCGGTTCGCATAATTCTCGTAGAACAACAGGGAGTGTACGAGATTCCATGTGCAGACTGTCATAAAACCTATGTGGGGCAAACTAACAGAAGAATTCAAGCTAGACGTGGTGAACACAATACACTCAATATATAATATATATAATATATATATATATATATATATATATATATATATATATATTAAATTAAGAAATTACTTTCAAATTTTGTGTTTAGAGATGATCAGGCGATAGCTTATACGTCTTTGAAGAAAGATTTGGATCAAACAACTAAAAATTGTCGAATATTATCGTTCAAGTTAAGGAAAGCTGAAAGAAAATCTGTACAACTAGAGACCGAAAAACAGGAACTAGAGAAACAAATGAAAGAAGTAAGTTTGTAACAACTTTCTGCATTTCACGAATTAATTATCTATTTTACAATTTTAGATTTCAGGTAGTGGATCAACGTTAAACCAAATCGAACGAAACAAACAACTAGAACAAGAGTTAAAGGTAGCCAATGAGGTATCTTTGAGGCTTCAGAAAGAACTGGAAGAGGCTAAAGAAAAAATCATCAAAGCAGAAGACAGCAAGGGACCAAACAAAAAAAAAGCACCACTGCTAGGCTCAATTGGCAAATCTCCATCAGCGGAAGGGGTACGTAATACAGATATTAAGGGTTGATGAAGACTGCTATTTTTTGTACGTTTAGAAAAAGGTGTCAAGAGAATCCCTGACGAGAGGAGGATCGCAAGATGATCCAGCACAACTGCTGAGGGATCTACAAGACTCACTGGAAAGAGAAGCTGATTTGAGAGAACAGCTGAAATTCAGTGAGGAAGAGGTGAGATATTCGTATATATAAATATATACAGGGTATTCCATTTCAAACGAGCCACCTTGAATATCTTGGTTATTTTCAAAACTATTGCAATAAGAAAAAACAGGTCGATTTTTGTTTCGAGGGGGGAAATTTTTTGAGGCGAATTAGCGCTTGCGCGCATTCAACATAAACAGACCAATTCAGTGACCTTGAGATTTGAGATGGGGAAAATAGGTGTTGTCGTATATCATTTGAAAGCCCTTTTTAGGGACTATACTGTCGTAATAATAAAAGAGTATTAAAAAAACGAATTTATATTACAGTACAATACCTCTAAAGCGAATGTTCAAAGTGTCTTCCATTGACTTCAATACAATATGGTTCAGCATAGTCGGTGTTATCTGACGACACTCCGCTATAATTCGTTGGTGTAGTTCGTCCAAATTCTCATGCTGAGTCATAAAAATGTTGGATTTAACATGCCCCCACAAAAACAATCCATCAGGTGATCGGGCAGGCCATTCTATAGGACCTCTTCTTCCAATCCAGCGACCAGGGTATTCCAAATCGAGGTATTGACGAACTGGTACGGCGTAGTGAAGAGGAGCTCCATCTTGTTGGAAATGCAATTGCTCTTCATGTTGTAGAGGATCATTTTCTAATTTTTCTATTATCAATGCATTAATTTCATTTTCCCATATATTGTGATAAATCTCACCATTTAAATTACCAGCAATAAACAGGGGTCCAATTAGATGATTTCCCAAAATCCCTGCCCATACGTTTAGTTTTACAGGATGTTGACTATGAGCTTCTTGAAATAAATGAGGATTTGTATCGCTCCAAAATCTACAGTTATGTCGGTTAACCTCCCCATGAAGGGAAATAGTGCACTCATCCAAAACGGAAACATTGTACAAGAAATTCGGGATTTCGATCATACGCTGGGTCATTCTCATTCAATTCATGAAGTAATTTAATTTTGTACGGATGGAATTTGTACTTATGCAAAATTCTAAAAACGTTAGTTTTGCTAATACCGGAAGCTGCAGAGATTTGCTGGACAGACTGCGTTGGACATGGCCCAATGTAGCCACAGCTACCCCTTCATCATTTACAATTCCAAGGGGACCTCTTTTTTTATTCATTACTGAGTCCGTCTCAACAAATTTTAAAATCAACTCCAATACGTATTTAAGACCAACGTTACGTTCGGGATGGTTTTGGTTAAAAACCCTTGCAGCAGATCGAGCACAATTTTGATTTTGGTAATAAAGATTTACCAGCTCAACACGTTCTTGCAATGTGTATACCATAATTATCTTTAGATTTTCAACAAATCAGTAAAGTAATAACTTGACAGATAAATGTACAATGCTTCAAATGATCGAATAAAGGTCAGAACGGATAAACAAACTTGCTGTAAATATCAGCAAAAAATAATGTAAAATAAAAGAATGTTTACATTTACTGTTTTTCTTGTATTGTGTGTTATTGCAGGGTGTGGCAGTGAAACAGGATGGTTTAAGAGCGTATTATAAATGAACTCCTTTTTAATACTTTTCCATGCAGTAAAAACTTTTAATTTAATAATCCGGTTTTACTACTAGGTCCGTTAGATTTTCTGTTACATGAACAGGAATTGCAATAAAAAATTTAATTATGACGGTATAGTCCGTAAAAGAGCTTTCAAATAATTTACGACAACACCTATCTCAAATCTCAAGGTCACTGAATTGGCCTGTTTATGTTGAATGCGCGCAAGCGCTAATTCACCTCAAAAAATTTCGCCTTTGAAACAAAAATCAACCTGTTTTTTCTTATTGCAATAGTTTTGAAAATAACCAAGATATTCAACGTGGCTCGTTTGAGATGGAATACCCTGTATATAACTATATAATTAAAACATGTGCTACAGTTTGCTAGTAGCAGGTGTAATATATGTATTATTGATACTTAGTAGTTCAGTATTTTTTAGGCACAAAATTTAAGAAAGAAAGTATCTAGAATCGAAGACGAAAACGAATCACTCGTTTTGCAGGTTAAGAAAATGGCATCGAGAGCAAGGAGTATGTGAAAATTCGTCCAGATACTTACCACCCGCTAATATATTAACAATACTTATTCAAACTCTTAAATGGGATTTTTCAATTTAATGTGAACAAAAATTTTCGGCGTCCAGAAACCCTTCTGCCAAAGTAGACATTTTTTTTGGTAGAAGAATTGAAAAAAAAAACAAAATTAGATTGGTGTAAAATTCTTCGGTTAAATCGGAAAATCCCTGTTAGTCTGCGGTAGTCAACCCTTTTTTAAAATTATAACCATTTCTCTGAAACTTCACGATGCATCGTTTTGACAGATTTTAATATATGGTTAACATAATTTGATGTAAAATGAGAAAAACTTATGTCTGACAAAAATGTTGGTGCGATCCAAGCATAGTACACAAAAGATTGCTTGATTAATATTAAAATATTTCGATTAAATCCAGACACCTTGTGACGTATCTCCGTGTCTTGGCCCAGTCCACGCGCTGTTGTAAGGCTTTGTCTGTTGACAGTTGAAAAATTTTTCTGGTTTTGTTTTATCTGATTAATCAAAAATTTGTAACAACTTAAATAAGAAAAGGTTACCTGAAAATTACATTTCATTTTTATTCGAGGTACCTGAGTTATAGCAACTCCGAAAAAGGTTTTTGTATGTGTGTGTCTGTCCGTAAGACAGTAATCCCCTCCATGGAGTTTGTTTAAATTTTGCAGGTAAGTATAGGACCCTTAAGTAAGAAAATCCTGCGAAATATCGGAATAATTGGGCATATAAGGAAGTTCTAGGTAGACAACACTGAGGAACACTAAAGAAATTTTAAAACTCCTTTTAAAATGTGCAAATTTGAAATAGGGTCTATAAAATCATAGTTCATACAAGCCCAATGTGTGTCACACTACGTCGTAAGGTAGTTTTGAACGATATAGTCATATATCCGACAAATTTTATGTCATTTTCTGAGTCCGACACTCTGAAAAAGTCAGTTTCATGATAACTCTTTTTTAGTGAAAGAAATCATAAACGATAGTTAATTGAGGAAGTTTTCTGATCAACTGCTAGTCAAACAATAATAAGTCAATGGAATTTTATTATGATTGCATATACAATAATACAATAGATAACTATTAATTATGCGAAATCTCCATTTCTCTGGAAACAAGTTTTTAGGTAATAATGAGTACTGCTTCAAAGTATAATTTGCTTTAACATTTGAAAACGGCTTTATAGGAAATCCTTTATAAAAATATGTCGGAAAATATCCATATTCAAACAATGTCAGTTTTTTAATTAATTTTTAACAATAATAATAATAATTAAAATGTATGTGTATTTAATAAAACTACATTTATTAATATATTTTATTCGCAAAATAATTAATATTTCGTCGTTTTGTTTAAACATTGTTATTAAATATACGCCAATAAATCGTTATTCTATAATAAATTATGTATTTGTAATAACCACTGCGTTTATTCAGTGTATATGAGAAAATGTGTAACAGAATTTTCAGACCATGTGCCCACATTTATATAATTCAGCTGGTTGATAATAAATTGTTTCGACATACTGAGGGTGGGAGTGGGATCGTCCCAATATTTTTATCGAAATTTGTTTCGCGTTTTTTATCAAATTATCTCACAAATTGACTATTTTTTTTAAACATCATATTGCCACGTGCACTTGAAAATGTCAGATTTACCAGAAATTTGGACTCGTCAAAAGAAAGCAACTTACGAATTTTCAGAGCCGAGATAATAATATTGAAAAGTGGTATTTTACCGTTGGCAATTATGTATTAATCTCTTTTTATTAACTCTTCACTCATTTTTTATTACTAACCTCTAACCTATGTAAATAAAGCTCTTTCATAATACTTACTGTACATCTACTTAGAATTTTGATTTGTTAAATATTTTGTTTTTGTGGGTCTAAATATCTTCTTTCTGTAGCTAGAAAACTTAGTCCCACAAATCAAAGACTAACTCCAGAGCCACAAGAAAAATCCGAAGTCTTTGACGATGACGATTTAGCTGAAATCAAGCTCCAGCTTGAGATTAGCGAACAAGAAGCATCATTATTACGTAACAAAGTAGAAGAGCTAGAAGTAGATAATCACAAACTGAAATCTAAAGTGAAAGATTTACAAGAGCAAACAGCCATCAAAACAACAACAAAAAGACCAATTGTAGGTAATGTCGATGAGAACTCTCTTCTGATTCAAAAAATAAAGGTAAGTAAGAATGAGGTAAGTGATAATGATACATAGTATTCATTAGGTTTTAGAAGATGAAACAAATGACATCAGGAAAAAACTGATTGAAAAGGAAAGAGACTGTGAACGACTTCATGCAGAGATAAGTGTTACACAAAAAAGGTCCAAAGGCATGCAGAAGAGCAAGTATGTTGGTGGCAATAATTATTAAAAACTATTGAAAACACCAATTTCTTTAGGTCTCTGGATTTGGATCAGCAAGCTGTAGATCTGAGAAGACAGTTGCAAGTAATTGACCAGGAAGCATCAGTATTAAGAAATAAAGTACAGTCATTAGAAATAGAAAATGAAAAATTGAGTACGGAAAACAAAAGGTTGGGTCTCTTGAAGAGTACCAAAACAATAAAAGTGGATAAAAACAAAGATAAATATATCGACCAAATAGCAACACTTGAGGTTGAGCTGGCAGAAAAGAATGAGAAGATTTTGGAACTTGAAAAAATTTTAAGCGCATCTGGAACAAAACTGGCTGATCTGAAAGTAAGTTTAGCTGTTAGATATGTTCTCGCTTCAAATAAATTTAATAAAACTAAAAAAAATATTTTCTGAAGAAATTTCCACAAATTAAGTTCGAAAAATCTGTTGACCGTGTTTCGATATTTCACACATCATTAATTACACCAGCCAACAAAAAAAGTTATGTGAACTGCACAAGCGACAAATGGTTTTCGATGTATTTTTGCCTCCTGAACTCGAATTCATAGTAGGTTTTGCCCCATCACACTTCAGTTGATAAAATTGGTCATGTTTCTTATGCTTTTTAGTGATTTTCTGAAAAGTTTTCAGCGATTTACAGAAAAGAAGGGTGATGATGCAAAACTGACTAGGGATTTTAGTTGATGAGTCAAAAATACATCGGAAACCATATGTGACATGAAAAGTTCACATAACGTTTTTTTTGCTGGTGCACGAGCTTCACTAAAAAAAGAAGAACCGTAGTGACCGAGATATACCCCTAGAAATCAACTAGCATGAAAACGTTTATCTCTTATAGGTGCGATTCGTTTAATTAATAATTTTGGATTTGTATTTAGCACCTTGGGTTAAAATACTCCCATAATAAAGCAAATACTTACAATTTTCAATGCAATTTGTTTTTTTAGGGTGATCTCAAGAAGTTCGCACAAAGAACTCCTAAGAGAGTGACAGCCTTAACATCCAAAGAACAACTGAAAATGATGATTGAGGATCTTGAAAAAGAAATAAATGAGATGGTATTCTATATTAAATTGACCGAAACTGCGAAAACAAAACTAGAAGATGAATACAATACAAAATTACAAAAAGCAATGAAAGACGTTGAAGATATTAACAAAAAATACGATTCCCTGCGGAAAGACTTTGAGGAAGAGAAGAACAAATTCAAAAAAGATCTGAAGACTAAAGATGATGCACTACAAAAGACGAAGGAGTCCTTAACGAAAGCCAAGGACTCGCTGGAGAAAATCACCAATGAGAAGACCTCATTACAAGATCAAGTTGATAAACTGAATAAAGAAAAAACAAAAATGGTTGAGGAGAAGAAAAATTTCGAAGACGAAATCGCCAAACTCAAAACAAGTTTAAGTAAGTAAGTCTGTACAATTGTTTGACAACATTTAATGTCTTCTTTGAAAATATCTATGTAGTTAGCAAAATCTGTGCTAAGATCATCAATTATTAAGTTGGATGTTTATAATATTTACACCTACTAAAAATGAAAATGCAACACCAAAAAAAAATTATATATGGTTGTAATATAGACGTTTTTCAAAAAAAAAAACATACTCCAAAGCTCGGCAGTGTGTCCAAAATATTGCATTAAGTTTTCTGATGGCAATTTATTAATGTTTCTGAATAATAAGGGTCTTCTTAATATTTCGTTGAGCGTTACCGGCCAACTCCTAGATATACCTACAATTCCTTCGGCACAATTTCCGTTTCTCATTAAACGGTGGATACGATCTACCGGAAACAATAATTTGGCACGGCTTGAACATAACTTTGCCTTTCCTTCTCCTAAGGCAGGGCCTCCATGTCAGGTTTGTTTTGGTCCATTTTCGTCCATATCTCTTGCTATAATGCCCGCGTAGTTCCATTTAAAGTTCGCTATTGCTTCTTTTATTTTTATTACGTTTCTTATCCAGGTGTTTTTTTTCTGAAATCTTTAAGAGACATGGCGCTCGATTGCTCTGTATACCGTTCTGTCTTTGTTCATCGATTGTTCCGATAGAGCTCCGTATGTTAGAAATAGTCGAATTGATATGATGTTATGTTTAATGCCCCGATTGATCTCCAAAAGACGACCCAGGCCAGTATGTAACTTTCCGTGTTTAATTCTCTCATCTACATTTTATCATACGTTCGAATTAAACACTTCCAAAAGTTATCGGTTTTCATTGTTTGTTGTAAGGCTCTAATACAGATGATTAATGATTTTATTAGATTCTTTTTTATTGCGGCTCTGTTACATTATTGGCAATAATATCTGCGATAAGGACAATATTATTAGCAAATCTGAGTTTATTGAGCTTTCTTGCGTTGGTTAGTATTGCATATTATCAGTTTGGAGTTTTTATGTAGATGTATTATGGATATAGCATGTTATACATGTTTTTAGGAAGAATTAAATATTGCTGTTCTCTTCTGTTTTTAGGGGACTTCATCGTTACCCAGTCAGTTCGATATTGTACTCCATTAATTTTTGGATTAGCATTCTAATTGTGGCTAGGTACTCACTTGTGCTATAATCTCTTCCAAAGTCGGTATTCGATTGGTTGGTATACTACCAGTTTTATATTTATACGGTTTGTAATTACTTCAGTGATTATTGTATATAGTTATGAACCCCCTTCATGTACAATGATATCACGAATTGCATTGTTCCATTATATTAATAGATTGTGGTACGATTGCCTAGGAAAGCAGATCGCAGTTTCTGTTTATTCTGAAAAGCACTGAATATCGGTTAACCTTAGTTCTCTTACCAAAGAAAGTTTTAGATAGTTTGTGATGAGATACCTCAAAAAATACCTCAATACTCAATAATAATTAAGTTAAATCATTTATTACATATCATACCATACATTAAAATACAATATTGTAAAATTATTGGTTATATAAGGGCATTTTATACGTCATTGACTATGTATTTTGGATTTCAGAACTTTCAACAGCCAAGCAGAGTGAACTGAATACAATTACTCAAAAAGTAGAGACGCTGAAACTTTCGTTAGAAAATAAAGATCGGGAGTATAAGAAAATTAAAGAAGAACACTCCAAATTAACGGAGGAGGTGAGTATACAATATAACTGAAAATTTTGCTGATTTTGGGTTTTACAGACAAGTAGCAAGAGTAAAAAAATAACTGATTTGGAATCACAGCTCACCAAATTTGAAAACAAATGCAATGAGAGTGATAAAAAGATTCAAGAAATGAGAAAGAGTTCTGAGAATGAGGTATTTTGATATTGTTCCTATTAGAGAAATGAAAATTTAAAAAATATTTGTTTTTTCTTATAGAACGTAAAGCAGAAACAATTAATCAAGTCTTTAGAATCTGATCAAACACAGTGGGAGAACGATAAAAAGAAACTTAGCAATCAAATTGAAACGCTCAGCGCAAAAATTAAAGGTTTGGAATCCACGATAGAGCAAAAAGACAAATTAGTGAAGCAACTAGTAAGTTTTGTATAACAAATAAATTTCAATACACATAACTAATAACGAATTCTAGGAAGATAGCCTCGCCAAAGAAAGGGAAATAGTTTCAAAGACGAATTTGAAAGTCGACGAACTAGAAAATAGAGAAATCAGCAAACTCAAAGATGCTTTAAGTAAAAGTAAAGTTGATGTTTCCGAAATGGAATCTAAATTGGAAATTGCAAGTAAATCGAATAAAAACTTGGAGGAGAAATTATCAAAAGTTCAACTGGACAACAAAAATTCAAAATTAGATAACGAGAAGAAACTAAAACAACTAGATATTGACCTTCAAGTAAGCTCAATTATTAATGTTTTCGGTTATCATGTTGCTTATTTGCAGAACGAAAGGAAGAAATTGGAAGTACTCAAGAATACGACGGAAAAAGAAAACAAAAACAAGGAATTGGAATTGGGCGTATTAAGGGACAAAATTAAAAAATTGGAACGCAATACCGCAACTAGCCCAGATATGAAAAAATTACAAATGAGTATAGAAAGTATGTACATACACATTATTGAAAATTTAGGCGGATACAAGGAAAGAGCGATCGCATATGAGGAAATCGTTACGACGATTGGTTTTTTAACAGTAATTGCTTTTTTACCCAACAGTCGTAAATCATCAATCTGATATATATTCTTAAAGGAAATTAAATTACCTACAAAAAAGCTCTCTTAGTAAATTGACGTAAAACGAGCCGTTTCCTTGTAATCGTGCCTTAAACATTGATTTGTTTCTTCAATTTTTTTGTTACGATTTTGGAAATATCAATATTTTTGTTGATCAAAATATTTATTCCTAAAAGAAATTTAAGACTCTACAAAAAAATTTCTGAACATTTTCCATCAAATTCACTCCTTTTAAAGTTATTCGTTATTCAAAGTAATTTGGAATTTAATTTCAATCGAGTGTCAGAACTAATTAAAGCTAATTAAAGATTAATTATTTAACTCTATGAATTCTCTCCAATTCATGTTTAATCAGTCTAAGTTGGCTAAGTTGTAAGTTTACTCTTACTCTTTGTGAGGTATTTTTGTAAAAAAACTTTTTAAGCATCCCGGCTTGTTGTGAATTAGTTTAGTTGTTTTTCAGAGTTAGAGACAAACTTAAAGAAAGAGAAAGAAAAATACGACGATCTTACAGCCAAATATGAAATCCTTGAAGAGGAACACGTAGTAACTAAAGCAAAATTGGTTATGGAGAAAGAAACTCTAGAATCGTGAGTGTGTTTTTTCAATTCAAAGACATATTTGAATTAACAGAGTATGTTTCCGCACACAGTCACTTAAAATATAATCTTTGATAGGCAATCTAGGTTGGACTACCTACCTAACGTTTCGTCAAAGGCAGTGGTCGACTTCTCAAATAAATGGTCTTAAAATAATAAGTATCCTCTGAGCATGGCAACCTCTGCTGACGACAAAACGTCAGAAGGCACTCTAACCTGTCTCACAGACAGTATTTTATTTTCTTAGTTTTCTGTCTTTTTCAGGCAATACAAGAACTTAAACCAGGAAATGGAAAAACTGGGAACGGAACTAAGAAATCTTAAGGCAAGTCAAGACAGTTGGTCAAGAGAAAAACGTCATCTTGAAGAAAATTTGAAAGAAGCTAGCAAAATGAATTACAACGGTAGTGAATCTAATCGACAAAGGTTAAAAGCACTGCTAGAAGAAAAACAATCTGAATTTGAGCAATTGAAAAAAGAATACGATGTTATTCACGACCAGATGGAATTCATGAGAAGAGAAAATGACGACCTGAAGAAAAAATTAGATGATTACGAAAAAGTTAATAAAGTACAACGGAATATTAGCGCCGACAGTTCAGCAATGGAAAAAGAAATTAGGCAGTTACGATTAAGGTAAAAAAAATCATATGAAAATTATACAGCCAACACAAAAAATGTTTTCGTTTACAGAATACGATTAAACAATTCTTATAAAACGATTTGTCTTTTGCCTCAAAATAGGCTTCAGTTTTTATTCATAATTTTGAATTTCTGAAACCATGTTTTTGCCCTTGAAAAGACCTGTAACTTTATCAAATGGTCCGGGATTTTGATTCAACGACCTCAAGGTCGTACAGTTATGAAGGCTTCTCCTATATGGTAGGTTTCAATTTCACACCAGATGAAATTTAATTGAGCTGCACAAGAAAAATTGTATTTTGTATTCCTGTGATAATTTTCGCCTTTGCGAAGGTTTCCAACTCTTTTATGAAAATTGAAGGGCCCATTTTGATACCATATTCATTTTCAGAAAACCCACAAACATCAAAAAATTTTCGTCAGATTCGAAAAGTGTTATTTGCACTCAACGATTGCCTGTTTTATTTAAAATTTTAATTGCCCCACTATTTATTTTATGCACAGTAAGTTTTCTTAGTTGAGTATACCACATAATTCTTCTTCGCAGATTGAACAACCTGGAGAAAAACAAAAAAACGGACCTTGCGGAACTCAAGATGAGATACGAAAGTCAAATTAACGTTGTCAACGGTGAGTTGCAGTCTTTACAAAACCAGGTACTTAGATTCAAACGAGAAAAAGATACATATAAACATATGTTGGAATCGGCCCAAAAAACCATCGGAGAGTTGAAACAAAACCCTGTAGCGACAAAAGAAGGACCTAAAAATTACGATGAGGTTTGTTATTATTGCAACTGCTGTGCCTCAGCCATATTTTGAAAAAGTCTATTAACCTGGGCGGTGTTGGTGTTTTATACAGTCTTAAAATTTTTAAAAGCTAAACTAAAAAATGGATTTTTTTTATTTTTCCCCTTTTTATTTGAAAACTATCCATTCCTTTTATACCAAATGTTTTAGGCGGTGGTCTCAACGGTACTTTTAAACTCTCATTCACTTATATGTAATATATGCATGCTTTTAAGTTTTAAAAATTTTCGCTTTTTTAATCGAAGACTGGATTCTGTTATCAAGTCTTGTAAAGGATTTATGTAAGAATCTTTTATGTCCCTTCAAAAACGAGAAAACTGTAATTATTCCAGTAAAAATCTTAACATGTAAAATAATCAAGCCAAGTCGTTTTTTGACAAATCTCTCCTGGACTATATTAAAAACGTATACGCCAGTTGATATTTGCTAGCATTGGATTATACAATAGCCATCTGTCAGACGGGCTGAATCACAGTTAATGAAATACCCTATGTATCACTTATACTTCTTAGTCTAATTGATATTAATTTTCTAGATGGAAGAGTATAAACACAAGATAGCCACATTAGAGCAGCAAATAAGCTGCATGGAAGATGAATTGTCCGAAGCCAGGTTGGAAGGTTCTAGACTTAAAACAGAATTGGTTTCTGAGCGCTCTTCCTGGGAAGTAAAACTCTCCGAACTTCATTCCAAAGTTAACGAGTTGGAAGAAGAAAAAGTTCTCAGTAGTGGAAGGACTAAAATAGTAGGTTTAAGAACTCGAATGGAACTTGCTTGGCAAAAAGAACGGGAAGAACAGCAAAGACTACTCCAAGAAACTGCAACTCTGGCAAGAGATTTGAGGCAGACTCTTTTTGAGGTTGAAAGAGAAAGAGACAAGGAAAGATTAGAAGCTAAAAGGAAACAAGACCAGTTTAAGAAGACGACAGAAGAAGAACAGGAAGAAAATAGAAGAAAAATAACTGAATTGCAATATGACCTACTTGAACTCCGTGATGCTCATGCTAAATTGAGGACAACTAACGAAAAATTACGTAGAGAGAAGGAAAAAGAAAGAGAGGAACATAGAGTATCATATAATGGCAAGAAAAGAATTGACTTTGAGGATGAAAGGAAAATAAATGCGCTTGTAGAACAAATGGATACTCTAAAACAACTGGCACCTGAGTTATTTTTCTCCAAAGAGAACGAGTCCACATACACCCCTACACCACCTAGAAGGACAAAATCCAAATCGAGGGAGACGTCTCCAGCAATTGACAGAAGGGAGACGTCTTTGTCACCAGAAGAAAAACATCAGCAAATTCAATACATAATGCAGAGGTTGGTTCATACAACTGAAGAGCTGAGAAAGATTCAGCGGATCACGGACGATGACTATGATCGTGAAAGAATGTTGCGTATAGGAGGTACTAGAAGAGCAACGTCCACTGAACATGATACTTTGCCAAACGCCAGATTTGGACTTATGAGGAAGCCATCCCTTAGTAGCCTGAAAAGGAAAAGTATATCTTTGGAACAAACAACCCATATAGAACAAAAGATCTGGACTAACGATAACAGTATGTCAAGCTTAAATTCTCTAGAACTGCATTCTGATATTGAAACAGGACGATCTAGAAGAGACACTAGTTTAGACAGCCGATTATCAAATGGATCAACGCAAAGTGAAGTTGGTGAGAAAAAGAAGAAAAAGGGTCTTATAGGTAAACTTAAAAAGTTAACTAAATCAAGAAGCATTGATGATCAAGATCCAGGAACTTTCTCTCCAACAAGAACGCTATCTTCTAAGGTATGATAGACTTCACCTAACAATTAAGCACTGATTTTATTTAATTACATTTCTAGACTAATTCTCAAACAGACAGTACCGAAGATACTAGAGGGAGTAGGAAGGATTTGAAAGAGCGAATAACCTCTATTTTCAAGAAATCTGGTTCAACTTCCCGAAGTAACAGGTAATTTTTTAATTATTTTCGGAAGGATAGTTGTGATTACCTAGCTACTTCTATGGGCTTAAACGCTTTTTAATTTGTTTAAAAACCATAAAGAATCTATTTGAGACAATTTAGTACGAGATCGCTTCCCTGAAGCATGGGATCGCCCTTGGATTACCTACAGTTTATATTTACATTTTTTGAGGAATAACTATCACACTTAAACAGAGCATCTGTATATTTAAAAGCACCAAACGCTTCAATGTGAAAATCAGACCCTCTAGTAAATGGAAATTTCAAGTTTGATTGGTAAACTTTAACATGACGACACTATTTTTTTTCTGTAGAAGTATTCCTAAAGCGTACATATTATCAAATGTGCAGTTCTTTGCAGTTTTCATCTTAAACTGTTTGGTGTTTTGAAATGTATAGACATTGTGTTCAAGTGTAAAATTAATTAATTCATGACCATAAATAATTCAAAGAAAATATTCTCAAAGCTTATCTTTTCAGTGTTGAGAGGAGGCATGAGACAAGCTCAACGCAAAGACCCTTGATTAGAAATGAAAGCAATGGCAATTTAACTCAATCTTCCTCAGTAAGTATAGTTATGGATATACACAGGGGCGTCGTCAGAAATGGTAGGTTTTGAAGGGGGTACACACACATTTTCTGTTAACATAGGAATGTGCGATTTCACTAGGTAATAACTAAAACAAATAATAATAATTTTATCTCACCTATAACGAAGCAAACGAAACGAGAGGTCAAAGGGCAGCTGACCCCCCTTGCTAGATCTCTGAAGCCTCTGCCTGGCGACGCCCTTGGATATACATCTCAAAACATTGGAGTTCAATTAGTTTTATACCTTCTAAAATTTTAGGACACGGAAGGCGCACGATCCCGATCCAGGAGAAGCTGATATTTCTGAATGTATTCCACTAGATGAAGAATTTCGTAAATAACCATAATTCCTTTGAATTACCTTAAATGTTTATATGTATTAAAAATTATGTTTATTATAAGGCGTTTCATTTTAATCCAAATTAAGAAATCATCAGTATTTCTAGTTAATGGAAAATGTTTGGATAGAGGATATTTATTCACAAAATTTGGTAGGACTTTTAAGTTTGGACATTTAGCTCAGTTCACCATTCTGCGAATGATGTTATTAATTTATCCCTGAGCTGGAGCGTCCCATATATTACCCAAACCGTATGATCGAAGCAGGCCCTCCATAAGCCTAGATAAAAATATATGTAATTGATTGATAAAAATACTATTTTACATAACGTTAATAGAGTTCATTTCCGCTGTAGTGCGTAGTCAAAAAATGTATTTATATGTTATTTTGGAATAGGAAGTCAAAAAGGATTTGACCTTTTCGTTGCTTGTCCCAAACACAAAGGAGAGATCTGTGATATTTTCCATGTTTGAGCTTAGCCTTAACTAAAAAAAGTAAATATCGGCCGATTATATTTGTCGCCCCGACATTGCAGCAAAAACCATAACTTTCAGTTCCTGGGGCTTGCGATTTGAGTTCATGTTGGGGCACTCATTCTTGCACCAGTCCAATTTTAAAGATTTTTCAAGAGTGATTTGTACTCTGTGTTTTCGTCATTTCATAACGTTATTCGGGGGTGGTCATGGTGGTAGTTGCCGCATCAGCATTCCAGTTCCAAGATGAACATTATTTGATTTTTTTTCAGTTTTTTTTGGTAATTCGGAGGACAGCAAAAATCTGTTTACCGCATTGGATATATTTACACCTTTCTCTCCTATGATCTCTATCAAGGAACACCTCAGTGAGAATGCTGAAATTATAGTATTGTTTCCTAATAACCGGCGCCGATGTTTGAGATACTTAGTACATCGTTTACGTTATGCAACCCACAATGACTAGAGAGCTATTTCCAGGCAACAGTAACTTCTCTTTGTATGATCTGTGACAGTAACCAAATGATCGATCGATATGCACCCCACATCCCAGAGATGACAGAGATGTGGACATATTTTTTTTATAAAAATTTAGCAAAACAACTGAGTTGTGAGCTTAGAGCATTTACTTTCTAGAGATAGCCTGCAGTGCACAAATGTCGTGGTAAGACTAAGGAGAGAGAGGGCAATAGAGAGGGGAAGAGGCTATTTCACTCGGTTGGAAGCTGCTTCCAATGAAATCCGTTCAGCATGTTGTTCATTGGCTGCTTCCACCCACTAAGTGAAATAGCCTGTTACTTTCTCTATTGCCCTCTCTTTCTAGCGTTCCTACGATTTTATGCTTGACAGGCTATATCTAGATGGTAAATGATCTAAGGTTGTGAGATACGGCAATCCACAAAAACGAACGAAACAATTCGTGTCAGTGTCAGATAAGTGTCAAATGTCAAATTACAACGCTCGATTGACGGTCAGCACACAGATCATACAATAGAGAGGTCAGCAGGCATGGTGCATGTATCGCAATGCATTGCTGATGTAGCAAAATAGACAAAATATTCGACAAAAACGAACGATTTAATAAATTATTGTGCGAATTAGTTCAGAAACCGCTCCAGCACAATGGCGAGATACGGTCAGAGACCGGAAAACGCTTTAAAGCGAGCAAACGGTAAGCAAAAATATCTCAGCATATGGATATCACCTAAAAATTTCAAATTGTCCTTTCAGAGTTTATTGAAGTTGGAAAACCGGCGAGGGCTCTAGACACCTTGCAGGAAGTATTTCGTAATAAAAAATGGGCATACAATTGGTCAGAATCTGTTTTGGAACCTATTATGTTCAAGTACTTGGATCTTTGTGTGGAACTGAAAAAATCTCACATTGCAAAGGAAGGATTGTTCCAGTACAGAAATATGTTTCAATCAGTAAATGTTGGGTCATTAGAAAATGTTATTAGGGGCTATTTGCGAATGGCAGAGGAGAAAACTGAGAATGCAAGACTACAGTCTGCTCAAGCAGTTATTGACATTGATGATTTGGATAACTTGGCTACACCTGAAAGCATATTATTAAGGTTGAGAAATCTTTTTTATTTTGGTCATTTTACATATACCTGGCTAAAATCAATATAAATGTAGCTCAATTTTTTTTAGAAAATTAGACTTGATAATCAAAGTAGTCTGTATATTTCAATCCCTTTCTCAGTTTTATCAAAATTAATGAGAAAAATATCTTTGTGAATTTGATATTGTATACAGGGTATTTAAAAAACCTGCACCAGAAAGATGGAAAAATAAGGAAAAAGTTCAAATACACATACTTGGATCAGGAAAAAGTTCAAATACACATACTTGGATCTGGAAAAGGCTTAGTTTTTAAAATATGGGGTGCTAAACAATAATTTATGCCATAGACTTTGTGGCAAATTTTATATTTTTTTCATGTTTATTCTACTGAAAATACAAATTTGCCTCTTGAATTATTTTCATGTTTTACTTAGTTGATAAAAGAAAAAATAACCACATAACTGTTTTCTGAATGTTATTTATGGTATCTTCTAGTTTTTTTTTTGTTTTTTTGACAAATAATACCACACTTGATCTTAAGAACTGTATATTTAAAAATCCAAACATTTCAAGGTCAACCTTGTCAAACTTTATTATATTTTCATTGAAAACAAGAACATGTTCTTAGGTTATGGTGAAGGAAAGCAAAATGTGCAGGAAGCAGAAACATTTATCATTGAAAATTTCCTCAAATGAACATTCCATAGAAGACCACATTTAAAAATATATGTCATCATTTATGACAAACTAGTTCCCTAAAACCAGCAAAATTTGGTTCTGAATGGATAAGGTACTTTACATGATGAACAATTGAGTCCTCACTATTTTACAAGAGTTCTTGGCTATGGATTTTGTTCTCAGAATTTTTTCTACCAATATTATTTAAGGAAATTTAAGCATAATAAAATTGTTCGCTCTTGGGTTGACGAGAATTCAAATTTCTTGAGAGTAGTGAATTCACATTACCAATTTTGCACCAACCTATTGATTGCCATTATAAATAATGAAGTAACTAGTAGGAGTAATAACAAATTAGGTTTAAATTGTATTATAAATGATTTGTCAGAATTGATTGATTGGCCCGAGCTTGATGGGGAAGCAGCCTATGTTGGAGCTTACCTCAAAGAAACATGGTGCTAACTGGATTGGACATGGCAACCTTGTAGACCCCATATAAAACCTTTGGGATTTTGTTTTTAAGCCTTTGAAAGAATCAGTGAAACTAATGCAAAGGTTATCCAAGAATTAGAGAAAATTGGAATATTTCTAATCAAATGTGAAAATTCTTACATTGCATGAAGCTAATGGTGATTTTCATTAAACTTAGGTCTTTTTTTCCAAAACACCATGATTTATTGTAATTGTTTAGTACCCTGTATCTTGAAAACTACACATATTTGGACCTATGTTTATATGAACTGATTTATCTTTGGATGACAAATCTGCAACCAAACATAGGTGCATGTTTTTGTAACACCCTGTATACATAAAACACCTATGTTTTACATTCTCAATTATATCATTAATATTCTTGAAGTATCAACTGAGAATGAGGCCTGACTGAAAAATTGAACTTGGGAAAGCTTTGAATTGTCAACAATATTTCTCTTCAGTGCTGTATCAGGTGAGGATGCCCAAGACCGTTCTGATCGCACTATTTTGACACCATGGGTAAAATTCTTGTGGGAATCTTATTGTCAATGTTTGGAACTTCTACGTACCAATGCTCATGTTGAAACATTATACCATGATATTGCCAGGATGGCTTTCCAATTCTGCTTGAAATATAACAGAAAAACAGAGTTCAGAAAACTTTGTGACAAACTAAGAAAACACTTGGAGGACATCTGTAAATTACCAGCCCAGGTTTCAAATGTTTCTATGTCTAAACCAGAAACTCAACAGCTTAACTTAGAAACTAGGTTGCATCAACTTGATTATGCTATTCAAATGGAGCTTTGGCAGGTAAAATGTATACACACCTGTTTGCTGTAAGACTATTCAAATTTGTAATATTTTAGGAAGCTTACAAGGCTATAGAAGACATCCACAATCTTATGAATCTTTCAAAGAAGATGCCTGTCCCCAAAACAATGGCAAACTATTACCAGAAACTTGCTATGGTGTTTTGGAAAGCTGGTAACTACTTGTTCCATGCTGCAGCACTTTTTAAACTCTTTCAACTGTCTAAGGAAATGAAGAAGAACATAACTTCTGATGAATTGCAAAGGTAAAATTTATAAGCTATACAAAATATTTTGAAGAATAATAAATGGTTGTGAATTTAATTCTTAACTTTTATATTCTAGAATGGCCTGTCGGGTTTTGATTGCAACTTTAGCCATTCCTCTACCATCTGCTCATCCTGAATTTGACAGATTCATAGAAACTGATAAATCTCCTCTGGAAAAAGCTCAACGGTTAGCAGTTTTGCTGGGATTATACCAGCCACCAACAAGGGCCAGCCTACTCAGAGATTTGGTAATTATATACCTACAATGGTTAATTATACAGTGTGATAGCAAAATTGATCAATATAAAATCCCTTGTAAATATTTGTAAATAAATAAGAAAATCTGATTATCTTAGACAATTGCATTCATTCATAAACTGATTGTGAGCAGTAAATCTTTTTTACTATCTCATATCTAAACCAGTTAGTCCTTGATTTTCAATATGCATAGTAGTCATACTTAGTCTGAGATTTTGGAGTAAAAACTATTGTCGTAATAGCATTTTTTTAAATATACAATTTCACCTGATCTCAATTTTTATATGTATCAAAATGTTGATAATACATTCTGCACTGTATAATAATCAAAGTGCAAAATAGTTTTGTTATAAGTTTCTAGAGTTTGTTCATGCTTAAAAAAAAGCAAGTTGTGATCTAAAGTGTTCCACAACTTCACCTGAACCTGTCTTATTGATTGGTGTTTGCAAATATGCAAAATCTTAGATAAAAATTATTGTAAAGTGACTATGTTGTTTCCAGGTAAAGTTCAATGTTGTGAACTTATCCAGCCCACAACTTCATGAACTTTATGACCTCCTGGAGACTGATTTTCAACCTTTAACACTTTGTACCAGAGTTGATGATGTCATTACATCCTTGCAAATGGAAGATAACACTATTCTTGAACAGTACATCCCTGCTTTACAAGATGTTACTTTAGTTCGTTTGGTAAGACAAATCGCTCAGGTTTATCAGACCATAGAGTTCTCCAGACTTCTGCAAATCGCCAAGTTCACCACATCTTTCCACTTAGAAAGGTTGCTTGTTGATTGTGTGCGCCATAATGACATGCAGATTCGCATAGATCATGGCAAACAGTGTATTCACTTTGGAATGGACTTGAGTGAAAGTCAAAGAGAAGATGTTCCAGAAGGTCCAACATTGCAGGTTATGCCAAGTGAACAAGTCAGGAATCAACTTGTTAACATGTCAAGTGTGATGTACAAGGCTATAAATATTATTAATCCCAATAAAAAGAAGGTAAGACAAATTGAATAGGTGACATGGTTTCCATTAGAATCTGAATTGATATTTTAGGAAGAAAGGGGTAAACAGAGAAATGCCATGGTACATAATTATCATGAGAATAAGGTAAAGGAACATCAGAAAATTCTACAGCGTCATAAGATCATTGAGGACAGAAAGGAATACATAGAGAGATTGAATACTGTCAGAGAAGAAGAGGAACAGAAACGGTATTTTATTGCTTTAATAATAATTAAATGTATTTTGTGCTGTGAATAACCAAGAGAGGACCCTACAAAAGTTTACAACATTATAAAATAAGACATATCCATTTAATTATTTTCTATAGCTTGGGAGAGATGCAGAGACAACAGGTTATGGCAGAACAGAAACGATTAGAGCATGAGCGTGAAGAAAGAGAAAGAAAGAGGCAACTCAACGAAATTCAGCAAATCAAGGATCGACATTTAAAAGAGAAGCTGCAGCAGATCAGTCAGACTGGTCATGGACAAAAACTTCTTAAGAAGCTTGATGAAGATGTAAGGTTTTCCTAAAGTATTTGGGCAATTTACTAAGTTTTATTTAGGTTTTCTTTTAGTTTTATTGAGAAGGTTTATATAAATTGTATTATCTGTTCTATTAAAGGACATCAAGAAACTAGATGCTGATCAAATAGCAGCCAAAGAGGCCGAGGAATTACAAAAAGAACGTAGGGAGCTGCAAGCAAAATTAAAATCACAAGAAAAGAAGATTGATTACTTCGAGCGTGCAAAGAGGCTTGAGGAAATCCCACTGATTCAAGCCAGTATGAAAGAAAAGCAGCTTCAAGATCAACAGTTCTGGGAACAACAAGAGAAAGAACGCATAGCTGCGGCTATCGAAGAACGGAAACTTGCCGTCGCAACTAGAGACCGACTAGTAAGGATAAAAGCGGACAAAGAAGAGTTTTTGACGAAGCTCAAACAAGCTAGGAGCATGGTTTTCGAAGAAAAATTGGACGATTTCGAGCACACATTGAACCAGGAACGGCGCAGACGTCTAGCAGAACGTAAGGCAATGCGTAAGCAAGAACGAAAAGCGAGATACCTGAGAGAAAAGCAAGAAGAAGCAGAACGTAAGGCTACCGAGCAGAGACGACGATTAGAGGAAGAGCGAGAACGACTGGAAGAGATGGCACGAAAGGAACGAGAAGAAAAAGAACGGTCTGAAAAAGAAGAACGTGAGCGAAAAGAGAAGGAACATCAACAGATGTTGCAGAGAGTAGCGGCAGCAAAGAAAGCTAAGGAAGAGGAGATTGAAAGAAAATTACAAGAAGAACGAGAAAGTCTTAGGGATAAGCCAAAGGACAGTTCTTGGAGAAAGGGTACTGAAAAAGAAACAAATAAGAGAGATACTGGACTTTCCTGGAGAAGTGTGGAGAAACCTACCACTGAGGAACCTAAGAAAATTGAACCATGGAGAGGTAACTATGCATAAATTGCTTCATTTTACAATTTTGATTTTAAATATTATATATTTTTATGATTCCGAATGTATTCATAATTAAAAAAAATACTTCAGATAGAATTAGCTTATAAATTTGTTGACTTCTGATCATTGAACAGTTTGATGTCTGTATTTAAAATTAACATGTACACATTTCCATGGTAGCTCGTAGCAGAATGAATCAAGAGGATTCCTCCAGAATCGATGCTTGGAGATCAGCGGATGATAAAAGAGATGACAGAAAAGAACGCGAAACAGGCAGGCCTGGATATGATAGATATGCAGACAAAGATGGTGAGAGATTCCGTAGAGACGATCGGCGAGATGACCGAAGAGACGATCGCCGGGATGACCGTAGAGACGATCGCCGGGATGATCGTAAAGACGATCGCCGGGATGATCGTAGAGACGATCGCCGGGATGACCGTAGAGACGATCGCCGGGATGAACGTAGAGACGAACGTCGGGATGACCGTAGAGACGATCGTCGGGATGATCGTAGAGACGATCGTCGGGATGATCGTAGAGACGATCGTCGGGATGATCGTAGAGACGATCGTCGGGATGATCGTAGAGACGATCGTCGGGATGATCGTAGAGACGACCGCAGAGATGATCGGTACCGTAGAGATGACCGTAAAGACGATCACGATCGTAGAGATGCCGGCCCTTGGCGCAGCACAAGAAGAATGGAGGAAGAACCAAGTCGTAGGCCAGGTTCTGGTAGAGCTACTGGCGTTTCAGATATGGCTTGGAGGTCTACCAGAGAGAAAGAGAATGATCGTAAGGAAGAGCCTATGAAGCGTGGAGGGGATGATAGAAGAGAAGAAAGGACGGCACCACCACAGGCCAGAGAAAGAGGTGATACATGTTTCAATAACTTATTGGTTCTGTGAAAAACTGAAATTAAGAATACTAATTATATTCACATAAGTTTGTTCAATGTATTATCACAGTATCAATGTGATTCATAAAGTGAGTTCCAATAAATTACCTTCATTGATTAACTAAAAATGAAGCTAAAATTATCAATTATACTTAGATTGAACAAACTTGTAGTGTTTAGACATGTGACTTGCATACATATAATAAATACATTTCTCTTATTGTTTCGACAGCACAAGATACATCACAACAAGCAGAAGCTGATGGTGGTTGGTCTCAAGTTTCTAGACGTCGTTGATTTTAATGTTAACAGATATAAATGTTTAAAATAAATCATATATTGCTTAGTGGGTTTATGGTGTATGTTAGTAGATCTATGTACTTATATACACTTATCTAAAATGTATCCGCAATTGTTTAATGTTATGTAAAAACAAATATATATTATGCTGTCCTCATGAGTATTTATTTAGTCAAAATACAAGTACATGTATGTTGTTATGAATATATCTGGTACAACAATTAAAAAGGTATAATTAATTATTGATGAGATAAATATAAAATTTAATTAAAAATTGAATGGGAACTTAAAGCTTTGAATTACCATTATTGCTTAGATAACAGTTTTTTGTGAAGCTCTTTTCTGCTCCTGTTTATATTATTCTATTGTGAAGCAACTCCAAACATATAGATTTATCTAACAGTTCATAAATAAAAAAAGGATGACTAATCAGTCACTAAATGTTATATGGGAGTTAAACTTGCTAATATTTTCCTGTCAACACTTACTGGTAGTATAAATAACTAAAACTAAGAAGGCTATCTAAGATAAAGTATGCAATTACTGACCATTGGCAGATCAAGCTTCCGTCTGAAGCTTAGTAAAAATGACAAAATAAAATACTAGAGTACTAATAAATTGAGAGAATTGTTATATGATTCTAAAGAAGGAAAGCAACAACTTAATAAACTGAAGGAAGTTAGTTCTAAGTAGTAACCTTGCTAAGAAAAGTTATCACAATTTTCATCTGGAACCGTCCGCTTGATGACTACCTAGATCCACCCCTGTTACTGACATACTCTGAGACCTGATGACAGGACAAACAAAGATTGAGACAGAATGGGCAAATCTCAAGAACCATTTAATACTACTGGTAAGATAACCATATAAACGGAAGCAGACATCCACAGCAGACAAATACTTGCACCTACTAAACAAACACAAAACATGATAAACCAGACTTCAATGTTATAAAATAAAAAGAATAGGGACAGCAATCTCAGCAACTGTGGTTTAAAGTAAGGGTAGAAGCACATGATACGAAAGTTGTAGATCAAATATGTGAATTAATGGAAGAACTTGAAGCTACAACTGGTTTAGGGGGCATAAACACTATAGAGTGGAAACATGAAGACCTCAAAGCACTGCTATGACCATTACATCTTAGCAGCATAGCTTGGAGGGAAACTGGGCTAGCGCTAATGTTAATTCCAGTTTGAAAAATGAAGTGGCAATGAGTGTAGAAACTGTAGAGAAATAAGCTTATTGACGACTGAACAGGTTAATCTCAACTTTTTAGATTTTGATAAAGCATTTGACTCAATCTGGGAATTAATGATCAAAAAGAGTACCCAAGATATTTAATGAAGAAATTGAACGTTTATATAAAAACATGAATTTCTTGTAGATAATGTGGCACAAGATTGCAAATTTGATTCAACAAAAATATTGCAGTATATTAAAAATTGTATATTATTAAGGAAAAATGGTACTTACTCTTGTACATTAAATCCAATATGATATTTTAAACATTCCACTCACTAAATCATCACTTTCACAAACTTTGTGCGATATATTTTAACAAAAATATAGTTTATTTTCGTAGTTTAAATTTAATGTCAACTGGTCAATTCAAAACAAACCGCGCCATCTAGATTTTTAAGGAAGTTAAATTCGAATTCTATTAAACTGTCAAAGTAAAACTTAATTAAATCATCTAAGCTTCACTTTTGTATTTGCAGGACACATTTTTATCTGTATCATGATGATAATTAAGTAATTACAAATTATTTCGACGTTACCAAGTAAAAACTAAAAAGCAAGGAGAGCTCATCACCACATTACACACGTCAGTACGCGCCAATTTCTAAATTACTCACTAGAGGCGCTGTTTAAACTCGCATAAATTAAAAAAAAATTGAAAAGCTATGATTTTTCTTTTGAGTAAATAAATTTAAAATGTATGGTGTTGTGAAGTTAAAATTTGTGGAATTGGGTGTTTATTTAAATCACTATTTAACTGTTGAAATGTAAGTATAATTTTTTATCACTATGGTATATTGTTACATACTGGAAATTGCTTTGTATTTAAAATGTTTGTGGCCCAAGGAGATGGGAAAATTTTAAAACTACCATTAACAGTAAAAAACTTTATTGATATAAGAATTTGGACAATGTACTATGACAGAGCCACCAAATAAACGTTATAAACTAAGGAATAGGTTAAATATAAATTATTATATTTATATGTTATGTTTGAACTAAAATGATTGCAGGGATAATTGTTGGACATTTCTATTAATATAACCCAGAATTACTATAAATACAATAATTAACAGTCTTAGAAACCCATTTGTATCAATATGACTATTATAACATAAATATGTTTAAAATACATAAAAGATATAATTATTTAAAAAATAATAATATTAAAATATTTTGAGATTTCAAAAGTTAATACTATGGCAACAAAAGTCTTTTTAATGTGACCTCATTTTGTAGAACCCTTACAGTGATTTATACCAAATGCTTATTACTGCATAACATTTGTGTATTATTGTGTTTTATTTATTACTACTACAAGCTGAGGAATGATTTGATGGAGAATAACTCAATATTTAATTAAGTCATACTAAATAATATTAATATAACATAGACTTAAGTACGAATTTACAACAGCATAAGTCGAGACATAAAATAACATTTACTGAATGTGGAACACATACGATTATGCAAAAACTACAATCTGTAGACTGTGTTTGATTTGACTTGCACAAACATATGTGTGGCATTAAAGGGAAATGTGCACTAGTATAATTATTTTCTTTTGTTTAATTAATACATGATGTAAGTGCTGTTTTTTTGCATAAAAAAATTGTTGAAATTTAATTGGTGAGTATTGCACTATATGTATATTCCACATAGTCTGAGTGTGTTTTTAAGGTGTAAAATCTAATTTGTTTTTTATTTTCATTTCAATATTATTAGTTTTTGTGGAGATTTTTCTTGAAGAAACAAGTTGTTGATACTGGTATTTAACTTCTCCAAAAATATATTTGTTATGATCAACAATTTTAATAAAAGCTTCCACTGTGACTTGAGGAAGCCAATTGAAATCTGAAATAATATAAGACAACATAATCTGCAGCTAACTTATGCAGCACGTTAATGAATTTCAAATTTAATTTTTATTAATCGATCCATAAAAAATAGTTGAAATTAAACAGATAACAAAAAATGTTTTTCCAATTTTAATTCTACTGTAAATAACTGTTGACACATTTTTACTAAATAAGAAAAAGCTACCGAAAATTGAATAAAAATAGCTGCCTATTAAGATATCTATTTCAGTGGGAAATTCATTATAACATTTTAAGATACATTTCAGTTACAGCGATTTCATCAACATTTCTATGTAGCTTCCTATGGGGAAGTTCTCTAACATTTAATTTATTAACAAGTCAACATTTTTTGTGTTGATGTAAAAACTTTATTACTACTGTATATAACTGAAAATATTTATGCAAAAGAATAGTGGCATTATTTGTCACTACCAATTTTTTAAATTGTGTTGAAAATAGATCTTTTGTAAATATCTAACCCTGACATTTTTAACAAATACATGTCAACAACGGTGTTATTAGTATTGAGAAAGGGATAAAAAATTAAAAGAATTGGAGTATAATACAGTGCACAGGATAATGTTGCAAGGAAATATTGAAACTGAAAAAGACATGCATTGGCAATTTATATAAATTTCGTCTGTTCATTGGGATTTGATCCCCCACTGATTTTATAGCTGAGGTGAATGTTTGAATTTGTACAGCAAGGAAACTTAAAAAAATCCCAAATTCACTCAGACCATTTGCAAAAAAAAAAGAATTGAAGAACTGATACATAATTAATAAGGTGATTGACAGTAAGTCCAGATTTAAAAGTTCAAAATAATTCTTGCTGACAGAACATTTGTTTGGAAGACGTTCTCGAAAGAGCTACCAATAATCCTGAAAGTTTTTTCGAAATTAACTTAATACATTGTGATTCAGGCAGAATAATAAATAAAATTACTTACTTCATACAAAATCAAGATATTGATCATTTGAATTTAGGAAGCAATAGCAAAGAAAAGTGTATATAGGCAATGATTAAGTAATGATGCTTGTAGTTAACTTAATTTTTACCAATTTGAATATAATTATTATAGAGAAATTATTATAATAAGTTTAATTGAAATAAGGAATAATTTAATATAAAATACTACTAGTCATAGTTGTTGAATTAAAACTAATCACTTATAACTTTTATAATTAGGAAAAGATCTATTATGTGAAGTTTTCCTCAAAAAGCTCGTTAACTGTGATAACATTTGAGTCAACATGTGTGAGGCTAACAACAAACAGTTGAACTATAATAGTGAAGGTTTGCAAAAACGTGAGGGGTTAATGCGTAGGTTCTAAGTGAGGCTTTTCTATGCTATTGTCGGTTGTTGATTCTTCTGGCGTGAGAGGGTCAGTGTCGTCTGCTTTCTCTAGACACGAATCGTTATTTGACTCGTTGCTGTGTTGCTGCTGGTCTTTGTTAATTTGAATATGACTATGTGATGTGTGTTTCGAAGGCTGGATTTCGTAGGCACTAGCGGAACTTGGGTTTCTGGTATGACAACGACTCTCGTGTTTTTCTTCAAACACTGAAAACGGAACGACGGTTTAGATAAATACAAAGAATTATGCTATTACTTTATTGTTTTTCTCATTTCTCACAATAACTGATCAAAAGTCAACTGATTATTTAAATAACTATTTCGTTTGTAATCGTGAAAAATGCTGATCTCTGTTTTATGTGGAGTTTTTTAGTTCCCCAATTTTTAACCAAAACAAAGCAGAACATATTAAAATAATGTTTTACTTTTTGGGAGCAACACCACAAAACTTGAAATTACTGTATAATTCCAAACGTTTCAACGTCAATAAAAAACTATGAAAAAAGGGCAGAATATAGTTTCTCATTGCCATTAACAACGGGGTCTAACCTAGACCCCGAAACTTTTGGAAATATACAGTAATTTCAAGTTTTAATTTTTTAAATTTTTATCGTATTATTACGATACTGAGCCTTTACTAATTTCAAACCGATCCACACTGGCAAGTAATGTTATTGTATAACCTACTTTGTTTACAAAATATAAACAAATTTGTATATTGAGACAGGACATTACCACCTACTTAGTTATTTTTATGCTACAAGATCCCTACTTTCATGCTAGCGCTCATCATTTAATGAATTATTTCTAAACAAAAGTTGAAAACGCAAAACTGTACCTTAGTAGGGTTCCACTCCAAACCACATATCCCCCCTCATGATAATACTGTAACTAGGCTATTGTATAGCTACATATATACTGTTAACACTAGCATGTTGGTCACGCAAACTCGTAAGATTTTACCTATCCAAAAATCGTCCAACCTGCCTATCCAAGTTTTCACTTCAATAAAATTATGAGTTTGCTTCAGTTTGAATTCAAACTTTGTAAACGCACTGGCAGCTCAAATTAAATTTGTCAACTGGCTAATTTAACACTTACATCTGTCTAAACTTATAATGGATCCAACAATTTCGTTAGCAGTAATTATCTTGACATCGTCTAGCTGTTTACGTCTTCTCACAAGCCACCAGTCCACAAAAAATATGCCAAGGGCGAGAAGTTTTATTCCTGCACAAAGTCCCACATATCTGTATCGGAATTGCTCTATATCGTACAGAAGACAGCGGCCCCCTTTCTCGCCACAAGTGCTCTTCCAAAGTATACACGTCGAATCTATGAGATTGCCGAACAAGATGGGTGCTGGAATGTACCCGAAGAGCCTGAATATCACGAACTGCATTCCCAAAGCAAATGAACGTTCCTCCTCGTCTACAGACCTGAAAAATTGACAAGTATTGATAGATGATTTTGCAGTAAAACCATACATTTAACAATATTTAGTGTGGAAAACAGCCTTTATGTCCTTTTCAAAAATACTTGGTCAACTTCCCGAAAAACCGAATACGACAGTCAAAGTTTGTTTTTTTTTTTCGAAAATTTTTTCAACAAATAATTTTAAATTTCAAATTTAATTACTAATACGTAAATCAATCATTAACTAGAACTCAAAGTCAATTATTCTGAAAAGCTTGGCTTAATAAAATCTAGACGTAACTACCACTTACCTTAAAACTATCATTAACAGAGGCATCTGCGTGATAGCCACTATAAACGTCATAAAAAATAGCAGTATCAAAAACGGATATATAGTCCGGCAAGATGAATTGCATGGTCCCGCCGTGGCTACCGGAACTACGGTAACTTCAGCGTATTCACCTTCACGGAGTGAAGCCAAATTTATGGGGGAATATACCCCATCTTTAATTGTCATGTTTCCATGTATGCCTAAAACAAATTTTATGAACTTACTGGGAATATGGAATAGGGTGATTCATTTCGGCAATTTTTTTTTCTCGGTGCTCAAGCAAAATATTAATCTACGTATAGAAAATAAAAATTCTCACCAAGTTTGAGCTCTTAATGTCAATTTTAAGTACTTAAAATTTACGTTTGCAGTTTTGGCATTGAAAATGCATGTACATTTTTTTCAAATTTTTTATGTAAAAATAGTTCTTTGACCAAAATTTAATATATTTAAAGTCATTTTCATACCTCAAAACGTTACGAATTGATAAATACTAACTAATTATGCTATTTAAATTTAACTTTCTTATTCATTACTAATATATTTCCCTACAATAATAACTTTTCTCGAGTTGTTATGATTTCTGACTGTTACGTTTTGAGGTATAAAAATGACTGTAAATTTATAAAATCTTGGTCTTGGGTATATTTTACTAATCAACTTTTTTGTTCTCCTTACTTTTTGCGGTTTGCTCAAAACAATTGAAAAAAAACTATTCATTCCAAAAATTGTACTTTGTTGACTCCTACTGGCGAACGACTCGGAGTTACACAAAAAAACATCAGAGCAATTTTGAGTCCATCAAACCTATCACAATATTGTAAAAGGGCTATACATTAGAAATTTGAAAACAAATATTTTTTTACATGCCTTTTAAATGGGAAAACTTCAAATGTAAATTGTAGGTACTTAAAATTGAGATTAAGAGTGCAAACTCGGGGAGATTTTTTTTCTATATGTAGATTGATATTTTGCTTGAGCACCAAGAAATTTTATTTTGCGGAAATGAATCACTCTAATACGGAATTGACACAAAGGCAACGCTTTGACCAATACTGTGAAATAAACTAACACTACAGGTAACGAAGGGTTTGAAAAAACGACAAAATTTCAAGGGAAGCATAACAATTTTGGAGGAGGAGAGGGGAGAAATTTTGAAATTAAAAATGAACCAAAATTGTGCAGTGGGATTTGTCATTTTACATTGTACCTCATTGAATAGAATATGAGCATTTTTAATTCCACTAACCCCAGTCATTCAAAACATATTTTTCGCTTTAGCTTTTCCCTTTATAGTTTGGATCACTATATTGCATTTTATACAGCGCCAAGTTTCCTACAGTATTGACCCCCATTCCAGATAAAGCGCTCCAAGATAAATCACTAATGAACGACAAAGAGGTTGGTTTTTGACACCTAAGTAGTGATATTAAACCTACCTTGTAAATCAGCAGCGGTGTATCTTGGTATGTATCAAGTCAAAAGAAGATCTTGACTACCCAAACTGTGGAAAATTAATGCTCTTCAACAGTCAATAGAATAGCGAGTTTGCCCTTTTTTGATATGAATGACGTCAAAAATGAGTTTAACGATTCAAAATTGCATGAAATTTAACGATCTATAAAAAAACAACCTTTCCTAAGTCATAGGAAGCAGGAAAAAAAGTGACAGGCAAAAAGTGTCCAAGTATGAAGTGGATTAGCGTACAGAGTAACAATAAACTACTAGTACGCAAAAGAGCGGTGGCTGTCGTCATGGAAAAAGGCATGATTGTGTAAATTGTGTAATATAATTTTTATATTTTTATCGATATTCTTTGCAATAAATCTGAAAATTATGTATAGCTGTGTGGCAAAGGTGTTATAGCTCAACACTGACCTAAGTTTATCTGAACAGAAATTACTCAATGATGGAAGTTTCGTGACTTATGTTTTTGCCAGGATAATGGGAAATAAATTCGATATCATATATATTCATTAAGACTTCATTTGCTAAATTATTTAAAGGAATTGCCACCCCGCCTTTTAATAATGTTTATATGGTTCCTTATATGTAAGGAAAGATTCTAATCAACCGCCATGAACAAATTCTATGTCGTAGTGTACTTTGTTTTAGTACATTTTTAGATCCTTTTTCAATTTCTCGGCTTTATTTGTTGCTAAATTATTCAAACAAATTCCCGCCCCGCATCTCAATAATGTTTATACTATTCCTTAGATCTAAATAGCTGCCATGATCAAATTCGACGACCTAGAGTACTTTGTTTTAGTACTTTGCTTGATGCTTTTTCAATCTCTCGGCTTTATTTGTTGCTAAATTATTTAAAAAAATTCCCGCCTTTCAATAATGTTTATATGGTTCCTTAGATCTAACGGAAAGATTCTGAACAACTGCCATGATCAAATTCGACGTCCCAGAGTACTTTGTTTTAGTACTTTGTTTCATGCTTTTGACTCACTCGGCTTTATTTGTTGGTAAATAATTTAAACAAATTCCCGCCCCGCCTTTCAATAATGTTTATATGGCTCCTTATATCTAATGGAAAGATTCTAAACAACTGTGAAGATCAAATTCGACGTCCTAGAGTACTTTGTTTTAGTACTTTTTTTTCCATGCTTTTTAGTCTCCCAGCTTTATTTATTGCTAAATTATTTTAAAAAATTCCCGCCCACCTTTCAGTAATGTTTACATGGTTCCTTAGATCTAATGGAAAGATTCTAAACAACTTTGAAGATCAAATTCGACGTCCTAGAGTACTTTGTTTGATGCTTTTTACTCAAAAGCAAAAACATTCACCGAACTGATACCAAGCATTTTATAGGAAATTCAAAAACACATAGTCCAAAAAAAGCCGTGAAATTAGGATATGCCGCTGCTAATTAAAAAAAACTTACAATGAAACATTTTTTGACTCAATGGTGTCGAAGAAATAGAATAATTGCATACTATTCCCCAGTTATTAACAAACTTAACGCAAAAATTGTATCAAACTATTTAAGGAAGTTTCATTTATTAAAAACTTTCATTCTTCAGCCCCAAATTCAGTTAAACATTAAACGTGATCCCATGTTACGCTTTTGACCTATTCATTTTCTCTTAATCCTAATGCACTTATAAAAGCGTCCCAGCATTTTTTTCCAATTTTTTCAATACATTCAGTGTCTGCCGATTGTCATCGTCTTTTACTACTTTTTTCCAAGCTTTTTTTATAGTGTTAATGGTGGCTCACTAACGCACATAACAAAATTTACCTTCCCAGTTGGTGGAGCCACCTTGAATTAATTAATAGAGATCAACCCTAGTACTTATATAGCTATAGATTCCCGTGAATGATGACTTACAGGCACAATTGGTGTAATTAGAGCTCAATGTTGAGGTGCAACCAGCATGGCAAGGGCTATAGTAAGTTAGTCCATTGTTCCCACAAACAGGTTCTACGTTATTGACGTCGCAATCACATCCAAAGTTGCATGAAGAAGTTAAATTGACGCTAAAAGGCTGACTACTGTTAAAATATGGTATGGTGGTGCCGGCCATTTTTAAATTATCACATCCCAAAAAGAATATCAATCCATAACATACTAGACATATTGTATTTGATATCAATACGAATTGCACAGCTCCCTTTGGTCTTAGTTCCATCTTTTTAAGGATTAAACCGCCCATGAAGATACCTATACAAGCACCTGGTATTGCAATCGATCCTGAAAGTGAAAGGTGTAGTGAAATTCCATTGATTTATTTGACCATTTGACTTACCCGTAAATACACTAGCTTGACTTTTTCCTAAACTAAACTGTGTTTCCAAATATTTTGGTAAAAACACTACGAATCCTGATACTATAATTAATTCCATGCAGGCACCTAAACAGGTAACTATGTAGACTGAATTGCTGGCTAAACGCCACATGGATTTTGGGATGTCTAGAAATTGAAAAAAAAAAGATTTGTTATAAAGGCTTTCATTCAATTTGTTAGTTTAACCCAGCGTGAATGAGGTCTGGTATCTCATACCCGCCGATTTGTAAAACACTAAATATTTCTTAACTGTGCGATTCCTGGAACTCGACAGGTCCAGTAGTTGGAGGGGGTGGTGCTGGAAGTGATTTTAAATGAGAGTAACATAAAGCGGGTACGTCATACCCGACCTCACAGTCGATGTAAGTATTTTGTGTTTTAGTTATGTTTTAATTTTATGCGTATATTAATCAAATTTCCTTGTTTGTGGTAGTGTTAACTCCAAAATGTCTTATAAGCAAAATCAGAGATGGCTTGCTCAAATTACAGAAGAATTTTCCAGTTATAAAAGTGGAGAATCAGGGAGTGATGGAGAAACTCATCACCGCTCTAAGCGTAGCGAGGAAACTGAGTCTGAACAGAATGCAGATTCTGATGTAAAGGACGCTCACGGTCACATTCTACAGTCAGAAGATATTGAAGTGTCTACTAACAAGGTACGTGGATCCTATTTTACTGCTAAGGATGGAACTAAATGGCAAAAATTCTCTCATCGAACAAAACCCACACAAGATCGGAAAATATTATCCGAGATCTACCAGATGTAACAGGTGCAGCTAAAAGTGCCCAAATAGAATATGGATGTTGGAGACTTTTCAAAATTATATTATTTAGAAATAGAAAAATAGAACTATATTTGTGAAGAATATTGCAGAAGGAATTCACTTCACCTATAGTGATGATTAAAAAAATATCTACTGTCGAAGAGTCGCGATAATTTTTTTTTTCACAAACTAGGGAATCGCAAATAAAAGTGGTTTTTCACACTTTCTGGAAACTATTGCCTGAAACGAAAAACAGGATAAAAACAAAAAAAAATCTCATAAATACACTCCGCCAATAAGTATGACAATACAATTTCTGAACATTGCAAAAAAACAGCAATTATAATTATTTTACATGTTGTCTTTATTTAAATCAAAATAATAAATCATGGAGTAATGACCAAACAAAATATTTTTTTATAACGCGTACTACCCCTCTAGCCCGAATCACATTAAAACATGATGGCATGCCTCTCCTCAATTCCTCCAAATTTTCTCATTTAATACAAAAAAACTCTTTCAGTTGTTGAACGTTAACTGCAATCAAACCTCCAGATCACCCTTCTGTAATGATTGTCCTACACATGCTCAATAGGGTTTAAGTCCAGGCTGTGTGTAGACCGGCCTAAAACTGGAATATTTACCTCTTATAGGTATGACTGCTAAAAATCTTCTGTCTCAAACATAATAGTTGGTCTTATGTTCCATTCATCCTCTAGCCATTTCTTCTGTAAACAGGTATTCGCCGATGTGAGTGACATAAACAAAACTTGGACTCATATGTGAAAATTACAGTTCGCATATTCTCTCGTGAATTTCAACCTCGCTAAATAGTTTCCTGATCAGATGGGTAGCTGTGTCAGCTACTCTGGCTGTGATTCCAACCTGCCTCAAAACATTTCTGACAGTTTGTAAAGTTACCTTACATTTACAGTTCCAGCCAAGTCTAGCTGAAGCTGTCTTGTCGCTACATGTATGGGCGTACCGAGGGAGGAGGAGCTGATCTGACCTGACCTGGACATGAGTCATTAAAGCTTCCCATAAAATTGCTGACTTGTAAGAAATGTTGGCATTTGTAAAGGTGACGCAATACTTTTTTAGCGGAGTATATATAGTTATATATAAGTTATTTACCAACGATATATTTTATTAAACTAAAATTTCAATTCTTCCGTGGCTTTATTAGTTTTTCCAGAAAGCGAAATCTGTATTGATATGACCTACCTTTGACATCTTTTCCATACCCAGTATCGTTTTTAGTGGTGTAACTACTAGAATTCGGAATTTTAGAATTGTTAGCGTTGTTGTTTGTGTTGCTACTCGCCCCCGTGTTGCCTGTAGGTTGCCTTTCGATCATTTTAATCTTTTCCTTTTCACGAGTAAGGACTTTCGGAAAAGAGAAAAATGGTATTGCAACGAAGATCAACATTAGACCTCCGAGCAGAAAACCACCCCACCACATGCCCACCCATCTGCTGTCGCCAGGGTCTGAAAGAGAAAGTTTTGTAGGCAATACTTCAACTAATAAGCAAACATGAAACGAACTGTAATGAAAAGAAAACTTTAATTTACCTATTGATATGAGGTGTGTGAAAGAGTCCATATGAAAAGACAGAAGATAGGCTCCTAGTAAGAATCCCAGAACAGGACCGAAAGCTGCCATACTATACATACATCCTAAAAAGTAAAATTAATATGAAGTAAGATTAACATCATGTAACGCAGTGTTTGGCATAAACATAAAATGATAAGATCAAGGATATTCAACAAATATTCAGTTCATTAAAGATGATTCACCTAAAAATATGGTTGATGCTTATACCACAAGTATTCTTAATTGCCAAAGGTTTTTCTTGAAGAAAGTATATAGCATACCACACATAATTCCTAATTAAATATAATGTGTACATACAGATCTATATAAAAACTACTAATATGAATTTCCATTAGAAAAACATTTCAAATGGATTGTCAAGTCAATACACACTACTACTTTCGTAATGTCAGGGGAAGTAATGGCCTCCCTCCACTAAAATTGTTCCGATGTCGAACAACGAAATGAATACTTTTAGAATTTAAATACAATAAAACAAAATGAGATTTTGACTAATTATTTACCCTATAAAAATGAAACTTTTATTGGCTCTAAAGTTTTTTCGACAACTATGAATGATTGAAAAATGTGCCTTTTTATAGTTTTCTGCAAATAACAAATTAATTAAGCTATCCCTCTTTTATTAGCTGTTAAAAACATGTAGCAAAGCAAATTTACTTTTCTGTGCAAAAATAGTTATTAAATAGCGTTTCCTAGTCTATTATTCGATGTGGAAAAATAAATGGATAAATGAGTATAACAAAATTTAGTCAATTGAGTAAGTTATAGTACATTTGTTTAAAATATTCGAATTTACGATCCAACATGAACCTACGTTCCCTATTTTTTCAACATGTTAGGTTCAGTGGTTTTGCAGATATGATTTTCGCATACTTTCTTTTAAACTATATATTTTGAAATTATAAAGAATATATTTGCATTTCTCATACCGAAATAAATTTTATTAAATTCTAAAAAATGCTCAATTAACCATTATTAAAAAATTACTAAAATAAAAGGATTATCTAAGTCTGGCCCAATTTTTTCAAAATTATCCTACGATATGCGACATAGTGAAGTTTGAATGAAGTTTTCTGTACTCTTTTAATGCTATAAGCGTACAATGCCTTGAGAATGGATGTCGGGCTTCATAGATTGCAGATTTTATTAAATTGTAGCCTCAGAATTTGGTCAAACGGACATTCTGCTGTAGAGTAACTGTAGGATGCACAACGTCCCAAAAGTTGGACAAGAAAAGGTGGCTTTAGAACTCAGTGAACATTATAGGAGGGTGGATATTTTTTCTCATCATTAGTTGAAGACTACTCTTCTGAATAGCTGTTGGAAGTTTATTATAAGAAAGGAAGTTTGTGTCAATAGTAAGAATTTATGGTCCAATTATTAAGTACAAAATAGAACATCAAATACAAGTGAAAACTAACAACCCAATCACTTGGTTTATTCTAAGAAGATTTAAACTTATCGAAACGGCGTCGAGTGTGAAAAATAAAGGTTTGGGGCAACATTATTACACTGGTAGATCCGTATAAGGGAAGAAATTGTAACAAAAGTTCACTTCACATTGGAAAAAAATTGAATAGTAATGTGTACCATTAAAAAAAATCTCTCGTAGTATGAGGATGTCAAGTATGCAAACCACTGAATTCCTTAGTTGCTATATTAATTTACAGAATAGTTTATGATTTTATTTGATTTTCGTTTTGTTCTTTTTTGAAATTTGCAGCACTACTTTTCGCTAGTGCAAATTTCATAGTCGATTATAAGTTTGCTTTGCACAAAATTATATATTATAGTTTTTGATAATGTTAATCTATTTGAATAAATAGCAAATCTATTAACTTCTGCGTGATATATGCTGACTTTCTTATTTCATTGACATCATTAGGGGTTATCGTTGTTTTGATAAATTTATTGAAATAGTTCCGGACATTTGTACTCACTCGTTGAATCTACTTATTTGCTTATTATTTATCTAGAAACGGACGATTCATAAACAAAGCATTTTATATTATCACGACAATCCAGTCGAGCAAGGACGGTTTAAAAAAAAATGCTCCGTGAAAGATATTATGCCATTTGTTCTCAGAAATTAATGATTTTAGCTATAGGAAACAATTCCATTTTATCTACAAAGTTATTTGATAAATTGGATCACTGTATTCTACTTGGTAAATTGTCTAAATTTGGATTCGGCTGTCAACACATTACTTTTTTAAATTCTTATTTTGACAACAGAATCCAGTCTGTTTTCTATAATGTTTTAAAATAAAACCAATACATTGCTACATCAGGGGTTCCTCAAGGGTCAAATCTGGGACCTCTGCTGTTTCTTCTTTTCATTGATTACTTAACAATTAGGCTAAATTGTAACAATTTTTTATATGCTGACGATTTAGCATTTTTTGTGGAGATTACAGGTATTGATGATTGTTATTTTCTACAAGAGAATCTTAATGCTGTTAGTGATTGGTGCTTGCAGAATAATCTACATTTGAATGTGTCTAAGTGCAAAATAATGTCTTTCCCAAGAAGAAAGCTTGTCTAGATTTTAATTATATGGTAAGCAATGCTTGCCTTCCGCGCGCGAATTTAATTAAGAATCTTGGTCTCTTGTTTGATGCAAAGTTGAATTTTTACGAACACATCTACCTTAAAATTGCCGAAGCTAGTAAATTATATGGCATTATTGTCAGGAACTGTAAATCGTTTCGTAGTATAGATGCTCTAAAAGTACTTTAGTTTTCTGTCGTACGCTCTAGGCTAGAGTATGCCTCGATCGTGTGGAAACCATATTACAATTATCAGAAGTTAGCATTAGAAAGTGTGCAGCGAAAGTTTCTTAAGTATCTATGTTTTAAAATTGATGGAGTTTATCGCAATAGAGGAGTTAATGAGCAGCTTATGTATACTAGATTTAATGTGGAAATTTTGGAACTCAGGCAAGTAATATTTTCGCTCACTTTCCTATACAAGCTTCTGCATAATAAAATAGACGCAGTGAACTTGTTATCACAGCTTAATTTCAATGTGCCTTCTGTTTATCTTAGAGATCCAGTGTTATTTAGGCGTAATCGTTTCAATACTAACTTGAAACTCCTGTTTTTTGTATGACACAAAATTTGTAGGGAATGTTATATTCATGTAGACTCTTTGTCTGCTATTTAGAGTAGGGCCAAGGCTTTATTTAGTTTATAGTTTTGGTTAACTTTGTAACTTTGTTATTTGTTATCCCAGTGATCGAGTATTTGTTTTTTTTTGTTCTGTTTTACTACTTTCTGCTAGCTGTTTTTTTTAATGGATACTTTAATATTGTCCTGTTAATAGCTTGGTACTGTTGGGTAATAAAGCTTTATTTATTTAATTAATTGTCTTCTAAAAAATTATTTATTTATTTATTTTTGTATTTTACAAATTGTCAGAGACTAACTATTTAAAATGTGACTAAGACTTACCTATATACATTGATGAGCTATCTGGCTTAACGTGATCGTCTATATAAGTAGTGCCGAGAGTAAATAGCGGAGATCCGCCACATCCCAACAATAACTGCGCAAGAACAAAAAGCAGTACCGGTCCAGTCGTCGAAGGAGAACCCTGTATACAATTGTCATCCCTTATATTATTCGGGGCTAACGGAGACGACAGTCTTCCGAGACCCATATCCTGTTCGTGTACCGAGACAATTCTGCACATGTTCTCTTCAGTCCTGTTAACCATTGTTATGCCGACGTTTTCTTCAGCTATAAAATGTGGCACCATGAATATGAGCGATCCAAGTCCCATTATGACGGATCCGACTCCTATCCAGACGGGGATGTGTCTTCGACTGCCTAAATAGCTTACAAATATCACTGTTATCACATTACCTATTTCATAAGATGAGGCTACGAGGCCGGAGAGGCTTGATGGAATTTCGAACCGTTTCTCAATAGTGGTTATCACAGAATTTATGTATCCCGAACTGAGAGCTTGCTGCAACGTTACGAGGAATGACAAGAGTAAAACGAAACACTGAAAAAGATAACAGTTCGTTACAAATAGTTTTTTGGCAATCTGTTATTTTGTAACGGGTATTTGTTATATTAAAAATAAAATGTTGTAGGAAACAAATCTTAAAAATACCTGTATTATTTGTTTTCTGAAGGATATGTATGACATGTTCTAGTTTATTTTTACGGATTTTTGGGAATAACACCATACTTGACCCTAAGAAATGCATATTTAAAAAAACGTTAAAGTTTTTTAATAAGTGCCAAAGGTTTCGGATATTCAGGTTGCAAACCTAGCTTAACATATTTATCTTAGTTATAAAGGTCGGACAATGTGATAATTTAGAAAACGGAAAGCTACGATAAATATTATATGGGTGATTGTTAGATAACTGATTTTTACAACTCAACAGTCTTTAAAATCAAAAATGCTTTAAAACTTATGTTCTCGGTGCTATTGATCTTTCATTATGCTCAAAATTAAACCTGTGACGTAGTTCTACTACAACTTCAATAGAAAAGAAACTAGAACAAAAATTTCACTGCCACGGTACTGACACCAAAATGAAATATTCAAAATACTTGCCTAATAAATCTCTTTAAATTCTTAAAATAAGTAAACAAATGATAAATTATAGAACTTTGATACTCATACAGGGACATTTAAGGTATTTCCTTTCTTGATTTTAACAATCTTTAAAATTTATTAACAGTAGAATTTCTAATAATACTTTTTATATTAGTCTTAGAATAAAGTAAAGTTTTAGTTAAATCTATTATTCCATTCTACCAATCAATAGTGGGGTATAATTGCAGCATAATTTGATGAATTATACAATAGATTTTAGTTATAAAAGCTAAACTTTAGATTATAACACGACTCTATAGAATTTTTTATATTTAATTTGAAAAACGAAAATCAGACATGGTACTGAGATTTTGGGTATATTTCTGTAAATTATTCATGACCCATGAATACTTATGTTTTAATATACAATGTCAACGGTAAAATACTATGGAATTTATGATATTTATAATTTTCTGATCAAAAAAATCATGTTGAATAATAAATAAAGTACTAGTTATAAAAACAACATTTATCTAAGAATCTCTCTCTCTCTCTCTAAATATATATATATATATATTTGTTTTTATGTTTTCGCGGGCACTAAATGTTTTAGGTGGTTTCCGGAAATTCATCCGCGTTGTTGATAACTGATCCCTGCCGGGATCGATGGTAAAATGACGACGTTTCGGCAGAGTCACATCTGCCCTCTTCAGGTCGGAATACTAGTATTCGAGTAACTAGAAGCGAAAGCAGAAGGCTACGAGAATTATGCGAACCGACCTGAAGAGGGCAGATGTGACTCTGCCGAAACGTCGTCATTTTACCATCGATCCCGGCAGGGATCAGTTATCAACTACGCGGATGAATTCCCGGAAACCACCTAAAACATACATACATATATATATATATATATATATATATATATATATATATATATATATATATATTACGTGACAACGCATTGAAAATGTCAAGTGCGATCTTCAACGTCTGCAAGATTCAAACACGAATCATACTAACGAACGGATGTACTCCCAGATTAATACTTCTTCATATATATATATATATATATATATATATATATATATATATATATATATATATGCTGTATTGGAGTAACTAGAAGCGAAAGCAGAAGGCTACGAGAATTATGCTAACCGACCTGAAGAGGGCAGATGTGACTCTGCCGAAATGTCGTAATTTTACCATCGATCCCAGTAAAATGACAACGTTTCGGTAGAGCCATATCTGCCCTCTTCAAGTCGGTTCGCATAATTCTCGAATCCTTCTGCTTACGCTTCTAGTTACTCGAGTACTCAGTACAGTATTTAATTTTTTAAAATTTAATTTCAAGTGTAAAGAGAAACGGTAAGAACTATCTTTAAGTAAACAAATTCTCTTATTTTATGCATAATTGATATTTTTTTGAACAATGGTAGTGCTTTTTTATCAACAGAGTTGGTTATCTTTGTTTTAAAGTGAATATGAGCTATTTGCAATTTCTCACCTTAATACTAGCATACTTCTGAAGAAATCCTGGACGACATCCGAAGATACCGCAATCCTCTATTTCTTTTAATATCACAGGTGTTTCAGTGTACGATGCCGCCGTGTGTGCAGCTTTGTCCCTGTCAAAACTGGCCGAAGGATTTCGACTGTGACATTTTATGATAGTTTCTTGATAAAAATTAGTGGTGCATTTTGTTTGGTCTACCTCGGATTGTTCGGGAATAGTTTCAGAATATAAACCTGTCATGGCGTACATGGACTCTTGTCTTCTATGACCTTTGCAGTGAGCAGATTGGTTGGAGGTACTGGCCGTGGGTGCTACATGTGTACCTCCGTCGTTTGTAGAAGTTGGAGTGGTTGTTCCACTTGTGGTAGACATTTTTGCAAATTCAAGATGTCCCTCGATCAATTATATCATGGCTATGAACTTATAATACTTGAGGATCTGAAACAAAAGAAGTGTGATAAAAATTCGTAACAAGCTTTATATATGTAGATGAGAATATATGCATGTATTATACAAATTGCATCCTTTCATAGGCCACCTGGAACCGTTGTGATGACAGCTTTATTGTATCTTTAGCTAGTAGTAGAAAGAACCCGACGCCTAACACACCTGTGATTGGTACAAACTTATCCGAGCATGAACTTAAAGCTCTAAAAGCCAACAGCCAGAAATAAATTGAGTTCTCACGCCGTGGACGAGGTGGCGGATGCTATGAGGGACACGAAGGTGGGAGTAGCACCGGACTCTGATGGAATCCATCCAGAATTCCTCCTGCACAGCGGTAAATACAGAATAAAATAGCTAGCCCAATTTTTTACGAACATCCCCAAGGGTCTGTCCTGGCCCCGCTGTTTTTCAACCTTTATATCTACGATATGCCTGAAACTAGATCTCGGAAGTTCGGCTACGCGGATGACTGGGTGCTAGCCACGCAACACCGTTTCTCTGAAGAAACAGAAACTGCCCTCACTTCAAACTTGGCGAGCTTGGAAACATACTTCCGTAAATGGAGACTGAGTCCCAACCCCAAGAAAACACAGTCGGCGTGCTTTCATCTCTCTAACAGAGTAGCGAATAGACAGCTCTATTGAGGATACCCTAATGCGTCACAATACGCACCCCAAATAGTTTTGATACGTTCCGTAAAATTTGGACATCACTGAACAGAATACGTACGTACCAACCATGGCATATGCGCGGACTCACTACACAAATGGGGTACAGCGCAATCTGCGAGGTGTGACTACAGGGCTGAAAAGCAAACCGTTCAACATATGGTGATGGAATGCCCAACTACCGCATATGAGGGAAACTTTAACGACTATGTATCTAATTTAAATGAGTGTTTGTGAATAAGAATAATGTACTTTCTTTTTATACACTTTTATGTATTTTATATCATGTGCAGCCATACGATAAATAAATAAATATCCGAGTATGTTTGCTTGACAATAAGCGTTTTCTTCGGAATCATCTGAGTTTGAGATTGGAACAGTGGACGTCCAAGTCGTTTTTAAATGAGACAATGATATGCCTTTATGGTACCGGATATTAAGAGGACGATTTGCAGAATGCTGCTTTGAACAGCGGATTACATTTTGAGGAGATTGTTACATGATTTATAATGCTAAGTTAAACGGAGCATGTTGTTCCTATTCGTGGGGACAAACGTATGAGAGATGTGAATAGGCAAGAGGGGCTCATACTTATTATAATGAATTACATTTTAATTTAGATAACTGCCAATAAACCAGACTTCTAGAGATAAAAACGCTAATTTTTCATGCCTTAACTTTTTAATTGAGTAGTTGAAATAAGTTTATACTCCTGCCAAAAACAATTAAATTGATTTTCAAACAAGATATTATTTAATTAAAAAATATTGTTACAATCAAAAGTTTACAATGGCCGGTTGCTATGCAACCAAGTTTATATATCTACTTGAATAATAAAAGATTAACAACGACTCAAGGCTTGGAATTGAAACGTCTCCATAGCCGTTATCGGTTATAGAAAAGGAGTGAGACAGAATCATCAAGGACCTCCTCAATAATCATTTCCAAAATAAATATGTATAATTCAATGCATCAGTCAGTGAAGTTTCATCTCCCACTTGCATATATACTATCAACCAATTTTGTTAATCGCAGATTAGAAGAGTTTGAAATTGTGCAACTATAATTCTGTAAACATATTTGGTGAACAGGGTCAATTCTGTTTTGGAAAATATAAACGTAATAGTGTGGGCAAAGTCGAAGATATTATCTTAAAAACTTTTCCGTTGACACCCATTCTGTAGTCTGAATCATAATCAATATAAGTGCCTCGATTTGAAATGACATATCCCGTAAGAACAATATATGTCCCGTTAGTAATTAAAAGTTGACGAGTTGAATCGATAAAACGTGAATGTAACTGATTCAAAGACTACATACAGTTCTCTTGATGTGACTCATTCTTGACTTGTTTCGCAATGATTTGAAAAGAATCACGAATGTTATGGATAAAGAACTTTTTTATTTACGAATGAATATGTGCGTTTATGAGATAACTGACTGCTTATAAACAAGACAAGATTTAAATCGTGTCAGATAAAAATGAATGGGTTATTATTGCCTTTCTTAAAGAGATATCTCTTACCGTTAAAGCTCTACCTCTATTCATAGCCAATATATTTTTTAAAATTCGACACAGTAGCTTCCGCAGATTTTGCAAAATAACAATTGCATCATAGAAAAATCGTTTTTAAAGGGCAGTGTTGATAAACATACTAAATGACAGTAATCCGAAACCCAGTAATAACTGATTATATGTAATAAATAATGATCAATGTTTGTATTAAAGTAAACGACTAAAATTTTTGGGAATCGGATAAGCAGAATCCCACTCCAAGGGGCGCTATATACTCATTAAATCGTTTATGCATGCTTCTAATAAGGTAATCCTTCTGAAAAATCTTATTTCATGCTCACTGTACCTGGTAAGAAAGTGCCGCTAGAGTTAATGAAGAATGCGGTAAATTTTATAATCGTCGACTCATAATATTCGACACATGTTCAATAGGCGACAGATCGGGAGAACTTGGTCGCCCAGATAACAACTCAATCTGACTATCCCCAAAATAACTAATGCTAGTTGTGTTCGTGCATTGTTTTGTTGCACCAGTATATTGCAAAGGATCCTAATGTAAGGCAGAATATCTGTTTCAAGTTGCAACCATATTTTGGATGTAGCATTGAGCAGTCATGATTAAAATCTATTGTGATCTACTGTCATAAGCAATAGTCCCCACACATCAATTCTCACAGTGTAATGCACTTGCCTTCATCATCTTGGTCCGGCCATCATGCATACCCAAACAGGATCTGGATTCGTCTCTATGGATTATCGTACTCAATTCCATGTTCCACTGTAGTCATTTTTTTGCACCACTATAATAGGTTAAGCCGATGCTTAGAGGGGTGAGAGCTAAGACAAAATAACGGCGGTATGAAAACAAACCAAAACTACCTCGTTCTGCAAAAAAAATGATCTACATTCGCCCCTGTGGAACAATTAGTAAAATAGAAAAACAGTTTCGAGAGCTTGGTCATGTAAGACAGATAAAAAACACGACTCAATGCAATAAATAAGCCACGATACCAAAATGCATTTAATGTTTCAGTTTCAGGAAAACCCACATACATCGAGTCGACAAGCAGCCCTATCATTTCGAATATTAAAACAAAATAAAATGAATCCTTATAAAATGGTACCAACTCGAGCTCATGAAATACGATTTTGATAGGAGAAATAACTTTTTTGAGCAAATAATGGCAGTGCTAACATTCTATGTTTTCTGAAGCAATTTTAATCTTCACGGTCATGCTAGTAATCAAAATTGCCACCCCTGTTCAACAAAAACAAAATCATCAAAAGGTCTGGGCAGGAATTGGAGCTGCAAATGATATTGGTCTAGGACGCAAAAATTAGAAGTACGTGTTTGATTATCTATTTTGGAATAAACGTTGCTCACTTCACGTTAAAACCACTATCGTATATGCGGTGAAGTTTCCAATATTGTCTTTAAACTTCTCAATATCGATTTCCACACCGAACTTTGCATATGTTTTCAACTTGAAACCGCAGTAAATCTCTACAAGTTCGTTTAACAAATCCTGTAGTTACATGAGTGAAGTTATGGATAAAGTTTCAGCTATTAATAACTAAGATTTAAAAAACATTTCTGTTAGTTTCTACAGTGAGAGGATTAAGCCTTATCCTGGCCCTGTCAACTTGTTTATTTTAGTGTTAAAAAATAAAACACTCGTTCACGTCGATTTTTAAACATATCTAATGGTATAAAAGTTTCGGTATTTCAATGAACTCTTCATGTTATTGCTAAATTAATTAAATAAATTGCCCCGCCTTTCAATAATGTTTATATGGTTCCTTAGATGTGATGGAAAAATTCTAAACAAGTGTGATGATCACATTCGACGTCCTAGAGTACTTTGTTTTTAGCTTTTTACTCTCTCGGCTTTATTTGTTGGTAAATTATTTTAAAAAATTTCCGCCCCGCCTTTCAATAATGTTTATATGGTCCCTTATATCTAGCGGAAAGATTTTAAAGAACTGTGAAGATCAAATTCGACGTCCTAGACTACTTTGTTTTAGTACTTTGTTTGATGCTTTTTACTCTATCGACTTTATTTGTTGGTAAATTATTTAAATAAATTCCCGCTCCGCCTTTCTATAATGTCTATATAGTTCCTTAGATCTAATGGAAAGATTCTAAACAACTGTGAAGATCAAATTCGACGTCCTAGAGTACTTTGTTTTACTTACTTTGTTTGATGCTTCTTACTCTTTCGGCTTTATTTGTTGGTAAATTATTTAAACAAATTCCCGCCCCGCCTTTCAATAATGTTTATATGGTTCCTTAGATCTAATGGAAAGATTCTAAACAGCTGTGAAGATCAAATTCGACGTCCTAGAGTACTTTCTTTTAGTAGTTTGTTTGATGCTTTTTACTCTCTCGGCTTTATTTATTGCTAAATTACTTAAACAAATTCCTGACCCGCCTTTCAATAATGTTTATTAGATTCCTTGGATCTAATGGAAAGATTGTAAACAACTGTGAAGATCAAATTCGAACAAATGATGGTAAGTTTAGATAACAATGTGATCCAATTAGGAGATGTTCTGTTTTCTGATGAGAGCACATTTACACTTCAGGGTCATGTTAATCGTCAAAATTGCCGCTACTGGTCTAATGAGAATCCTCACTGGATGACAGAGAAACATACGCAATATCCTGAAAAAGTTAATGTTCGGACAGGAATTGTTGGAAAACATATCGTAGGTCTCTTTTTCATTGATGTCAACTAGAATAGAGATAAATATTTAGAACTACTCCAAAGTAATGTCGTGCCAACTTTGACAACCTTATATCCTGGTCCAGTAAACCCACAAGTTCCTGCGAATACAATATAGTTTCAGCAAGATGGAGCACCGCCACATTCCGAAATCAAATGTCCCGCAGTACCTGAACCAAATTTTTCCAAATCGGTGGATTGGGAGGCGTAGATCGATAGAATCGCCTGCAAGATCTCCTGATTTGACGCCATTGGACTACTTTTTGTGGGGATATGTCAAAAGTACTGTATACAAAACTAAACCCCTCAACTTAGATGACCTAAAAAGACGAATCACGCTTGAGATTAGATCAATGACGCCTGAAATGTTGAGTAACGTTAGAAGACATTTCTATACCAGATTAGCATGTTGCCAAGACATTGACATTAAAGGTTTTTTGTTTTTTATATTATTTAGAAATAATGAGTATTAATTATTAGGTTTTTGCTGTGATGTAGCGAATTTGTGAAAATAATTGTCTTTTTTTAATGTTAATTTTTGTGATAAATGTGAAAACACTTAATGTTTCCGAAACTATTGAAGATAGGTGTAGGACATTGTACATGCATTTTGTCTTGAATTTTCTAGAGAATCAAAAAAATAAATAATATACAGAGACTTGCATTTAAAACAAGAAAGTTGGTATACTACTGTCACATGACACACCATATATAATTTTTTTGTTGAAAAAATGCGGATTTAAAAATACAAATCGACGTGTCCAAGCTTTTTTCCCAACACGCCCTGCTTTATTCGTTATCGAATTTATTCCATTTGGCTGTTCAACACTCTATGTGTACCGTGCATTAAATCGAAGGGGTATCAAACAAACCGCAAACTGCTGGTGACATCTCTACAAAGAATTGTGGAAGAATGTAACAGCATTACTAAGGAAATGTTACAGAATGGTGAAGAACCATAAAAAATTATTTATGCTATTGGCAGTCTGTCAGGTTACTGGGAATTTTAAATCTTTACTATTATAATTTATTAATGTAACCGATTTACTATTCGGAACTATATCTATCATCTATTGTATTATATTTTTGAAATCAGAGTTTTATAATCTTCAAATTAACCAAATTGATCTTTAAAATAAAAGAGCTGGTAGGGGTATAAATATGACTTAGTTAAGATTGGAATCGTTCTGATTGTAATTATTCCAAATCGTACAAGGCAGAGAGTTGAAATGTTACTTTCCCCATAAATCAATCTATCAGATTTCCATCATGAGATGTACACCGATGTATATGAACCTGAACGTTAACAAAATCAAAAGCCGAACGTTATAAAATGTATTTAGAATTCGTTCCAGTCGCGTTACAGAACGCACAGATCGATATAAATGTCATTTAATTGCATTTCATATACTTGACCTTATGGTTTGACCTTTTTACGGTACCATTTCTTTCCATTGTCATTCGTGCGTTTTTATTACATTTTCTTCGGCAACAACAATAGACGGACATATCACAAAGGAGCCATAAACTAATAACACCGATGGTGTAGGTTACCGTTATGTCTATAAATACAGTTTCACCAAATTTTCTTGAATGATGGAACAAAAATCTCTGGTTAATGGATACCCCGAAATTTTGAATATTGCACTTGATCTAAATTTTCTGGCGGATCGATCAAAGTTTGTTCGAAAATGGTGTGTGGGCTGATTGATAAAAAACCGTTCTAATATACTACAGTAAATCTTTGATGTTATCGTATTATAAGGTTGCTTTATTCAGCAATCGTTTGATTCATGATAGTTTACTGCGGCATTTATATTGGCCCGAACGAAATAGTAAAGTTTCATGCAAAATGTGAACTAGGCCAGTTTTTTTTTGAAGAAATGGGTCCTAGACAATGTCAGAAAGTTGCGAAAAATTATTTAAAGTTGAAAAATCATTATGTTCAGTTATTCATCCATAACTACACTGCTATAGGCTATCGAGAGAAAGTTTCTTAACAAAAGTTGTTTGGGATGAAATTTTCTATATTGAAAAATGGGGTAATTGTTCGAAAAACTATAAAAGTTTTGTTACACTTTAAGTTTGAGGCAGATTTGCTCCAAATTCATCCCCCCTGAAACCTGCTGGTTAAAATAAACTGAAAATCGCAAGGTCTGCCAAATCTGAAATAATGGCTGATAATTTATGAATTTTTTTATCGCTGTATTAAAATTTGAATACCTTTATCATGTACAATGCTTAAAAGGAGATTTGTTTAAATTTTTTGCACCGTTTTACAGAGTTTTTAATACTTTTCCAGTCTAAAAAATGGAAATGAATAGTTTTCTCAAACCATTAAATTGCGCTTTCGAAAAATCTTTTAATGCGAAAATCAAAATAGTTCAACTTGGCCTGGACCTGACCTAGACAAAGGTCAAATACATTTTTGCAAAAGGCAACTCTCATTTTTCATTCTGGATTTGTAGGAGCGTAGTATTGGATGACCAAACATGACCTTGACATCACCCTAACCTTAAGCTTGACGGTAATATCAAGGTCAAATGCATTTTTACAATCGAGAACCACATTTTTCAATCCAGTTTCTGAGAGAGGAAAATTTCACGTCCAAAATGACCATTACCACGACCTTAGTCATGACCTTAAACACGACCAAGGTCAAATAGACTTTGTCCAAATGAAAAATCCCATTTTTTTAGTCTTCATTAGTAGGGGGCGCAGTATTGAACGTCCAAACAGGACCTTGAGTTTGTCCTTGACCATGAACTTGACGGTAATATCAAAGTAAAATACGACTTCTAAAATGATAACGACCCGAGATTGGACTTGGAATCTTTGCAAATACAGTTAAGTATCACAAAATATAGAAAACACTAATTTATATACAGGAATACTGGTTGATCATGTTGTAGACATCTTTTTCTCTCAGGTTATCTGTTAAGAAGAACTTCTTAAAGGAAACCTGTAATTAGAAAAAACTGAGGGGAGAAAACTCTAATGTACAGGCAAAATATAATTTATTTTTGAATTTGATATATTACTGTTGCAACAATTATTTTAAAATAATACTTACATTTTTTCATGCTCAGTATAATTTATAAGATTAAACATGAAACCGTTGTTAAATCGTTCAGTTTCAGTTAATTAGTTTTATTACCAATATTGAAGATGTTTTTAAAATTCAACCTATAGTAAAATTGCTTATTTACAGAAAATTGAATTTATGATGGATATTGACGTAATTTTTCTAGGAATTGATGCAGTAAGAATAAGTAAGAGAACTATGTAATAAATTATTCGCATTTATTCTTTTAAAAAACAACGTCATCTAAAACAAATCGCAGCAATGTCCTAGTAATACTGACATACAGTTTGCATCATAATTTGCCCAAGATTAATTAAAACAAATCAAAAGTGTCAAATCAAGTCCATCTCAATATAAAATTAATTCTACATATCAATTATCAATCTACTTAATTCAAATAATCATAACTATGATTTTAAACAAAATCTAACTCTTCCAAGTCAATCTATCTCCTAAAAAACGGTCAACCAATATTGAAGTTTTATAAAATGTGTTTCAGCCAAGACCAATTTCTTCAGGCTAAAATTTCCAAAGTCTGAATTAATGCCAGCGACTTCTACATCCACAACTTCTCAATCAGATAATTTTCATGACCAAAATTTCACAGAAAGTTTCTAAAATACAGTCCAATTAAAAATTGTTTGAAAATAATTAAGCTAACATAGTTCAAAATATTTCCTAACCGACTTCTTCACTCATACACAGAATATCGGAGAACTTGACTAAAATGAATATTCTAAGTTTCAAGAAATAACCTCAATAGACAAACCGTGCGAATAACTCCAACAACAGATTTGCAGTGGTAATATATGGCAATTACCACTGCAAATCTGAAATTAAATATTCTAGTAGACACAAGTAGTTCACGACAAATAATCAAGGTTTTATAAAAAAAATCTAATTGGATTATCAAAACCGCTCTCGGTGCTAAAGGTGTTAACCATTCTGTATTAAATCCCGTATTTCCAGAATTTATTTCTATTTACACAAGACAAACTGCATACTTTTTAATTTTCATGTATACTTTAGCGGTGTGATGGTCTTGCATAATATGAGAGTAAACATGGACTTAGTGAACTCAAAATTATATAGATATATTGAAATTCCATTGTACTTACAAAGAGCCTTTTGACGGTAACTCCTCATTAAATATTGACAATAACATTATTTATAGTTAAAAAAATTAAAAAAAACATGTTAAATAGCAACCCGAATTAAAAATAATTAGTAACTCTTAATATTTTGTCCAACAACAACAATAGAAATTCCAATGTAATTAAATAATCAAATGATTTCAAACAAGTTTGGAATGATAATTATAGTTTAAAAAACTAAGACAACACGCTTTAATAGCAAACCGAACTAAAAAGTAGAAAATAATTTTTAATTATGAACAGTTTTTATTACATATATTACAGCAGTAGAACGTCGAACAACCAATCATGATTAATTACCTCAAAATTAAAATATAATAAAATTTAAGTTATTAACAGAATAATTCGATTCAGACTAAAACGCGTGGGGTGCATTTCACTATATTTGCATAACTCACCTCTCATAAATTGTTGCCAATAGAATAATTGTAAAATTGAATATTTCAAGCATCCCACGCTTTTAACTCTGAATGGAATTATTCTGTTAATAACTTAAATTTTATTATATTTTCATTTTGAGGTAATTAATTATGATTCATTGTTGGACTTTCTACTGCTGTCATATATGTAATATAAACTGTTCATAATTAAAAATTATTTTCTATTTTTTAGTTCGGTTTGCTATTAAAGCGCGTTTTTTTAGTTTTTTTTAACTATAAGTTTTTAGTCTCATAACGATGTCTATAGTATTCATAATCGAAAACTTTAGATTTAAAAAAATATTTTTCATTTTTCACTTAATTCAAGTTTACTTCATGTTTGCGTAACATTTCCATTTCATTACCGCAAGTTCTACTACTGCCAGGTAGATGGCAAACGCAGCATTAATAGACAGATTTAACCTTTAGGTAAGAACAGTGTCAAAAAGAGACCAAACGGGAAAATTCAACATAAAGAACTATATTGTCATCGGCCCTTGACGTGCGTACCAATTTTCAAGTTAATCAGACTTCTTTAAGTTGATGAAAATTCCGTTACATAGATACATACATACATACATAAACCTAATATAAAAGCGTGTTAAAAATAACGCGATTGACAAAAAACATTTTATTCTAAAGGAACTTCATATCAAATGTTTAAAATATTTTATTGGTAGATTTTTAAAACTTAAACGATTTTGTTTGACATAGACTTTATTCTTGTTATAAACTTACTAAAAATGAGTTGGTGGACCTTCCATCGTTGTTTTGTTATCCTGATGATCCTCGTTAAGACAATAGGACAAAACTATGAAATTATAATATTGTTAATTGTTCTTAATACATGTGAAGTTGGAAGTATTCTTTTTATTCATAGAAATTAGTAATTTTTGATTATTCTGATCGGAATAAACTTATAAAAATTGTTGTCTTTTCATCAATCGTTAGTAGGTGTACAAAATTTGAAAATAAGCCTTAAAGTCAGTGAAAATTAGTTCGACTAATCCCGTTACACTGACAAATACATGCATACAAGTCAAGCTAACATAAGAGTGTTAAAAGAACACAACAAAACATACATTAAAACACAAGAAATTCTTCCAAAAATAATTTTTATGTGAGCACAAATAAATTAATATCAATAAAAACTCAAAAGAGGATCGCGACATATACTTTGTCGAAAATGAATTCAAGAACGATATTTTAGAACGAGAATCAATAAGTATAGAGGAGAGGAAGTAAAATAGAAAATTAGAAGAGATTAACTTAAACTGACGCAGATAGATAAAAATTTTCTTGAACATCCAGTATTAGATCCTGCAGTTATAATGAAGTGTTGGGACTAATAATTAGTAGTCACTAATAATTATTATCACAGAATAAAGAACATCAAAAAATCGCTTTTGAAGAAACTATATCATGTCCACAGGTTTGACTCTACAAATTCAAAATTGAATTTGAATTATTATATGGGAAACTTCACCCCAACAAAATAATAGGAAATTTAATAAATAATTTGGTCAAGTGCGAGTTGGACTCGCATACTTAGGGTTCCGTACCACCTTCAAGATTCTAATATTCCAGTTTCAGACAAACAGGGAATGAGTGCATTTTCTTATATTTACCCTTATATCTTTTAAAGGAAGCGTTTTAAATTCATAAAAAATATACACTTTCATTTTCCACACAAAGACTTTTTACTTTATCTGCTTCAGGATTCGCTTGATTTTTATCAGAATACATATGTATTTAATTTTCTAACCCCCAAAAATTAACATTAGAATTTTATTGTACTAATAAACTTTCAGAGATGCATTTTATAATCTACTGTCTGAGTTTTGAGGCTCTGTAGATTGGAAGAAAAAGGGCAAAATAGGTCAAAGTTTAAATTATAAATTATTAAATCTGTTATTCAAATTATTTAAAAATATAAATAAAATATATTTTTCAAAATTTAAATAGTGTAGTTTCTAAAGTGGGAATTAAGTCGATGTTTAATATTTTTGTTAATATCTTTTATACAAATGATTTAAAAATATGATATATTTGTAATTTACATAATGAGCCTTTTATCTGATATATTACATGATGAGTTTGAAAATTGAATCTTTAGTTTCCATTTAATTGTATAATTTGTCCTTAAAATTACTATGGGGGTTTTCTAATAATTTATTTTCAGTTTAATTCTATTATTTGGGGGAAAAATAATAGAATTAGGGATTTTTTCATATTTTTCCTATAAACAAAAAAATGAGGTCTTACAGTTTGGGGAATAACGGGGAGAATGGGTAATTTTTTTAAAATATTTTTTTAAAATAATTTAAAATGTTCATTTTAAAAAAATTAAAAAAAATATATTTGTATTCCTCATAATGAGCCCTGTGATTCATCAACATTTTTTTAAGTCGTAATATTCAATAAATTTTATGTAGAACAATTCTGAAGATTTAAAAAATTCGGAAAATACAAAAAAATTAAAAAAATTCAGAAAAACAAAAATAATCACAAAATTCATAACAAAAATCTCATGATTTTCTTATATTTTATTTTTAATTATAGTAGGGGGAATACTTATTTTATTTATATATATAACTAACGTAGCCTCTAATGAAAAATTTCCTAAATATTCAAGACCCTTTCAACATTATTCTAATGTGGCATAATAATGTATTGGATTTAAACCCCAAAAATAAAGTACCTTTCTTTAGAAATTATAACATGAAAAATAATTTCCCTTCAAGATGTACTGGAAGGTGTATCTGGAAGGCAAGAAAGAGCTTTTATAAGTATTTTGCTTACAACAAAAAGGTTTACCCTGATATAACTCAATTTTACATTGAAAATCACAATTTTTTTAAAAAATTAAACATTTGAAAAGTTCAGAAAAGGCAAAAATCAAATATTTAAAAAAATTCGAAATATTTCCAAATAAAAAAACCCGAACATTGTGAAATTTTAAAAAATTAAAAAAAAATATTCTCTAAACTCCGAAAGTTTATAATGAAAAAAAAAAAATTGACAGATTCTAAAAATTTAAATTTGTAAATTAAACAAATTAAAAAAAAATTAAATATTTAAAAAGTTACAAAAATTGGGATGTATAACAAATTCCACAAATTAAAAAATTTCAAAAACGTTTAATTTATGGAAATTTAGTAAATCAAATCTAAAAATTAATGCTTAAAACTTGTATAAAGTAACCCATTAGATAATGTTTTTGTGGGTTAACTGGAATATATTACAGAGGTTTTAATCTAGTTTTCACTCGTTGTTAATCCTATGATGAATCATCGTAAGCCGGAAAACGAACATTATCAATAGCCATTAGAAACAATTATATTTTTTTATTTTCCATTTAATTCTATAATTTGCCCCCCAAAATGAATATTAGGGATTTCTCTTTATTTTTCCAGTAAAGTTCAGGTGAGGGGCTATACTTCCAGTTTTTCAAAATTTTTCAGCTTATGGTTTCGGAGACAAGGGGGGGAATGGGTACAATTTTTTATATTTTTGTTAATATCTTTTAATTAATTTATTTTATAAATATGGAAAAAATATATTTGTTTTCTTCATCATGAGCCCTTTTATTTGATATATAACATGCTGGGTTAGAAACAATTTTAATTTTATATTTTCCATTTAATTCTATAACTTGCCCCAAAAAAATATTAGGGGTTTTTCCTTTTTTTTTCGGTAAAGTTCAGCTGAGGGGCTACACCTCCATTGTCTTTTCAAAATTTTCCAGCTTATGGTTTCGGAGATATGGGGGGGGGGATGGGTAAAATTTTTTATATTTTTGTTAATATCTTTTAATTAATTTATTTTAAAAATATGAAAAAAATATATTTGTTTTCGTCGTAATGAGCCCTTTCATTTGATATATAACATGATGGGTTAGAAACAATTTTAATTTTAATTTTCCATTTAATTCTATAATTTGCCCCCCAAAATAAATATTAGGGGTTTCTCCTTATTTTCCAGTAAAGTTCAGGTGAGGGGCTCTATACCTCAATTCTTTTAAAATGTTCCAGCTTATGGTTTCGGAGATAAGGGGGGGGGGGTAATTTTTTTTATATTTTTGTCAATATCTTTTAATTAATTTATTTTAAAAATATATTTGTTTTCGTAGTAATGAGCCCTTTCATTTGATATATAACATGATGGGTTAGAAACAATTTTAATTTTATATTTTCCATTTAATTCTGTAATTTGCTCCCCAAAATTATTTTTCCAGTAAACTTCAGGACCTATAAATCTATTTTTTTTCAAAACTTTACGTTTTATAGTTTCGGAAATAAATATATTTTTTTAAAATATGAAAAAAATATATTTGTGTTCCTCAGAATGAGACCTTTCATTTGATATATTACACGATGTGTTTGAAATTTTTTTTATTTTTAAATTTTTATTTAATTCTATAATTTGCCCCCCAAAATTAATATTAATGGTTTCTCCTTATTTTTCTTGTAAAGTTCGGGCAACGTTCTATATTTCCTATTTTTTCAAAATTTTAGGCTCAGTAGTTTCGGAGATCAGGGGGGGAACGGTCAATTTTTTTAGTTTCCCCCCCCAGAAGTACCTCTAAAATCAATTTTTTTCTTTTACGATATGTACTCCTGATCGGGTCACCAAACTATACATTGATACCAAATTTCAACCTCTTCCGTTGAGTAGTTTAGGAGAAAATTGATGTGATGTGACAGAGGCAGAAATCCGGAGTGATATTATAAGGGTATCCGTATATTGTATATACGGAATCCTAAAAATACACAGATTACATTTCTTTTTCTTTTCCGTATAACGGCCCATTAACAGGCAATCTAAGGCAATGGTCCTAAGTCCTTGATTCGACGGTAAAACAAACATTAGCTGTAAGTCTGGCGAGGGTCAAATTAAAGAAGCCTTTTCGAGCCAAGTAACCAAAGAGACGTCTCTTTGACGGCTTTAATCTTGCAAGTGATAAAACAGGAAACCATATTGTATTGTGTTTTAGATCTTTTCTATTGATATTGATATTTATACATTTTTATTGCTTTCCGCTGTAGAGAAAAATAGTACTTTGAGCATAATCAAAGTGATTTGTTGCATTGGTCTACAAAACTTCCCGAGCTAGAACCAACTGAACAGGCGTGGGATACTATGGGTATAGCCATAGCGTATCATGAAGGTTAAATTCCTTACATATTACATATTTTGATCGTTTTTTATCTTAATGTAATCCACATTTATTCAGAAATTTATTGCAATGAACTTGCTATTACAGGGTGTTCTAATTTCTCTATGTCATTTAGTATAAAATTGTTAAAAAAACCCGTGTCATCGCAGTGTGTTATTATTGGTTTAATACAACGCAAATACGTTATAATTGAAAAATTGTATCGAAACTAATTATTTTTTACAAGCATCCAATTAACTTATATGTGCACAATTATGAAATTGTGTGAAAATCGCGTGCTTCTTCTCTTATGGCAAAAACGAAATGATGCAGTTGTACAATACAGTTATGCAATTATAAACAAAACAAGAAGGACATTTTCATTCAAAATACATTTATGAGATAGTATTAATTAGCCAATAAAAGCAAACTTCGACAGGCATCGATTATGTTATTGCCGAAGTATCGTTTAGGATAGGGTTTTTAGCAAAACGGTCCCTGGAATTGTGAGGAATGTTTATCTGAAAACAAGATTATAGCAAAATAATCTGATTTGACATTGTACATAATATTCTATTGAACACAAAAAGTCAAATATGTTTATTAAATAAAAACCAAATAAATTACTGATATAAACCTAATTTCAAGAAGTAGATTCGCAGATATCCGCTATTTCATAGAATTTCGTACAGGAATACAGAACTAATAGAGAGATTTAGCAAAGGGATGAATTAAAACCAACCTAGATGTTTAATAACTTTGTCGACAATAATATTGTCAAATGAATTACTGTCGCTATGTATAATGTAATTTGAAACGTGCAAAGAAATCGCCAACGTAGAAAATCACAGAAACATAAATAAATGGCGAAAATCAGGGAAATCGACATTTGGCCCTTACCCACCCGCACTGAGGCAGTGTGGCAAGATATGCCTCACATCCCCTGTAAAAGTCTAACAATATTCTTTATCTTCTTCCCTTCGAGACAATTCTTCCCGCAAAAAGATCTTAAGCTCTTCATCTGTTCTTTTAAGAACTTAAGTATGTCCGATCAGCTCTTCAACTTTTTACTTTATTAATACAATCTTCACGCTTTTGGTTAGTCAAGTCAAATTGCTCAACCTCTAGCCTTGAGTTCCCGATAAAAACTGCAAAACATAATTTATTCTTCTCAGTCCTCCGAGCCAGTTCTTCAATTCTTCACTTCTGCACTTATTCTTCTTCATTTCAGTTAGTCAAAAAGACAATTTGTCCACTTATATTCAATACAGTCCTTCAGTCCTTCTCACAAATCTTAAGCTTTCTCTAATTCCATGGCTCTTTAAGTTCCTCTGCGATCTTTCAGTTTTTTTCAATAATACAATAAAGGACCCAGCTATAGTAGGGCTGTTATCACCCCATATCGATATTTTAGTAATGTCAGGTTCAACTGTATTCTAACCAGTAAAATATAAGAACATTAAAAATTTTCCTTTAATTTTGTTATTGTCGCTTCTCAGAACAAAATTAAATATATGTTTATCTAAATTAGTTAAGCGATAAGGACTATTATAGTGTATATTCGTAGCGAATGCATTTTATATTATGGTTTCACGGCTTGATTGTTTTGGCAAATTTCAACATTTTCAACTAAATTGTTTTGAGGACTAAATAGTAAAAACTAATAAATATTTAAAACAGTAATTATTTTTTTAATTATCGGCGACTGTTTTCCTAGGATATCATTAAATATGGAAATTGATTTGCCAAAGCTGAGCAAATTTTTCACCCACACACACCAATAATCCGAGCACATAATTTCAAATTTTCTCCGATATAATTTTCCAAGGAACGCGTCCATCAAGTAATTATACGGATCGGTTTTAGGGTCACCTTGGAGCAACCTTTCTAAAAGGAGTTTTCCCGTTATAAATTGGAAAACGTCGAAAACATTCTGTGTGCATTAGAGAACTTTTCTGTTTGTCTCTTTAGGCATATATAATTTAATACTGCAAAAAATTAATTAAGCGTTAAAAGTTTCAAGATATATTGGATGATTGGCGTGACGTCTATGTGATGATGAATGTTTAATGCGGTCTATCGGTTTATAAATCTCAAGGGTTTGCAAAACGCTGCTGCGGCAAATGCATATCTCGCAGTTTTTGTTTAACATAGTAAAATATGAAGAACACCAATACTTTTAGATAATTATCAGTTACGAATCATCGTGATTTAAATTCAATGGCGAGCAGTACCAATATGTTTATTATAAAGACATTTTTCCTCACTATTCTTGATGATGATAGGAATTAAGAATATATTACAGTAAAACGAGATTAGCTAAAAACCTGTTTTGGTAAACTTTTGACCCGTGCCATTTATTGGCCCAAATTTTTTATGTTTACTAGTCGAAATTAGGTTCATTAAAATCATGAGTTGAATATTATTGACGTTATTTTGTCTGTATAGAGAAATTAGAAAAGTAGTACGCCAGGCCTTTGCTATCCCTAATATTTCAATTGAATTACATTTCTAGAAATAATTCAGGACATTATTTTTTATTTATGTATATTATTGTAGGATTATTTTTACATAAATATATCAATAAAATCTATGCAACATGTTCGATGTAATTATCGGCGAATTTTTCTGTGTAACTTAAAAGTTTCCGTCATTTACACACAAACGATTTCAAAAATAGAGATGACAAACAACCCAATGAAAACTCGAATCTTTAATGTCATTTCTATTGTCCACTGATTGATGATTTGTTGCACAACACCTTGGGACTATTGTGAACATAATACTATATTAATGACAGAATTATAATCACAACAAAATATTACAAATATTATTTTCTAAAAATCAATACCTATTTATAACTTACAAAACAAATTATTTTCTAATTGAACTATAGGCAACTCCAAACACTAGACAGTAAAAGATGGTCATCACATGGTCTTAAAATCCAGTCATTGCCGTGTTTATCATTTGAGAACCAACCTAGAATATATAACTAAGCAGTAGTTTCTGTTGTCGTGGTAGGGCGTTTTGAATTTTAAATTTTTTGAACATTGTTAGGTAGCAGATTTTAAAGCTAGCAATGTAAGATTTCAAAGAAAAAATATGTCGAATAAAAATATATTTTACTCTAGAATAAATGTACCTAACTTAACCTAATAAATGGGTAGGTACATTTTTTATACTCAAACAAATCTTTAAAATGTCAATAATATTTTTCTTTTAAGTAAAACTTACTCACTTGGTTTTAAAAGTCAGAACTTTGCAGCAATGGGACCATGTAATGTAAAATAAATTAACTATAACATACCCACATTTTCAGAAAACATTAATTTTCAGTATGAGTTTCAATATAAAAAATTTCCTGCAGCTAGCCATAAATTCAGTGTTGCCAGATCTACCTATTTATGGTGAATTTGTGCATAATAATAATTTTGTATTAGTTAAATTATATGAAAGTTATCCGACAAAAATAAAAAGTCTCGAAATTAGAAGTATAAGGTTAAAATGAATAAGATATTATCCGAAATAAATTGATTAGGTGCAATATAATTCTGATTTTAGTTGACAAACCATATTTACAATGTAATGAAAGTTGCAAACTGCAAACTTGCGAGCGCCCAATAAACGGCGATTATTATGTATTATATTTTTTCGTCCGTTCTATTTCAATAGCATGACTCTGTAGGATAACTTTCGCGTGCCAAAATTTTTAGTTTTACATTAATTTAGTTTGCTTTCACATTAGAGTCAACCCATCTTATGATTTTCTTTCCAAGCAATCTGGCAGCACTGTTTGGCATTGACAGTAAGGATGTAAATAATGATTTTTAATTATTTTATTATTTAATAAGTGAACCAATATTATTAATTAATTTTAGCATTATGCACTGAGGTCGTCCGTAGCTACTAAACAAAACAAAAATAAAGCAAATCGGTTGAGGAACAGAGGAGAAAATGGTGCCGAACTGTTTTGTCTTTGCCTATTTATATATAGATAAATATATTAGGATCCTTAGTTCATCCCTGCCTATAAGTAAATATTGTTTTAATATGAAAATTATCTACAGCCTGGACTGTAAATAGACACTGTATACAAAACCACTAACATTAGCAGAGCAAAAAATTATAACATTGGAAAGGAGGATCGTAATATTTTTGTTATTAACCAAATACAAAAGATTAAGAATACGAAAAAAATTCTTATAGTCTAGTCTACAATAACCACTTTGGTGAAATCCTGATAGAGTTCACCGAAAATTATAATTTTGGTCTTATTCGATTCGGATTGACGTCTAGAAACTTTCTGAAAAAGTTGAAATAGCATCGATAAAAATTGCAGTAGTTATAAACAATGTAGTGGAAAAAAGAGTGCTTCCGTTTTTTTTTTAATCTCAAAAACGGTAAATGATTTTTAAAATTGTAAAAAAATCTGAAAAGAGGAGGAAGTTTTATGAAAAAAAGTCCCAACTACCGAAACTGTATCTCAAATAGTAATAATTTTAACACAGCCCTAAAGTTATTGCTAAAACGGGGAGTCTGGCGTTCACGTGTGTGCCGTCATTCAGACACGCTAAACAAAAAAAACTATTTAAACATATTAACTATGAATATTAAGGTATGAAAAAATTGACGTACCTTTGGAATTGGTTAATAAACAATAATCCCAGCACAAAAAAATTATTTAAATTTTTCCATGTTTTATGCATTTGTTATTTTTTCTTTTAATTAACATAAAAACCTTAGTAATTATTAAACTAAAAAGCTTTTGCTTCGTACAATTGTTCTAAAGCGGTGAAAAAATAGATTCGTTTTTTTATCATTAAGCACCACCTGAAAATATATTTTTTAAATTTTTTACTTCTATTGTTTAAAAAAAATGTTTCTTCACGATTCGAAGGATCAAAAAATATTATGATTTAAAAAAATGTTTCTTTAAAAACATAACAATAAAGTGTTTGTACATTTTTTTGTCATTAAGCGCTACCTGAAAATATATATTTTTTAATTTTTTACTTCTATTGTTTAAAAAATTGTTATAAACAAATGCGTTGTTTATGAGATAATCTTTTTTTTTATAATTATAAGGATAAAATTTGAAAAAATAACCCTTTCTTTAAAAAAATATATTGCTTAAAAATGCATTTGATAGGATATGAGAAAAACACTTCTGTAGTAGTTTAAAAGTTATTTAAATAATAGTAATCGGAAGCTGAAAGAAAATATTGAACGTACAAACAGTAAAATATTTAAAATTTTCTAAAAAATAGGCAACATTTTTTTTAAATCATGCGATACATAGGTCATTGTTTTATTTATATTTGTAGTTTAAAAATAAAACAAAAAATTATTTATTTATAACAAATTGTTTATTAAATAAATAAAACGTTAATAAAAAAAATTCTTAGGAATATGAAAGGGCAATAGAAACAATGATTTTTACAAGAAAGGGATTGCTAAATATTAATAATAAATGACAAAAAAATAGTTAATTAACAAATGCATTTAAGCAATAATTTTTTTAAGAAAGTTTTTTTTTCAAAAATCATATTTTTTAATCCTTCGAATCATGAAAAAAATGTTAATTATCTCATAAACAATTCATTTGTTTATAACAATTTAAAAAAATAAAAGTAAAAATTAAAAAAATATATTTTCAGTTGGCGCTTAATGATAAAAAAAAGAATTAATTAAGATTTTTGAAAAAAAAAACAAACGCTTTATTGTTATTATTTATTTTTCAATTCAGTAGATTGTTGATAAATAAGTGGAAAATTAAAAAAAAATTCACCTCTTTAGAACAAAGTTAGTAAGCAAAAAAAAAAAAGATTTTTTAGTTTAATAATTACTAACGTGATTATGATAACGTTCCATTTCAAAAATGTTATTAATTAACAAATGCATAATTTTTTTTTCGTTCCATAATATTCATATTTAATATGTTTAAATATTTTTTTGTTTAGCGTGTTTGAATGAGGCCACACACGTGAACGCCAGACTCCCTCCCCGTTTTAGCAATAACTTTAGGGCTCTGTTAAAATTATTCCTATTGGAGATACAGTTTCGGAATGGGCTTTACTTTATAAAATTTCCTTCTCTTTTTAGATCTCTTTTCCAATTTCAAAAATCTGTAATCGTTTTTGAGATTTTTCAAAAAAATGGAAGCACTCTTTCAAAAAATTTCTAGACATCAATCCGAATCGACTGACATCAAAATTATAATTTTCGGTGAACTCTATCAGGATTTCACAGAAATGGCTCTTCTAGACTAGATTATTAGGCATTTCAAATTATTGCAATTTATGGACGGCATACAACAGAGGAAAAAATATCAGTACGTCATCACAAAAGCAACTGTTTGAATTAAATTTATATAATTATTTCTTACCAAAATAATGTATGTTGCTTGGACTTGCGATCAGTTCCTCTCACGGGAAAGAGCACTGAACAACTGGAAGTCGCCGGCTAGACTTATCTGAAGACTGCATTATTGGAAGTCAAACAATTCACACTGATACAGACACATACCATAAAACTTAAGATATGCGTTATTACTTACTTCTAAACTCCAAATACCTATTTAACTGCCGGAATTTTACTACCCGGCGCTTGAAGCCTGGAATTCAACCATTTTAACGACAGTTTGATAAAACTATCCTGTCATATGAGAATTGAATTGGGAAAGAAAACTCAAATAGTCCTAGACTTCCGACGTTAAAACTGCTGTGACTGTTGTATGAGACAAAAATATGTATAATAATAACAATATATTTTAGTCTGTTTGTCAATTTTGTGTTAGTTTTTGTTTATTGTATTTTTTTCTAGCTCCTGTGTACAGAGAGTTTATCTCTCTTACAGGATATATTACATTGTACTATTAACAGATATTTGGGTGATTCTTAGATAACTGTGATTTTTACAAATCAACATTTTTTAAAATCAGAAATGCGTTAAAACTTGTGTTCTGGGTGATATTGGTCTCTTATTATGCTCAAAATTAAACCTATAACGTAGTTCTACTACAACTTCAACAGAAGAGAAACTAGAACAAAAATTAGAAATTTCACGGCCACAGTACTGACACCAAAATGAAATATTCAAAATACTTGCCTAATATTCTATTTAAATTCTTAAAATAATTAAATAAATAATAAATTATAGGACTTTGATAATCATACAGAGACATATACGGTATTTTCTTTCTTTATTTTAACAATCTTTAAAATTTATTAACAGTAGAATTAAAATAATTTTTTTATAATAGTCTTGGAACTATAATTAAAGTCTATTATTCCTTTCTACCAATAAATATTGGGATAAAATTGCAGCATAATTTGAAGAATTATACAATAGTTTTTAGTTATAAAAGTTAAAATTTCGTTTGTAAGACGAATCTACAGAATTCTTTACATTTAGTTCGAAAAACGAAAATCTGACATGCCACAGTGGTCACATTTTGGTATATTTTTGTAAGTTATTCATGATCCATGAATACTTATGCTTTAATATACAATGTCGACGGTAAAATACTATCAAACTTATCATATTCATCATTTTCTGATCAAAAAAAATCATTTGAAGACGTGAGATGTAAAGACCGACATCTAGGATTTTCGGGGAAACTAGCACATAGAGGTTCCGAATCTGGAGCCGTTCCATGTAATTGCTGTTACCCGTAACTCCTAGGTTAGAATGTCACGATGAAATTTTCACGTTAACTTCAGCTGTCAGAGATATTGAATACTCTCTTCGAGGTGTCATTCTTTTGTACGCAAGACAATATATATAATATATATTGTTTCTGGTTAGGAACCATTCATCAGTTGCGCTTTATTTGATACATTTCGTTAAATTTGAAGAAGTTTATTTATTACTTTAGAGTTTCTTTGACCATATGTTTCATATAAATTGATTAAAAATTTTTCTTGGTTTTTGGTCATTTGTTTATTTAATTTTAAATGTTACGTTTCGGACACATTTTATCCTTTTTCAAAGATGTCAAACTCAATAATAGACAATTATGGGCAAGACACTAATTTGCATTTGGGCACATTTACACATTTAAAATTATTTACAATCACGTTCACACACAATTGATGTCTTAATATCGAACCGCACACTCGAAGCAGTGAGTTGTCTTCAATATCGCATTGTCTAGTTTTTTGTCAAATTCTTAACCAAGCAATATGTCTGGCCGTGGAAAAGGTGGTAAAGTCAAAGGAAAGGCAAAATCGCGATCCAGCCGTGCCGGTTACAGTTTCTGGTAGGCCGTATTCATCGTTTATTAAGAAAAGGAAATTATGTCGAACGCGTCGGCGCCGGTGCACCAGTATATTTAGCCGCAGTTATGGAGTATTTGGCTGCTTCAAATTTAACGAAATCTATCAAATACATAAAGACAAGTTCGAAACCTTAAATGGACATCAATTGTGTGTGAACGTGATTGTAAATAATTTCAAAAGTGTAAATGTGCCCAAATGCAAATTAGTGTCTTGCCCATAATTGTCTTATTGAGTTTGACATGTTTGAAAAAGGACAAAATGTGTCCGAAACGTAACCTGACCAAAAACCAAGAAAAAAATTTAATCAATATATATATATATATATATATATATATATATATATATATAAATATATATTGTCTTGGGTACAAAAGAATGACACCTCGAAGAGAGTAAAAAAATCATGTTTGAATAGTAAATAAAGTACTAGACATAAAAAATCACAGTTATCTAAGAATCACAAATTTACTATGTATTATGTATAAGCATAAACAAATGAATAATCAATATCACTAAATGCCTAGAGTAACCCCAATCTGGCACTTATTTTGGAGGTCCAACACTCTAGCAGGTAGGGAACAGAAAAGCTTACAATCTTAGAAGTATCAGGCTTGTTCCCTGTGTATTAAATTCAATTGTGTTCTAATAATCAGCACATATGAAAAATAAAAACAGTCAAAAATACCTATACCCTAACAGGAAGAAACAATATTTTCAAATGTAGCATGAAAGAATATACGTTATATGGAGACATGATATCTTTGACAAGGGAAGGGAGAGGACATGTAATGTACATTTTGAGCAATGATATGAAAGTGTGCCGGTTTTTAGGCGGAATGGTGTCCATTTCCTTAATTTGTTAAATGAATAATTTGTGATTTCTGAATGAAAGAGCATTCAATACTTGCATTGTTAGCATAGTATATTGTGTGGCATACAAGTGTAAAAGTAACTACTATAAATTACGTTTTACGGAAAAGTATAGAATGATTTATTATATAAGAAATTGGTGCCCAAACGGCACACTTTGGCTGGCAGCATTACGCGTTCTCTTCCTTTCCTTGTGAAATTATGATACTGAAACATTGAAGGAAATACATACATTATTAAGTCAGGGATTTTCTTTGCAAATGTGACAGTCAAGAAATGGTCACGATGGAGTCACAGGTGGATGTGTCAGCACCACAAAGTTCTCTATAGAGACTATTCACTCAACAACTACTAAATACTGGAAAAGAATGTAAGGATTCCAGATTTTCCCGAAACGGATGTACTTTGTGGACAGAGCAACATTAAGCCAAAAATGTTGGCGCTGATATTGTGCTGGGGTTGGAACTAGCTGTGGTTGATTTAAGTTCACGCATTTTTGTGAAAACTTGTGTAGCCTTGAACTGTGTTAAGTCTCTAGATGGATTCATAATAAGTAGTTTGGGCAACAGCAAAGTACTTAATCCCCACGAATTTAACTCCCTCTATTACAAGAACGAAATTTACCGCCTTCTAATCATAACTAGAAAGTGTGAAATACAAAAATAAATGTAAAAATAGTCTGGTTTTTGGATTATTTAAAACGTGAACTTCAAATCAAAATCAAGAAACCAAAGTACGTAAAAATGAAACGTAAAAAGTATGCAAACAAGATGCGCTATTTCCGTCCCCAATGGTATACACTGTAAGTACAGTTTAAACCAAGATACATGCCCATTTATTCTGCAGAAAGTACCATTTGTAGTCGTCCTCTTGCCATTTGAAGCAGTAAAGACCATCTGCTGCATAATCTCACAACAGTCTCATACAGTTGGAGGCAGTTTGAGTTTATTGACAGATGCGTTCGACTGCATGAGATTATTGTGCAATTGGCAAGAAAGCGACTAATAGGGTAAGTCCGGGATATATGCCCAAGCGGGATAGACGTTTCAATATAATTTTGTGAAATGTAAGACAGGTGAAAAAAATAATGTCTTAAAACCTTAACCGTCAATAGTTTGGAAAATTGATTGGAAGAGCTTGGATAAGAGCGCTCACTCCAGGCAATGCTGCAGCGTATCGAGGCAGTGGAAGATAATGAAAAACTTGATTTGAAACTAGCTAAAACAAAGAGACAAAAAAGAATAATAATTATAATAAGAATCTAGTAGAAAATGAGAACCTAGATGAGGATTATTACTTGGAATGTTTTGAATGTTACAATAACACCAAATCCAAAGTAGATTGGATACGATGTCTTATGTACCATAAGTGACTACATCAAAAATGCACATTATATCGCAATTTTTATAACAAATGAAAAAAATAAAATAAAACCTTATATATTCAAAATGTTTGTTTTCTTGGAAAGGGCATCTATCCTGGTGAATTAGCGCTTGCGCGCATTCAACATAAGCAGGCCAATTCAATGACCTTGAGATTTGAGATAGGGAAAATAGGTGTTGTCGTATATCATTTGAAAGCCCTTTTTACACACTATGCCGTCGTAATAATTTTTTTATTGCAATTTCTATTCATGTAACAGAAAACCTAACGGACCTAGTAGTAAAACTGGATTATTGAATTAAAAGTTTTTACTGCATGGAAAGGTATTAAAATGGAGTTCTTTTATAGTGCGCTCTTAAACCATCCTGTTTCACTGTCGCACCCTGTAATAACACACAATACAAGAAAAACATTAAATGTAAACATTCATTTATTTTACATTATTTTTTTGGTGATATTTAAAGCAAGTTTGTTTATCTGTTCTGACCTTTATTCGATCATTTGAAGCACTGCACATTTATCTGTCAAGTTATTACTTCACTGATTTGTTGAAAATTTAAAAGATAATTATGGTATACACATTGCAAGAACGTGTTGAGCTGGTAAGTCAAAAAATCAAAATTGTGCTCAATCGGCTGCAAGGGTTTTTAACTTTTATGATGAAAGGATGAATTGAAAACGTTCGTCATAAATACGTATTGAAGTTGATTTTACAATTTGTTGAGACGGGCTCAGTAATGAATAAAAAAAACAGGTCCATCCGTACATAACTAAATTACTTCATGAATTGAGTGAGGATGATTGGGATCGAAGGCAAGAGTTTTGCGAAATTATGACCCAGCGTATGATCGAAAACCCGTATTTCCTGTACAATGTTTGCTTTTCGGATGAGTGCACTATTTCACTTCAACTGTAGATTTGGAGCGATACAAATCCTCATTTATTTCGAGAAGCTCATAGTCAATATCCCGGTAAAAGTAAACGTTTGGGCAGGGATTTTGGGAAATCATCTAATTGGACCCCTGTTTATTCCTGGTAATTTAAATGGTGAAATGTATCACAATATATTAAAAAATGAACTTAGTGCATTGATAATAGAAAAATTAGGATCTACTACATGAAGAACAATTGCATTTCCAACAAGATGGAGCTCCTCCTCAGTACGCCGAACCAGTTCGTCAATACCTCGATTTGGAATACCCTAGTCGCTGGATTGGAAGAAGAGGTCCTATAGAATGGCCTGCCCGATCACCTGATCTGAACTCTTTGGATTTTTTTGTGGGGACATGTTAAATCCAAAATTTGTATGACTCAACCTGAGAATTTGGATGAACTACTCCAACGAATTATAGCGGAGTGTGGTCAGATAACACCGACTATGCTGAACCATGTCAGCGACGGCTTTCAGTCAAGGTTGTACTATTGTATGGAAGTCAGTGGAAGACATTTTGAAGATTTGCTTTAGAGGCATTGTATTGTAATGGAAATTCGTTTTTGTAATGCTCTTTTATTATTACATGTACAGAAATTGCAATAAAAAATTTTATTACGACGGTATAATTCAACAACACCTATTTACCCTATCTCAAATCTCAAGGTCATTGAATTGGCCTGCTTATGTTGAATGCGCGAAAGTGCTAATTCAGCCCAAAACATTTCCCACTCGAAACAAAAATCGACCTGTTTTTCTTATTGCAATAGTTTTGAAAATAACCAAGATATTCAAGGTGGCTCGTTTGAGATGGAATACTCTATATATCGCATACCAGGCATTTATCCCGTTATGCAGTTTTGTTTTCAAATCAATATATATCATTTCTCCTTTGACTTACCTACCAAAAAGTACAAAGATCAAAGTTAGTGTACACATATATTTACGACAGGGTTAACAAATATGAGTAAATGAAAAAAAGTTGGGCATATATCCCGGATTTACCCTAATAAGTCTACTTACTAGGCGTGAGATATGGACAGAAATAGGTCATTTTGTTTCTATTTTTGTTAAAATTCATTTTTTAAGCAATTGGATTTTTTGATTTTTTAAATTAACTCTTTTTATTTGTTTTATACTATCGACTGAATATTCTTGTAAGATAATATGACCATTTGACTATGCAAATATTTATTAAACACTAAGAAATAAAACAGATGGTAGTCGTAAATTGGTGTGGTAATCTTGTTGAGAGTTCAGCTAATTATTTTCTCCGGCAAATTTTTGTCCTGTCAAGGGATAAAAAAACTTTTATTTGCAGTCTGATTTGCTGGTGCAAACATCACACTTAGTTTCGTGTCTTATCTGGTCTACTTTCAGAATACTATCACATATCGGTATTTTGTTGTCTGTCTGAGTGTTTCTCAAGTCGATATCTTTCTGACGGTAGGTACAAACTTAAATCAAAACTTTCCATAAAAATAAAGATCAACCAATTCAAAAGAAGTGGAGGTTATTCAAAGCTTTCACTTTAATAAATTTTAATCGACGCGGTTAGTTTATTAAAACTAAAAAATGTCAGCTCTTTATAATTTAACCCTGTAGTAATTTCTTTATAGTTATGGATAGTACTACAAAAAAAAAACTAAAGGAGAATTTCCCTCTAGTGCCTATGAAATAGCTGACGTTACTCGATATTGAAACTTACAGCTGTAAAGAAATTGCAATGCGCTTCCACAAAATTTAAAAGATATGCAATGGAAAAATGAAAAATCAATACCAACACCAAATAAGTTACATCAATAATGCTAAATATAGAGAAAAATATGGGAATTTATGTTAAACATGATAATTACGATCAGCTTTGTGTAGTATCTGAGACGTAATTATCGTTATCGAGTTTATAATAATTTATTTACAATGAAAATGAAACGGGGCAGGCAAAGGTACTTTTTCTGACCTGTTTCGAGGTATCTAAAATGAAGTTCTTCGAGGAACTGATTCCAAACTTTTGTAGTAGTATGAACAAATCCCAGAATACCAATTTGTTATTTATTCTGGTTATTTGACTATCTCAAATATATAAGAGTTGGCTTTACGTATTTATACACACTATTAAGATTTGTCGTCATTTTCGGTAAGTTTAACAACTGATATTAGTCTGAAGCTGGTAGACAATGTAATTCGTTCCTCCAAGTTTCCTTGGATTTCCATCGTCATCAGGTGGATGATGGGATTTTCAGATTATACCTGGTATTTATATCCTTAACCGGTCATGTTCATTGGGTTGCTTAATCCCCTATCTCGCCAATCAGCGTCGCCGTACCTGGAGATTGGTTGCCGGTGATGCGTAGCGGCAGTGTCTGGAGAAAAGGTCACCAAACGTTTTTAATTTAGAGGCCGGACTCGCTGATTATATTCTCATTAAAGATTATGTATGCCGTCTCGATGAATTTTCTTTTATACCAGTGCTCCTCCTTGTGAACTACCCTTGCCTGGTCCCAACTGATGTTATGGTGCTCGGTCCATGCGTGATTAGCTAATCCAGACTTTGTTAACTCTCCCCTTTGAGTAGATATGTGGTGCTCCTTAACCCTGGTGTCCAGTGGCCGCTTAGTCTCCCCAATTTAGAGATTGCCACATTCACAGGGTATGCTGTATATAAAGTTCTTTGGTACTGCCGGATAATCCTGTTAGCAAAGGGTATAAATATGAGGTATAATCTGAAATTTCCATTAGTCACCTGATTACGGTAGCGGATCCAAAGCTATTGAAACGTTGTGAGATAAATCATTTCAAGACGATGGAAGTTCAAGAAAACTTAACACTTGATATTGCGGCAAATATGAGAGCTTAAAAATTAAGAGAGCAATTTTGATAAAATTAGAATTATCACGTGAAACTATTCGTTGTATTTATTTTTTTTTGTATCTCTTAGGAATAACACTATACTTACGGAAGTCAGTATATTGCAGTATTGGCAACGTCAGTTATTACATTGTGCATTTGTTAGATTTAATTATCCTATGCACAGATTGTAAAATGCACAATAAACTTACACAGTCTCTGGCAAAATATAAACTTATGTAATAGTCGATTAAAAAACATAAATAGAAACTATTCAATACCTGATAATCTCAATTTGCATGGAGAATAATTAGTGGGTTCGACGATATTTTTGCCAGGCATATAACGAGTTTCGAAGCTTAAATTATTTTCCATTTGAAAAAGAGCAAGAGAATAATTAGGGAATCTTAAATCGGAGTATTATCCAGATTATGACTAAATTTATAAATCACAAGGAACAACATCAGTGAGCTTAATCCTTTTAAGTACACTTTGCTAAAATGGGTATTCACACCCAATTAAAATACCGATTGTTAAGCTTCAGATGATAATTTACAAATTATTCCATACGAGAGCTCTAATCTCCCCTTAGCGTCATGTATTGTATTATTTATATAAATAATTTCCCCTTGTATTTAGTGTTCAGATGATGTCAATCTTTTCGTATCCATGAACCATTTATTAATATTTACGTTAACTTTAACAAACTGACTTCTTATTAAGAAATAGAGATATGGAACATCAAATCGTAATGTGAATGTAGCTTGGCTTTTGATGCTTTAGCAATATATATGTGTATTTGAAATAGGAAATTAAATTATATTAGAGAGAGTGAAGAAAAAAATTGTAGAATTTTGAAGTACAAATGCAGAAGAGGTAAATGTTTTTTTTTTGTTAAATATTCGAAAATTTACTATTTACAATATCGACGCTAAATACGAAAAAAAATTAAACATAATTCGAATACCAGGAAAAACTCAAAGCTTTGCTTTGTGCTTGTTGTATAACGCCCAAACGACAAACAAACACGAATTTATAGTTGATGTATAATTTTTTTTGTTAAATATTCGGAAATTTACTATTTACAATATCGACGCTAAATACGAAGAAAAAATTAAACATAATTCAAATTCCAGGAAAAACTCTAAGCTTTGCTTTGTGTTTGTTATATAACGCCCAGACAACAAACACATACGAACTTATAGTTGATGAATAATTTAATTTTTATAATCAACATTTCCTTTGACAAGAGAAAAACAATCGATCATGCAAGTGCATAAAAACATTTTTCGACGTGACGAAAACGTCAATTACAGGCACGAGCAAAACATTTTGGCTCTTTGAACAAAATTTACATCCATATATTCAATTAAAAAAATTCAAAGGCCAAATTATTTGGAAAAATTTAAATTTAAAGAATTGACGGATTAATCCCGATTGATTGTTTGAACAATCAGGCCAGTGTTTGATTTTTTGTTCCCGTTCAAGTGCAGATGCGACTTTAAAAATATTAATAAATTAAATGTAAAACAACAGTTTTGTCAGGTTTTCGGGTATTTTTCCTTCTTGGGATAGTTGATAAAATAGTGCTTTCGTCTTACTGATTGGATATGTCGTAAAATGATAAAATTTCGGTAGAATCACATCTAACCGCTGCGGATCTCTTCCTACTCTTCTCGTATCCACCTAACTGAGCTTGAAGAGGCCATATGTGATTATTTCGAAACGTGACCATTGACATGCATATCTCACCAGTATTTTACCAATAATCCCAGGAGAGATCTGTTATACCAAAGACGGAAAATTACATGAAGACCTTTTGAAACATGTAGATAATGTTTCCATGTCTGTTGTCTGTATTCATTGCCATATAGTTAAGTTTAACATACCAAATTTAAGACATGACCCAAATTTATCGAAAAAAGGAAAACAGAAAATTTGAAGTAAAGATCTGTATGTTCCCTGAATTTTCTATTTCACCAAATAAATTATTGTGAAATACCTGATGATCACAAAATACAGTGAAAATCTTGTCGGAAGTAGGTCAGTCAAGGTGTATACGAATGATAACATTATCATTTAGTGATTGGACATATATTTATTTCTTATTTCTTATACGGAAATTTGTTTCTTCCTATTATGAACAGATCTGGAGCTTAGAATAAGGATCAGTCCTCTTATATTGTGACGTCAAAGTGTTATGTAATCTTTTTATAATAGGTTTTGAAATATTTTCTACCCGTATTCGTTTGTGGAGTTAATTTCTTCTTTATTGTCCAAGTACGAACAAAGCGCACTAAACGGATTTATGATAACATTATTTTAACAATCACTTTATGGGCCACATAATTTTTTTATTACCAACTTAGATTCAACAGCACGCGAAAATATTAAATGACATGAATTGAATTAAAATACACAATTTTATGCCAAGACAAAATAATAAATACTATTGAATTTGCCATTTGCAATTCAAGATCAGTGATTTCCACTTTTTTATCATTATGGTTCCATATTACTTGTAGTAGTATGGTATTTACATGATGGTCATTCGTTTTTCGGAATATCCTGTATACTGTTTCATTTTTGGGCTATTCGCACAATATAGGGTTTTGGGATCTATAAGGACTGGCTCCTGATTTGTTATTTATAAAAAAGCCGTGAAACTCTCGTACTCGTCTTATTAGGAAGCAACAATTTTTTGTCAAGTCAAAAGGAATGAATTTCTTGATAAATTCAAATGATACACCATGTATATTAGGTTCAGTTTGGACACATCTACTAATATATCTTCGGTTTCATTAATCATTTCTAGAAATCAACGGCCTATTTCAAAATGGTGTTAATTGTTTTCTCAATGTACAAATGTGACTAATTATCTAATTGTCGAGAAATCCCTTATATGGCCCATGCCTCCATTTTTTCGCTGGTTTTCTTTATCTTGGGCTCTTCCGCCAACTGCAAAATTTAATCGAAATCGGAGGAAAAAACAAAAATGTAAATTTTCTATGACGCCGATTACTAAGGTTTCAAAATTTTAAAAATTTCCTTGGTTCTGCTAATTATTTTATTTGAATTGTTCCAAATAGGGTTGAAAGTTTGGAAGCCCTACTATACGTAATAAAATCACCTATTAATACAATACCGTATTTGGTGTCCTATAAAAATTCGAAAAACAAGGAAAATTTTCAGAGAGACCTGGAGTGCAAAATTATTTTGCGTCATTCCGCTGAGAAATTTTGAAAAACGTGCGTGTTACTCTCGAAATTAGAGAAAATATTCTGATTGGAAATTTTTTATTTTGAACAAATTAACCAAGTTAATTAAGCTAAAATGTCAAATAGGGTCCAAAAATGCCGTTTTTTCACTATAATATTTAGTTTAGCACAGGATTTTGAACAGTCAACTCAAAACAGACCCAAGCTGGGCTATTATATCATTGTGTGAATAACGCTTCTAAAAATATCAATACAAGAATGATGTGGATTTAAAAATGATGTAATAAACAAGGATATTGTATAGGTTAGAACTTTCACCTTACAAGTATAATGATCTTGATGGTATAGATAATGGATTCTGTTTTGTAATAATGTTTACGTGTATGACAAATGCAAGGTAATGAATACGTACACCAGCCAAAGTTTTTAAATATAAAAAATTATAATTATTAAGAACAAATATCTATTAGAAATAAATAAGGTAACTTACGTGATAATCTAGAAACTTCTACAAATTCTTTATTTGCTGCCCACCATAATCAGCAAATTCGAAGCAATCTGCGAAACAGAAAAATCAATTACTGTAATTTGCTAGTGCAGGGCATAGTGGCGCATTCGTTTGCCAAATTGTTTTAATTCATATGAAATAAAGTGCAATTTCTACCTAAACTGTACCATTATCTGTATTGTTTATGATATTTTTTTTATACAACGTTGCAATAAATTGTAATAATTTTGGACATTCAGCATTAAGCTTATTAGACCAGAGCATTCGTTTGCAAAATTGTTTTAATTCATATATATTTTTTTAAATGTCCGGTAGCTGTTCTTGATTATAAAAGTGTAAGATGACACTTGATATTTTTTGACGGTATTCTTTAAACAACGAAAAACTATATAGCTTAGAAAAAGTTTTTTTCAATTAATTAATATTTTTAATAATATTTCGAATGAAAAAAGTCCTCACACCCATCATCGTATCTCCAACCCATTTTTATACACACTTTTATAATCAAGAAGACCTCCCGGACATTAAAAAAAATTATGAATATGAAAAAAAATTTGCAAACGAATGCTATGCTCTGGTCTATGCAGCTTCTTTTATATTTATTTAATAAAGATAAAAATGATATAATATTTGTATTTAAAACTAGCAAACTGTATATTTTCACTGAAGAACAAATAGTGGTTTTGCAAATACTATTTTATCACTAAAGTCTATATTGATTATACAAGATATTTATAATTATACGTTACAACACTTATAACTGTAAAATATCCAAAATGTTACGAGGAATATCATACCCTACTAAAGCCTTTTCATACTAAAACCTAATTATTACTCAATGTACATCCAGTAGGTACGAAGACTTAAAAAACCCGATTGCGTTCACAATGGTGAACTGCTATTAATCAAAATACAATTCCAAATATTGCTGTGTAAGTATAGATGTGTTGCTGTTTGTCATGTATTGTGATACCCATACCTTAGTGATACTTATTGTGCCATCCGAAAATTAATGCTTTCAGCGTGAAAAAGAAAAAGTGTATATGACCACATTAAATTACTTGTATTGTAGTTACTTAATTATTATGCAAACATTTAGGAGACTGGCGATAATTTGCTATAGAAGCGCGATCGTAGAATGGTCCAAATTATGAAGTGCAATTGCAGAAAATGATGGCTCTGCATAATAAAATATACAATTAGTACTGGCCAAATCGTTTCATAGTCAACCCTTATCGATATATTGTCTGTCCACCTCCGACCCTGTATGTAATTTGCAATAATTTACCAACTTATTTATTGGTTATGTACGTTCAAAATTAAGAACTTTGTAACAAATTAGGTAGTGCCAATGTAAGTGTTCTAAAAATGGGACAAGGTGTTACAAATATGTTTAAAATTATCTGGCTCAACCCGGTCAAATACAGACAAAGCGCACCTTACAACTGACAACTTTTTTATTTAATGGAAATGCTGTGGTGTGTCACAAATGTAAAAACACAGTTTTGCACTCTAACGCCAAACCTTTATTTAAACACTCAACGCCGTTTCAACAACTCTAAGTTGTCATCATCAAGGAGTAAACCAAACTGTTTATAGTTGCGTAAGGCATAGTTTTAAACAAGTCTCCCAGGAATGATTTTTAGTGTTTCTCTTCTTGATAGAGAACCAGTCGGTCTAATACGGTCGAATATACCGTTATTTCTTTTAACCACATCATGTAAGCTATCCCATAAGCGTTGTTGAAACCTTGCCGAATTCGCTTACACATTATGTGTTCATCCTAGCAGATGCTTTGCCTAAGTTACTCGACATATTCCTTTGCTTTATTGTGGGGATGAGGGGGTCTTTCCGGCGATCCCAAAGCCAAATCTCACGGAAGCCATAACTCTCGCGATCAGTACTCTGGTCGGAGCCAGTCATGTGATGTTGTAGACTGCTGAACGATAAGCCAATAGGAACATGAGTATATGCTTATCCCAATCAGACTGGTTACTAACGGCCTTGGTTAGGTGTGGCTCCAAAGTTCTCTTTCCACCATTCCGCCCAAGTGTGGGTGTAAGGTGGTGATTCCCGTTTCCTTGACACCCAACATCTCACAGACTTTACGAAATACTTTAGACTGGAAGTTTTGATCAGAATGCAGCTGAATAGCTGTTCAAATACCGTTACCACCGTGGTTGCTTCCTGATTAGGCATGACAAACAGTTCGGGCTATTTAATGAATTAGCCGAGAACGACCAGAATGTATTTCGTACTCCTTTCAGACTCTGGGGGTGGCCTGGCGACATCAATAGCAAGTCTGGATGGCTGTTTTTTGTTCCATAAAACAAAAATTGTCGAATGAATGCATCTCATGTTAATAGTGATAGCAGTGTCACCGCTTCGACAATATTCTCTCAATACTTGTATCAAGAATGTAAGATGGCACCATAAATTGATACCACAAGTTTTGTAGACCGTTTTTGAATGATAATAATGTACCAGGCCATTGATTCAATTAACATGTTCCATTATGATTACTACCTGCTTAAAACATCACAAAAACAAAAAAATCGAAAACTGGATTTAAATTCATATGAAGCCAGAATTTTGACGTTTGTTATTCAACCACGAAATGCGGCAATCCGGAAAGAAAGAGGTTGATAATTACGTTGCAACGAATTCACTCACAATTTGGTTTCCACTGTAAATTCAGTGCACAAATAAATTATTCATACATTGTTTGCAGTGGTGAAACAAATCTAACAAACCGAGCTGATTTCAATACACGAATTTTACACTGGCTCAAATTGTGGCCTATTGTTATGGCTACGAATTATGAATCATAATTCGTTCAGTCGCAAAATTAATGTATGCAGTTAATAATGCCAATTGTAATCTGAAAATCATACGTGTCTGATTAATACAATAATTTTCCAACGTACAGCTATGTTTCCGTGAATACTCAATTTTAGATTTATGGATTATATTGTTGTTGCTAATAAGCTCTAATTTGCAACGGGATCACTAAATTTTCGATACCTTTCGGTTTGCAATTAAAATGTAATATTTCATAAAATATGGAAATTATGCTTATTTTCATAACAATGGCGAACAATTTGTTTTAGTTCGTCGCTATTGAAAATCAGTGTTGGTTTATATCAAAATTACTACCTTATTACCATTTAATTGCCATTCTCGTTTTTAGTTTTTCTGAGTTCTTTGGGAATAACACCACATAAACTTGAACGTCTGTATATTTCAAACGTCCAAACGTTTCAAGGTCTAAATCAGACTCCGTTTTCAATTGTATTAAAACAAATGAACACGAAATTAAAACATTTAAAAAATATAAGGATTTCTAATGACAAATTTCGTAAATCACAATTTGACATTGATAAAACTGAGGTTTCTGAAATGTTTAGTTCTTTATGTGATAAATTAAAAAACACAGTTTTGCACCCTAACATTAAACCTTTATTTTAAAGGAGTAAACCAAACTGGTTTACTCCTTGATGATGACAACTTGGAGTTGTTGAAACGGCGCGCCGTTGAGTGTTTAAATTAAAGGTTTGGTGTTAGGGTGCAAAACTATGTCTTTTTATTTGTGACACACCAAAGGTTCCACAGCATTTCCATTAGTGATAAATTAATGACAGTTTTTCTTAGATCAAAATGTTTGTTTTGTACATTATTTTTTGGTATATTTTTATTTAATTCAATTTACGTAAGTGTATTTGTGGTGCGTTCCCGCATTTGTTTAGTGTATTGTGTTCAATTTGATTGAATTACTTCATTGATTTTTAAACTTCTGCACCTTTTCTAAAACATTTCGTCGCGCTAATGCTAATTGTAAGTGTGTTTTTGCGTGTAAAATATAGACAGTACGCTTGGGAGTTTCGTGCAATGTACTCCGAACCTTTCGGTGGCTTTGATTCCGTCTGAAGAGACGCCGCTTTTTGTTGTCTTTTGCGTTACGATCCGCGAGTTTTTAGCTCCATTCGTGGCGACCGCTAAACCGCTGTCATTTTGTTTCTTTTGTGTTTACAAAAGCGCATCATTTGTTGTTAAACCCGCATTTTTTTGTATGTTCAATCAATGAACATTACGTCGCTATTTTTTGTGTAACGTGTTGTCCAGACGAAGCTCTAAAAAACTGTTCCTGTTCACGGGGCTAGCCTCAGAAGAAAGAACCACCAAGAAAACACCCTTTGCAGAGCTTCGACGTAAAAGGTTAGTGATTAACTTTTATTTGGTGAATTACTTTACGTGTTTATTGATTGTTCCGCTAAAGGTCCTTCGTCAATTATATACTTGCATTGAACCAGCATTGAACTAAAACCGCAACATCTATTTCATACATTTTTTGAATATTATTCTCTCTCTATGGAATGTGCATAGAAGACATTACATAACATTTGGTCCAAGTACGAGCCGGATGCAATTTCAGTTAATTTCGTGCAAAGATTATTGAATAAATTACAAAATTTGTTCCAACTCCGGGCCGGGTTACATTTGAGTAAATTTCGTGCAAAGTTTAATGATCAAACCATTGATTTTTCATTGCAATTATTGTTGAAAACCGCATTGAATTTTCGTTTCTTTATTTGTTAGAAGAGAAAGCAATTTCGGGATATTCACTCATTCCGTTGGAAATAAAACGTAATTTTTTTGCCGCCTTAAAAACTTAACAAGAGCTCGTTTTGTTTGTTTTGGTTATTTGCTAAATTGTTTTGAATTTATTTGACATTTGGTCAGATATTTTACTACTTCAACAGTAAAAAATTGTACATTTTTGGAATAGTATTTTGATTCGTTCTATCGTGTTAGATTTGTTCAGTGGCGTTACAGTGATTTTGATTTATTGTTAAGATGTCAAAAACCGCTGAAAATTTACGTAAATTTAAAAATCATCGACAATCGGAGTTTAGAAGATTAGAAGATATTTATTTTGCTGCCGAGAAAGCCTTAAGAGGTGACGACGTTGAATTGTTTTTTAGCATGATTGATATGATTGATTCAATCCATTCCGAATTTTTTAAACACCACAATTCCATTGTTGGATTAATTTCTGATGCAAACGATGATTTTGACTTTGAGGATGACATTCGCAATAAATTTGAAAAATTGTTTTATTCAATTAGGTCTATTGTTGCTAAACTGAAATCTGTTCAGAATTCTACGCCAGAAAATACAACTCGGGAACAGGAAAGTGTTGCTTTGCCGCGAATTGATTTGCCTTCATTTAGTGGAGACATATTGGAATTTGGTACTTTTATTGATTTGTTTGATTCATTAATTCATAATAATGAAAAACTCAGTGCTATGCAGAAGTTCAAATATTTGCAGTTAGCTTTAAAAGGGCCTGCTTTTGAGGCTATTAGGAATTTTAAACTAACACAAAATAATTACGTGAGTGCTTATGAAACACTTTTGAAAAAATTCAAGCGAACTCGTTTAATCGCGGAGTCTCATTGGTCAGCTTTAGAACAATTCCCCAACTAACTTCAGATAGCCCTTCAGAGGTTCGGAAGTTATTGGATGACTTCAGTGATAATTTGGAAGCACTGAAGAATCTGGGTTTACCAGTAAATCAGTGGGATTTTTGTATCGTTCAGATGATGTTGAAACGAGTTCCAAAGAATTTAGCCGCTAAGTTTGAACTTTACCATGGTACTGTGACCGCTCAAGATGACTTTCCGATCCGTTCGGAAGTTGTTATTTTTTGTCGAAGCATTGCGATGCCTTTGAACATGTTGAATTATCCCGCAAGGCAAAGCGAAGTGTTGACAAAAAGTTACCATTGAATTCAAAGCAACATTCTTCCCGGTTCACAACATCTTTATTTGTCACTAAAAATAGAAATTGTTTAGTTTGTAAATCCGATCATGCGATTTACAAATGTTCTGAATTCTTGAACAAATCAGTATCCGCGCGGTTTAAGTTTGTTAAAGATTTTAGACTTTGTTTTAACTGCTTAGGCGATTCTCATCGGTTGAATCGCTGTAAATCTTTATCCACTTGCCGCAACTGCAAACAACGCCATCACACATTGCTTCATTTTGTAAATCGTGCTGATTCAGGTATTCGGTCTGAATCTAAAGCTCTCCCCGCAAACCTGGCTTCCACATCTGGTGGATCCAGTGCCATTGATACTGTTGAAAGTCCCGAAACTTCTCTACCGCAGACTTCTTGTCATAGTTCACTTTTGTCATACAATTCAAATGTGTTGTTATCTACCGCTTTAGTTGAGGTATTAGATAAGCACGGTTCTTATCAAACTTTGCGATGTCTGCTAGATTCTGGTAGCATGACATCATTCATTGCGAGCAAGGCTGTGAAACGCCTTGGCTTCCGACCTATGCCCGCTTCGATTCAAGTCAACGGGCTAGGTTCTATGCAGAGTCCCTCTGCTGAGGGCTCTCTTACCCTTTCTCTTCGCTCTATGGTGAGGCGTGAGTGCAATTTTGTTGTTGATACTATTGTTTTACCCCGCATTTGCAATGATATGCCTGTTGCGCCCATTAACATGGCTAATATGGCATATCTAACCAATTTGAAACTTGCTGATCCTGGTTTCAATAGCCCAGGCGCTATTGACCTTTTGTTAGGTGCCGATATATTTTCTCAAATTTTATTGGACGGACGTCTTCTGGGAAAGGAAGGTGTTCCTGATGCTATTAACACTGTGTTTGGTTACATCCTTATGGGTAGAGTGTCTTCGAGTTCTGTTAACTCTCACTCTCAGTCGGCCATAAACCCAACTTCGCTTTTTTGTAAAATTGAAGATGTAGTATCATTAGATGATTCACTCCAAAGGTTCTGGACAATTGAAGATGTTCCTACCGCACTGGTTCAGTCCCCTGATGATCTTATCTGCGAAAAAATATTTTCCGAGGGATGCAGGAGATTGGATTCAGGTAGATTCGTTGTGCCTCTTCCTTTTCGAAATACACTTCCTGCTTTTGATGGAATGTATAATCTCGCCGTACAACGTTTCTACTCTTTAGAAAGACGTCTTGTACAGCAACCAGATCTCTACAAACAATATTGTGATTTTCTCAAAGAGTATTTGGAGCTGGATCATATGGAGTTGGTTCCTGATCCATCTACTTCTTCTGATTGTTACTACATACCGCATCATTGTGTTTTGAAACCTGATAGTAGCACAACCAAACTTCGTGTAGTGTTTGATGCATCCGCTAAGATACTTCATCGGTTATCTTTGAATGATTTTTTGTTTATCGGTCCCAAATTGCAGCAAGACATTATCGCTATTTTGTTGACCTTACAGAATTTAGTTTTGCCTCACCTGCTTGCTATAGAAAACTTTTCTAGTTGTGAACTTCACGCATTTGGTGATGCTTCTGAGAAAAGTTATGCCGCTGTTGTTTATTTTGTGTTCGAAACCGTTTTTTTGTGTTGTCTAAATCGAAAGTTGCCCCTTTGAAAACTTTGTCACTTCCCAGATTGGAACTGTGTGCTTCAGTTCTTACCGCTAAGTTGGCTCATTATGTTTATGAGCAATTCAATAGTCGTTTGGTGTTCAAGGTGATTCGTTGCTGGTCAGATTCCACGGTAGTCCTTTCATGGCTTAGTTCTTCCCCGCACCGTTGGAAGACATTTGTCAGTAATCGAGTTGCTTACATTCAGGAAAAATTTCCTTCTTCTTCATTGGTTTTACATCCAATCTTGTGATAACCCCGCTGACTTGGGTTCCCGCGGCACTTTGCCATCAGAGTTGTTAGGCAATACACTTTGGTGGAAAGGCCCACAATTGTTGATTACCGCTTGTTTGCCACATGCTTGCTCAGACTCAAGCATGTCACCGCTAGTTATGACTGAAGCCCGTATAGTGGCGCTTCAAGTCACCGCTTCACCAAATTTATTTGGTACTTTGTTAGAAGAACATTCTTCTATTAATCGCATTATCCGCATTATAGCTCATATTTGTCGCTTTGTTGATAACGCCCCCAATCCAGACCGTAGGGGCTCCGGATCATTTTTGGCTGCTGAGTTATATCAGGCTCAGCTTCGCATTGTTCGCTATGTTCAAGATCAATATTTTTCTAAAGAGATTTCCCTTCATGGCTTAGTTCTTCCCCGCACCGTTGGAAGACATTTGTCAGTAATCGAGTTGCTTACATTCAGGAAAAATTTCCTTCTTCTTCATTGGTTTTACATCCAATCTTGTGATAACCCCGCTGACTTGGGTTCCCGCGGCACTTTGCCATCAGAGTTGTTAGGCAATACACTTTGGTGGAAAGGCCCACAATTGTTGATTACCGCTTGTTTGCCACATGCTTGCTCAGACTCAAGCATGTCACCGCTAGTTATGACTGAAGCCCGTATAGTGGCGCTTCAAGTCACCGCTTCACCAAATTTATTTGGTACTTTGTTAGAAGAACATTCTTCTATTAATCGCATTATCCGCATTATAGCTCATATTTGTCGCTTTGTTGATAACGCCCCCAATCCAGACCGTAGGGGCTCCGGATCATTTTTGGCTGCTGAGTTATATCAGGCTCAGCTTCGCATTGTTCGCTATGTTCAAGATCAATATTTTTCTAAAGAGATTTCCCTTCTTCGAGAACCAAAACTTTTGCCCAAATCGCTTCGTAAACTTTCGCCGTTTCTTGATGAACAGGGAACTCTTAGAGTTGGTAGTAGATTGGCTAATGCTCCATTGCCGTTTGACACTAAATTTCCCGCACTGCTACCAAGTAAAAGTCGTTTGACTAATCTAATTGTCGAAGATTGTCATGTCACCAATCTTCACGCAGGAATCCAAACCGTTCAATTGCTTTTGCAGCAACGATTTTGGATTCTATCCGCAAAGAAAGTAATTCGTAGTGTTAAAGCTCACTTAAGACGTGTCGTTAGAGATCAAATCCTAACCTACGAAGAACTTTCTACTGTATTTGCACAGGTCGAAGTAGTTTTAAACTCGCGACCTATAACCCCTTGTAGCAACGATCCCTCGGATCTTACCGCCTTGAGTCCTGGAATGTTTCTTACCATGGAACCTTTAACAGCACCTCCTGAATCTGATTTCTTATCTGTCCCATCTAATCGTCTCAACAGATGGCAGTTACTGAGTCGTTTGCATCAGGCATTCTGGAAACGTTGGTCGCAAGAATATTTACATACTCTTCATCAACGGAGTAAATGGACTGATCCCTCGGAGGTTGTTAAGCCAGGTACTCTTGTTATTTTGAAGCAAGACACTTCACCTCCTTTGAATTGGCCATTAGGGCGCATTATTGACGTACATCCTGGAGGTGATGATGTTGTACGCGTTACGCGTTGCTACAGTTAGAACTGCAAGTGGTACTTTGAAGCGACCTCTTGTAAAGCTTTGTCCACTGCCAGTGGACCCTTAGTTTTGAAATAAGTAATTCAAGGCTGGCGGAATGGTGCGTTCCCGCATTTGTTTAGTGTATTGTGTTCAATTTGATTGAATTACTTCATTGATTTTTAAACTTCTGCACCTTTTCTAAAACATTCCGTCGCGCTAATGCTAATTGTAAGTGTGTTTTTGCGTGTAAAATATAGACAGTATTGTGATTCGTGTTTTGGATCCCGAGCTGTTTGGACGCTTGGGAGTTTCGTGCAATGTACTCCGAACCTTTCGGTGGCTTTGATTCCGTCTGAAGAGACGCCGCTTTTTGTTGTCTTTTGCGTTACGATCCGCGAGTTTTTAGCTCCATTCGTGGCGACCGCTAAACCGCTGTCATTTTGTTTCTTTTGTGTTTACAAAAGCGCATCATTTGTTGTTAAACCCGCATTTTTTTGTATGTTCAATCAATGAACATTACGTCGCTATTTTTTGTGTAACGTGTTGTCCAGACGAAGCTCTAAAAAACTGTTCCTGTTCACGGGGCTAGCCTCAGAAGAAAGAACCACCAAGAAAACACCCTTTGCAGAGCTTCGACGTAAAAGGTTAGTGATTAACTTTTATTTGGTGAATTACTTTACGTGTTTATTGATTGTTCCGCTAAAGGTCCTTCGTCAATTATATACTTGCATTGAACCAGCATTGAACTAAAACCGCAACATCTATTTCATACATTTTTTGAATATTATTCTCTCTCTATGGAATGTGCATAGAAGACATTACATAACATTTGGTCCAAGTACGAGCCGGATGCAATTTCAGTTAATTTCGTGCAAAGATTATTGAATAAATTACAAAATTTGTTCCAACTCCGGGCCGGGTTACATTTGAGTAAATTTCGTGCAAAGTTTAATGATCAAACCATTGATTTTTCATTGCAATTATTGTTGAAAACCGCATTGAATTTTCGTTTCTTTATTTGTTAGAAGAGAAAGCAATTTCGGGATATTCACTCATTCCGTTGGAAATAAAACGTAATTTTTTTGCCGCCTTAAAAACTTAACAAGAGCTCGTTTTGTTTGTTTTGGTTATTTGCTAAATTGTTTTGAATTATTTGACATTTGGTCAGATATTTTACTACTTCAACAGTAAAAAATTGTACATTTTTGGAATAGTATTTTGATTCGTTCTATCGTGTTAGATTTGTTCAGTGGCGTTACAGTGATTTTGATTTATTGTTAAGATGTCAAAAACCGCTGAAAATTTACGTAAATTTAAAAATCATCGACAATCGGAGTTTAGAAGATTAGAAGATATTTATTTTGCTGCCGAGAAAGCCTTAAGAGGTGACGACGTTGAATTGTTTTTTAGCATGATTGATATGGTTGATTCAATCCATTCCGAATTTTTTAAACACCACAATTCCATTGTTGGATTAATTTCTGATGCAAACGATGATTTTGACTTTGAGGATGACATTCGCAATAAATTTGAAAAATTGTTTTATTCAATTAGGTCTATTGTTGCTAAACTGAAATCTGTTCAGAATTCTACGCCAGAAAATACAACTCGGGAACAGGAAAGTGTTGCTTTGCCGCGAATTGATTTGCCTTCATTTAGTGGAGACATATTGGAATTTGGTACTTTTATTGATTTGTTTGATTCATTAATTCATAATAATGAAAAACTCAGTGCTATGCAGAAGTTCAAATATTTGCAGTTAGCTTTAAAAGGGCCTGCTTTTGAGGCTATTAGGAATTTTAAACTAACACAAAATAATTACGTGAGTGCTTATGAAACACTTTTGAAAAAATTCAAGCGAACTCGTTTAATCGCGGAGTCTCATTGGTCAGCTTTAGAACAATTCCCCCAACTAACTTCAGATAGCCCTTCAGAGGTTCGGAAGTTATTAGATGACTTCAGTGATAATTTGGAAGCACTGAAGAATCTGGGTTTACCAGTAAATCAGTGGGATTTTTGTATCGTTCAGATGATGTTGAAACGAGTTCCAAAGAATTTAGCCGCTAAGTTTGAACTTTACCATGGTACTGTGACCGCTCAAGATGACTTTCCGATCCGTTCGGAAGTTGTTAATTTTTTGTCGAAGCATTGCGATGCCTTTGAACATGTTGAATTATCCCGCAAGGCAGAGCGAAGTGTTGACAAAAAGTTACCATTGAATTCAAAGCAACATTCTTCCCGGTTCACAACATCTTTATTTGTCACTAAGAATAGAAATTGTTTAGTTTGTAAATCCGATCATGCGATTTACAAATGTTCTGAATTCTTGAACAAATCAGTATCCGCGCGGTTTAAGTTTGTTAAAGATTTTAGACTTTGTTTTAACTGCTTAGGCGATTCTCATCGGTTGAATCGCTGTAAATCTTTATCCACTTGCCGCAACTGCAAACAACGCCATCACACATTGCTTCATTTTGTAAATCGTGCTGATTCAGGTATTCGGTCTGAATCTAAAGCTCTCCCCGCAAACCTGGCTTCCACATCTGGTGGATCCAGTGCCATTGATACTGTTGAAAGTCCCGAAACTTCTCTACCGCAGACTTCTTGTCATAGTTCACTTTTGTCATACAATTCAAATGTGTTGTTATCTACCGCTTTAGTTGAGGTATTAGATAAGCACGGTTCTTATCAAACTTTGCGATGTCTGCTAGATTCTGGTAGCATGACATCATTCATTGCGAGCAAGGCTGTGAAACGCCTTGGCTTCCGACCTATGCCCGCTTCGATTCAAGTCAACGGGCTAGGTTCTATGCAGAGTCCCTCTGCTGAGGGCTCTCTTACCCTTTCTCTTCGCTCTATGGTGAGGCGTGAGTGCAATTTTGTTGTTGATACTATTGTTTTACCCCGCATTTGCAATGATATGCCTGTTGCGCCCATTAACATGGCTAATATGGCATATCTAACCAATTTGAAACTTGCTGATCCTGGTTTCAATAGCCCAGGCGCTATTGACCTTTTGTTAGGTGCCGATATATTTTCTCAAATTTTATTGGACGGACGTCTTCTGGGAAAGGAAGGTGTTCCTGATGCTATTAACACTGTGTTTGGTTACATCCTTATGGGTAGAGTGTCTTCGAGTTCTGTTAACTCTCACTCTCAGTCGGCCATAAACCCAACTTCGCTTTTTTGTAAAATTGAAGATGTAGTATCATTAGATGATTCACTCCAAAGGTTCTGGACAATTGAAGATGTTCCTACCGCACTGGTTCAGTCCCCTGATGATCTTATCTGCGAAAAAATATTTTCCGAGGGATGCAGGAGATTGGATTCAGGTAGATTCGTTGTGCCTCTTCCTTTTCGAAATACACTTCCTGCTTTTGATGGAATGTATAATCTCGCCGTACAACGTTTCTACTCTTTAGAAAGACGTCTTGTACAGCAACCAGATCTCTACAAACAATATTGTGATTTTCTCAAAGAGTATTTGGAGCTGGATCATATGGAGTTGGTTCCTGATCCATCTACTTCTTCTGATTGTTACTACATACCGCATCATTGTGTTTTGAAACCTGATAGTAGCACAACCAAACTTCGTGTAGTGTTTGATGCATCCGCTAAGATACTTCATCGGTTATCTTTGAATGATTTTTTGTTTATCGGTCCCAAATTGCAGCAAGACATTATCGCTATTTTGTTGACCTTACAGAATTTAGTTTTGCCTCACCTGCTTGCTATAGAAAACTTTTCTAGTTGTGAACTTCACGCATTTGGTGATGCTTCTGAGAAAAGTTATGCCGCTGTTGTTTATTTTGTGTTCGAAACCGCATCTGGATTTCGTCAAAGTTTTTTTGTGTTGTCTAAATCGAAAGTTGCCCCTTTGAAAACTTTGTCACTTCCCAGATTGGAACTGTGTGCTTCAGTTCTTACCGCTAAGTTGGCTCATTATGTTTATGAGCAATTCAATAGTCGTTTGGTGTTCAAGGTGATTCGTTGCTGGTCAGATTCCACGGTAGTCCTTTCATGGCTTAGTTCTTCCCCGCACCGTTGGAAGACATTTGTCAGTAATCGAGTTGCTTACATTCAGGAAAAATTTCCTTCTTCTTCATTGGTTTTACATCCAATCTTGTGATAACCCCGCTGACTTGGGTTCCCGCGGCACTTTGCCATCAGAGTTGTTAGGCAATACACTTTGGTGGAAAGGCCCACAATTGTTGATTACCGCTTGTTTGCCACATGCTTGCTCAGACTCAAGCATGTCACCGCTAGTTATGACTGAAGCCCGTATAGTGGCGCTTCAAGTCACCGCTTCACCAAATTTATTTGGTACTTTGTTAGAAGAACATTCTTCTATTAATCGCATTATCCGCATTATAGCTCATATTTGTCGCTTTGTTGATAACGCCCCCAATCCAGACCGTAGGGGCTCCGGATCATTTTTGGCTGCTGAGTTATATCAGGCTCAGCTTCGCATTGTTCGCTATGTTCAAGATCAATATTTTTCTAAAGAGATTTCCCTTCTTCGAGAACCAAAACTTTTGCCCAAATCGCTTCGTAAACTTTCGCCGTTTCTTGATGAACAGGGAACTCTTAGAGTTGGTAGTAGATTGGCTAATGCTCCATTGCCGTTTGACACTAAATTTCCCGCACTGCTACCAAGTAAAAGTCGTTTGACTAATCTAATTGTCGAAGATTGTCATGTCACCAATCTTCACGCAGGAATCCAAACCGTTCAATTGCTTTTGCAGCAACGATTTTGGATTCTATCCGCAAAGAAAGTAATTCGTAGTGTTAAAGCTCACTTAAGACGTGTCGTTAGAGATCAAATCCTAACCTACGAAGAACTTTCTACTGTATTTGCACAGGTCGAAGTAGTTTTAAACTCGCGACCTATAACCCCTTGTAGCAACGATCCCTCGGATCTTACCGCCTTGAGTCCTGGAATGTTTCTTACCATGGAACCTTTAACAGCACCTCCTGAATCTGATTTCTTATCTGTCCCATCTAATCGTCTCAACAGATGGCAGTTACTGAGTCGTTTGCATCAGGCATTCTGGAAACGTTGGTCGCAAGAATATTTACATACTCTTCATCAACGGAGTAAATGGACTGATCCCTCGGAGGTTGTTAAGCCAGGTACTCTTGTTATTTTGAAGCAAGACACTTCACCTCCTTTGAATTGGCCATTAGGGCGCATTATTGACGTACATCCTGGAGGTGATGATGTTGTACGCGTTACGCGTTGCTACAGTTAGAACTGCAAGTGGTACTTTGAAGCGACCTCTTGTAAAGCTTTGTCCACTGCCAGTGGACCCTTAGTTTTGAAATAAGTAATTCAAGGCTGGCGGAATGGTGCGTTCCCGCATTTGTTTAGTGTATTGTGTTCAATTTGATTGAATTACTTCATTGATTTTTAAACTTCTGCACCTTTTCTAAAACATTCCGTCGCGCTAATGCTAATTGTAAGTGTGTTTTTGCGTGTAAAATATAGACAGTATTGTGATTCGTGTTTTGGATCCCGAGCTGTTTGGACGCTTGGGAGTTTCGTGCAATGTACTCCGAACTTTTCGGTGGCTTTGATTCCGTCTGAAGAGACGCCGCTTTTTGTTGTCTTTTGCGTTACGATCCGCGAGTTTTTAGCTCCATTCGTGGCGACCGCTAAACCGCTGTCATTTTGTTTCTTTTGTGTTTACAAAAGCGCATCATTTGTTGTTAAACCCGCATTTTTTTGTATATTCAATCAATGGACATTACGTCGCTATTTTTTGTGTAACGTGTTGTCCAGACGAAGCTCTAAAAAACTGTTCCTGTTCACGGGGCTAGCCTCAGAAGAAAGAACCACCAAGAAAACACCCTTTGCAGAGCTTCGACGTAAAAGGTTAGTGATTAACTTTTATTTGGTGAATTACTTTACGTGTTTATTGATTGTTCCGCTAAAGGTCCTTCGTCAATTATATACTTGCATTGAACCAGCATTGAACTAAAACCGCAACATCTATTTCATACATTTTTTTGAATATTATTCTCTCTCTATGGAATGTGCATCGAAGACATTACATAACAATTTGTTTTTGTGATCTGAATTCGTTGTTATAGCTTATAAAAAATTCAAACAAACTACTAAAACAAAATACTGTAGGACGACGAATTTTATCATGACAGTTGTTTAGAACCTCTCCATTAGATCTAAGGAACCATATAGGTGGTGCGGAAATGTGTTCAAATCAGTTAGCAACAAATAAAGGCCAGACAAAAAGCATCAATCTAAGTACTAAAACAAGGTATACTAGCTCGTCTAATTTGATCATGACAGTTGTTTGGAATCTTTCCATTAGATCTAAGCAACCATATAGACATTATTGAAAGGTGGTGCGGAAATGTGTTCAAATCATTTAGCAACAAATAAAGCCGAGGTAGTAAAAAGCATCAATCTAAGTACTAAAACAAAGTACACGAGGATGTCGAATTTTATCATGACGGTTGTTTAGAATCTTTCCATTAGATCTAAGGAACCGTCTAGACATTATTGAAAGGGGGTGCGGAAATGTGTTCAAATCAGTTAGCAACAAATAAAGCCGAGACAGTAAAAAGCATTAATCTAAATACTGAAAAAACGTACACTAGGTTGTCGAATTTGATCATGACAGTTGTTTAGAATCTTTCCATTAGATCTAAGAAACCATATAGACATTATTGAAAGGTGGTGCGAAATGTGCTCAAATCAGTTAGCAACAAATAAAGCCGAGACAGTAAAAAGCATCAATCTAAGTACTAAAAGAAAGTACATTAGGACGTCGAATTTGATGATGACAGTTGTTTAGAATCTTCCCATTAGATCTAGTAACCCTATAGATATTATTGAAAGGTGTACTGTTTTTAATTCTATTAAACTCGTTTTCTGGTATTCGAAAAGCAAGCAAATTCTGTATATACCCTATATCTTTTTCGAATTTAAATTTATTGAAACGATGAAATTGAATTCTGTCTCTGACGGCTGCAAAGCTTGCTCGTTCCAATATGTTATGGATTCTTCTACCCATGTAAGGTTGACGAAATCTTAATCCTTTCGGAATAATCTTCATTTCCAGACATCGGCACAAGAATGTCAAGCTGTTTTTGGTTGGGGCAAGCTTCTTGTATAGTACTTCTAAGTCCCTAAAAGCTTTGGTTACAGCAGACTCATGACTGATTTCTAGTTGTTTTCTGAACGATAATTGTGGCATCTCTGGTTTTTATCTTTTCTGAGTTCTTTGGGAATAACACCACATAAACTTGAAACTCTGTATATTTCAAAAAGTTCAAACGTTTCAAGGTCTAAATCAGACCCTGTTTTCAATAGTATTAACACAAATGAACAAGATATTAAAAAATTAAAAGGATCCGTAATGACAAATTTCGTAAATCAGAATTTCACATGTACGAAATTTGTCATTACGAATCCGGAGTAGACATTGGTTTGCATAGATATTTTGGATGGTTAAAATATTTGTCTCCTTATTAAGCAGTTGTGTTGAAAATCTTCGACATTTCTTAAACATTATTTTCACAAGTAAATTTGAGCAGTTTGTAATTTGTTAATTTTTGTTTTATAGACATAATATGTATATGAATGAGCAACTTAAAAAGAAAATTCTTACTGAAGCCCAAAAAGTCTATTGTCCCGTTGTTTCTAAAATCAAAAAGTTATAACACAAACACCAACGGACTGATATGGCGTAACTAAAACAAGCATTAAACAAAATATTATTGAAATAAACTTTCCAAATCACTTGGTATATTAAAACTTAATCACGTTGGAATTTTTTGTTCATATTTAAATCTGTTGAAACCAACAAATTTAAGTGTTTAAAACTACATATGTTGATATATTGAATTTTGTCGAATACGAAATATATTTTGTAGCTTAAAATTGTTATTAATTTTTACATAAAAATATTTCTGCCCTCTAACAAACACCGTTAATTGTATAAATGATGTTTTTATGCTACAGACCAACAAGATATTTTATATTTTTATCACAACGCTGTCAGTACTGCAAATATTGTCCAGGTATTTGAAACTCTAGAAAACAGAATTTGTTTAGGACATTAGTAATGTTGAGTAAATACCAATACAAAAAATATTCCCTTTGGTAGACACAATTACTTTCGGTAAATTAAAAATCAACAGTTGGGGTGAACTGAACGTCACACAAATTTAAATGTTCTTGTAATTAGATCTCTCTAACTACTAATAAATAAAAATGTTATTAATTCACTGTAGCTACTTCATTTTATGAATCACACGATAAATTTGAAACATTGAGATCTTACGAATGAGAGAGTGGTTTGTTAAATGGGAATTGTCGCTAAATCACTTTGATACCGACACACCCCTAAATGACCAGTCAAGTTTAATTTTTAGTCAAATCAGAGGGATTTGACTAAAACGACAGCTGCTTTGTTTTTGATTTTATAAAAAAAGTGTAAATATCAAAATTGAAGGGAATTGTATCCCGAATATGATTGTCATGTCCTCGTTTGCGTGACAGCTCTCGTTTTCGAGATATGACACAAACTTATCTTATTTTGAATGGAAACTATAGTTGGCTGTGACCTCAAAAAATCGGACATTTTTAGAGCTTTTCAGCAATTTAATATTCGATATAGTTATTCATAAAAATAACGGAGTTATGGATGCTTTTCTCTCCAATTTTCACTTTTAGCCATCTTTATGGTTACAATTTATGGTTACAATTTATGTTGGAAAAGTCCACCATTGTTATTTAGACAAAAATTGCATCTTTTTAAGATTGACATTACCGCCTTCCTCACAGACCGCCTATCAATTTCTTCAATTGCTTGTAATACCGCCTCCCTTAGGTCACCAACTGGCTCATACTTTCTTTTGTATACTTTGTTATTTAGCGCACCTCATAAATAGAAGTCTATCGGGAGACCAGGGTGGCCATTCGCTTGGGCCATTTCTTCCCATCCAAGAGTTTGGATAGATATTATCTAAGTGTTGTCTTACTAATAACGAGTTATGAGCAGGTGCTTCATCATGTTGGAACCACTCAATTTCTAAACGAGTTCTCAAATTCAAATTATGCAACATGTCTTGAAAAGTGTATTGCAAGAAATGCAAGTAGCGCTCCCCAGTAAGTGATTCGTCATAGATAAAAGGCCCCAGAATAGTAGACCCTATGATACCACACCAAACATTAAAAGCAAATTTTATCTGGGGTCGTCTTTGTTCTACATGGAAAGGGTTTCCTTTAGCCCAGATATGCTCATTGTGTCTATTGAACATACGGCAGTTAGTAAATCTAGTTTCATCTGACCATAACACCTTTAATGGAAACTGTGGATTGTCAAGGCACATGTTTCTAAACCATGTACAAAACAAAATACGTCGATGTTCGTCATCACCATGCAAAGTTTGAGAAACAGAAAGTTTGTACGGGTGGAACTTGTGCGCTTTAAGTACCGTAACTACAGTTCGTTGAGATGTGCGAGTTGATGTAGATGGATTTTGATTTACCATTGCCAAAACAGTTATTTGTGTTGCTTCGTTAATTTTATTACGTTCCTTTGGTGGTTTAGTAAACGATCCACATCTGCGTAAACTAACGTAAAGCCTCTTAAATGTACATAGAGCAGGTTGACGACGATTAAAATATCTATGAAAGTATTCCTCAGCTGCACGAACTGAATTTTTATGGCATATGATATAACATTCCACCATATTCAGTGTTTCTTCGTTAGAATATTCCATTTTATCACGAAAACTTGTCAATATAGGCTGTCAGTTCAGCACTACTAACGGAATTACTCTCAAATGAGGAAACGTCAAACTGAAAACAATATTTTTCATGGATACCTACGTTAAAAGTGAAAATAACACAGATAAGCATCCAAACTCCGTTATTTTTATAAATAACTATATCGAGTATTATATCGTTGAAAAGCTCTAAAAATGTCCGATTTTTTGAGGTCATAGCCAACTATGGTTTCCATTCAAAAAAGATAAGTTTGTATCATATCTCGAAAACGAGAGCGGTCACGCAAACGAGGACATGACAATCATATTCGGGATACAATTCCCTTCAATTTTGATATTTATAATTTTTTTACAAAATCAAAAACAAAGAAGCTAGAGGGATTTGACTAAATCGACAGAATTTCGTTTTTTCAAAATATCTAGTAAGTCATGACTCTTTACAAAAATCCGAAAGTGTCATTAAATTGGGCCAGAAAAACTGCAAATCTTTCCCTATTTAACCATTGCTCTATCTCCCCTAATTTCCGAGATCCCCATACTGATCATCAAATAAAACTCACCCTGTACAAGTTGGTTTTCGAATCCAAGGTATAAAGATTTTAGTCATGTAACGTAGAACAGAAAATACTTGGCTGATACAGAGAGGATATAAGAGGAATTTACAATATCCCATATTAAAGAAGTACTAAAATCTTTTCTTTTTCTGCATATTGAATTGTTAAGTTGTAATTTCGGACTAATAAAGAAGTTTTATTTGTAGTAAAAAATATTTTTTTGAGTTTCATAAAATACTTTTATAATAAAATACTTCGTTTTGAACTACTTACGTTATACTTACACCTCGTCTGTCAACGTGACATTACAAATTTCGACAGCAATACATCAAAGTCATAGAGTTTGCCCCACATTACGTTTTTCACCTCAACTTTTGCAGTTTTGGGCAGATCAATATGTTCTGGGAAATTGATAGCCGAATGTTATATTATTTAAAAAATCATTGGGTGATCCTGAATTGAACTTAAGAATTAAGACAGTTACGAAAAATGCCAACACTTCGAAAAAATATTTTGGCCGAATTTCAAACGTAATGCGTCATTTTCTTAAAGATTAATTAGAAATCGTGCTAATTATATATAGACAGGCAGTGGTTGAATAACTGCAAAACTACAAACCATACTTGCAAATAATGTTTCGAAATACCAAAAAAGAATGTTAACGGAGATTATACTCTTAGGTGAAGGTTGCGACATTGTAAACTACAGAAGTGGATATTGGAAGTGCATTTAAACAAATGTTTTTTAAATTAATAATACTGTGGTATGTTCAACTAATAGCTTATTCATTTACCTTGACAAACAAAACAACCGAAAGACAGGTGTCAATAAAAAAATGTTTCATATGAGGTTTACAGTATGTTTACGATTTAATACCTTAAAGATCACCCAGGGGTCATTTAATGCTCTTACTCTGTTAAATGTTAAATTGCTTACAACGCGTCTCCCAATTGTTTTTAACTTTGGGGAAGCTATTGGTGTATGTTGCTGCATGGAAATTTCCGCCCAAATATTCTCAATACAGTTCATCTCCGGTGAACACGGTGGCCTCTCTATTCTTGATATCACATAATATTCTATCCAATCGTTGATCGGAGTGGGTATTATCATGAATAGAAAGAAACTAATGATCAATTATTGGTTCTACAGCTCTGTCCCGGCATCTTATAACATTACCTGCATTCTTTCTTTAGATGCACAAACAATTTCAATAAATTTCATCCATTATTTCGGATTTGAACAATTGTTAATACTTTCCATGCATATATTTGTTTAATGCTTCAATGAACAAAGTGTTACGTTTTGCAATTTCTTCAATTTGTTTCATGGCAAATAACATTGAGATTAAAAACCGTGTTAGCCAATTACAATTATTATATGTGTAATATATATCATGTGTCCCAGATAAAAGTAACTACATGGGAATTTGCGAAACGGCAAAAGATACAGGGTGGTCTAAAAAAAGTTGCGCTATTCCAAGCTCATTCAGATGCTGTATTGAAATTAAGAATATGTAAGGATTTGCATAGTATCAAAAAATTTGTGGTTTTCGAAAGAAATGCTATTATTCGCGCTAACTTGTAAACAAATTTGATAACACTTGATAGTTTTGTGTTGGCGACTACGGCCAATGGATTGACGTTAACGAATTTTTTTTAGGTCTTCTAGATTTCTTGCAACCATAGCAAATTTTGTTATTTCTGATGACCGCCATAATCGATTTATACGTCATTCAATAGCACATAAAAAAGCTTTTCAACCATGTATAACAAGCCTATCTTTGGGTGAAAATGTAGATTATTAAAACCAAACAGTTTTTCACATAGTTGTCAACAGGAAATATTTCAACTATAAGAATTCTAAAATATTTCTTCATATACAAGGTGTTGCATTATTTTGTTCTCCAGCAAATTCTTAAAACTTCATTTATGTATTCTTTGATACATACAGTGAGGACGAGTGGGTTGGAACAAATTCATTTAAAATTCAGGTGTTGGTTTTTTTGGAAAAACGCTCGGACACGTCGGTTTTTTTTTGGACTGCGGTTTTTGTGACGATAAACTCATTTAGCCGCAGGACAGTCAATAAGTAAATTTTCTGTTTTAAAATGCTTGCATAGAAATAAATGGCACCCATACAAAGTTCATTTAGTTCAGGAACTTACTGAAGATGATTTGGACCGGAGAGTAGAATTTTGCGAAATAATGATGGATAGATGCCAACCCGCACTTTTCAAGTAAGATAGTTTTTTTCGACGAGGCAACATTTTGTTTAAATGGTTCAGTAAACAGGCACCATTTTCGATATTGGGCATCAGAAAACCCACATTGGATTATGGAAAGTCATACACAGTTTTCCAAGAAAGTTAACGTAAGAAGTAATATCGAATGGCCAGCTAGGTCTCCAGATCTGAGCCTGTTAGATTTTTATCTTTGGGTTTACGTGAAATCGAAAGTCGAGGAATTAAAGAATAGAATTGGGGCCAAAATATAACGAATCCTGCCACAAACGCTAAATGTATTGGCAGGAAGTTAATGGTGAATAATTTGAACATTTAATTTGATATGTTGATGTTTTTTTTCTACAATTTTGAAAGAAATGTAATTTTTTTAATAACTGTTAATTTTCGGTAGAGGACATTGTACATGAAAAATACTTAGAATTTAATGAAGAATTCAAAAATAAAATAAAAAACAAATGGTTCCATTCGAAAAAATGAAGTTGATGGTCGCAATTTATTTCTGGTCCACCCTGTATAAATGAGTTTATCATCACAAAAACCAACACCTGAATTTTAAATGAATTTGTTCCAACCCACGCGTCCTCACTGTACTATAACAGTCCTGCATGAAGTAAATATTTACTTATAATTAAGACTTGGCCTTAAATCTCATCTATCTATATTAGGAATATACCAGCTCAAAAAGTAACAGTATATACAAATTAAATTGCGGTGTCCCATGAATCGAGTAGAGTGGAACATTTTAAGCGGTTCGCCGTAAATCACATAAATAAACGCAAGGGTCGGACTCGAAATTTCGACTTTGGCGTTGGAACAAAGATGTGGAGTCAGATAGGTTAGATAAGGGGAAATGTAAAAGAAGAGGAGAAGCCGAAGAGTACATATACAAAAAAAAATCTAACTGGACACAGACAAGCCGTTGAAATATAAGTGATGATACAAGAAATTTTTAATCTACTGTATCTGTACTGTATCTGCAAGCGAGATTATAAACAGAAACGGCAAGCCCTACAAAAAGAGACTAAGGCGTTGACTAAACAAATAAAAGAACAAGCAGCTTATCACAAGCATGATTATAAGAAAGTTGAAGAAAATAAAACAGCTAAATAGAAAAACGTAAATGATTTAAGGAAATAAATAAGTAATTAAAAACAGAGGAGACAAGAAACCAGATAACATATACAAGTGATATACTACTCTAAAGAGAAAATAGAGACGTTTACTAAAGATGGGCCAGGAGTTAAGGTCTAAGTAAGGAAAACACATAGATTCAAAATCATTTGATTAAATTAGACATTGACTACTCAGGAGAAACGCGTCCTAAGAACAGCCGAATTGAGGAAATTACCGGAAACATATTACACTATAAAAGAAGAAGCAAATTCATAAGACAACAGTGTGAGATCCAAGACGTTGTGAGATTTATAAGAGAAGAGGACAGAATTGAAGGGGCCATGGCGGAGGACAGATTACACAAAATAGTCAAAACCATGAGATCACGAGAACAGTCCCCAAAGGCATGGCACTAAAGCTAACAAGATGTTACTATTGAAGAAAGAATACGAAGAAATGTGATTTTAGATGAATGTGGCAGTCATTTGGGGAACTTCTTTGAAGTGTGTTAGCAAAACCATTGGATTCTTTAGTAGTTCTTCGGTAAATAAATATCTTAAGTTCCTGGCCACCATTAACTGAGTAATTATTTAAGCAATGTGTCGATTATTATACTTAAAACTACGATGATTTTGAGTTTCGGAGGAAAAATTATTGGGGCTTAACAAGGGGAAAACTACTATTTATTTTATTTACAAATGGATGCAAAATATGTCTGTATGCACCGTTGACCACTTTGACCAAATACACCGAGGAATGTGACATAAACATAATTATCAATTTCTATGAAAATTATTTGCACATACATAAATAACTCTTTTTTATTTTGTAACACAAATTAAAATTCGCGTCAATTATAATACTGCTTTATCCAGAATAATATATCGCGATTTATCAACGAGGAAATCTTATTAATTTTCATATATAACGTTTAGTGTTATTATCTCTTAATTTGTTGTTACATTTATTATCAAATTAACAAACTTGATTTAATGATTACTATTTAAACTACCAATTTCCAAACTTTTCCTCGACAACAACGTATAATTAAAAAATAAAAACAAAATTTCACAGGCCGAAAATAACTCAAGCATCAATAGTTATAGTGCAATAGACTGGAGGCATTAAACAATTCAGATTATAAAATACTTTCTCTCTGATTCGGTATTCAGTTCCATTTGTCCCAAATAAATTGAAAATTTCGCGAGTTTTATTTTCGAAACAATATTTGTAAACAAAGAAATATGAATGTTTAGAGAACTCCAATACAGTGGCATTAATTTCGTTTCGGAAATTGCTGTTAGCAGTTTTACAGTTAAAACAGTAATTTTGTTCCAACCGTAGTTTGTTGTTAACAAATTCGTGTGTTTGGGTAATTTCTGTGGCCATGATAATATTTTTAATAGTTATTCATAACTAAAAATAAAAAAATATATAGTTAATAATATAGATAATTGAAAAATAAAAATAAATATTCAATAATCTAAATAAATTACAGTGGTTAATTAAATAAAAAAATATAACGATTTAAATAAATCGAAGATAAGAATCTGCGGGGGCTTCAATTCTAGTTCTTAAGATTAATTGGTAAGAATACCAAAAATTACTCACTTTGCAAGAGGTCAACGTTTCACTCAATTCGAATATATTTTTTAAAAGTGTATATAAAATTCGTTTTTTATGTATCACAACCCGATATAAAATCACAGCACTCAATTTGTTTGTTCGGTTTTGAGTTTTTCATTAAAGATATATAAGATATTCCTTTATGAAACACTTGTGACAATCAGATGTATAGACCACATGCACTGACTTGAATCACAGCTGTGTACACTGACAGCAATAATGTAATGCATTGAACTACTAGAGGCGAAATGTATACAAAGACATTAAAAAGAAAGTATTATACACTAGATGGCAATAGTAATACAGTTACAAATTCACAGAAGACTTTTTGAATAAGAAATACGTTACAGGAATCTGTAAGGTAGTTTACTATTGGAGTTACTGATACCTTCTAAAAATTGTATGCAATTGCATATTGTTTCTTGTTATGACAATTGTTTCATTTGGCAAACAAAGGAACGAGTTTTGGGAGGTTTTCCTCTGTATGATTGGTTGTGTTCTTTTAAATTGGAATCAAACAGTTGGGATGGTTTCTAATGCTAGTCAAGAAAAGAACTTAACAAGACTTGCGGTTGTTATCCAAGAGAGGGCACCTCATGGATATCATAGACTTTTTAATACTTTAATAAAAGATAATAAAGTTAATGTAACTACACATCGCTGAATAACAATATGATTTATTGAGATCATTATTATTTGGTGATAATTTACTTTTAACTAAATGAAATAAGAATAGTAGGCAATGAATTTATAGTTACATTTCTTGTTGAATACGCTTACTTGAATTCGATAATAGTTTCCGTTAATAGTTTCATTATTCTCCTGCAACCAATCAAGAAAGGTGCGAACTACATTTAGAGAAACGTTATAGATGGTAATTTTAAATAATAGTACAATACCCTAAGTACCTGCTTGAAATGTTAAAAAAACGTAATTTTAGAATAAAATTCAAATAATTTAATTGTAACAGTACCTACCTATTTATTTTTAAATGTTTTCAATTCAAGATTAAACGGGAATATATTATTTTTCTCTAGTCCGTCACTGTGTTCAAAATTGTAGTCGGTTTACCCAAGAACGCTTCACAGGAAACTACGTGGACTTTTTTGTGCAAACGAAATGAACCAAAAGGCAGATTATCTGGAAAACTCATTCATAAAAATCAGTAATTGTTAGAATACATTCGGTACCATTCTTTGCATACTACAGGTGTATTCAAAAAATAGTTAGATAAAGATATAGAACTGCAATTAGTACATGACTTAATGGTTATATGTATGTAATGTATTTTTTTTGTTTATAGTATATACAAATAATTTATGCATTTGTATATATACTAAGTGATAATAACTTTATGACAATCATTTTTGAATACATGATATTTTATGACAGTGAACTGTCAAAATGATAATGGAGCGGTTAGAATTCAACAACAAAAAGTACTCACCCTCTACGGGGACTATAGTCATTAACTTGATGTGATATTGTTCTAATACTAGTGAGATGAGAGATTTTCCCCCGAAGATCGTTTTTTATGCTATCAGTACTTGGTGACAAAGTGCCGCTAGAGTGAAGGAGGAATGGGTCAATTTTGCAATCGTTTGCCTATAATGTACCCCAGATTTCAATGTAAGACACATCCGGACTTTGCCCAAAATAATCCAGCGCAACTCTATCTACATGCGGTAGCATTGTCTTGCTGAAACAATGGATTGTAAAGGGCCCTAGTACAGGACAGAATATGCGTTTCAATGATGTCTTGGATGTAGCTCCTTATTGCATATTTCCTATGATACCTTCTAGATTTAACAACGCACTCTCTGAAGAAAGCATATTCTGTTTACGAGAACCTACGATAGAAATCAGTAAAAGGAGCTCCTATGAGGTTACCACTTTCGCCAATAATAGCAAACCTCTTTGTGGTGAACCTTGAGGAGTTGGCATTAAGAAGAGCCTAGTTTATGGTTACGATATGTGGATTTCACTTCAATACATTTTTAGATCACCTTAATGGTATTCATCACCAAACAAAATTTACCATGGAGGTTGAAGCCAATAATCAATTGCCATTCCTCGATGTTTTGATAAATAGGAAAGAAGATGGAACCCTTGGTCATACAGTATACAGAAAAGCAGCTCACACCAACAGATACCTTCATGCTATTTCTTATCACTACCCAGCCTAACTGCAAGCCGTCTTCAAGATTTTAGTAATTATCACACAGACTAAATGATCACGATAACATTAAACAGGAAAAGGTCAGTTTAACAGCAGCTCTGAAACAAAACGGATTTACAGATCTAAAGATACAAAGAGCCCTAAAGGCAAAACCGAGACCAAAAATTCTACGTCTGCACAGTACTGATATTATTTTGAATAAACAGAAAAATCAGTGCGGTCAATTGAAATATTTAGCAATTGGTAATGACATAACTAAGATAATTTATTGTAATCTGATATATACAGGGTAACATAAAGAGTTCTAGACAATATTGTTACGAAATTTACCCAAAGCCGACCCTGTTTCATTTCAGTACGACAACAAACGCTTTGAGATAAAAAAAACGGTTCTCGAAACGACTCGGCAGCGGAAGGAGTGATGATTGATTTTACGAGAATTTTCTATGCTGGCTTATAAAGGAAGCAGCTACGATGGAGAGTTCAGTCATACCGCGACGACTATATGGGAATATTATTGTGATATTTGAATCAGCTGTTTTAATGCAAATAAAGATCTAGAAAAGTGAAAGTGAATATTAGTTTTATAATTTTAAATTGAACCCACGCACTATATTGAAATTTGGTGTCAGAAGTGGGATTAAGTGCAGTTAAAATCCTAATTTGATTTATGGAAACCCGTAGTATGGACGAAACTACCAAAAAAATAGTCCAGCAGGTTACAGAGGGACTGGACGAAAAAATTGCACAGATTCTAGAAAAACGTGACAAGAAGGAAAAACAACATCAAAAAGAAATTCAACAAAGGTTAGTAAAATCTTTTGATGAAAAACGTAAAATAGAATTACAAGGGGATAAACTGTTCATCCTGTTCCTGCACCTCTTTCACTTATTTTTCTTAACAATAGGAAAGAAATTGATGGGGGCAACAATCAAAATCTTATATTGTTTAATCGAACAACAAAATTTAGTTTCCACGATGAAAAGTGAACAACATAATTTAATTGAAGGATAATTCTCGAAATTTGTAGAAAAACAAGATCAAACTGAATTAAAACGACAAAATGAATTTAAGATATTTGAAGAAAAACAAGGCAAAACGGAAGAAAAAAGACAATTGCAATTTGAACAATTAATGCAAATAGTATCGCAAGTTAATGAAAAAGTTAATGAAAGAATGCAAATAGTTGAATCAGATATAAAAGAAATAAACGACGACATAAGGATCCTAAAAAGTAATGTGGAGACTCTTGAAGTCAAAGTAGATGACATCGATTCCGTCCAGAACCAGGTGAAATTTGAAATAAGTGCTATCCAAAGCCAGGTAAAAGCTGAAATCAGTTCAATTAAAGACGCAGTACACAGTGAAGTACAAGATAAAGTGGAAGCAGCAATTAAAAAATTGCAACAAGATTTGCAGAGAGGGAAATACCAGCACACCGTGAGTACCAAAGGTTCCTTTAGTAAACCACCCACATTCGACGGCAGTTCATCTTGGCCCATGTATAAACGGCAATTTGAGGCCGTGGCTACAGCTAATCGATGGGATAATCAAGAAAAGTCTACTTCTCTGGTAATTTCGTTAAGAGGTCCGGTCCTAGAACTCCTCCATTCCAGTCGATGAACAAGGCAATTTCGACAAGATTATCGCCATCCTAGACAAACGATATGACAATCAATCCTTGAGCCAGGTATACCAAGTCCAACTGAGTGGAAAAACGCAAAAATCCGGTGAAAGCCTCCAAGAATTCGAAGCATAGATTAGACGGTTAGTTCACTTGTCCTACCCAGACCTGCCAGAGGAAACGAAAGACCAGTTGGCAACACAGAGTTTCATAAACGGCATCAGAGATGTGAAAGTACAACGAAACCTAAGACTAAGTGGCGTCAAGAAAAGTAATGAAGCTCTACTTCGGGCTTTGGAAGTAGAGGCCGTCATGAACATGTCCAAACCAAGGGTCCGAGCAGTTTCCTTTAACCAGGAAGAGTCAGAATCACCATTTCAAGCGCTGCTGGTTGGTCTGAACAAAATATTAGAACGGTCACAAAGAACTGGCACCAGAGGGGCATGTTACCGCTGCGGACGGACAGGACACTTCCAACGTGATTGTCGAGTGAGGCTACCCGAACGATCACCGACCAGGGGTAACCAACAGAACAGCCACATGTCCAGGGACCGTCAGCCAGTCAGCATAAGGGGGCGAATGCTGACTGACCCTCCACCAGCCCCCAAAACGTTATCCATCCGGGAATTTTGCCGAGATAGCGGCAGCCTAGTCATCAGAGGCACCATCAATGGGCGAGCAGTTACCATCACCCTCGATACCGGCGTCGCTGTGTCCATTGCCAAGTCCAGGGTTTTGAGAGCATCAGCAATTCGGCCAGTTACCAATAACATCCAGCTCAGAACAGTCACCGGCGAGTCCATGTCAATACAGGGTGAGGCAGATGTCGTGCTACAGATAGGGGACAACATGATCCGGCATAGGGTCCTGGTAGCTAATATTGAGGACGATTTTATACTGGGAATGGACCTAATTAGCCAACATGGATTTATGTTCGATCCGAGATATGATGTTCTTCGGTTCCTAAATGAGGAATTTGTATTGACACGGCCCGTCAACAGTTCAGTCACCTCCATAAAAATTGTGGCAAAGTCTTCAGCTAGAATTCCCGGTCGAACGGAACAGATTATTCATGGGCAGCTAGACAGCAATCCTGGGAGCTGCGTTGGAATGGTGGAGCCCGTACACTCAGCTCATGACTACTTGGTTGGACGGGCTATAGTTAAAACCGGACGAGATATACCAATCAGAGTCCTGAATTTGTCCAACAACGACATCAGAATTACCAATGGTCAAGAGATAGCTTGTTTCGAGCCAGTAGAGACCATCATCAATTGCGAAGAAGAGTACCAGACGTCGGTGAAGGAGACAGGGCCCTACAACAGTTTGCTGACCATTTGACACACTTGACACCAGAGAACCAGAAGAAAGCCAAGCAATTTATCACAAAACCTGGCAAATTTTTAACAGTAAAAATGGAACTACCGGTCGCACCAACATCATCCAGCATCGAATAGATACCGGAAAGGCTCAACCCATCAGAATACCACCTAGACGACTACCATTGGGGCAACAACAGGCAGTCGAGGAAAACATCGAGTCCATGTTACAAAATGGAGTTATTGAACCATCCATCAATCCATGGTCTGCTCCCGTCGTGCTAGTTAAAAAGAAGAATAGAACCACCCGATTTTGGGTGGATTACAGAAAGCTGAATGATGTCACGAAGAAAGACAGCTATCCACTACTTCGAATTGATGACACTCTGACCACAACAGCAGGCTCCCGTTGGTTCTCCACACTAGACCTAAAAAGTGGATATTGGCAGGTTGGTTTACACGCAAACGACAGAGAGAAGACAGCGTTCTCCACCAGTAAAGGGCTGTTTCAGTTCACGGTGATGCCCTTTGGGTTATGTAAAGCACCCGCTACATTTGAGAGGCTAATGGAGTACGTACTGAGCGGGTTAACATTGAGGACGTGCTTAGTATACCTCGACGACATTCTAGTCTTGGGTCAGACATTCGACGACCATCTGAAGAACCTGGACGAAGTATTCTCTAGAATTAATAATGCCAACCTGAGACTCAATCCGAAGAAGTGTTCCTTGTTCCAAAAAGAAGTAGAGTTTTTGGGTCACGTAGTGTCCGAGTCAGGAATCTGCACCAACGAAGACAAGATAGAAGCCATCCGTGATTGGCCAGTTCCAAGAGACAAACATGAACTCCGAAGCTTCTTGGGCCTCTGTTCATACTACCGGCGTTTTGTTGAGGGATTTGCCACCATCGCCGCCCCTCTACATCGGCAGACCACTGAGAAAGAGACCTTCCATTGGAATCAGAATTGCGAAACATCATTCAGGCGACTGAAGGCAGCACTATGTTCCAGCCCAAATCTAGCCTTTCCTACACAGTCCGGCAAGTTCATCTTAGACACCGACGCCAGCAACACAGGCTTGGGGGCCGTCCTATCCCAGGTGCAAGATTGTGAAGAGAGAGTGATCGAGTATTACAGCCGTGGATTCTCGAAACCGGAAAGAAATTATTGCGTCACCAGAAAAGAACTTCTTGCAATAATAAGGGCTGTAGACCATTTCCACAAATACCTCTATGGTCGTCATTTCTTAATCCGAACAGATCATGCCACACTCAAATGGCTGCTGGACATGAAGACACCGGAAAGACAACTGGCCAGATGGATGGAGAAATTACAGCAATACGACTTCAAGGTGGAACACCGTGCCGGCCGTTTGCACAATAATGCCGATGCCCTATCCAGAAGACCCTGTAGAGCGGAATGCGGACATTGTCTGAAGACGGAACAGCGAGAGGGTATCTCCATCAGGCAGATCCGTATGCAGGCCAATGAAGACTGGACAACGGAACAGTGCATCCAGGACCAAATGGCTGATCCAGACATCGAACCAATCTTGTCACTCAAAACGAGAGGGGCACCCAGGCCACGATGGGACGAGGTAGCTAGATACTCCGGCGTGCTGAAGTCGTTATGGGCTCAATGGGACTCTCTAAGAGTAGACAATGGAGTGCTCAAGCGAGTTTGGGAAAGCGCTGATGGACGAGAAACCAAGTCCCAACTGGTAGTTCCCAAGAAAAAGGTACCAGCCATCCTGACCGAAGTTCATGATGGAATTACCGGATGCCACCTGGGCATGAATAAAACCCTTGACAAAGTTCGCCAGCGGTACTACTGGGTGAATTACTTCGAAGACGTCAGAGCTTGGTGCCGCAAATGTGCCATCTGTGCATCCAGTAAGGGCCCGAAGACCCGTACCAAGGGCAGAATGCATCAGTACAATGTGGGCGTCCCATTTGAGAGAATTGCCATCGATGTCGCCGGTCCGTTTCCCGAGTCTGAGAGGGGGAACAAATACATTCTGGTCGCAATGGATTACTTCAGCAAATGGCCTGAGGCATATGCGATACCCAACCAACAGGCAACCACGGTAGCGACGGTGCTAGTAGAACAACTATTCAGCAGGTTTGGCGTCCCGATGGAACTACATTCAGGCCAGGGGCGTAACTTCGAATCGAATGTATTCCAGAAGGTCTGCACGATGTTGGGGATCAGGAAAACGAGAACAACACCATTACACCCACAGTCAGACGGAATGGCGGAAAGATTCAACAGGACCTTGGAACAACACCTATCCAAGGTCGTCAGCAATAACCAGCGTGATTGGGATGAGCATATTCCCTTATTCCTGTTGGCATATCGCTCTGCCAACATAATAGTACAGGCCTGACCCCAGCCAGGGTCCTATTCGGAAAGGAGCTGCGATTACCCTGCGATTTGGCATTTGGCTCCCCCGAAGAACCTCCCCAAGACATCGACGATTATGCCGACCAGCTCCGACATAACATGCTGGCAATACACGAATTAGCCCGAACGCAGATGTTGGCCACCAGTGACCGGATGAATACGCGATACGACCTCCAGGCCAATTCAGTCGGGTTCCAGGAGAGGGACAAAGTCTGGCTGTACAATCCCCAACGGAGCAAGGGTAAATCCCCAAAGCTTACACCCGCCTGGGATGGTCCATACGAGGTGGTCAAGAGGCTGAATGACGTCGTCTACCGGATCCGTCGAAACCCCAAGGCTAAATTGATGGTGGTTCATTTAGATCGACTCGCTCCCTACCATGGAGAGGATGTTTCTGATCGGGACGATCAGAATTAAAGGGGGGCAGTGTTACGAAATTTACCCAAAGCCGACCCTGTTTCATTTCAGTACGACAACAAACGCTTTGAGATAAATAAAACGGTTCTCGAAACGACTCGGCAGCGGAAGGAGTGATGATTGATTTTACGAGAATTTTATATGCTGGCTTATAAAGGAAGCAGCTACGATGGAGAGTTCAGTTATACCGCGACGACTAGTGTATATGGGAATATTATTGTGATATTTCAATCAGCTGTTTTAAATGTAAATAAAGATCTAGAAAAGTGAAAGTGAATATTAGTTTTATAATTTTATATTGAACCCACGGGACTATATTGCAATATTATATAATAGCTCTCCTTTAGGGCGAATCTCGCCTAGGATTCACCAATAATGCTATAAAATATTTCAAATGTTTTAGTGATCCCGTTAAAGAAGTAAAGGAAACCTAATAAAAATCTTATCAACTACCCGGTATAGTGTTGTTCAAAAGAAGATGATTTTTTTATGTAAATTATTTGCAACCTGGAAAGACTGAATTCTTCGAAAGTATAAGTTGACACAGAAAACAACTAATGTTAAACAACACAGTTTGCAACCACGTTGTCATGTTCATTTAGTAAACCAGACTTGGTTGTATTTGGTTTCTTTACATACATCTTAATTGACAATCCGATGTGTACATCTGGATTTTGCTTATTTACTAGTAGTTTGTTTTCCCTTTTATCTCGTTGTTTATACTTCATGTTTTGCAAGAAAGTTCATACTTCGTTCTTTAGGTTTCATGGAGGAAGAACTGCTTTAAAAAGCCCAAATTAGCAAAAATCTGTTAGATAAAAATTTCTGACTTTATTTCCGCTACCACAAGGTTTTATTCCAAGTCAAATTTTTCAAATAACATATATATGACAGTTCTGATTTTCTTATTTTTGATATACCTTAAGTTGGTGAATCTGTATAAAACGGGAATTTGATTTTTTTTTGTGGAGATATGCTATCTCACGGTGTTCATGAATGATTGCCAGGTTTTGGGCGTTAGTATTTTGATCTTTGTTTGTTCGAGAAGCTACACCGATCATTTACTATTGACTTTTGAATTATGCAACATATGTAAGTTGTCCGGATGTCCAATTTTTTACTGAAATATGTATTTCTTTTTTATATTTCTGCAGTTTTTAATTTCTCAACTTTTATGTTACAACTTGGCTGTGGAAGGATGGTTTCATATAAAATGAGATTTTCCAATTTGAAGATAAATCAAGTGTAAATAATGAATGCATGTGTTACGTTGTGTAGCCTATACTACTATATTCAAGATGTAATACAATTACCGAGAAAACGATCGGAACTTTGATATATATTTTCTGGATTCTAAGGTGATATAAATCATGAAAAATGGTCGATATCTCTTAAAAGATCTTTCAATTTTGTTACGTATTCAAAATGCGAATCTCCAGTTAAAAAATCGCTTTTGATCGTAAACAGTCAGTTTACTTTGGCTAGAATATCTTTAGCATTGAAGATCCAGAGTGTTACACTCTTGCCCAAATATTCCGTCCTGTTTATTTAACATCAATAGGAATTTTCAATTTACATAACCAACCTCCGAGTTTCAGAAGTTGATAGGTCTCGGTAAATACAAGCGAGCAACAAAGATTTTCGATTACACTTCATACAGAATTGCTCGATAAATTCTTAATTGAGCTGTTTTGTTTTCTTAATAACGTTGCCGTTTGGGTACATTTAAAAGATGGTTATGTCTTTCTACAAATAATAGTAGAAGTAGAATAAAAAGTGTCTTCAGGAAAACCAAACCCCCTGAAATTTTGGATTTTTTGGTTTCAAGATTCAATTTTAACCAATTAATCATGTTTTTTTATAAGAATAAATTTTATATTTATACAATTTTATATATCCTGGAAATACATGAACAAAAATATATATAGTCCTAATCAATACATCACCAATCAAAAAAGTTATCCCCCCCGGGTTCACGGGGGGGGGATAACCCGAAAAAAAAATTTTGGCTGCGGCCTTGATGATCAACCAGTATTCCTCTATATAAATAGTGTTTTGTATATTATGTGTTACTTATATGAGTTTGGACTACATGGGCGGATCCAAGAGGGGCGATAGAGGCGATCGCCCCCACCGAGAGCCTCAAAATTAGTAAATTTAATATTACAACGAGGTAATCCCAACTCCTAGAGCATTGAAGAAGGTACTTCTATAGGTTGAAACCTCATAACGACTATGTCTAATGTCATAACCCAAGAAATCTGGGTTTAATATTTTATTTATATAAATTTAGTATAGGATCGCCCCCCCCCCTGAGGCATGAAATCCTCACCCCACGAAGCACGTGGCTATATCCGCCATCGGTTTGGTGACGTTCCAACTCCAACTTCCAGAGTTGGAGTCGTTATCAATCACTGTTTGTATTAGTTTTGCCTCATTTTTTCAGTATCACAAAACATTGTGCATCTTAGCGAAAATTTCCCCTCCCCCATGAGATACTGGCCTGGGTACGCCTATGCTATATCTATATCCATATTTGAACCCGGAATTTCTAACTTCTCATTTTACAGAGAATGGCATTCATTTCAAAAGACTGTTGTAGTTTCTAGTGTCTTTAAATATTAATAGTTATTTCTGCGTAATATATGAAGGTCCGCTGTGCAATGGAAGAACTTGAAACAAACAACAAAACTTGTTTTTGTCCACAATTAATTGCCAATTTCCCATATCGCATATCAAAATATCATTCCTGGCAATATTCCATAGTCATGTCAAAGAAAATTAGGGATGGTATTCAAAACATCCAAACGCTCTTATTTGAAATCAAATACCGTATGTTCTAAAGCACTTTATGAATTTTACAGTTTCAAGCACACATATATTTCGTTTGTATGTTTCATCCATTAATGATACGCAAACTTTTTCATAAAAAGTGTATTTGTTTGAGCTTTAATATTTATTCCGTATAAACTGATTATTCTAGTAGGTATTTAATAAAATATTCGAAATTTCCAACATTACTTGTCGGGTTTTCCATAACAAAGCCTCAATTCATTAACTCAGTTTCATATTTTAATCGTGCAATACGTTGAAATTAATATTCTCTAATAAAATACCAGAACTTGTTCAAGTATCTGCTTTGTAATTCAGAGCTCCCACATTACGCATACTCATATTAATAAATTAATAACCAGAAATCAATGAATATTTCTGGTATATTAAAAAGTATCGGCTGTGTAAATATTTTTCCAATACTGACAAACAACGTACCTTATTATTTATTAATTTAGTAATACGTATGTGGTCTAATAAAACAGGGTCATATGTTTCCAACAACTTATTTAATACAGTATAATTTTACTGTTAAAACTATCAACAAAACGTCTTCTTGAAAACGTAAAGTGTGACATCCTAAGTTGTTATTTTGCAAACTAGAATTTAGACATATGCCTATTTATCATGCGCTGTTAAAATAGTTTTAATTAAATCGAATTATCATGTTATATACTCAGCGACAGATATGAGAAAAACACTTCTGTAACAGTTTAAAGGTTTTTTTAAATAATGTTATCGGAAGCTGAAAGAAAATATTGATCATACAAACAGTAAAATATTTAAAATTTTCTAAAAAATAGACAATTTTTTTATAAATCATGCGATACATAGATGTTTGCAGTTTAAAAAAACATAAAATATAAAAATTTAGATATTTATAACAAATTGTTTATTAAATAAATTAGTTAATTGTTAATAAAAAATATTTTGTCTTAGGAATATGAATGGACAATAGAAATATTGATTTTTACAAAAAAAGGATTCGTTAATATTAATAATAAATGACGAAATTAGTTAATTACCAAATGCATTTTTAAGTAATAACTTTTTTTTAAAGAAACCTTTTTTTTTAAATCATTATTTTTTTGATCCTTCGAATCATGAATAAACATTAGAAACAATAGAAGTTATTATTTTCAAGTGTCGCTTACTGAAATATTTATTGTTATTGTTCATTTTTCAAAGCAGTAGATTGTTGATAAATAAATGGAAAATTAAAATTTATCAATTTTTCCAACAGGAATCTATTTTGTCTCCTTTTTAGGACAACTACACGAAGCAAAAAAAATTAATGTTTTTAGTTTACTAATTACTAAGGTTTTTATGTGAATTTCCCATTTCAAAATTGTTGTTAATTAATAAATACATAAAAAATGGAAAAATTCCGGCCTGGACAGGAATGGGTAATTTTTTCGGAATCCATCTTAAAAATGCGGTACTTCAATTAAAAAACCACTCCCGTTGGAAAAGATCATTTCTATTATTGTAATATCATTTCCTGTCCAAACTGGAAATCTAAAGTGGGCCATTTGATGACTCACCTTACAACTCGTAACTGACACGTTTTTTAACCGACTTCCAAAAAGGAGGAGGTTATCAATTCGTCGCGTTTTTTTTTTGTATGTATGTTACCTGATTTCTTCAGGTCAGTAAAGTTAGCACCGCCATTTTACAGAAACTCAAATTAAAACATATGGGAATTACGAGCTATTTAGGAGCTCTTGATTTTTACCTAAATTGATTTTTGAGCTCAATATCTACTATGGAAAAAGTGCAAAAAACTATTTTTATGTAAAGTTAGCACCGCCATCTCAGAAAAACAAACAAAAAAATTTGTGAGGCGTCTTAGGAGCTATTTACGAGCTTTTAATTGACTTATTTAACGTCAACCCCTAAATTTGTGTAAGGGGCGAAAACTACCCCCGAAAATATTGAATTTTAATTTTAAATTTAAAATCTATTAAAATTATCTACCTTAAAATGTCTAAGGGGTGAAAACAACCCCCCAAGTATGCAGTTTTTTCGAATTTTATGATTATTAAATTTTGAAAAATACCAGCATGATCTACGATTTACGAGCTTTCCAACGGTATATTACACGACAACATTCAAATTACTGGAAGGGGTTCAAACCACCCCCAAATTATGCAGTTTTTTCAAATTTTATGATTTATAAATTTTCAAAAATACCAGCATGATCTACAATTTACGAGTTTTCCAACGGTATATTACACGACTACATTCAAATTACTGGAAGGGGTGCAAACCACCCTCCAATTATGCAGTTTTTTCAAATTTTATGATTTACAAATTTTAAAAAATACCAGCATGATCTACGATTTACGAACTTTCCAACGGTATATTACACGACAACATTCAAATTACTGGAAGCGATGCAAACCACCCCCCAATTATGCAGTTTTTTCAAATTTTATGATTTATAAATTTTGAAAAATACCAGCATGATCTACGATTTACGAGCTTTCCAACGGTATATTACACTACAATATTCAAATTACTGGAAGGGGTGCAGACCACCCCCCAATTATGCAGTTTTTTCAAATTTTATGATTTATAAATTTTGAAAAACACCAGCATGATCTACGATTTACGAGCTTTACACAACAACATTCAAATTACTGGAAGGGGTGCAAACCACCCCCCCCCCCCCCCAATTATGCAGTTTTTTCCAATTTTATGATTTATAAATTTTGAAAAATACCAGCATGATCTACGATTTACGAGCTTTCCAACGGTATATAACACGACAACATTCAAATTACTGGAAGGGGTGCAAACCACCCCCCAATTATGCAGTTTTTTCAAATTTTATGATTTATAAATTTTGAAAAATACCAGCGTGATCTACGATTTATGAGCTTTCCAACGGTATATTACACGACAACATTCAAATTACTGGAAGGGGTGCAAACGACCCCCCAATTATGCAGTTTTTTCAAATTTTACGATTTATAAATTTTGAAAAATACCAGCATGATCTACGATTTACGAGCTTTCCAACGGTATATTACACTACAATATTCAAATTACTGGAAGGGGTGCAGACCACCCCCCAATTATGCAGTTTTTTCAAATTTTATGATTTATAAATTTTGAAAAACACCAGCATGATCTACGATTTACGAGCTTTACACAACAACATTCAAATTACTGGAAGGGGTGCAAACCACCCCCCCCCCCCAATTATGCAGTTTTTTCCAATTTTATGATTTATAAATTTTGAAAAATACCAGCATGATCTACGATTTACGAGCTTTCCAACGGTATATAACACGACAACATTCAAATTACTGGAAGGGGTGCAAACCACCCTTCAATTATGCAGTTTTTTCAAATTTTATGATTTATAAATTTTGAAAAATACCAGCATGATCTACGATTTACGAGCTTTCCAACGATATATTACACAACAACATTCAAATTACTGGAAGGGGTGCAAACCACCCCCCCAATTATGCAGTTTTTTCCAATTTTATGATTTATAAATTTTGAAAAATACCATCATGATCTACGATTTACGAGCTTTCCAACGGTATATAACACGACAACATTGAAATTACTGGAAGGGGTGCAAACCACCCCGCAATTATGCAGTTTTTTCAAATTTTATGATTTATAAATTTTGAAAAATACCAGCATGATCTACGATTTACGAACTTTCCAACGGTATATTACATGACTACATTCAAATTACTGGAATGGGTGCAAACCACCCCCAATTGTGCGTTTTTTTTTCAAATTATAATAAGATTGTAAGTTCCTATACTTAAGAAAAAAACAAGAACTTGATCCTCAAGGAAACTAAATTTTTTCAGTGCTGGATTAACTCACAAAATATTGTTTCACAATTAATTCATTCATTATGCGGTTTGTACACCAGTAATGTAGTTTTGAAAATAAGGATACTCAGTAATGAAAAAGATATTACCATCTTATTAGTCCATCCCCAATATTTTTGCATAATTATTTTAGTCCATTTTCAAATATTTACATTTAGAACGTTTTTTTTGGCCTATTAAAGAATTTTCATTTTAGATTTTGATGAAACATTCGAAAAAGCCTTCTTGCCGCTGTTTGTAATGGCCTTTTCTGTAGCATGAAAAAGTAAATTTGAATACACTGATTATGTGAATATATTGAAAACAGTTCTCCGATAATTGTTATCTAATATTTGATTGGTGTCACTGGTTCTACTCGAGGCAATATATTTTATTAAAGCAGTAAAAAATTCGTAATGTGGTATTTTCTATTGCAGGGGTTACTTAAATTCTTGAATCAGATAAGTAATATACGCCACTCTGTACTCATCCTTTACGTTGAAACTCATATATAATATACTTCATTATACAATTAATCGCTATCATTTGATTTAAGAACATTTGTTTTTCTCTGAAATTCTCTCAATAAGTAGGTATATTGAAGTAGTTATTTATATATTTATTATCAATAAACATTTTAACAAAAAAAATCTAATATATTTTATGACATTAACCAGTAATTTCAAATGTGAAATCGTCCATCTATGGAAATTTTACTGAGTTATTAATTACAGGTAGGAATATTGACACCTAGATGGCGAGACAACACATTTGTTTAATTCTTTGATCTTTTATGTCTTCCTATTTGTATTTTTGGTTTGCTATGTATAATTTGATTATTGTGGGTACAAAAATAATAGTTGAAAGAATAATAAGGAAATACATTGCCCTCTCAGATACCAAACTCCTGTTTTATATTTCTTGTATAGATTATAGATTCAGCCCATTTTCAAATGGTAAAGGTTAGACAAAAATAAGAATATTATTTGACTTATATTTTCTTAACGTTGTTATGACTCGTTTGGCGGAGGTTGGTTGAAAAATGCCGACTGGAATTAATCTGTGCATTTCGTAATACATAAAAATATTGCTATTTCTATTTGAAACAACCGTTTTAATATGTTAATTAGAAACAAAAAACTTGAGGTAATTATTAAAACTTTGATTTTGAAGAAGAAGCGAGTTGAATACAAAACCAGAAGCAACGGTAACAACACGTGGTCCATAAAGATGGTTACAATTTTTCATTAGATTCAATACTTAATTAAAATATCATAATTCATAATACAATTATTTATCCGAACAATGTCTACCAACAGTAGTCGTTTTTTAACATATTGTTGGAAAGCTTATACATCGTAGATAATTACACCTTACAACATTTCCAAGTTTTTAAATCACAATTTGTAAAATCTAGATTTCTAAACCTTTGCCGTAGTGAGGTTAATATTTAATATTTTCATCCATTTCAAAACTCTGACAGTTTGAAATAATTAGTCATTTAGATAGTTACTTGCACCTTTCAGGTGATTTTGAAGTGGTCCTCCAATGTATCATTGAAGAGGTTCTACATCATAATTTATGTTGCTAGTTTTCTGAATTTAAGAACTACAAATTTGGAAAAAAATGCATAATTTGGGGGTTGTTTGCATTCGTTACAATAATTTGAAAGTAAGTGTTATATATCCTTGAAGAGCTTCTAAATCGTAGATTAGGCTGTCAGTTTTGAAAATGAACAAAATCACATAATATAGACATACTGGGAAATTAAGGGGGTTGTTTGCACCCATTCCAAAAATTTTAATGTAGTATTTTAAAGCTCGTAAATCTTTGATCATGCTGATATTTTTCAAAATTTTTAAATCATAAAACTGCATAATTGGGGGGTGGTTTGCACCCCTTCGAGTAATTTGAATGTAGTCGTGTAATATACTGTTGCAAAGCTCGTAAATCGTAGATCATGTTGGTATTCTTCAAAATTTAAATATCATAAAATTTGAAAGCACTGCATAATTGGGGGGAGGGGTGGCTTGCATCACTTCCAAAATCTTGAATGCAAACGTATAATATCCCGTTGAAAAGCTCGTAAATTTTAGATGAGGCCGGCAGTTTTTGAAATGAAAAAATTACATAATTTGGAATAACTGGTAAATTTAGTGGGTTGTTTGAACCTCTCCCAGTAATTTGAATGTGGTCGTGTACCATACCGCTGGAAAGCTCGTAAATCGTAGATTATGCTGGTATTTTTTTTAAATTTAAAAATCATAAAATTTGAAAAAAACTGCATAATTGGAGGGTGGTTTGCACCCCTTCCAGTAATTTGAATGTTGTCATGTAATATACCGTTGGAAAGTTCGTAAATCGTAGATCATGCTGGTATTTTTTAAAATTAATAAATCATAAAATTTGAAAAAACTGCATAATTGGGGGGTGGTTTGCATCCCTTCCAGTAATTTGAATGTTGTCGTGTAATATACCGTTGGAAAGCTCGTAAATCGTAGATCATGCTGGTATTTTTGAAAATTTATAAATCATAAAATTTGAAAAAACTGCATAATTTGGGGGTGGTTTGCACCCCTTCCAGTAATTTGAATGTTGTCATGTAATATACTGTTGGAAAGCTCGTAAATCGTAGATCATACTGGTATTGGGGGGTTGTTTTCACCCCTTAGACATTTTTAGATGTTTATGTGCATTACACCAGGAAAGAGCTCGTAAATCGTAGATAATTTTAATAGATTTTAAAATTAAAATTAAAATTCAATATTTTTTCGGGGGTGGTTTTTGCCCCTTAGACAAATTTAGGGCTTGACGTTGAATACGTCAATTAAAAGCTCGTAAATAGCTCCTAATTTTAGACGCCTCACAAAATTTTTCTGAGATAGTTTTTTGCACTTTTTCCATAGTAAATATTGAGCTCAAAAATCAATTTTGGTAAAAATCAAGAGCTCCTAAATAGCTCGTAATTCCCATATGTTTTAATTTGAGTTTCTGTAAAATGGCGGTGCTAACTTTACTGACCTGATTTCTTCTCCTGTGGTGAACCGTTTTGTATAAATATGGTCTTGTTTAATAGAGTATATATCCGGATTGGTGAAACTTCAAATTTTGAAAAAGAATTCTATTGGTAAAGTGATGAAATTTGTGAATGAACACATGCGTGTATGGAAATCGACCAATATCCCTAACATATCGGTCGATTTTTCGAAAACTCCTTATGGATGTGTATAGTTTTTTAACGTTTAATCCATTAAGGAAGATCCCTAGGTGATCTCATATACTTTTCTGCGACATGAAACTTGCAATTTTGCAGAAAATCGCTGAAAATTCCAAAATTCTTATCAAAAATTTCATCGAAATGACATAGCGGACATTTCCTCATAAATATTTTAATTCCAACGTAATAGTGCGGGAATTTTAGGCACTGGAAGTTTTAATTGCGAATTTGTTTGTATACCAGGCAAATACCTATTTAAATGAAAATTTTTCCATTTTGCGAAGACGGTGGTTGTCACATTCTCCCTGCCTAATAAAAAATTCAGTGACAACACATGTCAAATTGTAAACTGCTCTTTGGTGCGTTTATACACAGGATGTTTAGTTATAGCAAACAAAATCACAAAGTAAAGTGATACAAGGAGTTGCATTTATATGATGATTGAAATATGGGTAAGGCCGTCTAGCCGTATATACAGGATGGTTGGAATATAGGGTGGAGTGGACGTTTGGTGGTATAAAAATGTTGGAAAATATGTGAAATTAAAATTATATAGGGTGATTAAAAAACTGTTATATGATATGGACGTAAACAAATCATATACAGGATGGTTGAAATATATGTTGAAGTTGAATTATATGTATATAGAGTTATTAAAAAAATATTTATTTTATAGCCTATAAGAAGTGTGGAGAGGAATTAATGTTACACAGGACGATAATATAAAATGTTAAAAATGAAATAATTTATGGGGTAGCCCACAAGGAGTTATATACTATAGTTGAAATATAGGACGGATTTGACTCCATAAATATGGGATGGATTCTACTCCGTCCTATAGTTTACAGAAGGCAGCAAACAAATTTATGCTTGTCCGTGGGCAGTCGTTTGTACAGGATGGTTGGTACATAGGGTGGAGTGCAATTATCTATAGTTATACAGAGTTGTCAAAAAAAGTTGAAAAAAGGTTACATGGCGTGGTCCATAAGGCATAAATATATTTTGGGCTTATTAAGTCAACGCGTACTAGTACATTTTGTTCGTAAACATTTACCTGTCAATTTAAATGAAAATGTATCATTGCGTAATGTTGAGGCTTCGATGTTACCTGGTCCTGTCTATTAAGGTTATACAAACAAAATAAAAAATAAAGAATGAAAACTACGTGAGTTAAAAAAACTAAAAAGTTGAAAATAAAACATTTAAAAATATAAATAACCGACTTCAACCTATAACTAAAAAGCTAAAAATAATTGGAACAAAATACAACTCTAGCAAATAAATAACACATTCAATGTTGTTATGTACCTATCCAGTAAAAAATGTAAACATTAAAAGGTGCTCATTCTGTACAAATTAATTACCTACCAATCTAGTATATTTTTGAAGTCGGTGCCAAGCAACAATATTGAATGTGTTATTTATTTGCTAGAGTTGTATTTTGTTACAATTATTTTTAGCTTTTTAGTTATAGGTTGAAGTCGGTTATATTTTTTAAAAAAAATGATTGATCCAAATAATAGAATCCACTCGAAATATTACTTTGTCTCAAGATAAATGCCCCACCTGGTATAACATAATGACTAGGAGCAACCGAAAGAAAATGAGGGTATTAAAAGATTAATGAAACAGACTAATATAGAGTAATAAATATTTAATTGCATTTGGATTGATAATAATACTACTTTCTAGGGTGCAACCAGTATACAAAATAGGATTATTCTTTTTGCACAATATTTTCTATATCAGTATTTTCTTTAAACAACTGTTTTCTACCTGAAATGGCTGTCTTTTGTGAAACGGAACCGACCTCTTCAAATACTTATCTAATGATTAGAATGACACTGCAATTGCAAAATAAGGACAAAACCAGAAGCATATTTCCCAAGACTTTGTACTTTTTTAAATATATGAAAGTCTTTTAGTTTGGGAACGAACAAAATGCAGAAAAATATAGTATCCCAAATCTATCACGATTTTAAATGTATTTAATATTAGTCTTGTCTCCAAGAGCCCTTTTGGTGATAGAGTTCACCGAAAATTATAATTTTGGTGTCAGCCGCATCGGATTGACGTCTAGAAACATTTTGAAAAAGTTGAAATGGCATCGATAAAAATTGCCATATTTATAAACAATATAGTGAAAAATACAGAGTGCGTCTGTTTTTTTGAAAAAATCTCAAAAACGATAAAAAATTTTTGAAATTGGAAAAAGTTCTGAAAAGGGGAGGAAATTTTATAATGAAAGTCCTTTATATTAATAATAAATGACAAAAAATAGTAATTAACAAATACACTTTTAAGCACTAAATTTTTTTTAATCTTATTATTTTCGAACGAGAATCTATTTTTTCCCTTCTTTAGAAGAAAAAAAGTTCAGCTTTTTAGTTTAATAACTACAAAGATTTTTATGTTAACTTTCCATTTCCAAAATGTTGTTAATTAACAAATGCATAAAACATGGAAACATTCAAATAAATTTTTTTTTGTGCGGATTATTATTTATTAACCCATTCCAAAGGTACGTAATTTTTTCCATTCCTTAGTATTCATATTTAATATTTTTTTTGTTTACCGTGTCAAAATGACGCGCCACACGTGAACCCTAGTTTTGGCAGTAACTTTAGGGCTGTGTTAAAATTATACAAACACAGTTTCGAGGCTTGTCGTTATAAAATTTTCTCCTCTTCTCAGATCTTTTTTCCAATTTCACAAATATTTTATCTTTTTGGAGATTTTTCAAAAAACGAAAGCACTATTTTTTTACTCTATTGTTTATAACTATTGTAACTTTCATCGGCGCCATTTCAATTTTTTCAAAAAATTTCTAGACGTCAATCCCAATCGAATGACACTAAAATTATAATTTTCGGTGAACTCTATCAGGATTTCACCAAAATGGCTCTTGTAGACTAGATTATATTAGAATTATGATAACCTTTTCGGCTTTCTGGACCTATCATCTGCACTATATATCCACGAGATTTCGGTTTTTCCTTTTCCTTGAGAATTTGTGCTTTTCTGTAATATGTCGGCAAGGAATCACGGACAAAACGGCTACACACCGGTATTTTCTCGAAAACGGGTGCTTACTGAATTCTACATTTAAAATGGCGAGTTTTTAATGCAGCGTTAATTCTGAATTTCAATTAATCTGGTAGTTAGTAGTTAGTTATATTGTATAAATAATAGGAAAAACATCAAACGTGTTTTTTTACTTGGGGAGGTTGAGGAACAGCGGTCTACGAGCCTTCATTCAATATTAATATAATAAAACAGAGAAATTTGTTTATATTAACGAGCTCATCTTTAGTTTATTTATTGGGGACAGTAATGTCCTATCTATCAAATGTACTAGTTATCGTGTCACTTCTAAACGACTTGACCATAGAGGTCAGATTTACACAACATATTTGTTTTGTCCAGAAGATGGTTCATAGGTACTCTGTTCGAATCTTAGCGATCTTGTAACTTTTGTATAGCTTGACCATATATGTCAGCCATCTCTTGCACTTTGACTTTATGAACAGAAATAACAATTCTCAGTTTATGAACAGAAATAACAATTCTCAGAATTATTTGGTGGGTACTACCAAACAAAAAGGAGCAAAGCATGAGCGGTGCCATCGCTGTATCAATCCTGGGACTTAATTATACAGGGTGTTCCTAAATTGGAGATACAAACGAAAAGGGGAGATTCCTTGAATAGTTTTAGGAAGAAAAAGTCCCATAAACATGGGTCCGCAAACGTTTCGTTTTCAAGATACAGGGTGTTAAAGTTTGAATTTTTTTCAAGTTTTTTTCTCATAGTATCTGCACTTCACAAGATATTTAAATGAAATTTGGCACAGATATTACAATTAAGAGTTTACACCTTGTGACATGCAAATTTCGATTGCAAATCTACAGGGTGATATTTTTTCGGGAACACTGTCCACTGTTGTCCTTCAGAACTTTTTTTTGGTGAGCCACTGGTACTTTCAAAAATTGTAAAGAAAAGCTTTGTTGTTATACCAAACTTTATGTTCTCTTGTAGTTTTGTCGTATCTACTACCGGTTTCGAGAATAAAAATTTGAATGATTCTCTTGAAATCCTCAGAAAATTCCGAATTGTCTTAGAAATGTAGTTACCTACCTAGTAGGTTGTGGTGAATGAATAAATTTATTGTTAGTTTTGACACATCAAATTAAACTCCTGTGTTTTGAAAATTAAAGATGGTTGCATTTTAATATCAAAACATGCCGAATTTTACGAATTCCGAAATGGCTGACATGCATTTCATGTGTGGTCTTGCAAATGGTAATTCAAGAGAAGCTAAGCGTCTTTACATGGAACGCTATCCCAATAGAGTGATGCCTGGTCATCGGATGTTCTCTAATATTCACAGGCGTCTTTCAGAAACTGTATCGTTTTCTGCGAAAAATATTAATGCAGGTAGACCACGAAGTGTGAGAACACTACGACTCGAAGAGGCAGTGCTGAACGAAATAGAAGAACATCCAGGAACCAGTACAAAAAAAATTAGTATTACCTTAAATACAAGTCATCAAGTTGTTTGGCGGATCTTGCGGGATTCTTTGCTCTATCCTTATCACATTCAGAGGGTGCAGGCGCTCTTGCCTCGAGATTGTCATCCAAGAATTTTTTTTGTCAGTGGTACCTCAGCAGACTATTGAACAATCCCCATTTTGATTGCCAAATCCTATTCACTGATGAAGCCTGTTTCTCAAGGACTTCAATCATAAATTTTCATAATGAACACATATGGGCTGAGGAGAATCCACATGAAATTGCAGAAGCTTATTTTCAAGAGGAATTTTCATTAAATGTGTGGGGTGGTAATATTGGCGATTATTTGATTGGTCCTTTCTTCTTGCCATGGCGACTTACTGGTCAATCATACAGACATTTTTTAGAGAACGATTTGCCCTTGTTACTGGATGATATACCTCTTATGATGCGACGTGAAATGTGGTTCATGCACGACGGTGCTCCTGTTCATTTTTCACTTTTGGCTAGGGAGTATTTGAACAAAAATTATGTAAACAGGTGGATTGGACGAGGTGGACATCAGCCATGGCCCGCCAGATCCCCAGATTTAAATAGTTTAGATTTCTTTCTATGGGCCATCTGAAATCTCTAGTGTACATAACGCCAGTGAATACCGCAGACGAACTGAGAAATCGTATAATAGGCGCGTTTGATACAATTAGGAATACCCCAGGAGTGTTTGAAAGAGTTCGATCGTCTATGAGAAGAAGAACAGAAGCTTGTATAAGGGTTGGGGGAGGACATTTTCAACAATTGCTGTAGTTTAGTTCCTTTGTTGTTATTTAGTTTTTTATTATGATTAATTTTTGAGTTGTACGTTTCTTGCAGTAATACATTTTTTTGATGATTATACCAGTTTATCGAATCTTTAAGAGTCATTGCTAGTTTAATAATTCAAAATTTTTTTCTCCAAATCGGTAGTAGATACGACAAAACTACAAGAGAATATAAAGTTTGCTATAACAACAAAGCTTTTCTTTACAATTCTTGAAAGTAAAAAAAAGTTCTGAAGGACAACAGTGGACAGTGTTCCCGAAAAAATATCACCCTGTAGATTTGCAATCGAAATTGGCATGTCACAAGGTGTAAACTCTTAATTGTAATATCTATGCCGAATTTCATTTGAATATCTTGTGAAGTGCAGATACTACGAGAAAAAAACTTGAAAAAAAATTCAAACTTTAACACTCTGTATCTTGAAAACGAAACGTTTGCGGAACCATGTTTATGGGACATTTTCTTCCTAAAACTATTAAGGAATCTCCCCTTTTCGTTTGTACCTCCAATTTAGGAACACCCTGTATAAGTAGAGGACAAATAATGACAACGTGATTAGTGCCGTACCTAGGGCGGTCTTAGCGGTGCCCAGGGATAGTGTGCATATGTTGAATATAGAAGTTTGTAGCTGGTGCATAAAAGGCTAGTTACAACACTGAAAGTGATTCACAATGACTGCAATCGTGGAGTAGCATCTCTGCACCTTATGTATATACAAGATACTTCTTGTACACAGGACGAATGCTTGGTCATATTTTATATGTAGACAATGTAACCCAATAATCGGGGTTTGCTAGAATCTGCTACCGTTATCAAGTGAAATGTGGATAATTTAAAATATAGGTCGTACATACATATACACGGAAAAAATCATTCGTTGTAGGTTATGTTTACTGGACCACGTAATACCTTACATAGGCCAATTGAGTTGCGTTTGGTGGATACAGCCGTTCGAAATAATGTGGCAACAAGGAAAGGGAGAGCTACAGCGATTGCTGGAACTTCTAAGCCATTCATAGCTATCCACTAAATTCACCACGATGACGAATGACAGTGGATGCTTAACATTTCTTGATCTGCAGTACCATAGGACTAAGACCTCAATCCAGGCAAAAGTTTACAGAAACCCTACAAATACAGGATTATTCCTCAGTTACATCTCCAACCATCCCATAGGAACAAAAGCTGGGTCTCAAATACCCTTATCAACAGACCCAAAGGTATTTCAAAAGTTTTGGAGGGTTACGGAGCACTATATAGCTACTCAAAACAAAAATGTAAACGAAGTTTGGGTTGTTTAGTCATGCCTTGACCGAACACCAACATTATTATCTTTCAGCTAGATACTTAGGTTAATCCCGATATAAGTTTGTCCTTGTCTATCTACCATCTATAAACCTGGTAACGTTGACCTTTTTTGTTGAGTTCTAGTTTGCCATCCTTGTCTCTACCATCCATTAACTTGACCTTTTTTGCACTGACTTGACGTATGGCAAGTCTCTGGTTAGGTATATTAGTTGGATGTTATGTTTGGTTATTTACTATGTATAATTTATTGATTTTCTATGAACGAAGAGACTCAAGATATAAATTGATTCTTGTTGTATGGATATTTCAAGATCAAGCAAGTACGGTGTTGGTCGGGACGAAGTGTCGCAACAAACGCGATTTCAATTTTTGCATTTCATTACCATTCTCATCAATTTCGGATAAGTAAGTGCGGGCCTCAGTTAAAAAAATGTCGCTTTGATAATATTAATTAAAAGTATCATTGTAAAGCTTTCTGTCACTGTCGCGTGGTCACACCGGCAGATATGCAACCGTGTAGGGGGACTTTTAATAAGGTAATAAATTTTCTGTGATAAATCAATTAAAACCGCTTTGTCTAACCCAATGATTTAGTGAAAATATATTATCTATGCGCCGATATGTATGTGTGTATCGGTATCAGTAATCGCTATCAACAGCAATCAGCTTAGTATATTTTCTGCTCTTGTACAATGTGCCGCGATCGAGATGTCATACATTTTTTTCATATGCCGTGACGTTCGGTAAACTGACGGAGAGCGCGATGATTTTGACGGTTTTCCTCTTGGCGTGCAGTGTCAATTGTTTGTGGGGTCTAGAATTCAACAACAGCGTCCTAGCTCAACCACCCTGGAATCTAACCGATTGTAAAACACCCTTCAACGGTACGAATAACGAACATGTGTGCCCTATGTGTGATTCACTCGGGAATTGTACCGTTCATGCTGTTGTTTTTCTGCCCGCTGCCGACAAATATATTGTTAATCAAAACAGGGTAAGAAAGAATTTAGATACTCACTGTTGCCAAAAATAAACCATGCAAGCTATTTTTTGAAACACTTAAGTATATATTGGAGTAGATTCTAAGAAAACTGTGACATCTTTGAGGTTACTTCTTTCAAAGGTTTTGCTAGTAAATGTCCCACCAAATTGTTGACATTGTCAACGAACTAAATTGGAAAAAACGAATTATTTGGAGGAAATTGATAATACGACAGGGTCAAGGTAATGGGGAAAGTAATATTTCATAGAGTTTATATTTAAATACAAATTTAATTTTCTCAATATATATAACAAGAATTCGTGAAATGTGTTTCTTTGCGAATATATTGCTAAAAAGAAAAATTCGAAAAATGAGAATTCTCAAAAACATTTCGAAATTGCAAAAACATACAGCCTACTTTGAGATCGTAGAACAAGAATCGGACGTTAACTTCATCAACATTTAGGGGCTCTGAAGGACTTTAAGGTGCCTCAGGGGCCCCGAAAATGTAGAGCCCGATTCAAAGATTCACACTGCCCAAACTGATTGTTATATCGACCTAAAATTTGATAAGCATTAACGAATTATACTGAAAATAATCAATTTTATTTTTCGCGAATCAAGTAATGGTATATTTTCTATTTTTAATTATTTCGTGAATAACTATTACTTATTCAGCATTAGTAGGGGTTTTTCAGCATAATTAACAGAAAGCCGACTCACACTAACAAATATTTCAATTTTAACTCTAATCATCCAAATTCTGTAAAAAAGTGCATCATTAAATCTTTATGTAAGAGCAAAAACTAACTGTTGTGATATCAATAACTTTAATGAAGAAAAAACAATTATAAAAATGTTCTATTTGCTGATAAGTTCATCAATAAAGAAAATTGAGCATAAAACAATCAACATTCAACACCAAGCACTATTCATAATCACATTACTACAACAACCATACCATATATACAGGGTCTTTCAGAAACACTGAAAAGACTGGGCAACAGAATTAATATTAAAACAACATTCGAAACAAGAAATACACTGAAATCAAAATCAAAAACTAAACCAAATAACGTAACACAACACTAAAAAAAATTCGTTTATAAAATGCCTTGCCAATGTAACAAATTTTATATTGGAGAGAACTCTAAACCTGAAAATGATCGAATATATGAACACAAAAATTATGTAAACAAACGATAATTTGAAATCTCAAAAATTTATGAACATGCCTGGAATCTTGCTCATAACATATAATTTCAAAATTCAACGAGATTGCCCAAATACAATCCAATAAAAACGAAAGCTGAAACAGTCTTTTTAATTTTATTGTATAAAGGCGATTGTATAGTTAGTACTTCTGTAGAATTCAGCTGTTCCTGGTTGCCAATAATCAAGGATGAAATTAATAATGTTAATATTCTTTTGAAAAACTATCGGTATAGTTCATAAGGTTTATCCTAGGTATTCCCTTATTACTTTAATAGGATCTCTGGAGCATCAGAATTTCTTTGATCGCATTTTAGGCGAATGCGAATCTTATAACAAAGTCGTACCTGAGAAAGAAAAATCCTTTCAAATTCTTCCAGTTTGAAAGAATTTTTGTTATTTCACATGAATTTTTTAGTGCTACCCTGTATATATCAAATTACCAGTAAATTCTCTTACTTACATCAGTTTTATTGTCAAACATCTAATTTCAAATTGTGAATTACTAAATTTATCATTACGAACATCTTAATTTTCAATTTTCTTGTTCAGTTGTTTTATTATCATTGAAAACGGGGTCTGATTTAGACCCTGAAACTTTTGAATTATTTGGAATTTACATACTTTCCAATTGTGGTGTTAGGTATTTCCAAAAATCAGAAAAATACAAACCAGAGAAGTGAAACTTTACCTTTTGTTTCGTTCAGAATGGCAACAAGGAATATTGCTCTTATAGATTTATTTTAACTCCTCAGTTAATAACGTTCTCATGTCTTTATTTTTATTTAGCTTTTTGTTATATCCAGTCTTGATCTGCGTTGTTGGTAACTAGTCATAGCTGAAATTGTTGGAAAAATGTTGGGTTGGTAGAATCGCAGTTGTTCTCATCAGGTCTAAGGCTATGTTCTCGTAAACACCTGCCCACGTTTTAGGTTATACGTCAGCAGTCGTGAGAGTACTTTTAGTGATAGTCAAGATTTCTTCCTTCATCATTCTTTTCCAGTTAAACATTTATTACTAATACATTTTTCCTTTCATAAAATGGTTATTTTTTAATCAGGATTGATTACACTTACAACGTTCAAGATGTAAACAATATATAAAATAGATAGTCCTCACACTTTCTTGTTATACATAGTTCAGTAAGGGGGTCTGTTCAGATATGACTTAGGATTTTCTTACTTGGATCATAGTTTTTTTTCGAATTTCCCGGGAAGGTAGTTACGTATAAGAATTTCGACATGTTTCAGTTTAAAAATATGTGATAAACTCAAGACAAAAATTAAAACGAAGAAATGACTGTTTTAAACGCATTGACATTTTGGAAGAAATATGCGTTGGGAATTATTACAGATTAACTTATTCATAATAAATTTGGCGATCAGAATTTTTATTTTAATTTTGAAAAATCAGTTTTTTCGCCACACATTAGTGAGAATTCGTGAAATAGTAAAAAATAGCTATTTGGAAAATTGCTTAACGGACACCGAAGAAAACATTTGATGGATCTAAAAATCCAGAAAGACAAACTTTAAGATACCATAAAAACACAGGCACAAGGAGGAACTCCATTTCTCCATGAATGACGGACGGTCAATTCTGAATGGTGTCCAACCAAATGTTTGTCGGAAGTCTTCACAAAAATAAGGAAAACCAACGCCAAAGATGCATCATTCCCCACCAGGAAAATGCGTTCAAAAATACTTGTTTTGGAGGTACCTCAATCGGAGTAGAAAACTTCTTCGATAATTGGTTCAAGCGCATGCAAACGTGATATCCATGCAGAATATTTTGAAAAACAATAAACCTATGTGCGATGATTAATTTCCTGTTTTGCTGTTCTCTATTCCCGAAATATAAAGACAACTTGTAATATATTCACTGACGAAGAATATTGTTTTGGTAAAACATAGATGATTAAAATTTGGTTAAGTTTGTTTTTTTATGTAAACTTTTTTTATCGATAAGTATTGTAGTACTTTCAGTCAGTGTATTGAACCTAATAGATGTCGGTGACATCTATATACAGATATATATCTGTATATAATGTCACGAAATTTACCCAAAGCCGACCCTGTTTCATTTCAGTACGACAACAAACGCTTTAAGATAAAAAAAAACGATTCTCGAAAGGACTCGACAGCGGAAGGAGTAATGATGATTTTTACTGGAGAATTCGACGCTGGTGATATATAGGAAGCACGCCACGATCGCAGTTGAGTTATACCGCGACGACTAGCGTATATGGGATTGTTATTGTATTTGAATCAGCTGTTTGAATGTAAATAAAGTTTATAGAAAAGTGAAAGTGAATATTAGTTTTATAATTATAAAATTGAACCCACGGACTTTATAACATTTGGTGTCAGAAGTGGGATTATAAGTGCAGTTAAAATCCTAATTTGATTTATGGAAACCCGTAGTATGGACGAAACTAATAAAATAGTCAAGCAGGTTACAGAGGGACTGGACGAAAAAATTGCACAGATTCTAGAAAAACGTGACAAGAAGGAAAAACAACATCAAGAAGAAATTGAACAAAGGTTAGTAAAATCTTTTGATGAAAAACGTAAAATAGAATTAGAAAATCTTGTCACTACAATGAAAAGCGAACAACAAAATCTAGTTTCCACGATGAAAAGTGAACAACATAATTTAATTGAAGGATTGTTCTCGAAATTTGAAGAAAAACGAGAAAATGATTTTAAAATATTTGAACAAAAACAAGATCAACTTGAATTAAAACGACAAAATGAATTTAAATTATTAGATGAACACAGACAAAATGAATTTAAATTATTTGAAGAAAAACAAGGCAAAATGGAAGAAAAAAGACAATTGCAATTTGAACAATTAATGCAAATAGTATCGCAAGTTAATGAAACAGTTAATGAAAGAATGCAAATAGTTGAATCAGACATAAAAGAAATAAACGACGACATAAAGATCCTAAAAAGTAATGTGGAGACTCTTGAAATCAAAGTAGATGACATCGATTCCATCCAGAGCCAGGTGAAATTTGAAATCAGTTCCATTAAAAACACGGTACAAAGTGAAGTAAGTGAAGTACAAGATAAAATCAGTGCCATCCAAAACAAGGTAGAAACAGAAATCAAAAAATGCAACAGGACTTACAGCGAGGAAAATACCAGCACACCGTGAGTACCAAAGGTTCCTTTAGTAAACCACCCACATTCGACGGCAGTTCATCTTGGCCCATGTATAAACGGCAATTTGAGGCCGTGGCTACAGCTAATGGATGGGATAATCATGAAAAATCCACGTCTCTGGTAATTTCCTTAAGAGGTCCGGCCCTAGAACTCCTCCAAAGCATTCCAGTCGATGAACAAGGCAATTTCGACAAGATCATCGCCATCCTAGACAAACGCTACGACAATCAATCCTTGAGCCAGGTATACCAAGTCCAACTAAGTGGAAAAACGCAAAAATCCGGTGAAAGCCTCCAAGAATTCGAAGCAGAAATTAGACGGTTAGTTCACTTGTCCTACCCAGACCTGCCAGAGGAAACGAAAGACCAGTTGGCCACACAGAGTTTCATAAACGGCATCAGAGATGTGGAAGTACAAAGAAATTTAAGACTAAGTGGCGTCAAGAGAAGTAATGAAGCTCTACTTCGGGCTTTGGAAGTAGAGGCCGTCATGAACATGTCCAAGCCGAGGGTCCGAGCAGTTTCCTTCAACCAGGAAGAGTCAGAGTCACCATTTCAAGCGCTGGTTGCTGGCCTGAACAAAATATTAGAACGGTCACAAAGAACTGGCACAAGAGGGGCATGTTACCGCTGCGGACGGACAGGATACTTCCAACGTGACTCTCGAGGGAGCCCACCTGAACGATCACCGACCAGGGGTAACCAACAAAACAGCCACATGTCCAGGGACCGTCAGTCAGTCAGCATAGGGGGCCAAATGCTGACTGTCCCTCCACCAGCCCCCAAAACGTTATCCATCCGGGGATTTTGCCGAGATAGCGGCAGCCTAGTCATCAGAGGCACCATCAATGGGCGAGCAGTTACCATCACCATCGATACCGTCGCCGCTGTGTCCATTGCCAAGTCCAGGGTTTTGAGAGCATCAGAAATTCGGCCAGTTACCAATAACATCCAGCTCAGAACAGTCACTGGCGAGTCCATGTCAATACAGGGTGAGGCAGATGTCGTGCTACAGATAGGGGACAACATGATCCGGCATAGGGTCCTGGTAGCTAATATTGAGGAGGATTTTTTACTGGGAATGGACCTAATTAGCCAACATCGATTTATGTTCGATCCGAGATATGATGTTCTTCGGTTCCTAAATGAGGAATTTGTACTGACACGGCCCGTCCACAGTTCAGTCACCTCCATAAAAATTGTGGGAAAGTCTTCAGCTAGAATTCCCGGTCGAACGGAACAGATTATTCATGGGCAGCTAGACAGCAATCCTGGGAGCTGCGTTGGAATGGTGGAGCTCGTACACTCAGATCATGACTACTTGGTTGGACGGGTTATAGTTAAAACCGGACGAGATATACCATTCAGAGTCCTGAGCTTGTTTAGAGCCAGTAGAGACCATCATCAATTGCGAAGAAGAGTACCAGATGTCGGTGAAGGAGACAGGGCCCGATAAAGAGTTCCTACAACAGTTTGCTGACCATTTGACACACTTGACACCAGAGAACCAGAAGAAAGTCAAGCAATTTATCACAAAACACTGGCAAATTTTTAACAGTAAAAATGGAACCACCGGTCGCACCAACATTATCCAGCATTGAATAGATACCGGAAAGGCTCAACCCATCAGAATACCACCTAGACGACTACCATTGGGGCAACAACAGGCAGTCGAGGAAAACATCGAGTCCATGTTACAAAATGGAGTTATTGAGCCATCCATCAGTCCATGGTATGGTCCCGACGTGCTAGTTAAAAAGAAGGATGGAACTACCCGATTTTGCGTGGATTACAGAAAGCTTAATGATGTCACGAAGAAAGACAGCTATCCACTACCCCGAATCGATGACACTTTGACCACACTAGCAGGCTCCCGTTGGTTCTCCACACTAGACCTAAAAAGTGGATATTGGCAGGTTGGTCTACACGCAAACGACAGAGAGAAGACAGCGTTCTCCACCAGTAAAGGGCTGTTTCAGTTCACGGTCATGCCCTTTGGGTTTTGTAATGCACCCGCTACATTTGAGAGGCTAATGGAGTATGTACTGAGCGGGTTAACATGGAGGACGTGCTTAGTATACCTTGACGACATTCTAGTCATGGGTCAGACATTCGACGACCATCTGAAAAACCTGGACGAAGTATCCTCCAGAATTAATAACGCCAACCTGAGACTCAACCTGAAGAAGTGTTCTTTGTTCCAAAAAGAAGTAGAGTTTTTGGGCCACGTCGTTTCCGAGTCAGGAATCCGCACTAACGAGGACAAGATAGAAGCGATCCGTGATTGGCCAGTCCCGAGGGACAAGCATGAACTCCGAAGCTTCTTGGGCCTCTGTTCATACTACCGGCGTTTTGTTGAGGGATTTGCCACCATTGCCGCCCCTTTACATCGGCAGACCACAGAGAAGGAGACCTTCCATTGGAATCAGGATTGCAAAACATCTTTCAGACGACTGAAGGCAGCACTATGTTCCAGCGCAATCCTAGCCTTTCCTACACAGTCCGGCAAGTTCATCTTGGACACCGACGCCAGCAACACCGGTCTGGGGGCCTATCCCAGGTGCAAGATGGTGAAGAGAGGGTGATCGAGTACTACAGCCGTTGATTCTCGAAACCAGAAAGAAATTATTGCGTCACCAGAAAAGAACTTCTTGCAATAATAAGGGCTGTAGACCATTTCCACAAATACCTCTATGGTCGCCATTTCTTAATCCGAACAGATCATGCCGCACTCAAATGGCTGCTGGACATGAAGACACCGGAAGGACAACTGGCCAGATGGATGGAGAAATTACAGCAATACGACTTCAAGGTGGAACACCGTGCCGGCCGTTTGCACAATAATGCCGATGCCCTATCCAGAAGAGCCTGTAGAGCGGAATGCAAGCATTGTCTGAAGACGGAACAGCGAGAGGGTATCTCCATCAGGCAGATCCGAGTGCAGGCCAATGAAGACTGGACAACGGAACAGTGCATCCAGGACCAAATGGCTGATCCAGACATCGAACCAATCTTGTCACTCAAAATGAGAGGGGCACCCAGGCCACGATGGGACGAGGTAGCTAGATACTCCGGCGTGCTGAAATCGTTATGGGCTCAGTGGGACTCTCTAAGAGTAGACAATGGAATGCTCAAGCGAGTTTGGGAAAGCGCTGATGGACGAGAAACCAAGTCCAAACTGGTAGTTCCGAAAAAAAAGGTACCAGCCATCCTGACCGAAGTACATGATGGAATTACCGGAGGCCACCTGGGCATGAATAAAACCCTAGACAAAGTTCGCCAGCGGTACTACTGGGTGAACTACTTCGAAGACGTCAGAGCTTGGTGCCGCAAATGTGCCACCTGTGCAGCCAGTAAGGGCCCGAAGACCCGGACCAAGGGCAGAATGCAGCAGTACAATGTGGGCGTCCCATTTGAGAGAATTGTCATCGATGTCGCCTGTCCGTTTCCCGAGTCTGAGAGGGGGAACAAATACATTCTGGTCACAATGGATTACTTCAGCAAATGGCCTGAGGCATATGCGATACCCAACCAAGAGGCAACCACGGTAGCGACGGTGCTAGTAGAACAACTATTCAGTAGGTTTGGCGTCCCGATGGAATTACATTCAGACCAGGGGCGTAACTTCGAATCGAATGTATTCCAGAAGGTCTGCACGATGTTGGGGATCAGGAAAACGAGAACAACACCATTAGACCCACAGTCAGACGGAATGGTGGAAAGTTTCAACAGGACCTTGGAACAATACCTATCCAAGGTCGTCAGGAATAACAGCGTGATTGGGATGAGCATATTCCCCTATTCCTGTTGTCATATCGCTCTGCCGTACATAATAGTACAGGCCTGACCCCAGCCAGGGTCCTATTCGGAAAGGAGCTGCGATTACCATGCGACTTGGCATTTGGCTCCCCCGAAGAATCTCTCCAAGACATCGACGATTATGCCGACCAGCTCCGACATAACATGCTGGCAATACACGAATTAGCCCGAACGCAGATGTTGGCCACCAGTGACCGGATGAAGACGTGATACGACCTCAAGGCCAATTCAGTCGGGTTCCAGGAGAGGGATAAAGTCTGGCTGTACAACCCCCAACGGAGCAAGGGTAAATCCCCAAAGCTTACACCCGCCTGGGATGGTCCATACGAGGTGGTCAAGAGGCTTAATTACGTCGTCTACCGGATCCGTCGAAACCCCAAGGCTAAATTGAAGGTGGTTCATTTAGATCGACTCGCTCCCTACCATGGAGGGGATGTTTCTGATCGGGCCGATCAGAATTAAAGGGGGGTCAGTGTTACGAAATTTACCCAAAGCCGACCCTGTTTCATTTCAGTACGACAACAAACGCTTTAAGATAAAAAAACGATTCTCGAAAGGACTCGACAGCGGAAGGAGTGATGATGATTTTTACTGGAGAATTCGACGCTGGTGATATATAGGAAGCACGACACGATCGCAGTTGAGTTATACGAGACGACTAGCGTATATGGGATTGTTATTGTATTTGAATCAGCTGTTTGAATGTAAATAAAGTTTCTAGAAAAGTGAAAGTGAATATTAGTTTTATAATTCTAAAATTGAACCCACGGACTTTATAACAATATATTTACTTTTATGTTTTTATATAAAACACTCGAACCATCTGTCAGGAGTATGGTATATGTTATAGCATAGTATGCCTTCATATACTTAAATTACTCACTAGACGGTAGATGCCACCGACATCTATTAGGTTCAATACACTGACTGTTGTATTACTGATGTATATTACATCCAAGTATTTCACTTTAGAACTTGTCATTCAAGGAAGCGTATCTGACGAGAATTCCTGGTCCGAAACGGCTGTTATACGTTGAATTATATAGTTCTAAATGTGGATATATATCTGTATATATATTGTAGTACTTTGTTGCATTTTTTAAATTTACCAAAAAGAAACTGTTTGATGGGATCCAAAATCGACGTTTAGTAATGTTAAAATGCCTAGAGTACATGTACGCCGAATGTATCGCTAAGTGAATTTGAAAGAGGTCTAATTATTGGATTGCGGGAGTCGGGTTTTTCATTTCGAGAAATCGCTAACCGCACGCACAGAAATCCAACTGCTGCTATCAGATATTGTCAAGCGTGGTTTGATAATACCCAAAATCGGAGAAGAGTAGGCAGCGAACGTCGAAGGGGCACAAATGATGTTCAGGAACGACGTCTAAGACTTATGGTCTTTAGAGACCGATTTTTAGACTGCAGCATTATCGATCCCATCATGTGCTACGTCTGACCGCTGAGCATCGACGGCAACGACTACAGTGGTGCAGAGAATGACAACATTGGAATGTAGAATGTATTAGGTCGTCTTCTAGGATGAATCTCGATTCTGCTTAGGTAGACATGATGGCCGAAGAAGGTGTAGACGACGTCGAGGAAAAAGACGGGGTGCTATTGGACATAGAAGTAGGTCACCTTTAGTCTTTGTTCGAGGGAACCTGATAGCGTAACTTTATCTTCAGGAAGTAGTGGAGCCGCATGTTCTCCCTTACCTTAATCGGCTCATGGATTCCATATTTCAACAAGACAAAAGCGCGGCCTTATGTAGTAAAAATATACTAGATTGGTAGGTAATTAATTTGTACAAAATGAGCCCCTTTTAATGTTTCCATTTTGTACTTCCTGGGTAGGTACCTAACAACATTGAATGTGTTATTTATTTGCTAGAGTTGTATTTTGTTATAATTATTTTCAGCGTTTTAGTTATAGGTGGAAGGCGGTTATATATATATATATATATATATATATATATATATATATATATATTTAGTTTTATCCTTAATCGTCTAATGGATTCCATATTTCAACAAGATAATGCTCGAGTTAGGTTAAACTTTACTGAAGAGATACATGTGAATCTGTTGCCATGGCCGCCCGGATTCCCAGATCATTCGCTCATAGAACATATTTTGGATAGGATGGGTAGAGAAATTTACCCCATCCTCCACGAACTTTGGAGTTTCTAAGACATGAAATACAGGTAGCTTAGGACAGTATTCCACAAGAAGAAACAGACGTTTTTGAATCAATGCCAAGACGTGTTGGGGAGTGCATAGATAACCGCCGTGGACAAACACATTATTAAGAAACTTAATAAAAAAATTAAACTTCTTACTATAGCATCTATGTTTTAATAAAACAATATTAAATTTAAACATCTCCTTCCAGGTGTTGCGATTTCTTTGTCAGTGAGTATATATGCGTCTATTGGGAACGATATTGGTGTGCTTTTTCAATTATCAACTACCGAAATAATTTTTAGCTAAGTAACTTTATTAACAACTGCTATGATCACATTTTTCCCCTCGTAACATATTTTTCGAGTAAAAACGAGTTTTCAGTTTGACAGTATGATATATTTAATATATGTGTCTGTTGGGCTGGGTGCTGTGTGTGTTTCTTCACTACTCTATTTTGTAGTTTAACAAACATTCAACTTACTAAATTATCGTCCTGCCATATTAGAATTGCCTAGTGTGAGAATACTTTTAAGCAAAGCATGTACTGTAACATTTCGGATTAAATTTTATTATATAAACACCAACATTTACCTCTTTTAAACCTTATTTCTACAAGTTTACTTCTTTTCCTTTTACCATAAATAAGGCAGTGATATTTTCCCAGCACATGTTTGCATGATAAGATTCAAAGTGTAAATGTAAAAAATGAGTTTTCAAGATAATGTTTGCACCCCTTTTGTGGTATTCGGGAAATTCTTGAGCGACACATTCAAAAGAGATCAAAGCTGCATTCTCAATTACAAGCAAACAGTTATTCAATTTGGTTCAGCAGCGCCTGCAGTTGGCATTTTCAATGTGCTGTCGCTTAATATTTACTGTTAAACATATGCACAATACAAAAGCATTAGTTCGCTACCAGCAATTTCAACTTGTGTTCTTTGTATAGTTCAATTAATTCTAATATTGATTTCTAAGTTCTTTGCTATGTACTACCTAATTACTAGGATAGAGCGTTTCCCCTGTGCAAAAGAACTGGCTTGGAGCTTATGTTCTAGCAGCACATTTCTATTCTGAAATATTCTGTCGAAGACTTGTTTGGTACTAAATTTAATTAAATGAAAATTGAGTAGTTCGTTTCTGTACACCCATTTCTGTAGTTACTCATTTTCTATAACAGATAAGAATGTGTACCTGGATCAAAGTATGTAGCAAGGCAGTTACGAAAATTCGCCCGGATTACTGGTCATTTTTTAGATAATAGGATTTTCGGGGAAACTAGCACACCGAGATTTCGAATCTGGATCCGTTCCATGTCAATGCTGTTATCCCGTAACTCCTAGAATGCAAAGTTAAAATTATCAGGTTTACTTCACCTGCCTGAGATATTGAATACTCTCTTCCGCGTGTCGTTCTTTTTTGAGAAAGACAATATATATTATATATATATAATATATATATATAATATATATATATATATGTTATACCACACTTTCAAAATTTCTCTTTTTAAAAAAGATTTTATTTATACTTGCACAAATAATATAACTTTTAATACAAACTTGAAAATAATTAAAATAACAATAAAACTTTATAAAAATTAAAAAAGACAAACATGAGGGTAAACTAAACTAGACAGAACTGTAAGTAATAATGAATGATGTTACAATGAAAAAGTATAATTTATAAACTAAGAATGCTGAACTAAGGTGTCGCAGCGCTTGCAGTTCTCACGGATGTTCGTCTGCGGGTAACTGGAGACGAAACGTGTTATGCTGATTCAGCTGGGAACTTGTTGCTTGGTGTTTTCATATAAGTCGATGGAATTAACTTATATAACAACTCCCATCCGTAATAAAAAGTTGATGCTACAGCATCGACTTTTAAGGGAGGTTCTGCAATTCAATATCCTCGACAGGAGGCTATGGAGTTTTACCCTGGGCTTGATGGTTGATAGACCTGGTGGTGGTGCTGGATCGGCAGAAGGGCTAATCGTTGGGGGCTTCTGGAATTTCTTTCTGATGATGTAGATGGAGAGGAGGGCAACCACAATTGCGGTTATTGCTATTGTGACGATCGTAAACCAGGAGGTGTGTTTCTCCAAGAATGGTTGGTCTAGGAGCTTTTCCAATTCCCTGGAGTATTGGCTAAGCTTATGGTTAGCGATGTTCAGGTCTCTGGCATCCAATTCCTGTAGTCTCATGGGATTCAACTTTGGAAGTTGACTGATGGTTGGCAGGTTGTCGCAACAGTTGTAGGGGATGTTGACTGGGTGACTATTAAGTGTGATGTTGTCAACGTTGATGGTGGTCCTTCTGGCATGGACCCTGGTGTTACCGATGAAGGCATTGCAACTGGGTTGGATGGTCAATAGAGAATTTGTCGATATGCATTGGGTAACGACATCTTCTCCTTGCTCTTGATGTTGATGGGCAACTGTCCGGAAATCGAGATTAGCTAAAGGTTCAGGTCAATCTCTTGAATATTATATTCTTCGGCATATAATATTACATGTTCACAAGTTGGTGGAAGTGCTGCTGGTTGTCGAAGAAGCTGTCCTTCACAAAGGGCTTCTTTGTCTATGGTGTGTGGAATAACTTTGGAACAGATCTTATGTTCTTTAGATAATGGCTTACAGTCACTCAGGTCTTCGAAAGATGCGTACAATAGCGAATCGTCATCTCTCGCGATATATTTTAATTTTGTTGGAAGAATATGGTGAAATCCTGTTCAATTATCCAAAACTGGGATAGGATACAGGCGGTACAATGTATAAGTTTCAGGATTGACTAAGGGAATTTTTAGTACAAAAACAATTTTAGTATTGATTTGAAAAGCTTCCAATTCTATTAGATCGATGTATCGAGCAACATTTGAACTATAGGTTGGAAGTAGTAAGTTATTTTCATGAAGTGACTGTGATATTTTCTGAAGGGAGTCGACCAAATCTACTGGGTTTATAATTGAGCTATGTAAAATTTTATTTTTAGACGGGCGAAAGAGACTGCAGTTAATACATCGTTGAGAGTATCTTCAATGTATACGTAACTTTCCATTAACCTTTCACACAAATCCAAGACATTGGCTTGAAGTTCATAAAAAGCAAGATCGTCTGTAATGAACTCAATTGACTTCCTAATTCGATATTTTCCGAAAATATTTTCTCTTCGGACTGAAATTTTTGTATTGTGGTGTTAAGGTTCTTAACGACCGAAGGTGTTACTGATAATTGTCGTTTCATTAAGTTTTCATTTTGATGTTGGTCTTTAGTAATTTTATTGATAGAGTCACTAAAGTATTGTCCGTCTTTTGCATCTAAGGTACCGGAAATAGATTTCCAAATTGAACCCAGTCCGTTAATGAGTCCGCGTTTCTTTCTGTTGGTATTGTAAGTCTCAGTGTCAGCGAAAATTTCTGTATATTTGATGTTAACAGATTTAGATATTTGTTTCAGGAGGCTTACGTGAGTCTGTACTTTTGATTTGAAGATTTTAATGTTGGTTTTGTTGTCGCTAATAGTTTCTAAAAGTCTGTTCAGTATATTGTCGTTGTTAGAAATAGCGTCTCGAAAGGAGTTTAGATCTTTGTAAACAAGGAGTGTCCATTTGTCATTAGAAATTTTAAGGGTTCCTTCTTCATGAAAGAAAACTCCTATAGTATTATTAACAGGCGTAATGGAGTACTGTTGAAGGTTCACGACTGAAAACAGTCCACAGAATCTGAAAGGAAGGGATTTATTCAAAATAAGGTTTTAGTCTGTCAAAGTTAACTTTAGTTATTTGGTTTGTTTGCAAATTTATGATGGTGGCAGAGTTCTTTCGTATTGCGGTAATTTCGAAGGGGCCGTTGAATTTGTTTTCGGCTTTGTTTTTGATTTGGGACTCTTTTATGTAGACTTTGTCACCTATTTTGTAATCGGGTTGTTTAGTAGAAACGTGTTGGTCAAATCGCACTTTAGATTTTTCTTTCTGTCTTTCGGTTTTAGCACGGGCGAGTCTGTAATAATAGTCCATTCTGTTATTGAGGTCTCTTACGTATTTCGAAATAAGTTTTTCCTGGTTGTAAAGGGTTTCTGGAGGCCTACTAGAAGTGTGCCGAAATATGAGTTCGTAGGGCGTGAAACCGGTGGTTTTATTTTTCGTGTTATTATAACAGATGATGGCATAAGGGAGGACATTAAATGGATGTTCGTCTGGATGTTCCGCTGTATTTGCCCTTATCATTTCTGCTAAGGTCGCGTGAAATCTTTCAATAGAACCGTTTGACTCGGGGTGTTGAACGCTGGAGAATGTCAGTTTTATGTCATATAGTTGGCGTAAATCCCGCATTAAGGTGTTGTCAAATTCACGTCCATAGTCACAATGGATGCGAAGTGGAGTTCTGTAATGTTGAAAGAAAATCAGAAGTGTGTTTACGACAGTTGAAGCTGTTTTGTCGTTAATGAGGTAGGCTTGTGTAAATTTCGTAAGTTCGTCCCTAATAGTCAGTGCATGATTTCTAGATTGATATTCGAAGATGTCAATGTTAACACGTTCAAAAGGGGTCTTGGGTGTTTCCGTAATAACCAAAGGTGCACTTAAGTTTTTCCTACAGAACTTTACCTTTTGGCAAGTTTCACAGGATTTGATAAATTGTTCTACAGTTTTAATTAAGCCGGTCCAATTGTATTTTTCCCTAATACGTCTGATTGTTTCGTTAATGCCACGATGGAGGTTGGTTTTACCAGAGTGGTATTGTTGTATTATTATAGGAATTTCGTCTTCGGTAGGAGTTGTAACAATGTTTTGGCAGATTTTTAGTTTGATTTCTTTGTCGGAGAGAATGAAGGATAAAATTTGAAGAATGGGAAGTTCTATGTTATTTTCTATGCAGTATGTTTCGGAGTCGTTGAATTGGTCTTGGTTGTTATAAATAATTTTGAAAAGATGTGAGACGACAGTTTCAGGGACATAGGACAAAGGTACAACTAAGTATTTTCTATGCCTGACAGATTTACTGGCCATGATGTTAAGAGTGTCATTACTGAAATTAGGTTCTTCTTCGAAAAAGTCATCAATAATTTTGTCGTGTAAGTCGTTAGTTTTGTTTTGCCAAAAGAATGTAACTATGCGTTTGAGGGACTTGTCTAGAAGTTGAGAGTTGGATATTTCAATTTTAGAGTAATCGATTATTGACTCACTTTTGTAGAGTTGAACAAATCGATTAAACTCAGCGATAAATCTTTCGTCATGTTCGTCGTCATTGTCTGAGTTTTCAGGTTGTTCGGAGTCAGTTTCGTTGTTAGCGAAAATTTTGATTTTGGAAAGGAAATCAGCACATTGCTTGAAATGGTTGATTTTGATGCGAGAAAGATCATCTGCGTTTTGGTTTACCTTGCCGGGCTTGTACTCAATCTTATAATTGTATTTCTCTAGCTTAAGGCGCCATCTGGCTAGACGACCTTATGCGAACTGATAAAGAATGTTCATATACTCGATGGTCGACGCGCCTATTTGTACGACCAATGTAGCTTTGTGGGCAGCGACATGGAATTTCGTAAACTCCTCGATCCTCGTTAGGTACTTTATCTTTAGGGTTCCCGGTTAAGTTGACTATAGTATTACTGGTGTTGAAGACTGTCTTTATTTGATGTCGGTGTGTTCATAGTAATAGTAATAGTTCGGAACCATGGAAGCTTCGTAGAACATAATATATTATATATTTATTATATATATATATATATATATATATATATATATATATATATATATATATATATATATATGCAGGACGCATACTATGGAGACACTTTTTTTAGGCAAGGCATGCATTGGGGACATCTGCATGCTTTGAGGACTGGTCCCAAACAATGTTTGTGTAAAAGGCATGCTTTGGGGACATTTTGAAATTTATATCTACAGCATATTTTGAGCCCAAAGTGAATTTCTATAGTATCCAATAGATGGTGTTATGGTACACTTTTTGGGTATATTGCGATATATAAACTGTCCCCAAATTATGTTGAAAGGTTTATATATAAATGAGTTTATATATCGGATTTGTGTCTAAAGCATAGTTTAGGACAGTCATTTTTTTACATTGCATGTGTTTGAAAACGTTAAATAAGCCATCCAGCAGACATTTGTTATACATAGAAAAAACGTAATAGCAGTCGCTTATGCTTTGAAGTTTTTATATTGTTTTTGTATAGTTCTTGGTAGTGACATATTTATTTAAGATATTATCGTTAAATGATCCAAGGATATATATATATATAGTATAATTTCATTTGTGTTTTCGATTAAATAAACACGTAAGACTAAAGCAGAGAAATTATTTAGTGGCGATATATGAAGTTTGGAGTTTTAAGACATGACTTAACGGTCTCAGTTGCACATTTAATAATAATTATTATTCTTACGGAGTTTGATACTCGGCTAATGGTTCAGATGTGGATTGGGTATTATTGACACATTTTATGGGTGGTATACTGTAAATTTATAGATTTTCCCAACTGTTAAAAAATGTATTAAACTTAAATTAATTCAATATATAAGGATTCAGTGGTTGATATTGGAAAGCGTACGTATAACTTGTTGGTAGTCAGAAGAAGAATTAAATTCTTGGAATACATTTATTTCGGCTGAGTGTAAGAATTACTGATGGCCGTTTTTAAGTGTTTTATTTATGTGAAATTTATATCAAAGTTGAAAAAAGAAATTTGTTGCATTTTTGCATCAAATAATTGTTATTCAACAGGGTGGTACATGAAATATTTGTTTGACAAAATTCTACAAATAAAAAATACAGTGGTGTTCTTAATTGAAATTATTGAAAAAATCGCTAAATAGGTCTTGACTGAGCATTTATCGGTAGACTTTGAAATGTTGAAGTAATGTAGTTTTGAAAATGTGTTAGTCTATTTAGGTAGAATAAAATTAAACTTATGTTTCATCGGTTGATTAAAATGCAGGATTTTCTATAAAACATTGGATTCGTAATTTGAATTAATTGATTAATTAAACGTTACCTAAGATTGAGTGTGGTGCAGTTTAGTGGGGATATATGAAGTTTGAAGCTGTAACAACTGACTATTATCTATCTTAATTGCACATGTATCTATAAAGATTGAAAACATTATTAAGGGTTGAGATTTGAATTTGGTAATATGTTCACAAATAGTGTACAGTAAATAAATGGTTTTACGGAATTCTTAAAATGTCGTTTACAGAATCTAAATTCTTTGAATACAAGGGAAATAAAGTTTTTTGGTGGGTACCTATCTGGATTTATATTTTATTTTTGAGGATGATTGTGGAAATCGAATAGGATATGTTCAATTTCACAAGAATAATTACATTTTTACAATTCATTTCTTTAAACTGATAATAAGTATAATCTCGCCCATGGCTGATGTTGCTCTAGGCTTATATTGATTAATAATTTAAACTGTAAAATCTTAGACGTGTAATTTGAGCATGTATTACTAACGTTTTTCTATATTTTATGTAGGCTAGAGAAATTCTTTAAATAAAAATCTGGTGGTATTCTTAAATAAACGTAATATTTTAGATAACTATTTTCAGGGTTTTGTGGAGCTTGGTAAAGTTTAACAAACATATGAAATATTCCAGATTATTTTTATGTGAGGTCGGAACAGTTTCTTCTTGGAAAGTTCTGTAAATAGGTCTTAATTGAACAATTTGTCAGCAGATTTGGCAATGTAAAGTGTTTTTATTGTAGTTTTGACATTTTATTAGTCCATTAAAGAATAATTAAACTTTGGCTTAACAAGTTGATTAAAATTTGGTTCGATTGTTGGGTGTCAAAATTTGGAACTTTCTTAATAACACTAGCCTGGTAATTTTATCCAATTGATCAATTAAACGTTACCCACGTTTGGGGTGGTGTAAATAGTTTAGGGGGATATATGAAGTTTGATGCTGTAACATGTTATATTTATAAAGTTTGAAAATTTTACTAAGAGTTGAGACCTGAATTCGGTACTATTGTCATATATTGTAGGTGGTGTTCCGTAAAATTATATTATCTGTTTTTTTTTCAATATTCTTAAACATTTCGTTTGTAGGACGTAAACTCTTTCAATATTAAGCGAATGGAAGTAGTTTTGTCGGTACCCATGACGAAAAGCATATTTCAATTTTGGTGAATGATTGTGTAAATCATATATGATATTCTTAATTTCACAAGAATAATTAAATTTTTACAATCCATTTCTTATAACTGAGAATAAGTATGATCCTGTAGACAGCTAATTTTCACCTATGTTCGTATGTTGATTAAAAATTCTAACGGTAAAATCGTTAAGTAACGATATTATGATGTATCATTCACGTTAGTGGATATTCTGTGTTGGATAGAGGAATTGCATGAACCACTACCAAAACTCGGTTTTGCTGTAATTTTCTTTTCAAACATATGGCAGAATAGCTAAAGAAATTTTCAAAGCTATTATTGTTCCTAAATAGGAAGCTTTTTAGTGACATAATTTGAAATGCTTGTATAATGAACTTCTGTAACTAAAAAATATAGTAGTACTCTTAGTTGAATGTAATAAATTCTTATTTTGGGGATGTGTGGTGCTCCATAATATTAATATATAAGTATATAACATTTTCAGTAAACTTGTATGTGTAAGTCGGAAGAATGCCGTAAAATTTCTGTTAATTTGAACAATTTGAACATTTATCGGCTGACTTGGAAATGTTGAAGTGTTTTTAGTGTAATTTCGAAATTTGTTGGTCTATTAATTGAAGGATTAACATTTGGTTTCACGGGTTGATTTAAATATGTTTAGATTTGAAGACGAGAGATGTAAAGACCAACATCTAGTTTTTCGGGGAAAATAGCACATAGAGGTTCCGAATCTGGAACCGTTCCATGTAGTTGCTGTTACCCGTAATTCCTAGGTTAGTATGTCGCGATTAAATTTTCAGGTTAACTTCACCTATCAGAGATATTAAAACTCTCTTCGAGGTGTCATTCTTTTGTACGCAAGACAATATATATATATATATGGTTTCTGGTTACGGAATCTTCATCAGTTGCGCTTCCCACACTTAAATGTCCTCTCGAATACTTCTTTATGCATTTGATACATTTCGTTAAATTTGAAGACGCGAAATGTAAAGACCGACATCTAGGATTTGTGTGTCTCTATACAAGGCCCTTGACTCCTATTATACCTACAGCAAAGGTTAAATAGGAAAAGTTTTAGAGAAAACCTAGTGCATTGAATACCTGGCTTCAGATTTACAATCGGTCAATTGTTTTGGAGATAGCCGGCAAAAACCGAAAATAGCGGATTTCGTTTTTCGCCGGGAAATCTGACAGGTTAATTTGATCACTGTCAAGATGTGACATTATTTGAATACATTTTCTTAATCGAATAAGATGGCATTTGTCACATGTCTCAATAGTTTTTTGTCATTCCGCAAACTTTCCATTTTTCTTATGGCCTCCATATTAGATTTTTTAATTTTTGAAATAGCGTAAACTTTCCAGTCTAGTAAAACACCACAAGTGCATTAAAGATTTCAGTGTCAACAAATATCACACATCAGGATTAATAAAAAATAGTCCCATTATGCAATAGTTTAAAATCTAATTAAGTTCTTAACTGCTTCGTAACTAGGTATTAATTTAGAGAAATGCAAATTGGCGTCCATTTACATAGGGACACATTTTGACAATTGGTGACTGTTTTTCGTACAACTTCACAAGTGTATTTCCGGCAATACTATTTATAAATGTATCTGAAATTCTATGTTACAGGTAAGTTAGATTAAATTACCAACGATCCCACACCAAAAGTTACTTCCAAATGTAGTCTATACACATCTTTTTGCCAATTCGTGAGGATTTTCCATATCACATTGATATTGATATTGTGCTGATTACAACCTTCACAATTCGTAAATCAACTCTCATAGGACCACAAGATATATTTACATAAATGAGATATTCATTACTCTTTCTAATATACCACTCATAGAACCGCATTCGTCTTGGAAAATCAGTTTCCTTAAATCCTTGAACTATTTTGGGTTTGTATGGATGGTACTTATTCTTTTTATCACTCTCTTTACCGTTGATTTTGAAACATGAAATTGCCGTTCAACAGTTCTTACCTAGGTATTAGGCTTTCGTAGACAGTTCGTAAAATACTTCTGTTTCGATTTTCTTTTTCAATATTATTTCGGCTTCTAGATTGTTCACAAGATTAATTAAATTAACTAGGATTTTTTGAAGTGGGCTTTATGAGGCTGTCGTCGTTCAGAATACATCTCTAAATACCTTGTTGAGGTAATGTCGGTGTTTGTATTTAATGTAAGTACAGCGCTAGCATGTCAAACTTTTCTTCATTTGAATAGAGAATCCGGCTATTTTTAACAGGTTTCGATAATTTGATAATCATATTTATGATTTTAATCAGAGAAAAATGTATTACTTACTAAAAAACAACTTTCACACTTTGAATTTTTTAACATCAGTCAGATGTGTTATAGAAGGCGATACAATATTGAAAATAAAACTGGAGATAGAAACATTTTACAAGTTGTCAACGAAAACTCTAGTACATTGGTAAGATCTGTTGAAAGGGAATTTCCTGTGTCACAATAAACAATACAGAGAGTGTTAAGAAATAATAAGTACCAAAAACACATAATAGATCCACAACGTAATGAAACTAATTTTCAAGACAAATGCATTTCATTTGTCTTGAAAGTTAGTTTCCTTAAGTAATAAAAATTCGGATTTTGTAAATCATATCTTGTAGTACGATGAGAGTAGGTTTACGAATTATAGAATATTAATAAGCACAATACTCATAATTGGGATGTTGAACCCCCACGAAGTGGCAGAGAGATGTTTATAGACCAAAGTTGGAAGTAACGTTTGGTGTTATGTGTGTTAAGCTAGCAGAGCCATTTCTTAACGCCCAAATGGGACCTACTCCAGAATTTATTGCTAATTTATTACGCAAAAATTTAGACTAAAGTTAGCATAGCCATATCAATATATCCGGAACAAACGTCCTTATCGATATTTTAATGCTAATTAATTGCTATCGAATGACACTAGAGCAAATTACCAAACAATACCCCTACTCAATTTCTCACCCCCTGACAATTAACAAAAATTGTATTTAAATATTTTTCGTTGTTAAAAGGAGTATAATTTTAATTGTAACTAATTGCTGAAGGTCTACCTTTGTTACGATTTTATTGCTTCAACCCCTTGCGAGAAACTGTGGCTATGCCATCTTTAGACTAAAGTTAGTATAGCCCTATCTATATCTTTGAAACGAAGGCGCAATCGGTATGGTCTTGGGTGCGTATTTTATTGCTAATTAATTGCTATCAAATAGTACTAGAGCAAATACTTAGAAACTACCCCTTTATTCCCTACTCAATTTATTACCCCTTGACAATTAACACAAAATATTTATTTCAATGTTTTTCTTTGTTAAAATCAGTAGAGTTTTAATTGCTAATTAATTGCTAAAGTTCTACCCTCGTTACTATATCATTCGTTCAACCCTTTCCGTGAAACTGGCTATGCCAACTTTAGACTAAAGTTACCATAGCCATATCTATCGGGTGATCTTGAAGGCGTATTTTATTGCTAATTAATTGCTATTGAATGGCACCAGAGCAGTAACTCAGTAACTCTACCCCTTCAACCCCCACTCAATTTCTCATCCCTTGACAATTAACAAAAATATTTATTTCAATGTTTTCGTTGTGAAAATGTGTAAACTTTTAATTGCTAACTAATTGCTCAAGGTCTACCTCTGTTACGATTGTATTGATTAAGTTAAGCGCGCCATACTTGTATTTTTCGAGGACATTTGTATGGTTTGTGACCTGGTCTCAAAAATATTATATGTTCAACTTATTATTCAAGGACATCTGTATCTTTTGGGGGACAGGACTCAAAAAAACCTTATACATGTACAGATTCAAATAGCTTTGATTCTAGACTGAAAAGATCACTTCATCCGTTGCAGTTTAAAGCCATTTAAGTATTATTCTAAACAAAGTTTCTGATATGAACATAACAACAGGTCTTAATACAGTTTAGACCTTGATTATTAAGAAATTGATGAGGAAAACATAAACTAATTAAAGGATCCTACATTCAATCTTACTCATGAAGTTATTACTGCATTAAATGATATGCAAACGAAAACTCGGAATAATGTTTAACGAAAACTTTTAAAGAAATATTTACATACAATTTATTATTTGAGGACATTTATGTATCCAAAGTATCATTTGAGGACTGTTACTATCTCATCTCAAATAAACATACTAAGCATACAATCATTAGCTCGCGTTTAAATGAGTTCTGCTAGGTAGGACTATATGGAATGAGATTTTATACATAAAAGGTTGATAAATATACTCTAATATTTGTCGGTGAATAATTAGTAAAACATCATTAGTAGAAGTACTGAGATGCAATATATAGTAAAGAAGTAAAAAAGAACAATTAATTTAAATATGTAAAGTATAATTTCAATAATGAAAAAACATCCGACATACTATTAGGAAAGGATGAAAATAATTAAACTTGAGCTCAAACCTTCGGTTTTACAGACCTTTTACAGAAGCAACTATCGACACTGTATGATATATTTTTCAAGCACATAAATTATTCACTGTTATATCAAACAAAGAAGTACAGACTAATTAAGAAATGTATCATTCTTTAAAATTGTTAATATTGGAACCCATGAGAGAAATTGAATGGAATTAATGTTAATTATAAAATAGCGTCTCAAGTAGTTTAATACACTTTTTAAGGAGAAAATTACGAATATTTATTGTTTATGAACAGTCCTTTGTTATTGTGAATTAATTACCTTTATCATATTTTAATAGTATGTAAGTTCAATTCGGCAACGCTGTTCGTTCGGGGAAACCGAAGAAAGGCTTGAAACGTTCTTGTTATTGTTTTGCAGCGAGTGGATAGTTTTTTGGGTGCAAGGTCCACTAAATTCACCGAATCGGACTCGGATGTTTCGTTTTAACTACGAAAGAAATTGAAATTGAACACTTGTAAACAATTTAGTAAATACATATTTTGATTATCAAATTTTGTTTTCTTCAGCATAGAGTCTGTGAATGTCATTTATAAAGAACTAATATCAATGTAACTATGATTACTTTTATGTTTTTTTGAGCAATAACACCACAACGAAATATAATGAGGTATATTGAAAAAAAACCAAACGTTTCAACGAATGGACTTTGAAACGTTTGGTTTTCCTTGAAATTACTATATTTTTCCAAACATTTCCGGGTCTCGGCCAGACCCTTTTGTCAATGGCACAGAAAGTATGAAAAAAGGCTCAATTCTAAAATTTAAAATTAAATGTATGACAATATTATGTGACGTATGACGTAACTAAGAGAATTTAATTTGATAAAATACAGGGTAGCACAGAAACTTCGAAATATCATGTAATAATAACCTTCATTTCACATTGTTAGAATTTGAAAGGGTGATCTTCAGAATTTTATGTGGCACTCCTAGGTGCGAATTTGTTATAAGATTCGCCAAAAGGCGATCAAAGAATTCTGTTAACTCAGTGATTCCATTAAAATCATAGAGCAAAACCAAGGAAAAACCTTATGAACTATACCGATACTGAGTTTTTAACAACGACAGGACCATTAATTTATCTCAAAGTTTCTTTACCATTGGCAAAGGGGTCCGACATAGACCCCGAATCGTTTGGAAAGATACAGTTATTTTAAGTATTGCGGTGTTATTTCCCAAAGAGTGCTTAAACATTAACTACATAACTCACAACTATCCTTCAGGAAACAAATATTATCAGAAATGCATAACTAAATTAATTTTCGGTTTCAAACCGAATCCTTGATAGTTCTCCCCTTACTACAGGTACATATATGGTTTGTCACTAACCGTTCGTATACAAACAAAGAATAATATAATACCTACTTAACATTCAACCAAGGTTAGTTTTTTTTATTTGGGTTCACACTCTTCACAATGGATTCTGAAAAATATAGATAAATTAAGTATTTGAAATTGAAGATGTAGTATCTAATAGCAATTGAAGTTGAAACAGATAATTAAATCAAATTCTTTCAATAAAAAAAAACTAACTAGCTGTAAGATTTTTTCCATACCATACTATATTAGTCTATTTGTTGAAATCAATTATTAATTTAAGGAAACAGTATGACAGATTATCAATTAAAGTAAAATACTTATCGAGAATTGAAAACTAACTTCGTTTTATTTTGAGACACACTGTATCCCATTTCAGTAGAGCTTAGATTTTGCCTTAAATGCGTGTTTTATATCTTTCGGGCTTAAGCAATACAACAAAATTATAAGAAATGAGCAAATCAATTAAAGCCTTTAACTTCAATTACTTAATTTTAGTTTGGTAAAATCATTACTTATATTATTCAGTATATGTATTTTTAACATATTATTTCCTCTATTAAAATACAGATCAATCACGATTAATATTATGTTCGATTGTTTTTGTAAACTTTTAATAATACTGTAAATAATTTAACACATATGCACGCATTTGTTGACGTAGTGCTGAACTTAATATATTTAACGATAAAATACTACCACTATTCATGTTTCTATGAATATTTTTTATGCACCATGGGCCGACGGAAGAACTACCTCAAATAATCCTTCTAGAAATGTTGGTAAATAAACACTCAAATTACAGCATTATCATCAATAGTCTTTCCTATATATTTTTATTTTTAAAATACTTTCAGTAAATTATTAATCATTAAGCAGTTTGCTACACACACAATCTGACGGGGATAAAAAACTGTAAAAGTTCATTTCCTTAAACAAATTTTCAGAACGTTTTCAAACTCAGACTATACATGATGAAGATTTTATTTTTAATTCTTCAGAAATTAGAAGTGTTTTATATATTTTCAGATCAGAAAAAAACTGTCCCAAATACTTTACATAAAACAATTTATTGAAAGTTAACTACAATTGTCGGAAAATACAAGATGCATAATAAGGTGAATAATGATGAGCCATTATTCATTAGTTATCTTTTAAGTTGAATCCTGTATATCGATAATTTTGACCTATTATTGGGAGAGACACTTAATATTTTTTCGGAGTAATGTAAATTCCCCATATTAGATCGAGTCTTTTACAAGGTGGTCAAACGTTCTGATTTGTATCGGTATATTAACAATAAGTGATTTAGCTGTTTTAAAATTTATCTTAATAGTATATATTTTAAATAGCGTTAAATAAATGATGTTTTGGTGTGTCTTGGCACTGTTGAAATTATAATAAGTTTTTATTTCTTATAGGTATATTCCTACATCGCGTATTGTTTGGTATATTATGTTACTTACATCGATTAATCATAGCACCATTCGTACACATTGTACCGTTCATTTGAAACAGCATTTTGTTAGATGTATGTAGGCCATTTGTATAGGAAATTTAAAAGCCAGGCTTGGGAGTATCTAAATGAAATTTTTTGAAATAAAGTGACTAAAAATAAATAAGAATGGCACAAATTCTAAATTCAATCTTGAATATCGATTATAACAACAAAGTTCCAATTGCCGTAAGGCTCGAGAAAAAATTACCATAAATGGGATTCAGAAAAAATAAGTAGGGTAATGTATAATTTTAGAACATTCATTAATATATATTATTATTCGACAACCATCCTATAATTATATCTATAATTAATAAGTATAGTCTTATTTTCCTAATCATATACAGTCTACTGATTTTAATAACGAAGAACATTGCATAAATATTTTTGTTACTTGGCAGGGGTGAGAAATTGAGTGGGTGATGAAGGGATAATTTTTGGGTTTTTTGGTCTGGTGCCATTCGATAGAAATTAATTAGCAATAAATACGCCCCATGACCATACCGATAACGACGTTTGTTCCGGAGATATAGATATGCCTATGCTAATTTAGTCTAAAGTTGGCATAACCACAGGATCTCAGAAGGGGTTGAAAAACATTGAAATAAAATGTTTGTTTTTTGTCAGGGGGTGAGAAATCAGTAGAGATGAAGGGGTAGTTTTTGGATATTTGAACTGATGCCATTCGATAGCAATTAATTATCAATAAAAACGCGCCACCAAGATCACCTCGGTAGCGCTGTTCGTTCCGGAGATATAGAATATGGCTATGCTAACTTTAGTCCTAAAGTTGGCTCGCAAGGGTTGGAGCAATAAAATCGTTACGACGGTAGTAGACCTTCAACATTAATTAACAATTAAAGTCTGCTGATTTTTTTACTAACAAAATACATGAATAAATATTTTGGGTACTTTTCAGGGGGTTGAGAAATTGAATAGGAAGATGAAGTGGTAGTTTGGGTTAATGGTCTGGTGCCGTTCGATAGCAATTAATTAGCAATATACGCCCATAGACGCCCATAACGACGTTTGCTCCGGAGATGTGGATAAGCTATGCTAACTTTAGTCTAAAGTTGGCATAGCCACAGTTTCACGTAGGGGTTGAAGAATGAAATCGTAGCGAGGGTAGAATTTCAGCAATTAATTAGCATTAAACTCTACTGTTTTAAACACAAAAACATTGAAATAAATATGTTTGTTATTTGTCAGGGGGTGCGAAATTCAGTAGGGGATGAAGGGTAGGTTTTGGTATTCCCCTGGTACTATTCGATAGCAATTATTAGCAATAAAATACGCCACCAAGATCACCTCCCTAGCGCTGTGTCGTTCCGGTGATATAGAATATGGCTATGCTAACTTTAGTCAAAAGTTGGCTCGCAACGGGGTGGAGCAATAATCGTAACGAAGGTAGACCTTCAACAAATTAATTAACAATTAAAAGTCTACTGATTTTAAATAAGGAAATGCATTGAAATAAATATTTTTGTTACTTGTCAGGGAGTGAGAAATTGAGTAGGGGATGAAGGGTAGGGTAGGTTTGTGTATTCGCCCTGGTACTATTCGATAGCAATTAATTAGCAATAAAATACGTCCCAAGATCACCCCGGTAGCACAGTTCGTTCCGGAGATATAGATGTGGATATGCTAACTTTAGTCTAAAGTTGGCGTCTCCAAGTTTCTTGGAAGGGGTTGGAGGAATGAAATCGTAATGAGGGTAAAAACGTCAGCAATTAATTAGCAATTAAAAGTTTTACTGATTTATATACAAACAAAATATTGAAATAATTTTTTTAGTAATGGTTGGGGGGTGAGAAATTCAGTAGGGGTTGAAGGGTATTTTTTGGTTATTTGCTCTAGTGCCATTCGATAGCAATTAATTAGCAATAAAATACGCCACCAAGTTCACCTCGGTAGCGTTATTCGTTCCGGAGATATAGAATATGGCTATGCTAACTTAGTCTAAAGTTAGCATAGCCACTGTTACTCAGAAGGGGTGGGAGCAATAAATTAAATTTTTTGCGTAATAAATTAGCAATAAATTCTGGAGTAGGTCCTATTTGGGCGTTATGAAATGGCTCTGCTAGCTTAACACACATTTTGGTGTTGCCTCATTGGTAATTTCATCTTACTTACGTTTTTTTAATTGGGTACCCATTATAAAATTATGAATATTTTCAGGACTTATAGGACCATATTTGTTTGACTACAATTCTTTAATGTTATTTTGATACAAACAAGTCATGGCCTTCTTAAAAAATAAGGCCTAACTTTATGAAGTGTGATTTTCGATGAAACTAAAATTGTGTAAGCCCTTGTGAGACATATAAAAAAGTTGAGGCGGTTTTGCGGGATACAAAAGACCTTTGAGATATGTGATATATGTCATTTTATTTGTCTTAAAAAAGTGTCACATCTTGACAGCTGTCAATTAACCGGTTCGGATTTACTGAAGAAAAACATTTCGGGTTTTGCCGATTATTTTCATAACCAAATGATTGATCGTAAATCCAAAGCCAGATTTTAAATGCACTAAAATTTCCTCTAAAATGTTTTCCATTTGACCTTTGCTGTATAGAGAAGGGAATTTAAATATACCTGTCCTCAGAAAAATATAATCAAAAAATAAAATATGATTTTGTTAACCGTTATTTTAGATAAAACAACACTATAAATCTTATAATATTGGGAAAATTGGTTAAAATAATGTAACCTCACATATTTGGATGCACCATAAATTTGAAATAGTTATAAGAAATTACTTTATTATCTAGCCAATGTGACTTTTTAGATGATCTTCTAAAGCTTTATTGTTTCTCATTTTGTCTTTTAGTGTTATGCCTGATTTTTTTAATAGAAATTGGTATTTCCATGCAGATATATGACGGTAGCTTTCTCACATATGTTTTCAAGAAACATTATATGTCGGTATTCTGTTGTAGCGTTTCTCAGATATGTTCGTGTTGTCCACTTGAGAAAAATACATTGAAGATCACATATTCTGTTGAAATTCAACTCTGTTCTTATCTAATCATTTCTATAACAATTGCGTTTACTGGTTTACTATTTTTCTTTTCTTCATTGAGTTTTGTTGACTTATTTTGTTAAGAATTTTAAATTTTATTTTAATACACAATAATAAGTTTACCATTTATTTATTTGTATTTTTGAATTCTTTCCTCTTCCTTCTTCAGTTGTTTAATTAGTTTTTTTATCTTTGCTTCTGAGCCATGACTGTCTTTCTTGATGATTTTCGAAAAATGATTTCATTTCCTATGGAAGATGTCCTCTAAGATCATTTAAGCGTTTTTCACTTACATTTCTTTCGTTACAGCTATGTACTTTACATATTTTAAACAGTATTTTTTTATTATTAACGTGACGTTGACTTTTGTACTGTGTTACTTTGCTGTATAGCAAGTGCTGATATTACACCTTATTACCTAGTCCATATTAGCGTATTCAGTGTTTCTTCATCTACATAGAGATGGACGTTTCTTATCTGGGTTCGTATATTTACAGTTCCGACAATCATTGATTATTATTTTTCCGCGGATGTTTTCTCCCCGTCTGTTTGTTAGCACTACTTTCCTTCTTAATTTTATGTCTCTCAATTTTCGTGGTTTTCGTTTTCATGGAGTTGATTTAGAAACCACGCACCTCACGCGGGTTGTCGAGTTTTCATGTGGGATGAAGAAAGATTAGAAAACAGTCAACACCAAATTTTGATATCGGAATCTTTGAAGCTGGCAATGAAAAAAAAGACAATTATTATTTATATTTCCTTTTCCTGAACTAAATTTAAAAATCCTAAATGATTCTGCATTCTCAAGATCCTGTATCGATTACGAGAAGTTTGTTAAAAATATAACAGTTTCGCACAATACATGAACAGGTTTTGAAAACGAAGAAGGAAGAATTCGGGATATCGTCTAATATTGTTGATATAACTATGAAAATATTCCGTCTCCTCAAGAAAATATTTCTCTCAAAAAGAAGCTAATATATATTTTAATGCATATCGCCATTTTCGAATATACTGCAACTTATAGACAGTTTAAAATAATAATATTTCACTCTGTTTTTTACTTTACAACTCAGCCATAGACTAAGTTTCCAAAAATTATTTTAAATAAGAAATTATCAATTTGGACATACTTTGTAAACCCTTACATACAATATTAAACCTTTATCCAATATCATAAATTTCTAATATTTCTCATTAGTTTATGAGTTAAATAAAATGAAATTCGTCACGTAACAAATTCATGCGACATTAGATATTATTGAACCTTAATCACAAAGGTTACTCAAACTTTACAAATTACTAAATGCTATAGGGCATATCTCAAAAACTCCATTCGAAATTATGTTCAAGACAGTTGAATATATCAGCAGTCCCAATACGGCACTCTATGAATATGAATGTTCACAACAGAAAATATTTTCGGAAGGATAGATCTACGTCCACTATCAAAAAACTAGTAAGTACAAATTTTCTAACTATTATTTTAAGCTTTTGTGCTTACATGTATTGTAACTTCCCTTACAATTACAGAGATAGCAAATATTTTTGTTTATTATATTTTTTATCGTGGAATACCCCAACTCAATTTGGTACACAGTGGTACAGATTTAAACTAAAAAGTTGTTTCAAAATTGGCTCTCTTCATAACTTCACATTTACACATCAAAACTACCATCAATTCATTGTTATAAAGATTACATTCCATCTCAATTGAACAACTTCCACTTCTAAATAAAACTTTTACAAATACATGAACGCAAGACAATATATTGTTTCTAATCGAGAGCTTTCATCAGTTTTAATTTATTTATTTTTTCGCTAAATGTATTCCTACACGCAGGAGTTTTAGGAAAATTGATATCACAGAGTCTCCAAATCGGGAGTCATACTGTGTATAACGCCGATTCCCTGTGATTCCTAGGATATAAATCACACGAAAAAATTTGTAGAGGTTTACTAAAACCTTACGATACTAACTATTCGACATTTTTCATTCCACTGAACGCAAGATATTATTGGTACAGTATACTGATCGGTGCCATTTTTGCATATAATCACTCAATCCAGTTAGTAAACTGTTAGTGAAAATGGAAATGCTGTGGAACCTTTACTGTGTCAATGTAAAAACATGGTTTACACCCTAACACCAAACATTTATTTAAACACTCAACGGTTGGTTTACTCCTTGATGATGACAGATGTGTTTTTACATTGTTAGTGACAATGTTAGGTAATGCTTTTAAAGCATCAATATTCTCTACCAGAAACTCAATTTTGACTTAATTACTAACAGTGGACAAACTATGCAAAAATTGAGTCAATACTGTATTGAACAGAAAGAACATTTTGATAGACTCCATATGGACAACACAAAGCGCTCTTTAAAAAAAGAGTTTTGATGTGGTTCTGATGCTTACTTCTAAATTTAAGGTATATCTGAACTGTAAAATATTTAATATATATCACTGTTCCAAGCTCAAAAAAAAGATCCAACATAAACATTAACATAAAAAGTCGTAATATAATAAATGATGACTTTGAAAAACAACATCTGTTTTTGTTGACAATTTACTTTAGTCACAATACAAAATTTAATTATCTACACAATCTTTCAATTCAATTTCAGAGTCAATAGCCAGTATATGCGGAATTAAATAAACAGATCTTTGCTCATAATCCCCAAGAAGAAAAGAAGATGTCCCATTCAACTGCTTTTAATTAATAAATCCTTCAATTTCATTAACACTATGAATAATATATCAACGTTTTGATATTCCATTTTTAGTTTATTTTCATACAATTTTGAAATGTTCTGTAATTATTTGTATTTTAATTGTAGGACTAAAATAACAATTAAAAATTACAAAGAAATTCATAATTTGCCATGAAGTTTCTTAACGCGATCTATTAGAAAGGGACGTATCATATAAATTTAATATTTATTATATTTCAAACATTCAAATTCAAACATTTACAAGAGAACTTCATAATATCTAATGTTAAAGATTCCGTATTTATTATGGGCTGGAATGCCGAATGCTTTTTTATCACAGTGGCCGTAGACGATTTTCGAATAATCGCCTTTCAGGGAAATGTCGGTATAACAAAGCAGAGATGAACTAAACGACCGAAATATTGGCACATTTTTTATACACCAACAGAAAGATTGTGAATAGACAATTGTTAGAATAGACCTAGTTCAATATTATTATAAACCGATGTGTGGCTTCTTTAATAATGAATTAGTGCAATAAAGTTATGTAAAAAATTACCTAAACTTATCTATACGACAATGAAATTTGTCACTTTGAAGGATAGTTGCTAACTGTGTATGCAGAAAATCAGCTGGGTATTGAGGATTAATACATTTCAGAGATTCGAAGCAGTCATAAAATATTTTTTTCTACATAAGAAATTACCACTCTATATATTGTTATATTAAACTTAATAAGCAAAGAAATGTAATTATTAATAGTATGAATTTATGGTGCGGACACCCATTTAGTTTTGTTTCAAATATATTTCAAAACATAACATAAAATGTTGTGTATTACAAGAAAACAATAATTTATTTAGTTTTCTAAAACAGAGAAAATTTAAATCTGATTTATGCTAGAGATCATTTTAATTTAAATACAAAACAGAATGTCTTTTTTAGATTTTATTAAGGAAAAATGAATATCTTCATCTAGAAGTTTAGAAATTATGATACTATCTTTTCGAGAGTTTTTAATCCATTGAAGGCAAGACAATATATTGTTTCTAGTCAAGAACTTTCATGTGATTGATAGATCGAATAATTATTTATGTATTTCGCACAAATACCCGAACTTTACATGTTAACGTAAAATAAAAATCGACATCTTGGAGCTTCAGGGAAAACTAGCCAACAGATTAACAGTTAATCTATTTGTTATTTGTTTCTTGTGCTTACTATCCTAGGAAAGGGTAATGGAGTTTTAAATACAGCACTCATTTTAGAATCACTGTGGACTAGTTGTCCCTTAAACTTCTAGATTTTCAATTTTAGTTAAAATGTTAAATTTAGCCTTAAATGCAATACATAAATAATTATTGGAGATTTTAATCGCCGAGGGGAGCGTAACATTTGAAAACTATCGACTGCAATAAGATATTGTCACATAATTGCATTGTGGGTTTTAGTTAACGTATAAATTTGTTTCGTGTGACTTCTGTCATATGAATCAGAGGGTAAAAGCATACACATGGCACGATTTTTTTCTTTTTAGTTTTCTCTACAACTCCTAATAATTGTGCGTTAAATAGTTAAGCTTGGTTATATGTATGAAAAAACATTAATCATTATTCGAGATTTTAATATGTTGAGGGAAGCGCAGCTGATGAAGTTTTTTCGACCTGAAACAATATATTGTCTTGCGTTCCATGGATTGTATAATGTCCAGAAGATCGTATAGATAGTATCAAAAATAATTACTTAATAGAAAAAGTTGAAAACATATAATGTAATTTAGCATTTGTTGCATTATTAATTGAATTTGTTACTTAAATCATATATTTAATCTATTTATTAATATGTAAAAGGAAATGTTGTACCACTATTTTAAGAAATTTGGGAGAATACTTAAAACATATTTATTTTGTTAACTAAGCCATAGCTTAGTTTAAGAGATTTAATGAAAAAAGTTTTCAACACAATGTCTTTTTTTTTAAAGATTACCTAATATATTTCACAGTTTTAGGTGAAAAAAGTCAAAATGTAAATGAGTCAGTTTTGCTTGGTTGTATGTAAAAATTGTCTTTTCCATGTATAATGAGATGATTTAGTTCAGCATTAAATAATATTTTCATAGTACCCAAAGCTCAAAGATGTTTTTGGTCCTAAAATATTCAACTTTCTTTCTAGTGAGATTAAAGGGTTAAATTCACTTTCAATATTTAAAAAGAAATCCCAACAGTGGATACACTCAATTCAAAGGGTACAAATGCAGGAATATTAAATATTAAAAATATGTACAATTTTTAAAATGTTAATAAAATCGACGTTATAGTAAAACATGTTAAAGTCTGTAAATTAGTTTGTTATATTTAAACTTTGTTTCTTGTAAGCTGAAAGTCGCAAGGTCATTTACCTACGCTAAAGGATTATCCTTCTATGAGATTTTCATTATATTTATTTCAAGTTATGTTTTAATTAGGAGTACAAACATGATTTTTATTAATACTAATTTTTGTGTTATAAAAAAGAACTGTATGATGTTTTTTTTCATGTTGTTTGTATCAAAATGGAAAAAAATATATTATGAGAAACAGCCAATTGAGTAATTGCATAAAATGGTAATATAAAGCCAATAATTAGTTCTTACCATCAGTGAAATAAATAGTCATAGTGAAGGATTTTATATTAGTTTTGGTACAAAAAATGTCTCCCTTATTATGTGTCCTGTTTTCAGTAATTAAATTTAGGATTTTTGGAGTTTCCAGTCCCAAATCCCAAAAAATATTACTACGAACTCATCTGATATCTTTGAAAAGGTTGTTAATTTCCACTTTAGTTAACATGCGAATTTAAACTCATGACCAAAAGTATTTCGTGAATAATAAGAAAACACATAATAATCAAAAATTATCATGATTTCTCGAACTCTCAAGGAATTGTTAGAATCATATAAAAATATCGGATGAAAGGAAATTAAACGAATTATTGAGTGCAATTGAAAAATCAGTTTATCCCTGATTAGATAACCTTTTCAAAATTGGACTGACGATAACTGGCACGATAAACAGTTCATCATAGTCATTCTGGCTCTTGGTAGTATAAAGGGTGGCCAAGAGTTATCCTCCAAGTAAATCCTGCTGTGGCATCAGACACCTCTGATATTTAACAGTGTCTAGAAGTCACACAAATTTTCGAAAAACACCCCAATAGTGCGTTTTAAATACTATTTAGTATGCATAAGTCATACTGAAATTGACTGAGTAATCCACTTTTTTCAATCTCTCACTAAACCAGCATAGCCACAATCTTAGCGACCGCCTCGTATAAAAGTGGAACAATACCGAATTACTGCAGTTCATATGTACAATTTAACTAATTATACTTATTTACTTCACTATATTAATAGGGGTACATAATGAGGTTAATAGTTACTAAATACCAATCCAGATTGAAGGTTACAAATGTAATCTAGTAGTAGTAGTCCAAGACCCGAATGTTTCATTTTCTTAGTGTGCTATCCAGATATGAGGATGGCAAATATGGTAGCAACCCAACGAATCACCATGTTATAGTAAAATAAATGTTGAATGGTTCGTCTGCAAACTTTCAAAGGAAAAATAACTCCAAGATTTTTGTAGTTTGCATGATCATGTCTCTAGGCCTAACCGAGAATATTTCTTATCAGGATATTGAAAGCAAGAAGAAAATGAAACGGTATGTTTTTGATAGCTGTGGTATTTTATTAAATAAATGTGTGACAACCTAGGTTTCTGTCTGAAGTTAAAATTGGAAATGTTCCTAAGAAACGGCTTAAGCATAAAATTGGTGATGACGCTATAAGCACCAAAATTATATTTAGTGAGGTCTTGAGGCTGTAAAATACAACTGAATAGATATTGATAATTCTATATTTTTGTTAAGTGTGAGAAATCGAGTACCTAGTATCATTATCATTATTCCCTTGAAAATAAACAGTAAATTTTTATTATTATACTATTAATTTAAATGGTTTAGGCATATAGATACTATAAGACTCACATTCCTATTTAGTAGTATCATTGCAGAGCTTTTCACCTCGATAACGCTTAATAATAAGAATTAGTCTATACAACGACATTTAAACAAAATAGTAATGTAATACGAAATAATAAATTTGTTTATATATTTGCTTCATGTTAAGCAGCAAATTTTAATCGGATTGGAAGTAATGCACCTGCAACTGTACGAAATCGTTATTATTTTGATGAGTCCCCAAACTATATTAAGAGAATGCATATTTTAGGGACAGTCCCCAAATTATCATTTCGTCTATCGCCAGTTTGCAAAATGCACGTTTTGGGGACCACCTAAAACATTTAGTGCCCGCGAAAACTTAAAAACATATATATATGTATATATATATATATATATATATATATATATATATATACATATATATATTGAAATGGAAATAAACATACACCACAATATAAAAAAATTAAATCAATAATATTTTATGCATTATTTACTTTTTCAATATACTATTATCGTTAGATTAAAATATTATTGATTTATTTTTTTTTTATATTGTGGTGTATGTTTATTTTCATTTCAATATATATATATATATATATATATATATATATATATGTATATATATATATATATATATACATATATATATATATATATATATATATATATATATATATATAGGAAATAGGCCTAAAAATAAATATCGGAAAAACAAAGATAATGTACAACGAACTAATAGACACACAAGACATCACAATAGATAACACAGTTCTGGAAATAGTAGAACAGTAGAACAATATATATATATACCTAGGTCAATTAATACACATATCAGGTTCGCTACTACCAGAAATAAACAGAAGGATCAAACTTGCATGGATGACGTTTGGAAGAAACTCCATAATCTTCAAGTCACGAATGGCATTCCGCCTTAAGAAGAAAGTATTTGATCAGTGTGTTCTACCAGTACTGACATACGGTTGTGAAACCTGGATTCTGAAAACCGAACTTACAAGAAAACTACAAGTAGCACAAAGGTCTATGGAAAGATGCATGATCGGAATAACGAGAAGAGATCGGAAGAGAATAGAGTGGATAAGGAACAAAACTCAGGTAATAGATGTTATCGACAGAGTGAAATCTCTGAAGTGGCAATGGGCAGGGCATTTGGCAAGAAGACAAGATAATAGGTAATAGGAAGAGGGCAGATGTGACTCTGCCGAAACGTCGTCATTTTACCATCGATCCCGCTAGGGATCAGTTATCAACAACACAGATGAATTGCAGTTTTCAAATCTAATTAAATTTTTCGATATCTATATATATATATACATATATATATATAAATCTTCTGTACGTGTGTTAGTCATTGAACTCCTCCTAAACGGCTGGACCGATTTTGATGAAATTTTTTGTGTGTATTCCAGGGGGTTTGAGGATGGTTTAGACTCACAATACGGTTAACTAGATATTGTTTTTTTTAGTTAAATTATTTATTTAAAAATTGTTGTTGTTGTTAGCACAACTTACATAGGATCCGGCAGACTGCGCTGTAGTCGCTGTGTCAAATATTTAAGAGTGTGCTTTAGTTTCAGTTACGTCTGATAGATGGCGTTCAGATTATATTGTTGCAGCTAATTTTTAAAAGTTTACATGGGACAGGACAACGTCTGTCGGGTCCGCTAGTTGCTTATAAAAAAATTAAGGTATTGGAGTGAAAATATTCATTGGTATCTCCTGTAGTATCCGAGTTAAATTGTGGGTCCGGGACTTGAATGGAAGGTCTTGGTTTTGTGACGTAATGGAGTAGTGGTGAGGTGATTCGAATGCAGGGTTCGTAAATTCTATACGGTTGCGTACTCCGAATTAGCCAATGAAAAATTAGCCCGCGAATACGTCACAAGTGTCTCAATTCAAAGTATTGCGAAGTGAAAATCTTATGATGCAGCAACTTTATGTTCACATTTTTACATCTCTGGGGTTATTGTGTCCGCGTTTACTATATACAGATATAATTTAATTACATCGAAACAAGTAATTCAAGTCTAAACGCAAAATCTTATTTTATATTTCAACGAAGAGTACGAGAACATTGTCTACATAAATATCATAAAACCAGAAACGTTGCATCTTAATTAGAATTAGTTCGAAAACATTCAAAGTAAACATTTGAAAATAAGTTATAGATACCGAAAAAAAAATTCAATACATAATTTAAATGATTTACTGTTGCTGTTAAATGCAAATGCAAATGTTTTTGCAAACAGCAACACTACAGTTTGTTTCAGTCATATTAAAAAACATTTTGGCATTCAATAATAAAAATTAATAGTACATTTCGAACTTCTGAGTATTTGTTCAATAAATGCAATACACCTATTTACTGTAAAATGGAAATATTAAAAAAATATATAGAATACAAAATAGAGGTGAAACGATCCAAAAATTCATAATTCAATTAGAGCACAAAGAATAATATAATGTAGATAACCATTAATACACAGAGAAATTTAAGATACTTGTGACGTCAGCTAGTACGACGGAGTAGGCAACCGTATAGAGTATACTGAACGTGGTTCGGATGGTATTGTTTTGTTTTTAAACGAAAGTGTTGATAATTAAGATCTAGCATTTTGATTTCATTATTATTTATCTTTTTGAACAATTGGGTTAAGTTATTGTAATAATATTAAATACTGTAACCCTTTATCATATTTGCAGGTGATTCCAAGTGTAATGAGAAAATATGGCTTTCATTGGATACTTTTACATCAAAGAAATGCTTTTACTGTGGGGGATATCTCTCAATACCACCAATTACAATAATTAATCAAGAAGGGACACAACACAGATGTGGCCGTTGTGAGAGTGTAGAATCGAAGTTTCATGTAAGGAACGTACCGTTTGAAGATATTGCTCAACATGTGCAATTTCCTTGCATTTATATGAATTGTAAAGAAAAACTTGGGTGGGGTGATCCAGTGATAAAACATGAAATGATCTGTCCGCATAAAACTATTATTTGTCCTGACCTTCAGTGCACCAAGGCCATCAAACCAAGTCAAGTTGGGGAACACCATCTAATTGAACATAATACTAGTAGCTTACGCAATTACCAATTTGAAATTAATTACAATTGGTCAGACTTTGGACTCTTTAGATGTATTTTGAAAGATACGGACAAACCTTTTCTTGTATATCTTAGATGGAATTGGAAACGTAGTTCGAGAAATAGTTATAATTATTATAATAATGGTTACAGTACTGCAGGCAATAATTATTATCTAGATTATATGTCAGAGAATGCGATTTATTTTACTGTGCTATCATTATTACCCTCTAAAACATACTACACTGTTAAGTTGACCTCTTTGCGAGGTAATGAGCAAGTTATTATTGCAGATCAAAAAACTGATGAGTATGATGAAAGAATTCATTGCACAAAATGTTTATTTCAGACAAGGTTGTGTCACGCTGCTTATCACAATAACGCCATTAAGAATAATTTTAAGGTACTGAATAACCTAACTTCGTATAGCAGTTTGTTGGTTAATCACTGGATGGAATGCAAAACGCCAATAGTGGTTTGCGTAACACTTATTGATCCAAATGAAAGATCTAATCAAAACCAAATTGCTCCAGTATTAGACAATCTAAAGTGCCCAATTTGTTTCAATTATCTAAGTATTCCAACATTTAATTGTAAGTCTGGCCACTCAGTTTGCGGTGGTTGCAAGAGCTTCATTGAGAACTGCCCACTTTGTAAAGCGTCTTTTGACGGTTCAAGAAACTTTACTGTTGAGAATGCCATTGTTGCTGTTGAAGTTCAGTGCTCGAATGAAAGTAAGGGATGCGACTTCAAAGGAAATATTGTTACATTACATGAACATGAGAAGGTTTGTACCAGGAAGTAATTTTTTTCTTATTGATTTATGCTTATCTTGTTCAAAGACGACAGAGATTAGATATCACATATCGGTGTTATATTTGTAGCTCAGGTAATTTACAAAAAGACATTTTGGTGTTAAAATTAAGGAGGATCAAAACAACATCAACGTGTTCTAAAGATAATACACGTCTAATTGGCATATGTTTTTTTAGCAAAATAACCTCAAAAATGGCTAACTCTTTAGTTTGTAGACATTTTACGAAATCCACAAGTGAAACGGTGTTTACAATGGACAGTGCAGCAGAGAAATGAAAAACCTACAAAATGAAGTTAAACCTTTGGAAGGCCATTTTAAGGTTAAGAGTTAATTTATACATCCCTATTCCCAGTTTCCCAAAATGTTAAGTATAAATACATATAGCTATTGAAAATATTGTGATCTGACATAAATGAAGTTTAACCAGTATATCATACTTCATTTATGCCAGTTTTCATACGATTACGTATATAACCACTAAAAATATTTGTTATCTAACATAAATGAAGCTTAACCCGTATATTAAATTTCATGGTTTCGAGAATCGGTGCTCTGAGGCGGTATGGTAAATATTCATTTCTAGATAACATTTTCCATTGTCGCAAAAACGGTTTCACGAGCAGGCATCTATATTTTGTGTAGAAGGTACTTATTTTGTTAAAAAAACTCATCGGTTAAAAATTTTATGTAAATTTGTCATGTTTTATCTTTAGAACAGGCCATAGTAATTTTATCACGTATTTTCGTAAATGACTATTATGCTTCTGCGTCAAATGTAAAAATACACTCAGAGACCAAGTTTTGTTTATGTACGCACCGGTCGGACAAAAATATGTAAAACAGACTAATTACTGGTTACGGTAATAAGTTTGACAAGGCATGAGGGTTGAGGCCACGAAGTATAGATACCAGGAGTGTGAACGTAATGTTAAATAAATGGTAGCATTTTAGGGGACAGAATGTTTTGCCAGTAGAACGCGCCACTTTTGAGGAAGTACTCGTTTAAATCCTTACGCGGGTAATCTTGTTGATACTGACAGCTGACAGCAAACAATTTTATTAAAAAAGTAAATTAATGTTATCAACAGGTCTTTAAGAATTAAAATTATAGTTCATCTTTTGTCTCTACGTGTTAAACTATTAAACAAACCGTAAGTGAAGTAAAGAATTTAAACATAGTTTCTGCAAATTAAGTAGTAAATATAAATTCAAAAATGGTTAAATACCTATTTATTTCAGTATTACAATGCTTGATACTAGGAAAGTAATTAATTGATTACAATCAAATATATTATTTATTAATCGTATTAGTTATAAATAAAAGACGTTTAACATTTAAATACCAAACAATTTAGATTTGACAAATACACTAGTGGAAATTTCTCTTCATAGTAAAAAAAGTTTAAATTATTATTTAAGTTAAGATGATTAATTTTCTTTCTATTAATAATAACCGTATTTTACAGTAATTTGGAAATTTATAAATACAATATTTATTAACAACACTGATGTTTAATATTATTTTTAGGTTACTCACTTTCGGAACTTTGAATATACCCACTTTAGCCACATTTCCACTTGCCTTTCGGCCACTGAGGCAACCATGAACAGCACAACACCTTCCCATTTTTTTATTAAAACTATTTTTAAACAATTACATTAATATTTTATACTTAGGTTTATAATTTTAATAATTTCGACATCCGACAGCGCGTATTTACGTTTCATAATAATAATAACATCGGTACGTCCTGAACATTTGCGCAGCTAGTGGCAGAAAAGAGAACTATGATCTGGGTTTAATATTGTATGCCACGAATACTGCGGAAAAGCCTATACCGTTCGGACTCCTGGTATCTATACTTCGTGGTTGAGGCAATGAAAATATTTGTCAGGATGATTTAAACTAGGCGAATTTGTAATGTGTCGTTAGAATTTTTTTTAATACTTACATGTTCTAGTTATTTTCTTTTATGTTCTGGTTCTTATCATAATTGATGATAATCTTGAGTGAATATTCGATTATTATATATCATAGTGGAGGTGTATAAAATATTCTCTAAATAATAATATATTACCAAAACTAACTTGAATTCACATTGCATTATTATTAATGGAATAATTGAAATAAATTTTGGAATAAAGCTCTTTATTAGACAAGACAATACCCAACGCGGTTATTTAGACAATTTCTAATAGGTACAAGCTTCGTACTGAAACCATATTTCAAAGAATCTCTTGCCTTTAAATCTCCAAATTCTACAATAATTTGCTGCAGTAGATTTAAATACTGAAAATTTGTTCCGTACCATGCCACCCTACACATTGAGTTTTTGTGGGTACCGAGTTCAGAACTCATTAAAGTTTCTGGGACAAATATACATACGATACTCAGGAATGGAAATCTGTCAAAATAATATTTTGTAACCTTGAGTGATATAACTAAGAACCTTGTACTCGAAATACCATTTGACTATATGAATTTTTTCAACAACTATTGCATATGCATTTGAAATGATTATTTTTTATGAATAAAAAACATGTTAGGACTATCTCGTCAACCGCGATATAAATGGGATTTGTTTAGCAACATAATTTAGGGGCTGGCTACGTCATATGGCAAGGAACTACCATACGTTGATAGGTTTTTGTTATATAAAACGTTCAATTGATTATGCAGAATGAAAGAAAGCGAAATGATATTATTATTTGAAGGTCTAAATTGGAGATTGGGATTAAAACGCAACCCTAAACGCAAAATTTGGTTCCATTTTATAGCGTTCTCTATCGAAATAGTTTAATAAAAGTTTTAAAAATTTATTTAGCTCAAAAACATTAAAAAAATTAATAAAAACCAGCAAAATATCAATTTTTAATTTTGTTTGAAATGTATGCAAATAACCTTTTTTTCCAGCGGGTATAGGCACTGCTTCAAAGAAAAATAATATATTAAGTTTTCTACAACATGAGGAGTCTTTGCAATTTTTTTGATGAAAATTAACTGAGATATAGCAGTTCAAACTTTGCTATATTTTGTTTTTTTTAATATTATTCTTATTATGGAATATTATTAATTCGGCTACTCTGTCGTCTTTTTAGTATAGTTTTATGGTGGTATTTTTAAATCTGAATTGTAGTTTACTTTATTATAATTCAAGACATGTTTCCGATTTCTGTGTAAATTCAGAATAATTATAGTAATTTTTGAGGTTATAGTTATGTAGGTAATGTGTATGTGTTTAATAAATGGTTTTATGGATGTTTATATTTTAAGAATAATGAATAACAAGTTAGCAAATTAAATTAAAATGATATCAGAACAAGCTTGCTCTTATTTCAGTTGCTTGGTCGAAATTTAAGATCTAACACGTTTTTTGTTACAAAGGCTAATGATAAAGAAAATGTATATTTGGTTATCATATGCGCTTATTCAAATTTCTTAGTTTTAGTTACAACTTTTTTTATATGTGCCAAAGTATTGTTATATACTCCGTGGGTTCAATTAAAATTTAAAAACTAATATTTACTCTCACTTTCTAGAAACTTTTATTTAAATGAAATATTCACAACAGCTGATTGGAATCTCTAAATAATAACCCGGAATACACTCTTAGCAATAACTAACTAACTGTTGCGATGATGGGCTGCTTCTTTTAAAATCAGCATCGAAAACTCTCGTAAAATCCATTATCAATTCTACAGTTGCCGAGCTATTTCGAGATTAATTTGTTTGTCCTTCCAGCGATCAATGTCGTATTGAAAGGAAAACAAGGCCAGCTTAGGTAAATTTCTCAAAAGTATGTATTCAACTGTATTCTTTGTATTGTAATTTGGTAGTGCATATAATTTTTTTTCCAGTTTTTCTACATGAAGTTCAATAACACGGTTCGGTTAAATTCCATGGCAGTATTTTTCTGCTTTACTTTTCTAAACAACTTAATAATTCAGCACCATTCCATTGCGATATTTTACAGTGATAAGAACGAAATCATGTAGGAGTTTGAGTTTGGCCCATTTGATGAAAGGCAAAAAATTATAATGATAATCAAGATGTAGTACTTATAGACAATTTGTGGAAACTGCACGGTATACTAGTTATTTATATATTATAGAAAAACGCTGTAGCAGGATTAATTGAGCGAAAGTAGGTGTATGTATTTTTTTAACCAGTTCCCCTGTATAATATATTTGGATGTATATTGTGTGATACTTACCTGTGTGATGTGATGTTTCGATTCCTCATCAGAAATCGTCGAAGTAAACTTTTTTATATAGCAATTTGTTGAAATATTAGTTTGCGAGCCTTTTCTTCCAAAGCCAATTAATCAATTGACAAGTCTATATTAGACTTTTGGGTTCGAGAAGTAAGTTCAACCTATTAAACTTGCCTTGAAGATTCATTATCATATATTTTATTAATAAATGATATTAATCTATGCAAAACTTCTTGTTGTTTTACGTGTATACTTTATTATTCTAGTGCCGGCCCCTCAATGAAATCACTAGTGATTTGACATTTTTCTCATTCCTTCATACATTAACTACAGCAAATGCCATACATTTATTTATGTAATGTATTCACTGTATCTTGTCGATTTTATCTAAAAATTTATTTTATAACAGTTTCAATTTCAATTGAACATGTTCTTCAATACAATTGACTGACTGGATGAGATTCAAAAAAAAGCCAAAAATACGGAAAAGGAAGTCAAGTTTCAACGAGTTGCCGATATGTCACCTTATTAAAAATATAAAACATATAGGAGAAAGCATACCTGCCAATTTTATCACATGTAAGAGCAATAAATGCTTAAAGCTTACACCTCAAATTCAGGAATATTTTATAATATATATCTCATTAAAAAATACATAAAAAGCTTTCAGAAGACTTCGTCGCTTCCAGAAAAGTTTTACTTGATAATTTTTCTTGCAAGTGCTAAGATTTTACCAAATGTTTAATGAACTAAGGAAAAGAAAATGCCATTTAAAGAAACATAGATGTAGCAACTAGGCAAAATCAAAAACGTCTCAAAAGGAAACTAAGAGAGGAAAGGTTAAACAAAACTTAAATACAAACGAGTAAAGAAGGCGTAACTATCACGGTGGACAAAGTCAATAGCTCATCTTCTATTTGTGATTCATCCAGTGAAAGCGAGGATTTTCAACCAGTAAAAATAAGAAAACTGAAGTTAGAACCTTTTGTTTCTATGAATTATTCTAAATTGTCTCAATCTTGCTATCGGTACAGGATATCCGATAGCGCCCACATGTATTCCCTATGTTGTCTTACATGAAACCGACATGCCCTTTATTGATAAAAATAAACTGAAACGAGCAAGTAAGAAAAATAGAAAATATTTAGGGTATATCAAACCTGCAGCTGAACCAGCAAATATTACAAGAGAATTTTTTTTATTGAAAACATTTTTCTGGATAAATTAATGCCATCGCGGTACCACTGTTAATGTTGGAAAATTCGGTAGTATAAATATATTAATGGAAAACATATTAAATAGATATTTGCAGTTGTTGATTTGTTTGCTCGATATGAATGAATTGCTATTTCGACATTTATTTTCTTTTGTGATGGTTTCACTTCTAGTACAAAAACAGTTTTGAAGAAAATAAAGATATTGCTGGTTTTGTACAGAATAATAATATATAGTGACTGTCCTGAAGATTTCCTTCAAAAGTGGTTTGGAAAAATGTCTCATGCCAGATGGCAAACGTGTCCTAATAGAAGTCTTAGGCTCATTGCAACATCGGATATATTATTATATAAACAAGGTTGGCGTTAAAAGTCATCCAAGTTGCAACGATGGAGGAAAACGTTTATGGCATTTATTTTCGAGTTTTCGTTACTTATCAACATAATTAAAGGCTGTTATTGGTTCGGTAATACAACGCAACAGTTACTATATTGAAAATCTAGTGTTAGCAATATTTTCAGACTTTGAAAAGCATTAGTATTGGGACTGCGTCTTATTCTGAAAGCACGTGTTGAAAAAACCAAAAAATTAAGCCGTTTTATGGTTCAGGCGTAAATAGGGATGCAAATGTTTAACTACGACCATATTAACTGGTAGAAACATGTTACATAACTACCTATCCTGAAGCAGATCTCGACGACCGAAGAACTGGACTCGCTTATTGCTCGAGGAGAGGGGAACAACAAAGTAGACTTTTTGCTTTTAAGGAACATTACAGAAAGGTCCCATATAATTGTATATAAAATGATTTACGGTTTTCCAGAAAATCTAATTGTATTCTACAAAGATATGTTCCAGCTTAATTCCGTATATTTTTCTATAATGTCAAACATACCATTTTTCTGAAAATCGGAAAAATATATGCAAAAAAATTGTAAACATCATAATAAATGTCAAATTTTCATCATAAATATCTAGTTTAAATGTCAAGATATGCCAGGAAAGTATATCGTACAGGGTGTTTGTAATGGTTTTCATTTTAATTCAATTGAAGTAAGTTTCTTTTAGAGACGAAGTTAAGTTAGGGAGCTTATAGTCTCGTGAAATGACAGAAAATATTCCGTTAGTTTATCGAAACGAAAATTTGTTACGTCGGCGAACTTTTCTATATGGTATACGGTTGTAGTTGTGTGCATGCGTGCATGTGATATTAGGTGGTACATAAGCAGTTGTATACCTAGGATGGTTGAAATATAAGTTGGAATTGAATTAGTGATAGAGGGGGGTTGTAAAAATACTTTATTGGGTGGCACAGAAGTAGTTGCGTATATGAGGTGGTTGAAATAAGAGTGGAGCAAAAATATAGTTATAAAGAGTGGATATTTGCGTTATAGGTCGGAGAATAACTACTGTTATACATAAATACAGTTTTAAAAAACAAAAACCGACTTCATAAGAAAATTAACTAAAAAGCATGAAATAATTTTTGCTACAATATTTAAATACTTTTATGAAGTCGGTGCCAAGCTAAAGTGAAACTATTTTGGGAAGTTCATTGATAGTTGTACTTCGCAACTTCCTTGTTCAAATTGGCACCGACTTCAGAAAAAGTATTTAATTGTTGTAGCAAAAATTATTTCATGTTTTTAGTTAATTCTTAATTAGTTAATCGTTATACAGTTTTAACTGATATAACATAATAGGACACAGATAATTATAATTATCTTTGTCTGATAACAATTTGAGTTGTTATTAAAAATAAAGATACTGAACTTAAACAAAATTTATATTCTTCATCAAACCTAGTACATAATTTGGAAAAATGACACGAAGATTTTTCCACTGAAGTGGCATAATTAGATGCATTTTATATTTCTTGTTACCCCTATTTGATAAAAATTTTATATATTCTGAAAAATAAAGGCATTTTATTTCTAAGCAAAATTCATATTTGCTGCCAAACTTCCTATACGGTTGAAAAAGTGACATGCAATGATTGCAGTTTCCGACCACGCAAATATTTTTATGAAGAATATTTTTTTGTCTAAATAATATTCATAAAAACGTTTTCCGTTTGAACTTATGAAGACACACTGTATATAGAAACCAATTGAGAACCTCCACCTTGAAGTTGATTAACTGACATTTATTTGATTTTATTTGCAACTTTCAATTTCATAATACAGCACAATCGGATGCAGTTTACAATTCTAATAAACTTTGCTTGATTACAATTTGAGATATTATAAAAAAATAAAGTTACCTCACTTTTAAACCAAGTTGATATATATTTTCAAACCTGGTATATAGTTGGAAAAGTTATAGAAATACTTATTAAACAATTTTTAATACAATGGCATAAGTACATGCAGTTTTTAATTCTAATTACATCTATTTGATAACTATTTTAGATATTAACAAAAATGAAGATACTTTAATTTGTATTCAAAAGTCCTCTTTGGTGATAAACCTTGTCTACAGTTAAATAATGACATGGAATACTGTTTACGTTTTAGACATTGTAAACCTGTTTGTGAAGAATAAATTTTTCTCTTAAAATTATTAATAAAAAGAAATCATTTCATTTATGAATACACACTGTATATACATATTAACTGACATTTATTTTGATTAATTCATCTTATTTACAATTTACCCCAAGTTCCGAACAGTTAATACCAGCAACTCCCTCAAAGCTTACTGTATAAAAATGTCGTTAAAAGTTTTCCCCGATTTTCTAAAAAACGGTATAAACTATGTTATTGAAAAACAATATGGGACCACTTCGGGATCCCCCGGAACTAATCCAATTCCTTTTTAATTCGTTATACCCCATGTTTAGAACAGAAATATTTTTAATACCAGCGACTGCACCAAAGTTTACTGTATTAGAAAGTGGGTAAAAAAGTTTTTCCCGATTTTGTAAGAAATCCTTATTGAACAAAATATAGGACCTCGTCGGGATATACCAGAACTAATCCAAAAAAAGAGTATAAGATAAATAAAAAGTTTTTCCCCATTTTCTAAGAAACTATACAATGTTAATGAAAAAAATATGGGACCACTTCGAGATATCCCGGAATTAATCCAATTTCTTTTCAATTTGTCCCATGTTCCGACAGTGGACAATTTTTTTCCATAATTGTAATACCGGCGACTCCACCAAGGTATAGAGTATAAGAGAACATGTATAAAATAGTTTTTCCCCATTTTCTAAGAAACGATACAAGCTATGTTAATGAAAAAAATATGGGACCACTTCGCGATCCCCCGGAACACTATCCACTGTAAACGGTCGAAATACCTTAAACCGTTTGCGAGTGAACAAACATTAAAAAAACCTAGATACAGACGGATTGAAGTCGGTTAAAAAGGCTTTAAAAATTGTCAGAAGCAGTTGAATATACAGGATAGTTGAAATATAAGGTGGAGTAGAATTACAGTTATACAGGGCGGTTTTAAAAACTTCTATATTTTGGCACAAAAGTAGTTGCTTATACAAGGTGTTTGAAGTAAGGGTGGGATAAAAGTATTGTTATTCAGGGTGTATCAAAAAGGTCTTATATAAGTATATGCAGTTAGAATATTTCAGTTGTAGGACGGGGTATAATTATAGCCATATGGATTCAAAGAGTTTTAGAAGCAGTTGCATATACCGGGTGGTTGAAATAAATGGTGGAGTAAAATTATAGTCATAGAATATTGTTAAAAAATGGGAATGTGAAGGTTCGGCCATGAGCAGTTCCATAAATGGAATGCTAGCCATATGGGGGAAGTAAAATCATAGGTATACAGGAATAATTTAAACAATAGAAAAATAGATAGTCAATAGTGTGAAGCGGATTTATACTTATACAGGGTTCTATTAAAGATATCCGGACCGTTGCAATATTGTTTTGAGTTGAATTATAGTTGTACAGAGTGATTCAGAAAATGATAGACCAATAAGTTATATAGGGGTGACCAATACATAGAAACATATACAGTGTGGATGCAATATAGAGTGAATTAGAGTTACACTTATAGAAAGTGGTCCAAATAATAAAACAAATAAAAAAGTTAAAATATATTTGGAAAATATAGAAAAAGAATACAAATTAGAGAGGGAGAAAATAGAGAGAGATAAGAATACGCTAATTATGAATTCTGCCATATAAACAAATAAATAAGTGACTATGCAGTGACTCAATTCGTAGTGCATCGGACATTTGATGAATAATCAAAGTTTAATTTTATATCATTGTTCAAGTTAGTTGTTGTAGAGATCTTGCTTAGAAAACTTGTATTGTTGTAGGATTATAGTTAGTTAAGAATTTTGAATTTGATTGTTTTTAAAAAAAAAATTTTAACGAAACAAACATTACTGGCCCAGTCGACTTAGAATAGTTCGACGTATTCAAGCCCTCAACGTAGCAGTACAAACAGTTTTAAGAAACCCAAAAATCTCCAAAAACTGAGAGTTTTCAAGCCAAAACGAACTAGAACCTACAATTCAGCAAGAAATTAAGGTAAGTGAGACTCTCCTCAACCCAGATACCTTCCTGGAATATTCCATTGAAAGTATCAGGAAAACAATTTTTTGAATTGTTTAAGAACAAGCGAATAACTTTGATTAATTTCATAAGTGTAACAAATAGCACATAAAACAAAACGTGAATTTTGCCAAATAATTGACTCCGATATTTAATTACGAATACAAAGAGCCTTTGTTTCAATCTTCATACAACAATTGTTCTTGAACAGCAGTCTTATTTCTAATTGATATATTTCATTTAGAAGAATTAGCATTGCTAACAAAACAATAAGATAATTTAAAATATAGCATTCGCTTGAAGTGCAATTAATTTCTTTCTGAACTTGAAAATAATTTGCATGATTTAATTTGAAGAAATAAAAACTGTGTTGTTTATTTTAATTCACCCAAATTTTGAATTGATTTGTTCTTACAATTTTGTATTGACATCAACAATTTCTTTTATTACTCAACTGAAAAAAGTTTTTGACACAGATTCCAGTGATTCTGAAACAGAATTAACTCTTTCTTATTTCCAACTACAAATAACAAAAATCATGAGCCAACCAGCCTAGCAACCCCCACAAGCTTCACAAACTTCCCAAGTCACAATTGATATTAACTTAATCAAATACTTTGCCGAATTCATCCCCGAATTCAATGGAAATCCCTTGGAGTTACGACAATATATCGCTCAAGTTGAAAGCATGTTCAGTGAATTCCCCAACTCAAATCACAAATTGGTCTTTGCCGACGCACGACAAAAATTAAAAGATGCTGCAAAATTAACTTGTGCTGGAAGAACGGAATTAAATACATAGGATACTCTGAAAGCCAGACTAATTTCCCTTTACTCATGCACTGATACTTTAGAAACCCTTGAAACGAAACTAATCCAAGCTTACCCCAAACCCAACGAAACTCTTCTCAACTTTGCCTCAAGATTACAACACATTCGTTCTCATTGTCATTGATAAAATAAATTTATCAGAACCAGACTTAAACAGACAAATTTTAAAAATTGAATTTTGTGAAATAAAATGCAAAAAATTGACTCATAACTTTTATCCGTGAACGTTATCAAACTGACATACAATTAACAAACCCTGTTGCTCTTGAACAAGCAATTGACATTTTCCAAAACCTTGAACAAGAATACGAAAATCGTTTAGCTCAAAGAAATTTAGGACACTCGCAACAAAGACATCCAAACCACCCAAAAGCTCAATTTCAAAATCAAAAAGGTTTTCAACCAAACAATCATTTCAATTCTCACACTTCTAAGCAAAGAAGTCACAACCAAAACTTTCCCAACAATTTCAGAGGAAAACAATTTCCGAATCAACACAACCACAGAAAGAATTTTAAATGCAATTATTAAGAAAGTTAAAGGTATAAAAAAATCTGCTTTGAGAAAAATTACTTTTGAAGATTTCTATCAATGTCTGTTTTATAACTCTGTAAAGGAGGCATCACATAACCTAATAAGATCAAATAAACATGAGGTCTATTCAATAGAACAAAAAAAAATCGCATTGAGTCCATTCGATGATAAGCGTATTATTAACTATATTTCACCTGATACATTACCTTGGGGATACATATAATTTTAGAACCCACTGGATATTCTTTTTTGTTGAGACTAACTATAACAGTTACTTTTTCAGTAAAAAATGCATTTCATTTAAGCACTGATTGAAGTATATAAAGATGGTAGAACCCTTTCAAAGTGTTTACAGTATCAGATCTGCTTTCAACAAGAAAAAAAGAGCTCTACCCATTTGGAAGAAAAATTGTTACATGATTCTCAACAGACCTATCAATTAACCATCCAAAGAAGACAGCTTCATAATGACATCGAGGTTTGAAATGATCACAATAAAACATAGATTATGCACAAACAAAAATCAGTTTACAAAATGCCTTACAAGGTAACAGTTCTAATTACATGTCTAAAGTGTAAAAGTTATTCTGACAAAGATGTGATCAAAGATGAATACTACCCGTTTGGAAGACATATTGCTCTACAGTGCAGTCATTGTTCTTCTTTTAACATGCATGAAATCAGAGATTTGTATGGTAAATGGATATCAGAACCAATGTCAATTTCAGAAAAACAAAATTTGAAGCAAAATTGGAATCAAGACGTCTTTGAGAATCGAAAAAGATTTCATAACCTAGCAAAAATTTCTTCAAAGCGCATTACTCCTATACAAATAAATCAAGATGTTAACAATGCAACACATTAGTTTGTCTCAAGATTTAGCCATGAACAGTCTTATTGTCTATTGTCAGCCTTGTGATGAAGTTTCAGAATTTCCTTGGTGTTTTAACAATGATGTGATATTACAGTCATCAAAATGTAAAAAGTGTTCTGATAGTTTCAAACTGGTGTCACCTACTCAAAAAAGTGAAAACATTATAACGAATGCAGACTTTTTACCATGTGGAAATTCAAAATATTATGATGCTTTCTACTATCTATCAGAGGACAAATTTGCCTACTATCATCTACCTAAAGATGAAGTTTCATTACCAATTCTCTTTCTCGAGATGTCAGTAAACTACCGCTTGGGGTATGGACGACGATTTGAAAAATGTGAAGAAGGACTTGTAAACCTATGTGAAATTGAAAATTTTGTTAATGAATATTCTAATGTATTTTTCTGAGAATAAATTTTTGTTGTTTATATCTAAATAAATTGAATTAAAAATCATCATTTTTTTATTTCATGTAGAATAATACTTTAAAGAAAAATAAATGACTCATTAGCTCAGTTGGTTAAAGTGCCATGCTAATCATTAATATCACAGGTTCTAATCTTACATGGGTCATTTTTTTTCTTTTATCTGGTAATTATAAGCTTATTTCAAACTAAAATAACAAAGTAAAGAAATGTCTAAAAAGTGAAAAACTATTAAACAATGAAAGTTAAGTAGTGTACGTGATAAACAAAGACAGCAAAAATATACATTCTACCGAAGAAGAAGAGATCAAAACTACTGATAAGCGATACGCTAGGTTAGCGCACCCCTCGTACAAGCCAGACAAGGACAGCCTTCGCTAAACAAGGATAGCCGAACAGCTAGCGAAGAAGAAGAGATCAAAACTACTGATAAGCGATACGCTTTTCCCAGCAAACCCTTATGGTTATTGGCGATCTCTTCACCATCTACGTCTAGCCAAATTGTCACTTTTTGTCAACTTTGTCACACCTAAGATGTCCTTTTGTCGCCTAATCCATTGTTTGAGACAATTTCTTGATGACAAAGTGACAAACTACCCTCTGGACATTGGCGATGCCATTCTACAAGAACTGGGGACCCCCCTATTACGGTGGACAGTTTGAGGGACATGCCATCGAGTTGTCACAGGAACGCCCCATCTTAACTACTTACATCAACAAAGAAAATTTAACCCTCAATTTCAAACAAGGCCCAATGTCAATAATCCCCAAGGATTAAACCAAAATCAAAACCAAAACAGAAATTTCAATCCTTATCCCCCAAAACAAATGTCTGGTGTAGAACTTCACTCAAAGAAATAATCACCAAGACCTTCAGACAACATTCATCTACCCCCATGTCAGGTGAAGAACACTTCAACCTTGAAAACGAACATAATGAGGGATATTTTGGAAACAAGGGATATTATAACCGACAAAATACAGACTATAATGAACAATCTCCCCATCACAACCAGGATTTTCGAATTACCGCCAACTCGAAGAATCAAACATATGAATTAAATCAAATAACTGTAAATTCTTTGCCTTTCATAAAAATCCAAAACGAAGGTAAAATTTACAAATTCTTAATTGACACCGGATGTTAATTTTCAATAATAAGACCCTACATTATACATGATTATTACCCTGAAGGAATTTTCATAGACAAAACTGAATTAAAAACTTGTACAGAAAAAGATACCGCTGAATACAAAGCAGTAGTACCGCCCATTACTGAATTTAACACGAACGAAAATTTAGAATTTACTCTTTATGACTTTCATGAATACTTTGATGGATCAATAGGTAATAATTAACTGATACTACAATTGCAATTTCCACAAATTACGTTTTTGAAAACTGTCCGACGCGTTTCGACTAATGTCTTTGTCAAAGAAGTAGACTGTTCTCGGACAGTTTTCAAAAACAGTTTTCAAAAAACGTAATTTGTGGAAATTGCAATTGTAGTATCAGTTAATTATTATAATGAATTTCCAACAAGTATCGGCCGAATCAATTCAGGATTAATAGGTTTTCGACTTCTTCAAAAACTAAATATTTCAGTTGATGTAGTAAATAATCAGCTTGTAAACAGACAAACAAACATTCCAATTTATTTCCGCGAAGATTTAATCTTAATCCCTTAGAAATCATAACAAAACGAGTCCCAGTAAACATAAAAAAGGACAAATTTTAATTCATTCTTTTCATCAAAATGAAATTTATATACCTGAATTCTTGACAATTGCAAGAAATGGCTTTGCGAAAATAGAAATTCACAACTCTCTCCCAAAAGATTAACTTAACAACATTCAACAAACCTTTCCCTTGCACCATAATCAATGAACAAGTAGAAATCTACAATTTTAATTTAATACCCCCAGAAACTGACAAACTAGACTTTCAACCCTTATCAGAACTAATCACTTAAACTCTGAAGAACAAACTTCATTGCTAAACTTATGCGAAGAATTCAACGATATTTTTCAAAACCCAAAGATCAACTTAGTTTTACGAACATAGTCAAACATCAAATAAGGACTAAGGGTGAAGAACCATGTCATTCAATGACATACAGATTTCCTCAAGTACACAAAGAAGAAATCCACAGGCAAATTGAACAAATGTTAAATGATGGAATAATCAGACCAAGTATCTCACCCTGGTCATCCCCTGTGTGGATAGAACCAAAGAAACTCGACGCATCAGGAAGAAGAAAATGGCGAATAGTGATAGATTACCGAAAAGTAAATGAAAACACCATTGACGACCGCTATCTTATCCCCAACATAAATGATATTTTAGACAAATTCGGAAGATGTAGATATTTTACAACTCTTGACCTAGCCTCAGGTAATCATCAGATCGAAATGCACCCCGACAGCATAGAAAAAAACAGCATTTAACACAGACAACAGACATTACGAATTTTTAAGAATGCCGTTTGGACCGCGACATTCCAAAGAGTAATAGACAATGTTCTCCACAATTTTCACAATAAGACATGCCTCGTATATATGGACGACATTATTGTATTTTCAACTTCACTTACAGTGCACATCAAAAACTTAAAATAAATTTTTCAAACTCTTAGAAATGCTAATCTCAAAGTACGACTTGATAAAAGTGATTTTATAAGAAAATAAGTAGAATTCTTAGGACACATCATAACACCATCAGGAATAAAGCCTAACCCAAAGAAAATTGAAGCCATTAAAAAATTCCCAATCCCCAAAACTCACCGAGAAATCCAAAGTTTCTTAGGATTGATTGGATATTACAGAAAAATTATCAAAAATTTTGCAAAAATAGTCAAACCTCTTACGCAAAAATTAAAGAAATGAGAAAAAAATAATCATTGACGAACTTGTAATTACTGTAAAACACAATAATAGCAAATCAAGGAGACGAAGACATATATCAGCAAATTTTGGACTCAGCAGAAGAAGTCGCAGAACAAGAAAATCGACAAATTAATGAAGAAGGTACAAATCAAGAGAATGTAACACAATAACCCCTCGATTTATTTACTTCACCCCCTCCTACTCCAAATATTCCGCAAATTTTGGAAGAAAATCAAAATGATGAAATCGCTTCACAAAAACACACTTCTACTGAAAACCCAATTTTAGAAATACGTCCAACAGAAAGACCCACAAATTCTTACAAAAGACAAGTAATAATTTTACACAGTCCTAAGCATTAATTTCAAATATACTTTAATTTTAGCTAGATCAGTAGATGAACAAGAAATAAGTAATAGATTCAAACAAATTATTGCCCCTGATAAATTATATTGTCTTTACTTTTTCAATGAACATGATAAAGGCAAAATAATAACTACTTTACAGAAAAACTTTACTTCCCTACATCTTGTAACATCTTCAAAATTACTACAAGACGTAACTGATAAAGAAGAACAACAAACTTTAATAAAATACCATCACGAAGGAAAAGTTTGTCATAAAGGAATTCATGAAGTGAAAAACTCTCTTAAATAATATTACTGACTTACGATGGAAAATGACAATAAACTTTATATAAATACTTGCCACACTTGTCAAACATGTAAATATTGTAATGTTATTATTTTCACACTCGGGTTCAGTTCTTAGATTTATTTAAAAACAGTCCAACTAACTCTAATTTATTTCCACTACTTTAACACAATTTATATTCACAGATACTATTCACATTTTATCTTAACAATACAATACGACCGTCGAAAACAGAATGAATCCCATCGCCAGCTGTCCGTATTTATATATTTCTCTTGGTATTATTCTGGAAGCTTTAAGGGAATTCTCAGTAACGGCAGCAGTCGGCCTGTTGAGAGACGAAACATTTCGGATTCCCAGAAGTATTGGAATAATGTCCCTTCCACGAATTGGTTGATGGCCGATTGCACCAGCTGTCGGATGAATTCTGGTAACATTGCCCCCTCCTTAAGACCATTTCGTCCCGGAATGACCCAGAATCTTTCCTGGTGTGACGATATTTGCAGGACTCTCCATTTCGATAAGTTGGTGGAAGTAACAGTCAACGGTCTTTGAATCTGGGCTGCGAATATTGAGACAGCATACCAAGATGTCGATACCACTGAATGGAAAGATTGTTTCCATCATACTTCTCACCACCCTCCAATTCAGTTCATTCAACCCGCAGGCTATCTTTGGGACCGCCAATTTCATCAGATTCTTCTCCATCATCACATTCCTCAATTCTACCAGTCTTCCAAAGATCGCTGTGTGTAGGCTTGTCCTGCGAGAATGTTTTCGTTATCAAATAAAATATGTCTCTGGTACCCACCGGTTGTTTATCTTCGAGATGAAGGACCTTCCCTACCACTGGATTTTGCTCCCTAGCTTCTGGAACTGGCTGTACTTTTTGGCAAACACCTTGGATATTCCTCTAGATATCCGGAGATCTCGAGCCATACAATGAGCCAGGGCATATTCTATGGGCACCTCAAACAGGTCTCGGGATTCCTCTCTCGTTACGTCGTGCTGCACTTTCTGCCCATCAGAGTACAGTGCCATAAACTGCTCGAAGGTCATCTCGTCATCGGGTGGTTGGATGCTGCGGACTTGGGGTTGGTCAACTTCGCTGTAATGACTTCCGTAATAAAGTGCTAACCTGTTGAAATCTACGACCTTTGGTTTCCCTCGAGGTAGCTTCTTTATTCTGTAGACAACATCGTTGATCTTCTTTACAATTTGGTAAGGCCCCTCCCAAGATCTTTGTAGCTTGGGCGAATGTCCACGACGACGTTGCGGGTTATACAACCAAACAAGATCATCAGCTTGGAATTTCCCGCCCTCGGCTCTGATGTCATAGGCTTCCTTCATTCGGGCACTGGCATACTCGATGTTTAACCGGACTCGTTGGTGTATGTTGTCTATCTTTCGACGTAACTGACTGACATAGTAGTCACCTGCAGTCTCTTCTCCTGGGGGACATCCAAACTTCAAATCGCATGGTAGTCGTACCTCTCGTCCCATAATAACGCTTGCCGGGGTCTGACCCGTGGACTCGTGCACAGACGACCGATTTGCCATTAGAAACAAGTGAAGGTACTGGTCCCAGTCTCTTTGGTGATCAGAGACTACTTTTGACAAATGGCGGTTAATAGTCCTATTCATCCGTTCTACAATTCTATCTGAATGAGGGTGTAATGCTGTCGTCCGTGTTTTATTGATTTTCAGAAGTTTGCAAACATCTTGAAGAAGGGTAGACTCAAAATTTCTACCTAGGTCTGAGTGCAACTCCAAGGGAACACCAAAACGACTGATCAATTCATTGACAAGGACATCAGCAACGGTCAAGGCTTCTTTATTCGGCAAGGCATACGCTTCTGCACATTTACTGAAATAGTCCATCACCACCAAAATGTATTTGTTTCCAGAGTCGGATTCAGGAAATGGATCGGCAATATCAATGGCTATTCTTTCGAATGGACTGCCCACGTTATATTGCTTCATGGGAGCTTTTGGTCGCGTCTGAGGCCTATTACTTGCTGCACAAACAGTACATTTTCGGTATCAGTCCTTAACATCCAGTTGGCAGTTTACCCAATAGAAGCGTTTTCTCAACTTCCTCAGGATTTTCGTTACTCCCAGATGTCCTCCAGTTGTACCATCATGTAGTTCTCGTAAAACCTCTGGTCTCCTATTCCTGGGAACTATAATCTGTTTTCTGTCGTTTCCCTGGAGTTTCCAGGACGCATTTCAGAAGTCCATTTTCCAGGATGAGGGACTTCCACTGAGCCCAGTACGATGTTATGGTTAGAGAGTATCGGGAAATCTACTGCCACGTAGGTTTGCGGTCTTCTTCCTTCCACCGGATAACTTCTTTTAACTCCGGATCTAATTTCTAGTCTTTCTGGGTCTCCTTAGATTGCCAATGGTCATCGATGGCGGTAGTTCCACAGAGGACAGCGCCTTTTTTTTCTGCTCGCTGACAATGTTTGCAATCATCAGGGCATGGTCTCCTCGATAGGGCATCAGCATTCTTATGGCTTGTTCCAGCTCGATATTCAGTCTCGAAGTCGAATTCTTGCAAGCGCCAAACCACCTGGCCACTTGTCCTTTTATACTGCAGGAGCCACTTCAGTGCTGCATGATCAGTCCTCAGGAGGAATTTTTACCATAGAGGTACTTGTAGAAATGTTCTACCCCCTTTACCACAGTCAAGAGTTCCCTGTGAGTAACGCAGTAATTTCGATCAGCTTGCTTAAGGTCTTGCTGAAATAGCCGATCACTTTCTCCTGACCGTCTTGGATCTGTGAAAGCACCGCACCTATTCCGACATTGTTTACGTAGGTATCCAAAACGAAGTTTTCATCTGGCAATGGTTAACTTAAGATGGGGACACTCGTCAATGCTCTTTTCAGTGTCTCGAATGATCGCTGGCACTCCTCGTCGCACTGGTATTGTACCTTCCCCTCTATGAGTCTAGTAAGTGGCTTGGCGATGTTGGCAAATCCGGCTATGTACCGACAATAGTACGTGCATAACCCCAGGTAACTTCTTAAAACTTCAAATGATCTTCCAACCACGATAATGTCGTCAAGATACACCAAGCATGTGTTCCATGAAAGCCTTTTTAACACTGTTTCCATAAATTTTTCAAACGTCGCTGGAGCATTACACAACCCAAACGGCATTACCGTGAATTGGTAAAGTCCTGAGCCGATGGTAAAAGCAGTCTTTTCTCGGTCTTCTTTAACAAGTTCCACCTGCCAATAACCGCTCTTCAAGTCCAGGGTGGAAAACATCTTCGATCCAGCCAACGTATCTAGGGTATCGTCTATTCTTGGAAGGGGATAGCTGTCTTTCTTTGTAGCATCGTTTAATTGCCGATAGTTCACGCAAAATCGGGTCGAACCATCTTTCTTTTTAACCAAGACAACTGGAGAAGCCCAAGGGTTATTTGATGGTTCAACAACACCTTCTTCTTCCATCTCGTGGACTATCCTGTCGGCTTCTTCTCTTTTAGATAGGGTTAGTCTACTCGCCGACTGTTCTCGCATAGGTTGAGCGTCCCCAGTCTAAATTTTATGTTTCACTAGATCAGTTCGTCCTCTTTTGCCATTCCCTACATCGAAGATATCATAGTAGTTTCTAACGATTTCCCTCAATTTTGCTTTCTAATTTGGTTTCAAATTCTTAGATGAATCGGTGATGAGTCTTTCCATCTCCTCAGATAGTTTACATTTCTCCATGCTGTGTGCTTCTGACTACAAAGGAAACTGTAGTTTCTTGGAATTGAATAATAGTTTCTTAGCCATTGACAACGGGGTCTGATCTAGATCCCGAAACGTTTGGAATATACAGCAATTTCCTTTAAAGTATGGTGTTATTTCCCAATAAACACTTAGACATTAAAAAAGATGCCACAAATATCCTTCAGAAAATAACTCTCTATTATTCTTATTAGATATTCACTAATCCCTTTCTTCTCCATTTCCTTAACAATACGTTTCCATGATGCCGAATTGAATGCATTTCTAACGTCAAAAGTGATGAGTATCACTCAGCCTGCTCTAGTGCTCCTTGCTTTGTCACGAATCCAGTTTGCTGCTTTTACTGTTGATTTCCCTTTCCGAAACCCAAATTGTCTTTCTGAAATTTTTTCATCTCCTAATTATTTGTCTATTCTGTTTCTAATTAGTGTTTCTAATACCTTACCCATAACGTCCAACAGGCAAATGGGTCTATATGATGTTGGGTCACTCATAGGTTTAGCGCCCTTCCTCAGAAATATTACTTTAGCCTTCTTCCAGATTGTAGGGAATTCCTGTTTCTTTATTAATTCGTTATACATATCCCTTATTGTGGCTTGGTTCTTTTCAAATGTTATTTTTATGACTTCTGGCGATAAATTATCTGGTCCAGGTGCTTTTTTCATCTTGATATGCTTAATTGCTATTTTAAATTCTTCTTCTGTTATTTCGGGTACTAAATCTCTTGATATTTTTAATCGCTCTTTCTTTATAGAAAGGGTATTTGCTATTTCTGTTTTCTTCTCTGTACTAAGTGTCAACAATGGTGTCGATTGTATCTGTTTTTCTTCCCAGCATTTCCTTTTGCTTCCGTTTATGAGTTTCTTTAATTCTTTCCTTTTTCTATTCATTTCCTCCATCATATCCGGTACTTCTGTTCTCTTTTTCTTTGCTTCTTTTGTGATTTACCGCCGTATCTCTACGCACTTCCTTTTAGCTTCCGAGATTTCAGCTGTCCATCAGTATGGGATTTCTCTGTTTTCGTTTCTGTTTATCTGTCTTCTGTTGGCCTTCAGACATTTTTTGATTTCTGTCGTTATTTTTTCTGGTGTAAATTCTTTGTTTATTTCCCCGGTTATTGTGTTAAACATTTTTTCATTATCTTCGATGTTATATTGTGTTCTGGTTTTAAGGATTTCTCTCGCCTTTCCCCCCTCTTGTAAATGGACCAGAATATATCTGTGGTCTGTAAATATGTTTTCATCTATGGTTTCGCATTTCTTAATGTGCCGTACCATGTTGCTCGCACATATAGTGACGTCTATGTGTGTTTGTGTACTACCTCTAACGAAAGTTGGGTTGCCGTTATTTAATATCTCTAAATTGTATGTAGCAGCCAATTCGACTATTGTTCCTCCCCTAGCGTCCGTCTTAGGAACACCCCATAGCGTTGAGGTCTCCCAATACCATGATTTTATTCCATGGTAATTTCCTTAGTGATTGTGCTATATCATCTATCCTACTTCTGTATTCTTCTATTGTTATATTCGGAGAAATATAGCAAAATGTTATATTGACATCTTTATGTTTAATAACTATGAAACCTTTATATGTCTCGTATTTCTCAATACCCGTCTCTCTATTCCTAATTTCGACAGCTATGCTTTCCTGCTTGTCTACGATCCATTTTCTGTTTTTTCTAATTATTCTTATATTTGGCTCGCCAGCTACTATTACGTCTATTCTATTTTTGAGGGCTATTTCAGTAGCCTCATCATGGGCTTTCGCCGATCTTCCTAGATTACTTTGCAGTATCCGAATCTGCATCTTTTCTTTCTTCTGTATTTCTGTTTAGTTGCTGTTTTTTCCTGTTTCTACATTTTCCATCATTATATCTATGTCCTTTCGATTCGCACTTAAAGCTGTATTCTTCGTTTCCGCAATCAGCTGCTTTGTGGCCCGTCTTGCAGCAGTTCCTACACCAGCCCATTCTATCCTCCCCTTTGCATTCCCTGGCCACGTGCCCACTTTCCCAGCATTTAAAGCATGTCTGCATTTCTCTTTCCTTTTAATTAAGCCTGTTGTCAGCCCTATCCTAATCTCTTTCATTTCCAACAGTTTTTCAATTGTCATTTCGTCCGCTATGATAGTTGCCATCTGCATACCACCATTTTGCGGTCTAAGAGCTTTGACTTCTAAATCCTTGCATTCCAGTTCCGTCTTAAGTTCCAATTCAAGGTCCTCTATATCCGGTGTAATGTCCAGATTGACAATGTTGACCGCCTTCTTCTTGTTTTTCTCCTCGGCCAGATTCCTTATCCGCATCTTTCCAGGTGCTCCTTTTAGCACTTCTGCTATAGGAGCCGCATTTCCTTTTCTTTTTTGTGTCGCTATTAGTATGTTACCGTTTCTAGTTTGCCTAATGGTTCTAATTTTATCTCCTGTCCCTTTATTGATTAATGTGTTTTTGACTTACTTCACCAGGTCTGCATATGTCTGTTCCCCTGCATCAATTATAAGAGCTTCGTATTCGGATTCCTCTCTTTATTTTTTTGTTCTATTTTTTCATGAAGCACTACTTTCCCTTCATAGTCATTGAAGGCGCAGTGTACCAGCTTTCTATTTCCTCCCGTTCTTTCTTCCGTTCCAATAATGGCTATATGTATCTCCTTAATTTCTTTTTTGATACACATCTATTTGAGGTTCACTAACGTTCTAAATTTGTTTCCATTTCTAATATATCTGTCGTCTTCTTCTGCATAGTTCGCGTAAAAAGTATATTGCTCTTCTGTTTCTTCTTGCTCTTCAATCCCTATTGTCCCAAATGTCTTTTTGAATATTATTTCCGATTCCTTTAGTTTATTTAGTCTTATATAGTTTCTCACTTTACTCGATTCCCCAATCATTCTTGATATTAATTTGTTATCTTTTTGCATATAATCTGCTATTAACGCCCTGTCCTCCTCACTTTTCGTTATTTCTTCCTTCACTGTTTGAACATTGAACATATCTTCTGGCCATCTCATTTGTAGTACTTCTTCTAGGTCTTCTTTGTTCATATTGTCGTCTATATAACTCTCGATTTCCATTTGTAGTTGTTCCTCTACTGTCTCCGAAGTTTGGGTACCCATATCTTTTTTCGATACATCTTCCTTTCTGTCACTCGATCCAATTAAATCTTCTACTTTTCTCATTAGTGTTGTCATATCGGCCGTCATAAGCGCGCTGCTGATACTTCTTAACCTTCTTGCTTTTTCTTTAATCTCAACCTTGGTGTTGATGTTAGCCATAATTAACGCTCCTAGTGCCCTGGTTTCTGTATGAATTGCATTTATGTATCCTCTTACTTTATTGAACATTAATTTGTCAGGAACGAGTTTCGCCAATTTTAATCCCGCCATGTCTTCGTCTGCAAGACTACGCTTTCTCTTTGTGGACTTTGCCCCTTCATCGTCCCACAATAGATCCATCACCGTTCTGTTTGCCATACCGCCTGCGTTACTCGAGCTCGTATTACCTCATGTTATTTCCTTTTTCGTGTACGCCGTTTGATTATCTAGTGAGTTCCTACTTTGGATACTCGTTATCTTATCTATTTGTCTATTCGTAACCTTGTTTGTGTCTGTCATTTGCTCTTTGCCCTTGTTGTCATCTGATTTTTATTGTATTCTTTTATATCCATACTATTCCCACGAGTTGGGTCGTTTTGCTTATCCGGTGGGGCAGAGCGCCCTTATCCCACTAAGGCTGCGTTACTCTTTGAGGTCACCTGTTATCTCAGAGGCTCCGTTCTAGACCAACTACGCATGGCCATCCATCCCTCGGCACGGGTCGCTTGACACCTTGGATTTCGGATTTTTTCGACAGGTTTTCTCTTGTGAGTCACTTCTTAGTCGTCGTACACCCTTCCCTCCGACCTTACCGGCATGGGAGACCCTACCAGGAACCGAAGTTCCCGCCGACATTGCTCTCGGTTTCATTAGGTGTATGACCTAAGTCCCCTCACGAACGACAAGGTCTTGTGACTCCTAGAGGTGGTCCACAAATACCTGTCACCACTGTAATGTTTTTATTTTCACACTCAGTTCAGTTCTTGGATTTATTTAAAAACACAGTCCAACTCACTCTAATTTATTTCCACTACTTTAACACAATTTATATTCACAGAAACTATTTACATTTTATCTTAACTATACAATACGACCGTCGAAAACAGAATGAATCCCATCGCCAGCTGTCCGTATTTATATATTTCTCTTGGAATTATTGTGGCAAGTAAACGAACTATCGGGAAACTTCATTCATGTGTTTTGGAAGCTTTAAGGAAATTCCCAGTAACGGCAGCGGTCGGCCTGTTGAGAGACGAAAAATTTCGGATTCCCAGAAGTATTGGAATAATGTCCCTTTCAAGAATGGGTTGATGGCCGATTGCACCAGCTGTCAGATGAATTCTCCTAACAATATGAATGGCACCCTCAAAATATAAAACTTCAAATAATCCCGACTCCGAAACGACCCGTAGAAACAATTCACATTGACACATTTTTCTGTGAAAATAAAATATTCCTAACAATAATGGACCCTTTTTCAAGCTTTACCATTAAGACCATTTCGTCCCGGAATGACCCAGAATCTTTCCTGGTGTGACGATATTTGCAGGACTCTCCATTTCGATAAGTTGGTGGAAGTAACAGTCAACGGTCTTTGAATCTGGGCTGCGAATATTGAGACAGCATACCAAGATGTCGATACCACTGAATGGAAAGATTGTTTCCATCATACTTCTCACCACCCTCCAATTCAGTTCATTCAACCCGCAGGCTATCTTTGGGACCGCCAATTTCATCAGATTCTTCTCCATCATCACATTCCTCAATTCTACCAGTCTTCCAAAGATCGCTGTGTGTAGGCTTGTCCTGCGAGAATGTTTTCGTTGTCAAATAAAATATGTCTCTGGTACCCACCGGTTGTTTATCTTCGAGATGAAGGACCTTCCCTACCACTGGATTTTGCTCTCTAGCTTCTGGAACTGGCTGTACTTTTTGGCAAACACCTTGGATATTCCTCTAGATATCCGGAGATCTCGAGCCATACAATGAGCCAGGGCATATTCTATGGGCACCTCAAACAGGTCTCGGGATTCCTCTCTCGTTACGTCGTGCTGCACTTTCTGCCCATCAGAGTACAGTGCCATAAACTGCTCGAAGGTCATCTCGTCATCGGGTGGTTGGATGCTGCGGACTTGGGGTTGGTCAACTTCGCTGTAATGACTTCCGTAATAAAGTACTAACCTGTTGAAATCTACGACCTTTGGTTTCCCTCGAGGTAGCTTCTTTATTCTGTAGACAACATCGTTGATCTTCTTTACAATTTGGTAAGGCCCCTCCCAAGATCTTTGTAGCTTGGGCGAATGTCCACGACGACGTTGCGGGTTATACAACCAAACAAGATCATCAGCTTGGAATTTCCCGCCCTCGGCTCTGATGTCATAGGCTTCCTTCATTCGGGCACTGGCATACTCGATGTTTAACCGGACTCGTTGGTGTATGTTGTCTATCTTTCGACGTAACTGACTGACATAGTAGTCACCTGCAGTCTCTTCTCCTGGGGGACATCCAAACTTCAAATCGCATGGTAGTCGTACCTCTCGTCCCATAATAACGCTTGCCGGGGTCTGACCCGTGGACTCGTGCACAGACGACCGATTTGCCATTAGAAACAAGTGAAGGTACTGGTCCCAGTCTCTTTGGTGATCAGAGACTACTTTTGACAAATGGCGGTTAATAGTCCTATTCATCCGTTCTACAATTCTATCTGAATGAGGGTGTAATGCTGTCGTCCGTGTTTTATTGATTTTCAGAAGTTTGCAAACGTCTTGAAGAAGGGTAGACTCAAAATTTCTACCTAGGTCTGAGTGCAACTCCAAGGGAACACCAAAACGACTGATCAATTCATTGACAAGGACATCAGCAACGGTCAAGGCTTCTTTATTCGGCAAGGCATACGCTTCTGCACATTTACTGAAATAGTCCATCACCACCAAAATGTATTTGCTTCCAGAGTCGGATTCAGGAAATGGATCGGCAATATCAATGGCTATTCTTTTGAATGGACTGCCCACGTTATATTGCTTCATGGGAGCTTTTGGTCGCTTCTGAGGCCTATTACTTGCTGCACAAACAGTACATTTTCGGTATCAGTCCTTAACATCCAGTTGGCAGTTTACCCAATAGAAGCGTTTTCTCAACTTCCTCAGGATTTTCGTTACTCCCAGATGTCCTCCAGTTGTACCATCATGTAGTTCTCGTAAAACCTCTGGTCTCCTATTCCTGGGAACTATAATCTGTTTTCTGTCGTTTCCCTGGAGTTTCCAGGACGCATTTCAGAAGTCCATTTTCCAGGATGAGGGACTTCCACTGAGCCCAGTACGATGTTATGGTTAGAGAGTATCGGGAAATCTACTGCCACGTAGGTTTGCGGTCTTCTTCCTTCCACCGGATAACTTCTTTTAACTCCGGATCTAATTTCTAGTCTTTCTGGGTCTCCTTAGATTGCCAATGGTCATCGATGGCGGTAGTTCCACAGAGGACAGCGCCTTTTTTTTCTGCTCGCTGACAATGTTTGCAATCATCAGGGCATGGTCTCCTCGATAGGGCATCAGCATTCTTATGGCTTGTTCCAGCTCGATATTCAGTCTCGAAGTCGAATTCTTGCAAGCGCCAAACCACCTGGCCACTTGTCCTTTTATACTGCAGGAGCCACTTCAGTGCTGCATGATCAGTCCTCAGGAGGAATTTTTACCATAGAGGTACTTGTAGAAATGTTCTACCCCCTTTACCACAGCCAAGAGTTCCCTGTGAGTAACGCAGTAATTTCGATCAGCTTGCTTAAGGTCTTGCTGAAATAGCCGATCACTTTCTCCTGACCGTCTTGGATCTGTGAAAGCACCGCACCTATTCCGACATTGTTTACGTAGGTATCCAAAACGAAGTTTTCATCTGGCAATGGTTAACTTAAGATGGGGACACTCGTCAATGCTCTTTTCAGTGTCTCGAATGATCGCTGGCACTCCTCGTCGCACTGGTATTGTACCTTCCCCTCTATGAGTCTAGTAAGTGGCTTGGCGATGTTGGCAAATCCGGCTATGTACCGACAATAGTACGTGCATAACCCCAGGTAACTTCTTAAAACTTCAAATGATCTTCCAACCACGATAATGTCGTCAAGATACACCAAGCATGTGTTCCATGAAAGCCTTTTTAACACTGTTTCCATAAATTTTTCAAACGTCGCTGGAGCATTACACAACCCAAACGGCATTACCGTGAATTGGTAAAGTCCTGAGCCGATGGTAAAAGCAGTCTTTTCTCGGTCTTCTTTAACAAGTTCCACCTGCCAATAACCGCTCTTCAAGTCCAGGGTGGAAAACATCTTCGATCCAGCCAACGTATCTAGGGTATCGTCTATTCTTGGAAGGGGATAGCTGTCTTTCTTTGTAGCATCGTTTAATTGCCGATAGTTCACGCAAAATCGGGTCGAACCATCTTTCTTTTTAACCAAGACAACTGGAGAAGCCCAAGGGTTATTTGATGGTTCAACAACACCTTCTTCTTCCATCTCGTGGACTATCCTGTCGGCTTCTTCTCTTTTAGATAGGGGTAGTCTACTCGCCGACTGTTCTCGCATAGGTTGAGCGTCCCCAGTCTAAATTTTATGTTTCACTAGATCAGTTCGTCCTCTTTTGCCATTCCCTACATCGAAGATATCATAGTAGTTTCTAACGATTTCCCTCAATTTTGCTTTCTAATTTGGTTTCAAATTCTTAGATGAATCGGTGATGAGTCTTTCCATCTCCTCAGATAGTTTACATTTCTCCATGCTGTGTGCTTCTGACTACAAAGGAAACTGTAGTTTCTTGGAATTGAATAATAGTTTCTTAGCCATTGACAACGGGGTCTGATCTAGATCCCGAAACGTTTGGAATATACAGCAATTTCCTTTAAAGTATGGTGTTATTTCCCAATAAACACTTAGACATTAAAAAAGATGCCACAAATATCCTTCAGAAAATAACTCTCTATTATTCTTATTAGATATTCACTAATCCCTTTCTTCTCCATTTCCTTAACAATACGTTTCCATGATGCCGAATTGAATGCATTTCTAACGTCAAAAGTGATGAGTATCACTCAGCCTGCTCTAGTGCTCCTTGCTTTGTCACGAATCCAGTTTGCTGCTTTTACTGTTGATTTCCCTTTCCGAAACCCAAATTGTCTTTCTGAAATTTTTTCATCTCCTAATTATTTGTCTATTCTGTTTCTAATTAGTGTTTCTAATACCTTACCCATAACGTCCAACAGGCAAATGGGTCTATATGATGTTGGGTCACTCATAGGTTTAGCGCCCTTCCTCAGAAATATTACTTTAGCCTTCTTCCAGATTGTAGGGAATTCCTGTTTCTTTATTAATTCGTTATACATATCCCTTATTGTGGCTTGGTTCTTTTCAAATGTTATTTTTATGACTTCTGGCGATAAATTATCTGGTCCAGGTGCTTTTTTCATCTTGATATGCTTAATTGCTATTTTAAATTCTTCTTCTGTTATTTCGGGTACTAAATCTCTTGATATTTTTAATCGCTCTTTCTTTATAGAAAGGGTATTTGCTATTTCTGTTTTCTTCTCTGTACTAAGTGTCAACAATGGTGTCGATTGTATCTTTTTTTCTTCCCAGCATTTCCTTTTGCTTCCGTTTATGAGTTTCTTTAATTCTTTCCTTTTCCTATTCATTTCCTCCATCATATCCGGTACTTCTGTTCTCTTTTTCTTTGCTTCTTTTGTGATTTACCGCCGTATCTCTACGCACTTCCTTTTAGCTTCCGAGATTTCAGCTGTCCATCAGTATGGGATTTCTCTGTTTTCGTTTCTGTTTATCTGTCTTCTGTTGGCCTTCAGACATTTTTTGATTTCTGTCGTTATTTTTTCTGGTGTAAATTCTTTGTTTATTTCCCCGGTTATTGTGTTAAACATTTTTTCATTATCTTCGATGTTATATTGTGTTCTGGTTTTAAGGATTTCTCTCGCCTTTCCCCCCTCTTGTAAATGGACCAGAATATATCTGTGGTCTGTAAATATGTTTTCATCTATGGTTTCGCATTTCTTAATGTGCCGTACCATGTTGCTCGCACATATAGTGACGTCTATGTGTGTTTGTGTACTACCTCTAACGAAAGTTGGGTTGCCGTTATTTAATATCTCTAAATTGTATGTAGCAGCCAATTCGACTATTGTTCCTCCCCTAGCGTCCGTCTTAGGAACACCCCATAGCGTTGAGGTCTCCCAATACCATGATTTTGTTCCATGGTAATTTCCTTAGTGATTGTGCTATATCATCTATCCTACTTCTGTATTCTTCTATTGTTATATTCGGAGAAATATAGCAAAATGTTATATTGACATCTTTATGTTTAATAACTATGAAACCTTTATATGTCTCGTATTTCTCAATACCCGTCTCTCTATTCCTAATTTCGACAGCTATGCTTTCCTGCTTGTCTACGATCCATTTTCTGTTTTTTCTAATTATTCTTATATTTGGCTCGCCAGCTACTATTACGTCTATTCTATTTTTGAGGGCTATTTCAGTAGCCTCATCATGGGCTTTCGCCGATCTTCCTAGATTACTTTGCAGTATCCGAATCTGCATCTTTTCTTTCTTCTGTATTTCTGTTTAGTTGCTGTTTTTTCCTGTTTCTACATTTTCCATCATTATATCTATGTCCTTTCGATTCGCACTTAAAGCTGTATTCTTCGTTTCCGCAATCAGCTGCTTTGTGGCCCGTCTTGCAGCAGTTCCTACACCAGCCCATTCTATCCTCCCCTTTGCATTCCCTGGCCACGTGCCCACTTTCCCAGCATTTAAAGCATGTCTGCATTTCTCTTTCCTTTTAATTAAGCCTGTTGTCAGCCCTATCCTAATCTCTTTCATTTCCAACAGTTTTTCAATTGTCATTTCGTCCGCTATGATAGTTGCCATCTGCATACCACCATTTTGCGGTCTAAGAGCTTTGACTTCTAAATCCTTGCATTCCAGTTCCGTCTTAAGTTCCAATTCAAGGTCCTCTATATCCGGTGTAATGTCCAGATTGACAATGTTGACCGCCTTCTTCTTGTTTTTCTCCTCGGCCAGATTCCTTATCCGCATCTTTCCAGGTGCTCCTTTTAGCACTTCTGCTATAGGAGCCGCATTTCCTTTTCCTTTTTGTGTCGCTATTAGTATGTTACCGTTTCTAGTTTGCCTAATGGTTCTAATTTTATCTCCTGTCCCTTTATTGATTAATGTGTTTTTGACTTACTTCACCAGGTCTGCATATGTCTGTTCCCCTGCATCAATTATAAGAGCTTCGTATTCGGATTCCTCTCTTTATTTTTTTGTTCTATTTTTTCATGAAGCACTACTTTCCCTTCATAGTCATTGAAGGCGCAGTGTACCAGCTTTCTATTTCCTCCCGTTCTTTCTTCCGTTCCAATAATGGCTATATGTATCTCCTTAATTTCTTTTTTGATACACATCTATTTGAGGTTCACTAACGTTCTAAATTTGTTTCCATTTCTAATATATCTGTCGTCTTCTTCTGCATAGTTCGCGTAAAAAGTATATTGCTCGTCTGTTTCTTCTTGCTCTTCAATCCCTATTGTCCCAAATGTCTTTTTGAATATTATTTCCGATTCCTTTAGTTTATTTAGTCTTATATAGTTTCTCACTTTACTCGATTCCCCAATCATTCTTGATATTAATTTGTTATCTTTTTGCATATAATCTGCTATTAACGCCCTGTCCTCCTCACTTTTCGTTATTTCTTCCTTCACTGTTTGAACTTTGAACATATCTTCTGGCCATCTCATTTGTAGTACTTCTTCTAGGTCTTCTTTGTTCATATTGTCGTCTATATAACTCTCGATTTCCATTTGTAGTTGTTCCTCTACTGTCTCCGAAGTTTGGGTACCCATATCTTTTTTCGATACATCTTCCTTTCTGTCACTCGATCCAATTAAATCTTCTACTTTTCTCATTAGTGTTGTCATATCGGCCGTCATAAGCGCGCTGCTAATACTTCTTAACCTTCTTGCTTTTTCTTTAATCTCAACCTTGGTGTTGATGTTAGCCATAATTAACGCTCCTAGTGCCCTGGTTTCTGTATGAATTGCATTTATGTATCCTCTTACTTTATTGAACATTAATTTGTCAGGAACGAGTTTCGCCAATTTTAATCCCGCCATGTCTTCGTCTGCAAGACTACGCTTTCTCTTTGTGGACTTTGCCCCTTCATCGTCCCACAATAGATCCATCACCGTTCTGTTTGCCATACCGCCTGCGTTACTCGAGCTCGTATTACCTCATGTTATTTCCTTTTTCGTGTACGCCGTTTGATTATCTAGTGAGTTCCTACTTTGGATACTCGTTATCTTATCTATTTGTCTATTCGTAACCTTGTTTGTGTCTGTCATTTGCTCTTTGCCCTTGTTGTCATCTGATTTTTATTGTATTCTTTTATATCCATACTATTCCCACGAGTTGGGTCGTTTTGCTTATCCGGTGGGGCAGAGCGCCCTTATCCCACTAAGGCTGCGTTACTCTTTGAGGTCACCTGTTATCTCAGAGGCTCCGTTCTAGACCAACTACGCATGGCCATCCATCCCTCGGCACGGGTCGCTTGACACCTTGGATTTCGGATTTTTTCGACAGGTTTTCTCTTGTGAGTCACTTCTTAGTCGTCGTACACCCTTCCCTCCGACCTTACCGGCATGGGAGACCCTACCAGGAACCGAAGTTCCCGCCGACATTGCTCTCGGTTTCATTAGGTGTATGACCTAAGTCCCCTCACGAACGACAAGGTCTTGTGACTCCTAGAGGTGGTCCACAAATACCTGTCACCACTGTAATGTTTTTATTTTCACACTCAGTTCAGTTCTTGGATTTATTTAAAAACACAGTCCAACTCACTCTAATTTATTTCCACTACTTTAACACAATTTATATTCACAGAAACTATTTACATTTTATCTTAACTATACAATACGACCGTCGAAAACAGAATGAATCCCATCGCCAGCTGTCCGTATTTATATATTTCTCTTGGAATTATTGTGGCAAGTAAACGAACTATCGGGAAACTTCATTCATGTGTTTTGGAAGCTTTAAGGAAATTCCCAGTAACGGCAGCGGTCGGCCTGTTGAGAGACGAAAAATTTCGGATTCCCAGAAGTATTGGAATAATGTCCCTTCCACGAATGGGTTGATGGCCGATTGCACCAGCTGTCAGATGAATTCTCCTAACAATATGAATGGCACCCTCAAAATATAAAACTTCAAATAATCCCGACTCCGAAACGACCCGTAGAAACAATTCACATTGACACATTTTTCTGTGAAAATAAAATATTCCTAACAATAATGGACCCTTTTTCAAGCTTTACCATTAAAAGACAGAAACTCTATTAAAATGTATGATTATCTTTTAACCTTAATTTCATTCTATGGACTTCCCCAAACAATTATTTGTGATAATGGTACTGAATTTAAAAATCACCTGATTGTTGATTTCTGGAACCTCCATAAGATAAACATTTTACTACCCCAGGCAATTCTAATTCTAATTTCCCAGTAGAAAGACTTCATTCAACCCTTTTAGATGATCTAAGATGTCTAAGAAAAGAAAATCCTCAGAAAGACACCGAGACTTTATAAAGAAATTTACAATTATTGGTTATAATAACTCAATTCATAGCGTAACTCAAAATACACCCTTCGATATATTATTAGGACACACTAATATTACACCCTTTGACATTTTCGAAAAAAATATTACAAGGGAATATGCCCAAAACCACAAACTATTAGCAGACAAAATTTACGACGAGGTAAGACATTCAACTGAACTTACTAAAAATAAAATTATTTCTAAAGAAAATGAAAACAGACATGAACCTGAAACAGTACAAGTCCAGCAAGATATTTATGAAAACACAGGTAGAAAAAGATAAAAATATAACTATGAAAACTAAACTAGATCATATTCACACAACTAGAGTTAAAAAGAAACGACTTCTTACAGGTGTTCCTGTAAACACACCAAAAGGACAAACCAATGGCAATAAAGATGAAGAATATCAAACATTTTCTAGTGACGATGAACTTGTTACTAATCAAATCCGTATCACAATCCCAAATAAATATATATAAATAATTACCTTTATACCCAAGAACTTGGTTCAGCCAGATTACCTTCAACTTTTCATAAATTCATACACTATATTAACTTAACTGAATTAAATTTGAATTAAAAAATAATGAAAATATTTTAATATCCTTACAAAAGATAATAGTAAATAAAGACTTTAAACTTTCCCTTAACATATCTTTATATAATATGGGATTTAAACAACTTGTCTCTCACAATATTAACCAAATTTTAGAAATTAAAAATAGAATAGAAGCTTTTAGTACCATCGATCCCGGCAGGGATCAGTTATCAATTACGCGGATGGTTTTTTCAAGGAATTGAATAGGTGTGGAAATAATTAAATTGTGTAGTATCAAATATCGGGATATATATTACAAAATAAATAAGATTTTCTTCTGAGTGTATACTAACTGAAAATAATTTGTAGTAATTTCTAACATCTTTGGGATAGAGTATTTGTCCTGTTGAGAAAAATTACATCTATTTCTTTTAAAATTAAGATTAAGTCTGATTTAGGCAAAATTCCGGGGTGTCGTTCTTTCAAGTGCGCGAATAAATTGCATTTTCTATTGTCATCACAAATTCCTTTATTTTATCTAGATTCATGTAAAGTTCCGAAAATGTATTTTGTATCTTTGTAATTATTTTGTGATCTCTATTTAAACTTTTGAGTTTATTCATTTCCGATTTCTTTCATTAGTATATTTTGATTTGAAGTGAGGGTGAAAACAGTTTTATTATAGTGTTCAAGAAGTTTAGTTGTGACGGAAGTCTGAACTTCAAGGCTTTAGCAATACTAAATTGATTTTGTCAAGCGTTTATAGAGCTTTATTTATTGATTATCGGGCTTCATTGTCCATTGTACCGAATAATATTTTTTTAATGCTAACTATGTGGGGTTTATTAGTCCTCTACGTTTTCGTAAAGCTTCTATTATATTTTTAATTTCTAAAATTTCGTTAATATTGTGAGAGACAAGTTGCTTAAATCCCATATTATAAAAATATATGTTAAAGGAAAGTTTAAGGTCTTTATTTACTATTATCTTTTGTAAGGATATTACAATATTTTCATTATTTTTTAATTCAAAATTTAATTCAGTTAAATTAATATAGTGTATGAATTTATGAAAAGTTGAAGGTAATCTGGCTGAACCAAGTTCTTGGGTATAAAGGTAATTATTTATATATATTTAATTGGGATTGTGATACGGATTTGATTAGTAACAAGTTCATCGTCACTAGAAAATGTTTTATGTTCTTCATCTTTATTGCCATTGGTTTGTCCTTTTGGTGTGTTTACAGGAACACCTGTAAGAAGTCGTTTCTTTTTAACTCTAGTTTTGTGAATATTACAGTTATATTTTTATCTTTTTCTACCTGTGTTTTAAAAAATTTGGGTTTGAGTTTTGATCGTCCTTGATTAGTTTTAACGTAAATATCTTGTTGGGGTTGTACTGTTTCAGGTTCATGTCTGTTTTCATTTTCTTTAGAAATAATTTTATTTTTAGTAAGTTCAGTTGAATGTCTTACCTTGTCGTAAATTTTGTCTGCTAATAGTCTGTGGTTTTGGGCATATTCCCTAGTAATGTTTTTTTCGGAAATGTCAAAGGATGTAATATTAGTGTGTCCTAAAAGGGTTGAACGGAGTCTTTCTACTGAGGAATTAGAAGAATTGCCTGAGGTAGTAAAATGTAAGTTTATCTTATGGAGGTTCCAGAAATCAACAATCAGGTGATTTTTATATTCAGTACCATTACACAAATGATTGTTTGGGGAAGTCCATAGAATGAAATAAAGGTTAAACGATTATCATAAATTTGAATAGAGTTTCTGTCTTTTAATGGTAAAGCTTGTTCGAATTTTGAAAAAGAGTTAGGAATATTTTATTTTCACAGAAAAATGTGTCAATGTGAATTGTTTCTAAGGGTCGTTTCGTAGTCGGGATTATTTGAAGTTTTATATTTTGAGGGTGCCATTCATATTGTGGAAGGGACATTATTCCAATACTTCTGGGAATCCGAAATTTTTCGTCTCTCAACAGGTCGACCGCTGCCGTTACTGGGAATTTCCTTAAAGCTTCCAGAACACATGAAAGAAGTTTCCCGATAGTACGTTGACTTGCCACAATAATTCCAAGAGAAATATATAAATGCGGACAGCTGGCGAAGGGATTCATTCTGTTTTCGACGGTCGTATTGTATAGTTAAGATAAAATGTAAATAGTTTTTGTGAATAAAATTGTGTTAAAGTAGTGGAAATACATTAGAGTGAGTTGTATTGTGTTTTTAAATAAGTCCAAGAACTGAACCCGAGTGTGAAAATAAAAGCATTACAGTGATGACAGGTATAGGTGTATTTGTGGAACTTTTGAAGTGATAAATAAATAGACTAACAATGTTCAAAGCGGTGAGTGAATTGAAAGTGACGGACATAAAAAAAGAACTTAAAGAAAGAGATTTAGAAATGAGTGGGGAGAAAAGTGAATTAATACAACGGCTAAGAGATGCCGTAATAAATGAAGGTAACGATCCCGACACATATTTGTTTGAAGTTTCTATTAAAGAAAATGGAAGAAAACTCTAAAACCATAGCAGACAAATTACTAAAAAATTCTAAATCCTTAGAAGATAAGCTACAAATGTTACAAGAAAACTCAAAAACCATAGAAGACAAATTGCTAGGAAATTCTAAAACTCTAGAAGAGAAATGCTAGAAAATTCTAAAACCTTGAAAGAGGCGTTAGAAGATAAATTAGCAAAAAATTCTAAATCTCTAGAAGAAAATTTGAAAAGCATGGTACAGAAAAATTCAGAAATGCTGGAAGAGAAAATATTAGAGAATGAGGCTCAGATGGAGGAGCTAAAGCAAACAATGATTGAAGAGTCAGTTAAAAATGAAACGAGGATAGATTTGCTTAACCATATAATGGAGGGTAAGATCAGTAAAATAAAAGAAGAGGTAGTCATTATACAAATGGGAGAAACTCAATAAAAACCGTAAACAGAAACAGTCCAGAAGAGGTGGATTCGAAAATTGACCTTGAGGAACAAGACACAAAATGAAACCTCCCCAATTTGATGGAAAATCGTCATGGGCTAATTATGGGCGCCAATTCGAGGGTGCTGCAAAGTTAACCGGATGGTCTGCAGATGAAAAGGCAATAGCACTAACTCTCGCCTTAAGAGGGGATGCTACAGATATTTTGCAAACCTTGAATGCCTCTAAGCAAGAAGACTACGAACAACTAGTCAAACATTTAGGGTTGAGGTATGGCCAGACACATTTGGAGCATTTCTATCACTCCCAATTGCAAAATAGCCACCAGAGATCAAATGAATCCCTACAAGAATTTGAAGCTGATATTACCGTCTGGTTCGCCTTGCCTATCCAGCCACGCCGGAAAATGTCATAGAAAGGCTAGCAGTGCATGCTTTTTTGGATGAACTTCGGGACCACGAAGCCAAACAAGTGTTGCCCCTAGCTCGACCAACTCAATTAGTAGATGCACTGGCTCGAGCTCTAGAATTCGAGGCTGCGAAAAATACCTGCAGAGGTCAAGCCAGAATCCGAATTATTGACGGAGAATCAGAAGATGGTAGAAACGATGAAGCCTCTGTAAGAAAGACCATAGAGAAAGATTTTACTAAAATAAAACACAACTGAGATGTTGGAAGTGTCGTAAGGTAGAACAAGTCCAGAGTTGTTGCAAGGAGAGCAACGGAGTACAGATTTACTCGTCGGGGAAACTAAAGAAGGTCAATATAAAGGGACCATCGTCGACCTGTAAGCAACAAGTCCCAACTACCAACGCATATGTCGCTTCGCTACGCAACCACATTAGAAAACAGAAGGCTACGAGAATTATGCGAACTGAGCTGAAGTGGGCAGATGTGACTCTGCCGAAACGTCGTCATTTTACCATCGATCCTGGCAGGGATCAGTTATCAACTATGCGGATGAATTCCCGCAAACCACCTAAAACATATATATATATATATATATATATATATATATATATATATATATATATATATTATATTGTAGTCCTTCACGGATGGAACAATGTGATTTTCTTTGTTGGATCCGGTGTACATCCGTTTCTCGGTTTGTGCTCTGAAAAGAATATCCGTGAAGGACTACAGTATAACATTCAACACCTCTACGGGGAGGAGACTCTCAAATTCACCAGAAACTGTTGTGTAACCTTATTTTTCAGAAGAACTGTCGAGAGTCAAAAGTACTACCGGGTTTTAACAAATTGAATTACCATACCAAAACTAAGAAGACGAACGATATCCTTGAAAGAGCAACCCGAGCCTTACTTATCGAACAGATACACCGTACTCGAAAACAATTGGCCAACGTTGTGAATGAACTCCTACGCCTTAGATTTAAGATTTAAGGAACCAATTACACCCAATCATATGGAATCTAGTGGAGAAGTTGACTTTTTGGCGAACGGAATTAGACAGAAAACTCAAAATGGAGAATCATTCCAAAAAATATATGAAGTTATCACAAAAATCGAATAAGGAACAAAATCCAAGCATTAATACAGACAGAGTAGTCTATAATTTCTCAGACTACAATCTCAACGAAACAGAAAAAATGGTTCTAAGCAAAGGTTTCAACTTCGCCATAGCTCCAAAAAGAATTCCAACCGAAGAAATTATTACAGCAGTTGAAGCTTCCCGACACTCGCCGACGGAAGAAAATGCTGAAGAAATCTGACAAGAAGTGTCCAGAATATTACGAACAAGCAAACCACCAAATTCCAACCTCAGTCCATCTGAACGGAAAGCACTGTCTCAACTTCGTAGAAATAAAGACATTTTAATTATACCAGCTGATAAAGGCAACGCTACAGTGGTGATGAACAAGGAAGAATACAATCAAAAGATGACTGACATCCTGCAAGACACTTGCTACAAACCAACAATCCGGAACCCAACAACGTATCTAGAAAAAGTTACAAAAACCAAAATACAGGAATCACCTATAGACAGCGAAATCAAGAAACAGTTGATACCTCGCGAGAAGTCATCCAGGTGCCCAAGACTTCACGGACTTCCAAAAATACATAAAGAAGGAGTTCCCATAAGGCCCATCGTAAGTGCTGTAAACTCAGCAACCCAAAAACTCTAAAAATACATAGCCAAGTTTATGAAGCCTAAAGTGGAGGAAGCGGATTCATATCTGAGAAAGTCTGAACATTTCATTAGAAAAATACAACAACTAAATATGAACAACACCGACATCATTGCTGGCCTAGGTGTAAAGTCATTATACCCAAGCATTCCAGTCAACGAAGCTATAGAGAAGATATCCAAGAAAGAAAATTTCTCAACCCACATCATTGACCTCGCCAGACACTGCCTAAATAACACATTTTACATACAGTGGACAAATATACAAACAAACAGAGGGTGCTCCCATGGTCTCATCGCTGTCACCAGTAATAGCCAATCTCTTCATGATTTATTTCGAAGAAGAAGCTCTCCAAAATGCTAAGCTTAAACCAACGTTATGGGTTCGATACGTAGATGATATTTTCATCATCTGGCCACATAGAGAAGTTGACATGTATCAACACCTTACCTCCTAAAATACAGTTCATCTTTGAATTAGAACAAGATAACAGTCTCCCATTTCTAGATGTTCTCGTTACCAAAACACCAAAGAGACAGTTTCAAGTTACAGTTTACAGAAAACCAACACACACCAATAGACACCTGAACGCCACGTCACACCTTCACTCAGCACAGATCCAACCAGTCGCCAACACCCTTATCTCCAGATCATTGTACACCGGATACATATATACATATATATATATATATATATATATATATATATATATATATATATATGTTAGATTGTAGTCCTTCACGGGTGGAATAATGTGATTTTCTTTGTTGGATCCGGTGTACATCCGTTTCTCGGTTTGTGCTCTGAAAAGAACATTTTACCTGACGTTTCGCCAAAATCTCATTTGGTATTTTCAACAGCTGAAATCTGAAAACACAATTAAGAAATTTAGAGACTGTTCAGGTGCGCTGCCGTTAGTGGTCTTTACTGCTTTACCTGTTATCCTCTTGGGTTGTGACCACCCCTCGCGCTGTTTATTGTCCCTTGTGATTATTTTTCGTTATGATTAGATTTATTACTAAGATTTTTATGATGGGATTTTTGTAGAAGTGCCTGCCACGTTTTTGGCAAGTTTAGAGCGTCGTCTCGTTTATTTAATTCTCCGTATTCTGTCAATATCAGACCTTAATATTGATTGGAATTACATGGATTTTTAATACACTGTTCTTCCAATTAATGAACAACTTTATTTAATGACGATAACAACTTTGAAATTTAAAATACAACCTGACCTTTAAAGTCAAACCAAAGCTGACATGAACGCGATGCTCAACTGAACTAACTCTTCTGTCTCAGAACTCTACTTTATTAGGTCAATCAATACAGCAATAATTAACTGATTACCTGCAAAAAATTCTGTCAGGATACCATGGCTGCTATCACATTGAGAAAGATTTATAATGATATTTTGCTACGTTTCCACTCATAACTGTGGTTTATTACTTTGTTATAAACAACTGGTGTCAACAGGTAAATTGTAAATCAAGAAACTACCAACAAAATGAGTCCAGGATACACCCTATCCGATTATTAGTAACAGAGAAAAACAAGAAATACTGGAAAATTTAGCATTAAAAAAATTATATATTCGACACCTGTCAAGATGTAGAGCCTGACATGTGAGAATTGATAGCAATATACATCTACTCTATGCATGCCAAAAACAGGAGATATCGATTTATTAGTTTTTCAACAATTGCGATATGAAATTTGTAGTCCACTATTTTTTCAATATGCTTCCAGGCGTCATGGAACCTCTCATTTAAATTTTGAAAAGGGTTATTGAAAGTAGAGGTATCATTCTACAAAGTCTCCATTTTCATTTTTTACTAAATGTCTGTGAAATATATAAAAAATTCTAGCAATAATATAATCAGTAGTAACTGTCAGACTCAGACTGATTGACAGTGCCACAATCTCCGCTACAAAACCTTTTATATAGGGTGATTTGTACAATGTTATCATATCAAATGAGAACTGTTTATTTATCTATCTATTTACTAGCTAACTCGCCCCGGCTTCGCATGGGCTAGACAAATCGGCGATGTTTTTAATTGGTAATTTCACATGCCCTACATTTTTATATTTTTTCACATTTTTGTGTTGTGGTCAGGTTTACGTAAACAATTGTAAATGTGTCTTAATAAAATTAAAATGTTAAAATTTTACAGCTCTAAAATACGATGCAAAGAGACCAATATTATTTGAACAATCAATAAGTTCTCGCATTAGAATTTCGATGGCATCATACACGTAAAGCCTAATAAAATGGGCTATAAAAAAACGTTGGTCGAACTGATGATATTAAAATCATTATTCGGTTATCCTATTTAGTCAACGAGCCATTTTCCACGTGTTTTTATCAGTGTTTCTTGAAATAAAGTTAGTTTCTGAGATTTCCTCGACATTGCTTAAATATTCTGCCGGAGAGTTGTTATTTTCCGTCATATTTGATTAGCCCTATATACTACAATGTTACTTACCAACTCGACTATCCTCAGTCTTTCATCTTTTTCATTTATTTTCCTATTTGAATACCAACTCTCTTATAAACATTACCTAAAGTCCATTTAAATCAAATAAACCGATCACTGACACTTTGATATAACACTATTTCATCCTCAAAATGTTATCTCAAAAGTTTCTAAATCAGTTAGTCCATGTTTACTTGTTTTCTTATATAATAGCTACTACTCTAGTATAAAATGCATAATAAAAGATAAAAAATCAGACATATTCACACTAATGTTTGTTGCTCTCCTGTTCCGTGTGTCTTATAAAGCTTCTTTACAATCATGAAATGAAAATTTAATTTCTAATATAATTTTCTCACTAAACTCAATATATCGGTTAGGCAGGAGATTCATTCAATCTTCAATCTTTGGTTAAGTGAGGTAATGAGATCGCAGAAAGACCACTGAGTACAAATAAGTAATTGAGTGGATCACCTAGTAAGGAGAAACAAAAGTTAAACTTTTTGTTAGTAATAGCGATAAGAACAAGTTCTCGATATTTTATGGAAAAGGATATTGTCTTCTGCTTCCAAAATGACCTTTATGTAAGAATATTACATTTTAAGTAATTATAAAGTTAAAAGCATATATAATTTTTTTTCAGTCAAGAAGTATTTTACTCGATACAAAAATTCTATTTATAATCAAATTTTGGTCGAAGTTTAGAAGACTCAATCTTGATTTTCATCAAATCCTCGTAGCCTGATGTCTGAAGTTTCCGTTACAGGTTTCACTTTGCTCTCAAGGACTATTTTGTTGTCCTCTCTCGAGCAGTGGGATATTCCAATTGTAACACCCGGTGGTGTTAGATATATTTTTTTAGTAATTATTTAATAATAATTATTGCATTCTTTGGTTGCATTAGAAAATATCATCGTAAACTCGAAATTTGTCGCTATGAGCTAAATAAGCAGTTTTTATATTAAAATAGGTTTTGTTTTATGGAAAGGAAGTGTAAATATCAAATACACATTTCGAAATTTAACACTTAGGCGAAAAACGTGATATTTTATTTTAAACAATGTTGCATAGTTAATGTTTGCCGTTTCGATCGTTTTGTCGACGAAGGTTGTTGTTTGTTAGTTGAAATGTAATACTGTACGTGCGGAAAAGTATCAAAAATCAAAGATGGACGAAAGGCTAAAAACTCGAAAACACTTAGTCATCAGTCTATTTGGGTCGAGTTAATAAGAAACTATTCTAAAGAGCGATTTTAAAACGATGTCTCAGAACTAAACAATGGACGTGCCGGAAATAGGCAAATAGAGGAAATTTGTTTAAAATAATTAGTTTACGGGGAAACCGAAATTTCACGGGAACTTGATATCATAAAAAAAGTTAGTCTTCATCAGGGCTCGAGGGAGTCTTCAATGGGACTCAGTGGAGTTCGGGGCCGGAACACAAGAAAACCAGTCTTACGTGGCGCGATTGATTTAGGGGACATAAAAAGGGTGGAAACCAGACTCCTAAGAGAGGAACAATCAAAGAGTTGTTATAAAATGTATCGCCGAGGGACGGGAAACGCGAGAGTCGCGAGTGTATTTTGATTATTAAAGTGTTTAGCTAGCTAGAAAGTTAGTTTGAGGTATATTTTCTTTTGATTCACAGGTAAACCTTTTGGGATTAACGGATAATTCGCATCCGGTGAGTACCTTTACCTTTTCCTAACCGAGGAGTGTTAGTGCCAAATACCTGTGAGTTTGTTCGTAGAGTTGTAGGTTCAAACTTTGAACCCAGGGTAGAGGTTTCTTAGACCAGCAAACGGCCGGGAAGAAACATCGTGATAGGGACGAAGTAGTGTCGGAGGACGCAAAGCTAGATCGTGAAATTGTAAAGATTTCATCTGACTCCCGATAAAAGAAACGAACTGCAAAAAAATTGTTTTCTTGTCGTGATTTATTGTTTAAATTTGTTTGTTGCTTGTTTATATATATATATATATATATATATATATATATATATATCCCTGGGGATATAATCATATATTCGTTGGATAAACTGGCTCACCAACGTTTGCCGATATAACGGAAGACCTATTGTAGTAGGCACCGATAGGGCTTAACTAGGGTGGAATTAACTTTCATTCCCAGTATTAGTGAGTATAATTAGTATTGTATTCTATAAAGTTATTATTGTATTTTTGGGTTGGTTAAAAGCCATAATTTTGTGGAGTTATATTTGTTTTTGTCGGATTGTTTAACTAACAATATTCAAAGTTTTTCTTCATTTGTATTTTAGTTACATTGTGGGTTGATATTAGTATTTCTAATTTTTTTAAATTTTATTTTCAAGATATGTGTCATTTTTTTGGTTGTTTACTTTTAACTCCTTCCTTCTTCCCATACAACCACCAGCATTTGCAAAGCCTGGGGACTTACCCTCTTAGAGGAGGCTAGGTGACGAAAACTAGAAGCTACCAAGGACTGAGAGTTAAGGCAGATAAGGGGCAGTAAAGTTCCTTTTATACTATTTATTTTCAGCCGCCAACATGTTCAGAGAGGGTTCCCGGAGTCTTTCTCTCCAACACAAATTTTCTTCGGGTGGTGGCAGTATTCCTCTTTTCCCTCAGGTTCTATATTTTTATTTTATTTTATTACACAGTATCGCCGAGGAACCAATTTGTTACACAGTAAGATTCAGGAACTCAAGTTGTTACACTGGTGGCAGCTTTGGGATCTGGTTCTATTTTAGGAAGTTAGGTGGTGAGGTTAGGGACTTTAGAAAGGAAAAACAAACAGGGTTGCTAAAATTCTGAATTTAAATTTTTTAAATATATTAAGCCTTTATTGCTTTTCCATCTTCTTCTTAGTGGTATTTTCATGTTAGAGAAATCGCGATTTCATCAGGTACATCTACTTATTTTAGTTTTCTATGTGTGTCAGTCCATTGCTTTTCCGTAGAAGTAATTTCAAAACAAAATTTGTCGAATGTATTCCATAGATCTTGTTATTACTCAGAAGTTTTGTATTCACATGTTTCCTTACAACGTATAGTTTAGACGTTATCAAGGAAAGGTCTTGATTTTTAAATTACAAAAAAACAGTTTTTTTTTCAATATTTCCATTTAGATCGCACTACTCCGCAAGTGAAACAAGTAAAAAAATTATTGGTTTTCTTGTAATAAAAAACATATCTTATTGGAGTATTTAGGCTATAAGCAGGATGGTACTAATATTTTTGACTCTGATGATTATCTTTTCTCCCAAAACGTCAAACGTCATATAAAACTTAACATAAGATATACCAATGTATTGGTTTTTCAATGATTGACCGATGTTCTAACAAAAAAGTTCAGCTGTTTTCTGAAGGATATTTGTGGCATATTTTTTCAATATTTAAGCACTTTCTGGCAAATAACACAAGGCACGAAATTTCTGTATATTTCCAAACGTTTCGGAGAGTTATAGGTCAGACTTTGTTGTCAATGGCAAAGAAACTATAAAAAAGTATCATTCTAAAATGTAAAATTATTATTTCTTTGCCATTGACAACGGAGTCTGACCTAGACTTCGAAACGTTTGAAAACATACAGAAATTTCGTGACTTGTGGTGGTATTTCCCAGAGATTGCTTAAACATTGAAAAAAGTTCAGGTCCGTATTTAAAAAAATAGTTGATGATGACACAGATCAAACGAAACGTAGCAGTAAAGATTTGGTGACGCCCTATTGTGTAAAAGTATGTGTCAAAAAAAATTTCCTGTTACCATTTTTCGATATTCTTCAAAATAAAAGTAGTAGAAGCAAAAAAACAAAAATTACATGGGCTTTAAAATCTGCAACCTTTTCTCCATTTAATCGTGTTTGTATCTCTTACCGTTGCTTAGCAATGTTCTCCCTTCATGTGTATTTAAAAAACAGACGCGGTATTCTCAGATGGAAGGAAAATAGGCTATAATGAACTTCGATCAAGATCTTGAGAATCAGTTCAGCTTAACCTATTTTCTCGAAGAGATTCTTCCAATAGCACCTAACTTTACCAGTTTAATGATTAGGCTATTACCTGGTTCGACATCTATAGAGCCACTGGTTTGTTGTACAAAAGACAATATTTTATTTTAGATAAATTGTAGTAGTTATTTACAGTTTTTAATTTTTACATACTAAACTACAAAATAATGGTTGGGCGGCGTCTCAATATTTAAGAAATTGTACTGGATAACGCAAATAGTTATATTTCGTATAAAACAGTTAAAAAGGTAAACATTTTTCGATTTAAGCGTTTTATAACAATAATTGACAGAGATCATTTTATTGTTATTTCTTCAATAATATCAAGAATTTACCCATCGCGGCTTATTTTGAGGAGGATTTGATGATTTTGGTTTCACTCCTTTTGATGTTGTTTCTGATGTCTTGTTTTTCTGTTGGATGGATTTATGTTTATCGTTCTCGTCCACCTTGATATTTTTTAATTTGCCATCTTGTTTAGTTTTAGTTTCTGGTATTCCTTTCGGTTTTGGTCTAAAACTAGGCCTTTTTAATTTTTGTTCAATTAGTTTATTGTTATCTATGAGCTCTTTCATAGATTTAACTTCGTCGCTAAGTTGTTTATGCCGTTCTTTTATATTATAATGGTAACCTCTATGTTCACTAGCAGTTAAATAGAATTTTCTAGTTAATGTAGAAATTAATATTGGAGAATGATCATGTTGTTCAATACAAGTTGCAAGAGTTGTTATATCTTCCGATTTTCCATAGGTTTCGATATTCTGGCAAAATTTTTCAATGAAGCCCTGGGTACTATCACCTGCAACAAAAAGTAATATAACTCTTGTTCTTTATTTTTATTATTATTAAAAAAAATAATAATATTAATATATTAATTATAATTATTATTCTAAACACCCAAAAAGTTAGATATCAGAGAATAGTTCTTATGTCAAGACCACGATTCAGGTCAGGAAATAGAAAATCATAAAAGTACTGCATGGTAGGAGTGGATCCCGAAAAAATGTTCCAGAGGGCGATTTCGTACTTGAACTGAGACTACACTTCACCGTACTTCGATGTACACCGACAGGATGCTGGTAAAAAAGACCACATCCATATATCTATCTTAGTTATCTCGTCATTCATGCGACAGTTACAAACGTAATTATTTATATATATATATATATATATATATTAGATGGTTTCCGGGAATTCATCCGCGTAGTTGATAACTGATCCCTGCCGGGATCAATGGTAAAATGACGACGTCTCGGCAGAGTCACATCTGCCCTCTTCAGGTCGCTTCGCATAATTCTCGTAGCCTTCTGCTTTCGCTTCTAGTTACTCGAATACCTACTTCCTATCCGAGATCGTCGGCTAGGTTGTTCTCCGCTTGGTCTGCTCTCCGTGGCGTCTGAAGTGGAAGTGAGCTCCGATATGTGCGCGCCGCTATTTATGCTATCTCCCGAGTCCCCTACTATTTCTTTGCCCCGCCTCCGATTGTGTTGACGGAGCGGTGCCGTTTGTTTTGATTGGGTGACACCATTGCGTTGTCGCAAATTGTACCGATGACGTGGTTCTGTTTGTACCGATGGCGGCCGCAGATGTTCGTTAGAAGGGTGGGCGTCCTGATAGTTAGCTACGACTAACGGAATGCAACGTTGTGGTATTGTTGCGCTCTCTTTTATTTTGTTTTTCTTTTCCCGTAAGATGTTCTTCCATGCTTGATACAGGTGTAGAGCTTCGTTATGGTTATTGATTTCTCCTTCCTTTTCAATTTCTATAGCTTCCCTAATTGTCCTTCTTTTGAAGTTGTTTTCTGTTGCCAGATGCTTAGAGCCCTCAAAGTTGATTCTATGTCCTGTTTGCTGTTGATGTTGGAACAGGGCCGAGGTTGTGGTCTTGTTTCGTATGCTGAGTTTGTGCTCTTCGATTCGGGCTTCGATCCTACGGTTTGTTTGACCTACATATGCTTGCTCGCATCCGCCGCAAGGTATCTTGTAGACTCCGTGACTCTCTAGTGGACGTTGGTCTTTGGGATTATCTAGAATGCTTTTTATCGTCTTATGAGGTTTGTAGGAAGTTTTGATGTTGCTTTTCCTAAGGATTCTTCCGATCCGATCTATCACTCCTTGTATGTACGGAAGGGTGGTCGCTGCCTTTGGGGGATCTTGTTGGGTTTCTTCGTGCCTTGGTAGTTCTTGTTGATTCAGGGCTCGTCGTATGGTGTTATTGCTGTACCCATTCCTCCTTAAGGTCTGTGAGATGGTGTTTAGTTCATCTTGTCTGCAATGCGTCGTGACCTGCATATAAGTGTATTTGCTACTGCTTGTATTTGGGAGGGATGGTGTTTTTTTTTTATCCGAAGAGGGGGGAAATACATTGCGTACTTAGCTAGCACGTGCTAGCCGTCGTGCGGGACTCCCGATGCAATGACTTCAAAGCAAGAGTAAATCGTTGCATTGAAACCAGTATACCGTATACCCGCTAAAACCCTAACCTCTTTCTCCTACAACCATGGTCCCCTGCGGCACTCTTAGTCAATACTACTTCGCAAGGGTGGTTCATTGCAGATGTTTACTGCCCTTCCATTGAAAGCTTCTAAAGCCTACTCCTCGAACGTATCGCGGAGTTCTTTGAGGATAGTCTCCGCGTAATCTGATACCAAGTTCCAGGCTTGGGGCCCTGAAACCGGGGGCAGGAGAAGAACACGTGTTCCGCGTCCTCTATCACGTCCGTACAGTGTGGGCAGTTTGGGGAGTTTGCCCTCCTGAACCTGTGCAGGTATTCTCGAAAGCATCCATGTCCAGTCAGGAGTTGAGTGATGTAGAACCCAACCTCCCCATGCTGGCGGTTGACCCAACGACTGATGTTAGGTATCAATCTATATGTCCACCGGTCTTTAGTAGAGCTGTCCCACCTCTCCTGCCATTGCCCTAGACTCATGGCTCTTTCATCGCTGTTTCTTGTCGGTTGGTCTTTTTCTAACTTTCTGCGATAAAGCCGTCCCCTTTCTGCAGCCAGGATGTCGATTGGCAGGGTAGAGGCAATCACACTCACCGCCTCGTAAGACACAGTGCGGTAGGATGATGCCACTCGAATCGATGAGAGCCGCTGGACTGATTTCATTTTCCGGCGGTACGATGGTAGCTCGAGCGATTTCTCCCATACCGGTGCCCCGTACAACAAAACAGAAGTAGTTACTGTTGCCAGTAGCTGTCTTCTTATCTGTCTAGGGCCTCCGACATTAGGCATTATTCTAGATAATGCCCCCTGTACCCCAGCTGCTTTCTTGCTGGCCGCGATTATGTGCTCTTTGAAGTTGAGCCGTGTGTCCAGGAGCACCCGCAAATAGCTGATGAAGGGCTGCGACTGTATGTAGGTGTCGCCTATTTTGAGGGTGATGGTTTCCCTTGCCTTTTGACTACTAACAAGAAGTGTTTCGGTCTTTTGTTCTGCTAAACTCAAGTCCGCTGCGAGCATCCAATGCTGAATTGTGGCTATAGCGAATGAGAAGGTTGTTTGTATCTCCTCTATGTGCTTGCGCACTATGATCAATGCCACATCATCGGCGAATGCCACTAGCCTGACGCCCTCAGGCAGACCGAGCAGGAGCAGGTCGTTGTACATTACGTTCCATAAGAGGGCGCCAAGAACAGAGCCCTGAGGTACACCTCCTGTGATCTTATAGTCTACTTGCCCATTTTCAGTTTGGTACAACAAGATGCGGTCCTTGAAATATGCTGAAACCATTCTGCGCAAGTACTGCGGAACTTCCATCCTGGCAAGAGCCTCCAAAATGCGGTCCCAGCGGGCCGAGTTAAAGGCGTTCTTGATATCCAGGGTGGCTATTAGACAGTACTTTTTTCCACCTCTTCTCCATCTCTTTCCCGAGATAGCCTCTCTGGCGATGTTGGTAACGAGTTTCACGGCATCGATGGTTGATCTCCCCTTTCTGAACCTGAATTGGTTGGTGGAAAGTTTTGGCTCAACGTAGGGCTCCAGCCTATCTGCTATTATCCTTTCAAGGAGTTTTCCCGCAGAGTCCAACATACAGAGGGGACGATATGATGACGGTTCGTCGGGAGGTTTCTTTCCCCCTTTAGGGAGGAACACAAGCCTCTGCTTTTTCCACTTAGTCGGGAAAACCCCCTGCTTTAGGCAGGTCTCATACATGTGTAGAAATATGTCAGGCCTATTGGCTATGGCGCATTTTAGCGCGATGTTAGGTATGCCATCTGGACCGGGAGCCTTGCCGTTTTGGAGCCGGTTGCACGCGCCCATCAGCTCATTCATAGTCACTGATGGTATATCTTCGTCCCTCACCTGCCACGAAGGATAAGCGGGTAGCTCAGGCTTCGCAGGAAACAAGTGAGTGACAATGCGGTGCAATGATTCGGGGCAGTTCGTTGATGTCATGGGAGGGGCCTTAATTTTATGCATCACGATTTTATACGGTTTTCCCCATGGATCTTGATTAACTTCGTCACACAACTCCTTCCAGTAGGATCTCTTGCTTGAGAGAATGGCTCTTCGTAGTTGTTGTCTTTTGATCTCATAGTCGAGCCTTAGTTCTTCTGTTGTGACCCTGTCGCGTCTCCGTGCTCGTTGATGCAGCCTTCGTGCTTTGAGACACTTTCGTCGGTGTTGTGAGATCGTGTCGTTCCACCAGTAAACTGGTGGGCGGCTGTTGTTCTGCCGTCTCCTTGGCATGGAAGCATCGCAGGACTTGACAACGCTTGTCATTACCACTTTGGCAGTGGCTTCTGCGCTTGTTGCTATTGACAATGGTTCCTGCTCCATAACCAAGGCGAATGAATCAGCATCGAAAGCGTTTTTGTTCCAACCGACTGGCTGTGGCCTCGCACGACTGACACACAATCTTCGTTTGGGAGTGGTGTTGATTTCCCATATAATAGCTTGGTGGTCGCTATTAGTAAACTAGATGGTGGTGGGATTTAGCATTAAGGTATCTGTCGGTGTGTGTCGGCTTTCGATAGACTGTGTGTTCTAGCTTCCCTGTTGTTGTCCTTTTTAAGTAGATGTCCAGAAAAGAATTGGATCCTTTCGTAGAGAGTTTGCCAGGTGTAGGAAATTGCTGAGTTCCGTATCCCCATGAGGCCACTATCAAGATATCGTCTGCGTATAGTAGCCAGACTTTTAATTTAAAAAATATATTTGTATTCGTCATAATGAGCCCTGTGATGTGATATATTACATGACCCGTTAGAAACAATTATAATTTTTTATTCTCCATTTAATTCTTTCTTTTAATTAATTTATTTTAAAAATATGACAAAAATATATTTGTTTTCGTCATAATGAGCCCTTTCATTTGATATATATCGTGATGGGTTAGAAACAATTTTTCATTTAATTCTATAATTTGTCCCGCAAAATGAATATTAGGGGTTTTTCCTTATTTTTCCAGTAAAGTTCAGCTGAGGGGCTATACCTCCATTTTTTGTCAAAATTTTTCAGCTTATGGTTTCAGAGATGTGGGGGGGGGCAGATGGGTAAAATTTTTTATATTTTTGTTAATATCTTTTAATTAATTTATTTTAAAAATATGAAAAAAATATATTTGTTTTCATCATAATGAGCCCTTCCATTTGATATATTACATGATGGGTTAGAAACAATTTTAATTTTATATTTTCCATTTAATTTTATAATTTGCCCCCCAAAATAAATATTAGGGGTTTCTCCTTATTTTTCCAGTAAAGTTCAGGTGAGGGGCTATACCGCCATTTTTTTCAAAATTTTCCAGATTATGGTTTCGGAGATAAGGGGGGGAATGTGTATTTTTTTTATATTTTTGTTAATATCTTTTAATTCATTTATTTTAAAAATATGAAAAAAATATATTTGTTTTCGTCGTAATGAGCCCTTTCATTTGATATATAACATGATGGGTTAGAAACAATTTTAATTTTATATTTTCCATTTAATTCCGTAATTTGTCCCCCAAAATTAAAAGTAGAGGTTTCCCCTTATTTTTCCAGTAAACTTCAGGTCAGAACCTATACCTCTAATTTTTTTCAAAACTTTACGTTTTATAGTTTCGGAGATAAGGGGGGGGAATGGGTAAATTTTGGTATATATTCGTTAATATATTTTTAAATACATTGTTTTTAAATATGAAAAAAATATATTTGTGTTCCTCATTATGAGACCTTTCATTTGATGTACTACATGATGCGTTTGAATTTTTTTTTTATTTTCAAATTTTTATTTAATTCTATAATTTGCCCCCCAAAATTAATATTAATCGTTTCTCCTTATTTTTCATGTAAACTTCGGGCAACGTTCTATATTTCCTATTTTCTTCAAAATTTTAAGCTCGTAGTTTCGGAGATCAGGGTGGGGGGGACGGTCGATTTTTTTAATTTTTTTCCCCCAGAAATACCCCTAAAATCAAAGTTTTTTCTTTTATGATATGTACTCCTGATCGGGTCACCAAATTTCAACCTCTTCCGTTCAGTTGTTTAGGAGAAAATTGCTGGGATGTGACAGAGGCAGAAATCCTGAGTGATATTATAAGGGTATCCGTATATTGTATATACGGAACCCTAAAAAGGATGGAACCACCCGATTTTGCGTGGATTACAGAAGGCTTAATGAAGTCACAAAGAAAGACAGCTATCCACTACCCCGAATTGATGACACTGACCACACTGGCAGACTCCCGTTGGTTCTTGACACTAGACCTAAAGAGTGGATACTAGCAGGTTGGTCTACACGAAAACGACAGAGAGAAGACAGCGTTCTCCACCAGAAAAAGGGCTGTTTCGGTTCACAGTAATGCCCTTTGAGTTATGTAATGTCCCCGCTACATTTGAGAGGCTAATGGAGTATGTACTGATCGGGTTGACATGGAGGACGTGCTTAGTATACCTCGACGACATCCTGGTCATGGGTCAGACATTCGACGACCATCTAAAGAACCTGGGTGAAGTATTCTCAAAAATGAAGAACGCCAACCTGAGAAGAAGTGTTCTATGTTCCAAAAAGAAGTCGTTTCCGAATCAGGAATCCGCACCAACGAGGACAAGATAAAAGTCATTCGTGATTGGCCAGTCCCAAGAGATAAGCATGAATTTCGAAGCTTCTTGTCTCTGTTCATACTACAGACTATTTGTTGTTGGGAGATTTGCCACCATTGCCGCGTCTCTATATCGGCAGACCACTGAGAAAGAAACCTTCCATTGGAATCAGGATTGCGAAAAATCATTCAGACGACTGAAGGAGGCACTCTGTTCCAGCCCAATCCTAGGATTTCTTACGCAGTCCGGCAAGTTCATCTTAGACACCGATGCCAGCAACACAGGTTTGGGGGCCACCCTATCTCAGGTGAAAGATTGTGAAGAGAGGGTGATTGAGTACTACAGCCGTGAATTCTCGAAGCCGGAAAGAAATTATTGCGTCACCAGAAAAGGACTTCTGGCAATAATAAGGGCTGTAGGACCATTTCCACAAATACCTCTATGGTCGTCATTTCTTAATCCGAACAGATCATACCGCCCTCAAATGACTGCTGGACATGAAGACACCAGAAGGGCAACTGGCTAGGTGGATGGAGAAATTACAGCAATACGATTTCAAGGTGGAACACCGTGCCGGCCGTTTGCACAATAATGCCGAGGCCCTGTAGAGCAGAATGCGGACATTGCCTGAAGACGGAACAGCGAGAGGGTATCTCCATCAGACAGATCCGAGTGCAGGCCAATGAAGACTGGACAACGGAACAGTGCATTCAGGACCAAACGGCTGATCCAGACATCGAACCAATCCTGTCACTTGAAAAGAGAGGGGCACCAAGTCCCCGATGGGGCGCTCTAAGAGTAGAGAATGGAGTGCTCAAGCAAGTTTAGGAAAGCACTGATGGCCGAAAACCCAATTCCCATCTGGTAGTTCCGAAGAAAAAGGTACCAGTCATCCTAACCGAAGTACATGATGGGATTACCGGGGCCAACTGGGCATGAATAAAACCCTAGACAAATTTCGGCAGCGGTACTACTGGGTAAATTACTTCGAAGACGTCCGAGCTTGGTGCCGCAAATGTGACATCTGTGCAGCCAGTGAGAGCCCGAAGACCCGGACCAAGGGCAGAATGCAGCAGTACAATGTGGGCGTCCCATTTGAGAGATTTGCCATCGATGTTGCCGGTCCGTTTCCCATGTCTGGTCGCAATGAATTACTTCAGCAAATGACCTGAGGCATATGCGATACCCAATTAAGAGGCAACCACGGTAGCGACGGTGCTTGTAGAACAGCTATTAAGCAGGTTTGGCGTCCCGATGGAACTACATTCAGACCAGGAGCGTAACTTCCAATCGAATATAGTCCAGGTCTGCAAGATATTGGGGATCAGGAAAATGATAACAACAACATTGCACCCATAGTCAGACGGAATGGTGGAAAGATTCAACGGTACCTTGGAACAACACCTATCCAAGGTCGTCAGCAATAACCAGCGTGATTGGAATGAGCATATTTCCCTATTCATGTTGGCATATCGCTCAACCGTACATAGTAGTACAGGCCTGACTCCAGCCAGGGTCCTATTTGGAAAAGAGCTGCGATTACCCGGCGATTTTGTTTTTGGCTCCCCCGAAGAACCGTCCCAAGACATCAAGGATTATGCGGACCAGCTGCGACATAACATGCTGTCAATACACGAATTAGCCCGAAAGCAGATATTGGACACCAGTGACCGGATGAAGACGCGATACGACCTCAAGGCCAATTCAGTCGTGTTCCAAGAGAGGGACAAACTCTGGCTGTACAACCCCCAACGGAGCAAGGGTAAATCTCCAAAGCTTACACACGCCTGGAATAGTCTATACGAGGTGGTCAAGAGGCTTAATGACATCGTCTACCGGATCCGTCGAAATCCCAGGGCTAAGTTGAAGGTGGTCAATTTAGATCGACTCGTTCCCTAAGGAGAGAATGTTTCTGATCGGGACGATCAGAATTAAAGAGAGGACAGTGTTATAAAAATTTATCCAATCCGTCTATGGCTTCATTCCGATGAGACATCAATCGCTGGGTTAATAAAAAGTTAGAACTGGAATTTTTGAAATGGCGCCAAACAGTATTTTCGACGCTGGGCAGAAAAATGTAGTACCATCGAGAACGCCAAATTAAACTATTTAAAGAGACATTAATTTCGGCAGTTAGTTAGTCTTGGTGCGTTCAGCTTATTTCGTTGTTATGATTTGGATGTAAATATGTAAATAATATTAGAATCAGCTGTTGGAAATATTTGATGTTTTATGTGTAAATAAAAGTTTCCAGAAAGTGACAGTGCTTATTAGTTTATAACAATATATATATATATATATATATATATATATATATATATATATATGTATAGACAGGGTGTTTTGTAGAAGGTTCGCCAGGGCAGATAGGTGAGCTCATGCGTTATATTATGTAGCCCATATAATACCTAGGTACCTTTCGGTTTTTGTTATTTGTTAATTTAATTTTTTTAATTGCCACATTTTTTCAAATACTCTTTTGCAACTTATTTATTTTTTACTGTATCTTCACCAAATGAAGTTAAGTCTGATCTCTGCTATTCTGCATTCGATATTTGACGTAAATAATAGATTGAAAAAATTATATGGGTCCACAAATGGCGAGTTTCCATAAAAAAGTCATTAAGTTAAAAACTTTATCACTTTAAAAAAAATAAGAATCACTTCGAGAACTTCGAATGCTTACAACAACTTCTCTACTTCAACCCTTTTCCAACGATATCATGAAGTTGCAATAATTTGTTATAAATTTTGTTCAAACTGGCTTCCACCGCTACGAATGCAATCGCGACACCTTTTTCTGACTGCTACAGTAGTCGTATCCCATCACACATTGTTTCAAACCACTATTTATTATTTCTCTTAACTGCTTCTTGGTTTCTATTTCTCTCTCATAAACGAGTTGCGTAGCCGGTCCCCAAACAAACAAATCAAAGGGAATCAGGTCTGGTGACCTTGGAGGCCTGAGTATAGTGCCAGTTCTCTCAATCCACGCGTTTGGGAATGAATTGCCCAGGAGCTCTCTGACAGTTCGCCTATAATATGCTAGACAGTCATCTTTTTTGAATATTATGTCTGTGTTCCAATGGGATTTCATCTAATAAGGTCGAGCATCCCGCATTGTTTGAAACGCAATATTGATTCTTTCTCTTAACTGCTCCTTGGTTTCTAGTTCTATCTCGTACATGGCTTAAATTTTAAGTGAACGATTTATCTTATTAGATGAAATCCCATGGGAAGGCAGACGAATAATATTAAAGAAAGTTGGCTGCCCAGCATGTTATAGGGAAACTGTCAGAGAGCTCCTGGACAATTCGTTCCCAAAGGCGTGGATTGAGAGAGCTGGCCCTACACCCTGGCCTTCAATTTCCGCAGACCTGACCCTCTTTTTTTGTATGGGGGCGAACCAAGCAACTCATTTATGAGATAGGAATAGAAACCAATGAGCAGTTAAGAGAAATAATAATTGTTGCGTTTGAAACAATGTGGGATAAGATGGGACTAGAGACTATGACTGTAGCAGTCAGAAAAAGGTGTCGAGATTGTATCCGTAGCGACGGAAGCCAGTTTGACAAAAATCTATAACAAATTATTGTAACTTGATGTATGTTTTATTTTTTGTAGTTGTAACCCTGTAAGTTACAATCTCAAATTTTATTATGATACTAATTACTTTCCATTCTTGTGATATGTCGTTGGAAAGTTTGAACAAAATTTATAACAAATTATTGCAACTTCATGATATCGTTGGAAAAGGGTTGAAGTAGAGAAGTTTTGTAAGCATTCCACATTCTCGATGTGCTTCTTATTATTATTTTTTTTGTAATGTGATAAAGTGTTGAACTTAATGACTTTTTTATGGAATTTCGCCATTTGTGGACTCCAATTATTTGTGTCAAATGTCGAATGTAGAAGTGCAAACAAACATCATAGATTAGACTTAAGTTTATTTGGTGAAGATACAGTGAAAAATAAAAAAGTTACAAAAGTTTATATGTAAAAATTTGAGAATTAAGAAAAAAAAATTATCTTAAAATATACAAACGTCAAGCTATCTATCTAGATGTTATATGCGCTACATCATATCGCACATGACGCCACCTATCCGGCCTCCATGTTTGGCGACCCTTCTACAAAACACACTGAAGATATAGATTAGATTTTTTTAGATTTCTTTACTACAACATACATTGAACAATGTTAGCAGCAAGTCAAAAATACAAGTTCTCATTGAAAAATCACCATTAAAATAATACAAATCTGAAATACAAGTTAAAAATAAGAACTGAAAGTAACAAAGAAATACGTCGAGCACACTCTGTGGTTCATGTAATTACCAGCTGAGTAGAAACAAAACTTTAATAAATAATTCTTTAAACTCTCTCTGAATTTATTGATGCTCACAACTAAAGTCTTCTAGCAAGATATCATAAGCATTATAGTTTTTCATTGACTTATTTAATCGAAAATGGTTGGTTCGAACATTTCCTGCTTTTATTCTATGATATTGATGTATATCAGACTGTTTAGTAAAAACATTGATGTTCTTGTTTATCTCAAGGAGAACATAAAACAACTAAAGGGAAGACAATGGCAAGATGCCGAATCTCTGAAATAATGTTTAACACGACTCACGAACTCCAGGTTTAGCCAGTATACTCACTGCTCTTTTTTGTAACTTGAAAATCCCAACAGCATTTGATGAAATTCCCCGGATCATAATTCCATAACTAATATGGAAATGAAATAGCGACAAGTATGCAGTTCTTAAGCTATTATAGTCTGTAATATTTTGTAGGTGACTGAGTAGAAAGAGTGAACTCGACAATCTACTTCTTAATTGGTCTATATGAACAGTTCACGATAAGGTGATACAAAGCTACACAAAGCTCGTATCATCTGCAAATATCAAAGATTGATATGGATGAATAAAATTAGGCAAATTATTGATGTAAATAATGAAAAGTATTGTTCCAAGGACGGAACCTTGAGAAACATTGTGTTGTATAGATTTAAATTCAGATAACTCCGTAGTAATTAAGTTTTGTTAGTAAAATGTCATAAGAGACACAGCCAAAGGCCTTGGAAAAAACACACAACTTAATCGCTGTATTGATGCCCTTCTCAAGGCCCTCAACCAGTCCACTCACAACACTTATAACTCCTTGTGTTGTCGAACGATTTTTTTTTCTATTATTTTGCCGATAGTAGATGTAATTGATATTGGCCGGTAGTTATCTACCAAAGCAGTATCACCTTTCTTATGTAAAGGAATCACTTTGAAAATTTAAAGGCGTTAGGAAAAACCCCAGTGATAAAAATAGAGTTCAGTTCAGGTTGCTCAATGGTTTTAATATGATATGAAACGTCTGATTTCATTTGAATCCAGACAATCAGACTTTTTTAAACTACGGATTGTGTTTGCAGTTTCTACCTCCGTGACTGGTGTTAATACGAAAGAGTGACTAGGACAAGGAAAATTCCTGAAATGCAATGAATCTTGATTTGATAAAGACTTTATTATATTTTCAGCAATACTAACAAAAAAATCAGAAATGTTTGTGATGAAAGCGAACTATCTGAAGGGGTAGTTTTATTGATTTTCCTGTTTTTATTACTTTCGTGATTTATTATTTTCTAGCAAGCTATTGCTTTATTATTTGATGAAGAAATAAATTCATAATAAGCAATTTTTTTGCAATTCCTGTGTATATTGGTTTTTATAATTACGATGATTTGTAATGAACACTTGATTTCTAACTTCTGAAATAATTTTGAAGGTGGCTGCTCATTAAATGAATTTACAGGACAACTTTTCTGATTAACTGATGCTTTCTTCATGTGGAAATAACTACATATTAAATTGGTATAAGTGCTATTAAGTTGACATTCTCATTTTTTTTTGAAAAAATCCTATTTACATTAACAACGAGTTTTTAAATTTACGAAGACCTGAAATTGTTATAATTCTTTTTTTGGATATTATAATTTGATAAAGACAGACAGATTTAGATAAAGACACACATAGATAACTAAATTCTAAATCCATTCACCACCACAGGGAGTTGCCAAAACGCTCCTTTCCAGATCTATACAAGTCACAGATGATCATAATAAAACAAATGAATTAAAACAAATAATTGCAGCTCTAGAATAAAAATCATATTCACACCACACAATCAAAATGGCAAAGAACATCAACAACATCCAGAACGAAAACCTAGAGGACCCTACTGAAACATCAAACCCGCCATACATTGGAAAACGAACAAAACAATTTCAACTTCATTAGAAGAGCCCTAATTATCTGTTAGGAACATTCAGATGATGTCGGCCCTGTTCCAACACCAACAATAATCGGGTGACAAACCCGATTTCTATAGCTGTAAACAATACTAGAGAAGCTCTTAAAGTCGACAAAAGTGGGCAAATAAGCATAAGAGACGATGTATTGCACATATTTAGTACACGGTCGAAAGCTATAAAACAATAAAATAAAACATAACTGGCCACAAACGTCTGCGAGATTCAAACTTTGAATAGTAAGTAGATAGATCTTTTATCTCAATATTTTTAATAATATAGTAACCACCGTAACCACCGTAACCACTGGGCTCTAGCTGAAGAGATTATTTGTTTTAACGCGCTCTTCTCTGGCACTACTAGTCCGATTTGTATGCCACCTAATACACCCTATAAGTGGCATTCTGTTATCTGACCAACTGAGGTCATATTCACAAAATATATTTACTCTGCCGATGCGATAGTTCATATCTCCGCTAGGATCTGATAGATGGCGTTGTATGGATGTAAGTGATCATATAATGTTTGAACTATTTTTCCCGATATTCAACTAACATATTTGTTTTGTTGAAACAGCAATTTATAGCTAGAGTTACGATCCCAAAGGTGGTTAGGTTAGCTGAGGTGTCAATTATCTATGGAGGTACTTGAACTATTGAGGTTATCTTAACAAAAAGTAGTTTCTTGTCATGACGATGCTTTACAGCTAGGGCAGGCTCCGATAGGTGGCATCACAGGGATCTCAGTGATCATATAACTTTTGAACGGCTTGACCGATTGAAGCTGAGACTATGATCTATTAGGAGACGTTGTAGTCAAAGTACTTGCCGGTCCAAGGGTTAAGCAATCTTTGCCGTCCAACGAGAAAAGCATCTTTTTTGCGGTTAAGGATGGAGGAACATCTGACAGGTGTGCTAGTATAATATATGCACTATCACTATAGCGTAACTTACTTCAATATTGTATGCAGAAGAAGTAACAGCATATTTAATTATATTTTGTATTTTTCACAGATATTGCTAACTTACCATTATTTTTACAGTATAGAACAAAAATGTCTGCTTCGTTAGGTGTATCGTAAGTTAATTCAAAAGGAGGTATGAACATTCTTCCATCATGTTTGACCCTTTGGATTACATTTATCTAAAAGAATAATTTGCTATATTAGTTTTATATTGAATTTATTCAAGGAACGAAAGTAACTTAACTACTTTCAATCATTCGTAAATAGGTTAAATTTAGTCTAGGGCTTAGATGACAGTTTGAATAACTTTATTCTTACGAAATTTACCCAAAGCCGACCCTGTTTCATTTCAGTACGACAACAATCGCTTTGAGATAAAAAAAATGGTTCTCGAAATGACTCGACAGCTGTAGGAGTGATTACTGATTTTACTAAAGAATTCGACGCTGATTTTAAAGGAGGACCCATCCTCGCAGCAGTTAGTTGATGGAGCGAAGAGCTTATATGTAAACTTGTTGTTGTGATTTTTGAATCAGCTGTTGTATATTCGATGTAAATAAAAGTTCTAGAAACATGCCAGATCATTCTGCCGGATGCAAATGCTAGGTTAACCTAAAATTTTCCACTACCCGAGCTAGGTTGTCTCGGTTGGAGTTTGGAAAACGGGTAAAATACAAGGCATAATTCATTTAATATTAATTAATTAAGAAAAGTATCATCTAACAGAGTTGATACTGGTGCAATGATACCCCAAAATTTTTATAAATATCCTTTGCTTATGAAAATTACTACTAAAATAATTTTAAAGACTCATCTGGCGAATATTGGGAAGGTAAACAAATATTTATTTATAATAAACCCTAGGTAGTAGTATGTTACAGCTAGTTTCACCATGTTTTATCCCATCAAGTAGCGGTTAATATTGATGGCTAGCGGTGAAGTTTGTTAACGTGCTGTTGTTAGTTTTTAAGATCTACATTTGGAATATTATTCGGTCATAATATAACAACGGTTGTACTAGTTCTAATGTCACAATTAAGACGTTATTGAAAATACCATAATCTATATTGTCTCCTGAATGATACTTTTGGCATCTCCACTTTGTGATTATTAAATTGTTTGACAATGTCAATAATATTGATTCTCATATTCTCTAAGACTTCCTGTGCCTGTTTGAAATTTCGGTCACTCCTTTTATATCTGTAAGCGTAAACATATTTTTTTCTAAACGTTTATTTGTTCGGTTTTTATTACGGTGAATAATTTCGTGAGAATTCCTCTGTTTGTAATGTCAAATTAAACATTGTAACACCGCCTGGCTTTAAATCTGATCATCTCGATTAGAATCTCCATGATAGACAGCCAGTCGATTCAAATGGACCACCGTCCTCTTGGCCAACGGATTCCGGCGTATGAGATAGATCTCTTCAATGATCACTTCATTTGGTCCATACCAAGCTGGAATGAGCTTTGGAGACTTGCCCTATTCCTCCGGGGGTTTTATGGCTTGACATTATCGCTCTCTCTCTCTCTCGTTTTGTCGTAGCGCGCCTTCATTCGACAGCTGGTTCTCGTTTTTTTTTTTGATGCCCAAAAACTTACAGACCTTCTGGAATACGTTTTATTTAATGTTCCGCCCTTGTTCCGAATGTCATGGGACTCCGAATTACTGAATAGGTGCTCCACCAACACCGTCGCCACCGAAGTTGCCTCTTGATTGGGTATAGCAAATACCTCAGGCCCTTTGCTGAAGTAATCTATTGAGGCCAGAATTTATTTGTTCCTGCTCTCGTACTCCGGAAATAGACCGGCGACATCAATGGCTATTTATTCAAATGGGTCGTCCACATTCTATTGTTACATTCTACCTTTAGTACTGGTCTTCGAGCCCTTACTGGCTGCCCAGGTCTCACATTTCCGGCAACAAGCTCTAACATCTTCGAATTAATTTACCCAGAAATATCTTTCGCGAATTTTATCCAGAGTTTTATTCATGTCCAAATGACCTCCGGTAATATCATAACGTAGTTCTGTCAGGAGGACAGCTACTACCAGTTGGGACTTGGTTTCTCTGGCAACATTTCTTCTCCAAACTCTCTTCAACATCTCATTTTCTACTCTTAGAGAGCCCCATGGGACCCACAACTACTTCAGGCCGCCTAAGTATCTGGCTATCTGGTCCTTGGTGAACTAGGTGCCCCTCTCTTCTTGAGTGATAGGATTAATTTAATATTTGGGTGAGCTATTTGTTCTCTCTCACCTACTGTCTTTTCAAGGGGGTGGTATAATTGCGTTGGCCAACTCTAACTGGTGATCTGTCTGGTATCCTCACTCTACAGTCATGGTGGAAGTGCTCTGCACGTTTACTGCCACTAGTTCTTCGTTTCTGCTTTATCTCAACTATTGGGTTAATTTTGGAAATTACTTCTTGTACCCTTGATTTGGAGATGTTCATGATAACCTCTACTTCTACAGGATGCCGCAGAACTTTTCCTTTTAGAATTCAAATTTCATTGAACCTCGACTTCTCTAATACCATTTATAAATCTTTGTGCAGCCAATTGGTAGGTCTGGATACGCTAATGTCGGTTCAGACTCTTGTAAACTTTCTCATTTTTTTGTGTTTTTCTTCTCAGTTGCACCTGGAATACTTAGCTCAAGGATTTGGTATCTTGCCTTTAAATGCTTTAAATGCTAAATGCATTACTAGGAATGTAGACTTTTCTTGGCTATCAGTACCATTAATTTTAGCCACTGTTTTAAACTGTCGTTTGTACATAGACCAACTACCACCATAAGTGGGTGATTTTATATGAGAACCTTTGCTACTTACAGTGTTTTGATATATTCCCCTTTGTAAGTCTTATTGGATATTAATCACCGTTTCAACTTAAGTTTGAATAGACTTAAGTTCAACTCAACTATTAAAAACCTCAATTTCAGCATTTATTGCTTTGATATCTGAGTTCCAACATATGTGTTTTCTATATAATTGCTTTGTTATCTTGTATTAATAATTCCATTAGTTGTTCAAAATGTTGTTGTCTTTATAATTATGTTTTTTCCTGTTGGAAAATTCTCTAATTTCTTATCAAAAGTTGCTACCAACCACTGAATTTCCTGTCAAGTCTTTTTTTATCTGTTTCTTTTTAACCGACTTCCAAAAAGAAGGAGTTTATCAATTCCTCTGCAACTTTTTTTATCTATGACCAGCAATTATTCAAAAACGGCTTGGGTAATTTTGATGATTTAAACTGCTCTATATTAAGAATCATTAAAGAGAGGTATAATTGTCTATAACACGAGATTTACGGTTTTCCAGAAAATCAGAACAAAAGTACATAAGGGATTACATTTCGGTGAATCTTCACTGTTTTCTCTAAAACGGCTCAAGCAATTTAAATATTATAAATTGTTTTCTACAAAGATATGTTCCAGCTTGATTCCGTATATTTTTCTATAACGTAAAGCATACCATTTTCTGAAAATCGGAAAAATATATGCAAAAATTTTTGATTGTTTTTTGAAGTAAGTTTCTTTTAGAGACGAAGTTAAGTTAGGGGGCTTATCGTCACGTTAAATGACAGAATATCTTCCGTTAGTTTATCGAAACGAAATTTTTGTATGTCGGCGAACTCTTCTAAATGGTATACGGTTGTAGGTGGTTGAAATATAAGTTGGAATTGAATTAGTTGTACAGGGTGGTTCTAAAAATATTGTATTGGGTGACACATAAATAGTTGCGTATACAAGGTGGTTGAAATAAGAGTGAAGCAAAACTATAGTTATACAAGGCTTTAAACAATGTCAGAAGCAGTTGAATATACAACATGGTTGAAATATAAGGTGGGGTAGAATTACAGTTATACAGGTCGGTTTAAAAAGTTATATAGTTTGGAACATAAGTAGTTGCTTATACAAGGTGTTTGAAGTAAGGGTGGGTTAAAATTATTGTTATTCAGGGTGTATCAAAAATTTGTTATATAAGCATAAGCAGTTAGGATATTTGAATTATAGGAAGTAGGACGCGGTATAATTATAGATATCTGCTCAAAAAATTTTAGAAATAGTTGCCTAAAATGTGGTTAAAAAATGAGTACTTACATAAATAGTATTAGACATATGGGTGAAGTAAAATCTTAGGTATACAGGAATAATTTAAACAACAGAAAAATAGAAAGAGATACAGGGTGGTTTTTAAGATATCAGGACCGTTGCAATATTGTGTTGAGTTGAATTATAGTTGTATAGGGTGATGCAGAAAATAATAAACCAATAAGTTATATAGGGGTGACCAATACACAGAAGCATTTACAGTGTGTATGCAATATAGAGTGAATTAGAGTTACACTTATAGAAAGTGGTCCAAATAATAAAACAAATAAAATAGTCAAAATATAATTGGAAAATATAGAAAAAGAATACAAAGTAGAGATGGAGAAAGAGAGAGAGAGAGAGAGAGAGAGAGAAAGATAAGAATACGCTAAAATTATCAATTGAATTGTACCTTAAATCAGATAAAAAAGAAGATATGACTGAAAATAGTGATTATTGCCCACGGTTTCTAAACAGTCAGCTGAAGTCGGTTCTTTTTTAAATATAAATTATTCAGTATCTTATTAAACTTTTCGTCCAACTCATTCACCTACCTTTCGGAAATATTTGTTTCCTTCTTCAGGGTTTCGATGTCAGACAGACATTGCTCATGTCACCAGCTAGTGGATACTACATTTTTTAAATGATTACATATAATATTCCATTGCTAAAGTATTTACAATAATCGAGGTTGTTATCACGTCCTTGAACTTAATATGTACATCTTCGGGATTACTGATGTTGTCACTCACTAAACGTAGTACAAATTGATCTGCTGCTGCTTTGCCTCTCTGCTTTTATGCTATTGACCGGGGGGCGTGGTCTTATTCGCTCTGGCCAATCAGAGTTCTTGCCCTTTGACGGGTTATGGGTTATGGGCTTGGCATTGCGATATTGTTGGGTCTAGGAAGAGTATTCGGGTTATTTGTTCTTTTTTCTGAAGATTTTATTTTAATGCTAATATAGCAGCCTGTTAGTGCAGCTCTCCAAGTGGAGATTCCCTAACGATCCTTGTTATATAATTTTCGCTTTTTGCCAACATCTTCATCTGCTCGAAATCTATTTGTTGACCAGTATTTAGATGGTGTTGTAATAATGCAGACGTCGTTGTTTTTTGTTTTACTGCGTTTCTGTTTTCTTCTCTCCGGGCACTAGCTTCTCTGTTCGTTTGGCCGACGTACGCGAGGTTGCAGTCCTTGCACGGTATCTCATATACACCCTGGTCTTCGAGGGGAATTTTCTCTTTAGGTGACGGTATGATCTCTCCAATCTTTCTGTGTGCCGGTTTTTATGTATGTTGTACTACGCTTAGTGAGTGATAACATCAGTAATCCCGAAAAAGTTGAGTGAGATCTCATTGAAACGTCGAAAGAGTGTCTTTCTCTAAGACAAACAAGAGAAACATACGAGATTGAAAACATTTCCTACTCGTGAGATACATCAGATCAGTAAGTCCTGCAAAAGGCGGTTTTTTACGTCAACAAAGGGCAACAAATGATGTTGGCGCTCGATGAGCTCGAAAGAGTGTTCTTTTCTAGGCACAATGTACATCATACGAGATCAAGAAAACATTTCCTACTAACATCAGTAGCAAAACACACACACAACACACACACACACACACACACACACACACAACACAGACATCGCCAGTAAAGGTGTCAAACACTCAGACACAAGGTGGACAGCAAAGGAGGTCCCAAAAGCGGCTGCCTCAAAAGCAGCTAACTCAAAACCGGCTCATCAACACCGGCGGCCCCAAAGCAGGCGGCTTCAATAAAAGTAGCCTCTGTAGCAAGGACCTCGCCACAGAAGGTCTCGCCTTCAGTAGCCTCATCAAGTAAGGCACCACCACTTAAAACTCTTAAACCGGTGCTAGCTAGCAAGCTAAAGCCCGGTAGAAGGTTCGCCATAACATCGGGCAACCACCCAGGGAACAACAAGTAGGGTGGTCAATTCAGAAGCGGAGAGAAACAATGGATTAAAATCCAAGTTTAAACCGCAGACCAAAAACCAACCTGCAAACCAGTCGACTGACTGGCAAGTGGTAAAGAGGAAAAAGGCCCCGAGGACCAATAAGCAAAAACCAGCGCCACATTGTACGCTGCTTATAAAGAAAGGCGAGAAGACTCCCATGCAGATATCTTGCGAGGTATCAAGAATGATCCCACCTTGCAGGATATAGGCAAAAAGTCAATAAGATCCGACGAACAGCTAAGGGAGATCTCCTTTTGTTATTCGCGAAGGCAGACGCTCAGGAGATGGAGCGCTATTGTAACGCCATCAAGAATAAGCTCCCAAGCGGGGAACCACTGTACAATCTCGAATACCGCAAATCGAGATTGAAATTAAAGACCTGGACGAGATCAGTACCAAAGAAGAGGTAGTAAACCTGCTCAAAGATAATATCGACGGCCTGGCAGAGATCACTGAGGAGGCGGTGAAATCACTTCGACGGGCATATAGATCAACACAAACGGCAGTTGTTTGTCTCCCAGAGGTCCAGGCCAAGAAAGCCATCGCACTTGGAAAGCTGAAACTTGCGTGGGGCACAGTACGTGTTCGCGAGAGGATCAGCCTTCGACGGTGCTTCAAATGCTGGCACTTTGGGCACAACGCCCAGGCGTGCAGAGGCAAGACTGACCGAAGCAGTTGTTGTCACAGATGCGGAGGCGCTGGTCACAATGCCTCGGCTTGTCAACAACCTGCCAAGTGCTTACTCTGCAAAGAGAAAGATAGTAGGTCAGACTGCCGGCACGTTGCGGGTAGTTGGAAATGTCCGATCTACCAACAGGCGATGAGAGCAGCACAAGCCCGTAAATGAAAGTACTGCAACTCAACCTCAACCATTGCGAAGCAGCCCAAGACCTACTGGTACAGCGGGTGCGGGAATTGGATTGCGACGTAGCCATAATCTGCGAGCAGTACAAAAACTTCGACACCCTGTCCTGGGTAAATGACACAACGGACAGAGCAGCGATATGGGCTTGCGGTAAACTTCCGTTCCAACAACTCCCAAATACCCCCGAACCATGGCTTGTGAGAGCCAAAGTGGGAGGGGTTCACTTCTATAGCTGCTATGCACCTCCTAGTGCACAGCTCGAGGAGTTCGAGTTATTCTTGGACACCTTGGCGGAGGATGTACGGAAGCGTGAATCGGTCGCCATCGCAGGAGATTTCAACGCCTGGGCAATTGACTGGGGATGCCGGGAAACGAGCGCGAGAGGACGAGCTCTCCTTGAGACCATGTCTTCGCTCAACCTGGTACTCCTCAACACAGGAGCCGTAAGCACATATCGCAAAGGCACAGCCAGCTCCATTATCGATGTGACATTCGTTAGCAGCAACCTAATTAAAGGGGGCTGTGAGTGGCGGGTCGATGAGGAGTTTACTAATAGCGACCACCAAGCTATTATATGGGAAATCAACACCACTCCCAAACGAAGATTGTGTGTCAGTCGTGCGAGGTCACAGCCAGTCGGTTGGAACAAAAATGCTTTCGATGCTGATTCATTCGCCTTGGTTATGGAGCAGGAACCATTGTCAATAGCAACAAGCGCAGAAGCCACTGCCAAAGAGGTAATTGCAAGCGTTGTCAAGTCCTGCGATGCTTCCATGCCAAGGAGACGGCAGAACAACAGCCGCCCACCAGTTTACTGGTGGAACGACACGATCTCACAACACCGACGAGAGTGTCTCAAAGCACGAAGGCTGCATCAACGAGCACGGAGACGCGACAGGGTCACAACAGAAGAACTAAGGCTCGACTATGAGATCAAAAGACAACAACTACGAAGAGCCATTCTCTCAAGCAAGAGATCCTACTGGAAGGAGTTGTGTGACGAAGTTAATCAAGATCCATGGGGAAACCGTATAAAATCGTGATGCATAAAATTAAGGCCCCTCCCATGACATCAACGAACTGCCCCGAATCATTGCACCGCATTGTCACTCACTTGTTTCCTGCGAAGCCTGAGCTACCCGCTTATCCTTCGTGGCAGGTGAGGGACGAAGATATACCATCAGTGACTATGAATGAGCTGATGGGCGCGTGCAACCGGCTCCAAAACGGTAAGGCTCCCGGTCCAGATGGCATACCTAACATCGCGCTAAAATGCGCCATAGCCAATAGGCCTGACATGTTTCTACACATGTATGAGACCTGCCTAAAGCAGGGGGTTTTCCCGACTAAGTGGAAAAAGCAGAGGCTTGTGCTCCTCCCTAAAGGGGGAAAGAAACCTCCCGACGAACCGTCATCATATCGTCCCCTCTGTATGTTGGACTCTGCGGGAAAACTCCTTGAAAGGATAATAGCAGATAGGCTGGAGCCCTACGTTGAGCCGAAACTTTCCACCAACCAATTCGGGTTCAGAAAGGGGAGATCAACCATCGATGCCGTGAACTCGTTACCAACATCGCCAGAGAGGCTATCTCGGGAAAGAGATGGAGAAGAGGTGGAAAAAAGTACTGTCTAATAGCCACCCTGGATATCAAGAACGCCTTTAACTCGGCCCGCTGGGACCGCATTTTGGAGGCTCTTGCCAGGATGGAAGTTCCGCAGTACTTGCGCAGAATGGTTTCAGCGTATTTCAAGGACCGCATCTTGTTGTACCAAACTGAAAATGGGCAAGTAGACTATAAGATCACAGGAGGTGTACCTCAGGGCTCTGTTCTTGGCCCCCTCTTATGGAACGTAATGTACAACGACCTGCTCCTGCTCGGTCTGCCTGAGGGCGTCAGGCTAGTGGCATTCGCCGATGATGTGGCATTGATCATAGTGCGCAAGCACATAGAGGAGATACAAACAACCTTCTCATTCGCTATAGCCACAATTCAGCATTGGATGCTCGCAGCGGACTTGAGTTTAGCAGAACAAAAGACCGAAACACTTCTTGTTAGCAGTCGAAAGGCAAGGGAAACCATCACCCTCAAAATAGGCGACTCCTACATACAGTCGCAGCCCTTCATCAGCTATTTGGGGGTGCTCCTGGACGCACGGCTCAACTTCAAAGAGCACATAATCGCGGCCAGCAAGAAAGCAGCTGGGGTACAGGGGGCATTATCTAGAATAATGCCGAATGTCGGAGGCCCTAGACAGATAAGAAGACAGCTACTGGCAACAGTAACTACTTCTGTTTTGTTGTACGGGGCACCGGTATGGGAGAAATCGCTCGAGCTACCATCGTACGATCAGCGATTCGAGTGGCATCATCCTACCGCACTGTGTCTTACGAGGCGGTGAGTGTGATTGCCTCTACCCTACCAATCGACATCCTGGCTGCAGAAAGGGGACGGCTTTATCGCAGAAAGTTAGAGAAAGACCAACCGACAGGAAACAGCGATGAAAGAGCCATGAGTCTAGGGCAATGGCAGGAGAGGTGGGACAGCTCTACTAAAGGCCGGTGGACATATCGATTGATACCTAACATCAGTCGTTGGGTCAACCGCCAGCATGGGGAGGTTGGGTTCTACATCACTCAACTCCTGACTGGACATGGATGCTTTCGAGCATACCTGCACAGGTTCAGGAGGGCAAACTCCCCAAACTGCCCACACTGTACGGACGTGATAGAGGACGCGGAACACGTGTTCTTCTCCTGCCCCCGGTTTCAGATCAACGTGCTGAAGTGGAGAGGATTCTGGAGACTAATATCGTTCCAGAACAATTAGTAGAAGCCATGCTGAAGGGCCCCCAAGCCTGGAACTTGGTATCAGATTACGCGGAGACTATCCTCAAAGAACTCCGCAATACGTTCGAGGAGTAGGCTTTAGAGGCTTTCAATGTAAGAGCAGTAAACATCTGCAATGAACCACCCTTGCGAAGTAGTATTGACCAAGAGTGCCGCAGGGGACCATGGTTGTAGGAGAAAGAGGTTAGGGTTTTAGCGGGTATACGGTATACTGGTTTCAATGCAACGATTTACTCTTGCTTTGAAGTCATTGCATCGGGAGTCCCGCACGACGGCCAGCACGTGCTAGCTAAGTACGGAATGTATTTCCCCCCTCTTCGGATAAAAAAAAACACACACACACCCGGGGTGGTTGTTGGTCCACTACCGGGCGCCTCCCCAGGTGGCGGATAGGGGAACGCTCTTCAGCAATGGGGAGTACTGAGGATTTCCTCAGGGCGGACCAAAATCAGATAGGGGAAGGAACCCCGAAAATAAACCATTTATGGATATGGGTGATAAGGTGAACTTAATACCCCAGGTGGTACCTCTGCAGAGATAATCCCGCCACCGGTTCCGATCGAGTGAAAGCCTCGGTGACCGGTGCACGCTCCACGGATTCTGGGGGGAGCGAATTATCACTGGTTCCGTCACATAGTGACAAGAAGAAGAACACTAGTAATGGTACAACATCGTAGCTGGCAGCAAGACACTTCAGCCAGGTCCTCCAAAAGGCGAATAGTGGAGTTGACGTCCAACAAAGGGCAACAAATGAGAGTGGCGCTCCAAACAAATTAGGAGCAAAGATCGATGAGCTCTTGAAGTTCATTGGGCCTAGGCACAATGTACATCATGAGATCAAGAAACTGGCACACGCCATTAAGTCAGAATATGACAAATATCAGACGTCAACGACGCGGCCACCTCCTGTAGCGAAACCTGCTACAACACAGACATCGCCAGTAAAGGTGTCAAACACTCAGACACAAGGTGGACAGCAAAAGGAGGTCCCAAAAACGGCTGCCTCAAAAGCAGCTAACTCAAAACCGGCTGCATCAACACCGGCGGCCCCAAAGCAGGCGGCTTCAATAAAAGTAGCCTCTGTAGCAAGGACCTCGCCACCGAAGGTCCCGCCTTCAGTAGCCTCATCAAGTAAGGCACCACCACTTAAAACGCTTAAACCGGTGCTAGCTAGCAAGCTAAAGCCCGGTAAGGAAGGTCGCCAGAACATCGGGCAAACTACCCAGGGAACAACAAGTAGGGTGGTCAATTCAGAAGCGGAGAGAAACAATGGATTAAAATCCAAGTTTAAACCGCAGACCAAAAACCAACCTGCAAACCAGTCGACTGACTGGCAAGTGGTAAAGAGGAAAAAGGCCCCGAGGACCAATAAGCAAAAACCAGCGCCACATTGTACGCTGCTTATAAAGAAAGGCGAGAAGAGCTCCCATGCAGATATCTTGCGAGGTATCAAGAATGATCCCACCTTGCAGGATATAGGCAAAAAAGTCAATAAGATCCGACGAACAGCTAAGGGAGATCTACTTTTGTTATTCGCCAAGGCAGACGCTCAGGAGATGGAGCGCTATTGTAACGCCATCAAGAATAAGCTCCCAAGCGGGGCCACTGTACAATCTCGAATACCGCAAATCGAGATTGAAATTAAAGACCTGGACGAGATCAGTACCAAAGGAAGACGTAGTAAACCTGCTCAAAGATAATATCGACGGCCTGGCAGAGATCACTGAGGAGGCAGTGAAATCACTTCGACGGGCATATAGATCAACACAAACGGCAGTTGTTTGTCTCCCAGAGGTCCAGGCCAAGAAAGCCATCGCACTTGGAAAGCTGAAACTTGCGTGGGGCACAGTACGTGTTCGCGAGAGGATCAGCCTTCGACGGTGCTTCAAATGCTGGCACTTTGGGCACAACGCCCAGGCGTGCAGAGGCAAGACTGACCGAAGCAGTTGTTGTCACAGATGCGGAGGCGCTGGTCACAATGCCTCGGCTTGTCAACAACCTGCCAAGTGCTTACTCTGCAAAGAGAAAGATAGTAGGTCAGACTGCCGGCACGTTGCGGGTAGTTGGAAATGTCCGATCTACCAACAGGCGATGAGAGCAGCACAAGCCCGTAAATGAAAGTACTGCAACTCAACCTCAACCATTGCGAAGCAGCCCAAGACCTACTGGTACAGCGGGTGCGGGAATTGGATTGCGACGTAGCCATAATCTGCGAGCAGTACAAAAACTTCGACACCCTGTCCTGGGTAAATGACACAACGGACAGAGCAGCGATATGGGCTTGCGGTAAACTTCCGTTCCAACAACTCCCAAATACCCCCGAACCATGGCTTGTGAGAGCCAAAGTGGGAGGGGTTCACTTCTATAGCTGCTATGCACCTCCTAGTGCACAGCTCGAGGAGTTCGAGTTATTCTTGGACACCTTGGCGGAGGATGTCGGAAGCGTGAATCGGTCGCCATCGCAGGAGATTTCAACGCCTGGGCAATTGACTGGGGATGCCGGGAAACGAGCGCGAGAGGACGAGCTCTCCTTGAGACCATGTCTTCGCTCAACCTGGTACTCCTCAACACAGGAGCCGTAAGCACATATCGCAAAGGCACAGCCAGCTCCATTATCGATGTGACATTCGTTAGCAGCAACCTAATTAAAGGGGGCTGTGAGTGGCGGGTCGATGAGGAGTTTACTAATAGCGACCACCAAGCTATTATATGGGAAATCAACACCACTCCCAAACGAAGATTGTGTGTCAGTCGTGCGAGGTCACAGCCAGTCGGTTGGAACAAAAATGCTTTCGATGCTGATTCATTCGCCTTGGTTATGGAGCAGGAACCATTGTCAATAGCAACAAGCGCAGAAGCCACTGCCAAAGAGGTAATGACAAGCGTTGTCAAGTCCTGCGATGCATCCATGCCAAGGAGACGGCAGAACAACAGCCGCCCACCAGTTTACTGGTGGAACGACACGATCTCACAACACCGACGAGAGTGTCTCAAAGCACGAAGGCTGCATCAACGAGCACGGAGACGCGACAGGGTCACAACAGAAGAACTAAGGCTCGACTATGAGATCAAAAGACAACAACTACGAAGAGCCATTCTCTCAAGCAAGAGATCCTACTGGAAGGAGTTGTGTGACGAAGTTGACCAAGATCCATGGGGAAAACCGTATAAAATCGTGATGCATAAAATCAAGGCCACCCCCATGACATCAACGAACTGCCCCGAATCATTGCACCGCATTGTCACTCACTTGTTTCCTGCGAAGCCTGAGCTACCCGCTTATCCTTCGTGGTAGGTGAGGGACGAATATATACCATCAGTGACTATGAATGAGCTCCAAAACGGTAAGGCTCCCGGTCCAGATGGCATACCTAACATCGCGCTAAAATGTGCCATAGCCAATAGGCCTGACATGTTTCTACACATGTATGAGACCTGCCTAAAGCAGGGGGTTTTTCCGACTAAGTGGAAAAAGCAGAGGCTTGTGCTCCTCCCTAAAGGGGGAAAGAAACCTCCAGACGAACCGTCATCATATCGTCCCCTCTGTATGTTGGACTCCGCGGGAAAACTCCTTGAAAGAATAATAGCAGATAGGCTGGAGCCCTACGTTGAGCCAAAACTTTCCACCAACCAATTCGGGTTCAGAAAGGGGAGATCAACCATCGATGCCGTGACACTCGTTACCAACATCGCCAGAGAGGCTATCTCGGAAAGAGATGGAGAAGAGGTGGAAAAAAGTACTGTCTAATAGCCACCCTGGATATCAAGAACGCCTTTAACTCGGCCCGCTGGGACCGCATTTTGGAGGCTCTTGCCAGGATGGAAGTTCCGCAGTACTTGCGCAGAATGGTTTCAGCGTATTTCAAGGACCGCATCTTGTTGTACCAAACTGAAAATGGGCAAGTAGACTATAAGATCACAGGAGGTGTACCTCAGGGCTCTGTTCTTGGCCCCCTCTTATGGAACGTAATGTACAACGACCTGCTCCTGCTCGGTCTGCCTGAGGGCGTCAGGCTAGTGGCATTCGCCGATGATGTGGCATTGATCATAGTGCGCAAGCACATAGAGGAGATACAAACAACCTTCTCATTCGCTATAGCCACAATTCAGCATTGGATGCTCGCAGCGGACTTGAGTTTAGCAGAACAAAAGACCGAAACACTTCTTGTTAGCAGTCGAAAGGCAAGGGAAACCATCACCCTCAAAATAGGCGACTCCTACATACAGTCGCAGCCCTTCATCAGCTATTTGGGGGTGCTCCTGGACACACGGCTCAACTTCAAAGAGCACATAATCGCGGCCAGCAAGAAAGCAGCTGGGGTACAGGGGGCATTATCTAGAATAATGCCGAATGTCGGAGGCCCTAGACAGATAAGAAGACAGCTACTGGCAACAGTAACTACTTCTGTTTTGTTGTACGGGGCACCGGTATGGGAGAAATCGCTCGAGCTACCATCGTACCGCCGGAAAATGAAATCAGTCCAGCGGCTCTCAGCGATTCGAGTGGCATCATCCTACCGCACTGTGTCTTACGAGGCGGTGAGTGTGATTGCCTCTACCCTACCAATCGACATCCTGGCTGCAGAAAGGGGACGGCTTTATCGCAGAAAGTTAGAAAAAGACCAGCCGACAGGAAACAGCGATGAAAGGGCCATGAGTCTAGGGCAATGGCAGGAGAGGTGGGACAGCTCTACTAAAGGCCGGTGGACATATCGATTGATACCTAACATCAGTCGTTGGGTCAACCGCCAGCATGGAGAAGTTGGGTTTTACATCACTCAACTCCTGACTGGACATGGATGCTTTCGAGCATACCTGCACAGGTTCAGGAGGGCAAACTCCCCAAACTGCCCGCACTGTACGGACGTGTAGAGGACGCGGAACACGTGTTCTTCTCCTGCCCCCGGTTTCAGGATCAACGTGCTGAAGTGGAGAGGATTCTGGAGACTAATATCGTTCCAGAACAATTAGTAGAAGCCATGCTGAAGGGCCCCCAAGCCTGGAACTTGGTATCAGATTACGCGGAGACTATCCTCAAAGAACTCCGCAATACGTTCGAGGAGTAGGCTTTAGAGGCTTCCAATGTAAGAGCAGTAAACATCTGCAATGAACCACCCTTGCGAAGTAGTATTGAGTAAGAGTGCCGCAGGGGACCATGGTTGTAGGAGAAAGAGGTTAGGGTTTTAGCGGGTATACGGTATACTGGTTTCAATGCAACGATTTACTCTTGCTTTGAAGTCATTGTATCGGGAGTCCCGCACGACGGCCAGCACGTGCTAGCTAAGTACGGAATGTATTTCCCCCCTCTTCGGATAAAAAAAAAAAAAAAATATATATAAATATATAAAAAAAAAAAAATATATATATATATATATATATATATATATATATATATATATATATATATATATATATATATATATAGGATCGTCATGTATAAAAGAGGGAGCAATAAATGTTATCAAACATTATCTAAATAATATAATTTAACGCTGCAACAGTAAGCGAGGAAATCGAGTAACTTTACAACGAAATCATAAAGGCAAAAGATATCATTAACATCCATTTCAAATACAATTTTGGTGACTTTAGTGAAAAAGTGGGAAACATGGACATGGGAAGCTTTTATTTATGTTATATATGTTACATCAAATAATAAATGCATTTATACATTTGTTCTTATTATGCTTACCTCAAATATGAAGATTTTTGGTTTATTTTTCAAATAAGGACAGATTTCACTGTAAAAATAACACCATATGTTGTGTAACTCAATATGGTTTTCCTTTTTACCATCATGTATAAGCAACTCACCCTCGTTATAGGATTTCCCTACGAAAAATAAAATAAGCCCACTGAAGTCTTCACAACTTGTTGGAACTGTAAAAAAAAAATTATCAATAAGGAAACTTACTAGGGTAAGATGGAGGAATTGCGGTCACATGAACGGTAATCAGAATAAATCAGTATTCTAAGGACTTGCGGCAAAAATAATTCATCTTAGACATAGCTTAATTTTGTTGATTTTAGTAACACGTAATTCAAATTGCCGAACTATTTACCATTTGTATTTTTTTCATACTCAATCGAAACAATTCGTTTACCGCCATTACCCCCACCTGGCGAGAAATGGCGGTCAGCGATTGGGGCATTACTGGTCATTTGGAAACAACAGATCTAGGCTTCCAAATATAGCGATTGCCGAAATATATCAATTAAACAATACGTATATTATACTGAATTAAATACAAAACAATTGTAATTCAAATAGACTAGTGAAAGATAAATTACACTGTTTCGGAACTGATGGCATCAAATCTCTACTTTGCACGGCTTCTATAGCTTTTTCTAGTTGTTCTATAGTTTATTGTGCTTTTATTGTAGTCTTCTGCCCGTGACGTGGCATCCAATTACAAAATAGGAACTTTCATATATCAATAAAATGACAATAGTAATAATTAACATATATTTCTCATAGGGGGTAATACCGGTCGGTGACTGCTATAAATGGCATAACCCCAAAATTACAAAAACTTTTCTTGGGACGACTACTAGAAACGTAAATAACTTGCACATAATCAAGACAGCAAAATTGATGAACTGATACATATGTAATAATTAGCAAGTAAAACGATATTAATAGGAAACTGGTTATAGTTTTTAACAGGAACTGGTTATAGTTTTTCAAATATTTGTTACAGTCAAGCTGTTAAAAATTACGAGTTGTTTCATTGATACGATTATCGCATTTGTTATACGAACTCGTCAACTAACCCTTCTGATTTAGTGTCATTGCATTGTCTTTCAGTTTGTGTACATGTGGGTATTTTTAAAAACAACAATTTTAAATTTGTAGTTTACTTTTTATTTTCCTAAAATTAGGCATTTCTATTTAAAAAACAGCTTCTGGTCGTTTTATGGCCCATTTGATATCCTACGACTTGTATTTGAAGCTTTTTGGGAATAATGGAACCCACCCTATATATTACCATATAAACATTTCGTATATCCATATATTTATGTAAATAAGCTAACCGCAGTAAGAAGGTAATGTGGATAAGAGAGAGGAAAAGGGAGAAACAGAGAATGTCATCGACACCCTATGTGAATTATTTTTATGTTTTCTTACGAAATAACAGCACAATCGAAATAAAAAGCTGTATATTGAAAGAAAAACCAACCGTTTCAAAGTCAATTCTGACTTCGTTGTCAATGGCAGTAAAATATGTATTGAAAATGACACAGGTTCCTTTCTTGTCGTTTAACAGAGAATGAGTTTAATAGAATTAAAAACAGTACTCTTAAAAGCCATAAAGAATTCTTTTCAGAAAAACAAAGACTCTATGTGAACTGCGGATACAACGAATTTCCGTCACTTTGACTGCATATCTAAAATACAATGGACAACTTCCTGCAATTTCAACCAATTTAACCGGACCCCAATTTCCATTAGTCTGGTGCGAGGTCCTTTCGAGGACGACTTCTAGTTCAAATATCTATGTGTTTCAATTAGAGGTGGTACTTAATACTAGATATGCTCCAGTGGAGAAATATGAGTATTCCTACCAGATATCAAACCACAAATACGAGTATGAACTATTATGGAATTCGGAAAGTGACAGGTCCAGAAACAGGTATGGAGTATGGATACTGTTGAGTAATATGTAATTTCCAAGTGTAACAAATTCGGAATACGAATGTACTACTCTCAAATTACAAACGTACCATTAGTAAATGTACATGTAGATACAGATGACGTTTAAGTCTTCGTAAAATAAGTATTTATGCATACTATTTAAATGTTTAATGTTTATATGTCTTATGATAGTTGTTTAAGTATATTAATAACCTAAACATCAAAATGAACAAACGAAAAGGAACAACGGCGCTACTTATGGATGAAATTATAAGGTAATAATTAAATTTTGTAACAATTTTTTAACTGATGCTATTAGGCACAGTAGTTCAAAATGAAATAAAGAAGGTGAACTACAATCTAAACTGGAAAGGACATAATAGTATTTAATACATAACTAGTTAAAATTTGTTTGTTTGTTTGTACTTTTGTAATCTGCAGTTATAAGAATTGATAGATTGACTCGTTTCATTAAATGGATAGTAATTTTGAAAAATTATGGTATTGGTATGTATCTTCTTCTCCTCAAGTGATTGAAAGTAAAATGAAAGCCACGTGGGGAATTGATTTTAGAAAAAAATCACACTTTATTGGGAACAGAGTTTAATACAGGAACGGAAATGACTTATTAATTTCGTTCTTTAAATGATTTATCGAACAAGGAAACATACCCTCCGAAATTATTGACGATTCATGTTTATGAATCGTCAAAAATTTCGGAGAGTATGTTTATATTCGCCATATACATCAAGCATAAGTCATATACTTCCTGACATTAAATGAAAATTTGACGAGTATGATGCATTTTTAGATAGAACTTAACCCTCATAGAGATAAAATAAGCGATAAAACTATCTCACTAAATTCAGTGAAATAGTTTTGAAATTCAGAATTCAGTAACCTAGATAAAAAAACGTTCTGGATAAGATAACGCAATTTACTTAGTTAATGAAATGATTAGAATGTGTAAACTATTTTCCAAAACTATATGAAATTGATATAAATGATTACATAACTCACAATAGAGCTACACTTAACAAACTGAAGGTGCCACAAATAATCTTCAGAAAATGTTAATTATATTTTATTCATATCAATCATATATATTGTAATTCCTTTGTACAATAGAATGACACCTCGAAGAGAATATTCGATATCTCTGACAACCTGACAGTAACCTGAAAATTTCATCGAGACATTCTAACTTAGGAGGTACGGGAGAACAGCGATTACACGAAACGGCTCCAGATTCGGAACCTCTGTGTGCTAGTTTCCCCAAAAATCCTAGATGTCGGCCTTACATCTCGCGTTTACAAATTATATGACCTTACTTGAACTTAACAGGACAAATAAGGAGATACCCCTAATATTAATTTTGGGGAGGAAATTATAGAATTAAAATTAAAAAAACCTTTTCAATGCATCATGCAATGCATCAAATGAAAGTGTTCATTATGAAGTATAACAATATTTACTTTTCATATTTTCAAAATTAATTATTTACAAGATATTAAGAAAAATATTTAAAAAATTGAATTTAACATTATTTGGAAATAATAACAAATGAAAGTTTACAATTAAATAGAAATTGATTGCAATTATTATAATTACGAAGGGTATAATTTGCGACGATACTGTACAATTTTCCATAGATACTGTTTTTGTTCTTCGTCTTTACTACCAAACTGACTGAATTCTTCAACTAAAGCAACAACTCTTTCAGCAATATCATTCACTACCTTTACATTTTTTAATAAAACAAGATGTATAATTTTGATTGCTGGGCCACTGTGCTGGAGGTAAATAAAGAAAATCACTTGGAAGCTCAAACTATTCGAATAAAGTCATAGACATCTTTGTTATAAAATCACCTATATTTTAAGTACACAATAAATTCAAATTGTCACGGTCAACGTTAATACTTTGTTAGTTTGACTTTCTTTCGTTTATGAGGACTTTTAATTAATCTCACTTGTAATAAATATTGTTATAATCGAGATGAAAGAGTGAACAATACAATTTGAGGTTAGTTGTACTTGGAGTTAGTACAATGAAAAGATGCTATCCTATAAAAGTGTTGTTTTTACCTGCTAGATGACACTGATTGATAAATAATAAAAAAATCAACTTTATCGACTGTAATTTTTGATTTTCATTTTTCCTCCTATTCGGTCCTCTGTAACTTCGTTTGTGTTCAGTTTAGAACTAAGACAATATTGTAGAGAATTTAATTTTTTATAGGATAATGGCAAACAAAATTTTTTAACAAATTTTATTCGTGGAGTTGTTTTAAAAATAATAAAAAAAGAAATTTTACAGTGTTTTTTAAATGGGAATGGAGACCCCCTTTGCACCAGCTCTATTTTTGAGATATCGAGCTCAACTTATAGGAGAATTTGTTTTTTGTCAAAGAAACTTTTTACATATATTTACTAGTAAAACATATTTTTTTACTTTTTTTAACACAGTCTCACAGTCTAATATATGTATATATATATATATATATATATATATATATATATATATATATTGTAGAAGTTATTACAGTTTTGTTTGAACTCTTTTAAGGGCATCTAATATTCTAAGGGTGCGTTTTGGGGCACATGTTAATAAGGACTTTTTGACTTATTTAAATGAGCTCTATAGCCCTATTTTAGAAACACCCTGTATAGTTTCCGTCTACTGAAGAGTAGTTGGACAGCCTATACACCTTATTTCAATTAAAAGTTTCATGAAATTGTATGGTTTTTTTATTAATTTTTTTTTTAATTATGGTTTTATTTTTTACCTAATATTAAACATAACTAAAAATGTAAAAAAGTTTTAAATCAAGTGTTTTGAATTGAAATATTGAATGAATGGAAAAGCACTTACTTTTAGACAAAATTTCCACACAATTGTCATTTTCCAGGCTATGCGTTATGATTTCAAAATTGTCGTTTCCTAAGCATTGTTGGATTCTTTGGACTTTGTTTTGAGATGTTGGATCAGATACTGAGAAAATGTGTACACAAATTTTTTGGTTTACCTCGTTTCTAAAGTGCTCGTACTCATCAGGGATTTTCTCAATTGGTGGTTTTATGGTTACCAAATCTTCTTCCTTAGACATTTGGATATTTATATATTTATTTATATTATGTCCGCACTGTGCTAAATGTAACAGTAAATACGACGGGTGCCTCAAATGTTTGTCTTTATCGGATAATATCTTCTGATGAAGTTGATTAGATAGTGTTATCGTTTCAAACTAGGATTCAATAATATAGAAATAATTTCATCATCAATTATTGTGACTGTACATACATGCATCAGGGAGGCCCAGCAGCTGGGATAAATCTATTCTAAAATAAATCCTTTGTTTTGATTTTATGCGGTCACAGAGAAAAGCGGCTGTATTTTATGTGTTTTTATAAAATCGTTTAGTAATTCAATTGCTGAAATATGGTACTAATGTGGTATTGTATTATTCTAAATTATGATTTAGTTAATATATAAAGTAATATTGGAATTCAGTTATCCGAGTCAGTTTTGTACTTGGTTATGGAAGAATACCTCATTGTTTATTAAGGCTACTATTGAAAACATTTTGGTTGTTTGTTTATTGATTTTGATGAAGGCAAGCGATAAATGGTTCAAAAATAATGTTTTGAAGCAACAATTATTTCAATAATATTTATATACCTATTTGGACAAAGTAACGCTAGAAAAGAATCATTCAAGTTTATGTGGTGTTATTCCCAAAGAACTCAGAAAAAATAAAAACCAGAGATGCCACAAATACCTTTAAGAGAACAAATATATACAGTACAAAAAAAAAACAAAATGATTATTAGACGAAACATATGTGATGTACCTTTTGCAGATGATTTACTGAAACATAATTAAATTTTTGTGCTTTTGATTATAAATTATTATCAAATAAGCTTACCCAAATCTATGTAATGGACCGATTCATACTGAACTGAAATTTGTAAAGCATTCTAATAACACTAAATCATTTAATAAATATATTCATAAATATAAAACTTACCAATATCATTACCCATCTTGGTATCACGAATAAATTATGCTTAGGTAAGACAGTATTTGGAAGTCACATTTTTATTTATTTAGCGTTTTTGCTACTCATGTTCTAAATTCAGTAGTGACATTTATACATCAATTGATAATAAAAATATTCTAGTCGACGTATAAATAAATACTTTATCTCTAATTTTATTCATTGAGCATATATTAAATTTTTTGTGAAAAAAGGTAAGTGATACTTTTAAAAACGTGCCAATGATGGTTGTCACAGTTTCAGGGATAGATTATCACATAGTAAATTAAAGAGACATTATAAACAGAAACATATATAAAAATGAAATAGGTATTTTTATAAAAGATGAAATGTATAAAACAAATTTTAACCAAGAATAGAACGAGAAATGTATGCAAAATAAATATTTACCCAAACTCGTTTTAAACTCTAATCACTATGGACACAACATTTTTTAATTACAATACCTAGTCCAACAAAATTATATTTAGTCAGTCTAAAAAATCAGTCTGAATATTCAGAATGACAATTATAGCAAAAATAGTATAGTAGCCCAGGTGTGTATGCGTCGTGAACCCAAAACTTGCAATCTTGGTACTGAATCCAGAATTCTTTAGACTTACTAACAGAGAATGGAGACAACGAAGTCAGAATAGACTCTTGAAACGTTATGGTATTCCTGCAATACACGTAGTTTTATTTCTATTGTGGTGTTATTCCCAAAGAAACATATAAGTTATCAAGAATATGCCACAAACAACGTTTAGAAGTCAGAATAGACTTTGAAACGTTTGGTATTCCTTGCAATATACGTAGTTTTATTTCTATTGTGGTATTATTCCCCAAGAAACATATAAGTTACTTACCTTTGAGTCAGGGCTATGAACGGTCCATAAAGGCCAGGGGTATGATATGGGGTCATTGCAGCGGTTCTTTAGGGTCAATGTTATGGTCTTCAAGCATTGTACGATTAAGGTTAGCAGTTATTGTTTTGATTCTAAATGCGGCATTGTGAGCAATTTTACTATCAGAACTCGTAATTAGTGGTCTTTCTTGTGACAGATGAGGTCACGAAATCGTGTTATTGAAATATGTGCCGATTAAAAGGACCAAAAACACAGGTTAACACCCTGTGAGAATATTCATGGAGTTGCTGCCAAAGGAAAATCCTTTGCAATTATTCCTGGTCATTCGTATTTTTATGACCAACCCTGAAACAAACAAATGGTTATGTAGCAAATCCCAATAAACCAACAAAAAACGCAACACGCATGCAAAGTGAGATAACGAGAGATGGAAGTATATTTCTTAAGAAGCTTCGGGTTCCATTTTCTCATAAACTGCTGGACGGAAAAGGTTGAAAATTGGTATCAGTGTAGAGTTTGATGACCCGATCAGGAGTATATATCGTAAATGAAGAAATTTTGGGTTTAGGGGTACTCCTGGCGGGAAAAACTAAAAAAATCCACCGTTTCTTCCCCCCTTATCTCCGAAACTATCAGAAGTAAAATTTAAAAAAAAAATAGAGATATACGGCCTTACCTGAATTTTACCGGAAAACTATGGAGAAACTTCTACTATTAATTTTGGGAGGAAAATTACAGAATTGAATGGAAAATATAAAAATAAAATTGTTTCTAAAGCATCTTGTTATATATCAAATGAAAGGGCTCAATGTGACGAATACAAATATTTTTCATATTTTTAAAATTAATATTTTAAAATATATTATCAAAAATATTTCAAAAAAATTACCCATTTCCCCTTTATTCCCCAAACTATAAGGCCAAAAATTTTTTCTTTACAGGAAAAATACGAAGAAATCTCTAATATTAATTTTGGGGGCCAAATTATAGAATTAAAGGAAAAATAAAAAAATGTTTTTTAACGCATCATGTAATACATCAAATGAAAGGGCTCATTATGAGGAATAGAAATATATACATTTCATATTTTTAAAATTAATTGTTTACAAGATATTAACAAAAAATATATAAAAAATTCGCATTTCCCTCTTTATTTCCGAAACCATGCTACCTAAAATTTTGAAAATAATTAGGGGTTCTAGGGCTCTCGAATTTTATAAGTAGAAAACCCCAAAATTAATGTTAGGGACAAATTATAGAATTAAATAAAAAATAAAATTTTAATTTTCAAAAGCATCTTGTAATATATCAAATAAAATGCTTATGATGTGAATTACAAATATATCATGTTTTTAAATCATTTGTTTAAAACATATTAACAAAAATATTAAACATCGACTTAATTCCCACTTTAGAAACTACACTATTTAAAATTTTGAAATATATCTTTGTATTTTTAAATATTTTGTCTAAAAGATTTTATAATTTATTATTTAAAACTTGACCTATTTTCCCCTTTATCTTCCAATTTACAGAGCCTAAAATTCAGACAGTAGATTATAAAAGTCTTCCCTGAAAGTTTATTGGTAACATAAAACTCTAATCTTAATTTTGGGGGCCAAATTAAAAGATTAAACAAATATTTTTATCAAAATCAACCGAATCATCTAGCAGATGTAGAGAAAGTCTGTCTATGTGTGGAAAATAAGTGTATATTTCTTATAAATTCAAAACGCTTCTTTTAAAATATATTAGGGTAAATATAAGAAAATGCACTCATTTGTTGCTTGCCTGAGACTGGAATATTAGAATCTTTAATGTGGTACGGAACCCTTAATATGCGAGTCCACCTCGCATTTGACCAAATTATTTTATTATTTTAATGATATTCCTAAAATATTTCAAATATCGGACAGGAAAAATTAGCATGGCTCAGGGGCAACTGGTTGCCGTTTACTGTAGTTGAAAATTGCTTTGCATTTTGGAGTTATAAGAGTTAATAGTTCTCACGAATTTGCAAAAAAAACTGCATATTAATAAGAATATATTTTGCAATAATTGACAATTTTATATATTTAATATATAGTACACAAGGAACTAACCTCTGTTGACTATGTGGTCCCCAGCTTTTCTTGATTTAAATGAAAATAAACTGGTGATAAATAAATTAATTATGAGGGAATGATGATTCAACTGAGTGAATGTTTATTTAACGTTATTACTATATTTTAAAAGGTAAATAAATAAAAGAATTCCAAGTTATTTTTAATTTCTTTGACAGAATAAATACCTCGTGATAGTAATTTTAGCGCTTCAATTTTCTCCCTTCTTGGTGACTTTAAAGCCACTTTTGCAAACTTACGATTTCTTAATGTTTTTTTAAACGAATTATTATTAGGGCATGGATAATACCTCAAATTGAAATGGCTCCATTTACCTTCGGAACATTTGAGAAATATCGTCGCTTGTACCCACAAGCAGGATTATAGATGGACATCTAATCTTCAAGTCATTTTTGAGTAAATTGAGGATTATAATATCTTTACTCTCAGCCACAGCTCTATCAGCAGTTCTTTTGAGTGTGCCACACTGCCATATTGTCATGTTGAATAATAAAATGGGAATGATAAAATCAAACATATCCTACAAAAACTGGTCAAATATAACCTCAAATTAAGATTTTCACTCGTCAAAACATGTGGAACATCATATTGATTATGACAAATGAAATAATTACCTTATATTCAGATGATGTGAGGCAATGAGACATAAAAAAGGAATCTATAAATATTTAATTAAAAACCATTTGACAACAATACATCTCTTCGGGCCTTGGAACAATGATTCATTGACAATGCTGCCAACTACAAAAAAAATTATAAGTGCGGCAACCTACGATCCGATTTAAAAGTACAATCCAGGTTTTAGTATAAAATGAGGGAATGATACTTTTTTGGGACCCAGATGAAAATTAAATTTTACAATGAGTTCTTATTCGGTACCTAATGAAAAGGGTATGTACTGTAAAATGCACTATTTTTAATATAAGTGCTGATCAAAACTAGTCAAATTCAGAGAACATAATAAATTAATGATATAATATTATTTAAATGTTGAGTTTGGGACACGATGAGGGAATAATATTTGAAATATTCGGTTACCTGCCAGTTATTATTGTGAGATTGAAACACTTCAATGAAACATGGCTCGATCAGCTTCAGTCGTATAACCTTCGTCAAAAAATACAAATACAAAGGCTACAATACAATATTAATAATATATAACCCAGTGTGGTGGTCGCGTTAGAATATCACCACGGTATCCACAGCCTGTCGTATGAGGCGACTAAAGAGGCAGCTGCCCGCTGACCTACTACCTAGCTTTCCTTCCTTCTCCACAACCAGCACGGGATGTTCTGGTTTACATCATTTCATCTGGGAAGTGACAACCCCACTGGTCCGAATTACCTGGGTCACCAGGATCAATTGGTGTTACCACCCATGAAAATGGAGCTACGGAGTAGGTGCCTCGGAAAACAGCCGCTGCCTGGGATTCGCCAGGGCATGTCTGGAGCCGGCGCTGGACATAACAGCATGCGGGACGTCGGTGGCAGGGTGCTGAAGAGGCGGGCCCCAGCCGTCCAAAGAGCTACAGCCCAAGAACCAAAAGAACCACAACAATACTCACCAATACAGTCACAACAACAACGTGACCATCACCAACGGAGTCAGAGACCTCCACCCACAGAAAGTGTTGCGCATGATCAACAGCCAGCGCTCACTCAAGCGGGACTGAAAAGACAGCGCATGAAATGGACTGGCGCCATGAATGAATTTATAATGCGCACGTTTTACAGAATTACGAACCTTGGCCAGGACAATACTCCATCAAGAGTTCTGTAGTGAGTACCCAGAGCTTCAAGTTACTGAACAGAGAGTCGCAGATCAATATCGTGTCATCTTGAGAAATGGCCTTATTTCGCCTGAACAACTGGATAGAATAAAGAGCGAAGTGAAGCCCGAACTATTTGGTCGTAAAACAATCGATCCAGAGCCTGAAACACCTTTGGCACAAAGACCGGACGAGACTCAAGAACAACAAAAAGAACAGCCAACCAACGCTGACCTGCTTGAGAAGATCCAAGCAGAAATGGAAGGAACTCTGAGAGAGTATAGTGGAACAGATCCACTGACTAGACCAGCTCTTTCCAAACTAAGATCATCTAAGAAACTGGGTATCGTCTTGCAGGTTATGAACAAATGTATCTTGCCAAACTATGTTTTAGGGGCTAATACGTTAGAGTCGCTACACACAATGATCTACTGTGCTGCAACTTCCATCTGCAGAACAATTGGGGTCGCTGTAAGACCAGAGCAAGACCCTCCCCAATTTAGACCAACACCTCGAATACCACCTTGGCAAAGAAAACTTGAAGGGAAAATCAATTCTCTTCGGAAAGACGTTAGAAGACTGACCGAGTACCAACGAGGAGTCGGGAACAACAGAATAGAAAGGCTTGTCAAGACTATCATGGACAATAACCCAATACACTCCCAGTGGGATGGAGAAAACATCACATCTCAGCAGTGTCTAGACAGTCTACGACAAAAGCTCTCCGTCTCCACAACTCGATTGAGAAAGTACAAAAACAGTAACCAACGGATATTAGACAACACACTCTTCCGACAATCAAAAAAAGGGTTTTATAGAAAACTTAACAACAATAATAATGAAGCCCCTAGTAACCCCAGTAAAACAGACATCAAGGAATTCTGGAAAACACAGCTTTCCACAACAATCCCCTATAACTCCAGAGCCAGCTGGATTAATGAGGAGGAGGCTGCATCTCAGAACTGTGAGGCCATGCAACACCAACCATTTACAACAGAAGACACGTCCAACCTAATGAAGCACCTCCATAACTGGAAAGCACCAGGACCAGATGGTGTACAAAATTACTGGATAAAGAAACTGTACGCAACCCACGAAACACTAACAGTCCTTATAAATGACGTAATTACTCACCCACACAAGATACCTAGTTTCCTTACTCATGGTGCTACATACCTCTTACCAAAGGACAACCTATGTGCACAGGACCCAGCAAAGTACCGACCAATCAGTGGCCTTCCAACCTTATACAAACTCATAACATCGTGTATTAATCATCGCATTTTCAAACATTGTGAGCTGAACAACATAATTACTCAAAAACAAAGGGATACGCAAAAAAATCGATGGGCTGCAACAACTGATAATTGATTCCATTGTCTGCAATCAAGCCCACGCCAAACGACGAAATCTCTACATGGCATATATGGACTACAGAAAGGCCTTTGATTCAGTTCCACATGATTGGCTCATTAAGATGCTGAAACTCTATAAAGTGAATAATTGTATTATTAACTTTTTAGAATATGCCATGTCCACCTGGCAAACCAAAATCTCAACTGTTCGATACAAACTGACCCCATTCCAATCAGAAAGGGTATATTCTAGGGAGACTCTCTTAGCCCGCTGTGGTTCTGCCTTGCCATCTGTCAAACAAACTGAACTCGACTAATTTTGGGTTCAGCCTCAAACTCAACAACGTACAAGTATTAAAGATAAACTATTTGTTATACATGGACGACTTAAAGTTGATGGCAGCTACGAAGCAACAGCTGCATGATATGCTTAAAATAGTAGAAGGGTTCTCTAGTGCCATCCATATGAAATTTGGCCTAGACAAATGCCGAGTTATTAATATACTCGTAGTTAAAGGCAAAATACAGCAGGGGCACTTCGAAATGGGAGATGGCACCTCAATTGAATCTATGGGGGAAGGTCATACTTATAAATACCTTGAAATAAAGCAGGCTCAACGTATTGATCACTTGACTATGAAAAAGGACCTAACAGCAGAGTAAGGGTAAGACGACTGTTGAAAACCAAACTAAACAATAAAAATCTGTTTCAGGCTATTAACACCTATGCGTGTTCAGTACTCAGTTACTCTTTCGGTACAGTTAAATAGTGCAAGACTGACATTGAACAATTACAAGGAAAAGCTCGAGTTTTACTAACAATAGCTCAAAATCTGTTTAGTGAATTTTCCCCTAAAGGCGCTTATGGCGTGCCTTAAAGGGAGTGTGATGCCATACATTGTATGGTCAAGTCGGGATAATAATAATCATTTTATTGCCATAACAAAAAAAAGAACAGTTTAAAATAACATTAGATATGCAACTCATGTATAAGATTTATGGCAAAAAGTTGTTGGGAGACAATTTAAAAAAGATACAATGCCCAACAACTTATACACGATACACCTATTTCAATTCCCAACTGGAAGTGATTTGTCTGATAAAGTGTTTAAAGGAAATCAAAATCATTAACTCAACTTAGCGTAGTATGATTATGAAAAACAGATCACCTGTGCACATTCAAAAGCAGTTTCCTATACTCCCTCCTAAACGCTGCCACTGACAGTGCCTTAAGTTCATTAGGAACTTGGTTGTAGAGGTGCTAGATATTGTATGTGAAGGAACGTTCATAAAAAGTAGTTCGGTGTGGCGGGAGAGAGATGTACCCTCTGAATCTAAGGTATGAACATCCGTTCTATTCTTAATTTTTTTTTGGTAAATATATGGGACGGTTGGTTACTCCTATGCTGTGAAATAAAGTGCCCGAGTGCAACTTCCTTCGATCTTCCATTGACAGCCAGTTGGCTTCCTTTAGCTTGTGAAATATTGCGTCTCTAGGGCGTATACCATAAATAAATCTTAAGCACGATTTCTGAACTCGCTGAATTCTTTGTTTGGACACATTGTCTATACAAGGAGAATATACCACATCTGCGAAGTTGAACTGAGAGAGTCCCAGAGAATTTGTTATAGTTATTTTGTGAGAAACGTTTATAGTGTATCTATGAGGGTATAATGTTTTCAAATTTGCATAAGCACGCTGTATACATTTATTTATGTGCCGTTTAAATCTCATTGAAGTGTCAAAGTGTAAACCTAAATTTCTGCAATAATTTAGTATAGGCAGGATTTCTGTACCAATAGTAATCTTGATCTTCTCTTCGATTTCATTATGCTTCTTTCCAAAAATCATCACCGATGATTTTGAAGCATTAATTTTTAAGTTATGCCTTTCGGAGAATTTGACAAGTTAATTCGTCTTCATTTATTCTGCTCTGAACAAATTGAAACTTCTCTGGGAGAAAGGACATGTAGAGTTGGGTATCATCAGCGTATAAATGCACTTTGCAGTGTTTAATTGAAGTAGCAATGTTATTCGTATAAATTCCAAATAACAGCGGCCCAAGTATGGAGCCTTGTGGAACACCATGACTTTGTCGCAACGAAGTAGATACATCCTTATTTATTTCTACAAACTGCGATCTATTGTGTAAGTAACTACTCAGTAGCTCAATTGCATTTTTGTCCAGACCTATATAACGGAATATTGGGAGAAGTAAGGTGTGGTTTATGCGATCAAAGGCCTTAGAATAGATGTGGTGATAAAATGTTGTTTTCATTGAGATACTCTCTTAGTTGAGAGTTCATAATTCTCTCTAATACTTTAGATCAGACAGGGAGACTACTTATAGGTCTAAAGTCTGAATAATCTACGACATTAAGCTTTTTAGCGAGTGGCTTAATTTTAGAAATTTTCCATTGATCTGGAAATACGTTTTCCAATATACATGTATTAACTATATTGGTTATAAACGTAAGAATTCGGTCACAGCAGAGCAGCAACATATCTAGATTTATTAGATCACATCCCGTAGCTCGCGATTTAGTGTCGAATATTGAATCCTTAACTACACTTTTCGATACTGTATGAAAGTTAATTTTTTTGTTATACCGTCTTTTAAATTCCTGTTATAAAAATTTAATAAGTCCTGATCTACCTCAAGGCTATTCCGAATATTCAAAAAATAATCATTATACGCTTCTGGGTTATTTAAATGTATTGGGATATTAGTACGACTATCTTTGGAATGTATGTTTAACATATTAAGTTTGCGCCATAAGGTACTTGAACTGTTAAAACAGCCACCAAGGGTATTGGTCATGTATTGTTTCTTTTCCTGACGTATTGCTATATTTGTTTGATTTTTCATTTGTTTGTAAGATTCCCAAAATGCATCGGTACGGATTGTTTTATATTTTTTTATATGCCCTATCCTTGAGCCGTAGCATGTTTTTTATAGTAAATGTGAGCGAAGGTGAGTTTAGTTGTTTAGCTTTGTATTCTAGCACCGGAGCCAAAACATCAAATATATTAATTAAGATATTGCTTAAAGTCGCTACTTTGTCATTCACCGATATCGCATAAACTATATCTTCAAACGGGGAGATGCATAAAAAATGGTTTAAGAGGTCTCTATCTATATTCTTTAGATTTCTACTTCTAATAGTACTTTCTTCCTTCGAAAACTCTTCATGTAAGACACAATAGGTAAGATAATGATCGGAATAGTCCAAATCTAGCACACCGGACTCTAAATGTACTTCATCTCTTTGCACAAGAATAATATCCAGCAGCGTAGAAGAACTGCTTGTTACTCTTATGGGTTCTTCAATTACTTGTTTTAAATTTAAGGCTTCGATATATTCATAAAATATACTGGCATATTGATCTGAGGGATTAATAGATTAATATTTACGTCACCACTACATATAATGTCATTTGGTTGGAATTTGGAGAGCATTTTTTCAAATACATTGAGAAAATTAAATACATTACCCTTTGGCGATCTATAAATAACTCCCACCGCATATTTTTTCCTCCTAATTATAATATCAACCCAAATTTGTTCACATACATTATCCACGTTTTTGTAGAACATTGAAAAAATTAAGTGAGTTTTTAGTAAAGTGCTACTCCCCCGCCCTTTGTGCACATATCACTTCTAACTAAATTATAGCCCTTTACATTAATTATATCATCAGCTATATCCGAGCTTAACCATGTTTCCATAAGGCCCATAATATCATAACAGCGTTCATTAAGGAGCTCCTTGAACTCACTAAAATGCGCAACAAGCGACCTGACATTCAAAAACGCTATGTTTAATTTATTCATATACAGTAAACGAGTGATTATTATAAAAATTTATCAGACAAAAAACTTACCAATTTTCGTAAAATTAAGAAATTCTGTAATTTAACAAAAGAAATCAATCAATTTTGTTGATGAGTACTGATTGACGGAGCTGTACTGGAGACCCCGGCTTTATTGGCCAAGATTGACCACATCATCTTCACTTTTAATAACCAACTTCTTGTTACCAGATTTGGTCATAACTCTACCATCTATTGTCCAAACATTTTTCTTTCCCAATTTTTCTCTTGCTAGAGTAAGCAATTCTTGTCTAGATTTTGTCAGCTCTTCAACAATGACAATTATACTTCATTTCTGCTTTCTCTTTTTCAAAAAAACAGTATTTCTCTGATGCAAACTGTCAAAAGTCACTACAGTTGCTCGAGATTTCTTGTTGACAATTGGACCAACCCGGTAACAGCTAATGGGGTTTACGTTATTTATCCCCAGTTTTGACTGAAACATTTCTAGAACTTGTTCGGTTAATTGATCGCTATTCCTGCCATCCAGCAATCCGTAAATCCTAAGTTGATTTAACTTGGTCCGTTGTTCCATGCCATCTATTTTAGATTTCATTACTTCATTATCCTTTTTAAGTAGAATTATTTGCGATTCCAATTTATCTAATTTTATAGAAAGGTTTTGAATTGCGTCTTGAATTTTTTGTGATACTAAGATCGCAATTTTGTCGACCAGAGTATTTAAAAATGCCTGATCCTCAGTGGCATTTTTTACTACCTCTCTAGAAATACCCATCGTAAAAGTTTTTAGATCACTTTTTTGTCTTTCAGTAAATACCATTCTATTGGCCCAAATTTTTCTTTGTTTTTACAATTAATCGCTTATTACTTAATTTATAATGATTAAATTATTTAGTATTTGCCCAGCGCTGTTGTTTTAAAAGGTCCCAGTCAATTTCCACCCAAGTGGACACACTAAAACTGCTTGAAATTTTAATCTTGAAATTAATCGTTTAAAATACTCAGAAAATTTACTCAATGACCAAATAGATCTTAATAAGTCCCCACTACTAAATTTATTTACATAATCAGTTAGTATAGATATAATAATTTATCAAATAAATGTCAAAATGAGGCAAACATTTAGCAATTACGGTTTAAATACCTGAATCACCCTAGAACCATAAAAATTGAACCTTCATATTCAATGGTAGGTCTTTGTGTAATTACATCTGGAAAAACCCATAATCTGATATATCCCTTTTATTGTTTATCCTTATTTCTTAGTAATATTAACACAACTAGAAGATTAAAGAAACATTTGTAAACTCCTTTTTTATATTCTATTTAGTTTATAAGTATTGAATTTCTTAAGGTATGTATGATTAAGCTCCATCGGACGCGAAACAATTGTCACATTTTTTTAAATAAAGTGTAAGTTTGTAATAAGTGTATTACTCAAATCATCATGAAAGACGTACTTATTTCAAATTTAAATAAAAAACGAAAATAGGCCTTCTCTATACATTGATATTTTAAAATATAAGTAAATAATAGTAGGTACTTTTGTTTACACTTTCAGTACATCTCATATTTTATTATTATATAAAACTGAAACGCTGATACAAATTGATAATTGTTAATAATAGAAGACAAAAGATGTACTTTTTTATATAGTTACCAATGCAATTTTTATGTTCTTCAATTCAGATTCCTGTTATTTTTTTTTTGTTAATAAATACTAATTAATTACCAGCCAAATTCCTCGAAAATCCTAGATGTCGGTCTTAGATCTCGCGTCTAAAAGCCAATTTTTTTTAGATACATAGGTATGTGTTGAGTTGTTATTGAAATATTTACAAATGGAAAAATCGCTTGCAGTAGCCTTCGCATTTAGCATAATATTATGATTGCTACGTCATTATCATCTGTGGCTAAATGGAGTATAGGTATATTCCATTTTGCTAAATTTATTACACAAATCTATATTATGCAAGAAATATAAATATGTGTCTGCATAAAATTAAAATTAGCATTAACATTATTTATTTTATTTATTATAAGAATATTCCGTAGTTTATTTAGAATGATGGTGTTATCCGGTGAGATAATATGGCCTTTAAAAAAAATATGTCCTCTGTAGGATTGACTGAAATTTTGCAAAAACTACCGGGGCTACAGTATGTATTTTTAGAACATAATTTCGCTATGAGAAGATCTATCGTTTCAGTTAATAAGAATGTTCTAGCAATAAAATTTAAAAAAATATATAAACGATTTTATATTTTTTTGGAATTTTGGGTAAATGTTCGATTATCCAAGAAACCAATTAACAAAGTTGAGCGTATATTAGCTCATTTTGTAGGTTTTGCATTTCTCTTCAACATTGCCCATAGTAGCAAATACGTGTTTATCGGTGGATTTTGTATAAAAGGTAAAAAACTATCGATTTTTGGCTGTTTTTTTGTTAAAAAACAAAAACGCATCTATATAAAAAATGTTGAATTTTATGTGGATTAGTCAAGTTTTATAATTAGAACACGTTGTTATCGGTTTTGTTCTTCTATTAATTTTGTCACGTAAATGACCTGAGCAAGGTGCAAACCAGCAAATATATATCAGAGAATTCATTATATTTAAGAGATATCATTCATTTACTGATAGATCCCCCTGAAAGTCAAGAAGAAGAAAATAAGCGGTCAAACCCTATACAACTTTTGACTAACACAACACCGATGCATATTTAAACAAACGTATGAAAAATGAGAGACCCACTGACATTGTGGAAAGCGAACAACAGTACCAGTATGTATGGTATTCTTTCTCCTATAGCCCGGCAATATTTAGTCGTAACACCCACCAGTTTACCTAGCGGAGAGTTTTTAGTGTGGTTGACCTCCTTTACACACCTCAACAAAATAGATTGCAAGGAGAAAAGGCATTAAAACTTTTATTTCTAAAATTTAATATCCCTCTACTCAAATTCAATTACTAAGTACCTACTTGAGGAATTTGACATTATTGAAGCTCAATCAGTAAATAAGTTGTAAGAATTATATTTTTACAGTTTGTTTTAATTTTATTTCAACATGTCAATGTTAAATGTTCGTGTTGGCATAGCTATATATTTTATTCGAAGAAGAAACGTTAAATGTTTGTGTTGGCATATATACAGGTCGACGGTAAGCCGGAACCGGGTGGTAGGCATAGTCATAGTAATTATCAGAAAAATATAACAAAAAAATCTAAATTACATGTTTTAAAACTTATAAGAACAAAAATCTACACCTTGTGACAATTTTTTGGTCCTACTGTTGTTGAATTTTTTTATTTTTCTTAATTTCTTTTGTTATGGTGTAATACTGAATAATGCTTCTGTTTACTGTTGTCCAAAATTCCTAACTAACTGCTCCTACTTGAAAGAAAATGTAATTTTTTGACCAATCGAAGTATTCAAAATTAATACTTCCCCCAATTTTAAGTGACAGGTATATAACTTCAAAAGTTGGAGCATTTAAGAAGAATTCCAAAATGGCAAAACACTTGATAGGTTAGTAGTTAAACAAAGCGGTTTCTGGAGCGGAAGTGGGCATAAAGGTAACCAGTCATCTAGTTCTCGCCGGGAGCTGCTGCCGAGCTGTTGGTAGTTGTTGTTTGGATAAGAAGAAGAAGCCATTGGGAAGAAGAAGACATTGGGGGTGGTCGTAGAGGTGCGCGAAAGACATTTGGGTGTGTCACAGAGGTGCGCGCCATCTGTTGTTAATACATGAAACCATTGTATTGTGGGTTGCGTGTGTTGCAGAGGTGCGCGCCATCTGTTGTTAATAATTGAAAGTCATTGTATTGTGGGTTGCAGGGTGCACGCCATCTGTTGTTGGTTGTGGTGGTTAGAGAAAAAAAAGCTTGGCCGGGTATCGAACGCGGCTTGCCTGATTACAAAGTCAGGTACCCAGCGAGCTGCGCTAATGCGGTTAATCGAGAAATGTTTATTTGAAAAGGTATAGTACATGCCCGTTGCGCGGGCGCGTGTTTTTGGGCGTTGTTCGGTTAGATATTTGGGGGCTGGATGGGGGGATATAGTTGGCTGTAAAAAGGCGCAAGTCCGTGGCGCGGCAACTTTCGTCGGACGTCGAGCTTTGAGACTTAGAATTTTTTTTAATGTTTCAAGCGTCTGAAAAATATGGTGTGTTGTTGTCTGTAAAAAAATTTAAAATCTTTTGCTTAAGCCTGCATGCGCGAGAACGTCCACTCCTTCGAGTCTATAGTTTTTGTAAGCGATCGCCTACCTGCGCAAGAAAGGCAACTTTCGTGCGACGCCGAGCGACTATTGTTTAAATAAGTTAGCATATAGTATATTATGAATATTCAGAACATCCTTAATACCTAAATCTATTTGTGATCTTGTCTTCGTACAAGTTATAGTAAGGCCGCCATCATCCAACCGCATATTCAGATTCAAAGAAATAATAATTTATCTAGCGACTAGTTCTAGTATGCCTTTAATACCGTCAACGGAAATGGTCACCGCAACGAAAAGACACTGTGATATCATGTTTACGCTAAAGGATTTTTTCTTGTCAAAGTAAACACCATCAAATATATCGTTAAAACAAAATACCCAAGATTAATATTATCCAAATGTAATGCTCCCATAATATACTTAATAATGGTATGTTATAATATTTTATTTCATACCGAAACACAACCAAATATTTTACCAAAATACCTGAGAATACCATCTCCAATTAATTTACTGTGTGTATATAGAACATTGGAAAATAAATAGCTCCGATTATAAATATATCTGTCTGACCTGAAAGAATTCAACGATGACAATAACAAAAGATAAGCGAAACCGCAACAGCTTGTTGGTGAACTGATAACCATGCGAAACTCGAGCACTGGTTGAAAGTGCAGTGGCTGGTTGATTGTAAACAAAATTGTTAATTATAAAAGTAGATGCGGTTTTCATTGAAGAGGTAATGGTAGTTAATAATGTAAAAAATAAATACGTAAATGAGGAATAATAATTGCGACTTGAATCGTTGGATTTTGTATCGAGCGGCGGGTAATTCGGAAAGAATACCGTTGGAGAAATGGTAGAAACTACTGGAACCGTAGAAACGGATGGTTGAAGCCGCTACAAAAACTAGAAATCGTAGAAACGACTGGGACAGTAAAAATGGCTGGTTGGAGCCGCTACAAAAGCTAGAAATGGCTCGTAGAAACGACTGGGACAGTAGAAACGGCTGGTTGAAGCCACTACAAAAACTAGAAACGTCTCGTAAAAACGACTAGAAACTTAGAAATGGCTGGTTGGAGCCGCTACAAAAGCTAGAAATGGCCCGTAGAAACGACTGGGATAGTAAAAATGGCTGGTAGAATGGTTGAAGCCACTACAAAAACTAGAAACGTCTCGTAAAAACGACTGGGACCGTAGAAACGACTGGTTGGAGCCGCTACAAATACTAGAAACGTTCCGTAGAATCGACTGCGTTAGTAGAAACAGCTGGTTGAAACCGTACAAAGGCTAGAAACGTCCCGTAGAAACGACTGCGTCAGTAGAAACGGCTGGTAGAATGGTTTGAGCCACTACAAAAACTAGAAATCCTAGAAACGACTAGAAACTTAGAAATGGCTGGTTTGAGCCGCTACAAAAACTAGAAATCATAGAAACGACTAGAACGATCCATAGAAACGCAAGGAAATATACATAAATACCTTGACGTTGATATATCATATGCTGCTCTGAAATAAAACTGTAAATACAAGACACTGTTTTACTACCAAAAGTACTTCCGTTTAGAACATTATTATTTCTCTCTCTAGCTTCATTTATTAAAGAAAGAGATCGGAAATCTGATAAGAACGCCCTGTAAACAGGGCCTTCCGGTCATGACGTCATAAGCTACACTCTCATTGGCTGACTACCTGCTAACCAGCAGTTTGTTTATCTTATATGCTTATAAAGAATAGATATGTCCCGATTTAAAAGTTTCCAAAGTAGGATTGCGTTTCATATTTGAGGAGTGTCTTTATGCCACTAGAAATACTAGAAATGGTGGGAGCCGCTACAAAGGGTAGAAATGTTTGAAACCGTTACAAAGGCTAGGGCCATAGAAACGACAGGAACCGTAGAAGTGACTGGTGAGGTTAAACAAAGTCACTACAAATGCTAGAAACTGTTGCTATAAATGGTTTGAAACAAATCCGTGGCAAAAAGTAGAGCCCAGGAATGTTGGAAATGGGATAGTGGGAATAAATATATAACTTTTTGTACGCCAGCGGTAGGAACAAACAAATTTTTTCTAAGACAGGTACTCAAAGTGTTTTTTCTAGGTGCACAAAACTTTAGCCATCGAAGAGAAAACATCAGTCTACTACAAACAAATGTTTCTATCACATATAACTTTTTCTAAGGTCAGTACAAACAAATGTTTTCTAGGTACACAAAATGTATGTTTCTCCCAACGAATTGTTGATATGAGAGTAAAATGAACAAAGTATTTGAAAAATTTCACAGGTGTTTTACCTATATGTCTCTAACAGGACCTTATAAATGCTAGAAAACTGATAGTAGAAACGTTATAACAGAAGCAAGAATGATGGAAATGATTGGTACAGGAACGCTACAAATTTAGACTTTGTTAAAGAATTGTTGTCATCAGCAAGTCGACACGGACAATTGTTACCAAATTCTTAAAATAATATTGATTGTTGTACTGTTTTTTATCGATTTAAGTGCTTCAACAGCGTCTTAATATTACAAAATTATTAGTATTCGCTTTTATAACGAACCAAAGCAGATAAAAGGAACTTGTGTGTGTGTTTTCAGAGATCTAAGGAAATATGGCAATGTTGCTCCATCACTTTAATCATATGACTAAAATGACGCATTTCCGAGATCTAGGGAAATATGGAAATCTGGCGTCACTGGCCCCCTTTACCGGGCCCCCTTCTCTTTCTCTGTGACGTCACAACTAATTTCCAGAGGTACGTTGTAGCAAACAACCTCAAAACGGAGATAACAAAACTATCGTCTCATCAAAAGTTTCTCTTAAAAAAAATGCAACTCAACAAACAAGGTAATTTAACGCGCATATGAAACGTAAGAACAATTTGCTTGATTTATGAATTACTAATAAATTAAAAATATTCTTGACTGCTAATTTCATTTAAATAATAAACATAAAAAAGGTCACTTGACAAAGTTATTATAGAACAAAGGCGAAGCTCATACTTACAGCCCTGCCAGACCCCTAGAAGGCTTTCATGCAGGATTATGGCTTGCTAGCTTTCGACATGTTGAAAGACAAAGCGACGAACCACCACACGCAGCCGAAACTGAGAATTTATCACTGGAGAACGCTACTAGACCCAGTCACAACCAAAACAACTCCGGTAGCAGAAAAAAGACAAGTTCAATTCATCATTCCACATGCTTTTAACCCTGCTTTGATATACACAATGAAGATAAAACAGCCAAAGCATTCAAAAGTTTGTAAAAATTAATATGTTTTAAAATAATTATATGCGTATTAAATAATCTATTGCAAGACTTAATGGTTGAGATTATTTCATTATTTATCATAGCTGAATATTTAGTTCAAAAGGCAGCCATTCAACATTGCACACAGACAACAACACACCACCGAAAAAAAAAATTATTTATAAAGAAATGTTGTAAAATACTGAGTAGAAATTCTTGTTAAATTGAAATTAATCCTACAAATATTCTAAAGATATACGATGTTTGTGCTTTATTTGATATCTGCATCACTATCAATTATTGCGGTTTTTAACCTTGGTGAAGATGTTAGCGAAGGTTATAATTTGTCAAAACAGAAGTATCCATTAGAAATGAATTTATTCGTATCTTAGAGTATCAATCAACTTTAGCAATAACATATGAATAAAAATTTTCTGTAATGTGATAAACTCATGATTGGTAAAATAATCCATATAATGAATACAATGTATGGAAAAGTCACTTATTCTCTTTGATGGACTTTCTCAAAATGATTTAGGACAAAGAGAAATATATAAGACAAAAACATTCTGCACTGGATCTACATTATAAAAGCTTTCAATCCAACTTTCATGTAGTGAAAATATTTCCACTACACGAAAACACATGGAAAATGACATCTTTAATGAACTGTCTCAAAATGATTGAAGACAATGAGAAATACATAAGGCTAAATCATTCTGCACTGAATATAAAAGCTTTCGATTCAGCTTACTGAAAAGATTTCCACTCTACGAACGCCACTCTTTAAAACAATTCAAGTGAGATTGTTCTATTTTCATTTAAATAATAAAAAAAATTAGACAGTTGAGTACTACATAGTTATCAAGAATATGTCTATAGCACAATAGCAACAGTTTTTAATTTTAAAATTTTGAATGCAGTAAGATCATTATTCACAATTTAGGTAGTTTGTTGATACCAAACACAAACGTAAATAATTCGCTGGACTTTTAATAATTCTGTTCAGGCATTCGTACTTTAAATGAGTAAACTAATGAAGTCTTTCTATAACGCTTAAGGTCACATATGAAACGATACTAGCTTGGAAACCTGTACAGAGAAAAATAATTTTCTAGACATAACAATTTTAAAGATTTGTTGTCAAATAGCTTTGTCCATCTACCATTTTTCAATCAGTAACTGAAAGCAGCTTTTTGTATACAAAAAAATTATTTTCTAGTCATAAAAATGTTGGTGAAAGTTTTCTCTTAAAATAAGACTGATTACGAGGGTTACATGGGTCTCACGGAAATAAAAAACATGTTGACGACTTTTGGTGTTGTTGTTATCTTGATAAACTATCATCGGTTCATGAGAATGGAATGTTGACGCATTTGGTCCTTGATGATATCTTGAAAAAAACTACCAGTGGTTCAAGTATATGAAAAAACATGTTGGTTGTTTCGTGTTATTCTGTGGTTTAAAGTTTTATATAAAAGCATTAGAGATTTTTAACAGAGGTTTAATTTCTGTCTAGTGCCAAAAAAGCATCAAGTTACGTGTTAGTCGTTTGATAGTTTTTACTGTGTTTCTAAGAAAGGGTAAGTTTATTATATTTTAATAGTAGTAGTAATTTTCAACAGAATTCAAAAATAAAATCAAATTTCATATTCTGTAATACCTCTTGTTTCATTAAGCAGTTTTGAGAGCATAGAAAAGCAAATTAGTTAGGCCTCTAAATTGTTTTTATAGAATATTTAAAACAGACCGAAAGCCTCATTAACGCGTTAATAGTGTATTGCATAAACTGCATGCAATTTACTATACACCTTTTGTAATGTTTAGATACATTTTTTCAAAACATTTTTGTTTTTACAGACGTTAGCTCGACAGCTCGAATTTTTGAAGCCGCCTGCTCAAGAACACATCTTTTGATCGCTTTGAAAGTAATATTTTTCCACTTTGAAATTAAAACACGTATGAAACATGATTATTTTTTACAGACCATAGCTCGACAGCTTGAATTTTTACAACTAAGAGAATAATGCCAGTATAACTTGTTGTATGTTGTTGTAGCAAACTATTGCAATGCTTCTAAAATATTACCTTATTTTCATTATATTTCACATTGGTGAGACTAAAGTGAATGTTGAAAATTTCCTCAAACAGTATGGGTTTTTGGATGAAACTGAAGGAAATGCTATAACAAACATAGAGCAAGCATTGGTAAAATTTCAAGAACTATACAATTTAAATGTAGATGGACAAGCAAACAATGAGACTTTGACGTTGATGAGGCAACCTCGTTGTGGTGTATCTGATTTTCCCCTAAACTTTGGTATTTCACCTCAAAAATGGAATAAAAGAACTCTTAAATGGCATTTTAAACTGGCTAATTCGCAAATGAATAATGCTGCTAGAAAGGCCTTTGAAGTGTGGCAAAATGTTACTTGCAGAATGATTTAGCCTTATATTGTATGCCTTATATGAATAAGGTTTCTTATTATAGGTTAGGGTGTGTTGGAGTCCTAGGACGCATTCCATCACTAATGATTGATATGTTGAGGTCTCGTGGTCTGTTTGAATAAACCAATGAGAGAGGAATCATTTTGATAGATACTTAAGCGTAATTTGACAACCGATCTCTGCTTTCATGTTTTTTTAGTGAGACAGAGTGAGACAACATATTCCTTGAACAGGTTATGTTTCTTGTTATATAGAGAAAATGGCCGACTAATGACGCCGCAGAAAAAACAAATTTGAACATCCTGACAGTTTAGCCATATTTCCTTAGATCTCGGAAAATTATGACTTTGATCTTAATGCTTCGTATGTTATGATTCAAAAGCAGACTAATGGTAGGTGGTCTGCTGATAAACTAGGCAATGAGAGTGATGACGTCACAGAAATTATACTCATGACAATGTTGTTCAATAGCACATTTTTGATTCAATATATATGTGCCTGGAGTAAACTTTTCCATTTCATACAATATGCTTATAAACTTATTTTTATATAATTGGATAACACCAGGCCTGGTTACAGCTTTCTTTTGTCTTATATTGCTTCTAGTATGTTCACAATTATAACCCTGTGAGTTGCTAGTTTTAAATTTGTATGTGTGTAGTTTAATAGGTTGGTTACGTTTTCTTAAATGTTATTCATTATGTATAAACTCGTGCATAGGAAGGTGTTTTCTATTATCTAACATTCGTACATCTTACAAACAAATTCGTGTTATTCACATTGATATTGAAGGATGACATGCCAACACATGGTTTAAGGGCTTTTGTTTGTTGCACAATGAAGTCCACCCATTCTTGACCAAGATTTTCTGGCCTGTTGAATGTGAAAAACCCTCCATGTTCAATTCTGTATCTACATGATTCAAAACAAAAAATATTTAAACCATATGACATTTCTTTCACAGTTTAGATTGACAACTCTTTCCACCAACAGTAATTTAATTCAGAGCAAAGTGTTATTGGAAGCACAATATTGTTACATCAAACACCCTTACAGTATTTCAAATGATTGATTGATACTCTAAGATACGAATAAATTCATTTCTAATGGATACTTCTGTTTTGACAAATTATAACCTTCGCTAACATCTTCACCAAGGTTAAAAAACCGCAATAATTGATAGTGATGCAGATATCAAATAAAGCACAAACATCGTATATCTTTAGAATATTTGTAGGATTAATTTCAATTTAACAAGAATTTCTACTCAGTATTTTACAACATTTCTTTATAAATAATTTTCTTTTTCGGTGGTGTGTTGTTGTCTGTGTGCAATGTTGAATGGCTGCCTTTTGAACTAAATATTCAGCTATGATAAATATTGAAATAATCTCAAACATTAAGTCTTGCAATAGATTATTTAATACGCATATAATTATTTGAAAACATATTAATTTGATGCTACGAATTTTGTTGTGGCTCCGTTTACAAACTTTTGAATGCTTTGGCTGTTTTATCTTCATTGTGTATATCAAAGCAGGGTTAAAAGCATGTGGAATGATGAATTGAACTTGTCTTTTTTCTGCTACCGGAGTTGTTTTGGTTGTGACTGGGTCTAGTAGCGTTCTCCAGTGATAAATTCTCAGTTTCGGCTGCGTGTGGTGGTTCGTCGCTTTGTCTTTCAACATGTCGAAAGCTAGCAAGCCATAATCCTGCATGAAAGCCTTCTAGGGGTCTGGCAGGGCTGTAAGTATGAGCTTCGTCTTTGTTCTATAATAACTTTGTCAAGTGACCTTTTTTATGTTTATTATTTAAATGAAATTAGCAGTCAAGAATATTTTTAATTTATTAGTAATTCATAAATCAAGCAAATTGTTCTTACGTTTCATATGCGCGTTAAATTACCTTGTTTGTTGAGTTGCATTTTTTTTAAGAGAAACTTTTGATGAGACGATAGTTTTGTTATCTCCGTTTTGAGGTTGTTTGCTACAACGTACCTCTGGAAATTAGTTGTGACGTCACAGAGAAAGGGAAGGGGGCCCGGTAAAGGGGGCCAGTGACGCCAGATTTCCATATTTCCCTAGATCTCGGAAATGCGTCATTTTATTCATATGATTAAAGTGATGGAGCAACATTGCCATATTTCCTTAGATCTCTGAAAACACACACAAGATCCTTTTATCTGCTTTGGTTCGTTATAAAAGCGAATACTAATAATTTTGTAATATTAAGACGCTGTTGAAGCACTTAAATCGATAAAAAACAGTACAACAATCAATATTATTTTAAGAATTTGGTAACAATTGTCCGTGTCGACTTGCTGATGACAACAATTCTTTAACAAAGTCTAAATTTTCGATAGGCAGTTGGACATCTTGTTGCTTTATATACATCTTACGTCATCATCCTTATTGCGGATACTAATTAAATACAGCAGTCTATCGCAGTTATTTGCACCGGGATTGTTCTTAGCATTCATATCTTTTCTATCATTTGTAACGTCCCTGTACCTGTCATTTCTAGTATTTGCAGGGGTCACATTTCTAACATTTGTAGCGTTCCTGTACCAATCATTTCCATCATTCTTGCTACTGTTATAACGTTTCTACTATCAGTTTTCTAGCATTTATAAGGTCCTGTTAGACACATATAGGTAAAACACCTGTGAAATTTTTCAAATACTTTGTTGATTTTACTCTCATATCAACAATTCGTTGGGAGAAACATACATTTTGTGTACCTAGAAAACATTTGTTTGTACTGACCTTAGAAAAAGTTACATGTAAAAGAAACATTTGTTTGTAGTAGACTGATGTTTTCTTTTTGATGTCTAAATTTTTGTGCACGTAGAAAAAAGTTTTTTTGTACCACTGAATAAGCTTTGAATACCTGTCTTAGAAAAGATTTGTTTATTCCTACCTCTGGCTTACAAAAAGTTATATATTTATTCCCACTATCCCATTTCCAACATTCCGTGGCTCTACTTTTTGCAACGGATTTGTTTCAAACCATTTATAGCAACAGTTTCTAGCATTTGTAGTGACTTTGTTTAACCTCACCAGTCACTTCTACGGTTCCTGTCGTTTCTATGGCCCTAGCCTTTGTAACGGTTTCAAACATTTCTACCCTTTGTAGCGGCTCCCACCATTTCTAGTATTTCTAGTGGCATAAAGACACTCCTCAAATATGAAACGGAATCCTACTTTGGAAACTTTTAAATAGGGACATATCTATTCTTTATAAGCATATAAGATAAACAAACTGCTGGTTAGCAGGTAGTCAGCCAATGAGAGTGTAGCTTATGACGTCATGACCGGAAGGCCCTGTTTACAGGGCGTTCTTATCAGATTTCCGATCTATTTCTTTAATAAATGAAGCTAGAGAGAGAAATAATAATGTTCTAAACAGAAGTACTTTTGGTAGTAAAACAGTGTCTTGTATTTACAATTTTATTTCAGAGCAGCATATGATATATCAACATCGAGGTATTTATGTATATTTCCTTGCGTTTCTATAGATCGTTCTAAACGTTTCTACGTTTTCAGTCGTTTCTACGATTTCTAGTTTTTGTAGCGGCTCAAACCAGCCATTTCTAAGTTTCTAGTCGTTTCTACGATTCCTAGTTTTTGTAGTGGCTCAAACCATTATACCAGCCGTTTCTACTGACGCAGTCGTTTCTACGGGACGTTTCTAGCTTTTGTACGGTTTCAACCAGCCGTTTCTACTGACACAGTCGTTTCTACGGGACGTTTCTAGCATTTGTAGAGGTTCCAACCAGCCATTTCTAAGTTTCTAGTCGTTTCATCGATTTCTAGTTTTTGTAGTGGGTCCAACCAGCCATTTCTACTATTCCAGTCGTTTCTACGGAACGTTTCTAGCATTTGTAGCGGTTTGTAACCAGCTGTTTCTACTATCCCAATCGATTCTACGGGCCGTTAATAGCTTTTGTAGTGGTTCCAACCAGCCATTTCTAAGTTTCTAGTCGTTTTTACGAGCCGTTTCTAGTTTTTGTAGTGGCTTCAACTATTCCACCAGTCGCTTCTACTGGTCCAGTAGTTTCTAAGGGCTATTTCTAGCTTTTGTAGCGGCTCCAACCAGCCATTTCTAAGTTTCTAGTCGTTTCTTCGATTTCTAGTGTTTGTAGCGGCTCCAACCAGTCGTTTCTACTGGCCCAATCGATTCTACGGGCCGTTAATAGCTTTTGTAGCGGCTCCAACCAGCCATTTCTATGGTTCTAGTCGTTTCTACGGGTCATTTCTAGATTTTGTAGTGGCTTCATTATTCTACCAGTCGTTTCTACTGGCCTAGTATTTTCTACGGGCCATTTTTAGCTTTTGTAGTGGCTCCAACCAGCCATTTCTAAGTTTCTAGTAGTTTCTACGATTTCTAGTTTTTGTAGCGGCTCCAACCAGCCGTTTCTACGGGCCCAGTAGTTTCCACGGCTCGTTTCTAGCTTTTGTAGAGGTTCCAACCATCCGTTTCTAAGTTTCTAGTCGTTTCTTCGATTTCTAGTTTTTGTATCGGCTCCAACCAGTCGTTTCTACTGGCCCAATCGATTCTACGGGCCGTTAATAGCTTTTGTAGCGGCTCCAACCAGTCGTTTTTATGGTTCTAGTCGTTTCTACGGGCCATTTCTAGTTTTTGTAGTGGCTTCAACCATTCTACCAGTCGTTTCTACTGACCCAATCGGTTCTACGGGGTTAATAGCTTTTGTAGCGGCTCCAACCAGCCATTTCTAAGTTTCTAGTCGTTTCTACGATTTCTAGTTTTTGTAGCGGCTCCAACCAGCCGTTTCTACGGGCCCAGTAGTTTCCACGGCTCGTTTCTAGCTTTTGTAGAGGTTCCAACCATCCGTTTCTAAGTTTCTAGTCGTTTCTTCCATTTCTAGTTTTTGTAGCGGCTCCAACCAGTCGTTTCTACTGGCCCAATCGATTCTACGGGCCGTTAATAGCTTTTGTAGCGGCTCCAACCAGTCGTTTCTATGGTTCTAGTCGTTTCTACGGGCCATTTCTAGTTTTTGTAGTGGCTTCAACCATTCTACCAGTCGTTTCTACTGACCCAATCGATTCTACGGGCCGTTAATAGCTTTTGTAGCGGCTCCAACCAGCCATTTCTAAGTTTCTAGTCGTTTTTACGATTTCTAGTTTTTGTAGCGGCTCCAACCAGTCGTTTCTACTGGCCCAGTAGTTTTTACGAGACGTTTCTAGTTTTTGTAGTGGCTTCAACCATTTCTACCCGCCGTTTCTACTGTACCAGAAGTTTCTACGGGCCATTTCTACCTTTTGTAGCGGCTCCAACCAGCCATTTCTAAGTTTCTAGTCGTTTCTACGGGACGTTTCTAGTTTTTGTAGCGGCTCCAACCAGTCGTTTCTAATGGCTCCGTAGTTTCTACGGACCATTTCTAGCTTTTGTAGTGGCTCCAACCAGCCATTTCTAAGTTTCTAGTCGTTTCTATGGGTCATTTCTAGTTTTTGTAGTGGCTTCAACCATTCTACCAGTCGTTTCTACTGGCCCAGTAGTTTTTACGAGACGTTTCTAGTTTTTGTAGTGGCTTCAACCATTTCTACCAGCCGTTTCTACTGTACCAGTCGTTTCTACGGGACATTTCTAGCTTCAACCAGCCGTTTCTATGCTTCTAGTCGTTTCTATGGGTAATTTCTAGTTTTTGTAGTGGCTTCAACCATTCTACCAGTCGTTTCTACTGGCCCCGTAGTTTCTACGGGCCATTTCTAGCTTTTGTAGCGGCTCCAACCAACCATTCCGTTTGTAGCGGTTCCAACCATTTCTAGTAACCGTTTCCTGCAGTTTCTATCATTTGTATCAGTTCTGTGCCAACCATTTCAAATGTTTGTAGCGGCTCCAACCATTTCTAACAGTCATTTCCAGCCATTTGTTACATTTCTACCCGTTGCATCAGTTTTGTATCAGTCGTTTCAACCGTTTGTAGTGCCTCCAACCATTTATCCATTTATAGTATTTGTACCGTTTTTAGTCATTTGCAAAGTTCCTGTACCAATCATTTCAACCGTTCGTAGCGTCTTCAACCATTTCTAACGTTCTCATTTGTTTCGTCTCTGGTCCACCTATTCAGCGCGCTCCTTTCCACTATCCTGTTCCAGCTATTTTGTTCCTCTTCCCTCTAGGTCGTTCATACCATCCCCGTTTCCGGCGTTCAGTCAACCAACTTCAAAAATCCTGCTCCGCTATATCGTTCCAACCATTTTCGTTTCCGGCGTTCTGCCAACCAACTTCAAGCATATACCTACTGTTTCCTCTATCCTGTTCCAGCAATCTCGTTGCCTATAATCTCGTTTCCCACTATCCCATTTCTACTATACTATTCCTATTCAATAAGATATCAACTATCATTTTCGATAGTTGAATCTGTTAAACTACCACTCTGATAACCTAAATCTAAATACCGTTTTCGTACATATTTTTAAGCTTCCCGCCAAAATTTCTGTTCATTTATGGGACGATAGCTTATTTGTATACGTTTTCATATACAATTTAACCTTTTGCAAGTCTATCACTCACACAACATCACTGCACATGTCTAACAGTCACACAACATTACTGCGCAGTTCTAACAGTCACATAACATCACTGCGCATGTCTAACACTCACCCATTATCACTGCGCATGTCTAACAGACACACAACATTACTGCGCATGTCTAACAGTCAAACAACATCACTGCAAATGTCTTACACTCCCACAACATCACTGCGCATGTCTACAGTCACACAACATTACTGCACATGTCTATTAGTTACATAATATCGCTGCGCAAGTCTATCACTTTGCCAACATCACTACACATATCAAGCATACATACAACCTAATAGCATACTCTATTGATTGAATTTTGGCATATTAAAAAATTTACCGAAGAAACTCTTATATTAATAACCATATAGCTTAGATGCTCGGAACGATCACTCCCATGCGAGAGTCCCGGGCTCAAAACCCTACCACAGCTTTTTTTCTTTCTTACTACCACAACCGCCAACAGATGGCGTGCACCCCTTCGATACACGCAACACACCCACGCCGCAAGATGACGCCGTAACTAACACTCAGCTGTCTAACCTGTCAAGCCCACCCCGCGAACCTCTAACATAACCTAAATCACAGCCCCCGACTACCGTCACTCTACTAACATAACCTAAATCGCGGGCCCCCTTCGTTGACAGCCGGCACTAACATAACCTAAATCGCGACCCCCATTCGTTGACAGCCATCACTAACATAACGTAAATCGCGGTCCCCTCCCTCGACAGCTGTCACTAGCATAACCTAAATCGCGGCCCCCCTTCAGTCCCCCCAGCTCCTAGTCGGAGCCCCCTTCAACCCCACACCTGTAGTCGGAGCCCCCCGCAGTCCGCTATAGTCCAAGAACGCGGCCCCACGTTCGCGGAACAAATGACACCCTCAATTGAATTTCACCTCCGTCAATTGTCAAAACGGCCTTAACTATGATGAAAGCACCTCTAAATATGCCGTTTACACCCCAAAATGGCGCTAATTACGCCGTTTTTCGCCTCTAAACCACAAAATCAGGCTCGCTCACGTTGGCGATCGTCGAAGTCATCGGGGTAAATTTTCGCTAATTTTAACCTTAGAATCTCTTATGGAAAATTCCATGTATTTTTGGGCGATTTTGTTCCAGAACCGACATAGCTTATATACTATTCTGGTCGCAATAGATTAATTCCACAAATGGCATGAGACATAGGCAACAACTAGTAAGGAGGCAACAACTGTATCAATGGTGTTGGTATAACAGTTTTTCAGCAGGTTTGGTGTCCCATTCGGGTCAAGGACGTAAGTTTGAACTCAACGTATTCCAGGAGATCTGTACGATGTTGGGCAGCAAGAAAACGAGAACTACTCCCTTGCATCAACAATTGGACGAAATGGTAAAAAAATTCAACAGGACCTTGCTACAAAATGTATCCAAGCTCTTCAGCAACGACACGCGAGGTTGGGATGAGCATATTCCCCTATTCCTGTTGGCTTATCGCTCAGCCGCTCACAACAGCACAGGACTGACTGCAACCAGAGTACTGTTCGGTAAGGACTTGAGACTACCCTGTGATTTGGCCTTTGGCTCACTAGAAGAACCGCCCATGAAGTTAACGATTACGCCTTCCAACTCCGACAAAGCATGGTGGTCACTCACTAACTAGCTACCAGCGACCGAATGAAGACTCGTTACGATCTCAAGGCAAGTTTCAAAAGCTTGGGATATGCCATATGAAGTAGTTAAACGACATGGCCTATCACATTGGCCGGAATCCGAGAGCCAAGATGGTCCATTAGGATCGACTGTCTCCCTATCATGGAGAAGACGATTCTCTCGAAATTATTCACTGCAACAAAAACTAATTCACCCATAAATAAAAGCTTTAGCAAAAACGTATCTCGAGACTTAACCATGGCTGATAAAAACAGTAACTACACACGTTTTTATAGGACAGGATATAAATGCGGCAGGAGCATAGTAGTAGTGGACAGTTGATTTGCGTTTGACTCGTAATATTTAAAATATTAGCCTAAGGAAAGTAGTGTGTTATAAATTGTAAATTTTTGTTGTGGGAATAAAGAAGATTTATTTTCTGTGTCAAGTTTTTGAATCCACACTAAATTTACAATAATATTATTCATCCTAACAAAATATTTCGTTAGCTAAAGAATGGTAAGAAATCAACGTTAGTTAACATGTTAAAACGAAGCCTTATGCTTCAGTTCAACAGTCCATACAGACACGTCGTCTGCAAGGATCTTCATCAAAATCAAAATAAATCATTTATTGGTTGTTATAACACTGAAAAACCTCCAGAGACTGAACTATTTGGTATACTTCCTTTTTTCAGCTGTTGTAGATTTTTATTTTATTAATTTTATTGCACTCTTTACATTATTGAAGGAACCGAAACCATCAATTACCTACTTGCATCAAGTCGCGCTTTTGAAGTAGGTAGGACAGATGGACCGAAAAAGACCTCAATAAATAATATTGATATCCAAAGAAAGCAAAAAAATACAAATTGGTCAATAATATCATTCATCCTCTCAAAATGTTTCGGTAGCTAAGTTAAGGGAAGGATCTGTACATTCATAAAAACAACCTTTTAAAGAATGGTACGAAAACAAGGTTGGTGGTCGTCCTCGCGGACGTCAGTCGTGTATGGACCTCTCGAACTGAAGAATTATGCTGCTTCTCTTAGCTACCGAAACCTTACCTCTTGTGCATCGGTTGTTCGTTCAGTTGTAGACCAATTTGTCCCTTTTTTCTTTGGTTGGTTATTAATATTTATTATTGAGCTATTTTTTGATTGATCCCTCCTATCCACCAAAGGTCGCTAGTCTATGCAAGGGATTAATGGTTTCGATTCAGTAGCTGGTAGGACATTTTAGTAATTGCCATTTCAAGAGTTTTTAAGTAATATAACATTTAACAACTGCTATATTTCGAAATGCGTCTAAATTTGCTCTATTGACTGGTGGATTAAGCCCTCCTTCCAATTATCAACGATTGTGGTAGGACGTTTTTACCCGATGCCTAAGCTTGGGTTCTCATGGCCCGCGAGCTGGTTCGTCAAGAGTTTGTTTTTCACTAGCCATCTACCGACTTAGTAAGTACCTCTGATAATACCTTCTTAATTGTGTTTTATAACACGTCCCGAACGTTTTCTTTGCTATAAATTGTAATATTTTTATTGATAAAATGACGGACGCGATTTTGATCCAGACCGACAGTATGTTATTGGTCTCGACGCGCGCCATAAATTACGAATTTTGGAAGTATAAATTGGTAAATGGTATTGTTTTGCAATTGAAAATTTGGTCGTGATCGGAAGAAATACATAGGAATGATGTGGTAAAATTCATCTTACAGAGAGGTAACAGAAAATGAACCAAATTTGAAGGTGGCATACAACTCTCTAAACAAAACTTGCAGACATTTGAAATGCCTCCAGATTTACGTGAAATAAATAACAACGATATTTGAACCAGATCGACTATAAGTTAATAAAATGTAAAAGTCTGTAAACACAATTACAAAAGTCGAAACAGTTTAGAAAAGTGTTGCAATAGTACACCACACACAAAATTAGGGTTTATAGTACGACCCCAGGAGTAAATTATTACTAGTTGCCTAAGAAATACAGAAGGAATATTAAAGCTTTTCTTCCTATAATTACAAATAGGTCAAAAATTCGAAATATACATCATATCATACAAAATTTACACACACATCATTGGTTGTGAACTAGTTGCTTATTTGCCAGCTTATTTTCATAAAAAAATGTCTTCCGGTATTTTTAAAATTTTCAAAAATAAACATTGCTCATGTGTAACATCCTCGGTTTTCAGTTTGTGGAGAAAAATATATATTCTATATTTATATTCTGACATTTAGTGGTGTTTCCCCAAATGATCAGCACTCTGAGCCAACTCCGATGAAGAACTCCAAGAACTTAAACAGTGAAAAAAAAGTAGTTAAAGTAGTCAAAGTAATTATGATAGCATCTTTTAAATATTTTACTACCCATGGAAAAAATGCAATATTTTATTTCTAGTGGAGAACCTTCATCAGATACTGAAGTGTATGAATCTCATATGAAGATTAAGATCAAAGTCGTCACAAGTAAACATTGTTTTAATTTACACGCAGTACGCGTTTGTCAATGCGGCATAAGGCCATTTATCTCGTTACCCGACCTCCAGTATTTAAACAGTGATGAATTTTAAATTTTCTAGCCTTTCTGTTATTATTATATTAAGAGTTAGACTATAATTAGTAAAGTTAAGCGGCTATAAGGCACATTCTTGTCTAATTACTCTTTGGATTTTAATTGTTATTATACCACGGTACCTCGTATAGTACTATCGTCTTGAGATGGTGTTTGTTCTACCGGCGACGGTATCTGATGTGTCCAGTTTTGGATTAAATATGTTATTTTAATTGGTTTGAGTTTTTGGTCAAATTAGAGACATCAAACATTTTTTTAAATTTCATTAGTTGTTGTTGTTAGTTAAAAAAAACTGGAAAAAATGTCTACTAAACGTAAAAAAGTGATATTTGAAAGTTTTTACGGCTGATGTTGATCAATATGTCAAAAGCAATATTTTTTAGAAAAAAATTCTTATAAAACAACAAATTATAACATGAAGAAAGAAGCACATGATAACTAATCATCCTACCGTTTCTATAATTATTAATTATTAGCAGTACTGCACGAGTACAAGGTGAGCCACAGTTCAATGTCAAAATCTGATATTATACGAAATACCCCATCCTATTTGATTTTGATTAATGATTAACTTAAAACATCACACCAACACAGATATTGGAACCACGACCTTAGTCACTGTTTAAAGAAACCGTGACTTGTATGTCACTGTCACCGGTATGCCTAAAAATCCCATACAGCTCATTGTATAGTTTACTTTGAAAGAATCCATAAAATAAGTATCAAAATGTCATTAGTTACTTTTTAATGTAGGGTAAAAGTAGGTAGGTAATTAAGGGTTATCCTACTTTCCACAATCTCATTATACAAAATCTTTGCATTATCTGTGAAATCTGTTATTTACAATTTAGGTACTTGGAATTTACCCTTTGTACGGATTACTGTAAGTTGCTAATAGTTTACTGGTAGGTATAAATGAGAGAAAATTGTAATTTGGATGCAGAAACCAGGCTTCTGGAATCTGCAAAAAATCCTGAGAACGGACAGGCGTCCAGTACCCCCACTTCATGGCGAGCAAGGTATAGTCTACTCAGACCTTGAAAAGGCAGAAGCATTCGCTGACAGCCTTGAGAGAGAATGTAGACTGAACCAACACGACGATGACGACGACGACCACGAACTCCGAGTCGAGAGGCAAGCCAGAAGGATAAGGAACCATGAGGACATCCCATCGATCAGGACCACGACCCCGGAAGAGGTACGGGACCAGATCAGACGTCTCAAGCAACGAAAAGCACCTGGACATGACCGTATATCCAACAGGATAGTCAAACGGTTCACCAGGACAAACATCATCAATGCAATGCTAAGACTCAGATACTACCCGAGGAGATGGAAGTATGCCGACATTATCATGCTGCCTAAGGCCAATAAGGACGGTACTTTTCCACAAAACTATCGCCCTATTAGTCTACTACCAGCCATGAGTAAAGTAGCAGAAAGGATCTTCGCGAATCGACTCCAAGAGACCATAGACGATCTGAATGTGATTCCAGACCAGCAGTTTGGATTCAGACATCGACACGCCACCGAACATCAAGTTCTACGCCTTGTAGAATACGCCTCAGACGGACTCAACCGGAATCGAAGAACAGCCTTCATCTTCCTGGATGTGGCAAAAGCCTTCGACCGAGTATGGCATGACGGACTATTAGTCAAGATGGACCAATTAGGATTTCCCACTAACATCATCCAGCTAGTCGGCTCCTTTTTGAGACATCGAAGAATAAGAGTACGAGTAGGCCAAGAGGTTCCCCAAGGAGCAGTCCTGTCCCCGATGCTATTTTCAATCTACACTGCAGACATCCCAAGACCAGCCGACGCTATAATTGCCCAGTTCGCCGACGACACCGCCATAGGATGCCAATCTTTCAGATTCGAGCCAGCCTTGAGGCGGCTGCAGCAAGCCACTGACAATTTAGCTGAATGGTGCCTTCAGTGGAAGATAGCCATCAACGAGGACAAAACCCAAGCTCTGTTCGTCAACGGGAGAAGCCGCACGATCGTTCCGACAGGAAACCTGACCGTCAACGACAGACAAATTCCATGGAAGAACGAAGTCAAATACCTTGGAGTCATCATCGACAAGGGGTTGACTTTCACGAGGCATGTCCAAGAGACTCGTAATAAAGTCCGGGCTGCCCGTGCCAAACTTTACCCCTTAATAGGAAGAGGAAGCAAGCTGGGACTCTTAAACAAGCTGACTCTCATCAAGACAGTCATCTTGCCAATGCTGACGTACGCTTCAATAGTATGGGGACACACCAGCAAGAGCAACAGGCAGGCCATCCAAAGGCAGGAGAACCTATGCCTACGCCTCGCAGTCGACGCACCCTGGTTCGTTCGTAACACGGTTCAACGATTTACGACACCAACCAGTGCTTGCAGAAATGAAGAGGAGGGCCAGAGAGGCTTACGCCAAACTGGAACAACACCCAAACCTTCACCTACGACAACTAATCGACTATGACCCCAGATTTATTGACAAATACAAACGGCCTAAGAACCAGCTCTGCCTTAGCGAAGGGGAAGAGGACGAAGAAGCCCAGAGATAGAGGACAGGTAAGTAAAAAATGAAGTATATAACAATCTTTTTTTTTCAGGAGACAACAAGGGGGGCCAGGGGGAAACCAACCTACCAAACAAAGAGAAGACAGAAGAACACACTCCCACAAAACAAACAACGACAACGTGCACGCCCACAGAAGGGTACAATTAGCTATATATCATAGCAAAGAATGAGCCACGTAACACAAATAAGACAGTTGCTGTAGTACCAATAAGGTAAAGCAACGGAACCAAACCAAAGCCAAGCTATCCCAACAAGAAGACAGCAATTATGCAGAAGGAAAACTGCGTTAGCGTGAGGACCTGAGTTAAGTCTCAGGGGGTGGATGGCAAGGGGGCTGGAAGTGCTCATCAGTAAAAATTTTCTGAAGGGCAAATCTAGTTCCTGGGCTCGCGCATGGGTGTGTGTGTGGTATTTGGATTTAGTTTGGTTTACTTCTTGATGATGAACCCCTAGAATTGTTGAAACAGCCTTAAATATTTAAATAAAAGTTTATTGTTAGCAAGGCTGATTCAAACATATGCTTCGGGAGGGGCGTTTACCTAAATATAATTTTAAACTCAGATTTCATGGACTATTACATTAAAAATGTCGTTATGCGATTTAAACCCATAGAAGTGACCTTCTTCTAGGCTCTTGGAGTTACGATTACCTCGTTTTAACATTAATTTTAATAACTTTGAGACTCTCCATCGCCCCCCCCCCTTCCTTAGATCCGCCCATTGGTGTTAGGGTGCAAAACTGTTTTTTTACGTCTGCGAGTAAACGATAAAAATCAGTAAATAAACAAAGAAAGTGATACCACAAATTGCATTGATGTGATAAAGAAATGAGTTTCGGAGTCATTCCTGTGCCAGGACAGAGAGAAAAAATTTCGAATGTGTTGAGGGAATAAGTATCGTTGTTATTGTAATTGTTGAACGTATTGCCATTTATTTTAGTCGAATAAATACGTTTATAGAGAATGTAAAAACTATGATATTGAACAATATCGAATGCTTTTTTCAAGGCCTACGAACCATAAACATACATTAGTGCCCTGATCGTAGCAGTTTTGAAAGCTACTAACGCCTCCCTCCCACTTAAATCTCATCTAACCGGTGAGGCACTTACACATTTTCTAAAAACTCCTCTATTGATTATCTTTAGAATGTGACTTATAGAACTAATAAACCTACTATCCTTATACCCTTTTAGGGTTTTTTTTTTTTTTCGATAGGGGAATGGAATTTTAAGAAAAGACTGCTCTTTAAATATGTCTCTCTCGAAAATGGTATTATACCAATGACTACTAATATAAATGGACCTGCCTATTTACATTAAAAATGGGTTGAAAGATGTTAGCCGGAAAATAGTACATAGCCGCTTACCGATGCCAACTTCATTCCATTGTAACAACTAAGACGTAAATCTAGGCATGTAAGTACTGACTGAACGCCTGAACGGCGGTACTTTACGCCGTTTATGTCCAGCAGGCAACAGCCCAAGTTTGCTTATTTACATTTTGAATCGAGGTTAACTTCCTAATTTATATTTTTTAAATTGTTTTAGGTTTGAAACTTGTTTGAGTTTGAACTCAGTGATTTATTTTGTTTAGGGGTAAAAAACAATATTACAGTGTTATTTCAGTGTTTTACATGCAGGAAAACAGCATATTCGTTTGCCGAATTATCTTGTCACCGGTAAGTGTCAGATCATAAACGTGTTTACTGAGTTTACAAAAGGTCATTTAATCAGCAAGTAAAACTACATTTTACGTGAATAAGTAAATGTTTTGATAATTACTGTTAGATATTAGTAATTAATCCACTAATTGTTTTTGTTATTGTGCACCTTTTTTATTGGATTTTAATATATACATATTTGTGGATTAGGACATAGTTCTATTATTTTGAAGTTGAATAATATGACCTTTAATTTAATGTAGTTGGATGCTACTGTTGGAGCCGGAATATTTGTAAACAAATATATATGTGTCTTTTTCTATTTTTGTCTCATGTTTCAACCCATTTTTCGTCGTATATGAGAGTGCCGGGTCCAGATATATTAGTAGTCATTGTATTATACACTCTATGCAAAATTTCAATGCCACGTTGGTTGTTATGTTTTTAGCTTTGCGTACGATATTTTTTATTTCTTTTCTCCTGACAGAATGACTTGTTAAAAAATTATTGTTGTTTCTGGTGGTCTGTCTTTATTAAAAAAAAGTTTCTATATACTTATTTCTTCAATTTTCAAAACTATTTGACCAGTCTGGTTGACTAATGTCTGTGTTTCGTAATCTTTAAACACCAGCAGTCTTCATTAACCCTGTGGAGTATCAGATTGTCATGTTTTCTCTGTAGTTCTTCCAACTCTTTGCCATCATTTTTAAGCAATCTGTTCTTAAAAAACCTAATATTGGCCATTAGTTCTTTTTAAACCAAATATATTTGTTTAGATCATTATTATATTTACAGCGTTCCATCAGTAATATGATTTGTTCCATCATACATTTTAGTTTTTGTCTCTGGATTCAATGTCGAAAATATTTTGTGGGGTATTTCTCATCATATTTTTGCCCTAGTCCTGCTATATCATCGTTTTCTATATTCGGGGTTATTATTTGAATTTGTAAATTTTTTGATAAGGGTTTTGTAATAAATATTTGAGTCCATTAGCTTACTTAATGCTTGCTGATGTAAATGTAAACTGCAATTTACATTTTCAATACATATTTTAAAGCCATTGACAACCAAGTCAGAATCGACTTCGCGAAATGTTTGGTTTATCTTTCAATATACAGCTTTTAATTTCAATTGTGGTGTGATATCCCAAGAATTGGCTTAGCAGTTATTGAAATTTCTTACTAGGAAACGACCCGAAACCATCAATCCCTTGCATTCAATCCCGCTATTGAAGTAACCGACCTATGGCGAATAGCACTGACGGATCGAAAAACACCTGCATGAATAATACCCAATAAAGGCAAAAAAGGGTACAAATTGGTCGATACTATCTTACATCCTTGCAAACTGTTTCGGTAGTTAAGGGAATAGAATGAATATATCCATTCATAAAAAACACATTTTAAAGAAGGGTGCGAACCCAACGTGGGTGATTATCTTTTGCGGACGACGGATGCGCAAAGACGTGTGGATCGTCAGCCTCAAAGTGACCTTAAATAATATAATTATCCTTAGAAACATTGTCATAAACATAATTTACTCGCTTTTGATCCGATTGCCGATTTTAATAGTTATTTCAAATTTTTTACAATTTTACTTATCTTTGGGGATTACATTATCTTATCGTATTCAGTATTGCCTACCCCCAATCCTTATTAGTATCTTTTTACTAAAACATTATCTATGTTGTAATATGAGTTCATATTGTTTCCAAATACATTTTTTTTGTATTCGAGTATTTTTTATCATTAAGAGATTACCCACAACTATTATTCATATATTTACAATGTTGATTGCATCGTTTGGTTTATTTAATTCCAGAACTTATTATTTTCAAGTTGACGTCTTTGCTACAGCTTGTAATGATAATAGATATTTATGTGGTTTGTATTTTTGCTCAGTATTGTTTTATACAACAATTCTCCTGATTTAATTTGAAGTGGTACGAACTCGTTGTTATTTGTTGTGTTCGATTTTTTTTGTATATTGTTTAAAGAACAGTTCCAATCACGCAAAAGTAAAAATAGAAAGAAACGAAACAATTTACTAAAGAGCATTCTACTACCTACACTTTTATAAATGGCACAACCAATATTGATATAGGAATACGTTTTGCAGTAGAAATGGATAAACGCAACTATTATCCGTTTTAGGTAAGTTTTCTCAGTTCAGAAAACACTAATCCACAGAAACACATTTCAACGAAACTATCATTACCTAAAAGGTTGCAGCAGGTACTGACCAGTGAGTAAATACACTCAATTGTACTTACATAAAACTCATAAAGGAGATTGTGCATACTAAGAAACTTAAACATAAGATAAAAACCATAAAATCACTTAGACAAAAATTTAAAAAATATGTACCTACCCAAACCAGGCTATAGTTTCCAGGCGTATGTTATTGAAACCATTCATCAGTCAATAGAGCAAAATTGAAGGCATTTTGGGACATAAAATTCAACAGCAAACCGCCGATGCCATAGCTTCAGTATTAGTACATAGTTGTTATTTTACATGATTTTAACAGCAAATTCGTTGAAATAATTTATTTCAACAAAAAAACTAACAAAAATATAGATTTTATTTGTTTTTGGCTCGTATTGAGAAAAATAATGAAGGAATCTTGAACTTGTCAATGGGAAAGTTGTAGAGAACTGGAATGTCTTGAAAATGAGCGTTTATAGGCCCTCATATGGCTATTTTCCGCCGAGAAAATTTGGAAAAATCGAGAAAAATTGACTTGTTAAAAAATTCATAACTTTGTTGTACTAAAAATTAAAAGATTAATCATCCATAAAATGGCAGCTTGTGATGTTACGATTAACTATCTCAAGATAAGTATTGTGAAATAAATGTTTTTTTGCACAATTGCAATTTAAACAATTTAGAGGGATATCTTACAAACTGTATCTTATTAACAACGCTCTTTCTATTGGAGTGTTACTTGGATCTTTTGAATTTCGTAAAGTGAATTTCAAGTGGTTTAAAACGGTTGTGAAAATTGCATTGTAGGCACAATTACCTGAAAAGTGGGAAGCGAAGCGTCAGTCGACTGCCTAGCTGTTTAATGGGAATTGAGTAAGCCTGGTTGCTTGCTATTAGGAGTCAAGAATTATTTAGATGTAGAACGTTTTGAATGCGATAAGTTTGTATTCACTTCAATGGATTATTTATACAGTAATGAATAAATCTCATTTTATATTTAAAAATTTGTACGTTTATTAAAAATTTGAGTTTATACAATTTACTCCTTTAATAATATTATTGTTAATATTATGACAGCTAATGTTTTTCTGATTCTGTAGGTTATAGTCCAGCATGCCAAAATAAGTGAAAATTAGATTTTATCACACATAACGGTATTATGTAGGATTGTAAGATTTCTTAGATGAAAACTCAGTTTTATTCAATTTATGTACACTTTTGTAAATAAAAGAGAGCAGATGTTTTATATATAATGTATGTAGATATGTAGTTTTTAACATTTTTTTTTAAGTGAAACAAAAATTATAATATTTTTGTACTGAGCAATCTTTTTGTTCATTAACAGAATGTGATTAGGATATTTTAAAAATAATTACATTATTGCACAAAAATGCCCAATAAAATATAATGACATTATCATCCACTTAACTGACTCTATTTATTTGGACATGCCATTCATGACACTTGGTTAATATTTTAGCGATAATATATTTAAATGTGTAAGACATATATGACAATAAAATATAGAATAAGAGTGTTCCATTACTGCATCGAAAACTTCAAGTTTTAGCTGCGGCATTCAGGAAAATTCACTTGCGCTCAATAGTCAGCTACCCGAAGCGACCGCTTCCCCTAAATTATCTTGACAATCCTCACCACATTTTCTTCTGTCTTCCTCTGGCACGAATTCTCAAGTAAAATGCAATGTTCACAAGGATTTTTAACCATTTTTATAGCATTTCGACAAATCAGACGGTACCGTTCGCAAAATATCTCTCTAAATTGTTTAATTTGCAAATCGGCAAAAACTAATTATCCGGCAAAATCTTTAGCATTGTAGGCTATAATTGAGGGGAAAATTAACTTTGCAGTTTTTATTTGTAGTTATAATTAAAAAAAAGGAATATTTTATCGTTTTTTCTGGATTTTTTCAGCGAAACCTCCTCCGATCGGGAAGTTGTCGATTGTTCACGAGAGCGATGATGAAGGCAAGTGAACTTTGATTTTCTCCTTGAAGATGACAACTTAGAGTCATTGAAAAGCCGTTGAGTGTTTAAAAATAAAGGTTTGGTGTCAGGGTGCAAAACTGTGTTTTTAAATTCACCTGTCAGAGATATTGAATACTCTATTGTTATATACTCTAATATTCATCAGCTGCGCAACTACTGAAGGTTCCCTGACCATTAACAATTTATATTGACTACTCGAAGACAGTATAAAAATTAAGATCTTTAATATAGAGAAGAAAATTGATATTTTATGAAATGTATTACGACATCTAGGAGATTTCAGTCAGTTAAGGGGAGCAAGTGATGAAACTTCTGGTCTGGAAACAATATATTGTCTAGTCTTCAATGGATTGAAAAATCTGTAAAAGATAGTTTCATAAGAAAATTTATGTTAATTTTGTAGATGGGAAAGACTTCAAATACGATTTTCTAATTGGGCTTGATACTATAAAAAAGTTCAAAATTATTCAGAACGAAAACTTAGAAATCGGAAGAAATCGTTACAAAGGAGTATTATTACGCCATTTATATCCGATTTCACAGCTTTAACTTCGTTTTATAGTTCTATAATTTTTGCTTCAGATAGTAACGTTTGGACGCTGAAAGTTGCTATTTTTAGTTAGTCGCTTCTCCTTCTCTTAGCGTGTTCTTTGCTTTTGTTAATGTGATATGCGCGTTATTGATCACTTGATACCGATCGAAAAAGCACAAACTGCCACTGTCAAATTGATTTAAAAAACGTAAAAATGAAATAACGCGAAACTAAAAATACGACTCCAGACTTGAAGCTGAAATGTCTCCACCAGATCTCCATAACATCCATACAATACATACAATACATATATATTTTTACAAAGGAAGATCAGTTGATCATATAGTAGAACATCTGAGAGGAAAACTTTCTGCAGCAGATAACCAGTAAACCGGGCAATTTTTCGAAATTCCCTCTTGTACACCCTTACAATTACAACTTTTACACCGTTATCTGTTGCAAAAAGAGGTGAGAAGTGAAAACTCTAATAAGCAGGCAGAATAATAAAGGACATCCACATTTATCATTCTAATGTATCCAATAATAATACCTCATATGTTCTCGTGTTCAGTTTTATATGAAACATAATTATCTACCCAACAACGTCAGCTGTTTACTAGCAAAAAAACAGTTTATTATACACGTTTCTAACAAGTAGGATTCAGTGGCCCGATTCTAGAAACCATTCGACTGTGGTAGTAGTCGACTTTTGGCGTAAGTCGCATGAAAATTGTCATAAATGAAGTTTAACCCACATATAAAACTTACTTCATTACCGTCAGATTTCATAGGACATATGTTCTTCGTCGAGTGGTAGAACTGTCGAATGGTTTCAAGAATCGGGCCCCAGTAACTGGGTCCATTGCTCTTCACTACAAACTTAATAACTATATGCACGAAGCTGTACTACTTTTTCGCTTCCAATTTTGCCTATCTTGACGGAGCTGGTGCAATTACTGAGACCCAACTGAGATTGGCCTTGGGATCTTAGAAGGGTTTAACCACTGAGAACGTAGGTTCTCATGGCCAGAGCCATAGCTGAGTGTAAATAAATCCACGAAGTACTTGTAGAGTCGATCTTACGTGAAAATTTTCGGCTGGTCAATTGTTTTGACTGTAGTTATTTTTGTTACTAAATTCGTAAATAATTATTCGAGTTTTCAATCAGTTGAGGTGAGTGCAACTGATGAGGTTCTTGATTAGAAACAATATATGTCTTGCTTTCAATGGATTGAAAGATCTCGAAAAGATAGTGTAATTAATTTTGTTGGGCATATTCAGTTTCGTTTTTATTTCATTTATAACGCACAACAGGCCGTGATACAATATATACAGCGATTCCATTCATTTCTGATGGCACCATGACTTTCCATTTCTCTATGCCCATTCTCCGTAGATCTTCTGTTACATTGTCCAGCCATTTTCTCCGAGGTCGTCCTTTTCTTTTCACTCATATCGGTTTTCTGTTTATGATTACATTTGGCATCCAGTATTTCGTTATTCGCTCTACGTGCCCTAGCCATCTGAGTATCTCGGCTCTTCAAAAGTAGATATTTTGAATCCACCATATATGTTCTTTAGTTCTTCATTTTTTCTTCTCCTCCACCTAATTTCCGTTCTTATATCTCCATAAATGTTCCTTAAAATATTCCTTTCCCATCGTTTGATCGGCTTGTCGTCTCTTTTGTTAAGAACCTCTTTATCTATTTATTCTCCTTCAATACAAATAAACTATAATAAAATCAAAGTTTTCTTTTTAATTAATAAATATTAACTACTTTTGTAAAAATAATGAAATATAAAATATTAATGTATGTAACTGTAGCTCGAATTACTACTATATACTCTCTCTTTGGTTTTTCTCGAGAAAAGTTTGGATTTCATCAAAACCCTCAGCATTCCATACTTCCTGCTTCCTTTTACTATCCTTGCTTTAGTCTCCGCATCCTCTTTTCCTTTTTCCTCGACTTTGACCCCCAAATATCTAAAATCCCTCACCCTCTTAAATTTATATGTTAGTCCATTTCCTATTCTACCCAGATTTCTGACACAGTATTACTCTCCATCACTCCCATTACCATATATGTTGTTTCCTCTTGATTTATTTCTAAACCCAAATTCTTCGTCGCTTCTCCTATTCTTCCTATCACCCACATTAATTGGTTCTTATTTTATCAATTATTGTTCCGTCATACGCCAAGGCTCGTTCTTGAATATTGCTTCTTCTGTTTTAACCTTACTTCTTCTTATAATTGTTTCAACAACAAGTTGCACAGAGTTGATGTTGTTCTATCGTTATTTGTGTGAGGTTGATTAATTTGCTTGGTATTCTCAGTTCTCTCATCGCGTTAAAAATATGTTTTCTGCTGTTTTCGTCGTAAGCCCGTCTAAAATCCACAAATAGATCGTTCAGTGCGTTTTTGTAATCATAGAAGTTACTTTGTATTTCTTTCATTGTGAAAATGTGCTCTGTTACAGATCTATTGTGTTTGAAGTCTGCTTTATACTCACCTATTTCTCCTTCTGTGTACTCCAATAGTCTGCTTGTAATGCATTGCGCCAGTACCTTGTAGCATGTCTCCAATGGTGTTATGCCTCTATGATTAGCACAGTCTACTTTCTCTCCTTTCTTGTGAATAGGACATAAGATTGCTTTTGTTAAATCCTTAGGCATCTTCTCTGTTTTCTATATTCTCTTAATAAGATCATGGACCCATTCGCTCAGTTGCTCATACCTCACCTTTAATATTTCTGTTATTCCTGTTCCTCCCGAGCTTTTGTTGTTTTTGTAACTTCCTAATCTTTTGTTCCATTTCTTCTTTCGTGGGATGATCCGTCTCTTGTCCACTTTCCTCCTGTTCCCGGAAACCAACTAAAACATTTTATATTAATTGTAATGGATTTAAACAAATATGAAATTATATAAAAACTTTAGCAATTTGAATAAGTGAAATAAATGGGATAATGTAAATAAAATGCATACAAATATAAAATAAGGGAATTGCAGGAATCAAAACTGTAAAAAAATAAAATGACAAGTATTTGTAAATAAATAAGGAATCATCTTATAAGATAGAGATAACCTAAAAATACAAACAATGTAAAAATGTTTCAAAAGCAACCTGTTTAAAGGATAAAAGGTGGCATATAAAGTTAGATATTATATCATGCAAATTTTAATAAAAGTTTAATACTTACATGAAGAAATATATGCAAAAACTCATAATAAGGTCAAACATAAAAAAGGTTAAATTCACTTGTAAAATCATAATAGAGTTTGTAAAACATGTATAGATCACATATCAGGCCATGAGAACACCGAATAAAACATATTTTAGATCGAAATCAAGTTTTAAATACATAAATTCTTTAGTAAACAGAGAATCGAATTGTCAAAATTATAAAAACCGTTATAAGACTTCAGAATTAATGGAACAGTAAAGAAATTAATCATAATAGATGGAGCGTAGAGCATAGTTTATGAAAAGTAAATAGTTCAAAAGATATAGTCTAAATTTTAATAAAATCCAATTTTTTTTAAAGTACCTGTGAAATGACTGGTGGCTACAGGTGACAAATGTCAACTCAATGTTTTTGAAAATATGAATTAAATGATTTGGGTAAAATTTATGAGAATTAAAGGTATTGAAATTTAAGTTGAAGTTTGTTTAGATTTTTGGATATGATTTAAAAGGAAAATGGTTGGAAATTAATAAAATAATTAGAAGGGGAAATGGAAATAGCAAGTGGCAAAATAAATCACATAAATAGGAAATCTGACACTGACAAACTCCTTTTGGTCGTCAAGCGCCGAGCAGATAGGTTCAAAAAATTTTCGTTCTCATAAATTCAGTTTCCATGACAACGAAGTTAATGTCCTATGATATAAAACAAATTAAGTGTTCCATGTCAGAAAGAGAAGAGTAACCTGAAAATTTTAATTTCAATTTATTTGGAAAGGCGAATTAAAAAATATTTTTTTAAATGGTCGAGAAAAAGCAGATGATGGTATTAATGGTATAAAAATTTAAAAATCAAAAGTATTTGGAAAAAACCAATTGAAAACCAGCAAGAGAAATTCAATTGAGTGGTAAATTGTACCAGTAAACTATTAGATTAGAAATTAGAAAATTAGAAATTAAAAGAAAAGAATAGGAAAACAACAACAGTGAGTTTTTGAAACATTGTTTAAAAGAAAATCATAAAAAAGGTTAGTTAATCAGTGATAATAAAAGTTTTTGAAAATTTAGAATAATTATAATAGTTGTATCTGAATGATAAACAGTTTTGTAAAATAATTTGATAGTTAAGTGAAGAGGAAATTTATTTTGTTTGTTTTGAAAGAAAATTAATATAAATACTGTATTGTGAAAAATTTTAAATAAATTGTAACCTAATTGAAACTTTGGAAATTTGATTATTAGTAATTTAAAATTTTAAAATAGAATAAGTAAAGTGCAAATAGAATTTCAAAATTTTAAAAAGTGTAAGTGAACCTGAAGAGAAATAGAAAATTGTAAGATAAACAAGATAAGTATAAAATTTATTTATTTATTTAACATTTGAAGATTTGAACCCAAGCGAAAAAGACCCTGAGATAATAAAATTATAAATTATAAATTCTAAATTAAATTCAATTACACTTTCAAACAGTCCAATATAATATATATATATCATCCACAATTGAAGCTGCAAAATTGAAATGAAGTGTAACATTTGTTAGAAATAATTTAGATGTAGAAACAATAAAACTGGATTTATACTTTCATCTTCATTGGTATATATGTATAAGTATTTCATCAACTGATTCTGGTAACTCTTTGCCTTCGAAACACAATAATATAATCTTGGAGTATCCAGTCGTATTTCGATATATCCAGTCGAGATTGTATTGCTGAAGAGGCATTGCGCTACATATGTCTTATACAGGGTGAGTTTTTTTTGATGATCAGTATGCGGATCTCGGAAACTAGCGGAGATAGAGCAATGGTTAAATTGGGAAAGATTTGCAGTTTTACTGGACACTTTCGGATTCTTGTAAAAAGTAATGGCTTACTAGACATTTTGAAAAAACGAAATTCTGTCGATTTAGTCAAATCCCTCTAGCTCCTTTGGTTTTGATTTTATAAAAAAAGTGTAAATATCAAAATTGAAAGGAATTGTATCCCGAATATGATTGTCATGTCCTCGTTTGCGTGACAGCTCTAGTTTTCGAGATATAATACAAACTTATCTTTTTTTGAATGGAAACCATAGTTGGCTAAGACCTCAAAAAATCGGACATTTTTAGAGATTTTCAACGATATAATACTCGATATAGTTATTCATAAAAATAACGGAGTTATGGATGGTTTTCTCTCTTATTTTCACTTTAAAGGTAGGTAACTATGAAAAAGATTGATTTATTAATAACTATTCCAAAAAACATTGAACGATTTTTTTATTAGGTATATCAGATATAACTAAAAAACTAAATAGGTAGGTACTTACTAAAAACTTAAGAAATTAAAGTACATAATAATGGTTACAATTTATGTTCGAAAAGTCCACCATTGGTATTTAGACAAAAATTGCATCTTTTTAAGATTGACATTACCGCTTTCCTCACAGACCCCCTATCAATTTCTTCAATTCCTTGTAATACCGCCTCCCTTAGGTCACCAACTGTCTCATACTTTCTTTTGTATACTTTGTTTTTTAGCGCACCCCATAAGTACAAGTCTATAACTGCCAAATCTTGAGACCGGGGCCAATCGCGTGGGCCATTTCTTCCTATCCAAGAGTTTGGAAAGATATTATCTAAGTGTTGTCTTACTAATAACGAGTTATGAGCAGGTGCTCCATGTTGGAACCACTCAATTTCTAAACAAGTTCTCAAATTCAAATTATGCAACATGTGTTGAAAAGTGTATTGCAAGAAATGCAAGTAGCGCTCCCCAGTAAGTGAGTCGTCATAGATAAAAGGCCCCAGAATAGTAGACCCTATGATACCACACCAAACATTAAAACCAAATTTTATCTGGGGTCGTCTTTGTTCTACATGGAAAGGGGTTTCTTTAGCCCAGAGATGCTCATTGTGTCTATTGAACATACCGCAGTTAGTAAATCTAGTTTAATCTGACCATAACACCTTTAATGGAAACTGTGGATTGTCAAGACACATGTTTCTAAACTATGTACAAAACAAAATAGGTCGATGTTCGTCACCAGCATGCAAAGTTTGAGAAACTGAAAGTTTGTACGAGTAGAACTTGTGCGCTTTCAGTACCTTAACTACAGTTCGTTCGTTTTGATTTACCATTGTCAAAACATTTATTTGTGCTGCTTCGTTAATTTGATTACGTTCCTTTGGTGGTTTAGCAAAAGATCCATATCTGCGTAAACTATCGTTGTTCAGTTTTTGCTCCCTAATGAGACGACACTGGTTGCCGTTGACGAAAAAACAAGAAAAAAAGTTTTTGCTGTAACACATGTCAAATAGATTTTTAATTCAATATTCATTCAATTTTGTTCTGATATATAACTTCTCGTTCATATGTAACATTGTGTAGTTGTTTACGTTCAAATATATATTCTTCGCTACACTGTGTCTTCGTTCGATAAAAAGAAAAGAAAATATAGTAGATTAGAACCAGCGAAACTTCGATAATCTACAACTCTACATATGGTCCTTCGAGCCGGATACACTTGACGAAACAGAGAAGCTCTTTGGATTGATGGTTTATGGTCGCTGCATACGGCGCGATTTCCAGGTACCTGTTCCACTGTATCATTCATTCATTTTCATTTGTTGTCTTACCCGAGTAAACGGTTTCTTCACCTGTACACATTGGGTAATGTAAGAAGTGCTCTGTCAGGTACAAATTGTTATAAATTCAGTTTATTTGCATTTATTTCAAATTCTTTGAAGTGCTGTGGTTATAAAACACACATTCAAAGTTTCCCATATAACAAGAAGTGCGTCTGACAAACATTCTTACTAACTTACAAATTCAATTTAATTATTTGCTATTCATATTAGCTTCGAGATAAATCTTATTGGCGAGAAGTGCTGTGCATATCACACATTTCAATTCATTTAACACTTTAATTATTGCTTGCTCTGAGATAAATCAAACATATTCATAAATTAATATAGGATACATTAATAAACTGTTGTGCTTTCACATACCTTTTTATTGTACCTACTTATATTAATTTAAGGTGATCATTCCTTCTCATTTTTTAACTTTGTGAGTGCGCGTAGAAAGTCTTAGGCTGTTATTAGGATCAGTATTGAGAATTATTTCAGTTTCAATATTTAACATCACCATGTCACTTAATAATTCTCTTCATGAACAGCAAGCTAATCTTGATCAACACAAGAGAAAAAGGGCAACCCTAAGATCCAAATTAACAATATTTAAAAATTGTATCGATAATATTGATCAAAACCTGTTTTCTGAAACTGAAATCAGATTAAGGCTGTCTAAAGCTGAATGTTTGTTATCTTTATACGAGGAACAGCAGGATGAAATAGATGGCCTAGTCGACAACTTTGATGATGAGGTAGTTTACAGGGAACAATTTGAAAGTGATTATTATTCCGCGATCTCTAAAGCTCAAGATATGCTTGCTAAAACTAAAATCACAAGCGTACCATCTTCAAATATAAATGAAATTTCATTGCACACTCAACAGGTCTCAATGCTGTCTGATAGCCAGCCGGCTTCTACTCGTTCTATTGAAACCGGAACTCATGAACCTATCTCTATTTCAAATATAAAATTACCAACTGTCCAGCTTCCAACATTTTCTGGGAACTACGAAAGTTGGCTCGAATTTCATGATCACTTTCAGTCAATGATTATCTCAAATGCAAACATCAGTTTAATACAAAAATTTCACTATCTTAAATCTTCTCTTAGCGGCGCGGCAGAAAAGTTGATTCACAATCTACCCGTGTCATCAGACAACTTCCAGATAGCATGGCAAAGGTTAATTGAACGTTTTACAAATCCCGAGCTACTGGTCTACAATCACACCAAAGGCATTTTCAACTACTACCTTCCACACCATGGAGTAATGAGGGAGGACAGTCTCACCACTAAGCTTCGTGTGGTGTTCGACGGCTCCTGTTCCAGTACTTCCGGTGTGTCTCTGAATGACATTCAAATGGTCGGTCCAGTATTACAAAATGACTTGTTATCAATTTTGTTAAGGTTCAGGCAACATTCTTATGTTGTGTCCGCGGATATCGAAAAAATGTATCGTCAAGTCCTAGTCGAAAATAATCAGAGAAATATTCAGCGAATTTTATGGAGGCGTGATTCTTCTCAACCTTTGAGCTCTTATTCTCTTAATACAGTTACTTATGGCACAGCTTCTGCCAGCTTTCTGTCTACAAGATGCTTACTTCAATTATCATATGATTATGCTAACACGTTTCCTGAAGCCGCGAAAATGATTCAAAATGATTTTTATGTTGATGACTTGTTGACAGGGTCAGACTCTTCATCAGATCTTCTTGCATATTGTCAACAGATTTCTCAAATCCTAACTGCAGGCTGTTTTCCACTTCGCAAATGGGTTTCAAATGATCCATCAATCGTAACTGGTATTCAATATTTCATACCTTCTTCAGATGCAGTGTTTTCTCTAGGTTCCAATGAAAATACCAAGATCTTGGGTCTGCAATGGAATCCCAAATCGGACTCACTCTTATATTCTATTGATTCAGCTTCTCTTCCCAAAACCGTAACTAAAAGGTCCATCCTCTCTGTGATAGCCCATATCTTCGACCCTTTGGGTTTACTGGCTGCTTCCGTCATCAAAGTCAAAATGTTAATGCAACAGCTTTGGTTAGAAAAACTAGAGTGGGATCAATCTGTTCCTTTATATATTCATAAAGAATGGCTTACCTTTCGAGATCAGCTCTCTCAAATTAGCACTCTCGAAACTCCTCGTAAGGTAAAATTGAGCAAGGCCTCTTCTATTGAGTTGCATGGATTTTGTGATGCTTCTGAAGCTGCCTATGGCGCATGTATCTATATTCGCAGCACTGATGAGTTGGGAAATACAAAGGCTCAACTTCTGTGCGCTAAATCTAAGGTGGCTCCGCTTAAGAAGATAAGTATCCCGAAGCTGGAACTCTGTGGTGCTCTAGTTCTCAGCAGACTTTCCACAAAGGTTCTTGAATCCAGTCCCATCAACTTCAATGAAATTTACTACTGGTCAGACTCCACCATCGTTTTAGGGTGGTTGAAGACCCTGCCTCACTTGTTAAAGACCTTTGTTGCGAATAGGGTTTCGGAGGTTCAATCTAGCACCAATGTATCATGTTGGTATCACGTCAGTACGAAGGCCAACCCGGCTGATCTTCTTTCTAGGGGAATAAATCCTTTGGAGTTGCTTTCTTCTGAAATGTGGTGGAATGGTCCTGATTTTCTGCGTAAGCCCAATGAAAATTGGCCAAGTCCGAATCTTCATTCCAATGTGGAACTACCTGAATTAAGGAAAATTACGCTAGTGACACTAGCAGTTACAAACGTTTTTAAATTTCCTTTTGAACGTTTCTCAAATTTTACACGGTTAAGACGCGTATACGCATACCTTTTGCGGTTCATTCATAATTCTTTGTCCAAGCTTCGAGGGCATAAACGAACATCCGGTCCTTTATCTTGTCAGGAATTAGAGGCAGCCCTCATGTATCTAATCAAACACTCCCAGTCTGACTCGTTTCACTCTGATATCGAAAATTTATCTAAAGGAAAGCCTGTTTCGTCCAAGAGTCGGGTCTTGTCACTCAACCCTTTCATTGACGAAACAGGGGTTCTTAGGGTAGGGGGCAGGCTTCGAAATTCTCCATATGAATATACCAAGAAGCATCCTGCTCTTCTTTCATGTCATCACCATTTTACAAAGCTCTTATTTCGACACGAGCATCTCAGATTATTGCACGTTGGACCTCAGCAATTGCTTTATTCAATCAGAGAAACATATTGGCCTATACTTGGAAGAAATCTAGCAAGACAAGTTGTTCATCAGTGTATTTCCTGTTTTAAGGCTCACCCTAGATCACAAAATCCTCTCATGGGTGACCTTCCTGCATTTCGTGTAACTCCTTCTTTTCCATTTCTTAAAACAGGAGTTGACTATGCAGGGCCATTTACTCTCCGGGACCGTAATGGTCGAGGATTTAAAACATATAAGGCTTACGTGAACATCTTTATATGTCTAGCCACGAAAGCCATTCATCTGGAACTTGTCAGCGATTTATCAACAGAGTCCTTTATTGCTGCGCTGAAGAGATTTACCTCAAGGAGAGGTAAACCCTTTTATATTTATTCTGATAATGGAACCAATTTCGCCGGCTCCAATAATAAATTAATAGAGCTAGGTAAGTTTCTTAAAGATAGGAGGAATGACATTCTAAATTCAGCTGCAAATCAAGAAATTTCATGGCATTGCATCCCTGCCTACTCACCCCATTTTGGCGGCATATGGGAGGAAGGAGTTAAGTCGATGAAGAGCCATCTTAGACGTATTTGGTCAGGCGCACTTTTGACCTATGAGGACTTTCAAACTACCCTTGTACAGGTGGAAGCGATCTTAAATTCAAGGCCTCTGAGCCCATTGTCATCAGATCCTTCAGACCTTTATCCAATCACACCTTCCCATTTCCTAATCGGCCGTCCAATGATGTCTATCATAGAGGCATCTGTCATTGACCTTAAGGAGAGTCGCCTCATTCGTTTCGAGAGGCTGCAGCGTCTGCGACAAAGCTTTTGGAAAAGGTGGTCCATAGAATATCTCTGAGCTTCAGAGTCGGCAAAGGTGGAAGAACAACGAGTCAAAGCTGACTATTGGTGCGTTGGTTCTGGTGAAGGATCCAAATTTAAGCCCGCTTCAATGGAAATTGGGCAGAGTAGTCAAACTTCACCCAGGGCCAGATGGGATCTGTCGTGTAGCCACCCTACACACCTCCAAGGGTCTAATCCGAAGAGCAGTCTCCAGTATATGCCCGCTACCTTCAAGCGACGAAGCATCATAACAGTTTCATTGAAAGACCAGTCTTTCAAGGCGGGGGCCATGTTCAGTTTTTGCTCCCTAATGAGACGACACTGGTTGCCGTTGACGAAAAAACAAGAAAAAAAGTTTTTGCTGTAACACATGTCAAATAGACTTTTAATACAATATTCATTCAATTTTGTTCTGATATATAACTTCTCGTTCATATGTAACATTGTGTAGTTGTTTACGTTCAAATATATATTCTTCGCTACACTGTGTCTTCGTTCGATAAAAAGAAAAGAAAATATAGTAGATTAGAACCAGCGAAACTTCGATAATCTACAACTCTACAATCGTAAAGCCTCTTAAATGTACATATAGCAGGTTGACGACCATTAAAATATCTATGAAAATATTCCTCAGCTGCACGAACTGAATTTTTATGGCATATGATATAACATTCCACCATATTCAGTTTTTCTTCGTTAGAATATTCCATTTTATCACGAAAACTTGTCAATATCGACTGTCAGTTCAGCACTACTAAGGAAATTACTTTCAAATGAGGAAACGTCAAAGTGAAAACAATCTTTTTCATGGCTACCTACGTTAAAAGTGAAAATAAGAGAGAAAAGCATCCATAACTCCGTTATTTTTATGAATAACTATATCGAGTATTATATAGTTGAAAAGCTCTAAAAATGTCAGATTTTTTGAGGTCATAGCCAACTATGGTTTCCATTCAAAACAGATAAGTTTGTGTCATATCTCGATTACGAGGAGATGACAATCATATTCGGAATACAATTAATTCCCTTCAATTTTGATATTTACACTTTTTTTATAAAATCAAAAACAAAGGAGCTAGAGGGATTTGACTAAAGCGACAGAATTTCCTTTTTTCAAAATATCTAGTATATAAGCCATGACTTTTTACTAAAATCCGAAACTGTCATTAAATTGGGCCAGTAAAACTGCAAATCGTTCCCAATTTAATCATTACTCTATCTCCGCTAGTTCCCGAGATCCCCATACTGATCATTAAAAAAACCTCATCCTATATAGCTTATTCTTAAAATAAGTTGGTACAACTCGCGTTTATAGTACGGAAAATTGCAGGCTTCCAAATTCAACAATTTTCTCTTAAACTCTTCATTTTGATCCGTTTATTCGTTAGATTAGTTAGATTTTCAAACATATTTAAAAAATTAAACTTTAAGACATTATTAAGAAACCATAGTGTAAAATGTAAACTTCGTTCATCTGATCATGATATAACTTTAACTGTAACACAGTTTTTCCAGAAACACTTATTTCGACAAAAAATTTATTCAATTTGCTCTTTGTTCTAAATTGATAATAACATAAAATCAGGATAACATACTTTATCAGCAGTTTTAGGCTGTCATACCGAAATAACTTTGAACAGGGTATTATAGGCACAAAATTAAAAAATGAAAATACAAAGCTTAACAGTGATTTGTTTTATAGTCAAGAATATTTATTGAAATTTTTGCAAGAATATCGATTTTATGAGTTCACCAAAATATTTGACAAGAAACAGTTTAAGGCTATTAAAATTTTCCAGTTTATATCCCAAAATAATAATTAAGTATTGTTTTAAAATATTATATTAAATATTAATTTAGTATATAATATAATGATAATATTTTTATAGGGAATTCAATTTTTTTATGTAGAAAATTATAACTACATATTTAAATATATTTAAAGGTCGACTCTTTTTACTGTTGTCTGTCTATGTATTTTTATATTACATGGGCCCATTCCTGCAAAATCCTGGGTTTTATTAAAAGATATCTATCTGACCTTTAAGTAAAATAAACATCTCATTGACATTTTAAGATGTGTATTATTTAAAATATAAAGAAATTCAATGCTTCTACTGATTTGTTATGGTAAGTTAGATACCGTTAGATTTGTTTACAGTGACAGGCTAACGCTCCTTCAGACCATCATACGAAAACTATCTTTGATAGTTAAGTATAAAACGTTATTATTGTCTAGTGGTAAAATAGTCAATGTAGTAGATCACTATTGATCTTTCGGACAAGTTGCAGTCACTTTCATATTAAATATTCTGTTTTTGATGTCAATTTAATTATTTTATTAATATATTGTTGTCACAATCTTCCGAAGGTGTTCTGTAAAAAATTGTCAGTCAGCTGACAATAGAGTATATATTAGAGATTGAAGTTCTCATAGGGTTGTTGGACATGCGATTGAAACCGCAAATGACGGAAACTATTAGGTTACTAAGAACAATCTTCCAATTATTATATCAAACATTTTGCTGGGAATGATTTCAGCCAAAATTTGGGGGGTAACGCATTTGTCAAAATTATTTGAAATATCTATGTTTGAATAAATTTTAATTTTCTGTTATTTCAACAGAGTTGCCAATATGACGTAAACAATTTTGGTCATTACACCTACTTCTCCAAGTTCTCCTCAACTGTATTTCTTCTTATTCTTTGACAGAAGAACCCCAATAATGTTTACAATTTGATGGAATATGGTCGAATTTTGACCACTGGGCGACTACTATTTATTTTAAATATAAAGGTCATGACCGACACTTCTGCTTTTTGTTATGGGGTCTAAGAATAAGTTTTTCTAGCAGGGTGAGAAATGGTATGAAAAACAAAATGGCGGACTTTTCTATTCTTTGTAATTTTTAAAATATATTAATTATTTTAAATATGGAAGCCAAACTCGACAGTTATGGCTTTTGTTATATGGTCTTAGAATAACTTTGTTTAGCCTTATTCCAAATGGCATAAAAAAATGGTGGCAAATTTTACAGGTTTTTCTGCAAGTTTACTATTTTTTGTTTGTATGAAGGCCACACTCGTCGCCTATGCCATTGTCCATAACTAAATTTTGAAGTTAATATTGTACTTAATTCCGTTGACGAGAAAATGGCGGAAAAAACGCTGAAATTTCCAGCAAAATTGTCTGGTCCTTAACCATTCACAAATCAACTTTCATTCTTCGAATTGTCATAACATGATGGCATATTGTAACGTTTTCTTACAGGATCTCGTCCTTTTTGAACACTTTGGCACATGTGCCACTTATGCCTATTATATTTTGATGTTTGGTTGCATTATAGAATTCGAAATTTTTTTTTCAGTTTTCCCGCAAATTTTGCGTCATTATACTCAACAATAACAGACTTTTCAACAACCTCCGAGCCAGAAGCGAGAAAATAGTGGACCAAAATCTGTCATCAGCTGACTGCTTAATAGTCGGTCTGATATAGTCTTGAATGATAATATGTTTTTTTTCTTTGCCCAAGATCATAAAGCCCACAGCTCTTCTTATGTTGTGCATAATTACGACGACAATTTTTAAAGAAAAAAAAACAGAAGTGCGCTATCAGAAAGGAAAATAACTAACTGTAGGAGGGGCATGATATTACAATTAGGCTATTTCATCCTTGAAAAAGCACCTTACAAATGTGGGCAAAATGAGCCAATTAAAATATATATAGACTAATTCTGAAATCTAGAATTATTATGTTCAATTTAACTAACAAGTTTACCATATTTATTCTATGAAGTTCTCCAATTAATGCAGCAATACGTTATAAAAGTTCACTTTTGTCAAACGGTTATTTCCTGTTAATTGTTGAAGTGCAGTAAGAAAGATTAACGAACATTTACCATTGAAGATATTGTAAATATTATTATACTTGGTGTCAAATTCAGTTCTTACGTCAGTACGAGTAAAGTAGCCCTTGAAGAATGTAGGTTATCTTATCACGAGTGGTGTTCAAAACGATTTAAAATTGTTTGTACTAGTTGCTATCATGGTATCACATACCTTGAAAAATTAGACTAGTATGCTGTTAGTAATTACTTTTTCTTTTTTCAACTAGAGAACAATGGGATCCGTAAAGAACCGGAATGAGATAATTTACTTTTAAATGAACGGACCTCATCATATTTATCGAAAGATGTTAAGTAGATTTTTTTAATTATTTCTAGAGCAATTTTTCCTTGAATTTAAATATATCAATTTTAGTGTGCGACTCAAATTGTTCAGATAAACATTAAAGTGGATTTTATCTTAACATCTAAGAAGACGTTATTAAGTAGAGAAAGAGAGCAAAACCTAAATAAATTATTTATTAAGTCACACATTAACTCACAGTAGAAATTTACATTGAACTTATGAAACCTATACGATGATTTAAATTTTAGTAATTATTTGTATGTGCACGAGAAAATTCAGGTAGGGACGGCGACTTACACAGTCTTAGTAAAAATACTACTACTTACTCATTAACTTATGCGATCAGTACGATGAATTACAGACCAAATATCCTCTATGATGGCAGATCCAGATAATTAGGATGGACCATGCCGCCAAAAATTAAGAAACTGACTACTGCCACATATAGTATTTGGTAAACTAGAAAAAGAACAGTAAAATACACGGTTTATTTATGAAATATCAAATATAGAACAAGTATTCTACGAAGAATTAGCAAAAGTCATTGTGGAATGAAACAAAACACATTGACCACAAGGAATTTAAGGCAAAAAACTAAACAGCGAAAAAATAAGGATAGTATTACGAAACTGTGTGTTTCAATGACACTAAAGGCGCTACTCAGCTGAACTCTTTCGTCTCTAAACATTCTTTTATTTATTTTTTTTTTTGAAATGCTCTATGTCGGTAACCTAGAAGTCAGTATATTTTTCCCGAACTGTCAATTACCATTTGCTGACAATCACATGTAGTTTGTATATACAGGGTCCCCCGTTGGCAGCAGTTATAACTTTTAGTGACACTGACCACCCTTTAGATCTGGTAGCCTCATTAGAAGCATTATCAGCTCGATAGAGGGCCAGACGATCCAGATGAACCCGTCATCTTTATCCTTGGGGTGCGTAGGATGCGGTACACAACATCATTTATCCTCATGATAATCTCCCCTCACTCGGATTGTACAAAAAGACCTTATCCACTTGCGGAAATCCGCTCGAATTTATATATTATATATATATATATAATATATAATATATATATAATATTACTCCCGGTAGCGCAGAGGGAATATGCTCGAACCCCAAAATTCCACTAATTCGGAGGCTGAACCGAGTCTCGTACCCGGGTTCGAATCCAGCCATGCCACGGCTTTTAATTAATAAAAGACGGGACGTCATCTCGGGGGTACGGTCGTCTCTGGTAACTGGCAAATACATGAGAAAGAGAATCATGCTCCTTACCAACCCGCATTGAGGCAGCGTGGTAAGGTATGCCTCAGAACCTCAAAACATGTCGAATTACAAAACTCACGGAATTGTATATTGGGTAAGCAATCCCACACCGGGAAACCGGTCTGCCTCAAGGATTCTGGGGAGGCAAACATTCGACTACACTACATCTAGCAACATATAACTGCCGAACACTCTCGAACCAAGCTAGAATTGTAGAATTAGAAAAAGAATCAGTAAAAATCAAGTGGGATATCATTGGCATAAGTGAAGTTAGGAGGAAAAACGAGAGAGCTAATAACACTTGAATCAGGCAACCTCCTATACCACCGAGGAACACCAACAGGAAGAACTAGTGGTGTTGGATTCCTCATCCATAAGAGATGGTTTACGACCCAACAATTAGCCATTCTGACGAAGAAATCGAACAACTATACAGCGAAATCAAAGAAGCCTTAGATACCAACAACAGCCATTTCAAATACATTATCGGCGACTTCAACGCGAAAATAGGGAAAAAACAAGACCGAGAAGGATCAGTGGGGAACTTCGGGTTCGGTGAACGAAATGAAAGAGGAGAGAGATTAGTACAGTTCGCACACTATCAGAACATGTACATATCAAACTCCTTCTTCAAGAAAAATTCTAATAGGAAATGGACTTGGGAAGCTCCAAATGCGTCAGTCAAAAATGAAATTGACTTTGTCCTGACAAACAAGATTAATACCATCAAAGATGTAAGCACGCTAAATAAATTCAGGACAGGAAGCGATCATAGACTTGTCAGAGCAAGGATTGTCCTTAATACGAAACTGGAGAGATTTAAACTTACTAGGAAGACGCCCGCTACTAGCATAGACATTAACAACCTGAAAGAAAATTCTGAAAAATATCAGATGCTGATAGAAGAGAAGCTCCGGGAACAACAAGACAACACACAACTAATGAATACAATACTGACCTGTGCTAAAGAAATAGGCGGAAGCCAACAACGAAACGAACACAAGAAGCTTAGTTCGGAAACAAAGGCGTTGCTTCAGAAAAGAAGAGAACTGAAAAGGACAACAGACATCCAACGCATAGAATACAGTGAACTATGCAAGACAATAAGAAAGAAAATTGCAGAGGACATCAAAAAATACAACAAAAAATTGGTAGAAACTGTAATTGAAAATCGGAAAAGTTATAAAAACGCTAAGAAAGCATTGATAATTGGGAAAGACAAGTAATCGCATTGACAGAAGAAAATATCAGAATAACGGATAGACACAAAATAATGGAGCATGTCACGAAATTCTACAAGGATCTATATACAAAGCCCCCGAATCCCTGGAAATACAGCTGACGAAAGAAGAAATACCTGAAATACTTGTGGAGGAAGTGGAATCAGCGGTCAACAAAATGAAAAATGGCAAGACAGCAGGTAACGACGCAGTAACGGCTAAACTACTAAAATACGCTGGTAGAGAAGCATGGAAACGCCAAGCCAAAATATATACGAATTGCCTAAGAACCAGACACATCCCAGAAAAATGGAATAGCACCTCATAGTATTAATCCATAAGAAAGGCAATAAAGAAGACATTCGGAACTACAGACCGATAAGTCTCCTGCCGGTAGTGTACAAAATATTCACTAAAATCATACAAAACAGAATACAGAGTACACTAGATTCCGCTCAACCCCGAGAACAGCCGGATTTCGTAGTGGCTTCAGCACAATCGATCACATACACACTATAAGGGAAGTTATCAGTCGAACTAGAGAATATCAAATGCCACTTGCCTTGGCCTTCATTGACTTCGAAAAAGCGTTCGACACTATATATCCGAAGGCGGTAATCAACGCCCTGAGTGAACAAGGTGTAGATAAGCCATGCATAGAAACGTTGGCTAATATATACAAGGAAGCCAAAGCAAAATCAGAATATACGAAGGCAGCCCTGAATTTCCTACTAACAGAGGAGTGAGACAAGGTGACTCAATATCACCGAAGCTATTCACAGCGGCATTAGAGAGTATCTTTCGACGATTAGACTGGGACCACAAAGGACTGAACCTAGATGGAGAATATCTAAACCATCTGAGATTCGCCGATGACATTGTCCTAATTGCCAATAACGCAGGAGAACTACAAAATCAAATCAATGAACTTAGCAGAGTAAGCAAGGAAATAGGCCTAAAAATAAATATCGGAAAAACAAAGATAATGTACAACGAACTAATAGACACACAAACATGACAATAGATAACACAGTTCTGGAAATAGTAGAACAATATATATACCTAGGTCAATTAATACACATATCAGGTTCGCTACTACCAGAAATAAACAGAAGGATCAAACTTGCATGGATGACGTTTGGAAGAAAGTCCATAATCTTCAAGTCACGAATGGCATTCCGCCTTAAGAAGAAAGTATTTGATCAGTGTGTTCTACCAGTACTGACATACGGTTGTGAAACCTGGATTCTGAAAACCGAACTTACAAGAAAACTACAAGTAGCACAAAGGTCTATGGAAAGATGCATGATCGGAATAACGAGAAGAGATCGGAAGAGAATAGAGTGGATAAGGAACAAAACCCAGGTAATAGATGTTATCCACAGAGTGAAATCTCTGAAGTGGCAATGGGCAGGGCATTTGGCAAGAAGACAAGATAATAGGTGGTCAACAAAAATCACACAATGGTATCCTAGGGTGTTAAAAGACCAAGGAAACGCCCCAATGTAAATGGGACTATGACATCAAGAAAATAGCAGGCATAACCTGGTCCCAAAAAAGCGTACAACAGAACAACATGGAGAGATTTGCGAAACGAATATGTAAGAGAGGCTACACATAAAAAATGGGTCGAAATTAGCTGCATATGATGATGATGATGATGATGATGATATATATATATATATATATATATATATATATAATATATAAATATATAAAATGTGTGTCTAAGTGTTTATTGGGAAATAACACCACACTTTAAAGGAAATTGCTGTATATTCCAAACGTTTCGGGGTCTAGATCAGACCCCGTTGTCAATGGCTAAGAAACTACGGATTAAAAAGGTACAATTTCAAGATGTAAATTTAATAAACATTGTCAAATATTTAAAATTTACATCTTGAAATGTACTTTTTATCCGAATTTAAATACTTTGACAATGTTTATTAAAGTTACCATCTTGAAAACAATACCTTTTTAATCGTGGTTTCTAGCCATTGACACGGGGTCTGTCTGATAACTAGACCCCGAAACGTTGGGAAATACAGCAATTCCTTTAATGTTTGGTGTTATTCCCAATAAACACTTAGACATTGAAAAATATGCCACAAGTTCCTTCAGAAACAATAAATGTGTGTTCGGTGGTTTCCGGGAATTCATCCGCGCTCCTAAAATCTTAGTATTCGAGTAACTAGAAGCGAAAGCAGAAGGCTACGAGAATTATGCGAACCGACCTGAAGAGGGCACATGTGACTCTGCCGAAACGTCGTATTTTACCATCGATCTCGGCAGGGATCAGTTATCAACTACGCGCTTGAATTCCAGAAACCACCAAACACATTTAGTGCCCGCGAAAACTTAAAAACAAAATATATATATATATATATTATATATATATTATATATATATATATAATATGAAACTAAGCTAGGTTCGGGTGAGAACCGCGTCTGAATTTATTGAATTCTCGACGTTTCGACTCCTGCTTCGGAGCCATATCAAGAGACAAAAGTGAAAAAGAGTTTCAGAGTCTAGATCGAACTCGGGGCCTCAATCTGCCTACTCCCCAAGAGTCACTAGGTAACTGAACTGAATTTGTGTCTGCTCTGCTTCTTTATTTATAGTTACCGCTGGGTTAGAAGGGGATGTCACGTGATGAGGCTGTGTTGTGATTGGTTGGGTGTTGGTGGGCGTGTCTGCTTTGTTTAATCTGGCAATTACGGAGGTCCAAGCTGTGGGAAGGCGAGTGCTGTCATCGCGTCTATTTAGACAGAGAGGTCTTTTTCTATTTCGATGGCTTCGCGAATAGTGGATGCCCTAAGAGAATTGAGAGATATAATAGTCCTACTGTCCTCGAAGTTGATAGAGTGCCCTGTTTGGATATGGTGATGCGCGAGAGCTGAAGTCGGATCTTTTTTACGAATGACAGAGAGTGTTCATATACTCTATGGTTAACGCGCCTGTTGGTACGACCGATGTAGCTTTGCGGGCAATCGCGACATGAGATTTCGTAAACTCCTCGATCCTCGTTAGGTACTTTGTCTTTGGGTTACGGTTAAGTTGCCTATAGTTTGAGTGGTGTTGAAGACAGTCTTTATTTGATGTCGTTGTAAAATCCGTGCTATTTGTCAGTGACTCCTCGAATGTATGGAAGTACGGCTTTTTGATGTTGTTGTTCTGTTTCTGAAGGGGTTTGTGTAATTGGGGGTTGTTGAGATTGATGAGTTATACGCGCAATGTGGTCCGGATGATAACCGTTTTGTCGAAGGATTTGTTGAAGATTATTAAGTTCGTTTTGTCTATTGTCAATATCTGTTAAACGAATAGATCTAAGAGTCAAAGATTTCATTACAGAACTCAATTGGCAGGGTGGTGGTGTGATTGGGCATTTAAGTATCTGTTGGTATAGGTTGGTTTCCTATAGACGGTATGTGAGAATCTGTCATTGTTGGTTTTTGTTATGAGGACATCAAGAAACGGGAGAGAGAAGAATCGGACTCGATTTCCATTGTAAATGTAATTAGAATGTATACCATTGAGGTGTTGTAGAAAGAAGTCTAATGAATCTCTGCCATGAGGCAAATGACAAAAGTATCATCTCATATCTAAGCCAACAGGAAGGTTTTAAAGTAGACGAGTTTAGGGCCTGGGTTTCGATTTGTTCCATGAAAAATGTTAGCAAGCACTGGAGAAAGAGGTAACCCATGGGGGCCCCACGGACTTGTTTGAACAGAGTGTCTTGAAATGAAAAATAAAGGTTAGAAGA